>JAOYRS010000080.1:5413333-6766666 GCA_032432895.1 Dryadula phaetusa
ATGAGATGGTACAGTTTCCAAAAAATAGGGTCTCCTATTTCAGCCTTGTGTTGAAAATGTGCTCTGAGCGCGCGTCAGATGTGCGGACAGGCGTGGACACAAGTGGTTAATTTGAAGGTAAAGATGGTAAAGATGAAATTGAAGGTGCTCTACCCTCGCACCAAGAATAAAACACGCTTAGCTCTTTCACTCATAGCAGCCTAAAATCAAAGCAAAAGATACATGCAAAAAAAACATCACTATTGTAAAACCAAACCATGATATATTATAAATAGGTAAACAAAGTATATAATGTGATTTGTCCCTTTAACCTACATAAAGGGACAAAACTACTAAGGCAGTTATGCAAAACACTAATAGTAGTACATTTTGTGGGAATCGAATCGATTTGTGCGTCTGTGTGTGTGTGTTTTACAAGCAGTATATCAACGAGGCAGTCATACATCGGTACAACTTTCTTTTAAATGGTAATTAAATTGACTCTGTATATAAGACAGACATACTTTTGAATATCATTATATATATGATTTGAATTTTTTGAAGTGAAGTGAGCAATGTATATTATATATTCTATACATCACCAACGAAAGGTAAATTACTACAACTGCAAACGCATTCCATAGTATAATATATGTGGGTATTATATATTAGTGGTGCAGTTTGTGCATCCAAATTCAAGTTAGCTTCGATGTCTGTGACTACAGCTGAAACTGTCGCTGTCAATACTCCATGCAGTAAAAGTTTTCAGCAGCACTCCTGCTATATGGCGTATTCATACGCTAATATTGATCGCAATACTGTTGAATATGATATACAGTTATTGAAAATAGATCTGTCCTAAAACTTTTCATAATGTCTCAGTCTTATTTTTGGAATGATTAATAAAGCTTCTTATTTATCATCAGTCTACAGAGTCAATGTTGTCTTATTTGAGAGTTTCTAGCGTAGAGCAATTACTTTGTCAAAATTACGAAACCCTTCGTTTTCTACCATAGTAAATGGTTGACTATCTTTACAAAGGGCATTATTCATATCTAGGGCATTATTTAATCGTAATGTGTTATTACCTCTCTCTAAAAAAAAAAATTTACTCAAAGCTTGATATAATCGACTTTTGCTGGTTAGAGACACTAGCCGGGACCACCGGTACACTCCGATCAATCAGCAATACGTCTTTCTACATCCATTTCGTATCTTCTATCTCTAAAAAACATACTTCCCAGATATAAGTCTCTCAAGTTTAGGTCTCATTAAAATCTAATAAATAAAAAATTAAATTCACCCTTTGATAATTAGATGCTAATATCAATTACTCTAACTTTTTAACTATTGATCAACTCAATTTTGATTTAAATAAAGAATAATTTTTGCACTTAAAGATAATTCATTGTTCATAATGATCATTCATTCATACTTCAAATGATTCATTGTTCCGATATTGGGTCAACCAAGTTCCAGTATTGGGCCTAGGCATTTTCAGCGCTTCGGTACTAGGTTAAAATCAAATTATTTTATTCAAAATAAGAAGTTACATGCCTCATTCTTTGAACGTCTAATAATTTACTACCAGTTCACTAAAGTTAATGCCCCAGACCTGAGATAAACCGCTGTAAGAAACTTGGCGGAACTTTCTCTTTTTTGTAAATGCCTTTATATCTATTTCTGATGTTAATAGATGTAATCTCCATATGGCTGGCCATGTGGAGATTAGCCACGTGCTGTCCTTTTTTGGAGCTAGATGAAAAGAAGATTATCAGGCGCTCTGCGATGGTCTGGCTGTATCAATAACCAGCATTGCCTGGAACTATAGACGCGCAATTATAGCTTATCGGGAGCTAACCGTGAATAAACAATTTCAATTTTTACAGACGCCATTCAGAGGTTTCGAGAAATATCTCAAAAACTCTGAATGGCGGCTGAAATGGTAAGTAATGTTTCGAGAAGGCGCTGGTCCCTGCAGTCTATGGTAAGGCCGAAGTTGTGCAGGAAATGCACGCCTATTATCGGCTTCGAAACATCAGACGCGATAAATCGCCACGGCAAATCTCGACGTACGCCAAGGTTCTGGTCGTGGTTTGTGTAACTGTACGTGGCGATCGGCGTACCATTAGCAGCGTACAGTTGTAGTTAATCGTGGTTTGGCAGTCATGTAATGCGGTACGGAGGAAAACGCAAAGGTCGCTTTCTGTGTCGACGAGGAATTGTAAGAGGGCTGGAGTTGCGATTTTCGTAATTTGCTCATTTAAGGTAAAACTGATTCAAACGATAAAACATGCTTTTTTAAATCGAATTATATCATTAAGTCAGTTAGCGCAAAATTTTAAAATAATACTGTATTCCTTTGGGCGAGCGATATGTAGCTTATGGAGAGTCAATTGAGCTCACAGTTTTTAATCTAATTTTTTTATTTAGGTCACCTGATTTTTTTTCGGTATTGCACCGCTTCTACCAAAACTGTTATAGGATGGTGTTAAAACTGTTTCTTTAATACTATTTATTACAAACATTAACACTATTACAATAAATGAATTATAAAATACCGGTTCCTAGTTCTAATTTTTTTTACTAAAGAATATTTAACTATGAAGAATACAGTCTTTTACATACTAAATGAATATATAACAGAAAGCATATGCCGAAATTCAAAATATGAAAATAAATCGATATTTTAAAAGATATGTTTTAAAATATCGATTTATATCATGCTTTTCCATTGCTTTTATGCGAACCAGCCTAAGGCGTGATGTGTTCGTCGCGCAACGCAATACTTACAAAACCCAGCTGAAAGCGGTGACCGGAGTAAGACCTCTCTAACAACCGTGCTATGCGAGATAAGCCGCAAAGTTGCTTTTCTTGTTTTAAATAGCGATATGAAAGGAATTTTGTACAATTTAAATAGATATTCAAGACGTTAGTTTTCTTTGATTTTAATTTGTCATGCTAAAATGTCTTTTATACTGAACATCTTTTCCTAAATAAACGTTTTGATAGTTTACTATTTTTAAAGCGTTATTTCACACAATTAGGTTGGAAATGGTTAGAAAACATTTTTGAAAAAACGTATAATAATTTGAACGTAGTGGGATTCGAAAAATAAAATGTTCCTACGTTTTTGCAAAAAATGTTTACTAATCCTATTTATGGAATAACACTTGTAACAAACGTATAAGAATTTCGACGCAGCCGGTAGTAGAATGCATGGCTTAGGTGTCAGAGCGTTTGGACGGTTGTCAAGAGGTGCGGGTTCGAATCCCGCTGCGTTCAAATTTTTATACGTTTTTTCAAAAATGTTTTCTAGCCTTTTTCATATCACTCATTGTTTTATTAGAGCTCCACGTGAGAACCCGGTGTCCAAACCTTCAAATTAAAAATATATATTAAAATCCGTTTAGTACTTTAAGAGATTAGCGCGTAAACACAAACAGACAGGCAAAAAAATCATTAAGTGCTAATCAGTAAGTATTTTCTAGAAGTTTAAGCATAGCTACTTAATAATTACAGATATATTTTTTTAATGTTTTATTATAGTATAGGTAGGTCTGTACGGTAACTAGTTGTTAAAATAAGGTATTAACAACAATTCAACAATAAATAAAACATCGTACACCTCATGTTTTTTTTTATTTTTAAGAATCTAATAAATGTCAATAAAACATAAATTATTTAAGTATTCGAACATCGGACGGAGATTAGTACATATTTAAAACGTAAGTAATCCATGGATTTTGAGATTTTAATTAAACAATATGTATGTGTTGTAAGGCTTAATACAATCTTCTAATATTAGTAATAATAACAAAAGATTTCATTTTTAAAATAAACATATTTTGGTTTTTTATAAGCATATTTTTAAATAATCTTATTAGAGAACAGATAGCCATAATTCAATGTATGATGATACGAAATAAAAAATCATATTACAAATAAATAAGTATTTTCAGTTCTATTTTTGAAAAATTACTAAAAATACAAGCATACAAGTAATTTTAGTTCCCAATATTGTAAAAATATTTGTCAGTTAACCTTATCTAACACGCTTTTAGAATTGTCTAGCAAAATTTTGAATAGGATTTAATGGAAATTAATTTATGCACGTCTATATCATATTAAAACAAACAACACATACAATTATTATGGCAAATAAAATAAAATTGGTTTTCAAATCTCAAAACTTTCAACAAATTAGATCAAAAAAAACCTTTGCTTTGCAAACGGTCACAATAACAACAATAATAAAATATTTTTCACACAATCACTTAAAACTATGCGTCATTAAGTTCTAATAAATCGAAGAGGGACCAGAATTTGGACGGATTTAACATATTTTTAAAATAAACCAAAAGGGTTAATGCACCTTTAGACTAAAAGTGTCCTAACTCGAGAATGAACAGTTTGTTTGACATCCCTAAAATTGTTAAAATAAACTGATTAAAATTAGTTTTAAGTAGAATCGCAATTTAAAACAATTTTGAATTACGTCACTATTAATCTAAGGGTGCGTTATAATTTTTTATACAATCCTTAAAGACATTACAAATAAAGAAATAAAAATTACAATACGCTATTGTTATTTCCCATATATATGTATATTTATAACATACCTAAAATAAAATAGTTTATTTTAAAACAATCATCTAATATTTAAATTTTAAGAGAAATAGGCAAAGGACAAGGCACACATTAAAGGAGAAGGCACAATGCACCTTTATTTTTAAAATCGCTTGAATATTGAATAAAACAACTTTTAAGCCCTATGCATTTTTTATATAGGAAAGTGCTAGGTTACGTTTCCTATTAAAAAAATACTTGAGATTCTCTTTACAGATTTTGAAGTTTTGATGAAGAATTATATAATTTATATATAATATATTAAATCAATTAGAATCAAAAAAATATCAATGTTCAAGCGATTTAGAAAGGGACATACAAATAATGTGTGATTTACAAAAATTGTTCCTCTTACAATAACTTACTTGTGATGGTCTTGGGACGAGCCTGGTGGGTTTTTCTAACATATATCTATCTATGTATATATACATTAGCTAATATAATTTAAATATTGCATTTCGACTGCTGATTAGCGAAAATGATTATTATAATTTTTTCAAATTAATAAATCTAATGATTTATTAATAATTGTATAATGTTTATTTAGTATATAAAAGTAAAAATATTTTTTTCATTTTGCATGTAAAACACTTTGTGCCTTATATTACATATATAAGTATATACATGTGTATACTAAATATAAACATTTAGAACTATGTTCAAACAAAATATACAATCGAAACATTGTATATTAAATTTAACTTAAACATGTATTTGATCAATTTTATATTAACTTTCGAACTTTCGCAGTTTTATGTTTAAGACCAATATATAATATTAAAAATAATATAGTATATCATAACAGATACAAAAATATAACAATAATAATTCACATTTTTTTATTAAAAATATTAATGTCACTACTACTCTACGTCTAATAATACGTGCGGTAGTAAAAAAAAGTTTTTAAATTATATAATCTGTTCCGTTACACAGATTAAATAAACATTTAATATCTCTGACAGATCCAAAATATATAAAATAAAATTCGTATAAAAACAGAATCATATAACCTACCTTAGAATATGGAATAGTCAATTTTAATAAAAGATACCCCTATTTATAACTTCTGTGCTAATTTATATAAAGATCTTTCTATGAATTAGACTTAAATATAACTATAGTACTACTAATGACTATGTTTTTATAAAACTAAGATATTAAACCTATTTATACATTTTTATAAGATATTTTGTATGAGATGCTTATAAATCAAACCTAATAAAAATGATTTAAAAATTCTTTTCTATCAAATGATATTTAATAATTGTATTGTATTTGTGTAATTATAGTTGTGCCACAATTCCATTTATTTATTTCTATTAGAAAAAAATGAATTTTGTAATAAAATAATTTAATATTTTTTATATTACAAGACAAAATCAAAAAGTTAGTAATGATTTTAATCGAATAAAAGCAAAGAATCGATTATATAATCAATTTTCTTTATATAACATTTAATAATCATACATTTTTCATCAGTCAACATGTATTTTACACACAACATTTACTACAATTGTAATAAACATAAAAAGAAATCAAAATTTCTTTTTGACAATACAATAACTCCAACATAACAAAAAAAAAACTACTCACATAACGACATGATCTGCCACAATACTATTTCCTACTACAAATATTCATAATTTAATAACTTCAAAGCAGTTTGTTAATACCGTGGCGACAGCAAACAGCGCTAAAATGATTTTTTTATACATAAAAGCCTACAAATTCTGAGCGCTGTTTTGCTTGCGTTAATTCTTACGCTATTTGAATTAGTCGATAACAACTTTCATATTTTTATCATAAAATATCGCTGAACACTACTTGTGTTATAATAAAATATTTTTTTTTTAGGATAACTTGTGTCACTAAACCAAACATAATTACTAAGCTATTCCTTCTTTCTGTAAAATTCTAATATAGACACAAACGGTAATAACAAACAGTTCCTACGCGAATATATGCTACATTTTCAAACTTCAGTACTATGTGTTTGTATACGTACTTTCTTTTGACTTCCATTTCTGTTTAGCGGTGGTGAATGGCCTGAATATCCCGGATTTTGTATTCCCATACCACCTTCCCCCTCTTTGGGCCTTGGTTTCTTCAACGAGGACCTTAAAGGCGATCTGGTAATCGTGCTTGCATCAGACAAGCCAGTTAGCGTTGTAGCGGTTGTATTCATTGACGCTACACTACCGTGACCGTTAGTACTGTATGGTTTTCCAGATGCATCTGTCATTGATATGCCTGGAAATTAATTGGGTTTAGACAAATTTGAATAATATAATAATTATTTACAACAAACAGCGAGTGGAGTCTTGACAGAAAGTTTTCTCTGACTACCCTACTACGCAGGATAAATCGTAAAGCTGACGTTTTTTTCTTTCTTTTTTCTATTTCATATCCCGATTTGATTACACAAAGCGATATGTAGGGAACCAACATACGTCATAAAATTACACATTTAAGAAGTAAAAACCACTTATAATCTGAAACGATCCATCTTACATCCCAGTAGAGTTTTTATTAGTTAATAACTGCACATAAGATCTATGACCAACACTTTTTGAATGAAAAAAGAAAGTTTCTCATTTTTACGTTTATTAACATATCGTTTTATTTAAACATATCCTGCGGATGTCTTGTATTATGCTTAGCGATAAAAAAATTAAGGTCAATGATAATTTTTTATTAAAAAAAACCAAATTAGTTCCGATATTCAATATGTATATATTTAAATGTTAGATGATTAGGACCTCAATTCGTGGCACAGTGGAACAGCGTAAAGACGTTAATGTGTCTCGATTCCGGCTTGGATGATATTAAATATTTTTTTTTTAATTTGATATGAATTAAAAAAAATAGTTTTGGCCATTAAACACGTAATATCTCTATTATAGGCGGAGCGTCTTGATACTAATTTGTCTGTCTACCTGTGTGTAGATAGCACTGGACGGGAAAATGTGTGTTAAGCTGTGAAAATATAACTTTTTTTTTCTAGTTAACTTTTATCATTCTTACCTCTACTGTCTTTGAAGCCTGGATTGTTAATAGTTGTGCCACCTTCAGCTTCGCCTAAAGGATTTGTAGGATCACCTCCAGTTCTCCGTGAGAATAACGTGTCGTACAACGACATTATGAATAATGCTGAGTTTATTACTATACATACTATCTGAAAGAAAAATAAAAAATAATATTAATTAATTACTTTTCTTTTTACCTTCACGCTATTATCCCGCATAGCAGGGTAGACAGAAAGAACTTAGGGTCAAAACACTCCGTACTTCGCTTTCCACCGAATTTAAGACATTGCGTGTTGAATGGTGGTGGTCTTTACCAGAGCGAGGAGATGAAAATAATTTAAATATAATCACCGCCCCGAGTGGGGATCGAACACACAATCGATCGCGTTTACAGTCAGACGTTGTCACACTGCGCCACGACAGTTCTCAAATTACTACTACTTTTTATTGTAATTAACGATTTACATTTTTGAGACATGTAATTTTTTGTAAATAAGTTCTGTAGAAAAAAAGACGCAGTTGGACACAGTCTGACTGTAAATATGATTGGTAGTGGGATTGAGTGGCTTGACACCAGGCTGTCTTTGACTACAGATAAAACATGAAGCTATTTTTTTCCAAATGTAGTTTTATTTCGACATAGCTGGATAGAGTGTATAGGTTAGTAGTTAGTCTTTCGACGATTTGCTAAACGCCCAGTTCAAGTCCGGCAAATTCCTTTAAATGTTAGACTTAAGCTAAATGTTTAAATAATATTTTAAAATATTAACAATCAATATAAGAAAATTATTATTATCTTTTGTTGATTCATATACCTATGTTTGACGACTTAAACTTAATACCACAATTTTCTCACACACTTTATGGTCTTGTATTGTTTTTACAAATTTATTAATAAAAATATTTTTATAATTATAAATTTATTTACCTGTACATAGAAAGCTTCACCTCTAACAAGATAGAACCCCCTGTCATCGCCCTGCACGGCAAACAGTCCAGCTGCGGCTATAGAGAGTAGAGCTGGAAAGTTAAAAGAGAAAATATTTGATTTTCGCAATTTTTACACATTTTAAATGAAACTATTTTAAACAGATTAAAATTATAAAAACGCGTAAAATTTGGTATTAGAAAAAACATTTCTGAAATTCTGACACTTTATAGTAGACCGTGGTCACAGGTAGACCTGTAAGTAATTTTCAGTGCATTTTTTTTAATTATCATTACTGAGGTCATGATCAAGCTTGTCGCGCTTTGTCTTACCAAAATGATATATGAAAAATATATATATTTAAATCAGTGAAAATGATGATGGTGATCATCATGTTCACCAGATTAAACATATAACGATTAATCAGTTTCAAATAGTTTCATTTAAAATATGTTATTATTGGTTTATAAATTATACACAAATTAAGAATCTTTGTAGCGCAGTCGTCAAGTCTGAATGTACGCAATAAGTATGAGTTAAGTGATTCGTAATCAATACATTGTATGTTAAAAGGCGGAGTTGAACACCGTTGTATGAATAGCCAGAGGGGGTAAATGAAAATGAATTTGAATTTAATAATTTAGGTGGGTATCGAACCCACAACGAATAGCATTTACAATTAGTAGCTATCCCAATGATCCAAGATGTGCTGGACTTTTTATACACGTGTACATTAGTACACGTGTATAAAAAACCAATGAATAGAAGAATGCAGTAAAAGTAAAAAAAAAAAGAATTCTTCTTAGTACCCTAGGTATATTTTATAGAAATCAAGTACATAGTCTATACAAGGAAATCGTCGTCGATAATTTTTCTAACTGTAAAGCATTTTCAATAATTACCGGATACCTATCTAATGAGAGAATATTACTTGCACGCCAGGAATTGTAGGTTATTTTAACATGTTTTTAGTAGTTTCACGTGTATTTATTTATAGCTATGTATAAGTAAGAAAATCTTGAAACGCTATGGGCTTTCCCATAGCGTTTCAAGATTTTCTAGTCCATTTCTTTACATTTCTTGACTGATATACTCGCCAGGTTGACCAGAATATCAAGAAAATAATTCAAATTTTTTAACTTATTTTTTAAACAAAATTAATTATTGATACTTTTTTTTACGTTTTGTTACAACTTTTTTACATTGTGAGGATCTTTGTAGAGAGACAAATTTTTGCTACCCAAAGATTATTAAGAAATAATCGTTTGACAAGAATGCTATAAATGCTATGCTTGGGTTTAGAAAACCATTTTTAAAAACTATTACTAAAAACGTATATATTGTAGAAAAATATAATTACAAGATCATAAAAGAGATCTAATTGTATTAGATATCAAATTTTGTAGGTATTATGCTAAGCCCTATAAAGGTAAAACAAAGAGAGGTAAAAAATATCACATATGTAAGGGTAAAGTCGTAGTTTTTCAAAAGTTTAAAATAAATATTTTCTTAAAATTTGTCCTTTTTTAGTACTATATTGCTAAGGTATACTCAAAAATATGCATACAACTAAAAAATAAATTTGTTAATGCAGACGAAAAATCGCGTGATTGCGTGTTGTGCTTTAATAATTGCAGTTAAGAATAAATGTACTTATGAATGGCTTAAATTATGAGTCAACCTTATAATTTAGAATCTACAACCAATTTTGGTTTTAAAATAACACTTATTTTTATGTTTATCACATTTTTTAGCTTCTCACGTAGCAGGGTAGACAGAAGTACCTAGTGTCAAGACACTCCGTACTTCGCTTTCCACCGAATTCGAGACATTGCATGTTGAGTGGTGAAACTCAACGCCGCACTTTGACTAACCATAGAGAGGATATGAAAATAATTTAAATATATCAACTCCTCCGAGTGGGGATCGAACCCACAATACAATACAATTTACCTACCTACCTTTATATGGTAATATCTTTCGTCTCAATTTCTGGCATAAAGCGGCGAATGACCTGTCTTGACACTAGGTATTCTCCGACTACCCTGCAATGCAGAATAAAGCACGGAACTGCTTTTTAAAGTAAATAGGAAACTAAGAACTTACTTGCAAGTAGGGATAGTGCTAATTTCGTCATTACTAGATTCGTATATTTGAGACCAACACGTTCCTTCGAGGAAATCATCGCCAGTTGCAACACAGACAGTATGCAGAATACACCCAGAATGGACACACCGACCGACGCGACGACTCCCGCTATATATACTGCCACTGGAAACAATAATTTATAAGTCATTAAAATTTGCTTTTGGCACCTGTTGACTGATTAAAGGACTTCGTAGTTGAGTAAGCATAGTAAAAAGTGTCATGCAACGATTACAACCTTCATCAGTTTTTCCTATACTTGTACAATTATTATTAATCAAATAAGTTAATTTAAAAAAATATATTCGTACCAAAACTTTTTAAAGTTATTTTATTCTAATATTACAATGCTAATATACATAACTTACTGTGGTAATAAAAAATAATATGCCGTTTTGTTATCAAATAATTTATTAATAAAAAATATAAATACTCCAACGACCTAGGTTTTATCTTCCTACATTTCTACAACAAATCGCATAATATTACAAAAATATATATTAGAAGATTAAAGCAGTTTAAATACCCAAAAATTACACATCCGGTATTACTTACGTATTTAATGTACGTAAAATATATATAATTATTAATATTATCCGTCAACAGTTAGCTATCATCTGAACAGCCTTAATAATCACATGTCAATTAATTACCTTATACATATGTGAATATACTACGCTACACTCGAGATTACATGGCATTTCTCTTACATTAGCCTACAAATTTCGCACATTATCTATTAATAAGGTTAGTAAAATCAGTGAACGGGTGAAACAGGATGTTTCTCTAAACGAGCTGAACAAGTGACTGATAGGCACTTGACTCATGCGAACCAACTTTCTTCTTACTCACCGCACTGCGTAGTATTCAAGAGAGTACCCTTGATAGTTAAGCTTATGCATACGTAATGTATTATTCGAACTTTTGAAAGCGAAGTAGCTTTTTTATATCATAGTAGTTTAATACTGGAAGTGCATTTTTATTGGATGAGCTTTCGCTTATTTTAATATATTGTGTATCTGAACAACATTACGCTATTTAGGATATAGAGTGCAGTTTCATGTATTACTCAGACTAAGTAAGGCCAAAAATATACTATGCCTTTAAAATAATACTAACATTTTAACTTTATATTATAAAAAAAATTAAATTGTATATATAATTTTGAAGGTAAGCTGAGCAGTAAAATAAAAAGTGAAAGATTTGACATAGAAAGATATATTAATATATTTTATATAAAGTTTCCCCAAGTGGACCATGAATCGACAACTTGCGTGAACGATAATATATAGATCTTATTATTTGACCTTGAACTAATGATGATGACGTAATTAAATTATTTTATTAGGAATCTAACTTCAAAAATTCTAGATAAGTTGCGAAATGCTAAAAGAAATAGCAATTTCTTTGACTTGAACTTGGCCTTGAACGAGGAGCTTGCATTACAACATATCCATATATATAGCATATAAGTAATACGGATATTTGTGTACATAGCATTTATCGTAGTAATTCAATTAACAAGTTCACCTAAGTTAGCAATAACGTGTTTAGTACTAGGGAAAATGTGCAATTTACATATTCGGGCCAGTTTCCAAGGCCGAACGTACTAATTATAGTGTTCATTTGTTGACGATGACAGTTCGCCTAATGCCCTGTGATTAGCTCATGTCTCTTGTGTTTTTTTTAATTAAGTAATGTTTTATATGTGACGTAATGTCATGGTGTGAAGAAAATTCACATATAAATAAAACTTTTTTTTTCGGAAAAAGTATTTTTGCCTGGGTGGTACAGACAGTATTTATAAAAAAAGAGTTTTCTGCTCCTAAAGCATAAAATAAATATTATTTTAAGTAATCACATAATCAGGAAGAGGTAAGATCGGCCTTAATGTGATCGTAAACGAAAGTTTTGCAGTATCAAATAAAGGATTCTTCATACATTTACATAACAACTCACTGCACATATCTAGTGCAAATCTTAGTTAATGGAATATGATAATCTTTATAGCAAAGGATAATTTCAACTACCTCGTATACTATATTAATGGGTCATTTGATTTTAGTATAGGTGACGCTGTCGTGGCACAATGAAACAATTGAAATGTATTTGTTAGACAAACTGTGGCATTGGATTTTGCCTTCCCAGCTCAACTGCCTGAAGCAAAGTAAGCGGAAATTCACAAAAATAGTGATACGTCACTACACAATTTGGTATAGAAAAAAAAAACAACAAAAGCACAGAAAAAAATATATGATTATAGTACATTTAAATTACAGATGTTGCTTGACAGATAAACGGTAGCAACTTAGCCAGAGGTCGTGTCTAGCATAATTGTAGAATGTCACGCTTATATGGTATATATATTGTTATATGTACATGAACTAAAATTTTAATATATATACTATAATGTAAATATAGGTTAAAACTAATTAAAACACATTATTTTAATTGAAGGCGTGGGCGTTGAATATTGCGTGTACATATTATAAAAAAATATATCTATCTTTTTATAATTCATGAATAGTAAGATTAAAAAATATACCATTTTAGCTGTGTTGCGATTCAGTTAAAAACTAACTGCAAAACCGACAAGCCGCCGACCCACGTTTGTATAATAAATGTGCAATCAGGGATATCAATTATGGATTTTATTGCAGTTATTGACATTTTTTAAAGCAAATACATATATGTGTTTTTCTTTAATAGAGTTATGGTATATTGTTATGTTAAAAATAAGCAGCTTCATGCTTTATTTCGCATAGCAGGGTAGTCAGAGATTAGTGTCAAGGCACTCCGTTAACTGCTAAATATAAATAATATTTACACTGCAACACGTTCAACCTTATTTAAGCGTAATTAGTACGATTACTAAAATTTTATATTTCATAATTTTAGTGTGTTCGCATAATAGCACTTAAGTTTTTTCTAGTGTTTAAATATATCTAAGCACACATAAAATGCTTTTAAAAATATACATTATAATACAAAATTAATTAAATATATACATTAAAATCTAGGTAACTCACGAGATTAAAAAGACAATGAAAATACCTATAAAGTAGTAGAGTTGAGGCGACTTACAATTTGTATATTAAATTATGCGTGATGACTTTGCCTTGTTTATAATGGCGTCACGAAAAACAACTCATCAAACAACAATAGCGTGGCATTGAAAAACTGCATCTAATACTTACTTAAATCGCATTTGACATTGCTTGTAAAGACATTGTTATAAAAAAACTCAGAAATAAAACTAAATCTTAATTGAATATATAATAATGAACATAAAAAAAATGGCGTTGTTGATTAACATCTGATTGTAGCTACAAGGGATTTACGGGTTCAATTCCCACTTGGAGCAATAATTTAAGTTATTTATTATTACTCGCTCTGGTAAATTCGCCTTTCAATGCAGTCTCTATTGTGAGCGGAAAATGAAGAACGGAGTGTCTTGACACTAGGACTCATCAGTCTTTATACCACCTATGCCGGGTGAAGAAGAAAAAATGAAAAAAAATGTAGTTAAGATTTGTTTTTTTGGCAGCCCGAAACCTCAGAAAGGATATCGACGGGGCCCAAGAGGAAACCACATTTCACCATAGGTTTAACGATGTGTTTCTAAAGTTATTTTTAACTTAACTTTTCATGTAAGAATCAAACACGCGACAATAATTTCAACTCGTGGACATGGTACCAAACGTAATATAAAACCTACCTACATATGAATAAAAATATTATTTTTATAGTTTTTATCCCGCATAGCAGGGTAGACAAACCAAGTGTCAAGGCATTATTTTGATTTCCGCCGAATTAGAGACATCGAGTGTTGAGTAGGGGGTAATCAATACCGCGCTTTGTTTTACCATAGCGAGGAAATGATAACGAATGAAATATAATTTCTCTCCCGAATGGGAGTCGAACGCACGCGAATCGCGGTCGCGTTTGCAGTTAGAAGCTGTCCCACTGCGCCACGACCGATCTCTTTTTTTCTAATTTGATTAACTTCCTATATAAATACATATACTATATAAATTAATATGATAAGTAAATTTTGCGTGTTTTTTTTTAATAAGCTCCACCTAAACATTATTATGGAAGCAAAATGTTAGGAAAACGGTAATAATGTGCTCTTTAATAGGAAGAGATAGCGAAGGCGCGTGTAAATTAAAGTCATTTATTCGTTACAAATTTTATCGTTACGCTCGCCTCTTAAACTGGTATTTGGCACTTTTTATCAAAAAAAAGTTGATAAAAATGTTTTACAATGTTCGAAACTGGATAATTATATCGTTGAATTCTATCAAAAATTTTATTTAATGTTTTTTTCCTTCATTCCTTTTAAGGTCGTCGTGGCGCAATGAGACAGCATTTAACAGTAAGCACAATTAGTTGTGAGTCTAATTACCACTCGGAGAAATAATCATATTTAAATAAAGAGCGGCGTTTAGTTCAGCACTCAACATACAATGTCAACGATATCGAACAGAAAGCAGTACTCGGAGTGTCTTGACACTAGATCGTCTCTTGACTACCCTATTATGTGGGTTAGAGCGTGAAGCCGTTTATCCATGAAATATGTTCTATTTATATGAAAGTAATATCTTATTATTTTCATTATTTCATTATCATAACTTATAATAAAATAAAAAGCATATAAAAATATTGTGTACTTATATATTCTTACTATTTTTTAATTATAATATACGAGTATAAGTTGTACCTTAAACCTAGTAAAAGGGAGTTTACTTCTTCATATAGCAAGCACTGTAAATATTTATTTTCCATATAGGGTAAAGCCCGGATAGATAGTCAACTACCTCATTGCGACATTTGTCCTGGAAATACCCTAACCCTAATCATTGCCTAACATACTTTAACAAAAACACGTACCATCACAATTAATATATCAATATGTAAGACGAAACTACTACAAGAGTGTCAAAATGACATTTTTACACGTTTCAAGTTGCATCTGTGAGTCACAACCGTGTCTATTATATTTATTATTATTTCTACCTGTTGTATTTCTATAGATAATTATTAATTAATCACGCAAATCATAGTCTGATGATTACGTAGCTAATTATGGAACTATTCAGGCGCGCAGTTAATTATGAGAAAATATATTGCGAGTACAGTAGTTATTATTATATAGTGTTTTTGTTTTTTGCTTCACGTATCTCGCACTTAAGCAGAGAGAAACTTGTGTTAAGACTCTCTGTTCTCAACTTATTACTAGATCGAGATAGAGATCGAATTAGGTAAATACTTGCGACATTACTTTTCTTCAAGTGGAGGAACGAGACTAGAAAGAACGGGAAAAAATATACCTCAAAATAGAGATCGGAACTTATATATATTTTATATATTTTATTGAAAGAATTTTCTACCTTATTTCATAAATTCTTATTTTCTTAAATTATTTAGTATATAAGTACCGATATGTGTATATGCACTGCATATAACATATAACCACAGGATGACTCATATTATTAATGTATGACATGATTAGGTAAGGTCCCAGCACGTGGCCAGTACTACGTATACATTAGATTATGACATACACACATATGTATAAGTAGAAATCGTAGTTAAACGCGAAAATAAATATATAAACTTATAAGATTTAGATTGGATTAAGCATTTAGTAGGCATCTCCAATAACTTACTTGTTTTGCATTAAATTTACAGACAAAATTAAAATATTACTTTTGTAATTAAGACAACACTAAGCGTGTAAATTAATCAGCGAAATGCTTTCATAACAAAATTTCTATTTTCTTAGCTTCAAATGTGGAAATGAACAGAAGCTAAAGAAATAGACAGACATTCAGACATATAAGTTAACTTAAGTAATAAATGTAATTACAAGCAAACTGTTAAAGCAACAAACTATCTAAAGCATAGTAATAAGTATGGACCCATACCCATGTGCGTGCTCACAGTGAACCAAACGAAATACTAACAAAAAAAATTCAAATATTAAAATATATAATTATATATTTTCTTGTTTTAAATATGGATTAATATTGTTTCATTGAGTATAACAAAAAAAGCAGAATAGCTGAAATTGTTCTAAATACAAAAAAGTTTATACGTTTGGAATTCATAATCTATGAGCACAGGTGTTTGTCCAGTGGGTTTTACAATGCCATTCGCGTCCTCCTACACTCCATTGGGACACCCTATATGGAATGGATGAGACAATGCTATTGCAGTGTGGCAGAAATATGTTATAAAGTTTGAAGTGATAGCTTCATATTGGAAGGTATGCTTCGTTACGTAACGCGTTGCACCGGCAAGCATGCTTCTTCTCTCTTACTCTAACTCAATGCGGCTAGTTGGATATTCACATTTCTGGCCCGAATAAACCTTTATTCATATGCTAAAACCTTATGGATAGCTTGAAAACAGCCAAGTCAGATCTTAGGTTTCAATTTATTATTTTAAGAAGGCAAGAAGGTAGGATATTTCATAACATTGAACATTCTTTTCATTCTTTTTATGGGATTTAATCCCATACGATATTGAATGTGTTTTCCTTTATGGTATGGTAAGTGGATTGCAAAGAAATTAACTGTCAGCAACAAGATATTTGGATTTCGTGATGTTAACACTATTTAATTAAACTGTTTTAACCACAACTAAAATATAATTATTATTTGAAAAATTAGAACCCGACGTTTCAAACACCTTACAGTAGTTCAATGCGGTCACTTAAGACTCATTATCAAAATATAAGCGCGATAAATACGACTAAAAAAAGACTCTTAATTAAAAATAAATTTATTAGTACTCTGCAAAATATTCAAGGAACCTAGATAATCTAGACTAATTAAATATAGATTAAAATGTATTAACATTTGCATTTTGTATTGATTTCTGGATCGCGAATATTCTATATTTAAATAGTAATTTCACTATTGCAAGTAATATCTTAGAAAGACCGATATTAGCATTTCTTAGAAACTACCTGGATTATAAACAGCTATTCGAAAGCAAATTGCTTAGACGCGATGTAAATAATATATTAACAAAAAAAGAACCGAGACACGTCTCATCTTTAATAACTAGAGGACTTGCTATTTATTTCTTAATTTCATGGTGTGTAATAAATTACAAATATAATCTACTGTGTTATTTATATAACAGGGTTCTTGCGATTACTTTAAATTATCATATACAAGCTATATATATATATATATATATATATATATATATATATATATATATATAAAGGTGATTGAATTTATATTTCAAGAATAATTGAAAAATAGAAGGAAATAGATATATTTAACACATATTTTAATATATTTACATACTCATTTTAGTATATATTATTTATAGTAATAAAAAAATTTCTAAAATCAGATATAAAAGACCTGTTAAAAAAGTTAACGCATCTATAATGTAACAAATAATGGCTAAATAACAGTAATTTATTATTTTTTTATTACACAAACAACTTCATGTATAATTTATATATGTATATAATGATTTCTATATATTTCAATAGATAAACATGAAATTCCTTCTACAATGTATGCGAAAGTATCGATGCACTAAGTGTGAGCCTGAGAATGTATAAAGCGAAGGATGCTTTGAAAACAATGAAAGCATTACACAAGTAGGTGCTTAGCACAATGTCATTGTTTAAGTATTATACCTTAGAATAGAAAATATTTTAAATATAACATCAGTTCTATTGATCAATGTTAGAGTATTATATACATAGATCAAAAGAATGTTTTTTTAGCTTCACGCTTTCATCCCGCATAGCCGGGTAGACAGGAAGTAACTAGTCAAGACATCCTATACTCCGCTTACCACCGAATTTGAGACGTTTACAGTCGGACGTTGTCCCACTGCGCAATGACCGGTCCCAAATTTTTATTCATGTATATATTATTGATATATTATTATTTATGAATTATATGTTTTATTTTTGTATACTTATTTTAAAAAATGCAAAGTATACTTATTATTATTAAATTTATAAAAAATATTCGAGTAAAAAGCAACACAATGCCATTTGTTTTTTACTCTTTGTTCTAAGGTAACACCTACTTCAGCTAAACCTGGTTGTGGTATGCGTTTATGACAATGAATGGTAATGGTGATACGGAATTGGCAAAACCGAATAGTTTATTAAAATATATTTGAAATTTGTTTTCAGACGTAATGTTATTCTGAAAAATTTACATGTATAATTTACTTAGTTATGATGAATCTTAAATATTATTGAAAATCGAGTTACTTTTTGTACCTATTTTTTTTAAATGTATTTCTAACTTTAAACGACATACACATCCAGGTCGTTAAATCAAAATATTTTGTATTCTTTACCATGATTAAATATTCCTAATACAAAATATTTTGTAAGCTACTTTGCAAACTTTAGAAAAAAAAGCACACTTCTTATTTACTGTTTATAAGTTATCATCAAAATATTGTCTATGTAACTTACTGGAACTTTTCCTGGACTGTATTATGTTGATTATACTTATCATTAGTATACAATAATACCCATTTTCCATATCAGCTCTCTAACAGCTTAGTTAGCTTCTTGTCCATTGCACAAAGCAATCTTATATCGTAGCCAGATATTAAAACTAACAATAATTTTATGTAATATATATATATATATATATATATATATATATATATATATATATATATATATATATATATATATTATATATATATATATATGTATATATACACAAATTGAACTTTAAAACTTAAGAAAAAGCTTATAATGCTATCTTAAAAACATAAATTATGAAAGGAAATGCTTATGTATCATAGAGATAATCTGTGAACGAACTAAGAAGTATAACTAGCGCGTGCGAGTCTTCCACAAATGAACACGACTTACGATCGTGACCGCCTTTTCTTGAAAAACTTTCCCACTCACAGCAGCTTAGTTTGTAATATTGTCACTGCATTCAGATATGGTTATATTTAACAAAAACCTAGCCATTCTCATATCGCATATTAGAATATATACATTTAAATTGAAATTTATCTTAAAATGCATAAATAAATATGAAAAACGGCATTTTTTCTATAGTAAATACGTTTACAACTTATTTAACACGTTGTATAGCTGTATTTAACACGTTGTACCACATAATAATTAGTTAACATGTTAGACTATCAGCAGTGTTTGTTAAACTGAGATAGATAAGCTTGTAATGGACATACCCTAAAATGGCCTAGCCTTTTGTTAAGGGTAAGTTAATTCTTTGCTTAAATTTACTATTTAACAATGTAAAATAAAAAGTGTTTTTTATAAGTTTATATAAATACGTTCCCGATTTTGGTAATTTTCGATCTATTTATTAAAAGATTATAATATAAAAAAATATGGTAAAAATTACATATTATTGTTTATTTTTTTAGCCTCTCTCTTTTATCTCGCATAGCAAATGTAGACAAAAAGTGCCTAGTGTCAAGACACTTCGAACTGCGCTTTCCACCGAAGTTATTGTTTAATAAAGTTGGATACTTAGCTAAGATTAAGCAAAAAGTTCGCATAAGCGCCGACTTTTTATAGCTGATCGCATCCATCGGAAGAGAGATTCTGAATGGACTGAATAGCAAACGAGTTTTACGTCACTACCGGATATCTATGTATAGATTTCTTTATAATTTTTTGCGTGCAAAAAAATATAAACGAAAAAAAATTCATAAAAATACCAGCATTCTTAAATAAATTACCTTAAATTGTGTTAAACTTGTAATTAAGATTCTTAAAACTAATCTTGTTAAAAGATCAGAGAACTATAATGTTTTATTCTTTTGCCAAATTCCGTACTTATGACCCCATAAATTAATTCTCACACAGATAATTGCTAATTAACAAAAAAAAACAGTTTAGTAACTGCACTTAAATGAATATACAAATATGTAGTTAAAAATACACAAAATTTGATTGAGTTTTATTTGAATGTAGATTATGAAAGAAAAAATATGTATATGTGTATATACAACTAACAATATGCAATGATTATTTTATAGCACTATCAAAAGTTTACTACGGTAGAACAACAGGTACTAATATTCATAACGTAGTATGAATTGATTGACTAGATTTAGTAAGACTACATTACTGACATTTAAGTTGTTAAGACTGACAATTTAATATTACTTAATGGAAAGCGTGTTGGAACTACCTCTTAAATGTGTCAAAAATAATTAGTGGATTTCGTGACAAGTAAAAACATGAAAGTGACAAATACGTATGTACGTGCTAATGAATATGACCTGCGGACTGCGGAGTCACGCTATTCTGAATATAGTATTGCTCATTATGAGATATTGGTTCAATATAGCAAAATATAAGAACATGGGACAATACACTTGTAAATCTAACTTTATAATGATTGTTGGTTGATCCGAAATTTAAAGTGAGCAATTATTTTCATATTAAGTCTAAAGTAAAGCGTAATCGTAGCCTATAACTTATAAGTAATCTACAGGTACTATTATTTTTAACTATATTGCAAAGGGAAGAAGAAGAAGGCGGGTTCACGCTTTATCCCGTATAGCAGGGTAGTCGGACACAATCTAATGTCAAGACACTCCGTTGAATTATTCCAAAAGGTAAGATAAATTGTTCTAATCTATGATATTAGTTACAATATTGTTAAACTGTTCTTCCCTCATTATCAACGACATACAGATGAAATATGCAGGTTCGTATACTCGTACATATGATCTTTATATTTTACATTCTGCGATAAGCAAATAAAACAAAACGTTATAAGTTCCATACATGATATATTGCCTAGTTTCAAACACCTGTTGCTACCAACTACGATATTTCAATTTGCCGACTGATGCGCTCAATGCCGGTGGAAATCAATACAAGTGAACAAAGGAGCCACTGCAGTTGTTTACAAACGTTTCCTTCCTGACCGTCAATATTTGTTTCAATGGCACATTGTAATTTTAAAGTGTTTCGACCATGATTTTACTTCGACTATTATTATCTAATGTCATACCTTACAAGAAGTGGATAGTACGTCTCGAATCGCCATCTCGATCATAGACTATATTTAGCTGTGCACTTATTTGATAAATTATTCTATAAAATATTATTGAATGCCGGTGTATCGACGACGCATCGTATAATGTAATTTCCTTAATCTATATCACGTATGCTTGCATTGATCATATATTTTTGTCATTTTACTTGCTATATAAAATATGACTTTCAGTTTACTATACTAAACAGTGTTTCTTTAAAAAGGATAATTTTCTTACAGATTACTAGATATTTTCTTTTCAGCTCAAAAATATGCAATTATATATGATTATGTAAACGTTTGAATTAAATTATTATATACGTCTTATATAATATTTTAATTAAACTTGTTATTTGACATTTTAAATATTTTTTATTAAGAATAAATCATATTATATTACAAATATGCCTTGCATACAAAAATATCAAAAAGCCGCATGAAAAATTTTCAAACTAAACTTCTTAGTAGTTGAATGGGAGCATAGCGTTTTAAATAACTGTAAATAATGGTAGGAATTTGAGTTACGCTACGTCTTACGTCGAAGATTGTGTTCTAGGTATGATTTATGATCGAATGTTGTTTTTGATTTCACAATAAATGTAAATCATAAAGTATATATTGCATGTATGTTCAGAATTATTTAGAAGCTTTCACTACAAATAGATGCATATGGCGCATGGCCTTGAAGTTATGAACAATCGATTACAAGTAATTAAAACATTTTATCGAAATGTCTTACGTGACTTACAATCTGTATGATTATTTAAATAACGTTATAGTTATACTTTGTCAATTTTCCAAATGTAGT
Source organism: Dryadula phaetusa (assembly GCA_032432895.1). Lineage (NCBI taxonomy): Eukaryota > Metazoa > Arthropoda > Insecta > Lepidoptera > Nymphalidae > Dryadula > Dryadula phaetusa. The sequence continues at coordinate 5,435,888 of JAOYRS010000080.1, forward strand.
TAAAATATTGTATTGGTAATGTTAAATATAAAATATGCAAAATTAATACGCTTATTTTTTATAATAAACTTTTATTATTAGGAAGTTAAAAGAATGTATTAGTACCGTATGAAAGCAAAATGTATAAGTTTTTATTTCTCAGATATATTACTTACACGCTTTGAACAAACGGACTTATTTATTTTTTAGTATAAAAAAATGAACAGTGGCTAGATTTTAACTCACCACTTGAATTACCCTTTATCCTACGTGCTATATGTCATGCCCATAATATTTAGGTACGGTTCTAATAACAAGCGTATATACAATATACATATGTATAATCTTAGTTCTTACAACAGTAAATCTTTTTTCAATTTTATTCAATTTATTCCTTTACCTTTTTCCAAATTACAGTACTTAATCAATTATATTAATGTAATTTATATCACGTTTTCAAAATACGTGACGTAATTTTTTAATAGTAATAAAATGTAATCTAGTTGTAAAAATCAGCGTGAATAATACTAAATAATTACGCCTTTATATAATTCTTTATGTTCGATTAAACTGCACTCGAAGTCGTGCTATTATAAATAAAGTTAGAGAAAATATTGATCACGACTTACTCGACGGTCGGAATTTCGAGACGTCCGTGCCGCATTTCTCCCTGTAGTACAGCAGTCGCTTGCACACTCGCCATGGTCCGAAGTAGCCTTGATCGAAGTTGGGATTCTCTACTGTAAACAAGAATTAAAATATATGTTAGTTAACAAATACATATCGATTATATTATTAATAAGGCATCAGCACGACACCCAGTGACACATTGTATATAAATGATGAAACTATATAAGTGTATAATTAATGACGAAGTAGACATAGTTTATAACTAAATATTTTCAAGACCTACGCCTACATTATGATATTAGAAATATAATCTTAAAAACCTTGTTTACCTAATTAGTAATATGGGCTCGTACGTAAACATCACAAAAGCTCTAAATATAGCTATGATAGGCATTTACGCTAAACGAAATTCGAGACGGTCACGAAAGTCTGAGGGAAGAAACTAATAAAACTTTTAAGGCTCTATAAATAGTTCGATGCATAATGCCACTCCCCCAAAAAACCCGGTCTTAGTTGTCAAAATTGACGGTTGGCACGACCTAATTTCGACGAATAGTACATTATGGGTTGAAGTTTTTGATTTAAAAAAATAATAAACATAAAAAGACTTTTTAATATTTTATTTTCAATTTTAGATTATAATAATGTTTTGGTATCTTTAAAATATATATTATTATAAAAAACGAACTGTACGCTTCATACCGCATAGCAGGGTAATCAGAGACATATCAAGTGTCAACACACTCCGTTGACTGCTATATTATTTTATATAACACTGAAATTACGAATGATTCTACTATTCTATGACACCAAAATTGTAACCCTTTTACTAACATTTTTTTATATTTAAACAGGTGTTTAGGTGTTTAATGTATAATAAACAAGTGTTTAATGTATAATTCAGTACTGTAACGCTTAATTGTGATGTTATAATTTGGAGACACGGAAAACCACAATCTACAAAAATGTAACGGAAATAATTCCTGAGGCCGGTGACGCAGAGGCACAGCTTGTGATATTAAACGCGATCGGTTGAGGGTTCGATCCCCATTCGGGGAAATGGTTATATTTCAGTTTTTTCATTTTCTCGCTCTGTAAGACAAAATGCGGTATTGAGTTTCGCCACTTAACACTCATTGTCACAAATTTGGCGGAAAGCAGAATACGAAGACACTACTACTTCCTGTCTCCCTGTTTTTTATCCTGCATAGCACTTTGAGGGATACAAGCGAGAAGCTAAAAAAAACTTTAACAAAATATTTATATTGAAGATTTCTATTTTCTAGATTAGACAATTGACTACAGATAGCTCTGCGCATTGTAAATTAACGTTCACGTTTTCATACTGTCAGAAGGTCGAACGAAGAGTAACATTGTCCGTCACGATTTCTCAATAACATGTTAATTTGATTTATAGGACACCGTGAATTGGATGTAAGCTAATTTAGTAATGATACTTACAGAGGTCCATTAAAGTAACATGGGTAATTGATATATACGAGTACATCATTTTTCATATTTACCGTATTTTTCTAGTAGTAGGAAAGAAAAACAAAGTAAACACAGTTTATCTGCTCTTGATAATTCTATCAGTTTCAAAAGATATTTTTAAACAATCATTTTTTTAAATTTTAATAGTCTATCAGCGCTCGTTCCAAAAACGCCACGGTTGGCATCAATCTCGCGAAATGATTCACAGAATTAAAAGCTTTAGACATTATTTTCTTGCTTACAGTATATATACATCGGAATATCAGTTAAAAAAATAAACAACATCTTAGTGTTAAAATACGTGTATACTTTGGCAATATAACAGTAAAATATATTTAAAAGTGAATCTTATGAGGTCACACTGAAACGTATGATCACAAAGTGGAAAGACATTTAACAAACCTCTAAAGTTTGACCTAGCACAATGCTCTCGGAGGAATGCTTTAAATATTGTTGTATCTGAACAAATAATTACGCAAAGGTGTTTAGTTTAAAAACAGATTAGGCTTCGTCAACGTGTTAATGTGGTATGTATTCAAAATAGATAAGCAAACATAAGCTTTCGTGATAATAAAATTTATGTTTTTAATATTGTAAGCGCCTCTAAAATTGAAATATTATTGAACGATTGATGGTAAAAATGTCTGATTAATAGAAACTACTAAGAATATTTAGCAAAGGAGTTGTTTGGTTAATTGTACTGAGTGAGGATAATTACAAACTATGTATGTTCACATTAATTGTTACCTTTATCGTACATTTTTCCTGTAAAGCGGTAAAAACAAAAGGAAACAATATCTAAGATTCTTTATTTCTGCTTCAATAAATTTATTATTGGTAAGACGCGATCTCTGGTAAAAGAAAGTGCAGGGCAGAGTTTCCCACTCCACTCCACTATCTTGATTCCATACCAGAAGGCAGTCAACAGTGAGTGTCTTGACACTAGATCTGATTTCTCTGCTATGCAGGATAAAGGGCAAAGCTGTTTATATACGTTACACTATCTTACCTTACATTCAATGAAAATGTGTTTTTTTTGTAAGCTTATACAAACTTGAAAAGATAAACTTATTTTGGTAATATAAATATATATCATAAAAAATAGGTAAAAATAAATAATATGACGGTATAATTTTTTATCGAACTATCGAGAGTTATTTTCTTATATAAATAAAATTGGAATGCATTGCTTAACAGGAAAAATATAAAGTAAACAAGTTTCTCGGCGACTATTTATTCACCTTTAAAAAATTATATTTGTTTTTTTTACCTCAGGTTAATCTTTGAAATAATAATATTGTATTTAATTAATCAAGCAGTATTTTTCGTTGCTAAATTTTCTTCTCACACGCTTAGTGGAAAAAGCGAGAAAAACAAGAAATGTACGTTTTCAGCCCTATATAGTAATATATAGTATATAATATAAAAATATAAAGTACTAAGTTATGGAATCTAACCCTGCACTATATTATAATTATAAATCATTTCGAATGGGACTTCAACTCTTGACCATTTAATTTTTTCTTTCAGCTTTTAGCTTTATAGCAGAGACCAATTGTCAGAGACAATTTCGCCCAACATGTAATGCATCGCGTTTTCTTTTAACTGAAGAAATAAAAATAAATAAGCCACACATTTAACGTGTACATTTTAAAAATAAAAAAAGCTTCAGTTAAATAATGAAATATTTAGTATTAATACCCATATAATGATAACTTTATTATAAACAAAAACAAATATTAATATTAAAAAAAAAACAAGTATTAATATTTAAAAAAACGTGGAATTTTATTGCATAGCTAATTTGTTGCACGTATCTGAAGGACCGTCGAGACTTGAGACACATTTGCACCTCATTAGCTGTGACTCACGTGGCATGTGTCAATTACCCGACCTTGCTTGCAAGTGACCTATATAATAGTCCGTTCTTACGTGCGTTATTCATAAATTTTAAGCGAAATGTGCTGATATAAATTATTTCTTGATGAAACGTGCTTATGATTTGATGTACGATGTAAATTTGTACGCTTCTCTAATGTTTTCTTAGTTATTGAAATGTTATGGTTTTTGTTATACTTTACACATCTTACAAAAAATATAATGACAAATCATTTCATTCTCTGTTTACGTTCGCTTTAGAATCATCAATGTCCGGATCAATTGGAAATTTTAGTCAGCAAGGCAAATCCTTACCATAAAAGAGATATGTTTACACTATGAATAAGTACTTAAGAGTACATCTGATAAGTTTATATAAAATATCTCAATATTTTAAAGTACTAGACATATTTTACCGTCGTTATGTTAATAAATGAAATATTATATAAAAGATGACACAAAAAACGATGAACAATGTTTTCGCTATTTTAGTAAAATGCAGTTAAGATTATCCTGTTTGGTTAGACGAGGTAAAGTTCTAGATAGATCCACTCCCTAGCAAGCAAATATGTTCGAATTGGGTTTGAGGGGAAATATAATACGAAATGAAACTAAAAAAATAAATTTAAACTTTTTTTATGTATTAATCTCAAAATCGCGTACAAATGAATTTTATTTATATGCAATAAAAAATGATCATCTGATTAGATATGTCTTACATACATACATTTATTGAATTCTTATAAGTTGCGACCATTCGTAGGTTATTGGAGGAGCCATTTGCATATTTAGTGTTTGTTGTCTTCAAATATTTTCAAAACATAATAAAGGTCAGAGTATGAGAAGGAATAAATAAAATTATAATTACGCGACACAAGAAGAAGCTGTCGTGGTAGGGGACAGCGTCTCACTGTAAATGTGATCGGTTGATGGTTCGAATCCCACTTGGGGGAATGATAATGTTTTATTTAGACGGAATATATTTAATTACAGAACAAATTTGTCGGGGATCACCATTCAATACGAAACGTTAATAAAATGTTGAAAGTTGGGGAATAAAGTGATTTATTTCTACATTATCGGTCTGAAATTATTATAAGTGCGTAAAATAAAAAAAAATAACATCAATAGCTACTTCAAAGTCATCAACCTTTCATGTTTAAAAATATTGTAAAGCAAAGAAGCTGATTACAGAACGCGAAGCGAGCAGCAAACCGACTTTACATAAATATTTAAAAAGCCTTCGTGACTCCGCAGCAATTTGCTATCCTTCCAACATTAAATAACTAGTGAACAATAAGTCGTAAAATGTACGATAAGTTGTGCGATATCGTCGCGTCCTCGTTAGTCGATAGCCTAGATTGAATATGTACGGTAACACCTGTATGAATTTCAATTTGGTCTTAAAATTTACCTTGTAAAGACTGGGAATAGGTCAGTCGTGGCGCAATGAGACAATGGACGCTGTAAACGCGATCGGCCTAACTGTAAGCGCGATCGGTTGTGGATTCGATTTCCAACTCGGAGGAGTGATTATATTTAAATTATTTTCACTTACTCGCTCTGGTAAGACAAAGTGCGAGGTTGAGTTCCACCACTCAACAAGCAAAGTCTCAAATTCGGTGAAAAGCGAATTACAGAGTGTCTTGACCTAGTATCAAGTACTTTCTGTCTACCTTACTATGGGGGATAAAAAGCGTGAAACTAAAATAAAAGCGGGGTTACGACAAGGTGTGATAAACTGATTCGGCCATATAATTTAGAGGCAAGTTATATTGGTCTATAAAGTTTATCAAAAAATCTATTTCAGGTATATAGGTCAATAGCAGAAGCAAACGTGTCAATAAAAGTTATTCTTCGCCCCAATGGTATGCTTAACAAAATTTAATACCAAGAGGCCAAAAGTAAATACCCAAATTAATATAAAAGTCGTATTGAAAGAAAAAATTATGATTAAAACATTAGTGTTTAGTAGTGACGTGAAGTGACGTTATGAATTATGACTGATAGCTGGACTCGTAAGCTATAATGATATTTTTAATTAGAAAATTACCTACAAGACTTCGAGAAATAAATTTGTCCTAGATTATAATCGTTGAATCATAAAATTTACGGTCGAATTAATCTTAGCTTAACTTTGATATGAGCCAAGAAAATAATAAAATTACTGTTATTTACTTCACACTTAAATTAAAAAAAAAAGTAAACTTACAGATAATAAAAGAAAAAATAAATTAAGAATTACAAAATAGGTACAATTTAAAAAAAATTGTACGGATATTTTAATAGCTCCACGAATCTACATATACATTGACTTAGCAGATGTCACGGTCACCATATTCTTGAGAACAGAAGGTAAAACTTTACTAAAAAATAAAAAAACTTTTAAAAATCTTTCTATATTGTTGGCATTCTAAGATATGGTCGTTTTCGGTCACTCAAAAAACCTAACGTCATGCTGACCATTGATGAAACGATACGCGTTCAGAATCGAGTACCTACGTATTACAGTTAGTCTATTGTGAGTTGTAACGTGTTTTCAAACAAAACAGTTTTTTAACATCGCACGTCCAAAGTACGTATAAAAAATGTATAGTACGAATTTTAGACTTCTTATGTAGTTACTAGCTATATAAAGCTTTTATATATATATATATATATATATATATATATATATATAGTATATATATATATATATATATATATATATATAGTATATATATATATATATATATAGTATATATATATATATATATATGTAACGCTATGAGCAATTATAATGGTACATACATGAGTGAGCCTTCATTGTACAGTACAAAACTACACCGTTATTAACGTGGGCGTAAATTGATAGTCAAATATAAAAAAAAATTACATTATAATTTTAAGTAGTTCAACCGTTAATTAAAACTATCATATGAAAAGTTTTAATCTTACTTTACGGTGATACGCTTTTTGTCAATTAAAAATACCAAATACTAAAATGTCGCAAATTCATTTTTCTTCTTTTGAGTTTTGCTAAATTTTTAACGAATTTAAATTGCGTTTGAGGCTACTCGTGGCGCAGTGGGACAGCGTCTGACTGTAACCACGATTGGTTGTAGACTCAATTCTCACTTGGAGGAATGATTTTATTTAAATTACTTCCATGTCCTCGCTTTGGTAAGACAAAGCGCAGCGTTTAGTTTTGCCACTCAACACCCAATGTCCGAAATTCGGCGAAAACCAAGTACGGATTGTTTCGACAATAGGAACTTCTTGCCTACCCTGCTATGCGGGATGAAAAGTGTGAAGATAAAAAAAGACTTCTCTTTTTAAATTTATTACTAACAGTTCCAATAGCGGTCTTTAAAGAAACGTGTATAGTCTAGAGTCTAGACGTTTTAATATAACAAAATAAGTTGAATGTTCGATATATTATTAAAAACACGACTCCATAAGCTTCTTCGCGTTCTTGTATCTCCTACAAGTTTTGTCACAAAGGTCTCGCGGGTCAATGCCCCGTTTGGCGGGCGGGCCACAATTTAAAATGCAGCTCGAGTTTAGGCACAAACATTTGTTACACAGCCTAAGTACCTAAATAATAAGCATTAAAAACATGTAAAAAATATACTTTTGTTTGATTTTTCTAAAATATTTTTAATTTGAATTATTTAAATTATATTTATTTACACAATAATATTAAAATTACTTCATACACATGTAATCGAAAGCGTAAATATTATAAAGGACCGTGTGACTTGTTATGCTCTATTATTTTGTTTGAACGATACCTTTCAACGGTATCTCTGGTATTTGTGATTGTTTTATTGACCGTGAAACCAGTTAGCCCAATACCTACTATAATCTACATTTTTAGAGCGGCTATATTACTTAAATGCATTTGTTCGATTTGCAACTTTGCAACGTAAATATTTACTAAATTTTTAAAAAAATATATAAATAATATTTGAATAATAGTTCATTCATTTAATTCAATTGAAGCTTTAATAATTCTTAACTATAAACGACGCCATTAAAACTTTAGATTAAAACAACAATACTATAATAAATTAATTAGGTATTAAGTATGAAAACGCCTTCTAGAGTTTGTCAATACAACGAATATTGGGTTAAGGCTGTCCTAAACAACTGCATATGTAAAAAACGTGTTACGAAATCTTTTAGCTTCATTTCATAATAGGCTTCTACAATATTTGTAAGCTAATTTTTAGTAAGAACCCATTGCGCCTCAACGGTTGAGTGAATGAACGTGAACGATGAATATGGGATCTAATTCGATTTTTGTTTTTTTTTTCGTATTTATAATATTATGTTGTTGGGTCTAACAAAATATACTGTGGTGATGAGTTATTTGATCCAGAATGCATTCGAATTTGAGGTATTGCTGGGGGCTAAGCGGGACTCAACGCCGTGCTTTGTTCCACAACCGATCGCGTTTACAGACTCTATCCCACTGCGCCAGAACCGGCCTTAATCTATTCATGTTGAAATTATCATAAATTATATCTTAATTTGTTTAAAAGCATTAATATTTGCTCCACCGGCGTATTTCCGTTAGGGTTTTACTTTCAACGTTACACTTCACTCTCGTGTGAAGTTCACACACGTTTTTTTGTAATACTTCTAATCTTCCTACTTTAATATAAATAAAGGAGTAACAGGTAACGGATTATCTTTCTTGATCTTAATAAAGCGAGTTTATGTTTGAATAAAGTTTACCGTTTGACGTTTGTTGTCGATTAACAAAAAGATGATTCTAGAAATCATTTAATACGTATATATATATTTATATATATATATATATATATACATATATTCATTAAATAAAAGCATTCATTAAAATTTGAATAAAGTTTACCGTTTGACGTTTGTTGTCGATTAACAAAAAGATGATTCTAGAAATCATTTAATACGTATATATATATATATATATATATATATATATATATATATATATATATATACACATATATATATACATGTATATATACATATATATACATATATATATATATATGCATATATATATATATATATACATATACATATATTCATTAAATAAAAGCACAATTAACATAAATCATGAACATTCAGAATTTTAAAATAAAGTAATTTTACTTAGTTTTTGGATTACTTACTTAATAGAGTGATTCTTGCACTACTTTTCTATAATGATCATGCTTTATTGCAAAATTAAAAATGAAAATAATACTCAAGCAGAGTCAGTATAATATTCAAGTAGAGTCAGAGTAATACTCAAGCAGGGTATAGTCAGAAAGTACCTAGTGTCAAGACACTCCATACTTCGCTTTCGGCCGAATTCGTAGCAATGCGTGCTGAGTACCGGAACTCAACGCTGCGTTTTGTCTTACCAGAGCGACGAAAGTAAAATAATTTTCAATATTATCACTTACCCAAGTGGGAATTAAACCAACAACCAATCATCATTTACAGTCGGACACTGTGGTGCACCTCAGTCAGTATTATATTATTTAAATGAAATGCATGTATATCTTAATTCAAAAATAATATTAAATATATTAAAATATCTAGTTTGAAGCTCCAATAATGAAACAAAGATGTTGACATTGTAATGCAAACCATAATTGCCATACCAACCTGTTACTACAATCAATACTATATTGTCCTACTAACCTGTTAAGCACAATTCATGGTAATAACAGTATTATTATTACTTTGTTATGTATGGAATAAACTATAGAAAAAAGAATTATATGAAATATTTACATTAATTATAGTAAATTCATTTTTTTTTATTTTACAAAAAATAAACAAACTTAGTTAATTATATATCTAGACTATGTTACAAAATATAAGATGCTTTAACAGGTTGTCATGGAAATCAATTTACTTTGTCTTCTAAAAGTAAGTCACTTATAAATATTCCTACATTAAAATATGAACCAGAGTATAGAATGAAACAAGCTATTTCATAATTTACTCATAAGTGTTACTCATTAAAGATCAATAATACTAATGAGAGTGTTTAAGCAAACATTAGCTTACTAGGTATTGAATAAATTGTTTAGTGTATTGCAAATTACTGTAACATCATTTTGTTAAATAACTCATTGTATGGTTATGAAATATGAAAAATTTATTTACAAGTTTAGTTTTACAAGAGTTTAAGTATAGATCAAATATATGTATGCTTAAAATAGGCTCTTTAAAGTTTTACATTCATTATTATATTAATTACAACTATATTATTTTCTACTTACAACTGTAGAAATGTCCCCAAGTCGGTAGTCCAACAGCAACAGCTCCAACAACAAAGCAAATAAAGCCAAGTACAACTACAGCTATAGAATATAAAGCTTTGCCGCTGGCCATGGCTACATGTTAGCCAATCTCACTTGATCTTCTAGATAGCATCAGGATATGTGTTTAAGACGAATTAGCTTTCCAAACATCTAAAACAATATAATAGATTCATTTAAAAAATAAAAAACAAATTGAGTCAACTAAGTTAATTTCTTGTAAGATATTTAGTTTAATTGCATTTTTGTTATAGGAATCTAATAAGAAAAAGAGGTCGGAGTTTAACTACATCAGGAAAACATCAATAGCTTTGTAAAATTATAAAATGCTTATTCAACCATATAGCATGTAATATCTACAGCTAGATTACAGTTATTCAAATGTTACTTTTACTCACGTTTTCTTCATAATTTGTCTCGATTTTAATAAATGCCACTCATGTATACACTAATTGATTCAAAATTAATTTACATCGAAATAACATCTCTTTTTAACAGCTCTTTATGCATGTAACATTACATTCGTTTTCACGTGAATGCACAAACAATGTTCACAACGAAATTCGAACCTATACGAGACACACCTTCGGTTTAAAGTCGATTTTTAATTCACTTAGTAAATAACTATATGAAAAAAATTATAAATATTACACTTTGAGTGATAATAGATTTATATTTTTCTTAAACAAAAATATATATATACGCTAAAGCGTATTACATACTCTCACGATACGCTCACACTTTTGCCGCGCGCGATGTAAATTCTTACTGAATGTGATCAGTAAATAAACTGGTTTTTTGAGTTGACCCGACACCGTTGCTACTGCACAGATAATAAATATATCTATGTGCTGTCAGCTGTCAAAACTATACAGTTAATATATGAGTTTTAAATAAATTAGGAATTAATAGTAGCCTAGTAGGTAATTCTTTATTTATTCCAGACCTTAATATTGTTTCAGGTTTGAATTCTCCTACGAAAAAAATTTACTTTATTGTGTGTATATAAATATACACATTTTAAATATATTATAATTTTCTTCTCTTAGCATCTGAGATACGATAAATAAAAATATAAGTTCACATATTATTTAAAAATATCAATTCATAATATTAAGTATTTACGTCTACATTTTGTTGCTAAAAGTTGCTTTAATTTAGAATGTATGAACACGGTCATTACTTTTCTTAACGGTATGAAAAAAGATATTAAATCTCCCGCTACGTATTTAGAATAATAATATCTATCTATATTATCAATAAAAGTAAATAATATGTTTCATTTATTTACTTATATCTTGTTTCATTATATCTTTATTCTACTGATTTTGTATATATATTACGTGTTTTAATTTAAAAAAAATTACACATAATATTAATATTATTGCTAACTAATAATTATTAATGAAAATGTTTACGATAATATATAATTATAACATCAAAGTAAGCTGTTTAATAATTCAGTTAGTTTAATAATACACTGTCATTCCTAGGAATACCATTCGAGGTCAAGCTATTTTAGGCGCCGCCTAAACAGTGGAAATTCTTATATCTATTCATTTTAAACTTACGCTAGAATTTGAATGAAATATAAAACGATTACGATAAAGTACAGTGTTATTCATTACTTATGTTAAAATATTTTGACAAACTTGTAATAATAAAATGATAGTGCTGTTTGTGTCTCTGTTGTGTCTTTTGCCAAACATTTGTAAGTCGTTATTTTATTTAATTATATTTTAAATTAAATTCATATCAAGTTCATACCATAACTATATATTTCAATTAATCACATATAGGAACATCATCTGAGTACATTTGTATATGGAAAAGATCATAATACTGTTTTAATTATTTCTAATTCGAAAATTAACTTAAAGGTGAATTGTGTGAACTGTTTATCTTATGTCATATTAGTTGTTTGATAGCAGAATATTTAATGTAACTTGAATATAAAATAACCCACTTTTTTTAATTGCTCAAGTTTTGCTTGAACGAAATATGAACTCACAGGCATTGGCAGTGTAGTCAAATTGCTCAAAGAGTTCTATAGAGTTGCATGAATAAGATATTGTAACAAACATGCTTTAATATTATTTCTTATATTCAGTGGCAGAGCCAACCGGCGTGAACTCTGAAAAGGTATGCATTTGGTTTGATTTATTATTCACAGCGATTTACTACAGTATTCTTACAATAATAATATCGATAACGATTTTCAAATATGGTGTTTTTAGCAAATCGATCAGGGATGTGGAGAACTTGGAGATTGTATAAGTAACAACACTTGCAATAACAGATGTGGCTGCCACAGCTCTGCGGCGTAAGTTATAGTGGTCATTTTTTGTGATTGTTAATATTTTTTGATTGTGATATTTAATATTATTATTAACATAGATATCTCTTTCAGTGTTTTATTTTATAACGAAACCTTGAACGAGTGTGTGGTGGACGTAAAAAGACTTTTAATAACATTATCAGAAAAATATAATACTCATGGTAAATATTATTTAATTAAAATAAAAATAAAGGCCGAAATAGATATTTTATGTATATTATTAATTTCTTTTCCAGAAAACATTCGCCAAGAGGTAAATAAAGTATTTAAAGGAATAATATTTGCTGCTGTGCTGTTTATTACCTGTGCATTATTATGTATGGTTACAGCATGTGTATACTGTTGTCGAATTAATTATATGTAAGTATCTAGAATTAAAATCTTAATAAAGTCTCCGGAGGACGATAATCAGAACTATTTAATAATTATTAAAATTTCAGGGATACCCGTCTCAAAAATGATATAGAGGCTTTAGCCCACAAATTAAAAAGGGATTTACGCTTTAGAAAAACAATTACAAAACCACCAACGCAGCCTGGTGCAGAAAACTGTAATATTGTTGTAGCTGATGCTGGTGTTTTTGTTGTTTGATATACGATATTATTTATGTCACCGTATTGTTCAATAAATTTATAAATAGAATTTGTTTAATTGAAATTTACTGGGGCAATCAATTTTTAAAAATAGTATATAAAATATAATTTATTAACTATTAGATGCCTGTAAGAAGTTGTGGGATATCACGATGCACGCTAGCACGATCGCTTATGGGTTCGATTACCACTTGACGGAATGACTATTTAAATTATTCCCATTTCTTCGCTCTGGTAAGACAAAGCACAGCGTTAAGTTCCAGCATTTAACACGCGATGTCTCAAATTTGACGGAATGCGATACTTGCGGTCTACTCTGTTATGCAGGATAAAAGCGTGAACTCAAGTAAATTATTTTATTTATGAACAATGCCAAGTAAATCATTACCTTATAATTTAATTTTTATATTTTACATTTTCTTAATGGCAACAAAATTAATTGGTATGTCAATATCAATATTGGCATTGACAATTACTAAATCAATAAAATGTATGTTTTTGGAAATTTGTTTATAATTTAAATTTATAATTAAATGTTACGCCTAAGAATGTTTTGATTTAAGCAAAATCAGTTATAATAATGCTATGAATATTTCTTTGCATTGCAATATGTAAGTATTTTTGATATACTTCTTAATTTATGTTTATAGATGTTCTTTTAATAAATATTTGTATGTTTGATTTCATTCTTAGTCATTTATCATTTTACAGTATTTAATATACATTTTAAAACATGGACATGACTTCAATGGAACTAGTAATTGCGACATTTTGTGTACTGGCATCTATGGTGCTGCTGAGTTGCCTATGTTGTTTATGTATGAAATTTAGGTAAATATTTTTTGATATATCTATTGCTGTCGTACTCAATATGAGTGTTGTGAAAATCTATTATTACTAATTTATCAAATATCATATTTTATTTTCTAGATTTATAAATAATGTCTTGTTAAATTATTTCATTGAATTAGCTTGACTTCTTAACACATTTGATTTCTAAATCTTAATATCTTATTATTTAATTTGTATTAATTATAAAATATACAGTGGGACATATGTGACTGTAAATGCTGTAGGTTGTAAATTCAATTCTCAGTCAGACAAATTATGAGTAAAAATTTGTTGTCATTGGTCCAATTTGGTAATGTGCAGCATTGAGCTTATCTGTCTCAATTTCAGGAGGGAAGCAGTGAACAGACTCTCTTGTTACTCACTATCCTGCTATGAATGATAAAGTGTGAAGTTTTAGATTTTATATTAATAAATATTTTGTAATTTTATGTGTAAATTTTCAGTGACTTGAAGATGCAACGGTATATTGTCAAGACAGCAAAGAAAAGAGGGTTAAATGTTGATTTAGAAAAGCTTGACCCCAAATATGTTGGAAAGTCACCCTCAACTAATGAAAACTGCACAATCTATGTTCCAGATGTTGCTATCATTCTGTAAGACATGGTAAAAATATTTATTGACCAATTTTGGATTTAATACTAATATTTTTCAATATGAAGTAACTTAACTTGATTAATATATTTTAAAAGTAAACAAAGAACTTGTGAAAGTAAGTAGCAAAGTATGGAGTGTCTTGACACTAGGTACTTCTTGTCTACCCTGCTATGCAGGATAAAAATGAAACTAAAAAAAAAGAACTTTTTTATTCCTATTACAAATATTTCTTTCTTTGAATTAAATATTTATTAATGAAATGGATAAAATCATTATAATTGTGACACTGAATAATTCACTATTTTAAACTTACAATTCTGCCTTGGATTGTGTCTTTTATGCCTGTACTATCTAACACTAATTAGGTATTGATACAATTGTACCAATATCTAAAAACTAATATGTTGATAACCTTGGCTTCTCTTGGAAATTCAAAAAAATATATATGGAAAAACATTTAAGATCTCATTATATATAGTTCAGATTCCATAACAAAGAATAAATCTAGTCCATATTTTTTATTCACATCATAATGTTTTCTGCCAAAAATTGTGTTCATAAATATGTATGTATATTAAAAATTCAATTAAATATAATTGATAATTAAAATAGGTTAGAAGTATATTATGTATTTCTAACTTATTTCTTAATATTATTATTTTTAACTTTAATACCTCTAGATTCTAGATTCTTCCAATACTCTTCAAAGTTCCTATTGTCTACAATGTAGTTAGTTATGTGTATATTTTAATTAGATATACTACATGTTAATTTCTTTTGTTTTAAAAGAAATTCTTTATACCAAGTTATTACATATTATTAGAGAGGTCTGTTTACATTATTAAATTATATTCATTGTCTGATTTGAGGATAAAACTTTTTGTTACTAATATATTGTACAAATTGATTGGCTATGATACTTATATAATTTTTAAGCTTTTTATAATATGATATTAAATAAAGTTTGTAACTCAATAAAGTGCAAAAGGCCCATATATTTTTTAAATGCTATGTTAGAAATACAATAAAATGCATATGACACAAAACACTACTATGTGTTTGACATAATCTGTGGCCATAAAGTAATACAAACCTTGCTAAGATATGGATGCTTTACATGTCCCCTGTCTATTAGAAAAAATTGATATATCTTATCTATATTTCAAATAATCTGTCAAATTATATACATTTCTGTGTTCCGAAAGATATTCTAAAATTTGTATATAATATAGTAATAATTGTAGATTGTAGTATTTTTATATTTAACATTTTAAAATCGATTTGTATTTAAGATCTTTACTGCCTACCATTTTGTAGTTTTGAAGTAAACTACAATTATAAGTTTACATTTTGAAATGTTTTAATGCTGCACAAGGTACTTAATATTAAAATGAGTTATATTATTGAATTATATAATTATAAATATATTACCGATTTTTTTATTGTAATACAAAGTATTTTTAATGCAAACTTTTTAAATAAGTTATATCGTATGACATACATGATTTATATTTAATTATGTTAAGGTTATATATATAAGTTTATGCCATTGTGAGATATTAAACTGTCACTGTCAAGTAATTATGAGCTACTTTTAGTAAACAATTATTTATGAAATTAACTTAATTAAACATAGTTATGTTATTACTTATTAAATAATACATATTAAGTTTATATAGTAATATATAATATAGGAATATTGTAGATGTTTAATATTATATTCTAATTTATTAAACATTGCCATATGGCTCTTAGGTAATATTATCTTAGGTGAAATATTATCTTAGGTGAAATATTAAAAATATTCAATACTTAGTTACAGTCAGAATTAATGATTATTTTATGTGTTTATTTGCATCTCTAGTTGACTTTTTTGGAATTTAATATTTAATATAATGTGCCTATTTCAAATTAGTGGTGCGGTAGATTTTGGTTCATATCTAATTACTTAAACAAGTTTAAATATGTTAATTTACTTTAATCATTTATGTATGTATATGATCTATAATTTGGAAAAAGATGGGATTGATACCTATAATTATGTAGAATTACTTTTTTATATAGTTGTATTCAATGTTATTTACCTTCGCGTCTATTGTTTTTCGTAATGTAATTACAACATATCGCACCTTCAGAATTGTAATTACTTGAACAAGAAATCATATTTTTTTATAACTGCCTACAATGTTTATATTAATTATCTATTTTTTAGTTATTCGATAAGAATGAGACAAATGGCAAGTTACTCCTTTTCTGTTTTTAATAAATTGATATAATACAGGTTACGGATAACTTTACGAATCGTTCGATGTATGAAGTAATTATATAATATTTTTCAGATAAACCATTTGCATTCTAAAGGTGCGATACACTGATATATATATTATTTATACCGAAATCTATAAGAAGGTAGTTTAATAGTGACTTAAAAGCTTTAAATTTCCTATAAGAAAGGCTACTTTATTGTGAGACGACAGCAGGATGGTTTTAATACTAAGTTTAATTTCAAATAATAGAATATTTGTAACGAAATGCATTTTGGTCCGACTAATAGTTAAACATCTTATGTCAAAAAATAAATTTCAATATTGAACGTTATAATTCTCAGGGGAATAT
The DNA here is from genome assembly GCA_032432895.1 of Dryadula phaetusa. Taxonomy (NCBI): domain Eukaryota; kingdom Metazoa; phylum Arthropoda; class Insecta; order Lepidoptera; family Nymphalidae; genus Dryadula; species Dryadula phaetusa. The sequence goes on from JAOYRS010000080.1 coordinate 5,453,143, forward strand.
TTGGACTTTTCTTCTTGATGTGAAACTTATTTTGTTTTAAATATTTTAACCAATTGTATGTATTCAAAAATATTTATTATAAAACCCAACGTTTCGAACTTTTTACTGTATGTCTATGATCACAGGTCGTGTGAAACGATGACGAGGTTTTCTAAAAAGTATTTTCGAATACTAAATATTATACGTGTAAAAATTGCGAATACCTATTTTGTTAGCTTTGTTTATCTTTTTCAACAGATGCACAAACATTTTACACTTTCAACAGATTATACATATAAATATATAGATAATTAAAGTTTAGTAAATGAGAGATAAATATATGCCTTCTGTATTAAATGAGTAGATTATAGAATTAAATAAATACTTAATGGAATTATATGCGCACATAAGTAATTATTAGACGAGTAGTAATAAAAAATAGATTAAATATTTCTATACTATAGATTTACATAGTTATCATGTTTGCTATTCTGATTCCGGGAGGCCTAAATGAAGAAATAGTTCTTTTTGGACAAATATCTCTTAAAAAATAAAGCCTATCTAGCTCTTAAAGATATTGTTTTTTTTTCTAAATGATATATATTACTATTTTATTATGTGTAGTTAGGTGCTATCCATAAATTGTGTCACACGTTAAGGGGGAGGGGGTCGACCGTGTGACATTGTTTGACAAGGATGGTTAAAAAATCATGGAATTCATGTGACGTAATTTATAGATGGCCTTTAAGCTGGCTTACCGAAAGTACCCAAAGTACAGTAGCAGATATCGTTTTTGTGCTATTTCAGTGAAATTCTATCAAATGGATTATACATTTGGTTTATGATGTTCGTTTAGTAATGTTATATGATACAGTGGACAGTCGCTATAACATGGAGCTCGGATGGATACAAACGCCCGTTTTATTAAGTTGAACGCGTTATAGCGAGATTAGAAGTGCTGGCGCTATGAATGTCAAATAGGCTTGTGATATATGTATAAATAAATCATAGTATCAATCATCATCACCAACTACATAACAAATTAAATGTTAACAAATATATTAATTTAAAATATAAGAAACAGGTATACAATACTTTTATCGTCATCCCGGGTTGCATCAAAAACTCTTTTATAACGAGCCCCCTTATAACGAGAGTTCACTGTATATAAATATGTGTAGTATGTGTAACTTTGCCAATCTTTTATATTTCAGTGCATAATGTGCAAATAAGATATATAATATAGAAAAATCGAGATTTAACTTGTTATAGGTGGTTTTCGGACTGTCATCAAAATATAAACTCTTTTTGTACCTACCTCCTTAACACACATAAAAGTATTTTTATTTGAAATAAAAATATGTCCATTATTATATATATTTTTTTACATTGTATATTGCTTTGTACGAGTATGTACTTTTTAAACACTCGAATGGTGGAGGATCTAATACTATCTGTAGCTTTTTTAACTTTTTAACAGTTCTGATATTATATATTCAACTTATACATACGAATAAGCACAATGTAATGTAATTTTAAATCAGTCCAAAATGTATTCACAGATCTTAAATAAATACCATATTGGTCAATTCTTTTTTTATTATTTTTCTCTAAATCTCTTAATAAGCTATATAAAATAAAACATTGTGATTATCGTGGCGCATTGGGACAGCGTCTGACTATAAACACGATTGGGTGGGTTCGACTCTCACTTGGGTGTATAATTATTATATATTAAAAATGTATTTTCATTTCTTTGCTTTATTAGGACCTCGAAAAAAAACAAAGCTTTACGTTGCAAAGCGCAAAAGCAGCCAAAGGAGTGTCTTGACGCTCAAACAGTCTGTTAAAAAGGACACCTTTTTCAATTTGTGCGTTTTCGTAAACAATGTAGGTCTTCCAGCAAAGCAATATTTTCATTAACAAAAAGCATAAGTATATTTTATATTTAGGGAACCAGCAAGCAGCCCCAGCTTATCTGCGAAATAATTTTGAAATTTAGCATTAGCACAACTAATTAATTGAAAGTGTATAAAGAACGACTATGAGATTTAAAAATAGGAGTCGAGAGTGATGTGAATCTTCGATAACTTTTAAAAATGCAAGGAAAATGCCGAGGGGATTTTATGAAATGCAATATACGTTGAAGACAAGAGAATGAGAAGACGATTGAAAAATTTTTGATGTGAATCGATCAGAACGATATTACGGTGGCGACGTTCTACCTGTAAGGCATTTGTAGGCAAAGATTTCATAGCGGCTAAAATATTTTTAAACCTTGTAATGAGCTTTATGAATTTTTGTTAAGGCTGGCTTGTGACAAGGGTCAAGCAAAAATGAGCCATAATCCAAATGACTCCGATTGATTGCGTTATATAGTAATTTTAAAGTGAATTGATGGGTAACTGTAATTCCGCTAATTTACTTTTCAACTTTTATGTTAACGTTTTGACAGTACCTAGTGACTTACATCATCTTACTAGGGGCGCGTTCCAGTTGGCGTCCGCAAAGATCTCGCTTACGACCGCAGTATTTCCCGTTCCACTTGCATGTGAGCTTTATGATCGTGATACCAAGTGTTCACGGTTCATGGAACGTACGTACGTACGTACGTACGTACGTACGTACGTACGTGTTCACGGTTCATGGAGTGTGAATGCAAATATATATATATATATATATATATATATATATATATATATATATATATATTTATATTTATATATATATATATATATATATATATATAAATTTGTTTTAACTAATTATATTTTTCCTCATGTTATCCAAGTGGATTTATGAATGTTAAATTAACATAAATAATTGTGTGATTACGATTATGGAATCGGCGTTAAATACTTTAAATGACGTTTGTTATTATTTTCAGAAACTCAATTACTGTGTTTAACTCCACAAACCTATATATATATATATATATATATATATATATATATATATATATATATATATAATTAAACATTCATAAATCCACTTGGATAACATGAGGAAAAAATATAATTAGTTTGACTCAAGTAATTGTCATTGACAGTTATCAACTTCTTCAAATAATGTAAGGAAAGTATATTTTCATTATATCTCCCCTCCCGGAGAGAATAATTCAGGAGCTGGTATCAACTTCGATACGTGGAATAAGTTTGACTCTGACTTTTTATGACCTGTGTTTATCTTGTAAATTGATTTTGATATTCTTTCTTCAATTTCATAAGTTTCAATTCTCAATTCGTCAAGCTTTTTTCTATTCAGTCTGTTTCCATTCTTCACAAAGACTATGTTACCAACTCTGAAGTCTATGTGTGTTCTATTTTTGTCATTTAAAGTTTTGTTATAGTTATGTGACTTGATGGTATTTTTCAAAGCTTTTTTTCTATCTTGAATTAAATCATACTCAGTTTCATTGGGTTTTAACTCATTCGGTAAAATTGCAACATCTGTACCGTATGCAAATATTTTGGAGCATATCCAGTAACAGTGTGCTGTTTCATTGTAGTTATTTACACAATCTTTTGCTATAGTTGCCCATGCTATTTTTGTATTGTTTTCATTTATTTTGCATCTGATTTTATTGACTAGTGTTTGATTAAGTCTTTCGTTTAATCCATTTGAGAAGGGTGAGTTGACAGCGGTAAAAATTATTGGGATATATTTTTTTGAATTGATATTGATCAGAGAGAATCATGCCAATATTATGTGTTTCAGCACAATTACTAACTAGTTTGATAAAGTCGTTAGCATTTTGGGTATAACATTATTATATAACATTATATGCTATACGTTTATTGAGTAACGATATATCGTAGGTTAAAGACTTGTGTTTTTTTAGAACAGTATGCACAATATATAATTTCCGTACAGTCAACAAACCACTTTCTTCATAGAGTCTTTCAGTACTAAGCCGTTGTTGTTTAAAGAACATTACTTTAATCGATGCTCTTTGAGCTCGTTCAATTGAATCCATGAAACGTGTTTTACGTGCACCTCCCCAAAAAGGTAAGCAGTATGTTATTATGGATTGCACCAAAGCTATATAAATTTGATTTAAAAGATTGTTTGAGGAGTCATTTACAATATTATTGGTTGCAATATGTCTCAGTGATTTGAACATCCACGTGAACTTCCTAATGCGTGCCGCAACATGTTCAATTTGCGGGTACCATGACAAGTTCTGGTCGACCATTATTCCCAAGTATTTTATTTGTCTTACTTTATTTATTAATGAATAATTGCAGTTTTTACAATTATGAATTTTTATACGAAAATTCGTTTTGGGTTGTGAACTATTTTTTATACTGAAAGTGGTAAAGTTAGTTTTATAAGTATTTAATGTTAGAAAATTGAGTTTTAGCCAAATTGCAACTTGAGCCATACCTTCTTCAGTGCTCTTTCTAACAGCCTCCTACGCATGACCAGAGAAAACAATAGCAGTGTCATCTGCGTAAGAAATTATTTTTGCATTTTTAATAGTCATAGTACTTAGATCGTTCAGATAAAGTAAAAAGAGTGTGGGGCCCAAAACAGTTCCTTGGGGAACGCCGTAAGATACATGAGCCTCGCCACTACAGTTAAGTTGATCAAGTGTAGTCTTTTGAATTCTATTAGAAAGGTAGTCTTTAAAAATTGCGTGGGGTGGTCCCCTTATTCCTATTTTTTCTAATTTATGTAGAAGGACAGGGATAGAGACTGTATCAAAAGCTTTTTTCATGTCGATAAAGACAGAAAGACATTTTTTTCCTTTATCGAGATTTTCTGAAACTAACAAAACTAAAGATGAAACAGCGTCTTGTGTCGAGACATTCTGCTGAAAACCAAATTGACAAGGAGAAAATATTTTAAAAGCCCGTAAGTAACTTAATAGCCTAACATTCAACATTTTCTCTATTACTTTTGACAATACTGGTTGGCCTGTAATTGTTTATATCGTCTCTATCCCCACCCTTATACACGGGAGTGATTATAGACTTTTTTAATGAATTTGGAAATATTCCCGTTTTGAAGCATGAATTGACCAGGTGAGTAATAAGTGAGATAATTTCGATTTTTACATATTTAAATAACTTGAAGAAATGTTATCCCAACCAGGAGCACTATTTAATTGCAGATTTTTAATTATGGTATCTACTTATTTATGGTCAGTATTCAATAAAACAAGAGATTGAGATTTACTAGGTAGACTCTGTAGGTAGTGATTCAAGTCATTTTGAGTTACATACTTATTGTAAAAGTTAATTTTCCCCAAGAACTGCCTAATATTCTTTTGTGTTTTTGGTGTAGGAAACTCTTTGATAGATTTTAAATTATCTTTCAGAGGCCTAACTGCATTGTTCTGTATTATGTGTCCCAAGTATTTAACTGAGCTGCAAATGTACATTTCGAAAACTTTAGTTTCAAACCTTCATTTTAATAGCTTCAAATAGTTGGTTTAGGTGACTGACATGTTCTGAGAAAGATTTCGATTGTATACCGATATAGTCTTTTACAACAATATTACTCCGATAACAGATCAATGTGTGCTTCATAATCTTGTACTATCCTTTGCAAATACGCGTTCATTTTTCTTTATTAATTCGTCTATTACTGCTTGCTTTTGATAGTTAACATGATTTATACAAATTTCAAAATTTTCTTCACTGAAGTTTTCATTATAGTTTACTAAATTATCATGTATTTCCTTAGAGATATCCATATTTAATTTATCTATTTCCTTAGAAATTATATTATAGCTACTTTGTTTAGGAACTTTCTGAGTGAGAAATAAATTTTCATTTTGAACTAAATAAAACTCTTTTATAAAGTCCAGCCCAATTAAAAAGTCATAGTCGAAATTTTCCTTGTCGATTACGAAAACATTCATTCTCTTTTTAACATTGAAAATTGTTATGTCAAGTGTTATGATGCCATTAGTCTTTCTAACGCCATTAATTGTTTTAAGATTAGTGCTACTAGAATCTGGAATTTATTAATGAGACATTATCTCCAGAGTCGTATATTTCAAATACTTCAACTTTTTTATTTAATATTAATTTTACTTTAATTAATGGCGGCACTATTAGTTTATTTGATCTTCATGTTTTAGTTCACATTCTAGTTCAGAATTGTTAACATCTCTTATTCATTTCTTTTCATTTTTATCATCGACTTTAGGTTTGAACCAATATGACTCTTCTTAATGGAAACGGGTACCCTTATTTAGCTTTTCACATTCACATTTCACTGTTGCACTTTTCCTTTTTAATCTTAGTATCATCTTTCTTCTTGATAACTTTTTGTTAGTAATCAAATGTTCCAACTTGCCGAGTTCACTGAATAAATCTTTTATGTGTACAATATCATTTTTGTTTACTCTGTCCGTTATGAAGTATGGTAAACCAGCAGCAATAATATCAATCAAGGTTCCTGTATTGATTGTTTTTCTCATTTCTAATAGAAGTTTTTCTTTTTTGATGGCATATTCCAATAAAGATCTTTCAAATACCTCCATCCATTGAGAGGCATTACTTTTTCCGCCAAATCTTTCAATAACAAACCTTTCTGACAACTTTTTGAAACTTTGTTTCCTCTATGTTGATGGTCTTCGATTAACATTTAAAGTATTTAACGCCGATTCCGTAATCGTAATGACACAATTATTTATGTAAATTTAACATTCATAAATCCACTTGAATGACATGAAGAAAAATAAAAAATACAATTAGTTTGACTCAAGTAATTGTCACTGACAATAATAAAACAAATATATACAATAGGATTTAAGAGCTTATAGTAATAAGAGAGAGAGCTTAAAGAGAAAAATTATTTGCTTTTTTTTTAGCTTCACGTTTTATCCCTAGCGGGGTAGTCAGAGAGCATGGAGCGCCAAACGCTACGGTCCCTGCATACCTCTTTCGCCTCGTCCACAGTCATTATACTCTTCATGCATGTCTTTTCTCCAGTATCTTCGATACTGTGTTTTCGAAGGTCAACCGAGGTCTCCCCCGACATCTCGTACCACTCACCTTGGCTTCATAAATCTTTCTTACCATTCTTTCATCGCTCATTCTTTCAACGTGTCCAAACCACCTGAGCACGTTCTTCTTCATTCTTACTGTGACATTCACGCTTACACCTGCCATTCTGCGTATCTCCTCGCTGCATATACGGTCAGCTAAACTGACTCCGCATATCCAACGAAGAGATCTCATCTCTACTGCATTCATCTTCCTTTCATTCTTCTTTTGACATACCCACGTTTCGCTGCCGTATAACAACGTCGGTATCAGTACTGCGTTGTGAACGGCAAGACGTGCAGGTACGCTGACGTTTTGCCGTCGCATCAATGCAGCAAGAGCACCGTTAACCCGGTTACCGGCAGCAATACACCTTTCCACATCCATTTTGTATCTTCCATCTCTACTAAACATACTTCCCAGATGTATCACCTCATTCACTTGTTCTAATATATTTCTATCCACCATAACCTTGCATTCTATTCTTTCTTCGTCTCTTTCAAATACAAGAATCTTCGTTTTACTCGCATTCAGGTTTAGACCATTACTTTCACACCCTTCTTTCAGAGTGGTGACCAATGCCTGTAATTTGCATTCTAATGATGCAATTAGCACTGCATCATCTGCGTACAACAGGCAGTTTACTGTCAAATCACCAACTTTCACTCCTATGCCACTATCTGTCACTCCTCAGAGACAACTATCCAAATACCCGTTTGACACCCGATTGAATATCAAACTGAGGCGACATGCCAGCTCCTACTCGTACACAGGCGTCTTTTCACATTGTACCGGGGTAGTATCTCCATAACTTCTTTCTTACAACCCTGTCAAATGTTTTTTCTAAATCCACAAAAGCACAGAAATTTTTTGGTTTACAGCCAAAAACATTTCCATGACCATGCGGAGAGAAAAGATCTGACCCATGCAACCTCTTCCAGGTCTAAATCCTCCTTGGGCCTCCCATAAAAGCCTTTCGGATCTCTCTTGCATTCTTCTCGCTAGAATTTTAGCATAAATTTCGTTTTTCGTTTTCGTTTCGTTAAGGAAATATGTACTATGCCGAATATCTCACCTATTTTAATAGTAGGAGCTGCTTATTATTATCAGTGTTCTTAATTAAAAAAATATATTTATATATATAATAATAAAGAATGATATGACTGTTAACACGATCGGTGAAGGTTCGATTCTCATTTGGGGAATGATTGTATTTAAATTATCTTCATTTCCTCGCTTTAGTAAGACTAAGCGCGGCGTTGAGTTCCGCTACTCAAACTTACCACATTTCAGACTTCGTTTAGCATTCTCTACTTCTTTTATACCGATTTGGCCATCTGCTACATCAAGACTCCGCATATTGCGGTCGCTCGAGACAGAGCCGTCATCACATTCATACATCTTCTTATAGAATTCCGCCCATCATTGCAAAACGTGTGTTCTTTCCGTAAGTATTTCACCGTCCTCGGAAAGCACCCCATTCATTTTACAGGTTGGCGAACAACGCTAAGAATCACTAACTTCTCGCCAGAAAAGCTTCGTGTTTTCCCGGAAATTGTTTGTCAATCTGTCGTCTTTCACTTCATCATCCCACCATTTATCACGCTTTTTACTAAAGCCTCTTTTCCCAATGCTACACACCTCAGTTGCAGCTTCAATCATATAATTCCTAAGATTCTGCCAGCATACTTCAACACTTTCAGTACCTATATCGCAGCTGTCTAGCTTCTTGGAAACTCTTTCTTCATATTCCTCTCCAATCGGTGGGTCTTGAAGCTTCCAGCTTCTTTTGCGATTATTCGCCTCCAAGTTTGGACACCTCGTGCGGTTGCGCCAACCGGCAAACAGACCCCTTATTCTAGCAACTACTAGATAGTGATCTGTTTACAAGTCGTCACCCCTAAACACACACACGTGTCCATAGCTTGGATACGAATCCACTAGGAATAGATCAATCATGCTTTTCTCTTCCATCCATTCCTACGTGTACATATGAATTTGTTTGTTGGCAAACATAGTGTTTGCTACAAACAAATCTTTTTCCTTACATAATTCCAATATGAGCTTACCAGCCTCATTTACTCTCTTATCACCATACTTCCCTACTACGTGTTCGTAACCATGTCGCCTGGTTCCGACCCATCCATTCAAATCACCACATACTATTAATTTTTCATTCCCTCTTATACTACCTAGAACTTCCCAGAACTCCTCTAGTTTACTTGACAGAGCTGAAGATACCGGCGCATACGCCACTAACAATAATTTTCTTGTTATCCCCAGCTTGAAGCAAACCCAGAGCAGCCTCGGGTTGATCGCCTTATACTCTACCATTGCACTCACCAATCGAGAGGACAATAACACACCAACACCTTGACACCCTCGTTCACTTTCTAGAACTCCCGCCCAGAAGGCGACTCGGTTGCCCGGCAAATCGGTCATGCTATTCCCCTCTCTTTTGGTCTCGTGTCACACAAACAACATCTAAATCTCTTTTATTCATCACATCTAATAATTCATTCATCCCTTCTCTTACATTCCACGTAGCTATTAGTAGCTCCGTTCTCCACTTCCCGCCGTTACGGACATGGCATGCTGGGTGGCGGTCCCCAACGCCACATTCGTCGCCACTTCTCACACCAGCGGGGACGCACTGGTGCGCGTTGCCTCGGGGGGACGCCCTAGCATGATGCGCCCTGGTGCTCGCGGAGGATGGAATGTTGCAGCCGTACACAACTGTTGATGTTATGTAAGGCTGGCAGGGGTCACTGCGCGCAAGCCTTCCATCGTTGACCCACTAACTTACTTACTTTACTGTTACTTACGTTACTTATTTGTTTTAATAAGAATATTTTATTATTATATTATAAATTATAAACTGAATTTCATGAGTGACGTGTTCACCTTGACCACAACGATCACGGTCCTTATGTGGAACGACCAAAAGAACATTAAATGAGTGAGCGTGATCGCTTATCGCATAGAATATCGCCTAATGGAAAGCGCTCTAGATCAATTTTACAAAAAGTGTATACTATGATGCAATAATTTACATTTCCCGCCAATACGCTCAACCACAGATTCAATATAACTAAACCTCCGTATATCGTATCAAACGTTCTAATCGCACATTATTATCTGCATAAACAGAATATTTGATTTATTATTGATTTTTCTTAGCATTGCGTGGTCTTTTTTTTATAACTTTACGCTTTTCTCCACACAGCAGTGTATATAATCTAGTATCAAATTATTTAATTTTTCACGAGCATTCCAGATGTTAAGTAGTAGAACAAGCCGTATTTTATCATACATACTACAACGCAAAGTAGAGAAATTATTATGTTTGTTAGTATTCTTGTCAGTTTAAACTCATGATATATCTATATGAGTAGAGGCAGTTGTTGTGCAGTGGGACTACTTCGTACTGTAAATGAGATCGGTTGTGAGTTTAATTCCTGGGAAAAATTTATATTTTTACTATATTTTAATTTTTCTGCTCTGGTGTGACGAAGTGTGAAGTTAAGTTCGCCACTCAACACGCAATGTCTCGATTTCTAGCGGAAAGCAATCAAAGGAGATATATCAGACTACCACGCTTACCACGCTTCAGCCTTCATCCCGCATAGCAGTATGCGGGATGAAGCGTGAAGCTGCAAAAGCAGGAAGTAATTCCATTTTATATTCTTTACCACAATAAATTTGTAGAATATCGGTGATAATAACATAATAAATAGATATTGATTGTAATAGTATTAATAGATATGTATAAGTTAATATAATATTATATATATAGATATATTATGAATTCCATATATATAATTTTTTTTAGAAATTTTATTAAACCCACTAATCAGAAATTGCACCACTTTGTGTCGTTCGCGTAAATATAAATAAGAAAAAGGAAAATGTAGATGGCTACCATCGATTCCCCAAACATATTTATTCGTATGAGATAAAAAGAGGGGACTTTATGACGAGCGTTTCGTACCAAATTCAGTTCGTATCTAAATAGAGATGTATAGAATTACGACGCCATCATGGCGCATTGGGGGCAATATCTTAATTAGTTTACAGGCAGCTGTATATGCGATAAATTTAAGCTTCGAAATTAATTGGAAAATGGACTTATCGACCGCTTTCATAGAAAATTAAACCCAATGGCTTATCACTTTTGAACTTTACCCCTTCGTTTTAAACCTTGTGGAAGTACCCCAGCTTAGATTATTATAGATTTTAGGCTTTATAATATAAAGATTTTTACGGCTGTTATAATGTCATTTCTTTGTCTATATGATATGTTTGCTAAATGCTGTCAGGTGTTCCAGACGTCTGACTTTATTTTCAATGTTATGTCTTTTCCCGTATAACAAGGTAGACAGAGACATATGAGGTTATTATGACACAAAGGTAGCATACTTCGATCTTTAAATTGCTCTTAAATTCATTGAGACTGCACATTTAAGTATGAACCTCAACACCGCGCTTTATTCTCTGAAGAGTGAAATTAAAAACAATTTAAGCTTCTTTCCAGCGAGAACTGCAAGTATAGATAATAAGGTTATTTAAGTGAATTGTATAAAATTTCATTGTATATGGATCAAATGGTCTGAAATAAAAATATTATTATTATAATATTCTTATTCATTCTCGTAGTAGGAAAAGAACTCGTAACCATTCCTTCTACTGTCAGATTTCTATTGGCAATGAAAGGTCATCGCCATTTACTTTTTCTTATAAGTTATTTATTACATTATAATTCTTGAACAGATTTTGCCGATCTTTAATTTTTATATATCAATAAAAATACTCATCAGGCTGAACCACTTTCTCTAGGCAGGCATTTTCAAATTTAATATAAATTTGTGTCTCTTAAATAATTTTTATTTGTGAACGTAAAAATTCCAGACCTCGATCCTACTAAGACTTACCTTTAAAATTTGACTAAAGATTTATTTACGTGAAAAATAAACAGATAACGGATAATATATAATTAATATGTGTATGTTTTACATTAGTATTTTTATTCAACGGCTTTATTATATAGATTGATTGTATTTTCCATCTCATGAAAACCTTTTACATAGCTAAATTCTTAAACTAGACTATAAAGTAATAGTTTGTAGAAGTAAGATTTTATTGAGCCGTAGAAAGGACCGATTCAATTGGGACCTTAATACCGTCTAGAAATCTAATCATTCCTAATGAAATGGATAAATTCGATAACGATGTTCCTCAATGTTGTCAAGCTTTACTTTGTGATGTTGCTTGCAATTTAATTATTGGATTTTTTCGCTAAATATAAAAAAAATGAAAAGGGAAAGTAAACTGAATGGAAAAGAAATTGGTGACAAGTATTAGATACAAAATGTAAATATAAAGATTGCAAAATCAATTTATTGTAGAAGCTTATGAGGCTCTAGCTATTTAAGTTAGAGGTAGCTACGTTATTTGGTTACGTAGAAAGTCTGTCAAGGTGCTTAGAGTGTTTGCTATTAAAATATTTGATTTCTTGTATTGGATTTAATAAGAAATGAAATTCTTGTTATTGATATCATCATTTTCGAAATAGGGATACAAAGCATTATTTTTCTGTAGGATTCATTGCACCTGGTCAAAAGGTTGTGATTCTCAAATCACACGCAAATCGGACGCAAGAAATTCATTACTATTGTGTTAAAAAAATTACTTTACTTTAAATGTACGTAGATACAGACAAAGCTTCTCAGCTATAAATGCATATGTAGACATACCCTACCATTTTTTTTAGCTTCACACTTTATATCTTGTATTTTCTGTCCCTAGCAGGGACAGAAAATACTAAGTGTCAAGTCACTCGTGCTTTGCTTGCACTTTGTCTTGTAATTTTACATATAAGTACTTCCTCGAGTGGGGATCGAACGAATAACCGGTCGCGTTTACAGTCAGACGCTGTCCCGCTGCGCCACGACAGGCCTCAATAATTATTTATACTCAATAATATTAAGCAATAATATATATTGCGGTAAAAATGTGGTTCTTAAAGATACTTATCAATTTAACATTAATTTATAAGAAAATAATAAATAAAGTAAATATAATTTCTAAATAATTTTCTAGATATTTATTAGCAAAAACAATACCGACACCAGTGATATACCGTTTCAAAGGTACAATTCAAATCAAAAACTTCACGAACATTGAAAGTCGAGCTGGAATGTCTATTACACGTGAGATTTCCAATTTCCTTGTTCACGATGTTTCATTGCCGCGATGGAAAACGTCTGAGCAATCAACTGTTAACCGTATTATAGACATTTATTAAACTTCTTATTATATATTCGTTTTTGTTATTTAATATTTAATGAAATAAAAAAATGATACCATTGTAGTAAAGCTATTTCTTGTACTAATAAAACAATTTTAGATTTTTTGATGGTTCAAACTTGAAATCGGGTAAAATGAGTTTTTCTTACAAGATTGTCAAAAGGAGTATGTATGTATGTCCGTTTTTTTGTTCCCTTGAAACTGCTAAATCCATGAACCGATTTAAACAAATGATATGTCGTTAGATTTGTCTTAAAGGCGCCAGTGTCACTGAATATATAAAATTATAAGCCATTTTAATTTTTAATTATTTTATTTATTTATTTACTAGGAAGCTAGCATTACATACTATAATTACATCTATATTCACATTTATAAATAAATTGTTACATAGTATGTCTCAATTATAGTCTAACTTGTATAGCAAATTGCTCACATAATAACAAGAACTCAACTTTACTAAAAATAGTAATTAAAAAAAAATACATGAATAAAAAAAGAGAGTCTAGGAGGTATTTGATTTTGCTAATTTAATAAAATATTTTTTTAGGTTAACTTTATAGCATTATAAAGAGTCATTAAATACTTCAAGTTACAATTATTAGCTAATTTTTAATATATATTTAGTCACCTATTCAGTGGTGCTTTTAGACTGAAATTTGTTCTAAAAAACGTTTTGTCTCTAGCGGGGTAGTTTAAAGGAAAATTAACATGTAGAAATTAGAGAAATCATAAATTCTACATGTTAAGTTAATTGTATTACTTGATTCAGATGACTATTATTATACTTTAAGAATTCCCGTTCTTCTTTTTAATAATATGCGTTCATACACGTCTGCCGCATATCTTATGTTAATATACAAACCAAATGAACGACTAATGTCTATATATTCGAGGCGACGGCAGAAAATTGCCTTTTTTGTTACATTACATTTACAATCTTATACGAATATCGCAGAGATTCTGATAAGTTTGATATATTGAGACAATCGTAACATATGAGGTATTCATTTGTACGGATGAATAAGATGTTATTCGATGAAAAGCTTATTTACTATGGTTTTATGCACCCGTGAAATTAATCCGATTTGGTTTTCATTTTCACGTTCTCTTTGTCGTAAAAAAACACAGTATATTGAAAGTTTTTATAATATTTAAATATATGTATAGTAACTATGTAAATATATATAGATATAAGTTTTTGTATTTCATAAAATACAAAAACATATCTATATATAAATGTGTAAGAGGTAATTGAATTTATAACTCACAATCAATAACATGTTGTTTCAATACTTCTTTTGAAGTGAACCTTCTTGTAACATTGTTCTGTCAGGCGTCATCTTTATTTCTGAGTCACTTTTTTCCGTTACGTGCCATGTTTATTTTCTAAGGTGCACACACATTGATCAAAATTCTATTTAAATATACGTATGTAGGTATGTACGTAAAGAAGTTTCAAGTCTTAAGTGTGTACACACACGCACATACACGTGCACACGCGCACGCACACGAACATACACATCCATACACATACACACACACTTATACATTTCTTTAATAGCATCGCGCTTTATCCCGCATGGCAGAGTAGTTAGATGGTTATCTATCTAACCTAGTGAACTCCATCCCTCCACAAGGTACTCCGTTGACCGCTTTCCGCCCAAACTCAAACATTGTGTGTTCAGTAGCGAACCCATTGACGCGCTTTGTCCTACTAGGGCGGAACCATGAAATGAAATTCTGAATATAATTATTTTCCCGAGTAGAAATCGAACCCACAAACTAATCACGTTTACAGTCAGTGGCTGGTGCTCTTATTACTTATTTCTCTTTAACATTTAATTTTTGCTTCAAATTTATTTCAGAGGACATCTGGTAATACATTACTATTTTTCACTTTTTTTCTCAACTCAAGATTTAATTTTGTCTTACTAGAAATTTAAAATTAAAATATTCCAAATATCAATCTACGGAGTTGGGTTCAACCCTTTTTATTTTTTTTATCATAAGGAAATCAGTTACAAACACCTGCATGACTAGGGACTCAAATGTATTATATGGATATTATATGGGACTCCGGGCCGGCATAGGCCAACTGTTTACTTCCTAAAACCTTACAATGCTTTTCCTCAATCACCACTATTCAGACCATCTATCTTTTAGTGTACCTAAACCATCGCTGGGCTGCTGCTATTGAAAGCAAGGGAGAGGGCCTGGCAGTTAGTCTGAACATGGCGAAGGCCTTCGATCGAGTGTGGCACAGGGCGCTCCGTGACAAATTTCCATCGTAAGGGCTTCCCGAGAAATTATGCAAGTGGGTCGCCAACTTCCTCAATGGGCGTAACATAAAGGTCGCTATCGACGGTTTTAACTCTCAATTGATGCCCGTGAATGCTGGCGTCCCCCAGGGCTGTGTGCTGTCCCCAACACTGTTCCTTCTGCATATCAATGAATTGTTAGAGGATCCTAGCATTCATTGTTATGCAGACCACAGCACGGTGGACGCCGTCTACACCGGCCGTGCAGGTCTTTCTCGGGAAAACGTCGACAAGTGCCGCAAAAAACTTGTGTCTTCCGTCAAGGCATCCCTTGAGAATTCCTTTTCCTGGAGTGAAAGGAACCCGGTTCAGTTCAACCCCCTGAAGATACAAGTTTGCGCGTTAACCACTAAAAAAACCCATTTGTCGTATCACCAGTCTTCGAGAACATCCCCCTTAAAGCCGTGTCTGATATCAGTATATTGGGCCTGAGCGTTTCGAGCGACTGCCAGTATCGCGATCATCTATAAACAAAAATCCAGGCCACGAGAAGAGATCGAACCTATAACCAACTCGTTTACAGTTAGGCTGTACCTTACTGCATATTGCGCCTCTATAGCAATAAACTATTCCATAAAATATATATTTTTGTACACTTTAGCTATATCTAAAATAAAATCGTAGTAAAATAATTTTATTCAAAATAACATGTCACATGCTTTATTTTTTGGACGTCAAATAATTTACCACCAGTTCACTGAAGTCAATGTCTCATACTTGAGAAGAATCGGTGTAAGAAACTCAGCGGGACGTTCAGCTTTTATTAAATGACTTAAAATTTTATAATTTAATAATTAAAGTAAATAAAAAAAGTAAATAGCAGAATCATCCATTTCAATATACGATTTACCGTGTGTACAACAACAACGGTTTAATTTAAAAGCTCTTGTTGGAGATTACGCATGGAAATCCCGACGCGAGCTCATTTCCTTTCTAAATTAGAAAGTACGTTGCTCTAAAAGGGTATCAGGTATAAATATAACTAGATGTATTTTAATAATTATTTCTATATAATAAATAAAGTAAGTTGTCGTTATCTGACCATGAATAATGTATGAGAAAAATTGTTATTGTAATATTAATGTTATTTAACCTAGATTTTTTCTTTAATTTTTGTATGTATTTATGAACTCGGAAAAAATTTATCAGTTTTAAATGCAATTTTCATTATTGTATTATTGTAATTTCTTCTATTTCTTCTTTAGTGTGTGTTTTATTTCGATCGGTTCCTAAATAATAAAGTTATTCATAATTAAATGTGAAAAACGTATCTCAATGATAATGTGTTCGTAGTTACGTCACAATTGATATATTAATATCATTGCGGTAGACTGACACATATCATTGTAGCGATCATATCTTGGTCAGTAACATGACTAATTATCTGAAAACAGCGATTGTGGGTTTCAGAGCGGTTTCAATGCTTCAATGTGATATTACGTGGAACGCCACCTAGTAAATAGAAGGTAGTAGTCATTCGAAAACATAATGTAATTGCTGGAAGTTAAATATTTTGAAAGTACAATTCAACATTATTAGGAACATTAAATAGCTATAACTTTTATAATAAAATTGAAGGCTTTTATATAGGTATATTTACTGCCATTCCTTAAAATTTACGACCCCTGTAAAACGGACAGGTACGTTACACGCTTTGTTAATTTTATAACTTTCAACTGGAACGTAACTTAATAATTGTTGATAACTTAAGACTTAAAGCTAAATAGAGCTCTGAGTTAGGAATTATAATTTTATTATATTTTCTAATTTTCTACGATATATATAAAACAATGTGCGTTATAAATTATTAAGTGTGTTATTAATTTTCAGTGTAATTTTGAAACTTACGCTGTTGTATACGATTTAATGTTAATTTTAACGTCAAAATTTTGGTCTTTTAATAATTAAATCTATCTAATAATGTTAATGAATCCAAGATATCAATCATTCATCAGCGTAAAAGTTTTTTAAAAAAGCTTCATGCTTTATTGCTAGAAATAAAAATAATTTTAAAAAATAACATGAATTTAATATCTAATAGAATCAACTTGAAGTTCAAAACCCACACATAAAATATAAGCGGCTTATTTTAATTAAGTATGAAAAACGTGGATTTATTTTGAATAGAATATTTATTTTGATATCTTATCCCACCCTCATGTTAAAGAGCCATTTGTGTGACCGTACAAATTTGTAGTAAAAAGGATAAATTTCCCGACCATTATAATCGCCTCTTGTACATTAATTCTTCTGTTGTAATGTTCAGTTTTCCCGTCATTACCATCAGTAAAAAAGGTACCAGTAATTTTTTACTCAATTTAGGAATTGAGCTCATTACTTTAAATTTTATGTCCTCTGAAGCCGGGTAGTGAGAGAAAACCTACACTCTGACCACAGACACTGCGTTCGCCTCCTTCAAATATTCACGGCGTGACCTTCTTCGACATCTCTAAAACAGCGATTTCTTCCAGACAACCCTAAGGCTGAGGTGTCAATAGTTAATTTAATAATATAATATAAAATTGCTATAATTTGTCCATTTAATAGTATAGTCAATATGAGGTTTTACCAGAGAGTTGTATATGGTATAGCGTACTTTTAAAGGGAGGCAATTCGATATATTTCGTAAAGCACCAGTGAGACTGTTTATTTTAGATAGTAAACTTTTTATATGCGGCTTCCACTGAAGTTTGCTGTCTAGTGTAAGACCAAGATACTTCTCCTTGTTTACTTTGGTCAGAATAGTTCCATTTATAGTTAGCGGTGCATGATCGTGAATTTTTTTGTTTTTGGCCGAAAATATTATATAATTTGTTTTTGCTGCATTTACAGTTAATAAATTTCGTAAAAACCATTTTTCCAATATATTAAGATCATCCTGTGCATTCTGTATTATAGTTCAATATTATGACCAAAGTAAAAAAGACAAGTATCGTCAGCATATAAAGAAATATGCCCTTTTATACCTATTTTGTGTATATTATTTATATAAATCAGAAAAAGTAGTGGTCCTAGTATGGATCCCTGAGGGACACCAGATTTAATTGGCTTGGGCGTACTAGTGTGATCATTCTTTTAACCTGGCTAACTAATAACGATCTCTTAGATAAGACTCAAAAATGTTGTATGCTTTTTCAGTAATTCCAATTGATGCTAATTTACGAAGAAGTAAATGATGGCTAACAGTGTCAAATGCTTTCTTTAAGTCTATAAACACTCCTAGAGCTATATGTTTTTGGTATATATATATATATATATATATATATATATATATATATATATATATATATATATATATATTATAAACAAAGACAAAAGAACTTTTAAGTAATTTATTACAAAAATATAAAAATAATTACAAATGGCTTTTATCTGGTTCACGAAAAATATGAATTAATAACAAAACAGTGATGCACCAAACCATCTACTGTGCTGCCTCAAGCAAAAGTCAATCAACATGACAACCCGTTTGACAGGTTGACATACCGACGTTCGGAAAAATTAAAGTGACTCTCCTTATACGGCCTCTCCTGACGTCCTGGCGGCCTCGTCAGGTTGAGAATGTCCCGCCTCTTCATCGCAACAGTTGCAAGAATGGTTCGATATGGCTTTCCACAAACGAGGGGACATTGACTGATTAGTTTGGTCTATACTGGAAAAGTGACAAATATTTATCACATTTATAATTAATTTAAGATTTGGAATTTGTGAGTCACTCCAAAATTAAGGATTTACAATTCATCTTTAATTGCGAACATATTTGCAACGACAAGAATATTTGAGACTAGACATATTAAAACAAGGTCTAGGATTCTCACAAGACTAGACATATCATAAAGGTCTAGTAGATTCTCATACAAAACTAGACATATCATAAAGGTCTAGTAGATTCTCATACAAAACTAGACATACAACATCAAGGTCTAGTGAGTACTCATACAAGACTAGACATAAACAAACAAGGTCTAGTGAGTACTTATTCAAGACTAGACATAAACAAACAAGGTCTAGTGAGTACTTATTCAAGACTAGACATACCACAACAAGGGCTAGTATAAGACAAGAGTATCTTACTAGCGAAGAAAGCAGCACACTCGTCAGGTGTCCATTCCGTCTTCCAAGGATCCTTATACTGAGCTCCAGCATAGGTTAACTTACCATAGACTCCAGCCACAAGCTGTAATTCATAACGTCCATTTTCAAGGACCTTTGTCACCTTGTAAGGCCCACGTATTCCTGGATCCAATTTGCCTTTTGATTGCGCGTATTTAATGACAAACACTAAGTCATTGACCCGAAATACTTGAGGTGGTTTTCGTCCCTTATTGACGTAATCATTCTGATGCTTTTGGTTTTCCTTAAGACGTTCGGCCGTCCTTTGTCTCTCTAACTCGCGCAAAGATTGGCGATTAGAACCCGAACAATCAGCAGCGACATCACGAACCAAAGCTTGTATCACAGGAGTCGTCCCTTCAATGCCAACTAAGAGATTCAATGGCGAAAGTGACGCAAAGCATTAACCAACGCTAACGTTTCCAGTTCATATGAATGGTACCGCACTTCTGCCCCCTGAGTGACTCGGCTATAATAAGCGACAACAGATTTATTACCATTTTCGCGGATCTGAAGCAAAACGGCACCATAGCCAAGACTGCTAGCATCCGTGTGAATTTCAGTCATTCGATTTGGATCAAAAATAGAAAGTACCGGTTCACTTGTCAAACATTTAATAAGATCTTGCCGTACGCTTTCCTGTTCTTCGCCCCATTTAAACTCATCGTTCTTTTTTGTCAAGCGTGCAATGCACGAGGTTTTAAGAGCGAACATTTTCAGGAACAGGGGAATTGACCTACTTAATACCTAAATACCTAAATATTCGATTTCAGTTTTTAAAAACGAACGCTTTTTCATGTTCAAAGAAAAACCGGCATTTGTTAAAGTACGCAGTACATTTTGCAGAAGCTTTAACCCTTCTTCAATAGTATCACTAACTAACAAAACGTCATCAATATACACCATAAACTTGTTGTCATTTATAAAAGAACGCAAAGTGTTACTAATAATGCGCTGGAAGACTACCGGCGCATTAGCAAGGCCGAAGGGCATTTTCAGGTATTCGTAATGGCCCTCGGGTATTACAAAGCCAGTTAATGGTATTGATGCGTCATCTAAACAAATCTGGCGAAACCCAGAAGCCATATCTAGTGTGGTGAAATAACGACCCTTGCCTATACGATCTATATGATCGTCGATTAATGGTAAAGGATACCTTTCTTTTATCGTGATTGTATTTAACGCGCGAAAGTCAACACACATACGATCCGTTTCATCTTTTTTCTTTATTAAAAGTATAGGACTAGCATATGCGGATTCGGATTCGCGAATAATACCTTTCTATAAAAGATCTTGAATTATTTCTCGGACTCTTACCTTCTCATTAATCGACAATTTATAGGGTTTATAGTATACAGGTGCATCACTGTTCAAGCGAATATGCATGCTACCCGTAGTTACAGTTGAAGTAAAGGTTCCAGAGATCAAAAATTTTGAAAATTCCTTTAAAATTTCTTGAAGTTTATCATAATCTTTAGCAATCAATGAAGTTTTAATAGAATGCTCATTCACCTTTATAGCCGAGACATTTACTGAGACAGAACTATAAATTAAACGCTGAAGATAGTCTTTTGTGCGCACATACATTACGTCTTTCGATTAAGTACATCCGTGCCCATGGGAATAGGTGCATTCATACTTTCACTAGGTACAACTAACAAATCTACTTCAAGACTAATTTCTTCAAATTCAATAAAAAGTGTAACATAAAAAAATACTTTAGTGATAGTATGTCCAACACCCTTCAATTCACGGTATATTGGTTTCATAGGACATTCTAAATGATTAACCACAGATGAGGATATTAAAGACACGTCTAAAGCACCGCTATCTATTAAAATATCAATCGGTATTCCTTCTACTATTCCAACCATTACATCTCGAGAATTATTTAATTTAGGCAAAGAATAAAAGTTTACGCGACTTTTTCTCGGATCGGAACGTTGCTTAATAAAACAATCATTTATGTGGTGACCAAGCTTATTACAATACGCGCAGATTATGTTTGTATTCGGTTTTACGTCTTTATTGATCAACGTCGTGCTACTAGATGCTTTTAAATTCTTCGGACAAACGGCTTGTTTGTGCCCAATTTGACCACATAAAAAGCATTTAGATGCTATAAAAGATGTCACCCGTTTGTCGGTTTGAGGTTTTGATATGTGCCTACGCATCATAGAATTGTAAGGTGGGAGATTATTATTATTAACTATAGCTGGGGTGGGAGATTATTATTTAATAAAGGTAGACAAAAAATTTACTAAGTCGCAAGGCATAAGTTTTTCGTTGGTAGCTGATGCTTTTACATGTGGCTCATTAATATCGCGTATCACAATCGCACTAATAATTTCCCCACTTAGTCAATTTACCATACGCAAACGCAACAAAGATCGACGAGTATATTCAGCAAAAGTAGGGTAAGCGTCGGAATTTGTGCTCATGACATCGTACAAAATACCAGCCACGCCTATATTTCTAACACATAACGATTTAAAATCTTTTTTGAAATTACTCCACGAGCGATCCGTAATGACCCAATCATCTAGCCACGACTTCGCGTCACCCTTAAGACAATGCCCTATACGCGACAAACACTCAGTATCACTCCAATTATTAATACTTTGCGCGCGGTCTACCTCATCAAACCATAAATCAACATTGTGCACGTTAGGGTCAAAATTAGACACATAATAATCACGAGATCTAGTCTTTAAAGAATGAATAGCCTCAACAATCTTTGAAGTAGTATCATTTTTGGTAGCATTTATTTCAACATTAGAATTCGACGACGCCGCTACCGAAGATCTATCTTCTAACGCATTCAATCGACCGATAATAGTTTGTAAAGATTCACGTAATTCAGAGTTACTAGAAACACTTCTCGGTCGCGAACTGTGGGTAGAACGGCTACTTCTGATATAAACAAAAACATAAGAACTTTTAACTAATTTATTACAAAAATATAAAAATAATTACAAATGGCTTTTATTAACATCTGGTTCACGAAAAATATGAATTAATAACAAAACAGTGATGCACCAAACCATCTACTGCGCCGCCTCAAGCAAAAGTCAATCAACATGACAACCCGTTTGACAGCTTGACATACCGACGTTCGGAAATATATATATATATATATATATATATATATATATATATATATATAGTCAATTTTGCAATGTTTTTCTTTTTATGAAGTGCTTTCATATCAACAGTTAGCCATGGTGCAGGAAGATGTCTCATTTAAATAGTTTGCAAAGGCGCATGACGATGATAAAGTTGTATTACTAAAACGAATTCAAAGCAGTGACTTGTTTATCAATGGTGGTATAGTTTGTAATGTACATTTATACATTTGCCGTAGGTATTTTATATTTACTTATTTAAATTATATTTTACGAGGTGCAAGAACTAACAACGCATCGACACGAATATATTTATTAAATTTGGATATAAATTAAATTGTTATGTACACACGGTACAGTATACCCCTCTTCAAAATGGCTCAATGAAAATAATTTAAATATAATAATTCCTTCGAATGGACATCAAACCAATAACCTACTCGTTTACAGTCAGACGCTGTCGAATAGGTCCACAGTGGATTCTATGATATCGGTTACATTAATAAATCTTTATAAAAATAGTTTTAATGTTTTTACACAATTAAAAAGTCTAATCAATTCTTCTACTGTTTTATATTTCTGATATATTTGTAGAATAAATAGACATGAAGAATATCTAAAGCCTCCTTTATAACACCATTAGAACCTATTATTTGTTCTGATGTAAAATATTTCCAATCGATACAAACCAATTTGGTTTTTCATGATCGATAAGTATTTATTACAACATTGATTATGAGGGTAATATTTGAAATATTGTTACCAACAGGAGTTGGTAATTAGAAATCCTAGACTCTATTTTGGAACACACAGAGACACTATGAGTTTTATAACTTTAAGCATTTTAAATTATATAAAAAAAGGTAATGATAAAAAATTATCAAAGTAATAAATGGTGTGGACCTCTATCCGTAGAGAGTTAATAACACTAAAAAAAACAGGAGATAGCAAATAAATATTATGTTTAAAACGTTTATTCTGGCTTCTTGTTTCTTTTTGTTCTTCTTTTTGTTTATTACATTTTTAATCGAATTTATTATTTTAATAACTATTATTATTTGTATATATTGCATTTATTAACTTTTGGAAATTACTGAATTTTGGAAATTAATTATGTTAATAGATTCCGTTGACCGCTTTCTCCCGAAATCACTCGCTTCACTTCCATTCCAAGGGCAGCAACGTATCTACAAGCCCAGCGGCGAAGGTTACCATCAGGTGACCTTACTGCTCGTTTGCCTCCTTTTTCTATTAAAAAAAATCAAGAGCTTTTTTGTTTTACTAGAGCGGAGAAATGAAAATATTTTTTTGAATTTAATTATTCTTTTAGTGAGGATCGAATGGTGTTTGCGGGACTGACGTCAAACGTCAGCCCCACTGCACTACGAAGGCCTTTGAGATATTTCAATTGCTGTTTAAATGTAGTATATTGGACGATTTTCAAGAGGTATGGGAATCGAATCTACGACCGATCATGTATACAGTCAGACGCTGTCCCACTACGCCACGACCGATCTCTTTATATTTTTGTAAGGAAACTTATTAGTTTAAGCATTGGTAAGGGTTTGATATAATATTAACAATTTTAAACAGAATGTTTATAAAACCGTTACTTACGTAAATGATATTTTATAGCTTTTGGCACGTACTGAACTTTAGTTCACTTAACTCAATAAACACTTTTCTGACCTTTTCCCTTGGTTTAAACTAGTTTGAACTTTATATACATATAAATAAAGTACAAAATTATACCAAAGTACTTCTTTAATAAAGTATAAGGGTAAATGAATTTAGTGTTAGTAGGGCTTAATTCCAAAGTACAAGGAATTATGTTATACAGTTAGCCACGTTGTAGTTCACGTAGTTCTTGTTAGACGATGTATCTACAGTAAAGTTGCTACACTTTAATGTTACAGCTTATATTAAAACGTAAATTTTGAAATAAACCTATATTGCGAAGTATGGTCTTGACATTAGGTACATCCTGTCTACCCTGATATGCGGGATAAAAGCGTGAAGCTAAAAAAAACTTTTTACACGTTTTATCCCTCATAGCGAGGTAGTCTAGGAGAGGTAGAGTAGTGTTAAGATATTCCGTTAACTGAGTTATAGGGTAAATAATATATTGCGTACGACACTATGAACTAAGAATATAAACTTTTTTATATAATATGAGAAAGTACTGCTTATATAGGACAATACTATTGTCAATAGGGAAATGCTCGAAAATAAAGTAAAATATTATATTCATCGGTTCTGCCATACAGTATAATAATTTACTATTTTTAAGTAGTAGAAATTTGTAAAAATCTCTCTACAGAGATGCTAAACAACATAAATAAGTTGTAACAAAAAAAAAAGTATAAGAATTTCGACGCAGCTGGTAGTAGAACGCATGGCTTAGCGGTCAGAGCGCTTGGACGGTATCCAAGAGGCGCGGGTTCGAATTCCGCTGCGTTCAAAAAATTTTTATACGTTTTTCAAAAATGTTCAGTATAATAATTCTTTGAACACTCAAAGAAGTTTTATAATAAAATAATAAAGTGTTTTGTTACTAGGTAATATATGATGAAATGAAATAATCTCAGTACTAATAATGTTAATTCTTTAAATTATTTGTTCAGTTTTAGTTCTTTGCTTTAGTTCCACGCCTTAGCCTACATAGCAGGGAAGTCAGAGACAATACAATGCTAAGACAGCCCTTGACTGCTTTCCATTCGAAATTTAAAAAAAAAAGAATTTAGTGGGCAATTCAACGCCGTACTTTGTGTTGCCAGAGAGGAGAAATAAATATAAACTTTAATTATATTAAAAATATTCATTTGTTTATTTCACCAAATGGAAATCAAATACAAGTCATGTTAAAATCTAAATCAAAATCAAGTAAGACGTTGGACTACTGTCTTAGTAATGACTTGCCTTCAGTTTGATATCACTTATTTCTTTTAAGCATGACTTTATTTTAATAAGAATGCTTTACGTATTTGAGAGGTCTAAATTAATATCCTCTCAGTATACAAGAGAGCTAGTTAAAAGGAACGTGAAATAGAAATTCATTTAAGCTAAATACACATACCTACAGAAGGAAATCTTCTTTGTTCTAGACATTCTACAATCTCATTTAAATTGAGATCACCCTAGTCTAATAAGGCTGAGATTCATATAGTCAGCGTATTAAATATTTATAGTCGTATATTAATGCTTGCTTGTAGTCGCTAATTTCTTATTGTGAGAGCTCTTGACGTTATTCTCTTGAACACCAAAAAATTCATTAACGTTCTAAAGCAAGATAGATTGGAGGATGGTCGTGGCGCATCGGGACGGCGACTGACTGTAAACATAATCGGTTGTGGGTTCGATCTCCACTCGGGGGAATGTTTATATTTAAATGCAGCGGAAAGCTAAGTATAGAGTGTCTTGACACTAGGTACTCCCTGTCTAACCTGCTATGCAGGATAAAACCGTGAAGCTATGAAAAAGACGAAGAAGTTAGATACTCCATCTACAAATGTATTCAAATAAGTATAAGTAGTTAGTAATATAATAAAAATAATTGAATCGGTTTTGTCTAATCTAAATATAAAAAAATATGAAATTTGTTTAAAATATTTTTTGTGAAACGATAAATAAAAATAATATTTTATTGAAGACTTAAATTAATAATTATAAAAGGATTTCAGTAAGAAAAGACTATCTACAGTCTGATTTCATTCTTGTGGGCTATGAACGTATAGTACTGTTGGTAAAAGAGCTTGGACGTGTTTTCATGAGGGTGAGGGTTGAAATACTGCTGTGTTAGATCTTTTTACAGGGGATTTTAACAAATACCAAAAATTTACTGGTATTTAAGTTAAGTTAAGAACGATTTAAATTTCATATTATTGTATTATTATGGTGTTGTATTTACACCTATTTCTACAAAATCATTTTTGATAATAGAAATTAAAAAACTAAATAAACTATATAGAATTTTTTGATCTTAATGGTATCTTTTAAAAAAAATATTATCAGTTATCAATGAAGATCAACATACAAGATCCAAAAGTTATATAATTTATATACCTTAGAAAGCAGTCTTAATACCTTACTATACGCTGAGTTAGCCCAATACTATCTTGTAGTAACAGTACGGTTATTATCCGTAGGCAGCTGCTTACGGTTATTCCTTATAAAATGTATTATGGAACCATCTAGCTGATCATAATCATAACACGTTCTCAGCGCTGTAAGCAGCAGGTACTTCAAAGTATTAAATTATTCATTAGCTCGCTAGTGTAAAATAAAAAAAGTCTGCGCCTTTAAGAAGTAATGAAATTTGCATGTCTTTTGCAGATAGATACAACTTGATTGTATTAATTTATTATTAGTAATAACTATATGTTTTCTCTCATTTTTATACAATTACTGTGTTATATAATAGTTATCAATATATATTCTTCATTGTACTTAATAAAACACAAAAATAAAATAAATAAATAAAAACATCAAAAATTAGTCTGCAACGGAAGATTTATCTCTAGAAGTATTTTTTTCCAGCCAACCTGTGTGTGTAAGTAGGTGATGGTATAGTAGGGCAACAAACTAGTGCAATTAATTATTAAAAATAAAACAAAACAATATGCATTTAAAATATGTAAATATTAACAAAATATATTTATACACATATGTACATATCTTTAAGTACAAATGAAAATAAAATTTTTATTATACTATATTTTTATTATAATATATATTCATTTTAGGCTCAATTTAAATAATAGGTCGATTGACTTTTTTGACAAATAATAGCTTATAAATAGAAAATCTGAGTTTTCACACATTGAGAAATATATGAAATATTGAGCCATACTATAGATTTACAGAATTTCCCATCGATATTGCAGTCGAAACTCTGAGTGCTTTGAACATAAATTTCAATACTTGTTTCTCAAACTTGTATGCCATTGCGAATAAAATTAAGCTTTTTCTAAATTCTTTTGATTCTGGTGTTGAAATCATGGCTACAGAAGTCTCAAGAAGAAATATAAATTATTGACGTACAGTGTAGTGATATATTAAAGATAAATATCAAAATTCATCCTTATTGGAATTTTATATGAATATTCTACTGGTACCATTTGATAATTTGTATAAATTTTCACGTGAATTGTTTTCTGTTTTTGGTACTACGTAGTCTACCTGTGACCACGGACTACTGTAAAGTGTTCGAAACGTCAGGTGTCCAAAAATGTATTTTCGAATACCAAAATATACGCGATTAATCCGGTTAAATAGTTTCATTTAAATTGGTACATGTAAAATTAATCCACAACTATGAACAGTTGTCGGTGGAAAATCACAATTATTATTCCTAGACCACGTATTCTCATTAGTTTTTTGTTTTATTACTGGGGTTGAGATTACCTTCTTGAAGACGCGATTGTGTGACGCCCTTCGGCGATGTCATTCTCACCCACGGTACGTAAAATAGAAGGAGGCCTCCCTCAGCAGTTCCGCTCATCTCACTTCGTTTAGCCTTTTAGTAACCATGGCCTAAAAGCCATGACCGACAGGGAGAGGTTAGTTAGTTGGGGATGAGACGTCCAAACTGGGCGCATCTCCAGCGTTAGCTAGGCCGTCTACTCGAAGCATTTATCGCAGTGGTAGCAGCAGACGTCGGGTTGCCTACCAGCAACTCGTCATAGCTACCTCCCGAAGCATCCATGAAGACTTGCGTGTTTAAGAGGATTGTGACGTCATGACGTTTTGCTAACCACTGGTGGAATACCTGACGAATTGTCTCGACAAGCCGGCACTCCCACACTTCTATTCTACCCGCGCCTCCTCAAGTAGTAGGCAACCACTTACCTTAAGGTGATCGTTCTGCTCATTTGCTTCTTAAAAAAATATTTTTATTAAACCATAACCTTATTTGATTGTTTTTAGATAGAAAGAGCACTTTAGAAAGCGAAATGTTAATACTTATTCGTAATATATAAACATATTTCCTAGATCTGATTAAACAGAATATGAATTACTATTTCGTTTTTCAAAAATCAATCTTATTAAAAAGATGATAAAGCCTTTCTCAGCTTCACGCTTCATAACAAAGCAGCTAAAGATTACCTTGCTGTACTTGGACTACTAGAATGGCAACGAAACTATATTTTAAATAAAGTTTTTATCGCGAATGGGAATCGAACCCACAACCAATTGTGTCTACAGTGAAACGCTGTCGACTGCTTTACGATAGTCTTTTTTATGTAGAAATCTTACTCCTATGTATAAAACATGAAAATCATGTACTAATCAATATTCGTTTTTAAAGTTCATAATTAAAAGCTTTACGAAAGTCATTATTAGATATGTAAATCAGTGAATACGCTAATTAGTGATCCGGATTACTAATCAATTAATGTATACGCCCGGCTAAGTACGACGTGGGCGTTGAGAGCCAACGTCACGCATAATTAGACAAATTGAAATCATGTGTATATTTCTATAATTAATTTAAAGTACAGTACATAACTAACATAACCTAATTAGTTTTAGATTACGATATACATTAATATTACTTTTGTGTAGTAAAAAATATTAGGCTTTTTTTTCGTAAAGGTCGCATCTTACAATTATAATAGAACGGTTACACTAATTTGGATATCTTTTGATATATATTTTTTTAAGCGTAGAGTTTCTACATTTTAGAACATTTCTACATTAACTAAAAGCCTAAGTTACTTCTTAGTACATCTGCTACTTGTCATTTAAAGTCCTGTCGAATTCGGTTCAGCCGTTCTGTAGATTAACCGGAACAAACAGACAGTGAAACGGACAAAAATTGTAAAATATTATATATTGTTACATGTACCCATGTAAAAAGTGGTTATCTTAATATTACAAACAGATTCACCAATTTTATTTACATGTAAAGATAAGATTCTTGTATTTGAAAGAGACGAAGAAAGAACGGAATGCAATATTATGGTAGATAGAAAGATATTAGAACAAGTGAATGAGGTGATATATCTGGGAAGTATATTTAGTAGAGATGATGACGATGCCGTTCACAATGCAGTACTGAAACGTGGGTGTGCCAAAAGAAGAATGAAAGAAAGATGAATGCAGTAGAGATGAGATCTCTTCGTCGGATATGCGGAGTCAGCTTAGCTGACCGTATATGCAGCGCGATACGCAGAATGAAGAAGAACGTGCTCAGGTGGTTTGAGCACGTTGAAAGAATGAGCGATGAAAGAATGGTAAGAAAGATTTATGAAGCCAAGATGAGGGGTACGAGATGTCGGGGGAGACCTCGGTTGACCTTCGAAAACACAGTATCGAAGATACTGTAGGAAGGTCACGTAAAAAGTATGAGGACTCCCCGAAGGGCATGCATGAAGAGGATAATGACTGTGGACGAGGTGAAGGAGGTATGCTGGGACCGTAGCGTTTGGCGCTCCGTACTCTCTGACTACCCCGCCAGGGATGAAGCGTGAAGCCAAAAAAAAATTTAAAAAAAATAAAAAAAATAAAATAAAAGATGAGTTTATTGTTCTCGTACCGTGTTGATTAAATTTATATTGTACTACAATATGATATACATATATATGATATACATATATATGATATACATATATATGTCGACTACATCGCACTCAAGATAAAAGTAGATTAAATTAATAATACTACCGTAATAATAAGCACTTATTTCAGTTGTCACAAAGAAGAAAGTTACAAATGTTTTGGTGATCGTTGACCTTTTTTCTCCCCAAAACTTTCCGAATTATCTACGGGCTGATAACTCTGTGAACTTATTCATTATTTCTTGCTTACTTGCGAGAAACAAGGAGGATTATCAGAAGACAACTTTATAACTGATTTCAAATTCATGATAGTGTCTTAGGAAATTAAAAGCCGTTCGGAATAAAGCGTTGGAACTCCTTGGGATTTGTTGAGACAACAATTATGCTGAGTGAGCTACCTCTTTCGATTTCAAACTGCTGTACACTTTTGAATTTTACGATAAAATGCATAAGCATAGGAACCTTATTTAATTGTAATATTTTTTATATTTCACTGTGGTACTCTTTGTTTTGTTTCGTTTTCTGTCATGTCCTTCATTATTCTTGTGGGACAGTACACTGTCATACACTGTCATATAGATTCTAAATTATCTAAAAATATTTAAAAATGTCAATTATAAAAAGTGCTCGTCTATTTTATTAAATGTGCAACAATCAAGTTACAATTTTTTTAAATTATTTAAATAACATGTAAATTTAAAATATTAAATTTGGTAAGATTGGTAAGAGGAAATGTAAGGTTACATTAACCATTTTCAGCTTCTTTCAATGCTCATAAATTCTGTTAAATATATAATCATGAATGTTCTTATGTAAAATCTTATAAATTAACTAGAATTCGAAATTTCATACATAAAATTTTAACAGTGGTTGTACAAAAGTTGGTGTTTTACCTCTGACTGACTAAGGTACAGATTAAAAGCCAAATCTAGTTCTAAAATTTGATGATAACTGTTAGGTAATTGCATATCCATAAATAAAAAAGGTAAAAAAAACAGTTATTTCATATTTGCTTTTAAAAATTGTAATATTTTTGAAAAAATATATATTTAGAATAAATCTTCATAGTCATTCCATTGATTTGAGTCTTCAAAAAGACAGGATCCTGTACAAACACTATAAAGTTAACTATTAGTGCTTATACAATATTATTCATATTCTTGATATGTAATTGATTGTCAGTTACACAGCTACTCGATTGTTTTTGATGGGATAATAAATAGAAGCAATTATAATATTTATAAAAATAACATTTTATAAATATTATAATTGCTTCTATTTATTATCCCATCAAAATATTTTCGAATTCCGCTTATTATAATATTAAATAAGCGGAATTCGAACCCGCGTGTATTGTAAACCGTCTAACCATATTTACCGCTAAGCTGTAAGTTCTGAATCCGATTGTGTCGATTTTTTGTCAAATAAAACCCGGGATCGGATCCTGCTGGTTTCAATTTTTTTTATCGTATCCTAAGTGTGGAACAACACTAAAATTAGTAAAATGCTTATATTAAACACATTTATTTTTTATATAATGTCTTTTTTAACCTTAGTTCTTGACTTTTGGGGTTCTAATCTGCAGACGTTTTCTTAGTAGGGTGGCAAGTGCCAAGTACAATACCGCATTCTAACCAGACGTTGGGATGTTCTACGGTTGGTTTTCCTATTAGAGCCCACCGAGATTGCAGAGTTTCATTTTTATTATACTAAATGTCTATGGGATCAGTTCGTAAAATGTAATGGAGCTTATAGTGTTAAGGTGTTGGATTCACGATGTAATGTGTTTATTAAATTGAAAAATATGAAATCATACACCATACATGGCACCGTTGGACGTCTCTTCGATTCGTACACGGGAGTGGCAATTATTATTTTTTAGCTTCACACTTTATCCCTCGCGAAGTAATTAGGATGGACGGTGCACCAACCGCTACGGTGTAGGACGGAGCTACAAATAGCTACGTGGCAATTAAATATTTTTTATTTTTTCGTTCTGGGAAGACAAAGAGCGGTGTTAAGCTCCGCAGCTTAATACGTAATGTCTTGAAATCTAGCGGAAGGTGAAGAACGATGTGTTTTGACTCTAGTTTCTCGCTGACCATCCTGCTAATCGTAATACAGTGCAAAAGAAATAGTACGATATCACTTTTTTAACTTTTCGGGTCAAACCTAAATATTTAATAATATCGATTTATATTAAAATCCATGAGGTGACTCGTATATTACAAAAATCAGTTTCGTGGGATCCTTCCTTTTACCAAATTAAAAGATTCTGACAGCCTCATGAATCAATCAATGTCAGTCCTTGATTAAAATTGGTTTACTTTTATCGCAAAAAGGTGTTATTTCTATAATATTTACTGTATAAATAAGTATACACACATTTATTTCAATATTCCCTTCCAAAGTCACAAGAAAAATGTTTAAATAAATAGCACTTTGAAAAGACTTCTACTTTTTCTTTGTCCGATCACATTGGCTTGCATGAGTGTATGCTGAGGGACGTAAATCAACGCTGTTTTTTATCTAGCTAAATGAATATAACGTCTAGCTCCTAAATAAAATTCAAATCCTAATAAATAACTATTAATATAATCCACAAATTATACTAAAATGAAAAAAAAAACAAAAGAGTTTCGTAACATATTGTGTTTCTGGACTTAGAAAGGGTGTAAATCCTAAACGAGCTGTAATAGTAGTGGGCGGCATGTTTATGCATTGCTACTGAGGAAAAGGTCCTTACACGTCTAATAGATATTGAAAGAGTTTTTAAAAGGCTATTTGTTTAATAACATGATATTATTTTGTATAAGAATTTTGCCTTGATATTGTAAAAACAATAAAGAATTTTGTATTCAAGAATTCATTATTTTTGTACTGCATTTTTTTAATACTTTTTATATACGTATGAGGTCGTTTGTGGAGCAGTGGAACAGCATCTGCCTGTTAACGCGATCGGTTGTGGATTCGATTCGATTCGAATGAATAAAATGTTGAATATTTAAAATAATGAATATTTAAGATTATTCCCATTCCGTCGCTCTGGTAAGACAAAGCGTGTCGTTGAGTTCCGCCACTCAACACGCAATGTCTCGAATTAGACGGAAAGTGGAGTATGGAGTGTCATGACACGCTTTTATCCCGCATAAAAAGTAGGCAGAAAGTAACTAGTATCAAGACACTTCGTACTCCGCTTTCCGCTGAATTCGAGACATTGTGTGTTGTGTGGCGGAAATCAACGCCGCGCTTTGTATGAACAGAGCGAGAAAATTAAGATAAACCTAAAATTATAAAATTCATTATACAAATTCCCACTAAGTTTATTAAAATAAGTACCTCTACCTAATCTCTGTCGCAACGTAACTCCCACCTAGTATAATGAAACAATTATTTATATCACAAATAAAACTAAATTGACTGAGCATTGCTTTCTATTAGAAAAGCAATAAAGGCATAAGCAATTAATTTAGCAGAACGATATATTGCTCGGGTACATGTGGGTAAATGATTCCTTTATTAAAAATAAATCTCTTCGAGAGTATATTTTATTTGTTTTTTTTATTTGGAAAAATAAATCGAGATTTTTGTTATAAACACAATGGGCTGAGAGATTGAGTTTGCTCTGGTAATTGTTATGAAATGCTAATCACAAAATAAAAAATGTAGGCGAAAACACAGGGATAAGACAGGGAAAAACTTTAACAAAAAACTTGAAATATATTTTTTTAATAATTGACTATCAATTATGTATATATATTATGTATATATTCCTTGAGATTATGAAAACTAAGGTGGCTAATTTTAGGTTTGTAATAAGAATATTTTCAGACGTGGAAAATGTAAACATAGAAATTATAAAAATCTGCATTACGCTTTATTTGCGCAGTATAATCAGTGAACGGTATTTCATGCCCAAACACTGCTTGGCCCTTTATAAGGCCCAGGTTCGGCCTCATATGGAGTACTGTTGTCATCTTTGGGCTGGTGCACCCGAGTATCAGCTTAAACCATTTTATCGCATACAACGGAGAGCCGTTCGGATCGTTGGGGATCCAATAATCTATAACATATAAATTGATAATTTGGCGTTGCATAGAGACATTTCATTGTTGTGCGTTCTTTATCGCATATATCATAGGGAGTGTTCTGGAGAACTGTTTGACCTGGTTCCTGCCGCTGAATTTTCCAACCGCACAGTACGTAATAGACTAAAATACCATCCCTACCATCTGGATACTGGTTTTACAGGAATTTCCTTCCACGTGCCACACAACTGTAAAACGGCCAACCTGCGGCAGTGTTTTCAGGTCATTACGACATAAACATCTTCTAAAAGCCCGCTTATTCCCACCTTAAAGTTCAGCAACACCTCTGTAGCTCCCCTGGTGTTACACGGGGCCGTGGGCGGCGGTGATCACTTACCATCACGTGACCCGCACGCTCGTTTTCGTTGTCTATCCTATAAAATAAAATTAAGGACTGTTCGCGCACTGCTAAAGATGGAGAAATGTCACCGTCTTCCACGCTCACAACGTGAAAAACAATTCATAATCACAACCACTCCGATAGAAGTATACAACTAAGAAGATCAAGAACAATATTTTTCTAAAGAGGATTGTCTATTTTTTTTAGTTGTATTGTTATCAATCTTTATTCTTGATTCTTACTCCTAAATTCTGATAGGGCTAATAGGCTACTATTGCTCTTATTAATCATTGGACATCTCCGCACAGGGGATCCTAGTGAGATATCCAAGGTCCTCAAAACAGGACGTTCAAGCGATTTTCTTAATCAATGTTAAATATTTGTTCTGTCTACTTTTGATATGTTATGGTATGTTGTACGAAGGTTATAGGTTTATTATATTTTTGAATTAATAAGTCATTTAAGATTAATTCATTTATTTATTTCTTTTTTCTAAATAATATATTACATTCATTACCAAAATGAATGACATACATATATTTTTGTATAACATGATGTACACATTTTTAGGGCAATACCAAAAGTCTCATAATTAGTTAAGATTGTACAATATGTTTCATTTAAACTATGCGATAATTTTATATTTCAGTATTTAAGCGACACATTTTCTGTCAACTTAATAATTTGATCATAAATCTAGAAAATGTGATATAAGAGGTGATTGCTTATAGAATAAGGAAAGGAAATAACTGCCTTACCTATAATTATTTTATGTTAAGTAATTAAAGGGCAAAATGTGGGTAAGACAGGTTATTTAACATGAAAAAAAATATTAAATGCATTACTTAGTTGTAAAGAAAAAGCGCGACGAATATTTGTGGGTCCGCCACTCAGTTCATTATGGATCAATTTCGGGTGGACAGCGGTCAACGGTGTGGCTTAACTCTAGGTGGTCTCGAAATATCCATGTAGAATAAGGCGTGAAGCATGCTAATTAAATAATAAATTTCAATATGTATTCAAACGTAGCAACTTGTACGTCTACTTCATTATTTTGAAAGTGCAGTTCTAAAGAGGCATGACTAAAGAGGAAGAATCTTACTTTGAAGAGCATCTGACTGTAAGTGCGTTAGATTGTGGGTTCGATTTTGACTCGGAAGAAAGGTTATGCTTAAAACTTCACGACTCAACACGCAATGTCTTGATTTTAGGTAAAATACAACTTGACAATAAGTTTTCTATTCTTTGCTTTGCGGGATAAAGCGTGAAGCTGCTTTTATAAAAGAAATGAACAAATATTAATAATTAAAATAAAATGTAAGCTTACATTTTTGTCGGTACAAGTAACATTAACAGCACTCCAATTTGCCTGTTGAATCATATGGAGATTATGTAATAGAATTAGGATGTAAGGGCAAAGCTCTTGACATTTTGTGACCTGCGACCTTAAGCATTGGGAGACGTCCACTCCGAATTATATTTCACCCAATTAAAAAAAAAAGAATTTATTATAATAATAACAGGTCAGCTCGCATGCCACAAATACACTATATATATATATATATATATATATATATATATATATATATATATATATATATATATATATATATATATATATATATATATATATATATATATATATATATATATATATATAGATATATATATATAAAAAAAAGGAGTAAAAATATTTTATGTCAATCGAGTAATATCGCAAAGCATTGTCTTACCTGAAGTAAGGAAATATATTTAAAACAAATTAAAATAATTTCCTCAAGTGGTAACAAGCATCGCGTATACAGTTCTCACTGGGTCACGATAGCCTTATCTATATTAATAATTTCGACATGGGGTACGGTAGAATACGCCGTATGTCCTGTAGCAAATCTTTACAGGCACATAATGCCACCTTGAGTTCGTTAAGGGCGACTCACACAATCAGTAAAATCAAAATTTCAGCTCCGTACCTTGATAATTAGTTATACTTTTACTATATACATATGTATATATATATATATATATATATATATATATCGGATCTGTTTTTAACATAACATGCAATGTATCTAAACGTAACCATATTCTTTTTTCCCTATAATCTATTTGTATATATTCCATACAACGTGACATTGGTGAAGTGATTTGTGCCCTGCTCTTACGCTCGGAGAGCCTTATATAAGCAAAAAAGGAATATTTTAAATCTCAACGTCCAGGTTACAGCCATTGTCCCACTGCGTCGCTTTATCCCGTATAGCAGTGCAGTTAGAGAAAAGCTAGTGTGAATACACTTTGTTGAATGCTCGCCGTCCGAAGTCGAGACATTGTGTTATTGGAAAACTCAACTGCGCCTAGTCTGTCAGAGAGAAAAATAAAAATAAATTTTAAAAACAATCATTTCTCCGAATGGAAATCAAACTTATATCCAATCGTATTTACAGTCAGACGCTGTCCCACTGCGTTACGGTGGCCTTATAAGATGAAATTTTAAAAATATAATGTACCCTTTTTATGTAAATATACATTATATATACAAAAAGTATCATAACACATAAATCTGCAAGCCAATTCCTAAGTGGAAACAACATAAATCCCTATAAGACTAACTAAGGCGACGTATTTAAATATATATTTCATAGAATTTTATACTTTATCACTTATATGTTAAAGGTTAAAAACGTTTACTTGTTAAGTTTAACGTTTGTAAGATGAAGCAGATTAATTGCTTAATCCGGAGGGAAAATTTATAACGTGTAGTTATTTTTATCCAAATTTCACCATGTTATATTCAAATTTTATTTTACACCATCAAGTCTGTGGATAAGTCTCTGCCTAAGTGTGTTAATAGTGGATTCGAATACCATACGAGGGACAACCATATATATATATATATATATATTTCTTTTTATATATATATATATATATATATATATATATATATATATTTCTTTTTTTAGCTTCTCGCTTTTTTCCGCACTTCATGGTATACAGGAAGCGCCTAGTGTCAAGATACTCCGCTTTTCACCAGATTTGAGGCAACACGTGTGTTGAGTGGCGAATGACTAAACGCCGCGCACTTACCACATATTATAATACACCCGAATCGAATCCATAAACAATAATTAGAATTCAATATTATATTTATGGCTGCGAATCTATGAAATGTTCACGAAAATTGTAAAGTGAAGAATTCTATAATTATAACCACAGTAGGTAAAATAATTTGTAGTTAAAATAGTTTTACAGTTTTTAAATTATGCTTTTTTAAACGGATTCAGCATGTATATTTAGGTAGATTGTCTACCTATGACTGCAAACTACTGTAAGATGCTTGACACGTTGGGTTTAAAAAATGTAATTTCGAGTATTGAAAACTACGCGATTAATCCGCTTAAAATAGTTTCATTTATAACAGTAGTTAAAATATATGTCAAATTACCCCATTTTCATCAAAGATTTATTTAGCGATAATTTCTTCCTCGTTTCAGATAATCTCATAAAATTGATCAAGGAACTGTTAGGGTAAACTAAGGTTGGTAGATAATAAGAGAAAATTCCGACTAAAGTAACTTTAAAGTAGCAGACTGCTATCATCAATTCATATCTCTATAGCTCAGTACTTATTGGCGTAATATAAAGTTAAACATTTTTTAGAAAATGTATAAGCACAGCGTGATTTGAACCCCTGCTACTTGGCAATCGTCCAAGGGTTTAGCCGCTAGGATATGTGTTATTGTAAGGATTTTTTCTACGCTATAAAAACTTCAGGTGAAGACAACTTATTGTCAAGTTAAACTTCAATATATTCTATTTCTTTATTCAACTTTCACTGTATTCGAAATATTACGAGTTGATTAACGTAAGTAAAAAAAACAAAACGAGTGGTCATCGAATCCCTAATCATTGGTTTTATATTCAAATACTGTCCTACTGGGCCATGATAACCTAAATATTATTTGTTTATTTTTTTGGCTGCACGCTTTTATCTTGCATAATTGGGTAGGCAGGAAGTATCTATACTAGATACTTCCTATACACTAATACACTTTGTCAATGCGTGTACAGTGGCGGAACTTGACTCCGTGCTTTGTCGTAATACGGCAAGAAAAAGAGAATATTATTTAAATATAATCATTCCCCCGGGTTGAACCTACCACCGATCGCGTTCACAGTCAAACGCTGTACTACTGTGATACGATCGGTCTCCAAATTCCAAAAATATCCTTGAACCGCGTAAGAAAACAACCTAATTAAATAATTTTCACTACGACGCTAGCAAATAATAATTTAGTCGTTAAATCATAAATCATTGTCCTCTTTCATGCCTTCTCCAATTTATTTCTTATCTTCCAAAACACTAACAGGATGATGTATTATATACTTTAGTAACATAGTACTATGTTTTTGATATCTAGGATAAGTAACTTGTTTTCTTATTTTATTTATTCTGACAGAGTGCCTAATGTGTTCTATTTTCTGTTATAATGAAGAAAAATATTTGTGTTGAAATAACAAAAACTTGGAGTTCCAATAATTTGGTTGCTTACGTCATTGCTTACGTTGTGGATTTCAACGAAAGATTCTGTATGTACATTATGTAGTAAGTTAAGAATAATTTTTGTAGTCGGTCGTGGTGCAGTAGGGCAGCGTCAGACTGTAAACAGGATCGGTTGTAAGTTCAAATCCCATTTAGCGGAATGATTATATATAAATTATATTCATCTCTCCGATTTTGTAAGAAAGCGCGGCATAGAGTTCCGCCCTCAATATACAATGTCTCGAGTTCTGTGGATAGCGAAGTACGGACTGGGTACATACTAGGTATTTTCTGTCTACTCTGTTATGCGAATGACAGCGTGATGCTAATAAAATAAAATCCACTCTCATTTTTAATATTTCAAAATTTCAATTGTTATTTTGTATTTTTTTGTTTCTTAGCTATCTTTAAAGGTCAGTTATAAACACACTTGCTGTACTACTGATATTGATTTTTTAATTAATCTAGATATAAAATATGTATGTAATATTACGTAACATAGTACTATAAGTATAAATAGGAATGAGATAAACAAACAGAGTTTAGTTTTCTAAACTAAGCTAGTGGGTCATTATTTTTTGTTTCTGCCAATTGGTGTGTGGATGTGTGCGGAAGACATTTTTTTTACGTGAGGAAATTCGTTATGGATACCCCGTGATCGGGGGCTCATTGCGGGTTATGTGGGACTCCAGATGTCCACATACTCACTAAAGCCTCCGAATTCCAATCTTCCCTAGGTCTGGCGGCGGGAGCTTGCAAGGCGCGTGATGGAGTCAAGGGTGGTGGGCATCCTTGACGTAGAGTAGAACGCGGGAGTGACCTACTCGAGCCAGGAAGCTAGCCCTATCACCGTCTGGCCTGTAAGGGCGGGAGACGGCGACCCTGTGCCGCCCTACGATGACCCGGTCTCCGGCGGCGGATGTCAAAGTTGGAGGAGGAGTCCCTTGCCCGCCACGTCGCTTTTTTCTCTACTGCATGCCTCGCAGAAGGTTAAAGACGCCTCTCATGATCTCTTGCAAGCCACCATGGCCTTCACAACAGGCAGGTAGAGCTCGCCCCCAATAAGGCGTTGAGACTCCAGAGTGTGCTGGGCCGTCCCTTCAAGGCAGTTGTCACAGTGGTAGCAGTGAAATTGCTGGCTAGCTAGCGGAACACCGGACAAATAGCCTCAATTGTCCTCTGGCTGGCTGATCAAGTTGCCAGCGGACACTTCCACACCATTTCATTTCATTGCAGCTACCTGCACTTCTACAAGTGGCGTTGACTGTGCCAGGTCCACGGATACTGAGCCTTGACATCAATTGTAAGCCACTGCCGGACTAATAGCGTGAAGGTCCCAGGGTAGGACTCCAGCCAACACACACGCCACCTCACCGGAGATAGTCCGGCTCTGGTGTACAGCCGACGGCTCGGGGCACTCGGTCCACGCAAGTTGGGCAAGAGGCATGCCAAGGCCGCCGCTGCGGCAATAGCGTCGGGTGAAAGGTGGCAAAATGGTCCCGAAAACTCTACCTCCCGACCAAAATAAGTCCGAGGTACTTCATGCTCCGGGCGACGTCGATTCTGACGCCATCAATGTCGATGTGGGCATTGGAAGGAGGGCCCCTACACGAAGCATGGAAGTAGATTGCCTCAGAATTGTTAAGAGGAACCACATATCGAATCTGCCCGACCACCTGGGCCATTCTCGCCATCGTGAGCATAGCAACCTCACAATACGTCCTCGTAGCAGAGGACTTCCACCCCCTGTAGGGTGGTGCTCGGCAGTCGTAGCCGATGTTCCACAGAATCGAACCCAGCACTGCGCCCTGTGGAACACGTGTGGAATACATACAATATGTTTTTCATAAACCGCTATGGCACACGGGTTCTGAAAAATGATAATTTATATGTGTATGTATACGTTAAGATCATTTATATGTTTGTAATTTATATATATTCGATGTATTCGATCTTTCTTTAAGTATTTTCTTATTTTTTAGTTAAAGTAAAAAAAGGCAAAAGAGTTTTTAATACTTTAATTTCGTTTATTTTCCCTCGATATTGTGTTGAGAAGTGGTGTCAAGGGCAAAACTCTCAGAACAGCCGTTCTATTAAATCTTTTGAGTCTGTTATATTCATTACTGTTTTATTTATTACTAGAGCCACTTGCAAAATTACAACTACAGCTATTTCGTTCTTTCACCTGCCCGCGATCTCGCTTAAATTATAGACCTTGCCACAATTAATCATTTTATCGATTTATAAAACTAATTATAAGCTAGCCTAGGAATAGCCTAGCCTACCCATCCACTAAAATCTACGACTTTCAACTTAAACAACGTATCCACAATATTTAATAACAAAGTGAATTCTGTGCGTGAAACATTTAAGAAATAATTTAATTAATAATACACACGGTAGAATGTTTGTCTGTCTTTGAGTCTGTCGGTGTCAATCGCGCTAGTATAGCATTGTCATAGTAATAGCCTATACCCTGGAGCTGCATATGGGATAGTTTTTACCATGGTATTTAATGTGGTTTTCGAAATAAAGGCCTGAAAAATTAAATTACTTATCATACTAATAATTACGGAATAGATAAGAGTGTTTTTTAGATGCCAGTAGCTTAGAGCCTCAGAGCTCAAAAGCGAAAAGTATCAAATATCATAATTTCGTTCTAATGTTAAATGTGGTTCCTGTAGCAAAAATCAAAAAAATACAACATCGTCAGATTACGTCGATTATTTGCAAAATTCTTTCCAATCTTAATAATAATAGTTATTAGAAAAAAGACATTATAAAGGTATTCGTATATATAAATGTGTAGTTTTTGTTAGCTTCACTTTTTATTCCGTAAAGAGAGTTAGGACACTACGTTCTCCGCTTGCCGCCCCAGTTCAAGACATTGCGTTTAAGCTGGTGGAACCCAACGCCGCGTTTTGACTTATCAGTGTAAAAAAAGGGAAATAAAATATGATTACCTCCCCGAGTGAGAATCGAACTCACAACCATTTAGAGTCCGTTACTACAGACATTGGCCCACTTGTTATTTCATCATCAAATAATCGATTTTAAATTTTATATTTGATTGATTCCTAAAGTACGCACACGTTCCACTATCATACCACCACTACATTTCAAATGATTATTTGAATAGCTGATAAGGCATGTTAAAAGGAAAATTGTTTTAATAATTACATGTACTCCACGATATACTGTTGCTATAAAAAAATTTAGATCTATATATTATATCTGCGGTAGAAAAAAGTGCTTCTAAATATTCATGTGCTTGAAGAATACAGAGAAGTAAAATGCTAAAAAAATGTTTTAAAAATTGTGAAGTAGTAGTAAATACAGTAGTCATCATGTCTATAGATAGAGCTGCAAAATTAATTTTGTTTTTCCAGGATAAAAAGTGCCAAATGCGAAAAAATAATTATACCAAATTTCATTGTAATCTAACTGGGAGTTTTTGTGTGATGCTTTAACAGACAGACTGTGAGTATCAATGTCTCAAATTCAGCGGAAAGCGGAATACGGAGAATCTTGGTACTAGGTACTTTCTGTCTACCCTGCTATGCGGGATAAACACGTGAACATAAAAAAAGGTTAGCTTATAGCAACTATATAAGTTAAGAATAATATTGTACAAGCATTAAACCCAATAGATTTTTTAGCCCACAACTGCTATACTTGTTCAGACATCTTCAATTCACACAATGGCGCAAATTTCATTTTAAACTAGTAAAGTAGCACATCTTACTAGCTTGCTAAAGTTCTATATAATTTCTCTTTAAGATAAGCAAGTTTCATGCGAAAGTACCGTAATCGCTCAGCTTAACATCATTTAAGTAAAAGTATAGAGCGATGATTGCCACTTTAATTTCTTACAAATAAAGTAGCCATTTGAAGGCTGTTGAAGACTCGTATATTAAGATGTGAATCTTTTTTTACATTCACGCTTTTATCCCATATAGCAAGGTAGATTCAAACTATCTAGTGTCAAGACACTCCGTACTTTGGTTTCCGCCGCTTTCGAGACATTGCGTGTTGAGTGGTGGAACTCAACGCCGCACTTTGTCTTACTAGTGGGAGAAAGTGAAGGGAGAATAAATTAAATATAATCACTGCCCGAGCGGGAATCGAACCCACAACGACGACATTATGAAGCTTTGTTTAAGTTTTAATGGTCACATTGTTTATTTCATTTAGAATAAATTACATAATATCCACAAATACCTTCTGTACTTGAGTGTTACACAGAAATAAACTATCCGTCTTTATGGAGTATGTACAAAACGTATCTGTGTTTTACGACAGTGCTATTATCAAGTCGGATACAGCGTGTGAGATTTTGAAAGATAAGAAGAAAATAAAGCAATATCCACCTACTTTTAATTTTAACGCTTAAAATTCGCGTGATCTTAGGGACTAGGTATGTGTATAGTTACAGTGGGAAGGAACTTACCTAGTTTTCCTCGTTAATACGTATTGAGTGGCGGACAACAACGCCACGTTTTAAAGTAATTTAAAGTAATTTAATAATAAACTTTTCCCCTGGTGGGAATTGAACCCGCAATTATTGATTTTATAGTCTATAGGATCTAAAATT
Organism: Dryadula phaetusa; assembly: GCA_032432895.1. Classification (NCBI taxonomy): domain Eukaryota; kingdom Metazoa; phylum Arthropoda; class Insecta; order Lepidoptera; family Nymphalidae; genus Dryadula; species Dryadula phaetusa. The sequence continues at coordinate 5,497,106 of JAOYRS010000080.1, forward strand.
TTTTCTTCACCTAGAAATATCACCTAAAATCAAAAATACCAACTTGTATAGGTGTTCCTATTTTTATTGTATAGATTTATATATTTATTTTATTTTTACTGGCATGAAATAAAACATTTTATATCACAAACATGTAATAAAATGATTAGTATATATAATAAATTCTGATTTACGCGATTTTTACACATTTAAAATGATACTATTTTAAACGGATTAATCCCGTATTTTTTGGTAATCGAAAATACATTTTTGGAACACTTTACAGTCTATCTGTGACCTCGAAGAAAAATGTATTTTTGAATACCAAAATAAACGCGATTAACCCGTTTAAAATAATTTCATTTAAAACATGTTATAAAATGTTTTGTAATATAAACACAAGACGCGTTTTATAATACGTTTTATTTGTACTGATAGCACCAAGGAGTCACGTAGCGGAATGCATAAAGTATTTATTATCGTATAGAGGGAAATACTAGTGTCACGTCGTCTCGTCTTCAAAATATTGGACGTGTTGTGACTGAGAAAATCTAAAAGATTTTATGTTTACTATATGTGGAAGTATTATATAATAAATTGCACTCAATGGTAGTGGTTTCATTCAAGTATCCTATGAAAGAATATTTTTATAAATAAACGTTTCCCTTGTTTGAATAATCAAAATATGTATATCGTTTTAAACATTGTTAGTTTGCAGTATTGAAAAAATATAAAAAGGAAAATTTGTAAACAGGTCTGACTTTTTTCACTTCCTATTTCTGTTTCCATTCCATTTCTACTTCCATTCAATTTCTATTTTCACTTCAAGTGCGGCGTTGAGTTTCGCCACTCAACACACAATGTTTCGAATTTGGCGGAAAGCGAATTACGGAGTGTCTTGACACTAAGTACTTTTCCGTCTATCCTTCTATGTAGGATAAAAGCGTGAAGCTAAAAAAATTGTAACTAAGGTATAAATATAATTTTCAAACAAGAAGTTATCTATTCCCGCGCTCTGGCCTGTATAAATCATATTTTTGCGCAGCTGTACTATGGTCCACCCTACACGTCCACGTGCTAGAAATAATTAACATTTCACTAAAGTGAACTCAATTTTGTGTTATCAATTTTCTAAACACAGTTTAAACTCATTATCGTTTAATTAAATAATTATTTACATGGAGGTTCTCGAAGTGGCGAAGCGGACGTCGGCCAGCGGAGACTGTTTAAGATCACCGGAAGTCGCAAGATGTGGGAAGCGTCGTGAAAATCCTATGAAGCCTATGTAGTGAAAATCCTATGAAGCCTATGTTCAGCAGTAGACGCAGACGACGATGTTTGTAAACAGAAACAATAACAATTAGCCATTCACGTTTAGCCAAGTATTTTTTCTATTTTTCAATTCTTTAAATAATATATATATATATATATATATATATATATATATATATATAATTTCTTTTTCCTTGAAAACATATACGCGCTCATTATTAAATGTTACAATATGTTTGTTACATTTTGCCACATCATATATCATACAATTTGCTAAAATGTGCCCTATAATTGAAAAGCCGCCTAATTTACATAGTATAATATATCACGTTATTATGTTGAGAGTAACATTTCGCTCGTGGAGAATAATTTGTAAAATTAATGAATAAAATGAAATTTCTTGTTGTTCTTTATAGCTTCTTATTTCGTAAGAATTCAAGGTGTAATTTTATGAAATATACAATATTCTTTAAATTAATGTAAACATATTTTTTAGGCCGCCAGGGAAAATATTATAAAATAATAATGGAGTAGTCAGAAAGAATCTCGAAGACACGCTGTTTGTAATTTTTCGCCTGATATGAGGACATCATTGAGTGTCAGAATTAAAAAAAAATCAAAATTTTATAATAGAATGTTAATATTACTTACAAATAATACATAAATACATATATTAAATTAATATAGTAAATGTGATACACACTACCATGTGTTTGAAATAAACTTTTATATATATAGACATATACGCACGTCGCTAAGAGAACGCGTTGTCAACGCGTCAACGGTACTCCTAGTGTTAATTATTTTAATAATTTCATGAAACTCGTCGTGATAACTTAAAATATGGTAAAGGAATAGAAAAAAATAACTCTTAACATACATATATTATTAGACGATTAATACGTATTTGTTTAGTGTTGAATTGAATCGATAAACTTCTTATGAAGTAATTCTTTATTTTTTAAAATAAAACACACTTAATGAAGGAAAATTATTACATGATTTATATCTGTTTTGTTCTTGTTATGCTATTTTTTTATTTTTTTCGCATATATTAGTGATGCTAGGTTGTTCTCTTCTATGTGGGAAAAAGTATGAAGTTGCTATATTGAAGTTAATTCATAATAGAGATCATTTATTTCAATCAATCAATCTTCGTCAGCGTGGAATTTGAAATATCTGGATTTTTATTTAATTATAATATTTTAATTATAATAATTTGTCCTTATTACATCAGCTATCTCTTACAGATTTTAGCTGCAATATACAGACAGATAGAGAGAAGGATAAAAATTAAAAAAAGCTATGCATTTAGTAAAAAGTTAAAAAATTATTGTAATGTTACAAACAGACACTCTAATTTTATTCATTTACATAGATCTTTGAAAACTAGCATTCAAACTCAAGACCATCAATATTCATACAGCACAACAGTAGACTACTGTACCATACGATCATAAGAAGAAACCTTTAATCTTGTTCATACATCAATTTACTCATGCGTAATATTGTATCAGAAATCGTTGATATGTAAAAACGGCCTGAACGTATGATTAACTTCACATTCATCATATTTAAAGAAGAAGAATTATATAATAATTATATTACATATCAAAATTTGCTACAATAAAATAACTTTGCGCCGATAAAAGCATAAAATGATACTTATAGCAAAGCTTCAATTGTATCTTTGGTCAATTTAAATATAAATATAAGTAAAACTAAAATAAATAAAATATAAATAAAACTTTTACTATTAACCTCGTTCGTTCCATAACCTCATTCATTCCATATTTATAGTCAGAAGCAGCTAAGCTATTTTATCAAGTAAATTAGAACAGTAGAAAGTTAGATTGACTATATTAAATATCCTTTCAGCTTTATTGCGCAATTGGATTGTTTATATTTAAAATTGTTTTATTCATTTCTCTGCTCTGTTAAGTTGATTTCTGTCATTGGCCACATAATGTTTCGATTTTGGACAGCAAGTAGTGAATGGTGTTCCTTGAAATTCGGCTCTTTGTCATTACTACTGCGCGAGGTAAAATAGGAAGCCTTTTTTATCGCCATCAAAGACCTGTAATCGAAATAACTAACAGTTAGTAGTAATTATTATTTTAATGAAAAATTACAACATTAATATTTTTAAAAACATTATAATATCAAAATATCATTAAAATATGAAGTATAATAAAAAAAAATCACCATCAAACTTGAGGAATTAAATAATGCCCATTTTACACTAAGTTCTCTTTGTTTGTCTTATTAGTTGGGTAAAAATATATCTATCATACAAATTATAAATTTATTAGAACCTATCTAAATACACATTAACTAAACTTTAAGCCATAAGCAAGATCAACGTGTCAAGAGTCTGAAGTTCAAGCAACTAAAATGCAGAAATGAGGTAAGGTTACTCAAGGAAACAGCTAAAGAAGCCAACGCTTACTAAAATGTATTCAACATAGTTGCTACTTGCTAGTCTCCTGAGCTTCTGATTTAAGCATGTCTTCTACTATATAAATATTACTATTATTATTTATTTATTTTTTTTATATTTTCATATTTTATCCCTTGAGGTAGTCAGAAAGGACGGAGCGACAAACGTTACGATCTCTGCATACGACACTCTCATTATCCTCAGGGTATATATGCCCTTGGGGAGTCCTCATGCATTTTGCGTGACCTTCCTCCAGTGTCTTTGATATTTTGTTTTCGAAAGTCTACCGAAGTCTCCCTCGATCTCTCGTATTGCTTATCGTATCTTCTTCTTATATTTCGTATCTTTCATCTCTACTAAGCATACTTCCCAGATATACATAATTTGGAAAATATACCTATCCAAATAATACCGTATGAAATTAAGTAAGTCTTATTGAATTGATTGTTGGTCGTTATAATACAATTGAAGAATCATTCTATCAGTCTATCTGCGATCTTTTTTCGAATAGCAAAATATACCCGATTAATTCGTTTAACATAAATTTTAAATGAAACTATTTCTATTTGGACATTTTGAACATCACGTACCATATCCATTCAAAAAGTAAAATTTAAAAATAGAAGGCTTCATTTACGAAATACGAAAGCTAATATGTGTACATATTTTCTTTCGTTTCATTCGATGTACTTCAATATCTATAGGTTCTTAATCAATTTATGTTCATAGTATTATTGTTCCTATAAATAACTAACAACGTAAATAAGTAATAACGTAAATAATATAAAAACGTATAAGAATCAATCAGCGGGTAGTAGAGCGTATGGCTCAGTGGTCAGAGCGCTTTGACGATTTCCAAGAGGCGCGGGTTCGATTTCCCCTGCGTTAAAATTTTTTATACATTTTGGAAAAAATGTTTTCTAATATGGAATTCTAAATTTGGAATAACTTTAAAATAAGTATTAAGTATGTATATAAAAAAATCTCGAAAGTCCATAAACTTTCGAGATTTTTTATATAAAGAAATAAATAGTAGGGCCTTACTGGATTCTTGCTAATTGGTAGGAAATAGTCCAGATGTCACAACTTCAAATACTGTGGATTCTTTGAGTTACTTCAGTTCCATTGAAACTTAGATTTTCCGGTCTTCGTTACGAGTCTTTGTGGTAATAAAGGAATTTACTTTTATGTTCAAATGTACGGAAAAAAATATAAGTCTTTATTAAGTACTTTTATATTTGTAGATCAAATTATAAATAACTAAAGGCCTACGTCTACGTAAAAAACAATAATGAGGATTATATACACTTTTTACCAAAGTGCAAGTGCATCAGAAGCATAGTAGTGTCTAATTAAATTAGTATATTTCTAATATATTAATATATAAAATATTGGCTTTCTTTAGTTTTCTCCATATAAATCCCATTTATTTTAGACTTAACATAAATAATTGAAATCGTTGAATATCGTAAAAGTATACTCAAGACTATCTTACTTACTTATTTACTTATTTACGCTACAATTTCTTTAAAAAACAGTGATATTTTTTTATATTTTTGAACAAATCACTCTGCAAAGCAAAGCAAAGTGGGCGGGCAAGACATTCGTCAATACTAACTGGTTCAAAGCGGTGAATGCACACTATGTATGTTACTAACACCGCAAGTTGAATAAACTAAGTAATTATTAATTATTACACCAAAAGCCCGGTCAATAATGAGCAATAGTGTATAAATTATTTTTATAGTTTTTGGCTTTATTCCGCATAGCTGGATAGTCAGAGAGAATCCAGTGTCTAGACAGTTTTCCGTCCCAAAATCGAGACATTGGGTGATGAGTGGCGATCTCAACGCCGCGCATTGTCTAAATTTTATATATATCCATTTCCTCGAGAGGGAATCCTACCGACGACCAGTTGTGTTTGCTATCAGACGCTGTTCTACTGCGCTACTATTTCCTCATGTATAATAATATTAAAAAAAAATAAGGAAGCAAAAGTTATTGGCATATTAATCAATCTTAAAACTATGGATTTTTTGTTAGAAGCGAGCTTTATGAATTCAAGAAAGCTTCGATGTCAGTTTCAGCGTCAGTTTTGATTTATTACGCCGTTTCGTCCCGAGAGGAAGATCCTTTGGGTTTTACTTATTTTTCCTTCAATTTCATAATCACTTTATTATTAGGTTTTCAAGTAATATAATGCACTAGAAGTTTTCATAAAAATATAACGATGTGGTTATAATTTGAACGAAGTGTAGTTAAAAGTAGGTTTGAGTCTTACATAAGTATAGCAGTGATAATATATGAATTTTCTATTTTCTTAAACTAGAACATTGATGAAATAATGTACTTGCCCCAAATCCGCTTACCCTCTGTGCTATTAGGAACTGAGTTAATTTCTCTTATTTATATAATTTTATATCAACTTGGTTATAAAACTCTTTGTTTTTCTATAAAACGTAAAAAGTATATACTCTATAAGTATGTACATATAAAGCTATTTACTTATTCTTAGAAAACAAAACCTTAACAGTAAGAAGTTTGACGATAAAAATCCAGCCTATTTGCATTTGGCTTTGTTTTTTTAGAAAAAATGTAAGACTTTGAGGAATTAATGAAACGTAAATGTTAAATAATATTCATTTATTCATTAAATACAATATAAAATATATTATTTTTCTTTACGCTTTCAACCGCATAACGCTCAATCATACATATATTATACTCAATACACTTGTACATATAAATATGTATAAAAAAGCAACTTCACGCCCTCACAGCAGGATAGCTAAAGACAACTAGACTCTGTTAACTGTTTTTCGCCTAAAATCGAGACATTGCGTGCCCAGCGAACTCAACGTCGCATTATGTCTTACAAGAGCGCAGAAAATAAAATAAATTACCCCCAATGGGAATCGAATCCACAACCAATGACGTTAAAAGTCAGATGTTCTTCCACTGTGCCATGATGGCTTTAAGTATAGCTCCTATTTATAAAGGTATATTTAAAAATCTTCACACAAAAAATTGGTACACTTAAGTAAATTCTGAAGAGGGATTTGTGAATTTCGTTGACGCCACACCAAATTTCATTTTCTTGAATTTTGCAAATTGGCCCCTGACATATTTTCCTTTCTTCGAGGACGTATCGACGCGAATACTCAGCATTTGACAGGCTTTAAATAATAAACAAGCTTCCAACGAGAATAGATTTTTGTAAATATATTAAAAATATATATTTTGTTACTACATTGCCTGGCTATGGCGAAATTAAAATTGTGACGGTTATTATTTTAGCAGCATGTACATATATATCTAATATTTTTATTGGGTCTATTTAATATTTTTAATTACATAAATAGTGTGTATCTAACTGTGATTGATACAAAAAAATCATATATTTTTTGTAATAAATAATAAAAAATTTTAACAAGTATTTTTAACTTTATCCTTGTTGGTTGTCTAATTTGTTTGAAAATTTGAACTTCTCTCCGTACTCTGCTTTTCGCCGAAGACAAGGCATTTCCTTTCATTTCGTCATGAGGCAGATCGTGACGCAGTGGGACCGCGTATGATTGTAAACGTCAGAGGTTGTCAGTTCTATATCCTCTCGGGGAAATGATTCTTACTATGTTATGACAAATCGCGGCGTTAAGTTCCGCCATTTACACACAATTTCTCGAATTCAGCGGTAAGCCAATAGATATTCTATAATGAAATACCTAATGAAAACAAACGAGTTATATATAACATGTATTATACTGTTTCTTTGCTTATATTACTACAATCAGTACACGTGTCTGTTTCGAATAGTCTATAGGTTTTCGAGAGGGTTGAAATAGTTGAGTTGCTGTGACGTCGAAATATGGCGAGAATACAGGCAAGTAGGCACATCGCACCTTCCACGTAAAATCCATAAAGAACTCGTACATAGTTTTCAACCTAAAATAAAATAAAATTAGATTTTATGTGTGAAGAAATGGAATTTTTAGATATAAGTATTGGTTTTCACGATGCTCTAAGGGGATATGTAGTGCTTTCTCTGTCTTTGCTTAGTTATATTAAAATACAAAAAATAAGCTCATGTTAATATTGCTCTCTGGAACAACGTCTGACTGTAAACGCGATGATTTTGTATTCAAACGAATCAAGTATCGATTAATTTAAACTTTTTGGTATTTATTCGCTTTTATAGTACTAACTATGTTTATCAGTTGCAATTTCCAGTCGGCAAATAACGTCTTGACATTAATTTTTCTCTGTTGACTTTGAAATGCTAAAGAATCATGGAGCGGTTTTGTATTTAAATAAACAGAAAATATCATAAACTTGAAATTTTATTTTACATGAGTATCTTACGAGAACAATACATTATAGTTTAAAAACAAGCTCTAAGTTTTATGAGCAAGGCTTAACCTTAAATGTATGTTTTAGTTCATATTCTACCAACTCCCGCAATATGAGGCGTAGCTCAAGAAAACTTATTTACTTCTTTGTTTAAAATCCATTTAAGACTACGCTTTGTATAAGAAGTTGAAAATAGTTGATAGAACTTTTCTTTAGTGTTCAAAACTCTGTCTTTTAGTGGAAATTTAACATAAAATCACTTGACACTTACTAATTAGTAGCTAATTGACCGTCTGCATAAACGTATTATAATGAAATAAGTATTTCCCACGCTTTTACCCGCAAGGTATAAAGAGAAATAAGGAAGAGTAAAAGAAGAGTCAAACAGAACTTAGCTAAAGATACTCTGCTATCTACTATCTCTTCACTTTGTTCCATTCTATCGGAAATTTAGACATTGAGTGTAGAGTAGCGTAACTTAGTACAGCGTTTTATTTCACCAGAGTAGAAAAATGAAAATATTTTTAATATGTGTGTGGGAAAATGGGAATCGCGTCCACAAACGACTATGTATTTTGTTTACGGTCCCACCATATGTCTGTATGTCTATTTTTTTTCTTTTTATTTTTTTTAGCTTCACGCTTTTATCCCGCGTGGCAGGGTAGCCAGAAAGTACCTAGTGTCAAGACACTCCGTACTTCGCTTTCCACCGAATTCGAGACGTTGCCTGTTGAGTGGTGGAACTCAACGCCGCACTTTGTCTTACCAGAGCAAGGAAGTGACAATAATTTAAATATAATCACTACCCCGAGTGGGGATCGAACCCATAACCTATCGCGTTACAGTCAGACGCTGTCCCACTGCGCCATGACCGGCCTATTTTAATGTACACGCTAATCTCTGAAAGTATTGAATGGATTTTAATAATTCTTTTTTTTTGTTTGATATAGGCTACAATTCATGTTGGAAACCCGAATCGTCGATGACGACGAATTAATAAAAAATACAGGCATTTACATACTTTATATATAAATATGTATATTGTTAATAAAGCAAGTTCAGGAAGTTATATAAACTTAAACTAACTGTGAACTTGAGATTACAAAAGCCTCCGCATGTAGCATATTCTAGTCTTCGCAACTATATACGAGTATTGTATTGTGAGTTAGATTGATATCAGATATAGTTATGGTTTCGGTGAATATCAATATGTGTTGTTATATTGTATTTGTTTATATAAATATGATATCTCAAGTCAGTGGGACTGCGTCTGACTGTATATGCGATTGGATGTGGTTTCAATTCAAACGCGTAAAGATAATTATATTTAAAACAAGTTGTGCCCGCAACATCGTCCACGTGACATTTAAAATATCTGGATTTTTATTTTATAGCTCTAAAATGAAAGTAGACCAAGTTGCTTCATATTACATACGCATCTACCAGTGAAAGTTTCATCAATATAAGTCTAGCTGTTTCAGAGATTAGACGAAACGAACAGTCAGACAGAAAGGCAAAAATTTGAAAATATATATATTTTTGTATACATATGTGCTGTGCATATTACAGTAATATAGATGCATTTAGTAAAAAGCTTTATGGTAAAATTGTGGTATATGACTAGTAAGACAAAATGTCTTTAGGCATGCTATACCGTAAATCGAAAAGCTTTATATTCTTGTACCAACAATTAAGTCGCCAATTTGATTTATACGATTTTTGGCACAAGTGTCAACGAGAATATTTTTTTATCTATATATGAACAGGATGTTACATATTCCTATAACCACGAGAATTATAAATGCATAGAACGAAGATTGAGTGTCTTTACTTAATCTAAATAAATATATATTTGTAACTCACCCTCTCCAAGCCTCCAGTAGTTGTAAATTCTAAGGGAAACATGACAGTTTCTGATGGTGTTTTACCCCGTAATATTCCGAACGATATTACTCCTATTATATAGTATGATATAGTGGCGAATGGTATACAGTGAGCTCCGGTAAACAGCCACAAACAACGCTGAAACATTTTTAGTTGTAACATTCTCTTTTCTTTTGAACATGTATTATTTAGATAAGTAAAGATATATTTAGTAATAATTTAAAAAATATAATAATGAAAAAATAATTTAGAGTGTTTAAACTTTTGGTTTGTCTGTTTGTACACGCACATCTTTAAATGTATTGGATTTGAATGGATTTATTTTTGTTAAATCAGGCTTGGGTAGGTTTTAGGATGTAATACAAAATTAGATAAGCTATAAGGAAATTATAAAATCCACTAAAAGCAAAGGTTAGTAAAAATTGGTCAACGCGATGCCTATTTTCCATATTATTCCATAGAAAAAAAAAAAACCTGTAACATATGACTAGGAATAATAACAGTCCATCTGAACTGTGTCATATAAGGAAATGGCACCTTAATAAAAGCCGTTTCACGCGACAGGCATTTTCCGTTGATATAAAATAATTGATGATCTGGAAAATCTGACTAAAGAATACATACCACCACAATAGATTAGATAAACTATACCACCACAATAGATTAGATAAACTATAAGAAGTGAGCAACATCTGAATGTAAACGTTGTGAGTATAATTCCCACTTGGGAGAATGATTTTTTTTTCATCAGCCAGTGGGAAATAGAAGTAGTATGGCCAGAGTCGATATAAAAGAAGTCCATATAAAAAAAGTCCTTATTAAAGAAGTTGCGGGTATTTGTAATATTAAAAAAGAAATATTCAATATATTTAAATATATTTAATGCGTTATTCGTAACCTTGTGAAAAGTAAAATATTTTTATATAAAAATTTAGATACATACCAAATAAAAGAATTAAGGCTTAAAGTAAATTATTTGAAGCAGTAAATCAATTCTTACCATAGTGTGTTTTTGTAATACTCTGTTTGATTTTAATAAATCTGAATGGCGGCTGTGGTTTGGACATTCTGCAATTGAATAAAGGGTGACATATTGGAAGAAATAATAAATTATTTAAAAAAAATAGACTAGTAATTATTTATATATAGTATATAGATATAATATCCAATTATTAATTAATGACGACTACGATATGTTTTATCATTTATATGCAAACGTAGGTATTTCTATATATTTATGAAATTTAACCGAGTTAGTATATGAGCGTATATTCAAAGAAATATTACGTTTTAAATGGCGGAACTTAACTCCGCATTTTTTCTTACTAGAGAAAAAAGAGTTGTCCAATTACGCCTCGATGACTTCAATATCGATTTTATAACTGTTAAATATAATTATTTGGATCATGCACTAAAACCTGACACTTGTAGTTGAAGAAAATTAAAATATACTGATTGAAAAAATCACATCGCTTAAATTGTTCTAACGATAAGCAATTTTTAAAGTTCATTTTTTAGAAAGAGATTATTACAAATTTCTGCTACCCAAATATTATTAAGAAATAATAGTTTGGCAAGAGAGAATGCTATTTGTTTTAATATTTACTATGTCAAGTCTTATTCCACACGTGAGATTAAAATAAAATTTATTAGAAAAATCTTATAAAAGTTTTGATTGGAACCCGCGCTTCTTGGAAACTGCCCAGACATTGACTAATAAGCCATACGTTCTACTACCAGCAGCGTCGAAATTCTTATACGTTATATCATAGCTTATTTACGTACGTATTATATATGTATATATATATATATATATATATATATATATATATATATATATATATATATATATATATATAATAACAAAATCGACATTGCCTCTATGTTGTGTAAAAGCGATAAAATTTTCTCCCAATTTACGAAGACAACGGGTGGCAAATGGAAATAGTACAGAAAAGGTCATAAAATCTACTTAATCGAAGTTATGAGCGAACTAACTTTAAATAAAATAAAAAATAGAATTATTTTATGGTAGTCGTTCAAATGTAAAGAAGAAAGTAGTTAAAAAAGCTCACAAAGATCATAAAATTGCAAAAAATCAGTGAACTGTGAATGAACGATAAATGTAAAATAAATTAAATTATATTTGCGATAACTTCTACTTGAAGACGGTAATAATTTTAAATAAACAATTTTATGCTCGTGTTTAACTATTTTACCTAATGGTTTAGGTGGTTAGTTACTATACTTCAATTGTTCGAGATCGTGGGTTCAATTTATGAATTAGTAAATATATTTTTGGATTAAGCGTATATTGCATTTAGGTTAAAGTCAAAATAAATATTATCATATCATGGCGTAGTGGGACAGTGTTCGATGTACACTCGGGAGAATGATTATATTTCAATCTTCATTTCCTGTGGTAGTCTGGAGACTAAGACTGACGTTAAGTTACGCTATTCAACACGCAATGAAATGAATTTGGCGGAAAGTCTTGATATTATGTACTTCCTGTCTAACCTGCTATATGGGAAAAAAGCGTGAAGCTAAAAAAATTAACTGAACGAAATTTGTAACAACACTTATCTTTTAATATTTAATTGTAACTCGCCTCTTTGGTTGTCGAAATCAGATTTCACGTCTTTGCAAAAGTGTTCTTTCAAATACTTAGAGTGTCTTTCGGAACGAGCTATCACACAAGTGCTCATGTTGACCACTGAAACGATGAAATACTTGTACAAGTTTATCATATAGTTTCATACTACAAATTCTTGATATTAATTTAATATTTTGCATATTTTAGTTACATTGTTTAAAATATTTTGACAGCATAATTTGATACAAATTTTTCTTTAAGAGCTTTCCTAATTTAATGCAGGTGGAAAACCTGTACTGCTTGTTTTCAGTACTCGTATTAATTCTCAGCAATATGTTGAATGTGCAATAGTTTGAAAAAATAATTTACCTATATTTAATCTAAAATACTTACTCAAATATATATGTGTAGGTATAGCTAGGATAGCGTAGATTAAGGCAGAAGTCCTTCCCCATACAGTGTGTGGGACTGGAGCACCAAATCCTTTGTGAGAGAGAAAATAATAATTCCTACGTTAATATAAGAACATCGTTGATTTTTGTTACTTATACACATTTTATGATGAATGAGCTGACTATACTGACTATGAGTGTGTGACTATATTGACTATACTGACTTTGTCTCTGGTATGGTGGATTTGAAAAACAGTCAACTCATTTTGCAAAAATCCAGAGCAGTACGCGAGGCATGTAAGAAACAGATGAAGGTAGATTGATATAATTAATTTTTGTGTTAAATAAGACAAATGCCACCTCAGTGTACTAAAGATTATTAAATAAAATTATATAATGTTTTTAAGTTTCATCTGTGTTACTATTAATCAACGTAATAAATCTTGCAACGTTAATTAAACCCTCTACTTGCTGTATTATTAGATGAAAATACAATATTTTCATAATCTGTAAAACGAGAATATAATTTACTATTTTCAAGTATTATTCTACATTTCGTGGTTAACAAACATTAAAAAAAGCATATAGTTATTTTAAATAAAATACGTATTAAAAAGTTTCATCTTATTTTACCTTTATTATTACCTTTTTTATAAAATATATAATTTTCAATGTAAAATACTTGCCCAAAGCCGTCATAACATAAACCGCAAATAAGAACGTTCCAGATAAGTCCCAGAACTGCCCCGGCTTTATCCTCACACCCTCGCCCACCGCGTTCATAGTGAGCTGTCGTTCATCTTCTATACGTCTTTCTATTGCGTGACGCCACTTTGACGATAGAGGCGTTATCTGTTTGTTAATTTAAAAAATGTAATGTAATATACGTGAAAGTTTTAGAATTTAAAAACCCACTCGAAAAATGATATATTTTTTATAAAATTTTTGATTTTTTCAATGTTTATACATTTTTAATTAAAATATTTTAAACAGATTAATTGTGTATATTTTGGTATTCGACAATACATTTTTGGACACCTGACGTTTCTAACACTTTGTAGTAGTCTCTGATCACTGGTAGAAAAGTGACGCTCCTAGCTAAGGCGAGACCAGACCATTCTCAAACTTCTCTACATTTTTACTTCACGCTTTTATCCCGCAAGGTATACAGAAAGTATCTAGTGTCAAAACACTCCATACTTCGCTTTCCACCGAAGTCGAGACATAGCGTGTTGAGTGGTGGAACTCAACGCTGCACTTTGTCTTTACCAGAGCGAGGAAGTGAAAATAATTTAAATATAATCACTCCCCCGCGTGGGGATCGAACCCACAACCGGTCGTGTTTACAGTCGGACGCTGTCACACTGCGCCACGACCGGCCTCTCTATTTATAATATTTCTAAACATATAAAAATATCATTCAGTCAAGCATTGCAACTACGCAACAATATTGTCAAATGACAAATACCTCATTTAAAACTATTCTCAATTTTTTGCAGTCAACGTTGCAAAGAGCTTTAGAATTCATTAAAAAAAAATATTTTAAACCACAAGCCTCGTTCTAACGAGAACACTATTAATGCAGTTCATAACAGGTATTGTTTTGAAAACAATTGTTATTTGGATGCCAATCGATTTTATAAGAACGAATTTATAATTGAATGCAAATATTAAAAATTTCCAATTAAATTCTTTTTTATTTGAAAAAACTGTAAATATGTATATGATGTATTTATGATTCTAGAAATCCATATATAAAATAAAAATGTTACTTTTTGCTGTTCGTACGTGGAAAATTTTTAAGTTAAACTAGTATTAGGCTAATATCGAGAACGGCTTAACCGATTTATATGTAGTTTGCACTTTTTTATTTTGCAACATTTTCTTAAGTGTTTATTTCATTATAATATGTACATAAATAAGAAAATTAAATCAATTAAATGTATTAAGTTGGAGAAAATTAATAAATTATTTCCTTTGGATTTATTTTATATGCGTATGTATATTTTGTTTAATAGTTCACTATTTTTAAAGGATTTTTAAAGTTTATACGTTTTTTCCAAAATGTTTTCTAATCCTAACTGTGGAATAACACTATAAAAATAGTAAACTATTAAAATAAAATAGAAATCTCTCTTGTTAAAAGTTTGTTTCATAATAATTTTTATGTAGCAGAAATTAAAAAAAAAATCTCTACAGAGACGCTAACCACGTAAATAAGCTGTAACAAACGTATAAGAATTTTTAATAGTAGAACGTATGGATTAGCGGTCAAAGCGCTTGGACAAGAGGCGCGGGTTCGAATCCCACTGCGTTCAAATTTTAATACGTTTTTCAAAAATATTTTTTTTCTCGTGTTATTTGTGTGTTTTGTCTGCCATTAAGAATGTTCCATTTAATTGAGTTTTTTTTTATCTATTTTTAACGTTACTTTAAAGTTCTCATAATAGTCAGTCATAATTGTCTTAATGCGTTTCCTTATGCGTAACTTCTTTGACGTGAACTCTTTTGGAGGTTATTTTAGGTTGTTTATACTGTATATATACATTTTTTTTACGAAAAAAGTCTGATATATTAAACAAGTTAACCATATATACTATCTATCTCATATAAATAAACGATATTAATGTTTGGTACATTCATTCATTAATCTAAGAGTATTTTTATTAATTTCAATGTTCATTCATTATATAGTAAAAGAATATTTGTCTAACTAAGAAACACGAGTCTAATTAATTGCGGTGGATGTCTTAGAAGCAGAGATAATGTATAGTATACAGCGTACATATACAAATAAAAATGAGAAAGCGTGTGAGATTTATGGAGATGGATGTTTGTTCTTTTTCAAGTGATATTTATAGAAATAATAATTAAATATATATATATATATATATATATATATATATATATATATATATATATATATATACATTGGGTGCTTTGCGAGAACGGTGAAATACTTACGGAAAGAATACACGTTTTGCAACGATGGGCGGAATTCTATAAGAAGATGTATGAATGTGATGACGCCTTTGTCTCGAGCGACAGCAATATGCTGAGTCTTACTGTAGCAGATGGCGAAATCGGTATAAAAGAAGTAGAGAATGCCATACGAAGTCTGAAATCGTAGTCATCGTGCCTTTGATTAAAGGCAAAGGTTCACAGATAGACTGTTGTGCAAGCTATCAGTTTGATTAGCTTGGGCAGTAAAATTTATGCAAAAATTCTAGCGAGAAGAATGCAAGAGAGATCCGAAAGGCTTTTATGGGAGGCCCAAGGATGATTTAGACCTGGAAGTGGGTGCATGGATCAGGTCTTTTCTCTTTGCATGATCACGAAAAAGTTTTTGGCTGTAAACCAGAAAATTTTCTGTGATTTTGTGGATTTAGAAAAAGCATTTGACAAGGTTGTAAGAAAGAAGTTATGGGAGATACTGCCCCGATACAATGTGAGCGGACCCTTGTTGCAGGCTGTAAAATCTCTTTATCGAGATCACTCAGCCTGTGTACGAGTAGGAGCTGGCACATGCCAGCTTACTGTCAAATCACCAACGAGCGACATCGCTTCAGTTTGATATTCTATCGGGTGTCAAACAGGGCTGTGCCATGTCAGCTTGGCTGTTCAATTTGTTTTTGGATAGTTGTCTCCAAAGAGTAAAAGATAGTGGCATAGGAGTAAAAGTTGGTGATTTGACAGTAAACTGTCTGTTGTACGCAGATAATGCAGTGCTAATTGCATCATCAGAATGCGAGCTACAGGCATTGGTCACCACTCTGAAAGAAGGGTGTGAAAGTAATGGGCTAAACCTGAATGCGAGTAAAACTAAGATTCTTGTATTTAAAAGAGACGAAGAAAGAACGGAATGCAAGATTATGGTAGATAGAAAGATATTAGGCCAAGTGAATGAGGTGATACATCTGAGAAGTATGTTTAGTAGAGATGGAAGATACGGAATGGATGTGTAAAGGCGTATTGCTGCCGGTAACAGGGTTAACGGTGCTCATGCTGCAATGATGCGACGGCAAAACGTCAGTGTATCTGCACGTCTTGCCGTTCACAATGTAGTACTGATACCGACGTTGTTATACGGCAGTGAAACATGGGTGTGTCACAAGAAGAATGAAAGAAAGATGAATGCAGTAGAGATGAGATCTCTTCGTCGGATATGCGGAGTCAGCTTAGCTGACCGTATATGCAGCTAGGAGATACGCAGAATGGCAGGTGTAAGCGTGAATGTCACAGTAAGAATGAAGAAGAACGTGCTCAGGTGGTTTGGGCACGTGGAAAGAATGAGCGATGAAAGAATGGTAAGAAAGATTTATGAAGCCAAGGTGACAAGGGTACGAGAGGTCGGGGAAGACCTCAGTTGACCTTCGAAAATAGAGTATCGAAGATACTGGAGGAAGGTCACGTAAAAAATATGAGGGCCCCCTGAACGGCATGCATGAAGAGGATAATGACTGTGGACGAGGCGAAAGAGGTATGCAGGGACCGTAGCGTTTGGCACTCCGTAATCTCCGACTACCCCGCCAGGGATGAAGTGTGAAGCTAAAAAAAAAATTTAAGACAAACAATCCTACATCATGTTTATATAAATCCAAAGGATTCATCAGCGCACGCTAAGATACCTCTGAGATGGCAGATTTTTAGGTAACTTAATTGGTATGTATTGTTAATTACAATCAAATTACAAAGAATAATTATAAATTGTAGCCCTATATATTATTCTGATTTATAACCTATAGTACTGCAAAGTTTCATTCAAATAAAACATACATCTCGGAAACTTTTGCTTTTACAATATTAGTAAGATGACCATCGACATTATCAGCCAGCGTTCTACTGCTTCGTCGCTTTACACACTCCGCATATTATTGCGCACGTGATACTTGACCTTATTATTTTAAAACGACAATAAGTCCTTGCATATTGGTTGAAATTAGATACTATCAAAGGTAATTTTGTTCATAAATAAAATAAATAAATTATTTATTTAAGGTTATCGTTAAATTATACGAAATATTTATAATTCAAGGTAAGCCTATGTGTTATTTTGAAATATAAGCTATGAAGCTAAAAGTGGAGAACGAAGGGTTATGATAGTAAGTTCCTTTCCTTTCCTACTTTGACAAAAAAGTTAACACGTAAAATTGTTAGAAAAGAAAATATAAAGTTACATAGTTAAAACTTTATTGCACACTGATATCATATACAGGAATTGGCGCCTAGGAAGGATAATCGTTTTTTAAGATAGGATGGGGTATCGGGATTGAAAAGACTAGAGTATTGGAGAGTGACAGTGCGAAGATATCGATGGTCTTTAACAGATGCTGACTGACGTGATCAAATTCCTTCAGTCCAAAAATGAACCTAATGATGTGTTCTAGGGTATTGAGCAATTGTAGTGATAAAACTAAGAAGCAAATGTCAGCATAGTCTAATATAGACAGAAGAAGTGTGTGAGCCAAAGAAATCTTTGTAAACAAAGTATAAAGATCCATGTTAAAAAAAACTAATATTATATAATTATACTACTAGCTTGGTATTATATGTATAAAAACTTTTACGTATAATCCCTTTGTTACGCCTTACTTAGGTGATAAAAACAGTGTAAAAGAAAATAAATAACATTGTATTTTTCACGGCCACGGAATTTAATCGCGTTGCTTGTGAAAAATGAGGTAATTTTGACGTTAACCAGCGCTTCGCGATATTTCATCTTGTTCTACTTTAATGCAATCTTAATCTAATATTTACTTTAACAAATTTTTAAAATTACAAGGGTTTATTAATGCTTTTACTGTTTTGAAAAAAAGGTACTGGAATATAATCTAATAAAGTATGTACACATATACACATATAATTGAGTACACATATAATTGAGAACTTCTTTATGGCTTCCATTCCCGCTTTAAGGGTTTCATAAAAAAATATTAATTTTCTTTCAAAATATTAGACAGGTCTCGGAAATAAAAAATATACATACTACCTCATGGTAACTAATATTCTAGTTTATAATAGATGCCGCTTCTTTCTTTTAAGCTTCGAAGAGAAGCTCGTTAGCTTGTTAGTTTCGTTTTCGTTCTTGGAATAATAAATTAACGATCAATCTGTTCTAAAAGGAAATATTCAAGTTAAAAACTTGGATAAAATGTAAAATATATATGTTGCTTAATAATGAATTTTATGCTGAAGGCATTATTTAAATAGAAATCGAATATAGTACCGAGGGTGGTCGTGGCGCAGTGGGGCAGCGTCTGACTGTAAACGCGATTGGTTGTGGGTTCGATTGCTATTCGGGTGAATGATTTTATTTAAATTATTTTCTTCGGTCCGCCACTCAATATGCAATGTCTTGAATTTGGCGCAAAGCGGAGTACGGAGTGTCTTGTTCTTGTGTGTTCTTTCTGTCCACCTTGCTATGCGGGATAAAGCGTGAAGCTAATAAGCGTGAATATATAATAATATAGTATACTATCGTAAAGACGAAGAAAGTAATAGTGAAAGAGTTTTTATTATTCTGGAACCTTCTTTTATATCGGACTGCGGTAGGCATAGGAGGGTCACATTTAAATTTTATTAGATCTCCTTGGGAACATTTGAATGATTGAAGTATGGGATCCAATTGTTACTCTTTCTATTTCAATATTCCAAATTACTGGACTTGTTTTTCTTTTCACTTTTAAATTTCATGTATTTTTTGAGCATTTTATACGAAATCGGGTTTCGTTGTAGTAGCAGTTTGATTTTTTTTTTCATAGCAGGGTAGATAGAAAGTCTCTAATGTCAAGACAATCCGTATTTCGCTTTCCGCCAAATTCGAGACATTGCGTCTTGAGTGGCGGAACTTAACGCCGCACCTTGTCTTACCAGAGCGAGTGAAATATGAGCGAATGAAAATAACTTAAATATCAATCCCCTGAGTGGGGATCGCGGCCACAATCGATCGCATTTACAGTCTAAGGCTGTCTTATTAAATACTAATGTAAGGTTTAAAACGACAGGTAGGTTCTTGAGAAACATCACAATTGTACTGAAAATAAAATGAATAAAACAAAGCAGGTACGGCTTTACTTGTTCAGATCCCTCAGTAAACAAAACCACTCAGGTTGAGACTTAAATGGTTTAAATCAAGTCTGCTGTCACGAAGATTTCCTTGTTAAAATGTACACCTTTAAATTACTTTGTGGTACACTTATAGTGGGACGTGGCTTCAAGATTAACGTGAATTAACTTTATATTTATTATGTTTCTTAATAAGGCATGTTTTAGGGGTAAAAACACAGATATAGTAATTAAATAAATAGCCGGTCGTGGCGCAGTGGGACAGCGTCTGACTGTAAACGCGATCGGTTGTGGGTTCAATTCCCACTCGGGGGACTGATTATATTTATATTATTTTCACTTTCTCGCTCTGGTAAAGACAAAGAGCGGCGTTGAGTTCCACCACTCAACACGCAATGTCTCGAATAAATAAATAGCCACACTCATTTTTAATACGTTTTATACGTGGGATAGAAAGTCAATTTCCTTGGGTTAATGTAAACTAAACTAATTCGAAACTATGAACTATTAAAAATAGAACATCAAATTAGTTTGGTTACCAATACATTGTTATATATTTATAATACAAAAAGTCCCACTAATCGTTAAGATTTTGAATTTAAAATTTTCAGTTTATAATTCTTAAATATATACATAAAAACAGTTTCAGGCCTTATAGTGGTGTGTTGAGTGGTGACTAGCAGTGAATGGAATCCACTAATATTTTCGTTTAGAGTCAAACGATGTGTTATGCCAAGATGGCCTCAAATATATATAAGTTATAAAAATGTATAGCCAGATTTGTAGATGCACATTGAGGCTAACTAAACAACTAATGTATATCTATCTTTTATTTACATAATATCTGGGATATTGTGGTAATATTATGTAAATAAAAGAAACACACACAAGCACATAAAATATTTTAATTGAGGAGTAAAAAGCAAGTAATAATAATATAGGTGAAAGGAGTCTTTTACATTTTTGACTGCATACACAGACCATCATTGAGAGAATCATTTCCGTGTTGATTGGCGGAACTCAACGCCGCGCTTTGTCTTAGCAGTTCGAGGGAATGAAAGTAATTTAAATACAATCATTCCTTCAAGTGGAAATCAAAGCCACCTATCGCGTTTAAAGTCAGATGCTGTCCCACTGCGACACGACCACGACTGGCTTCTTAATTTCGTATTGTTATTGTTACTTAAAACTGAGTTTATAAAGTGTATAGCATTAAGTACGTCAATGTGTTCCCTAAAAGACTCAGAAAAGCCCAACTGAATGTGGAAAATGCTTATTTTATTTAATTACGTATCGTATGAAATTTCAACCCTACTTTAATTTTACAAAATGTGGCATTAGACAGGTTTGGGAAACAATAAAACTAAAACGCAATTTCACTAATAGGTAGGAATAAGGAGAGCGGTCTAATATGTCACATAAGGCACTCAGTTTAAGCAAAAAGCGTGCGTACTTGTAGATATATAAAAGTGTAACAATATCTCGCGGGATTTATTGGTTGTAAACATGAGACTGTAATTTTACATAAAACGATATCTACAAGAACCTTTTTATGTACTTTTCATATTAAGTACAGTTAAGTAGGATGTATGCGAACGTAAAAGTATTTACTGTCAGTTCTTAAATATATTTTATTCGGTAGCCCAATTCCATAATGTTACCGGAAGTTGTGTTATTTTTTAGGAATATAATTCTTTTTAGAGTTAATATGAGTATACAATAAGGTTTATATAATGTTATATAGGAGGGCTTGTTTCTTTACATTGAATATAATTTAAAAAATATATTAGTAGGAGTCTTTCGGTAGTAGCAGAAAATAAAATATGACTTTTGATATTTTTGCCTGTCTATCTGTTGTTCGCTTTTCACGTAAATAGTAGTGGATGGTTTTTAATGAATTTTTTTTTTATTATATAGCCAATAGCCCTCTGTAACAAATTGGCTATAATTTACTTTGAAGTTCTCAGTCCTTAATGTGAAACCCTAACAGCCCGTCTAATTTTTAATAGACATTAATATAGCGTCTTAAGGAATGTTCATCATAATGAGTAATTACTGTTGGCATAGAAAAACGAAGGTCTGGAGTGCTCAATGTGGAACGTTAGTAACCTATTATCCTTGAGAGATAGGATTTTATAACACATAGGGCTTGATCAGCACTTTCTGATAAGGTAAGCAAATTGAAGGTAAAGATTGACACATGATATGAAACTTCGAAGGAAATCAAAAAGACTGGTAATCGCGGCCTCACTGTACTAATTTACAGCTACTAGGAAAAGCTTTTATTTCAGAGTTATAAAATAAAAATACACAGACGTTCGATTCCACAGCACAGTTAGTTATCAAATAACATGATAGATTGATAAAAATCTTCCCTGTAAGAATCCCATCCTACCAATGGCTTCCTGCGTACGAAGGCTCGCTTATCTGCTATGATAAAGCTTAAAGAAGCGACTAAGAACTAGCGTTAACATACAAGTTTTGATCATGGTCTATTACGCCTTTGTATAATCATTACTTTTCTACTGTATACCAGATTGGGGCTGTTCTGCGAAAACGATTTTACACCCACTAGTAAGATTCCAGAAGTGTATCTTAAGGATTATCCTGTCTAAACCTGTTCGTTTCCCAACAACAAATTTATGCCAATCGTGTGAAGTGTTAACAGTCTGGCAACTGTTTGTTCTCTGCTCTGTTCTGTCTCTACGAAAGCATAGACACACGTGTATCAATTTGCAGAATTTGCACGCAGATTTGATAAAAATTGTAAAATTGAAATGCATTGTACCATATCTTCTAATAGACAATTTTATTTCATAAGTCCAATTCTTTATAATAATTGGAATAAAAAATTAAATATTTACCCTTTTATTTCGCAAATTTGTTATTAAAATTAAATTATGATCACACAGAAGATCTCCTGATTGAATAATTTATAAGTATAAACAACACACACACACACACTCTCACACACAACACACATCCACACTCATATACACACAAGCACAGACATATGGTAACGTTCCCTACATAAACACACACACAACACACACAATCATATATTAACCTTTGTATCAATTCATAAAATCTTAGTATTTTTTAATATATGGTGAATGAATGATATTCTCAGTTTGATCGTTACTTTGCTTTTTGAAAAGACGCTTGTGAGTCGGGCGCTAATAACTGTGACAGTTTCTACTTCAGTAATGCTACATACACCTAGATATAAGATATATATATATATATATATATATATATATATATATATATATATATATATATATATATATATATATATATATATATATATATATATAAGATGTTATAATTATGTACCAAACCTTATAATGAATAAATTGTGATTGATGTGATGTGATGTGTGTTTCGTAGTAAGGTACTAATATTATAATTGCAATAATATAAGTAAGATTTGTCTAACATTTAGTTACGCTTACACGCCTAAGCGACTAAACCGATATCAATAAAGCTTAATAATGAATAGGATTTGACTTTGACAAAGGACGTAGGCGAGGCTCCCATTTGTCGCCAAAAACGAGTTCAAGAGGTTGAAATAGAGAATAAAAATTTCTTCTATATAATGATAAAAAATTAAAACTTTGAATGTACTAGACTGGCTGGCATTTGATAAAAACAGTGTTTTATTGAACCATATTAATTTGCAATATCTTTATATATTTTTTTAGATAGGAAGTACCTAGTGTTAAGACACACCCTACTTCACTTTTCGCTTAATTTGAGACATGGCGTATTGAGTAGTGGAACTCTAGTGGAACTCAATGCCGTGCCTTACTGTCCTTACCAGAGCGATGAAATGGAAATAATAATATAGTCATATCCCTCGAGTGGAAATCGAAACTCACAACCGATCGCGTTTACAGCTGAAACGGTGTCCCACTGCGCCACGACATCTTTATAATTAGCAAGTAAATTAGGCAAAGTATTTTAAAACAAAAAGTATAAAACAAAGTAAATTCTGAATATTATATGTAAAAATTTTGTATACATTAAGAAAAAAAGAGACTCCTAAAAATTAAAAAGATGGTAAAAATGACTATACTGTGTGGACGACGTTACAGACAAAATTTAGTTCAATATTTTGAACTCAATATAATTTAAATAAATATTTAAAGATTTCATACTCTGCACTATACTTTAGACGTGACATGGGTTGAAAACGATCAGGCGCGTCTTCTGCTATTAAATGAGAAATACTGAAGATTTTATGACAACTGAGAAAACCTATCTTTGTACTTCTCTAAAGAACTATTTAAGAAACATATAAATATTTCATAAGAAAATCATCTTTTCAGATGAGGCTCAATGGTTATGTGAACAAACAGAATTGTCGTTTCTGGAGTGAGTCAAATCCAAGAGTGGTTCATGAAACACTATTACAACCTGAAAAATTGACTGTTTGGTGCGGATTATGGCACGGTGGAATCATGGACGAAGGCCGTACTGTTACTGTCAATGGCGACCGTCATCGTGAAATGTTGAACGATTTTTTTTTCCTGAAGTGTATGAAATCGTTGCGAACGACATTTATTTTCAACAAGATGTAGCAACATGCCACACTGCGACCGTCACAATGGATTTATTGCGTGATAAGTTTGGTGAGTCGGTTATTTCTCGCAACGGTCCTCACAATTGGCCACCAAGATCATGCGATTTAACACCCTTGGACTATTCTTTGTGGGGGTATGTTAAATCTCAAGTGTATGCCAATAAACCAGCTACGATTCAAGACCTTGAACGCAACATTCGAGCGACTATAGCGGCCATACCAGCCGAAATGCTGCACCGAGTCATCGAAAATTGGACAGATCGTATTCACCAGTGCAAAAAAAGTCGTGGCGGTCATTTGAACGTATTTTGTTCGAACGAAATTCGAACATATATTACATGTTTTATTTCAATTTGAAAACAGATTGTTCTTATTGGGAAACCCTATAGAAATGAAATGTATGATAAGTTAACGGGTTAAGAGGAGTGAATATTATGATTTAATAGATTATTTATTTTTCTTGTTTAATTATAATTAAAAAAACGTATAAAAATTTGAACGCAGCGGGATTCGAACCCGCGCCTCTTGGATACCGTCCAAGTGCTCGGACCGCTAAGCCATTCTACTATCAGCTGCGTCGAGATTCTTATACGTTTGTTACAACTTATTTACTTTAAGTGTTATTCCATAGTTAGAATTAGAAAACTTTTTATGTCACCTAAATAACGTATAATATTTTTTTTATAATTTTAAACGTATAATAATTTAAAAGAAATCTTTTTAAAAATTTTTTCAATCCTAAGTGTAGAATAACACATCTCTCTTGTTAAACGATTATTTCGTAATAATCTTTAAGTAGTAGAGATTTGTAAAAATCTCACTACAGAGCTGCTAACTACATAAATAAGTTGTAACAAACGTATAAGAATCTCGACGTAGCTGGTACTAGAAAGTATGGCTTAGCGGTCAGAGCGCTTGGACGGTATCCAAGAGGCGCGTTTTTGAATCCCGCTGTGTTTAAATGTTTGTACGTTTATATAAAAAAGTTTTCTAATCGTAAGTGTGGAATAACACTTTAAAAATAATCGTATCGTCAGCCAATTGCAGTCCACTGCTGGACATATGCCTCCCCAAGTTTGCGCCAAACATCCCGGTCCTCCGCAACCCTCATCCAGCCTGCTCCGGCAACCTTGCGTATGTCGTCAGTCCAGCGGGCCAGAGGGCGTCCTACACTACGTTTGCCAAGACGCGGTCTCCACTCCAGGACTCGTCTGCTCCAACGGCCATCGGTCCTGCGACAGACGTGACCGGCCCATTGCCACTTCAGCTTACTGATTTTGCGAGCTACGTCGGTTACTTTAGTTCTCTCACGGATAACCTCATTCCTGATTTTATCCTTGAGAGAGACCCCGAGCATAGCTCGCTCCATAGCTCGCTGAGCGACTTTAAATCTGTGGACCAGCCCTACTGTCAGTGTCCACGTCTCGGCAGCGTATGTCATTACAGGTAGGACACATTGCTCAAAAACCTTCGTCTTTAGGCTTTGCGGAATTGTTGACGTAAGGACTCGACGGAGCTTGCCAAATGCCGCCCAACCCAACTGAATCCTCCTATCCGCTTCCTTCTCGAAGTTGTGTTGGCCAAGTTGTATTGTCTGGCCTAGGTAGGTGTAGTCCTGTACAACTTCAAGAAGAACGCCTTCGACCCGCACTGGTCTCGGCATGACGTTTCTGTTGAACATAACTTTTGTTTTGTCCAAGTTCATACCAAGACCAACACGTCGGGAGGACCCATTTAGGTCGTTCAGCATTTGATTTAGCTCTTCCAGTGTCTCTGCAAAGATGACTATATCGTCGGCAAAACGAAGATGAGAGATATACTCTCCATTGACGTTGACGCCTCGTCCAATCCAATCCAGGGTTTTAAAGACGTCCTCCATCGCGTTGGTGAACAGTTTCGGGGATATCACGTCCCCCTGTCGCACCCCAGGATGGAGCCGAATAGGTCTTGTCCGCTGATCTTGGATTTGGACGGTCATCGTCGCAGCGCTGTAGAGACATCTCATCACCTCGATATATCGCCAGTCGATTTGACATCTCTGCAGGGACTCCAAAACAGCCCAGGTTTCGATGGCGTCGAACGCTTTCTCATAGTCCACAAATGCCATACACAGCGGCTGATTATACTCCTCGGTCTTCTGTATAATCTGCCGAACAGTATGTATGTGGTCTATGGTGCTGTAGCCTTTTCGAAACCCGGCTTGCTCCGGAGGTTGGTATTCGTCGAGCTTGATGGCAAGACGATTCGTGACGACTCTTGAAAACAACTTGTAAATGTGGCTCAGGAGTGTAATCGGCCTGTAGTTCTTTAAGAGGGTTTTATCACCCTTCTTGAAGAACAAGACGACCACACCCCTGGACCACGCTTCTGGCGTCATGCCTTGGCGGATGACGGCATTAAAGAGTTCCGCTAAGGCCTTTTGGACCGGTAGTCCACCAGCCTTTAGGAGCTCAGTGGTAATGCCATCATCACCCGGGGCCTTCCCATTCCTGAGCTGTTTAAGACCCGCACTAATCTCGCTTACGTCAACGTCCGGGATGTCTTCCGAGTAATGGCGCGTCAGTGGTGCACGTGGATCTTCAGTGTCCTGAGCTATAGGCTTGTGTGTGCGCGATGAGTAGAGCAACCCATAGAACTTCTCAACCTCATTCTGGATCTGGGGTCTTGACGTGACTATTGTGCCATCCGCTGTCTTAAGCTTTGCAAGGTGGCTTCTCCCTAGCGGTCTTTGGAAAACTTTGGACCCCCTATTTTGCTCAATGAGGGTTGTAATAGTTCTCGTGTTTGAGCAACGCAGGTCCCAGCGCGTGAGTTTCCTTATCCGCCTAGAGAGAGCCCGTTGATTTGGAGAAGCTGCTTGAGCGAATGGCATTTCCCGTCTCTGCCTCATCAGATCCAGGGTTTCGGGAGCAAGTTTGGACTGCTTAGTGGTACTCGTCGGCGGAAAATGCTTACGGCCCAGTTTACACACTGTCTTCACCACGCTGTCGGTTATCTCGTCCACATCGTCAGTGGTTTCCAGCGAGTCGAATCGATTTTGCAGTTCCAATTGGAACTGCTTGGACACACGGTCTACTTGGTGCGGCGTAGGTCGGAGAGTAGATTTCAGCAGGCGTTTTCGTTCAACTTTGAAGCATATATTCAGAGTGCCTCGTACGAGTCGGTGATCGCTGCCGGTGTTAAACCTGTTGATCACAGAGACATCTTTGAATATATACTTTCTGTCCGCCATGATAAAATCTATCTCGTTCCTTGTCACAGTATCTGGACTTTGCCAGGTCCATCTCCTTTGGGGCTTCTTCTTGAAGAAGGAATTCATCAAGTAAAGCCCCTGCATCTCGAGGAAGTTGACCAGCTTTTGCCCCCTTTTGTCTGTACCCCAACCCATGTGGTCCAATCTTCGATTCGTCGCATTCCTGTACTCCCACTTTAGCGTTGAAGTCTCCCATGACCACGTTGTAGAAACATGAGGTCGTACCATGTATGGCTTTAGTAATGTCCTCATACATGGCTTCAACCTCTTCATCGGAGTGTGTCGAGGTCGGCGCATATACCTGCACTACCTTCAGAGAGTATCGTCAGTAGAGCTCTGTGGACCAGAAAACCGACACCACCTTGGGAGGCCCTATCACCTTCCCGGAAGTAGAGCAAGTGACCAGAGTCAAGGGTTATTGTATCCTCTCCCTCTCTTCGGACTTCCGATAACCCCAGAATACTCCACTTTATATGACTTAACTCTACCTCCAGTTCTGTGAGGTGATGGTCCAGCCGAATCGTACGTCCGTTGTACGTTGCCAAATACATATGTTGTTTTCGGCAGCCTTTACTCCGGGGATTCTTAGCACCCTCTGCCCCGCCGTGACCATGACCGCTGCCTTGGCCGGGAATAGCGGGGCTGCCGGGCACTGAGGGCCGTATTTTTGGCGCTGTCTCCATGGGGGATCTTGCCATTGTCACCACGCTTGGCAGGCGGGTTGGTGACCGCAGTAGGTGTTTATGTTAGACAGGGTCACGCTGCTGCCCATGCCCTGGTTTTTCCCTTAGTCGCTTCTTACGACACCCGCGGGAGGATATGGGGTGATGCTATTCTAAGCCGGCATCACACGGCATATTAAATAATTAATATTTAAATATTAATATTAAATAATTAATATTTAAACATTAATATTAAATAATTAATATTTAAATATTAATATTAAATAATTAATATTTAAATATTAATATTAAATTTAAATAAAATAAAATAATAAGAAACTTAAATTAAATCAAATTAAATTGAACAATTATTTTTTTATATTTATATTATATTTATATTTTTTGATATTTTATGTTTGTTTTTATTTTTGCAGTATAAATGTTTTGTAGTTTATGATTTTTTGTAAATATTGTTGTTTTAAATTATATACAGAGTGTTTGACTGAAGAAAAAGCCATGTATAAAATTTAATTTTTATTTATTGTTTTGTAATTTACATTAAAATGGGAATTATTTTTTAAAAATCACTTCATTTATTGCTGATAACGCTCAAAGTTTGCTTGTACAAGGCAACATCAGTTATTGCCAAAATGCCAAATTTAAGGAAGAAACCTCTTAAAGATAAAAAAAAACAAATTATAGTGACTTCACAGGAACAACTGAAATCCTGGAGGGAGAACTCTGAATCTCTTCCGAGTGCCTAACGATCTCAGCATCACGAGTACCCCTGCTAACTGCTTGCCCTAGTCAAGCCCAAACAATGATGAGTCTCTGCCTACAAGAGAGAAAGTTAGAAGTGATTAAAGCCATCCAATTACTTAAAAACGAGAAATCCCCAGGAGATGGCCTCATCACAGCTGAAGTACTTAAAGCTGACCTCCTTGCCGCTGCTGACGTGGTGACGAGACATATAGCGTATCTATCTAGGGTGCTGAAGAACTATAGGACGACTGGCAAGAGGGCCTTCTTATTACCGTGCCAAAAAAAGGAGACCTCTGTGAGGAGAGAGAGACAGAGAGAGAGGTATTGCTTTGCCCTGAACACCATCTAAGGTGCTCGGCAAGATAATTCTAGAGTGACTGTAGAATGACATTGCTCATGCACCTACAAATTTTTATTCGAAATAATTCATTAAATAAATTAAAAAATAAATAATTAAATAAATTAAAAAATAAATAATAAAATTAATTAAAAAATAAACAATTAAATAAATTAAAAAATAAATAATTAAATAAATTAAAAAATAAATAATTAAATAAATTAAAAAATAAATCATTAAATAAATTAAAAAATAAACAATTAAATAAATTAAAAAATAAATAATTAAATAAATTAAAAAATAAATAATTAAATAAATTAAAAAATAAATAATTAAATAAATTAAAAAATAACTTGTTAAATAAAAAACAGAAAATCTTTTGATACGTCGAGGAGGACTTGTATCTGGGACCGACTACGAGATGTTGGTGTTCCCGAGGAGATAGCGAACCTTATCAAGACTATATACAAAAACTATACTTGTAAAGTAACACGTAACGGCCTTACCTCGGAGGACACGTGGGCGTACGACATGTATGTCTTTTATCGTCTTTCTCCTCTGTTGTCCTCGATGGCATAATGCTAAACATAACAGGCAATCGAGCAGCGGGCAGGCGAGCCGCGGCATAGAGGATAGGGGGATATCCAACATTTTTGAAAAAACGTATAAAAATTTGATTTTAAAAATAATAAATATTATTTATTATTATCTTTGCGCTTGGACTCCGATAGTTTTGGTGACCGATATTCGACAAAGTGCACACGAGCGTGGTAGCATTTTCATTATTCAACAATGACACAGATAAAAAAGGAATATAATCTGAATACAAAAATATATTTGTTTAGTTATAAATATTTTTTTTGTCATCTTCAGCTTTTCCCGCGTACCAGAGCACTCAAAGAGAACTTAATGTGAAGACACTCCGTCATCCGCGTTCTTCTAAAATTTGAGATATTACCTGTAAAGTGGTAGAACGCCATGTTTTGTCTCTTATTTGTCTTTGTTCATGGCAGGGTTTCTTACCCACCACACCACGACATTTGGCTAACATTATATTTACTAACAAATTACAATACTATATGAATTATTATCAGTTAATACATTATCTTCTTAAAAAGGATACTTACCCTATAAATTAATCAATGTTTTGAAGTATATGACCATATTAAAGTGTTAAATAAAACTATTTATACTTTATAGGTAGGCTGTGACTACAGACATTTTTGGAAATTTTTCCAAAAACGTATTTTCGAATATCAAAATATACGCGATTAATCTGTTTTAAATAGTTTCATTTAAAATGTACAAAAATCGCGGAGACCAAAGATCTTATTGCACTAACATTTTGTTAATTTAAAATGTTTGTATGAATTGTTGTGTTCATTTGTTGAATGGCGTATCTAGTCAAGACGCTTTTAAAATGATCTTGAGCGTGCGTCACTATAAGAGCCCATAAAAAATCTTTAGCAAAAATAAAAGTCTATTCCCAGCTTCATTAACGTCTTTTCATAATTTTTAATAAAACTGCGTAATTTAAGTTAAGCTTCTATTTTATATTATCTCCGTTATTAAAGAACGTGTTCTACACGTGTCTTGTAGACGGCTCCTTTATTATTTGTTAGAAAAGTTGCTTAAATTGTAATTAATCATACAACATTTTGTTCATTTTACTTATTTCTTGTTAATAGAAATTATGTATAATTGTCTTGTTTTAATATCTTATCCATCTTTATCTAATATATATCTTTTTTGCTAGTACGTAGAAATAACTGGAAGAGGCACTGTAAAAAGAAGAATAAATCAAATACCTATTATATTTTTATTTCAATGTCGTTGTCTAAAATCTATTTTGATGATATTCTTTTTTTCAGATTGACACTTTTCCCGCATAGTAGGGTATATAGAAAGAACCTAATGTCAAGACACTCCGTACTTCGCTTTTCACCGAATTCGAGACATTGTATGTTAAGTGGTGAAAAAAAACGCCGCACTTTGTCTTTACCAGAGCGTGGAAGAGAAAATAATTAAAATATAATCACTCCCCCGGTTGGGGATCAAACCCAAAAAAGATCGCGTCTATAGTCAGACGATGTCACTGCACCACGACCGGCCTCTTTTTTTTTATCTACTATTATTTTGATGATATTTTTAAATAAATTGCCCTAATAACCCACATAATAAAACTTCCAAAGATTACTGCGAATTTATGTTAAAATTCTTAAGATAATTCCAAGGTAAGATTGAAACATGCCCCAACAAGACAAGCTCAGTTATTGAACCGCAGCAATTAAAGCAATTCGAGCCTTCCGAGTTATGTTCTAGGTAATTTGGATTTTAACTCGAAGAGATAGGCAAGGATATGGAATGGCAAATCCGTAATTTCCCATCATCCGTGTCTGGCTTATAAATAATTGGTAGGAAATAGCCCAGATGTCACAAAGACAGTAGACGTTTGAGATTCCCAGAGAAAATGTGGTTTTCTCAAATACTAGTACCGCGCAATCGGATGGAATAATCAATGCAGTATAGTATTTTGACAGTGTAGAAATTTGATAGACTCTCATTCAGTTCATTCGAAATAAAGATAAAAAATATATTAAAGTTCAGTTACTTAATTGAACTATTACCGAGGCCGGTCGCGACGCAGTGTGACAGCGTCTGAATGTAAACACGATCGGTTGTGGGTTCGATCTCCGCTCGGGAGAGTGATTATATCTAAAACTTATTTTCACCTCCTCGCTCTGGTAAAAAAAATGTGGCGTTGAGTTCCACCACTTAACACACAATTTCTCGAATTCGGTGAAAAACGAAGTATGGAGTCTCTTGATACCAGGTACTTTCTGTCTACCCTGCTATGCGGGATAAAAGCGTGAAGCTAAATAAATATAGTTATTAGTATTTTTTCCACCCCGGATCTTGTGTACTAGTACTATTTTAGTACTGACGCGTGCTTGATTATTCTGATTATTTTGTAGTCCGTACACGATTAGTGCTGGTAATGACGTCGTAATTTTTTTCTCAAAGATACATATGCTAATGGTGTCCTAATTCAATTATAAATTTGCTTCTTATTTCAAATTAGTATTATACTTAATAGTAGGGCATAGATTTTTGAGATACTTTGCTTTTTTTCTTAATTTCCTACTCGAATTTGAGATAGTGCGTGTTGAGTGGCGAAACTCTTTATACTTTCTTAAGCCTGAGCGGGGAAGGTAATATTGTTAGAATATTATTGTTAGAATATAAATATCTAAAAAAAACGGCATGAATAAAAAAGAACAATAAACACAGCCGCTTTTCTAATAAACGGCAGTGTTCGTTGGAATCATTTCAGTCAATGAATAAAAATTTCCTCTGTAGCTTTAATTGGTGTCTTATATGGTACAGATGAAGGCAATAATAACAAAAGAGGTGGGTAGGTGTATTCTAATATTTTTACTATAATAATAATGTAAAGGAAGATTAAAAATTTATATTTTTATGATTAATATATTATTTCAATCGAGTATGCCGTACCCTGTGACTAAATTATTAATATAAATAATGTGAAGGAAGATTAAAAACTTAAACTCCTAACAGCCAATCCAGCAAAAAGTTTAGTTATATAATGACTTTTAAACTGTGTAGAACAGAAAAATTTTCCATATTTTAAGCTAACGAGTAATGAAATGAAAAACATTTACTCGACCATAATTCATATTTTTACCACAAAAGCTAGTTGATAAGAATTTATAGAATTTATATAGAGTTATTACTTCGCTCAGTGCATTCAAATGGAAGGTT
Source organism: Dryadula phaetusa (assembly GCA_032432895.1). Taxonomy (NCBI): domain Eukaryota; kingdom Metazoa; phylum Arthropoda; class Insecta; order Lepidoptera; family Nymphalidae; genus Dryadula; species Dryadula phaetusa. Next base: position 5,530,463 of record JAOYRS010000080.1, read on the forward strand.
GTGATGCTTCCGTTTAGCTGCACTTTGATATCGGTACCCGCTAACTTTCATATATAAATATAAAATAAGAAGTCAATTCTATACATGAAATATTAAAAAAATGTAAAAAGGTGTGTCTGTCTGTCTGTTTGTTTGTGCGGCATTTACGCAAAAACTACTGGATATAACAGTGGAATATAATACTTCTTTATTTACTTGCAACAACGGGTTAGATAGGTATGATTTTTCGCATTAATAGATTAGAGCCTGTAGTAAGTGTGAGAGTGGATTAAATGTAATAATTTTGTTATAATGTTCAATGTAGTTCCCACAGGGAAAATTAAAAAATATACACTGTCAATTTATGTCGATTACGTCCCATTGCTCTTTCTTCCACGGTGTGCAAAGTTATGGAACATTTAATAAAAATAGACTTGAGTGGTTAACAGAAAGCAAGGGAATTTCTTCAAAATCTCAATTTGGATTCAGAAAAGGTTTAGGCACCATTGATAGCCTTAGTATTGATACCTAAATACGGTTAAGTTTTGCAAGAGGTTAATATTTGATAGGTGTTTTTCTAGACATTAGCTCTGCATATGATAGCGTCATCCTTTCGAAAATAAACTTAAAAAAAATTGAAATTGGTCTTCCTCTCAAATTATCAAAATTCATATTTAATCTTTTCATTGGCAGATCTATTTGGAATTAGAAATAAGGACAAGCTCCTTCCTCTTAGAGTACTTTGGAATGGCCTCCCTCAGGGCTCCGTGCTGAGCCCTCTTTTATACAATTTTTATACTCACGATTTAGAAAAATCTGTTGATAGTTATTGTAACATTTTACAATACGCTGACGATATTGTTTTATTTTTTAGTTCCAAAAGTGTTGACGAAATTATGACTAGGCTTAACTTTGCTTTATATTACTTAGACTCGTGGCTTTCATTTCATGATTTATCATTATCTGTCCCGAAAAGTAGTGTAGTTATTTTTACTAGAAAGAGACGTATGCCAGATGTTGATATTATTTTTAACAATCAAAGACCTGTGGTTCAAAATTTTGTTAAGTTCTTAAGGGTGATTTTAGTTTCAAAATTGTCTGGTTCTTCTCATACGGAATAAGTCTCTAGTAAATGTGAGAAAAATCTTCAAATTTTGCGTGCCTTATCTAGTGTTTTATGGGGGTCCCAACAATTCTCTTTGAAATTATTTTATAATGCTATCATTCGAAGTCATTTTGATTATGGTTTATTTTTGTTGCACCCTTGTCATAAGTCTGCCTTTGAAAAAAAATTCTTTACAAGGCCCTAAGAATTATCTTAGGTGCTATGAAATCTTCTCCTTCTAATGCCTTACATGTTGAATGTGTCGATGCTCCGCTTCATCTTCGCCAGAGGAGCTACTCCCGACCGGGCGTTGCCGGCCTTTAAGGTGGGAAAAAGTGCGCTTTTTGAAGGTGTTTAAGTCGTAACGACCTTGAAATACTGCCGCAGGTAAGTAATTCCATAGCTGTGTGGCACGCGGAAGGAAATTCCTACAAAACCGCACTGTAGTAGAACGCCACGTATCCAGATGGTAGGGATGGTATTTTAGTATATTCTGTACAGTGCAGTTGGAAAATTCAGCGGCAGGAACCAGGTCAAACAGTTCTCCAGAACATTCCCCGTGATATTTATTTATTTATTTATTTATTTATTTAATAGGAAGCCAACGTGATACACAAAAACTTATAATTACATTATTACATGATGGAACTTATTGCTTACAGTTGCATATCATCACTTACAGGCTAACTCAACATGGGTTACATAATGCTTACATCTTATTCTAAAACTCAATAAATACAATTAAAACAAAATGGTTAAAAAAATATGTATATAACAACAAAAAGGAACAAACAATAAAAATAGTAATCTAACAACAGCTATATAAAAACAAACTTAATTACCAAAAAAAAAAAGTTGTGACATGACATATTATTGAGAAAGGAAATGTTCTTTAATTTTATTTTTATACAAATTCAAATTATCATTAAAAATGTCTAGGTTTGCTTTACTCTCAATATCATTATAACATTTAATCATTCTACTTATTGGCGCAGCTTGGCCTAAATTGGTCCTAGAAAATCTACTTTTAAAAGTGTAGTATGTTGTATGTCTGGCATTTTGTCTCGGAACTACAACATTAATTCTATTTAATAGATCAGGACAGTCGATAGCATTGGATATAATTCTATGAAAGAAACACAGGTCCAGCATATCTCTGCGATCTACTAAAGAAAGTGCATTATAGTTAGCAAGTATAATCTTGTAATTTTCGTTCTGTAAATTATTTCTATCATTGAAGCATAAATATCGTAAAAATTTCTTAAATATTCTTTCTATTCTGTCTTTATGGACATTATAATATGGATTCCAAGTAGTTGAACAGTACTCTAACTTACTGCGAACTAAATAATCAAATAACAACTGCCGTGTGTACGTATTCTTAAAATTTTTTGTATTCCTAATTATGAAGCCTATGGACTTGAAAGACTTATTAACAATGTCGTCAACATGTGGAATAAATCTGAGTTTGGAGTCCATTATAATACCGAGATCATGAATCTGCGTTACACTTTCAAGAATATTGACATCGATATTGTAACTAATCCATCGTATAAGGCCATTATGAACATTATAATTGATTAGCTTTTTTATGAGGAGGGAGTGATTAACAACATCAAAGGCTTTTGAAAAATCTGTATATATACAGTCTACTTGATTATTTTTATCAGCGGATTGTATAAGATCGTCTACAAAAAGAGTTAAATTGGAAGCAGTTGATTTTTTCTTTAAAAAGCCATGTTGATATTGAGACATTATCGGTTTTATATGCCAAGATAAAAATACAGAAACAAAGGACTCAAATATTTTAGCGAATACTGACAAAATGCTAATAGGTCTGTATTGAGCAATATCTTTTTTGTCACCACCTTTAAATACAGGGATTATCCTAGCTTTCTTCCATTCACACGGAAATATACCTTCGCAAAGGGATTTATTAAAAATAAGTTGTAATGGCCAGACTAAAGAATCTGCACATTGTTTAGCAAAATAAGGGGAGATGTTATCGGGCCCAGCTCCTTTATTTTCATCTATTCCCTTTAACAGCCTTTTTAGTTCATGAGAACTAATATTTATGTATGGTAATTGTTCATTTGCTTTGTGAACAGTAACAAAGTCTGTTTTATCGTAATTAATATACGTGTTAGAAAAATAATTATCAAACTGGTTGCAAATATCTTGGCCAAAAGAAAATTGCTCATCTTTATACGTCATCACAGCTGGATAATCGCATTTATTACCTCGAAGATTTTTTAAATGGGAAAAGAAAAATTTTGTGTTATTTCTAACATTAAGTTCTACGTAATCAATATATGTTGTATAGTCAGAGTTAATTATATCTTGGCATCTTGCACGTAATAGTTTAAATGAAATTTCATCTAATGGATTTTTGTACTTTTTATAAAGGATTCTATATCTATTTTTTTCCGCTAATCTTTTCTTAAGATTTTTTGAAAACCAAATAGGGTAATTTTTATTATGAATAACCGTGCTTTTAGGAATACATTCTTCTATAATATTTCGTAATTCATAATAGAAAATATTTAACATATCATTAACATTTTGACAATCACAAAAAATTTGTTCCCAATTCAAACCGTATAACCGTTCATTTATTAAAATATAATCAGCCTTTCTATAAGAATACTTAGTTGAAGGTTTAGGTGTAAAAAGTGGTGGATTGAAAGATGAAATATTGTAACTTATATTCAGCGACGGATGATACTTATCTTCTGAACAAACTATCATGTCACTTTTTTCAACAGTTATATTCATTGAATTACCTAGAACCAAATCTAAAATCTTTCCATACGGATTAGTTATATGATTAAACTGAAAAAGACCTGTCAAAGACATAAAATCATCAATGTACGTGCATATGGGAATATTTGAATGAACAGAAGTAACATATTTAAGATCATTATGTGGAATCCATTTGATTGCAGGCAAGTTGAAATCTCCAACGATAAGCGTTTTTTTTAATTTTGGTAGTAATTTTTCTACATTTTGCGTAAATGTATTAAGTATTTCAATTTTAATTGGAGAAGGAATATAAACAGCACACAAAGATAAGTTTGTTGTACCAAACACGATATTAACCCAGATATCCTCAACTTCAGACTCCCACGTGCTAACTCTGCAGCATTTAATATTTTTAGAAACCGCGATTAAGACACCTCCACCATCCAATTTATTAGAGACACTTGTCTCGCGGTCTCGGCGAAAAACGACATACCTGTCGTCCAAAAATTCATTACTATTTATGTTACAATTGAGCCATGTTTCTGTGAATATCAATACGTCATAGTTCGAATTTAATACAGAGAGGTAAATATCATTAGTTTTTGTTCTCATTCCGCGCACATTTTGGTAAAAAATACTTAGGTTTCTGTCATGCATTAACACTGTTTGTTAAAGTTCTACTATTCGTTAAACGTTACGATGACGATATATGCGATAGAGAACGCATTACGATGAAACGTCTCTACGCAGCGCCAAAATATCATGCCTGTCACAGATAATTGGGTCCCCAACGAATGGCTCTCCGTTGTATGCGATCAAATTAAAGGTTTAAGCTGATACTCAGGTGCACCAGCCCAGAGATGAGTATGAACAGTACTCCATATGAATGAACAGTACTCCATATTAGGTCGAACCTGGGCCTTATAAAGGGCCAAACCGTGTGTGGGCGAAGTACCGTCTCGCTCTGTCGATGACATCATGTTTTTTCGAGGCTAACTTGGCCTGGCTTTCCAGATGATCGCCATACTGGCAGTCGCTCGAAACGCTCAGGCCCAATATACTGATATCAGGCGCGACTTTAAGGTGGGTGTTCTCGAAAACCAATGGGGTTTTTTTAGTGGCTAACGCACAAACTTGCGTCTTTAGAGGGTTGAACTGAAAAAAGTTCCTTTCACCCCAGAAAGAGGCATTCTCAAGGGATGCTTCGACGGAAGACAAGTTTTTTCCGGCACTTGTCGACGTTTTCCCGAGAAAGAGCTGCACGGCCGGTGTAGACGGCGTGCTGTCGTCTGCATAACAATGAATGCGAGGATCCTTTAATCAATCATTGATATGCAGAAGGAACAGTGTTGGGGACAGCACACAGCCCCGCCAGTGTTCACGGGCATTAATTTAGAGCGTGGGTTAAGAACACTAAAAGATCACTGGTTGACCGATAATAGTGGAAGCCATATTGACGGTCGCTGAGCAGCCGTTGATCTCCGAGATACACCAGTATTTAGCTGTTTATTATGCTCTCCATTACTTTGTAGAGCAGGGAGGTGAAATAGGCCTGTAGTTAGTCGGATCGGAACCATCGCCTTTTTTCGGGATCGAGTGGATTAAGGCGGTCTTCCATGAATCAGGGACTACGTCGACTGAATAAGAGGGCCAAAATAAACGCCAACGCCATCCGGCCCACTCGACTTGTGGGTGTCCAGAGAAAATAGAGCTCGAACAGCTTTTTGTCTGAACTTAATGTCGGGCATCGAGCTTTGGCACTGCGGAATGGTCGGCGGTGTGGTTCCCTCTCGTTCTCGGCAGAGGGTAGCCGGGACAGCATATCGTCAATAGCCGATTATATGTGCAAGACAGCTCTATCTGTGTATGTGGCTTGGCTGCAGGATTTACTGATCGCGTTGCATTTAACTGCCCTTAAATCAAAAATTCTTTATATGACATTCTTCCGTTCAATGTACAACGTCCCATTAATGTTTATTATCTCCGTTGCCAATATTAGTAAGTTAGTTAAGTTTATTTTAGATAATGATATTAAGCTATAGTAGATATAATCTTATTGCTTATTTATTTTCTTAATGCTTTTTTAAATCATTTTTCTTTTCACGTAATATAATAATATAGTTTTTATTTGTTTTAGGTTGGTTCGAGATGTGTATATCACCTGTTAATATTTCATATATTCATACCACCGTTGCAAATTTACTTACTTCTTTATGTTTTGCGTACTACACGTGACACTGGTAGATTATTATCGCAAAATCAAGACATTAAATTAAAAAAAAAGGAACAAAATTGATTTTACATTTTAAATATATATTTTTCCTAAATCTATAATATGCGTCACGTGGATGGCAATATTTCAGTTCATATGTTTTGTATTTTTTTATTTTTTTAACTTAACCTTAACTTTTCCGTACGTGCCCTTCGGGGGACGTTCATCTTTTTTTTACGTGATCTTCTTAACATTCTTTTCTAAATCTTTTTCTTCATTCTTCTCTAAATCTTTCTTAACAATCTTTCATCTCTCACCTTTCGAGGTGCCCAAACCATGTTAGCACGTTCTTCTTCATTCTTACTGATATTCTTTATTTATAGAAGAGTTTATTAATAAAGTGGGATACAACGCTGCACCGGGCCTTAAATTAGTTTTTAACATTATCACCAAAATTACCACCATTATAAAAAAAAAAACTATTGAATACTTTTTTCACATGAAATCGGACAGGTGGGATCAAATGTGGATATATGAAACAGATAGACGACGTCATATATGGACATATGAAATCATGTGGACAAGTGATGTCATAATCCATAGATAAAAGAAATGATATGTGCAAAATTTAATGCTAGTTTTTTAGGAATTATTAACGTTTAAAAACATATTTTAAATTACATTATTTTTAACGCAGTCGCCTTCTCTGTCTGTACGTTTAGATCTTTCAATGTGGTTTTTATTAATGGTTTAATACAAAGAAGAGCTAGTATATATAATAAAGTGTTATTATTTAAATTATTCTTTAAGAATTTTTCAATCAGAAATATTTGATCTTTGGTATTTGACGTATATATAATTATTATACATTTTTACACATTAATCTATCCGTCAAAATAGACTTTTGCTACGCGTTCGAAGCGCGTGGCTCTACGCGACATAGAAGAATTATCTTCAATGTCATTTATATGGAATGTATCTGTTTAATTCTTTTTAAAAAATATATTTATTTTAACCAAGTATTTTATTATTTCAAAATAATTTTTAGTAAAAAAAACGCAGTTAAATTCGAGCCCGCGCCTCTTGGAAACCGTCCAACCGTTCTAGCTGTTAAACCACGCGTTATTTTTCTGACTGCGCTGAAATTCTCATACACTTGACATAACTTATTATTGTTGTTAGCATATCTGTAGAGATTTTTATAAAGTTCTGTCAGCCGAAAGGTATTTATTAAGAAATAATTATTGGCAAGAGGGAATGATATTTTAATGTTTTTTGAAAGAATGCACAATGTTTTTTTTTATCGTCATAACATGTATATTTTCAAAATAACGTTTGAAACATAATGCAAACTAAATTTACTTTCATAACAGTTAAGTAAAAAGTTGTTTTAAGTCATGCGTGTTACTTAACAATCGATGAAAACACACGGAAAGTTACGTAATTATAAAGGTTCTATGAGTTGAAGTTGAATATTTTAAATGAAACTGTTTTAAACGGATTAATTACGTATTGGTATTCGGATATATTTTTTGGAAACCAGACGTTCCGAACATGTTACCGTAGCCCTTTAACACAGCGATGGCTGACAGACACAAGCCTATTTATATATATTCTTTATTGCACTTTGTATCAATTATTGTTAAATTAATAATGTTGTTGGCAAAGGCGAACTCATCTCTTGAAGAGATCTCTTTCAGTCAATGTATTTAAATGTGTAAAAATAAATTGCGAAAATTAAAGATCTTATTTGAACTACTAAAACTACTGTATCTTATTTAAACCATTTACTATTTCAGCTGGTGAGTGTTAAATATAATAAAAAAAATTAAGTTCACTCAGTTGAATTGGAAAATAAAAAAAAGATTTCTAATTTCAATTTCTTTTTCGTTTTGTTTTTATTTCAAGATAACATTAATTAAATAATATTTAGCTTCAAAATATATATTTTTTATGTGGTCTTTTTCAAACTGACACACAAAATCTATTTACATGTATAAACAAAATAGAATTACGTTAATTACGAAAAAAATTCTATGACGTTTCATTGATTAATAACTTTATATTTTATATGTTTAGCAGACATTATACAAAAAAGGGTTACTACGAAGGTAAAAATGTTTTTATTAAAGTATTATTTAATACTGACTTTTTAAATGAATCTTTATTTTTGAACGTTGTTTCTGCTTAGTATAATAATTTTTGGCTGATTTATTTTACCATTTTTACTAGTTATTTTAATAACTTTAATTCTACTTAAAATTAATGTCCCTCTTAATAAATATTACAAGAACGATAACGCTTATAACTAAAGACGATAGCGCCAATTTATTCTTATCTTACGCAACTTGTAAAATTATCATAAATTCAGTTTCAAAATTATGAAATCATCGTTTTATATTCATAGCTACTTAAAACTGTTTTAAAATGAATGTTAATAACGAAGACTTAAAGTTTCCCTCATAGAATTTTTTGCACATAGTCTGTTTTATAGAAAAACGCTTACTTTAATTGTTATATATTTAAAAAAAATTAAGTACGAATAAAGTGGCGTAACTTAACGCCGCGCTTAAATAGGTTTGTAGTAAAATTATTCCAATTGAATTGAATTGTATACAATAGTATTTATATGTTTTAATATATTTAATTGTATTTATTATAATATTAGCCAGATATAGTAACAAGTTGAACATATGATTATATATGTGAATTTTTAAATGGATCCAAAGTTAAATTTTAACTAAGACATAACTATACTGAAGATTATATGAAACAGATTATCCAATACAAATCTCCGCTTTACAATCAACAACTTGTTACACAATTGTTAAGGTTTTACCTGCATACTATATTTATACTATATTTATACTATGTTTGTACGTGTAACTGTTTTCCGACACATTAGAATAAAATCGCTATTATAACCAAATAGAAGGCACCCGGTTTAACTGTAAAAACCCATTAAAATCGAGAGGTAACAAGTAATTGAAATTTATTATTTGCATAAGTAAGGAAATGTAAAAGATACATAAAAATGTATTGTTTGGTTAACTCATGGTATGGACCATGCTTTTTAGAAATACAGTATTTATCTAATCTTACCTGTCTAAGTTCTGTTGCAAGGTCGATAACCAATTGGTTCTGTTCTTTTTCGAAATCCAACGAGACTTTAGTTTCATGGGGCCCTATGACAAAAGATATAACAATGTAAGTCAAAAGTATTGGTAAATAAATTAGATCTATGTAATGTTTTCAATTGTAAGTCTAATAATGACTACCTTCAAATGACTGTACTGTGAAAATTGCAATAACAGTCCAAATGACTAAAAACGCTGCAAGACCTAACTGACAAAAGAGACATCTCACTATTACAGAACATATCGTCTCTTCAGACAACTTCGGACTAGGATACACTCGCAGCCATGTTTCGGGGATCTGAAAAAATGTATAAGTATTCAATTTTTAAATTACTTGAAAGTACTTACATACCATACATGTTAATGTACTTTTTTACAATAATTACCTTGTGAACAATTATTTTTTCATCTGCACCAATTTCTCCTATTTTATTTGTGCTTATATTATTTACTTTGTGTGTATCATTATTACTATTGCCTAACATTTTATTATTGAGTAAATTAGAATTTGCATCAATCCAGCCTTGATTATTTTGTTTTCTTAGATTTTTAGCTGCCGTTTCCTTAAAACCTTCAGCATTTTTCACATATAGACTATTTTCACAAGCTCCAGGCAAAATAACTTTATATTCTTTACTTATTTTCCGTTTAAGATTTGTCACATTAACGCCGCTGTGTGTAACGACAGTTTTGACGTTAAAATCATCGCCATATAGTTTAACTGTCCTATCAAAACATGGTATTTTTTTTTCACTATCACTTCGGTTTCTTGTTTTAGGTTTTTTGTATAATGGTTCCACAAACGTAAAGTTTCTTTTAAATTTGTTCCTCGTTTCCATAATGTTACGTTTTCGCTTGAAAATCTAAAAGAGACTGTTCTTTAAAGCTTGCTGTGTGATAGCGTGTTGAAAACTCAAAACTATCGACTTCCGGGAATAGTCAAGTGTACCGGATGCGGAACATCAAAGCACTGAACTTTTAGGGAAATGGGGTTAAGACTACCAGAATTTGTAAAAGCTGTGGTCTAAAAAAAAGGCCTTTGAAGACTTGCCAATTTTAAAAAGTGGTTCTACAATTGTGCCCTTACACGTAGAATAAATATCACTAACTTCTTATGTTCAGAATTAGTATTAGTAAACATATTTGTGTTGACAAAGCATGGCGTTAAGTACTGCAATTCAAAATGTCCCAAATTTGTGTGGTAAATGGAGAATTAACTAACTTAACATTAGGTTCTCTTTAAACAAACAAATAACATATTACATTATAAAATATAAAACGTAAAATATATTAAAATAAGTAATAAAATAAAATATCCGCATTATTTTATTATGAAGTAGGTAAATTGTTTCTAGGTACCATTTAGGTGAAATAATTATTTAAGACAATTGTGAGAAATAACACCTGTAAATGTCATGAATTTCCACTTGGTAGAATAAAATTTTCAATTTACTCTTCATGTCAATGTTCTGTGGCAATGAAATAAGCGTAAGCAAGCGTTATTACTTTTGGATAAGTTCGAATATATAATGTTGCTAATATCATGCAAATATATGATGAAATTAATATGAAGCATTTGAGATTTTAAATAAGAATATATATATATTTTTTAATTTCATAGTTTGTATCATTTCATCGCGTTAGCATAATTTTAAATAATAATTCTAAAGGACAAATTGTTAAAATAAACATAAAAATATTTTAGACCGTTACTTTTGAAAGGCGTTTATGAGTTTTTGGAATCCGAAATTAGTCGCGTATAAAAAAGTAACTTGGAATTCAAAGTGTTTAACAATCCAATTTGTAAATCTATTCTAAATCTAGATCCTAACCCAAAAGTCATATTAATTATAAGAATAAATATATATTTTTATTTTTAGATATATATTTGTAATGAATTCAGTCATGTCCATGTTAAGTCGACCGACACGACAAAGAATGAAAGTTTGAATTGAGTTCGTGTGGTCTGTCCCTCAGAGTCGGCTTTCCTCAATTACAATTTCTCGCTATAGTTAAATGCTGTTTAAACTCGGCAAAGTTAACAAATCTCGCCAACTGTGATTCTACTAATCAACATTTGTAGTCTCTTTGTTCTATTGTTTCTTGAATAAGCATTTAGCAGCGACTATTGTAGAAGTAATTAAAATTAAAGCTTAGATATACATTTCAAATATCCATTTCAGATGTTTCTAGTCTGCTTCGTTTATTGAAATTTTAATTACGATTTTGTAATAATAAGTTAATTTTTTCATTGATTAAATATCAAAGTAACAAGCTAGCTTTTATAGTTAGTTTATTCCGTTCTTTAATCTAATTTGTTTAGAAATAATACAGAATTTAAAATGAAATTATTTTAGTCCGATTAATTCCATAATTTTTCTTGTTTGACTTTTCATTGTTTTTTAAAATATGTGTTTCCAAATACAAAAAACACGAAAATTAATGATTTTGTTATTGATTTACAATGTTTTGTGAATCCGGTCCAGTTGTCATATAACGTTTATTGGAGACGTTTCTTTGCTTCTTTCTTACTATTATATTATAAGTATGACAAATGATAAAATTTTAATTATTTTAGTTTTCCATTCCTTCTTTTATATAATATCCCTCATTTCATGAGATAATCCTTTTTTATTGCGTTTCAAGTCAATATTTTTTTCTTTCGCTTCAACGTTAAAAAAATACGTTTGTTATTAAAAAAAAACAATTGTAACGTAGGTCAAGATCTATAAAATATCTCATCAAATAGACAAAAATTGACAACGACATTTAGAGATGAAGATATTGATTTCTTTTTGCAGTTTGCGCATACAATTTGCGTCGCGACGCGCGCATACGTCAAAATGATAGTTTAGGAAAATACATGTTAGTGTCAAAATTTAGTTAAAGGTTATATAAAATAAATTAAAGTGATTCTGAAATAAAGTTTTTATTTTATTTATTATTCTGATACATTATCGTTATATCCGAGTACATACTCACAAGTGTTTCGGTTTACAAAATGTAGGTTACTGTGTTTAGTGGCTGTAACTTTGACATGTTTTGGTCTAGAAAAGTGGAGTGTTATGTTTATTTATATCAATATACGATGAAAATAAAGAGAATTATAAATCATTGCTGACCTGAAGAACTGATTTCTTGTACTATTTAAGAATGCTTCAATATAAAGATATATTATTTTGTCTATAGTAATATAAAATCACGTCTGCTAATATAAAATAAGACAATGTACAATAAAAATGTCGAGATGCCTTCGTATATGTGGGGCTTACTCGTATCGCTTAACACGAAAGCATTCAACTATTCTTTTGATTACTTCGTTCATCCTGACTTTGACTGTAATTCTTCAACTTTATGCCTACAAACATCAGGATATTCCACATTTTGCTTCAAGAATCGGTGATTTTGAATATAGACCAGGAACGTTTTTAAAGGATGAACAACCTAATGCTAATACAAGTTACTGTCAGTTCAACTATGGTTTGCCAAATAAATTAGAATGGAAAGATATTCTAGTTATACCTACCCCAGAAGTAGGCAGCCACAGTGCTTACAGAGTAATTTACGATGCTATACAAGGTACTGCCTATGCAAATTATTCAAAGTACAACGCAGTGACGTATGCCACTCAAGCTACGCCAGAATTTATTTATCATATAGTAGAAATTGCGAGATTTTGGGATGGACCGATAAGTTTAGCAGTTTTTGTGCCAAGTTACGATCTGGATACAACGATGCAAATGATGAATCAGTTATGTCATTGCTATTCCGGTATGTCGAAAGTTTCTCTACACTTATTTTTCCCCAGACGCCATCCACCTAAAATAAAAAATCCGAAATCGTATATAATTAATACTGAATTACCAACTACTACAATGAACATATCAGATGAAGAGCTTATAAAGCAGAAAATAGAAAGATATAGAAACTTAACAAACAAAACAAGAGCCCAATATGTGCAATTGGTGAGAAAAAGAAAAATAGAGAAAATGATGGCCAAAATACCAAAGATCGAAGCGACGGCACCGATCTTAATATTTCCTGATTGTTCCGGCTTGGAGGTCTTTGAATTTCCTACTTTTAGGCAAGAGAATAATATGATATATCCCATTAATGTTGGGAGAAACGTAGCGAGGAACGCCTCGAGAACTAATTATTTTATTGTATCAGATATAGAATTGGTTCCAAGTGAAGGATTGGCTACGTATTTTTTAGCTATGGTTAGAAAATTAATGGGCGACAGAAAACGAGATGGAGGCAGTATATTTACTAAGACGGTCTTTGTAGTGCCGTTATTTGAGGTAGAAAAAGGAGTAGAGTTGCCAAGAGATAAAAACACGTAAGTGGATTAAATGTTTGAGAGAGAGAGAGAGTATATCTTATTGAATAGTTCTAGTATCAATATGTGAATTTGATATACTAAAGTATTATTCATATCGGTTAATACTTTTGCTAAATTCTAATGTTAAACTTCTATACACAGTTTTTGTATGTAACAATAGAACAATGAAACTGTTGGCGTGGTGATAAGAACATTGTTTCCTTTTGTTATATGTTATTCTTTTCTAGAAGTGGAAAAATATTTATCTTTATTCTTAGTATCGAAACTGGAAAATGATTTCAATGTTAAAGATTTTATGTATAAATAGAACAAAAATATCTCGTAGATATTAAGCTTAAATATTTTTGCAAGTAAATTAAAAGCATCAGCTTTTATAAAGAAATCCTTGAAAATCTTTAGTAAAAAATAATTTTCTCAATTTTCATACAATTTGGCATATAGATTTTTATCCATGTCGTATGGGTTCTATAAACGCCTCTCAGATTGTTGGTGCTATATTTACTTACAGTCAAGTGTATAAATTCCTAAATGTATAATTTGTGAGCCCTATTTAGCGTTGCTCTCTTCCTTTATAAAAGATTTTTTTTCTTTTTACGGTTTTGTATTTTTTCTTCTAAGGTTGAGATTATCATCTTCCGGCCTCATCACTGCCGTCTTTATAGCCACCCGGTATATATAGCTCCTTATTTTGTTGACGGTTGTCTCGGTATATAGGATGAAATGGATTGTTACATTTCCACTAGCAATAAAAACAGATTTGTCGTTTGCTTTTTACTTGATATTGTAAATACTAAAATTCTTACCTTATTGTCATACATCAATCATGTCAATTTCACTGTACTTTCTTAGTTTTTTGTGATAGACAAGAAAATGTGTTTATTTTGTAATAAAATATTCTGGTTCTGCGTTAGCGATCTTCTTAACATTTATCTCCGTCTATGTCTAATTGTATATACATATATTTCTATGTTTTACAGTTAATAGTTCACATTTAAGTGCATTAAGCAAAATTGTCAAATTTCAACTTATCGTAGCGACCTGTACTGCTTGTTTTTTTTCATGTGGAGTAGGAAGGAAGGTCATGAGGTACAGTCACGTCGTACAAAAAGTAGCTAAATTTAACTAAGGACGAAATTATTTTTAGATAAAACGTTTGCCCTAATGCGATTCAAACTGATTTGATCGTGTTATTGTGTCAAAATAGGCATTGCTTAAAAGTGCCACAAGTCATCGAATAGAATGTTATGGCACTATAATTGTGTTGATGTTTTTGAACAGGTTAGTGCGTTTGATAAATGAAAATCGAGCGAAGTATTTCCATCAAAAGGTGTGTGCACACTGTCAGCGTTTTCCCGGTCTACAAACGTGGCTGCTACGACCTGCTCCAATTGGTATAGAGGTATGATAATCTTTATTTTTTTTTCACTTTTCTCGTTAAGTACGAGAGTAAGCAGAGATAACCCAGTGTTATGATAATCTGTGTCTCATTTTAGTCCTAGTTATACATACACTACATTTTTAAAAGTTTGAGATTTTAAATATAATCACTCCCTCATATCCATTAGTTTCATACTCGCACACATTTTGCAGTCTGCTATAATCTGTATTTTTTTAGCTTTTATCTCGCATAACAAGGTAAACAGAAAGTACCTAGTATTAAGACACTCTGTACATCGCTCTCCACCGAATTTGAGACATTGCAGTGGTGGAACTCAACGCCGCACTTTGTCTTACCAGAGCGAGGAACAGAAAATAATTTTTAATATAATCACTTCCCCGAGTGTACAGTCAGACACTGTTCCACTGCACCACGACGGGCCTTTTATACTTTTATATTCCTTTGAATTAGGTTTATAGATATTAATTTCTCAAAAAAAAAAAGGACGCAATACAGTCACTTTCATGAGAAATAATATTTAAAGTTAACTAATTTAAGGTTAGTCAGGATTAGTGAGTAGTACTAAACACTAGTAAGAATAAGAAACTTGTTAATAGAATGTGGGTAAGTATGTTATTTTTAAATATAAAGGTGAAGTTACAATGAGAGATTATACAATATTTTATAATACCTTTTAAAAAACGTTTGAATAAAAGGTTATTTTTTATGTAATTCATTTGTTGGGTCCACGTAAGGTGACTGTATAATCTTAGACCAAAGTTTTTGTAAGACTTTTGCTCAATGGTTATATTATTGATTACCAATGGGCTATGAGATATAATAATTATACTTTTTTGTAGGAATATTACGTAGCATGTTTTTGTGGTGTTAATTGTCAGTAAATTAGATTTGAACCATTCTGACAGAATGTCTAAGTCTTTTTGAGCTGGTGTTATAATATTTTTAATGTTACCTCTGAATTACCTCTTATTATCAATAAACTTTTCAAACAATCATATTATTATATTCGTAAGTTAAATATGTAATATTTCGTATCATTTGAAAAATATTATATATGTAGAAATAATATTTAAATAAAATGTTTTGTTCATATAACAAAGTAAATACTTGAAATCTAAAAATCTAAACGTAATCAGCAATGCGTAAATTTCACGTATTAGAATAGCCTAAGACGTGAAGATTTATAAGGTCTGAAGTGTAATGAATGATACTGACCCGAAAGCCATCTCCACGAAATTCAATTGGGGCATCCAACTTGGTGCCACGTCAATCAAGTTAAAGTGGTGATAGGGTTATCTCACTTCAAAGTTTGGTAGCAAAATGGAATTATTTAAGTCATAGCTATAGTGGTTGAGTAGTTGAAAAGTGTGAATGTCTACACGATAGTTGGCGATTCGATGTCATTTTGTGATTAAGTTAAAATATATTTTATATTTGCTAAACAAATATATTTATGTTTTAAATAAAACTATTTCAAACGGATTAATCGCGTATATTTTGGTATTCGAATATACATTTTTGAAAACTTGGCTGAGGTTATATTTGTATTTATATGAAAAATAACCAAATAGTGTCGGTTTAAATTTTTTTAATATTAGGTTCCCTTTGTTTCCTTCGAAATGTAAGAAATGTGCGAAGATATTTTTTTTGTATATTGACGAATAATGTATATCAAAGAATTATCTTTATGAGCCTAACTTTTAAATTGTAGATATATTTATGAATAATGAAAATTCATACTTTATATTCTTTTTTTTATAATGTGTACTAATTTGTTATACTTGATATATGATTTTATAATGTGTACTAATTTGTTATACTTGATATTTTTTTGATATAAAACGTTTTATTAACTGAGTGAATGAATTTATAAAATTACGTACACTTACAAGTTATTAAGTAGCTTTCACGCTTTATTATAATGTATAACTTAGTCAAGACATTCTCTTGACTCCGCCTAGAATCCATACTCTGCGTGTCTTACCAGAAAGATTATTCCCCCGAGTGGGAATCAAACCCACATCTGTCTACGTTTACAATCACTGTGTCATCACAATTAAATAATTTTCGTGAAATATACTTTAAGGATCGTCTCTTATTTTTAAAAAGTTTTTTCTATGCTAATATTATGAAGCGGAAATATTTGTATGTTTGTCGCGTTTTTACGCAAAAATCTACTGGACAAGGCTGGTCGTGACGCAGTGGGACAGCGTCTGTCTGTAAACGCGATCGGTTGTGGGTTCAATCCCCACTCGGGGGATATATATAATGTAAGTCAACAAAAAAATGTTCTACAGTATTATAGATCGTATCAATATCTACGAAAGAGTCCGCAATACCATACGTCCAACTATTGTAGTTGTAGAGATATGAATATTGTGTTTGGATTCTTGTAGCATACAAGAATCCAAACACAATATTCATATCTCTGTATTGACCCATTAAACAGTATTTAAATAAATATCATTTCAATACCTGTAAAATATTTTTTAAATTATTAAAATCGGACATTCAATTCAAAAGATATAAAGAAATTAATTAATGTAATAGTAAAATAACGTGGCGTATGTGGTCTGCCTATCTTTTATATTCTATTGAATTTTTGTTATATATTTTATTTTTTTATTCAGATTTATTATTATACTAGATCTAGCTCGCGGCGACGCACGCATGGTGATACTGATATAACTATATTTGTACATGACAGTTATCGTTACTACATTATCACAAAAAATTTTCTCCTCCCTCTCCTCCCTCGCACCGTGAGTCCTCTTGTATTAGGCTTATTATTACTTTATGGCACTCAAGTCAATCATATCGTAATAATTTTTAACTTTTCAGCCAAATCATTTGGTGGAAAAGACATAATTAATCTATATTAAATACTTAAAGGTTTGAAAAATATTCTAAAATGTACATTGTAAGAAAGTATTCAATTTAACTAAATCCACATAAAGGATAGATATATGATATCGCGGACGTTTATTTAGAACTATTTAAGACAAACAATTCTACAATGCATCATGTTTGTAACTCCAATGGATTTTAGCCGACTTAATTTTTATATATATATATATATATATATATATATATATATATATATATATATATATATATATATATATATATATATATATATATATATATATATATATATATCAACATGTTACGACCAAATCACAAAAAAAATATAAATTGTAGTCTATATATTCTGATTTACAATGTTTAATATCGTAAAATTTCATGCAAATCAAGCACACATCCTTAGAAACTTTTGCTGTTATAATATTAGTAAGGCTATCGACATTGTCAGCTAACGCCCTCCCGCCTCACCGCTTTACACACTGCGCACATTAATGCGCGCGTCATATTTCACGTTATTATTTTAAAACGATAATAATTCCTTGCCTATAGGTTGAAAGCAAATACTGTTAAAAGTAATTTTGTTCAAATATATAATCCTGTGATAAATCACTTATTTATTTGGATAAGGATTAATATTTAGTTTATAAAAACACCTTCGCAAATAATATCTTTTTAGATTTTAAAAATATATACATAAAAATTGTTATAGTGTGTCAATCGCAAAAGCTAGACATATGATGTCGTGGACTTAAATTATTAAATTGGACATTTCATTCGAAAGATATGATTTAAATATGACTAAATAAAATAATCTAACAATCTAAATAAAATAATCAGGGATATCGATATTTGTAAATTAGATGCCTACTCAGTGCATGCAACTTAAATTAAATGTTTAGAGTTTTGAGATGTCGCAGCACGTTATCTGTATATTAAAAAAATATTATTATATATATTATATATATATATATATATATATATATATATATATATATATATATATATATATATATAATATTTAAATTTTATAATATTATATAAATATTATTATTATATATATAATAAAAATATATAAATATTTTTATATAACTATTTATACATTATTTTATTAATATATTTACTCACTTAACAACGGTGAAGCCGCGAGAGGTTCGCTAGTAATATATAAAAATGTAATAACAACGTTGTCTAGACATATAAAAATATGATATCCTCTTAAGTGTTCTTAAAATACAGTTTTGTTTTTTTAATGGCACATCTACACGTTGTTTAATCCTTAGTGGGTCTTATGTTTGTGACAATATTTGAATATTGTTTGTAAAATATATATATTTATATAATTCTTTTTTTATTAAGCATTGTTTATTTATTTTATTTTAATAATTTTACATAAAAGAGAAGGTCAAAGTTATTGGAAGTTTTTAAGAATTGAGGTCCTATTCTATTAAGTTTGAAATAAACAGTTCAAGCTCCCGCTAAAATGCTTGACAGTTGGAGGCCATGTACTGTATAGAAGTTTTTTTTTACTGTAACGAGGATGAACAATTTCTTATTCAAGGAGCTCTTAGGCAAGTTATAAAAGATGTAGTACTGATTTTCCAAAATCTTGTTGGTTCAAAGTTTTTGTACGGGATTTTAATATATTTACTTCAGTTAAGCAAAAAAAATTAATATGTCCCACATTTTTGTCAATAAAAACATTCTTTTTAATTTCTCTAATACGTACATACCCTGTTTTCTTATACTAACATCCTATAATTGTGGTATTCAATAGATAATATTTGTTTACGAGCAATTCTCTAATATTTGTACAAAAATGTCTTTTGTGATTATGAGATATTGGTTATATGAGGCTCACATCGGTTTACTTTGTAAATAATAAATATTTTGATGCGTATTGTATGATCTCCCACCCGTCATTTACACTACCGCGTTCCGCCACATTACCGCCAAAAATTTTTGCAAAAACAAAGAAACAAACAAAAATAGCCGAAATTCTAGAGAATATGTCTAGACTGTGATTGACTATCCCATGAAAGGTTTATATATACATAAAACTGCACACTATGACAAATTATTTAATTTACTTTTCTTTATCAGACCAATATGAAAATAGACGACAAAAATATATATACATACTTAAGTACTAAATTATACATTATTCTATTATTTTCTATAATTTAAATACTAATATATATTCACTAAGGGTTTTTGTTATAGCCAATGTTGATAGCCCGGAGGGAGTATCCTTATCATAGATGGGAACCTTTGTACTTTGGCACTCAACACGAACCGTGGTACAGTGAATCGTTGTCTTGGGAAGGGCGACAGGATAAAATGACACAGGTGAGCAGTACATTGTTTAATAATGTATATTGAAAGGCTTACAGTGTATAGACTATGACGTCTCTACGTGGAAGTTATGAGAGTAGATTTGAATTCTCTATAGACGAAGAATTATATAGTTTTCTTTTTAAGGAGAAATTGATTTTATCCCGCATAGCAGGGTAGTCAAAAAGTACCTAGCGTCAAGACTCTAGCACTCTGTACTTTGATTTCCACCGAATTCAAGGCATTGCATGTTGAGTGCTGGTGCTTGAGCAAATAATTTAAATATAATCTCTCCCCCGAATGGAGATCGAACCCACAACCGATCGCGTTTACAGTCAGAAGCTGTCCCACTGCGTCACGACCGGCCTCATTGTTTCTTTTCAGTAAATACTTATAGGTGGTCCGCGCCTTTTTTATTTCGTGTTTAATGAATTTTGTTCTATAATGATAATTATTTTTATATTTTTAAATTTCTGAGAAATATCAGTTGCAGTAGTTTTTTTTGACATAGTCACATAGATAAATTAAGATTTGAAAATATCTAAAGATTTTGCATAAATAACCAGGTAGAACTTGAAGAGGTACGAGGGTAACTTCGGAATTATTCTAGCATACTAATTTTTTGATGCCTAAAACATTTAGAACTCTATAGTAGAAATAATATGTAAATGATAAATACGTAATTTATTTTGTTATATGAAAGTCTTTCTGGAAATTTGCATAGGTACAGTCCTTTTCGTTTGTAGAATTATCTCGCCTTCAGCTTGAGTAAACTTTCTTTACTTTTTAATTGACAATAAGTGTATACATATAATGTGTATAGTATAACGGCATTATTTTTACAATTTTTTATTACTTTTGTTGGTATTTATTGTGAAAAGAATTTATATGACATATAAATCCAATTTGATAAAACTCCATTTTGATTTAATCAATCCAAATGGATAACAATCTATTTTGACGTCAAAATCTTCAACAACACATTTACATGAATGCATTTATTTGTTTTAAAGTACATATTTACGACAGAATAAAGTTGGAAACGTTTAACATAACAATTTTGAGCACAAGTTGCTTTGTACGATGCTTAATACTATGCAAATGAAGAGAGTATATTGCTTAAGAGATAAACTTGCTTTTGCTTCAAGCAAAGGTGGATTTACCTGTGAAGCAGTCGAAAATTCAATGGTGTCACCGAAAATAGTTTTTTCAAATATATTATTTTGTCTTAGATTTGTTAAACTGTTAATATTAGATACTGAAATGAAATTTGCAAAGTTAGTAATGTGATAAACAACAAACGTTGTTCCGTATATACGAATTAATGGAGTAAATATATATATATATATATATATATATATATATATATATATATTATATATATATATATATATATATAGATATATTAGTTTTAAAATTTAATTGATATATTTTTAAAGTTGTATTTGGTTTTCAATTTAATAAATATTAATATTTTAATTAGGTTTATTATACTTATAAATTCAGTATATCCACTGATTTGGTGATCGTCTCGTATATAACTTTATATTATTGAGATTCGGCAAATGACATATGTGTTTTTTATCACTTTTGTAGTAAGTGTTTCTTTGGTATAAAGCGTAAAGCTACAAAAAAACTCTATATATATCCGAAATTATTATTAGATCGTTTTATCTTTGGTAGACTTTCGATTTATTTTTAAAGAAATGTATTTTTCAAATTTACATAGTTAGACATTTTAGACCATTGGTTGATTAATTTGTCATCGATCTTTGTTCGATAAGGCTTGCCTTTATATTTGCAACGTAGTACGTGTGCTAAATAAGTAGAAATAGTAAAAATGAGTGAACTCACACTCTGTTCTTAAATACGTAACATTAAAAAGAAAAACTTGCTACAATATTACTTGCATCATTACTCAATTTTCAAACGTCCAAGAATTCATAAATTAAGTCCGTACTCCGGCTATCTTGAAAGATTTATTATGCTCTTGACCGACATTTCATTTCCTAGATGCTGGAAATGTGTTTTACAGTATAAACTAGCTATCCTTGACCGTTTCCTCTGTCGTGCTCGTGGCATGGTCTCCATTGAAGTTGTATTAAATAAAGTGTTGTTATAGAATTTAACTAGTAGTTGGCCTCACATTTTGAACTCTTTTGGTCATAAATTATATTAAAATCTAATATTATTTTTCTTAAATGCTTCACGCTTTGGTCCAAAGGTCAGAGAAAATTTACTGTTAAAACACATTATTCTCAATCTCAGCATCAAATATTTGCATTGTTGTGTGTGGAACTTAACACCGCGTATTGTCTTATCAAAGGGGAGAAAATAAAAAGATGGATTGGATTAGATCAAAGCCAAAACCAATCGCCTTTATAATTAAACAATATACAGTCATGACTGTCGCCGCTAAATATTCTTTATTTTTATCAAATTTATCAATATATATTTTTTAATAGATGTTAGAGATGTGTCTACAAGAATATCGGATGGTGGTGCTAGACGGTGCCTTCCTAAGTCACGCCGCGACAACTAGAATTGGATCCCGACACAACCGCGCTGAACGAGCCAACCATCGACGGTACCAAGCAATCATTACCTCCTTCAAACGAAAGTACCACAACAGGCCTAAGTGCAAACTTATGTATGGATGCTAATGCAGATTATATGAATAATATGTGATATTTTTTTTTCTAGTTTATATATTGTATTTTGTTCTATGCAATATTATCTGGGTCCCTTTTTTAATTATTGTTTTTATTATTATTTATAAATATTTTCCTTATTTTTAGAATTATAATTGTTTTTAATTAATATATTTTTATTTTTGTATTTGAAAATATAGTATGTAAAAATAAATTTTGTTTTTTATATTTTATTAGACGATAATTAAAATAAAATAAGTCCTCTTAATGTTAATTAAATTCAAGCAATTCTAATTATGAAGCAAGTGGAATTAAAACTTTCATATCAAATTATTATTACACTGAAATTACAAGACTATAAGCTCCGTATATTCAGTTAATTTAGCCTAATTGTATGTGGAAAGGCTTGACAAAGTCGCGTTTTGAGTGACAACAGGAAATTTAAGTAAGTTTCAAAGTCAAGTGCTAATGTCAAATCAGCGTGTCATTGTATAGAAAGGGCACAGAGTATACAGGAATAACAGAGAATATATAATTTTCCTTGTTTTTGCGTTTTATTTTTAGTCTAATGATTTTTTTTTATTTTTGTAGCTGTCAACATATTACTTGATTTTTTATACTTAAACCATTGGCATGTTTAATTTACTTACATTATTTGAATAATTTTATTTAGTTATCTTGGCGTTATTGATGTCTCGTATTGCTTGGAACTTAATTTCTTTATTTTAAATTTAATACTTAGTTTTTTTTAGCTTCACGCTTTTATCCAGCATAGCAAGGTAGACAGAAAGTACCTAGTGTCAAGACACTCCGTACTTCGCTTTCCACCGAATCCGAGACATTGCGTGTTGGGTGGTGGAACTCAACGCCGTTCTTTGTCTTTACGAGAGCGAGGAAGTGAAAATAATTTAAATATAATCACTCCCCCGAGTCGGCATCGAACCGATAACCGATCACGTTTACAGTCAGACGTTGTCACACTGCGCCACGACTGGCCTCTAGTACTTAGTTATTTTTGCTAAAGCAATACAAGACTATTTATTTTGCGATTAATGTTTGACAAAACTCGATAATTTCCTAAAATTACTATATTCTAATGTCTTAATATTACTTTTTTATATAAATTCTTAATATACGAGTAAATATAAGACTTTTTATCGTTAGATCATTTATCATTCTTGTTCGTAATATAACAAAATTGATCATATTAGATATATATACATATATTAAAATATCAATGTTATTAGATTATTAGAGCAGCTTCAAAATTGTTAGACGAATTTTCACGAATAGCAGCTTCAAAATTCGTCTAACTTACAATTTTGTTTTTCTTATGAAAATATTTTTAGTGACTTACATTTCCTACTGTTAAATTAATTATCGCGGATTCAATTCCATCCCATTCCAGTTACTAAAGCAAATGGTTACGTGTATATAATAAGTATTTATTCTGTGTTAATTAATATTTTAAATGTTTATAAAATACACATATATGTTTATTACACATAATATTATTGTACAGAAATTATGAATTGTATTATTATATGATATCTATGTATTAAAAACAAATGTCAATATTGTTGAGAGTATTAATTTTAAACCGAAACTTGTCTCATATTTACATTGTTTACTTTATGATGAAAAAATAATAGTTCAAATTGAATTGAATATAGAAAAAGGTACCGTTCATTGGAAAATTATTTTTGGCTTAACTCAAATATCAAAAAAAATATTTTGTTGAATATCTATAAATATATATACAAATAAATAAAATAAAATTAGCTAATGCAAATGTATATTTTTGTGTAAACGGTGCATAAAAAACATTTTTTTTAATAATTTTTATCTGTCTGTCCGTCTATTTGTTCTAGGACTTTCTCTGGTACCTTTTGTAATAATAAGCAACTTAGGCTAATTTTGTTTTAGAAGTGTAAAATGAAGAATCAGAGATGTTAAATTCCACGCCGTCAAAGTCGCAGGCGTAACCTTGTATATAATATAAGCATTGTATGAGTTACGAATGCTTAATGAAACAAAAGCAACTATTTCAATTTTATAATGCAAATTATTCACGCCTAAAATTATTTTAACATTAGATGTTAATTAAATCGATGTTACATTAATCATTGAAAATTATTTCGTAGAAGCTAATATTGGTATAAAACATTTGCTTACTTTGTATTTGAAACAAGATGGCCAGAATTAATTAAAATATACATTTCAGTGGCTTTTGTTTATTATGATTTTAGTTTTGTACCGATAGACTCAGTAGATGTATCTTCCAAGTGTTCTAGAAGGTACTGGTATTTAATTTTGTAGGTGACATGGACGGTGACGTTTTAATTTAGCAAAATTAAAAACTATTTATCATTGACAGTTTTGTTACCGGGAAATGATGATTTCTAAGAAATTTATTTTATAATATTATAAAATTTATTGACGTTAAGATCAATATATAATGTATAATATTATAGTCTAGCTTATTCAAAACTATATATGTATATGTTTTGTGTATAATTATCCTACACTTTCTCGCAAATTACAAGATTTTATGCTAAAAATATTATTTTAATATTTATTTAATATTCTTATGGGATACACTTCGTCCTAACGTTTAAATATAGCAATAAATTTTATCTAAATATTAATCTCTTTTTATTTTTACTCCTAGCATTTTTTCAAGGCCATTTTTTCTTAGTTTTTGTTATCAGACGTATAAATAATGTATTTCTACCTGTGACCACGAGCTACTGTAAAATGTTTGAACAGGTATACGGGAAAAGGCGTGAAACTCACGTTTAAATACGTATTTTTACCTGCGTTGAAAGATCGAATAATAAAGTGTTCGAAACGTTAGTTTTTCTAAAAATGTATTTCTGAATATCAAAATATACTACAAAATCACAACATTACCATGCATATTTCTGTAGGTGACATTGGAACTTACTACGTCCAGGCACATGTCAACTGCACCACTTCAATTCTTTTGATATTATTCCCTATATTTTTGTAATATTGTAATGTCAGCACTTTGTAGTTTGCGGTCTTGGGAAAATGAATTTTGGATCATTTTTTACCAGAAAGTACAACTAGAAAGAGTTAATTTTAGTATTTTAGTGAGTAAAGAGTTAATTTTAGTATTTTAGTGTACATTTTTTTAAATTAAGTAAAATTTTAATACATTTATGTTTGTTCCTTTAAACTAAAATAAATATATGTACATTAACGAAGAAAATTGATAATTTATTGATAATTGATATTAGTTGATAAAACAAAATTAATATTAACTAATATTTTTAAATACGTTGATATAAAATAATAGGATCAACAATATTTTTTTATAATATTTAGTCAGCATCACAATTTCCTCACATGACCTGCTGTCTTGTTCAGGTTACGTGAAGAGAACTAAGTGACACAATGTTGTCGGCTTTTAGGAATTCTTAACTTTATGGCGAAACTAAACTCGGAGTGCGAAGTGTTTTGACACTAGGTAATTCCTGTCTACTCTGCTATGCGGGATACAAACGTGAAGCTCGGCGTTTTGTCTTACCTGATCGGAAAAATGGAAATAATTTAATTTTAGCATTCATCAGGGTGGAGATGGCTTTTATACTCAAACGTTATCCTACTGATCAATGAAAGTAAAAGCTAGAGCTTTTTTAAAATACGAAGCAGTTATTTTTAATAAGAAATACCAAACTAAAGTGAAGCAAACAAATTTCTTTGATGAGAAAATCTTGGTATTGCAATTCATCTTATATTTTATGCTCCCTACTATTACATAAACTCAGTCAGTTAACTTTTGTTTGATATCATATTTATTTGAAGTCGAATCGATCATTCGGACAGATGTTTTATAAAGCGAATAAAAGCACAATACTTAAAGTTGTAGAAAATGCTAATCTTAATATAATTCCTAATATTTTAATATGAAAATATTGTATGAGGCCGATCTTGACGCAGTGAAACAGTGTGAAATTGTAAACGAAATAGGTTGTGGGTTCAATTCCCGCTTGGGGGAAAGATTATATTCTATTCATTTTTTTCCTCGCTCTGATTAAGATCGCGGCGTTTAGTTCCATCACTTAACATGCTATATTGGCATATTCGGCAGAAAGCGTTCCACTGCTATTTTTTTAGTTCCTGTAGAAATTGAGACATGTGAGCAGTAGCGAGCTTAATGCCGCCTTTTGTCATATCAGAGCAGCTATAGTGATATAATTTTAATAAATTCATCAGAAATATTTAATTAAGACTTTTAGTTTTATACATATTAGGCATCTAGCCTACTATATAACTAAAAGTCAGAAATATCAACTTTTGTCTAAAGCTCGAACAATATAATCAAACTACGCTCATAAAAATGATAAACAGTATTTTTTTTATTTTGATACACAAAACGAACGGCTTGCGTCATTTCAGCTTTGTTGATACAAAATGAATTGAAAAACTTCTCTTAGCCTTTTCCAATTGCGTGGAATGAGACTTCCACACTATTCAAACATGATCTATGTTAAAGGATCTTATTTACAATCTTTTATATTTGCCCTTACTTCCAATAAACTGCCTTTTGTTTGCTGCCCTCTTTCACATTTACTATGGCAGAGGAAAACTTTTGATATTAAATACGTAACTTACCTTTTGTTGTGTGTATCGTTATGGAGATAGGCGGAGTGGGAAACGTGACTGGGAAGCACTTATGTTAGTTATTTGCAGTTCAATTTCTATGAAAGGCTAATAATTTTTTCTATGCTAATTTAACCTACATATTATACATTTACTCTGAACATTAATAAATATTCTAATCTAATACTATCTGTACTTGCATAGTTTGATAGACCACTTCAAATTAAGTGCTCATGAAATGAATTAAATTTATTATAAAATAATAAGATTATATGTATATATGAAGCTCTTACATTGCATAATGACAGCCTGACAGACAGCCGAACAGTTAAAACTAATAGGCATAGAAGGACTATGGATCTTACGTTTTGGACAAAATTGTGGAAGATACAAATGTGAAATGTAGCGTTATAATTAGTCAATTATAATACAATAACACTATTTAGTAAAAGAAAAGATTATATATTTATGAAGTACAAGTACATGTCTATATATAACAGAGACATTGCACGAAAATATGCGTAAATAAAAAAACATTAATACAAAAATAAAGTGACTAAGTAAAAATTGGCAATTTTTACAACTGGTTCCTCCTCCGTCCTTGTAGACACAATAATTATGTTAGTGATTTCGACAAGTTTCTATCCCTGTATACGGTTGCAAGCAAATACGGGTATACCTTGTATACTTAGGCCAGGAAGGATTATATTGTGACATTTATTTATTGTATATATTTTTAAACTTTAATATATACTTTTTATTTTTTTATTGCATAGCAAGAGTGAAGAAGAACGTGCTCAAAAGGTTTAGGCACGTCGAGAGGATGAGTGTTGAAAGAATGGTAAGAAATATATAAAGTTGAGTGGTATAAGAGGTCGGGAAAGACCTCGGTTGACCTTCGTTAAAGCAGTATCGAAAAAGCATAGGTACCCCCGAACTACGAAGAGGAGTACTGTGGAAGAAGCGAAAGAGGTATGCAGGGACCGTAGTGTTTGGCATTTCATTCTCTCTGAGTACTCCGCCAGGGGCAAGGCAACAGAAAATGTCCCAAACACAAATATACAAATTTAGTAGTACATTACTTTTTTCTTGATTTACTTTAAGTAGGTAATGCTATTGTTATTTGTTATTTATAATATCCTTTTAATTGAATGTAAAAAAACAGTGAGTATGTAATCATAGCGTAATAGAAAATAATTTTAAAGGATTAACATTTATTAAATGAATTAGTAGTGTAGTGTCTAGCGCTCCGTTGTCTGCGAGTACCTTGTCAGTGTATTTTAAATTTCTTGGTTATTTTTGTTTATCGTGATTAAAAATGTGATTGTTTTTAATTGAGTTTTCAAATATTTTGACTATGCGCAATGTTTCTAAGTTAAAAAGTTCTCAGTCGGAGAAATATTATAAAGTCGAAACAACAAGCTCCTTTCTCTTGTTATGCTAAGTGCCGTTTTGGGTTTCCCTTAACATGAAATATCTCTAAAATCGGGACAATGTTTGTCTGAGAACCCTCAGCCGATTTTAAAAATGCAGGGAGTGGAAAAAAACTGTCAAATAAAGCCATCGTGGCTCAGTAAATTGTCATCTGATTATAAACGTGATTGATTGTGAGTTCGATTCCCAACCGAGAAAATAATTATTTGCCTGTTACCTTCATAACACATTTCATCGTTGACTTTCCAATAGATTGTGTTTGGTGAACTCTGTTTTTTTCAATCTCGATGTTATTATTTCTTTTAAATAAATTTAATTTCTGCGTATTGTTAGAATAATATTTTTTTTTCACTGTTCTAGTAAGAAATTTAACAAACAATGTCTCAACTCACTATGCCATGTGAAAAAAAGGTGAAGATGCTTTTTTTATTAGGAGAAAAAAATATGAACAACTTTTATTGTTATAAATTTTTATTGTTAAAAAAGTTTTAAAAGTAAAAAAAAGATTTATACTATCACAAGTGCTGCCTTATTTCTAGCGGTAAGCTGAAACAACAAAAAGAGAACAGTATTTAATTATATATTAATTTAGTAATAAATATTTTCTTAGTCTACATTTTAATATTAATATTTTTCACTTTATTTACGGTATACAACAATATGTGTAAAGCATTTTTCTTTTTCTTCTAATGTTAGAGAAACACGCTAGATGACTCATTGTTAACATCTTTATCAATTATAACCGAAAATATATATAATATTATATACAAATAAATAATATTGGAGTGCTTGTTTATAATATTAAAAAATAAACATTTTCTTACTAAACGCATATGTAGTATATACACTGTATATACATAAAAAATATTATTTTTAACAATTTGTATCTATCTGTATATCTGTTTGTTCTGGCTATTTACTGGAACGGTAAGACTGATTTTGAAGAGATTTTTACTGGCACATAGCTGTAAAAAGGAGTAGTATATTTTTGTTTTAGAATTATAAAATAAATTTCTACAGCTGTCAAATTTCACTCAAACAAATTTGCGTTCACATCCAGTACAAACTATATTTAGTGTGCAAATACTTGAAATAAGGATTTATTTCTGTATGAGGCCAAATTATAATTAATTCTTCTGACATATATCGGTTTCGCTCTATGTCCTTTGCTGAAATTCTGTACGCTTTGTACAAATAGTTGTATATAATGGACCTACTGTATATACAAATATTTGTACATTAGTCAAAACATAAAGTTCTCATTTTTATGCTCTGGTTCTTATCAGATCAAGAGCTAAGCATGGCGTTGAGTTACGTCAGGTGCAATGCGAAAACTTCAATACAGTCTTCACACGAGTGCCTTACTTTCATAAATGTATACTCAGTTTCTATTAAGTGTATGTATTATTACTATATATACGGATATATATATATATATATATATATATATATATATATGCTTTCAAATATTTAACTAAACTTAGCAACAAGCTTTAGAAAGATATAAAAATATATTAATTTTATGTAATAAAATTAATATCTTTTTATCAGTCTCAATATACTTCTTGATTATCTAGAAACTCCTTTACTTGTACTTGCAGCAACTATAAAAGTCGCTGCAAGTACTCTCTAGTGAGTTCATTCAATTATAAATCCGATTGCAAAGAGATAAAAATATAATTATGTTATTTAGTTTAACTTGCTTTCTAAAATCACGCTTAATACGATTGCTTTTATAAAATGTCATATAATATAGGTTTGTGTAATTTGTCCTCATACTTCATTATTACAAAGATCCATCACCCCGTTTGATATACAATCCAATATATATAAGATATAGATAAAAGTAATATGGAAAATGTTCTATTTTCTCTTCTCCACTTAGTACGTATTCCCGCTTAAGATAATGTTTTGGCCTAGTCCCAACAAAATCGTCTTAAACGGTTTTTAGCTATAATATAATTATTAAATTCATATGACATATGACTTGTCGAATTAAGATACATGACGGTGTTTGTATTAGATATATTGCGTTGAATTTGAAAAACGTTAAGAGCTTAATAAAACTACTAAATAGTTGGCCTTAAAATAACTCCTGTACAAGATAAGTATTATATATTTTGTTTACCGCCATCAGAATTCCAAGGACTCACTTAGCTACCAAAAATTGTCAAAGATAGTACATTGGGCAGGATAAAACTGGCACTCTGAGCTTTCTTTTGTTGCTTTTCTTTGGAGCTCCATTATGTCGAGCTTTAGTGCATAGTACTTTAAGCCACTCTTTTCCCCTTCCTTTTGTTATTTATATAATCTGTCGGATAGCTTTGATTTATGACGGTCAACTGTAGTACTGAATTATCATTGTGGATGTGACAATTTTTTAGTTATTTATACGGGTGGTCTTGTTGGTAACTAAAATATATGTAACTTTAACCTTAGAGACATATGCGATATATGTCACTTCAAAAGTGTATGTTAAACACATAGTCTACACTACTATGAGTACTTTCCTTAAATATTTAATATACATTTAATATATTAATATAAAAAATATGTAATCTCTGCAATTTTTACCCATGTATATTTTAACTGTGTGAATTTATATACACCTACGTTCTCCTCATATTTTTAAAAACGATCAAAAGTTTGCCCTTCACGTATTTTAATACGTTATAATAATAGACATCTATATGTTAATATGGATACAATACCTATTGTTCATAATACCAAATTAACGGAATTATACAAACAAAAATTGCTAATTATTTTTTTTAATTTAAAGCTAATGAATTTTTTACAAAATAATTATAAAAATGTACATAAGTTTGTATAGAAAATACTTAATCTACTTAACGAAGTTTTATTGTTTATTTCTATGTATATTATAAGAACATAAACAAAAACAAATAAATTAGATAGTATAGGTATATAATTTTAATATATTTTGGGTTAAAAAAATAATATATAATGTATATATACTACAGAAATATTAAATTGCATCAAAAAAGATGACTTACTCACTTAGGCTGAATGAGATGGAATGGCATTTTTCTTACTGCCTCTTCAGCTATATCCAATGGGAAGGCAAATTCAATCATGTTTTCATTCAAACAATCGTTATATGTGGACGCAAGCTGGCATCTGTCAGACATGCCCTCGATACTGTCAAGGCAAAGTCTCGATATACTGTAAAGCTTTCGCACTACGCGTGAGTTTTTACCGTTCACCAGACCAGCTAGATGTACTAAAAGTTCCCGATTTACCTGTGAAAATATTTTTAATGGATATATACATGGCAAATTATCTAACAATTTCGATTATATTTTTCTTAATAATATCTTGAGATTTTTGCGATTTTTACACATTTTAAATGAAACTACTTTTTACTTTTGAACGCATTAATCGTGTACATTTTTGTACTCGAGAGTACATTTTTATACTACTGTTGGTAGTCTACCTGTGACCACGGACTACTGTAAAATGTTTTAACCCTTAGTTCCACAAATGGATTCTCGAATACCAAATTATACTCGATTAATAATTAGTTAAGTAGTAGTCAAAAGTCGGATGTTTACTTTCAATTGAATTGTAAAATTTGTACGTAGAGTTTGTCACCTAACATGCAATATCTTACTCTACGGTACGAGAGATAAAAAAAAAAGATAACACAACTAAAATCATATATTTTACATACATATATATGAACTTTATTGAAAAAGTTATCGAAAAAGAATTTCTTTGCAATTTGACGGCAATGATACGAGGACGCTTTAAGATCTCAATCACAATTTATGAAGCGCTGAAAACTTTTGTCGTTTTATGGACCATATGGCTATAGTTCCAAAGTCCTGCATATAAAATGCGAGCGTATGCTTATATTCGAACTTAAATCTTAAATACTCAAATACGTTAATACTACTTTTAATAAGATGTTTTAGGCAATATGTGTGTTTTTAATAATTTATCAATTTTTACCTTGTCATATTTCATGATGTACCGCATTAAGGCGAAATATGATAGATGATCAATATAAGCCTAACTTGGTATTTTCAGACAAACGCCTTCATTACATACATCCATAACAATCGATATCTCCCACGTAAATTGTTGTATGCCACAGCGGCCATCTTTGTGCCATATATAACAAGTTACGTGGGTGGTAAATGTTTACATTAGATTACTATTAGAAACCTTCAATAACATTTACTTTAAAATATTCACAGAAATCCTTAGGTTTTATACTATACTTAAAGAATATAGTTTCGTTTTTGTCGATTATATATCGATGTTTACCGATCCAGTAAGAATTTCCAGAAATACTCCATTATATTGATAGGTATCCACCCCCTACACTTTTAAAAGAACAAATATTCGTATGTACATTTCAATTTTAATAGTTGTCTGTCTGTAAGTTTTATATATTTTAAATAAATTGATATTAGAAAATAACAAGTTAATCTTACTTTTCCATGGTTTATAACGTCGCTCTGTTCTAACATGCATGCAGCAAAACACTGTCCAGAACGCGTTATCGGTGGTGAATTCGTAAAGTAGGCCCTTACGTCTTTAGGCGATGCTCTAACTTTTATTACGCAGGACTGAGCCATTCGGACTAACGCATCTAAGTGCCCTTGTACCTATTGAAATGTTAAAATATATATAAATTAAATTAGGTTAAATAATAAAATAATATTTGCTAAAACATGAATATATGATATATTTTTTATTATTAAATATATTTTAATGTAACTTAAGTAATGTCAATTTTTTTAGTAAAGTATTACATAAAAGTTTTATTAGTAGAAATAAATTCAGGCCGTCGTGGCACAGTATGATCCCGTCTGACTGTGAATGCGATTGGTTAGTGCAAAATTTATTTTCATTTCTCTGCTCTGGTAGGAAGCGCGGTGCCATTTGCCATTATTCACGCAATGTCTCTATTTTGGACGGGAAATAATCAAAGGAGTCTCGACACTAGTCTAGTCTAGAGTCTCTGATAATCTTTCTATCCGGGATAAAGCGTGAAGGTGAAAACGAATTAGTTACCTTTGGATCAGTGAAGTCGACCATAGTACCAGAGTATTCATGATGATGAGAAGCCACGGCGTATCCAATCAAGGCAATCATTGTATAGATCAGCATTTCTCTATAAAATTCAACTTTTTAATAAATGTATTCAAAGAAATTTTATTCATATAGTTATTTCATTTATCTATTTGAATGTTTTGGAACGGCATTAAGGCCGACTAAATAAGCCGGTGGTGGCGTAGTGGGACAGCGTCTGATTTTACAGTCAAATTTACACTTTACAGTCGAGCTTAAACGCGATCAGTTGTGGGTTCGATTCCCACTCGGGAGAATGATTATATTCAAATTATATTCATGTCTTCACTCTAGGAAGATAAATAGCGTGGCGTTGAGTTCCACCACTCAACATGCAGTGTCACAAATTTAGCGAAAAGTGTAGTACAGAGTGACTTGACAAGGTACTTTCTTTCTATCCTGCTATGCGGGATAAAATAGTGGAGCTAAAAGAACAGTTATAAAACCTTACTTATACGTTTAGTGCTAACTATAATATTTAGGTTAGATATAGATCAAAAGTTAAAATTTAGAATATAGTAAGATTTTCCAACCCATCAAATTTAATGTAAATAAAATGGTAGATATTATTACTTCCAAGATTCACCGTGGTATTTGTAGGTGAGAACGACGATAACAAAAATTGTAACTCTTATTACGTGGCGAGTTTTAACGTACATATGTAGGAACACTAAGCTCTATAAACTTTATAAGCGGGTCTGAATAATGAAAATGGAAAAGAAAAAAAAAACAAATAGCTTGGAGCATTTTAACGGTATCAAAGAGATTTAGCAAACATTAAAGAAGCTGAACTTGCTTTTTATACGGTTTTTTTTTTAATTCACACTTTTATCGCACATAGGGTAGACAGGAAGTACCTAGTGTCAAGACGCTCCGTACTTTGCTTTCCGCTGAATTAAAAATATTAAGTTTTGAGTGGTGGAACTCTACGCCGCGCTTTGTCTTACTAGAGCGATGAAATGATGAAATAATTTAAATGTAACCATTCCCTTATTGGGTATCGAATCCGTAACCGATCGCCTTTATAGTTACACGCTCACCCACTGCACCGCGACCGGTTTATAAATTTACACGAAATAAACGGAAATTAATTATAAAAATAGTTAAAATAGAATTATGATATAATTATTATTACCTACTACCAAGTAACTTTAACCAAATGTGCAGTACAGTATTTTTTTCTCTTGTTCTAATTAAATAACATCAGTGAGTAAATGTTTTCAAAATGCCACGTTAATTTTGAAAAATATATTGCTTATTAGAATAATTCGTATATTAATCTCAATTCATTAGGACCTAGCTTCAACTAGTCTTCACTGGGGAACATAAATTGTCTTAAGACGCGTAACAAAGTATCTGAGCGTGCCTCAATTTTAAATTTGAGAATAACAATGTGGGCTTAGAAATTATGGAAATTGTAAATATTTACGACACGTTGCTATATGGTATGAAGTTAACAGTATGCTATAGGTAGGTAGCATTTATACATAATTTTTGTCCGACTTTCTGTCTGTTTGTTTCAGCTAAGCTCTGGAACTCTTTTTTTAATAAGCTTCACTTGACAACGATAAATACGAAAAGCTTTAAATTATACATTTTATGTCTTTGTAATAATTACCTATACTTTATTTAAAGCTAAAGGCATACAGCTAGAAATAATTCGGATATAATAAGATTTCTAATAAAAAGCGCAGTAATATTTTAAAAACATGCAAATTTGTTAAACCTTGTATATTAATTAATTGTACTGGTAACTACAATAGTACAAGACAATTGACTTGAACCACATACATTATTTGAATGGACGCGATTAAAATTATATTTATATTTTAAATGATTTTAAACGGATTAATCGCGTAAATTTTGATATTTGCAAAAAGGATTTTTGAAAAACTCACGTTTCGATCACTTTACACTAGTCCGTGGTCACAGGTAGACATTTTCAAAAAAAGAGGTATAGGTTTTCAAAAATGTATTTTCGAAAACCAAAATATACGGGATTAATCCGGTTAAAATAGTTTCATTTAAAATGCGTAAAAATCGCGGTAATCAAAGATCTTATTATATTTATATTATAAAAGCTTTTCTAAAGATACCTACATCTTTAAATGCAACCAGTTAATCGGTAAAAATTAAAACTTCGTAATATAATACTGGTATAGTATAATATAATAATATATTTTTTTAGATTCACACCTTGATGTCGCATAGAGAGGGTAGACAGAAGGTACCTAGTGTCAAGACACTCTGTACTTTGCTTTTTACCGAATTCGAGACATTGTGTCGTATGATTTTCGGAACTAACACAGCACTTTATCTTACCAGAGCGAGGAAGTGAAAATAATTTCAATATAATCATTCCCTCAAAAGTAGGAATCGAACCCAAAACCGATCGCGTTGACAGTCACGACCGAACTCAAAACAATACTGTGTACAAAGAATATAAACTAAATAACATATTGAAAATAGTTTCTATAGAAGTGTGAACAAATGTGTAAAACGTAAAATGCACTTACTGTTTCGTTAAAGGCGAGAACTCCACTGCACTCACCGCAATATCTACCAGCTGCTTTAAAAACTACAGCAAGTAATTGTGTCAGTAACAATTCTCATTGTTTTGAGAATTATCCTCATTTTGTTAGAAGATAAGAGTAGACGTAACGTTTCGTCTGTTTATAATTGGGGTTTTCGTTTTCTCTCCTTTTTTATTCCTTTTTAAAGATTTTTTATTGTACATATTGTATATTATGAATTAATATTAGTAATATTTAAATGTTTTAAATCAGTTTTAGCCAGTTAGCTGAATTTGCTTATAAATTTGCAAATGTATTATGATTGAACTGCAGTTAAAACGGATCAATTGTTTATGTCAATAAATTATTTTTTTTTATAGTTCAGATATATTTTTTGGTCAAAAAACGACGAAAATGAGAGAGAGAAGAAACGAAACATATATTTTTGTCACAAAGTATTATCGTTATGTGTAGACAGAAAGTACCTAGTGTCCAGACACTTCGTACCTCGCTTTCCACCGAATTTAAGACATTGCGTGTTAAGTAGTGGAACCCATCGCTGCACTTTGTCTTACCAGAGTGAGGAACTGAAAATAATATGTAAATGAAATATAATTACTCCCCCGAGTGGGAATTAAGCCCACAACCGATCGCATTCACAGTCAGACGCTGTCCCATTGCGTCAAGGCCCGCCATACTAGAGCTTCTGCTGGCAGTCTATCAACTGGATAGGCTCTAAACTACTTAGTGGTGTAAACATATTGAGAGGATTAGTGATGAAAGAATGGTAAGAAAGATATAAGAAGCAAAAGTTTGTGGTACATGAGGTCGGGGGAGACCTCGGTTGACTTTTGAGAACACAGTATCAAAGATATATGAGGAATGTCTCGTAAAAAGTATGAGGACCTCCAGAAGGGTGTGTATAAAGAGGGCAATAATTGTGGACGAGGCGAAAGAGGTACTGTTCTTTTGTACTGTGATTATAAATGACAACTTACACTAGCATGGAAAAGAGAAGCATGAGTGATTTAAAGTTAAGAGCTTGGGCTTTATTGTGGCGTTGTTTTCCCTCATTCAAAACGCAATAATTTTATTTTGGGTCGAAATTGAACGGACACTCTGATTCCATAAACACTTTTGTCAATAAAATTAATATTATTGAAAATGCATGATAAATCATTAGTTTTTATTTTTTTAACAAAAATCAGGATATAATATAATACATATATTTCACTAATACTTGCGGTCGGATTATAAATTAGTACCTTGCCTAATTCAAAGTGTCATACTTCAGTACGCTACAACGTCAATATTTTGATTTGATTTCAGCATATTTAATTATACACGATTTTATTACACTACTTACTACTAGTAATATATTATGATTTCCTAATGTACTAAAGCTCTCGTGAAAGGCATACGAGGGCTTTAATATAATTTGTTTGCTTTTCAGTGACAGGGAAAATTTTCAATTTACGTTGGTATTTGTATAATGCTAACTGTTTCTTTGTGGATAATTAAAACAAGAGATGTTCTAGAAACAACAGAACAGAAGCGTCTACAGTATGTAAGTAATTTTGTAAGAATGTCCTCTTTTGTTATTATGTAAGAAAAAATTGAAAGAAAAATAAGTACAAGTATTCTTATGTATTTTGACAAACGGTCTTGTTTTTCGATTAGGTTGATATGATTTTTTGATAAAATTTAAATTCTTTGTTGAAATTGACATTGCAATAGTTACATTTACGTACAGCGAAATCCTTACATAATTTATTAAAAGATTCAGTCTAGAATTATTATCTGTTTATTTATTTATATATTATTTATTATACAATTTTCAAAAATATGAACAAAAGATGGGCTTCACGCTATAAATTATTTTCTACTGGCCATCCTTGGCATGTGCGATAATTTTGTAGGTACATAAAAAAATCTATAAAAACAAAAAATAAAAATAAAATAATATAATATACATAAAATTTAAACGAATTAACGAAACGAAAGAGGGTTTATAAAAAAATTTATTATGTACAGACGAAAACGGAGAAACTCAAGATGACCATTACAGGTCCACATTTGGATATGATCCAAGTCCCAGGAACTGCTTCGAACTCTTCATGCTCACGGACGGACGTAAACCCTTGGATACTCCTATATAGATAATACTGATTACTTTGTCCATTTTTATAATAGAATGGAATTTTGCACCATTACGTTACATGAAACGACTATAAAGTCCAAAATCTTGCATAAAGCAAACCCATAAAATTCTCTTGTATGCAGAAACTCTTACAAATGTTGTAAAACTTCCCAACTTTGACAAATTTCGTAGGTGCCTCATAAAAAGTCCCAGAAGCCCTTTAAAAAATATTTTTAATATCGAACAATTACTTTACTTTGTTTTCAACTTGGAAAATTGTTTCTTGGACTTTTTTCTCTGAGTTATATTGAAAAATTTGCTTTATTGACATACTAGTGTTGGAAAGAGAAATAATTAATAGTTACTAATTAAAATTGAATGAATATGAAACAAAAATGTAAAAAAAAATCGTGGCGCAGTGGAGTGGAGTGTGGTACGGTGGTAGTGGGTTCTTCTCATCTAAGTACATACTGCATAAGTTACTTACTTTTATATACAAAAAAATCAGTAAATATTTAAACATCGAAAGGTGAAAAGTACATTTCTACTTAGATAATTATATATTTCACACACACACAAACATTATTTATATATATATATATATATATATATATATATATATATATATATATATATATATACATATATATATATACATATAAATGTTTGTGTGTGTGTGTATTTAGTATAGATAAATATATTTTCCTTCCAGTTTAGATTCCGTTAAGATATTTGGATTCTCTCAAATTTGAGCAAAAAACGAAAATCAGAGTGGTTATATTTTTCCCTTACGTGGGAAAAACATGCATATATGCCATCAATGTACGCATAATTTTATAAGCCTTATGGAGTTTAATAAATCGTCCCCTTTACAGAAGTTTAAACGCGATCGCATCCAATATATTGCGAATAGATGCCCCTCAAATATTTACATTGTTCATATTCCGTTCGCCTAAATATTTGTTACATAGTCCTCGGATATTGACATCGCTGTCATTCTTTTTATCACAAGAACAAATTAAACAAAAGCGTTTTCGAATTTATATCAGAACATTGTTTTACATTACAATCTACGAATACTGTCTCTATTCTCATATCTGTATATTTTAAAATTGAAATTGTGATCTTAATGTGATAATTGAATAACCAGCTTCATGGTTTCAGTCAGGACATTTCGTTGACAGTTTAAAGTGTTATTCCATACTTAGGATTAGAAAACATTTTTATACGTTTTTTCAAAAATGTTTTCTAATCCTAAGTGTGGAATAATACTTTAAAAATAGTAAATATAAAAATAAAATAGCAAACTCTCTTGTTAAACGATTATTTCTTAATAATCTTTAAGTAGCAAAAATTTGTAAAAATCTCTCTACAGAGTTGCTAACAACATAAATAAGTTGTAAGAAAACGTATAAGAATTTCGACGCAGCTGGTAGTAGAAGGCATGGCTTAGCGGTCAGAGCGCTTGGACGGTATCCAAGAGGCGCGGGTTCGAATCCCGTTGTGTTCAAAATTTTTATACGTTTTTTCAAAAATCTTAAATAAAATATTTCAAGCAAATTACTATAACTTTTTGACATAGAATATTCTTGTAAAGATATTAGTGTACTATGATCTTTGATTTTCGCAGTCCGTGGTCACAAGTAGTCTACCTATGACCCAATTTACGTTAGCGTAAATCATGCCAAACAAATACTCCACAAGATTATTTGTATTTTTATATAAATTCTAAAAAGTGTTCGAAACACACGTTTTCTTCTCATTTAGCTGCTAACCATCATAATCAAGGAACAGTGGCGTATTGGGAGAGCGTCTGACTGTAAATACGATTGGTAGTGACTATTCCCACTTATAGAAATAATTATTTTTAAAGTTTATTTCCATTTTTTCGTTGTGGTAGACAAAGCACGGCGTTAAGTGTTCACAACTCAACGCGCAATGTCTTAGTTTCAGATGAAGAATAGTCAACGGAGTGTATAAATTAGTTTCAAGACACTAATTTATCTTCGACTACCCTACAATACGAGAAGCTTCAAAATGACAATTAAAATTGACTAAAAATGTTGCGTCAGTCATTTCTTAAACATAAATACTTTTTTAATATCTATGAGTTACATTATTTTAAGATTCATCAATATCTTTATGTAATATATTCCCTGAATATATGTAAACGATATGATAACGAAGCACTTGCTTAGATTTGTAAAGTATCGTCAATCTTTTCAAATTTCCGTTTTACTTTCTTATTATGAATATTTTTATTGAATTTTTTTTAATGTTTATAAACATTTCATAGAAAAAGTTATATACATCATATTCTTACTCAAAATATTTATATTGGTTCACAGGAGGGTCCTTTATGTAGGCGCAAACTAACAATCCGCGTTGGCGCTTCTTGAATTTTCTTCTAGTATTGAATCACATTAACTAACAATACATGAAATAGAATGTAGCTATATAATGCACAGTAACATGTAGTTTTCAGGATCAGTGGTGTAACTTTTTTTCAAGTTTTCTTGCCATTTATTATAATTATAATAATCGTTACTTTTAGCTTAATATTAGGTCGCAATAAAGTTATCATCCGAAGTTATTATTAAGTTTCAAACTAAAGTTTATAATAAATATAAGAAAAAAAAATAAAAAAAGAATACCTTAAAATGTCATGGACAATTTGCTCCCATATTAAATATTGCTCTCATATCATTCTATAATATTATTCAACCATAAACAATAAGCAAATTGAGTTACGACACATAGAACCATAATAATAACATTGTGTACATCATTTATTCTACAATAATGGGTATTAAATTGGTGATCATTTAAATGACCAATTTTATGACAATTTCAGTTGCTATCGTAATCGCATATAGCTATTGAACGTTCATTCCCATTCTATGTGTCATCTTTGGTGATCTACTATAGTTAAAAAAAGATATATATTGAAAACCATGAAATTAATAAATTTGAAGGCAATTGTAGTAATATTCATGATAGTGTGTTGTTTCGTAATCTGTCAAGAAGAAACTACAGTTGGCACCACTGCTGTAGAGGAAGAAGAAGAAGCTCCGCAGAAAGCTGGCTGCTCTATTTGGTGCTGGATACAAAAGATAGCTATGTTCATCATATCACAGTTGTTGAGTGGTTAGATGTGATAATAAAGTAATTTTGCTTCTTTTTTTGTTTTTTTTTTTAATATTTAATATATTTTAGGCATAATCGTCAAGTACCGAGGAGATACATAAGTAAAAAAGTTAGGTCTGATTGTCTTTTATAATGTTTTTTAATTCTTCTTATCTTTAATAAAATAATGAAGGTTTGTAAAATATAGCTTAAAATAATCATATTGTTTTCAATCACACAATATCAATTTAAAACGAATTTAACAATCCAAGTGGAAACATTGATGAACGATCAGGAGAACATTTTCTTGGAAGGAAGCCAAAGAAGGCTCTTTCTTAAAATTAATTTCATTCAATAATATTTCATATGGAATAGCTTTAGACATTTTTATATTTCATATTTGTTATTGTAATTGATATTACGTTTTTATTTGAACACTGCTTATAATTATAATTATTTTTACTTAAAAAGAATCTATTATTTACGTGTTACAAAAAATATTTTTTAAGATTTTTAAGAAGTCTTATATATTGTAAGGTTATACGAAAAAAATGTAAGAGACATCTATTTTCACTAACAGTTATGTAAGTTGAAAAATGTATGCCGAAAATTTACGTGTTTTTTTTAATTGAGACAATATGGTAAGTATGTAGAAAGGAAATTAATTTCAATTAAAAATTCTAAAAGAATAACAATATATACTATGTATACCTAAAAAATAAATGTATGAATGTAAATATATAATACGATTTTTAGAATATTTAAAATTATCTTTTTCATTTAGGGTTAGACAGAACGAGCCTAGTAACTTCATACTCTTTAAATTAAACTTTTTTAAACGGATTAATCGCGTATATTTTGTTTTTGGAAGATACATTTTAGGGAACCTCACGTTCCGACTGTCCGTGGTCCGTGGCCACAGGTCAGGTTTACAAAAATGTATTTTCGAATACAAAAATATACACGATTAATCCGTTTAAAATAGTATTATTAAAAATGTGTAATAACCGTGAAAATCAAAGATTTTATTAACTTCATTCTTTTTTTCATATTTGGTACCAGATGGAGAAAGTAAATGCAGCGACATGCTCTTTTTTAAATTAACCGTACTGTATCTTTAAGGAAATGTGTGACATTTAGTTTCAGTATAATTTATTTTTATACATTATTATTAAAATATAAAAGTCTCATTAGTTTCCTTTGTGCCGGAAAATACTCCATAGTTTTCATGTTTCTTTCAAAACAACTAGAGTAAACATGTTCATAAATTAGCTGTGCAATGGCAACCCATAATCTACGCTTGGTTTAGATCTGATCTTTTAAAGGCGTTTTACTTTTGACAATAGTTTTTTGGGTTTACAATTAAACTAAAACTAAATAATAGATATTTTTGTCTTTACTATTTTATTATATATCAATACGACCTGATTTTCTTTTTTGTCTTTCTGTAAAATTTTTGTAGATATAGAACAATATAATGTAATATAAAATGACAATTGAATTAGAGTATTATGGCAAATTGAAACAGTCTGCCCATTTATAGAATGGTTGTGGATAATATAACCACTCGGGAAAATGAATATATTAAAATTATTCTGTTTTCCCCTCTGTAGTAAGTAAGAAGTAGAATATTTAATAATATTTATGTAACATCATTTATGCTTTCATCAATATTCATAAATTCTTTTGATTATGCTATTATGAATTGTTTTTCTTTCAAATTATGTAAGTTTATACAAATATATATAATATTTGCAGTCATTATAAAACATACATCACTTTCTAGGACTATGATTTGAAATATATGAGCAAAATATACATCAAAATAATTGAGAAATTGCAAATATAAATTTTATATTTTTGTTAAGTAGTCGATGACTGAGTGATACACAGAATTTCTGTTTATACTTTATATATAGTTATTTTTAGCATTAAGTTATTTATCAACTTGCAGAGTAATTAGGAAGACCATAGTATCAAGATATATCGTTCTCCACTTTTTTGACGTAATGAAAATAAATATAATCATTTCTCTGATCGGGAATCAAGCCCATAACCGACTGCGTTTACGTCCTATATTGTATGCCACGCAATGTCTATTATGCCAAGTTCACCTCGAATTTACTTATATTATAGATACAAAATAATTAAGAATTAAAATAAAATCAAGAAAATATATATTTAAAGTATTTATTTTAATTAAGCGATATTTAAAATAACATTCTATACAAATGTGTACAATCGTTAAAGACTTTCGCTTTCTTGCACACGTCCTGTTTGTGTTGCGTTGCCTCAGCACTCTCTATGCACGCGCTGCCATTGTCATTAGTAATAATGCTGGAATCAAGTTGGTGAGCTTGCTGTACGCGTTTCCTGATATTTGAAATAATTTTAAATACTCGTTTCTCATATAATTTGGGTGAAAAAAAATATACATAATATATTTATAGGAATAATAAAGGGTATTCTATTAAATCAATTAATCAATAGTTTAATAAATTGTAAATAAAAAATACATGAAATATTTTTTTAACTTAGCGTTTAAGTTATTATTTTCAAATTAAACTTAAGATATATCAAATATTAAATACCGCGTCTCACTTTGTCCCATATGGCTAAGTAGTCAACTTAGTGACAAAAAACTGACTGATGACTGATTTAAATATTAACATAATTTCATTTAATATGTATATTAATCCCAAGAAAGCAAGAGCCCTAAAGCAAGAGCTTTAAAGTAGTACAAGTAAGTACAAAATTAAGTAGAATAAATAATTCTTTGAAATTTATATTGACAGAGTGTTTCGCATATTGCAAGCAATCAAGAAAATCAATAACTTGATGTTATGTTGATAATGGTGATATATTTTTATATATAAAGTATCTTTTCGTGACACTAATTACATCTAAGAATATTTCACGCTTTGAACGTGACATTCGTCAAGTAAAAATTATTTGTAAGGAACAAGTTACAACTGTTAGGCGCATAAATT
Organism: Dryadula phaetusa; assembly: GCA_032432895.1. NCBI lineage: Eukaryota > Metazoa > Arthropoda > Insecta > Lepidoptera > Nymphalidae > Dryadula > Dryadula phaetusa. The sequence goes on from JAOYRS010000080.1 coordinate 5,575,161, forward strand.
AGAAATATAAGCGCATTTAATATAAAATAAGCAATTTAACTACTCGACATACGTTTTCTAAAAACGTTTATTCTATATTAAGTGTGTGAATAACATTTAAAAAATATTTACTGTATTAGGTAAAGTTTAATATCGTTTAGCATGAAGGAAAAAAGTTTTTTTTATATACTTTAAGGTTCTAAAATAAAAATAAGACCAGACACTACATAAAGGAAGCAAAATATTAACTTTTAACTTACTTTAAAAAAGTTACTTTAAAAAATATAAACTTTTAAAGCAGTTAAAACACTTGTATTACTACCATACCTGTACATATCAACATTAATTTGGCCATTAATATTCATTATACCAAGTTTCTTCAACACACAGTAAATAATACAAGGCTCATCAGATTCCTGAAACTGTATTCTTCGTCCTTTTGGGAACATTTCATTGAGGCACTGGTCAGCTACTATATCAGATATCTTCTCGTGTGCATACATAACTGATATACGAGCTAGGGTGCAAGGCAACAGCAGTATGATGAACGATAGTATTTCTGCAACAATGATATATTTAAAAATTTTACGATTTTCGTATTCGTTCACGTTTTCAGCGTCCGTTTTCAGACTGAATGATAAATTACTCGATTTTCATGTTTGCTTACAGATATTTGCATGAATATATATTTGATTTTTTTTGTCTAAACAAGCTTCTTTTATGAAATTGACAGAGAAATTCAAATTCATAAGATACTCTAAGCAATTTGCAAAGGCAAATTTAAATGTAAAATTATATAGTAAGAGCAGATTAAATTTAGTCCATTTGTTTGGTGAAAATACGTATATTTATTATAGAACATAGCTAAATATTTTTTTCACAAGGGAGTTTCAACTCATAAGTCATTCACAGTCACATATAAGATGGTTTTGTATAAATAATGTTTTAATTTTATTTTTAATAGTGATTTGAGTTTAAATAATTTAATTTTAAAGCATTTAAATAATGAAATTGTTTTCTTGTCCATATATGAAATTTACGAACAAAAGCCTATTTTGTCTGTTGTGACTATAAAAAACTTGGGTACATAGAAAAATACATATCTAGAAATAAAACGTATCCATTTATAAGTTTCCTACATTTCAATCTGGAAATCGTATTTTAGATAGACATTTTAATCTGTCCAGCGCCATATATCAGATAGTGCGATTAATTTTGTAACGCTTTCATATATCGTGCTATGATGTATCCGAAGGTGATATGTCGGAATTATGTCACTGTCAAGTTTTTATATCGGTATTATATAGGCTTAAAAAAACGACCTTCCGAGTGTCGTGCGCCCGGTTTTTTTCAGGGCTGGTTCATTAAATTTAGTGAACCGGTGATAAATGGATTGACGTCCAAAAAATGAAGTAGGTAACTTCTAATTTTAAGAAAAATTAAGAAAATTATTTGACTTTTACTTCGTGGCGTAGATGGATTCTACTGTCCGTAGTTGTCCGCTCGAGTTCTGTTTGTAGATTCTTTGAATTATTTATCGCATGGTAGGCAGAGAGTTTTTATAGCCAAGAGATTATTATTATTATTTTATCTCCACTTTTATTTTCGTAATTTTGATATGTTTGGCTGAATTTAACGCCGCAACTTATCTTGTAAAACAGAAAAATGTACATATTCATAGTCGTCAATTTCTTGGTCTAGTTTAATATAATACTATATTGAGTTTCATTACCACGCATGTGTGCCGGATGGAAAGTACACAACAGTAAAATTTATGGTTTATTGTACTCAGTTGATCTGTGTACATATATAGTAGACATATGGCCAAAAAATCAATGTAGAAAAATATATTATGGAAAGAAATAATTTATAACATCCGGTAAGATGTTACTTTGAATTGTTTATATTCGACAAAACATAATTTTTTAGATTTGCTTAGATATTTGTAAAAGATTTTATTGAATATAAATATAATTCCCTTGTTCTGCGTTTAACATCAAAATAAAAAAAAATTTAAGAAATTTTACAATATATTCATAAATAAAACTACAAAAGTACAAAAAATAAACAATACTGCCACATTAATCATCAGTGTCTCTATACGATATCGCATACAACTGCGTACAGTCGTTGAAAACTTTTGCCTTCTTGCACACATCGTGATCGAGATTCATCCCATTAATATTCTGAGCGCAGGTCTCGCCCACATCGGATATCAGGACCCTCGGGTCATATCTATGTATGGCTTGCACTCGTCTGTAGTAGTTGCGAATATTTATTAAACCGTCATTAGACATAATGCCGAATTTCTTTAAAACACAATGTATTATACAAGGTATATCATTGCGATCGATGTGTAGAGGGTATCTGTATAAGTTTCTTGGGTACATTTCTGTTAAACATTCATTTGTTATAATATCACTTTTCTTATCATGAGCGTATTGTATGGACAACGAAGGTTCCGTCTCCAAATTGTGTGAGAAGAATTTGTGGCTGTAGCTGTCCACTAACGCTAAGTATGCAAACGTTATGACGAGTAGAACTGAAATTTATGAAAGTTGTGACTTATCAATATTAATGACGCCTTAATATCATAGTTGATTTTTTTTTCTTTTTGTTTTTGTGTTCTGATTACTGCATGCATGTTGGTAATATTGGAAAAATTGATATAAGGAATTGATTTCGCTTGTTCAAAATTTACGTATATATAATATAAACAGAAAAACTAGTCACTATATATTACATTTATCTTATAATTTGAAAATACTCATATTTTATTCTAATCAGTTCAGCATCCATAAACATCGATTGAAGGTAAGAAGATAATTTCAAACGAAATTTCTCTTTTGATAAAAGTTTTACGAATACTTTTTTAATCTTATTACCATATTTGGAAGTAATTTAAAAGTTCTTCTTTTAAGATTAAAATTAATTGTTGTATTTTTGATGTCCTCTCCTTTAAAGGTATTAATTATATCAATGTATATTTCGATTATTTTCACAATTTTTATACTATTTTTTTTTCGATATTAATTTTTCTTATAAATAAATGAATTAATTACAAATTTCTTTGCTCTGTGCAAAGTTTTTGTAATAATTTATATGATTAACTTTTAAACCCCAAAATTACTATAAACCAAAACAAATACTTACTCTCCATATTGCTTAGCAAATTCAGAATACCACAAAGTTTTATTTCAAATGTAAAATGGTTTCCCCATATGGACCTTACATCACAAACTGAACTCTTCCATAACTTCAGAAGTTTTGTTTCCGAAGTACTTATACGTTTGTTTCAAGTCTTTGACAAAATACAAACAATTGCTATTGTTCAATCGATTAAGTTAAAAAGTTGAAACACTTGCCAGGTGCGATTTCTGCTACGTAACATTAATGTTTTGATTGACGTTCAATTTTATGTTTTATATACACTATTTTATATATAATAAGATCTTAGATATTCCTGATTTGTACAAATTTTAAATAAAAACTGGTTCAAACGAATTAATTGCGTATTTTGGTGTTTAAATTTTTTTTTTGAATCACCCGACGCGACGGTTCGTATATTTTGCTCTTTACCTAGTCCGTGGTAACAGGTAGACTCAGGATTTTATATACCTCGAAAATTGTGGTATTTAAAGATTTCTAGTTATAATATTTCCCATTTTTTAAACCTTATTCTACACCTAGGATTAGAAAACATACGTTTTATACGTTTTTTCAAAAAATGTTTTCTAATCCTAAGTGGAATAACACTTTTAAAATAGTAAATATTAAAATTAAACAATTATTTCTTAATAATTTTTAAGTAGTAGAACGCCTGGCTTAGCGATCAGAGCGCTAGGACGGTATCAAAGAGCTGGGTTCGAATCCCGCTTCGTTCAAAATTTTTATACGTTTTTTCAAAAATGAATTCTAGTTAGTTTATTTTTTATATAAAAATTAATTCACTACAGACTGGGTCTGTACCTTTCTCCTTATTTTTACTTATTTCTCATTTACATATAATTATAATCAGCTACTAAGAACTAAAGATCTATATTTAATTTTAAGGGAAATTTTAACAAAATTAAATTATCTTAATTCTACGAGGTACTTATATATATTTAATTTTTTATACCGAATATTTAAAACTAATTACTATTCTTTGATTTTGATTTGGCGGAAAAGGCCATGACCGCTATGGTGGAGGACGACAATACACATTATCTCTATTTGTTTGGTTTTTTTAAGTGTCAAGTGCTATTAATAATAATAATAAAAATAAATAATAAAATCAGGCAAAACAAAGTAAGGTATACAAAATGATAGGAAATCGTTAGTATGAACATATCTGAGAATTGAACTCGTTAACAAGTAGAAATACATAATAAATTACTGGTGACGTTCAAATGAAAAATATCTCTAGCTAAGCTATTAATCTATTTCAACGAGCTATGTTGGTCGATATCATAGAATGCAATATCCAATGTTCCAATAAATTGTAAAATATGATTCGTACCGTGATGAAACTACGTATGTTATGACTATGATTAATGAGCCATTTTGCTGCTTAAAATAACGTTGTCCTTTAAAGGTGTTATCAAATGTGTAGTATTTATTTTAATAAATATTTGTTTTTCTAATGTTTTATTACGAAAAATATTGGGTTTCTTCTAATATCTATATGTATTGACCTTTAATCCATATTTCATACATTTCATACTACTCCGTCCGCAAAATCCTCGTAAAAAGGAACGAAAGTTTTGCCTTCACGAATTTATATCACATGGTGACCATTTTTTTAACACATTGTCTGATTTATTTCTATAAATATTAATATTTTTTCTTTTGACGTTATATTAATAAGAAAATATTTGATCTTCTTCGTCATCTTGAACAATATCTTTCTCTCTCGAAATAAACATACTTCTTTATTTAGATTTCTAAAATAAAAATAATCCACATTACTCATTATTATATTATTTTTCTGTCAGTAACTAAGTCTCGTTTAACTTGGTCAACAAGCTGTTCCAGATATTAGGCGGCACAAACAGACAGACAAAATTTAATTGAAATGTATTTTAATTTTTGTATGTTTTTGTATATACATTTTTTTAAAAAGTCAGTTATTTAAATATTATCAGAATACACTCCCATTTTTTTATTTAATAAATCCCATTTTTTGTTAAAATATAATGCGACTGGGCGTGGACAGCGTCTGACTGTAAATACGATCGGTTGTGGGTTCGATCCCCACTCGAGGGATTACGGAGTGTCTTGACACTTTCTGTCTACCCTGCTATGCGGAATAAAACCGTGAAGCTAAAAAAAATGCAATCTTTACACATGTATGAAAATATTTTTACTATTTTAATTGGTGTTATCATTTTATAAATTATTAAATACTGAAATCCTGAGTTACAAATTTTATATTGAAATTCCTTTACAGTATTAATAACATCATTTATTAGTAAAATAAATTTCAAATCCAAATAAATATTTTTAATATTTTATAACCATATAATTCTCCCTTTCACGATAGTAATCAGATAAGAAAACCCGGCGAACCTTAACCCTACACTTAACCCTCTGGTCACTTTCGATTCGTAATTAGTTTACCCCTAATACTCAGTTTTGGTTAAACCACATATTACAATAACGTAATTGTTGAAAAAAAAAAAGAATAAATACATCAATACAATTAAAAAAAGCAATAGTTGACAATTCCAAGTAAATATTAAAAAATTACAATACATCGCATTAATATTAGCTTAGGATTCAAAACAACATCCTATCGTTTGTATTAATTTTAAATAATCCAAATAATTATTAAGGCACACTTAAGCTGAACATAGAAAAAAATGTTTAGGGCTGAAATGATATTCTTTTTTGTCTCATCACGCTTTTATACCGCATAGCAGGGTAGACAGAGCGTAAATAGTGTTAAGACACTCCGTCCGTTCGCTTTCCACTGAATTTGAGACATTGCAAATTGAGCGGTGGAACTCAACGGTGGTGAAAATAATTTAAATATAATCACATCCCCGAGTGGAACTCAAACCCACAACCGATCAGACGCTATTCGTTACCGGCCCGACGGATAAAATGAACTAATTTCCCTGAAACATTATGTCGTCAAGAAATCCTTCAAAATTTATCATATCTTTACGACTCACTTAAGCAAATTCATATTTTCATTTGAAGTTTTCGTACTTTCTATAACATTCAAAGGCTTCTAACATAATTACCTTATGACTTTCACTGGGACTTGACTTAGGGCTGCTTACTCGCATATTAATATTAAAATGTATAAACTCTGAAATTTACTATCCACTTGAAGACTGAATAATTAATAATTGATATTAAAGATAAAATAACATCTTGTAACTAATCGACTGACAAAACGGTCTACCAATCGAACAGCCGTCAAGGACCAAATTTTTTACGGTTTTTGTATGTATTTGAAAATTAAACTTGTATATTTAAAATTATTTTTTTTATTATTTTTTCAAGGTAAATTATCTAAAGGTACGAATTACATCAGAAAATTTCATTCAGTATTTCAAATAAAATATTTATTCTTAAAAAAGATTTATAAAATTATAAGTTATACATAAGTTATATGAAGATAAATAATAAAATAAAAGTTTTTTTTTTTTCAAATTGTTGGCGTTGAGCATTGCTTGGTACCTTACTTGCGCTCCTCTGACCTTTAAGTTTTCTACACTCTCTAACCATTTAAATAGTGAAAGAAATAGTAAACAAAACTTGTTCTGTTTCCTCATGTTATTAGAAATTTGTGTTTCTGAGAATTTCAGTTGACTTGTTCATCAAAGTCTCTACCGCGCTGCATGCGCATGCGCTTACTGTGATAAGTAACTGAAGACATTCCATCTATGTTGTAGTAGCCTCGATACACGCACACAAGCACACACAGCATATTACCACACTATCTGTAAACCGTATAAGAAATTTCGTTCATAACCTGTTTTATTAATCATCACTTAGCAATTGTTGAATTATGTAAAGCACAATCCTTTTTAAACGACACCATACATCACATCCGCTTCTTGGTACAGGTTTGTGAGTAGTTGAACGATGTGTTATATTGATCGATGGGCGATTGTAAGAAATATAACAGGTTGACGTGACAACTATTAAGAAAGGTAAAATTATTAAGAATCGGATCATAGTAAGTATTTATCTTTTTAGATCTTAATATCTGAAAAGAAAAAACTTAAATTATTATGGTACTATATGGTATATTATGAAATAATGAACAAGTCAGTCAAAAAATATAAGACATTACAATGTTTGTGCCCTAAAAGACACAAACATTGTAATGTATGTCCGGTATTTATATTGAATATATATAAATATTGGATATCAATCTTCTATATATACTGAAATGACATCTAACTAAGCAGTTTTCCTGATTTATCGTTTTATTACAAACATCACTGGCCATAGTCGGAGTCGTATAATAAAAAACTATAGCACTGGCCGATCAACTAAGCCCTATTCACCAAAGCCAGATCCATTTCAAGGCAGTAATAAATGTGTTGATCCTGATTGCCTCCTTGTCTTACTAAATGCTCATGCTTTGCCGCTGCTCATTTTTAATAGCTTCATCTGTATTCACGAGGATGTATTAATGTAAGAAAAGAAAATCTTATAACGTTATATTGACCTCCTTAATGTCGTCTGAATTGTCGAAAATTTGCAGATAATACTATATACATGGATATATTTTTGTAAATCTGACTTCCTGGATGATTAGAATAATTATAAATACGTCTTAACCATATTTTTAAATTACTTTTGAAACTTTGTCTTACATAATAGTAGTATCATTTTGAAAATTAATATACGTATTTAATTAAAAAATTGAATGGTTTTTCAATAAGTTATTTCCATAACTGCATTTATATAAATTTATACACGAGTTGCTACTTAAATTTTGCGTGCAATTTTATAAAGGTGCAACTTTATCAGTTATAATAGATGTGCTAGCTAAAAGCTGAAAGCATTAATTAATTAAAGTAATATTAATAATCTAGGCCAACCTATATATCTATATGTTGGTGCTTACATACGTAAAGTTAAGTGGTCTTCAATTAAAACTAAATTTAGGGACGCATTACTGGCACACACGGAATTTACGTGTTTTATGAGAATCCAGCAGTATTTAGTATTTGTTATGTCTCTTGTCAGGCTGTTCGCCTGTGTACGACAAGGAGCTGGCACGTCGCCTCAATTTGATGATCAATCGGGTGTCAAATAGGACTGCGCTAAATGCACCACCTTGTCTGTTTAATTTGTATTTAGATAGCTGGTGATTTGATGGTTAAGTGTCTGTTCTATGCAGATGATGCAGTGCTAATTGGTCACTATAATAATAGAAGTGTGTGAAAGTAATGGTCTAAGTAAGTAGTCTAAGAGTAAATCTAAGATTCTGGTATTTGAAAGGAATGAAGAAAGAACGTAGAACGAACGTAGAGTAGACAGAAATATTTTAGAACAAGTGAATAAAGGTGGTACATCTAAGAAGTATGAATGTACATAGAAACATGGGTATGCCAGAAAAAGAATGAAAGAATGATGAATACAGTAAAAGTGCGATCTTTTTATTGTTGACAAGAATGGCAGGCGTAAGCGTAAATGTCATAGTAAGAATGAAGAACTACGTGCTCAGGTGATTTAGGCACGTGGAGTGGTCGGGGAGGTCCCGTCTCCAGTAAAAAAAGTCCAAAACAAAAGTATACACATTTAATAGTACGTTACTTTTTTATAGATTTACTTTAAGTAGGTAAGTACTGCTAGATATTTGTGTTCTTAGTTAAATGTATAAAAAAATCCATCGCATATAATTGTAGCGTATTTAAAATTAACATTAAATGAATTTAAATATATTTCCAAAAACAGAATAATTCTATTTGAATGATTTAATTACTTGGAACCAATATAATTCAAAAGCTTTTTCAAACCTACTAGGGTCAGAGATAACCTAGTGTCAAGGCACTCTGTTAAATACTTTTCGTCCAAAATCGAGACATTGTTTGCTGAGTAGCGAACTCAACGCTGCATGCACTTTGTATTACCAGAACGAAGAAATAAAAGTAAATTTGAAATTATATTTCCTCCGAGCGGGATTCGAACTCACAACTAATAGCGTTTACAGTCCGACGCTGTTCCACAGCGCCACAATGACCTCAAATTAACACCCTTTCCGTCGGAATTTGAGATATTGGAACTTAACACCAAATTCAGCAAAAGCCGATAGCGTATTTTTATTTCTTTAGAATTAAAAAAAAATGTTTTCAATACAAACAATAAATTCAATGCAAACAATCTTTGTAACAAAAATAAACCTTGGAAATGATTATTCCGCCTCATTTACCTGTCTATTTCGTTTCGTATTTTCAAATCTATTTCTGTATTCTTAAAATGAAATTTCATCCGAACGGAGTTTTAATTTCCGCCTCGGTCCAACATTTTCCATTTGACCAATTTTATAAAACTAAACGTGAACATATTATTTGGATTTAATGATAGTACTTTATATTTTAAATTATGGATTATTGTCTTCCTGTTATTATTATAATTGTATGTATCTGTGTACATACAATAATCATTCGGTACAATAGTTAATATTTTATATTGATAAATATAAATGAAAAATGTATCAATGTGGGTTCGATTGTCGTTCGATGCAATGATTCTACTTAAATTATTGTAAATGTTTCAATAAAGCCAAGCGCGACGTTTATTTACGCCGCTCAGTCATAACGAATCACGCATGTTGTTTACGGATGAAAAACAGAGATCAGATTGTCTTGATACTAAGGTATGCCAGCTTATTCTTATTCTTATTCTTTTTTTTTTGTCACTGCACTCTTTTCAGAGTAGTTGGTGGTGCGTCTTACAATCCAACGCTATTCTTCACCGATGGCTGCCTATCTGGTACACTAGTTAAGAGATATTAATGTCAGCCCTTACCTGATTCATCCAAATTATTGCAGCTCTGCCACGTGAACCGGTTCCTTATACCTTTCCTTATGCTTTTACAAAACTAAAATTAAAACAATTTTATGAACAAATGAAAATTTTCGTGGCTTTATACCGCATAGCAAGATACATAGAAAGTACCTGGCGTCAAGATACTTTGCTCCGTACTCCACTTTGATTATCATACCTCATTTACTTTTTTGATTAATATTTACTCACAATATTATATAACTAATATGAAATATCTATTCTAGGCCGGTCGTGGACCAGTGTGACAGCGTCTGACTGTAAACGCGACCGGTTGTGGGTTCGATCCCCACTCGGGGGAGTGATTATATTTAAAAATTATTTTCACTTCCTCGTTCTGATAAAGACAAAGTGCGGCGTTGAGTTCCACCACTCAACACGCAATGTCTCGACTTCGGTGGAAAGCGAAGTACAGTGTGTCGTGACACTAGGTACTCTCTGTCTACCCTGCTATGCGGGATAAAGCGTGAACCTAAAAAAAATATCTATTGAAATTAAGCACATAAGATCGTTGCAGGAGAAAATGCGGAGTTGAGGTCGCCCCCCTGTTTTCATACAGAGTGTCTTATCATTAGGTTAACTCTCTACTAGTACTCTGTTATTCGGGAAAAGCGTGAAGAGTAACTTTTTTAATTAATGAATAAATGATTAACAAGTACTTATCCCTATAATTTAACTTTAGATCCCTACTCATATAGATTATATACTATGACCAAAAGAAGAGAGATGCAAGTAGCTCCTTGGCATAATCTAGAAATAATATTCTTCTAGTTTCTACACTTTGAGGTAAACTATAGATTAAAGGCTGTATAAATTGAAGGTTTTTATTTTATTTGAATTTAACTTGAAAGCTGGGAAAAAAATGTCAAAGCATCTCAGAACTAACGAGGCTAAGGCATTTCACTTTGCAATAACAAACTCTTTGAGTTTTGAAAATTTGTTACGTTTAAGAAAACATTTACAAGACGAAGATAAATAGACGTCTACTGTAATTAAATTCTTTTATGCAAATTTTTGAAGGCTGTGCACACCAATGACATGGGTTTTTTAATATTTTTTTTCCCATTCAGACGTGATGGCGCACTTAGGACGTGCTTTTTACATGGGCATTACATGGAGTTACAATGTTTTAAATTTAATACTTCCAAATATTTGTTGAGGCCGTTCATGGCGTAGGACAGCGTCTGACTGTAAATGCGACCGGTTGTGAGTTCAATTCCCACTCGGAAGACTGATTATATTTAAATTATTTTAATTTCTTCGCTCTAGTAAAACAAAACGCGGCCTTGAGATCCGACACGGCAATGTCTATGTAAAGCTAAAAAAATGTTACACGTATTCAGAAGGTGTCTCAATCATATAGTAATGATGCTCCTATTAAGGTTGCATCTGTTAGAACAGAAAAAATGAATTGAGATAAATTTTAGTGCTTTATTATATATTTGCGCATTGGTTTCGTTGCTGTGAAGTGACCGATTATATTAATAAAAAAAATGTATAAGTAGTTTAGAAAATAACTTTTTAAACGGAATAAATAACGTACTGTGAAATCTCAAAACTCTATACATTCAATTTAAGTCGCTGGTCCACTGCGCAGGGACCTAATTCACAGAATCGATATCCCTGATTATTTTATTTAGATTGACATGTTTAAATTCATCATATCTTTCAAATGGAATGTCCAATTTTAATAATTTAAATAGTAATAAGTAAAAAATAATTTAATACTTAATAGGGTAAGGATTACTACAGAGATTACTACTATATAAAAGATATCGATGCCCCTTTCCCCTCACCCCCGCAGTCACTCTTTACGCTGCGCGGGACCACATACGCCGCGTTATTTTACTATTACATTAATTATTTTCGTTATATCTTTTGAATGAAATGTCCGATTTTAATAATTTAAAAAGTGTTATACAGGTATCGAAATGATCTTTATTTAAATATAGTTAATGGGGTAAGGATTAATGCAGAGATATAAATAATGTGATTTCAATCTTGTAACATTTTTTCGACTTTTAAAATGTACAAAAATAGTTATAGTGGCGTAACTAAAGTAGTTGGACGTATGGTATCGCGGACTTTTTTGTACATATTGATACGATCTATAATACTGTAAAATATTTTTTGTTCTATCACCCATAGCTTTTGCAGCGCACGCGATGATTTTTACAGCTACTTTTTCGACACCTTAACATTATTGAATTTTTATTAAAGATACCTATTTTGTTGAAAATATAATATACCCTATGTTACTCAGTGAAGATTCAGCTTTCTAATGGTGAAAGAATCTTTGAAATCGGTCCTGTAGTTTTTGTGTGAAAACGCAGCAAACATGCAAATATTTCCTCTTTATACGATTAGTATAGGTATTTATACTGGGGATTATTTAAAAAAAACATTAGTTCTTGAAATACAAAAGGAAAGTTAAAATGATCTCTCTATTGAATTTACTCTCGTACTTTTTTTATAATTATATATAAGAAACATGAGTTCCACCACTCAACACGCAATGTCTCGAATTCGGTGGAAAGCGAAGTACGGAGTGTCTTTACACTAGGTACTTTCTGCCTACCCTGCTACGCGGGATAAAAGCGTGAAGCTAAAAAAAAAGAAGCTCAAAGACATGAACCGTTTCCCACTTTTTATTAATAGAAAAATTGGTAAATACTAACGCCCACCGATGTAAAACTGACTATAAATTTTCCCTAAACGCATTTTAAACAGACATATATCGTTAAAAAATATGAAGTACATAAATATTCTGAATTTTTCATTTTGAAAATGTAGTTATTTAATAATTAATTATTGTATGTTTACTAATTATTAATAATTTTTACTATTTAGTTAGTGTGAAAGGGAACAAATAAAAGATTACATATATATATATATATCAAAAATGAGTAGGTATCAGGGAGTTCACATTTAACATAATTAAGTCGTTAAGACTTTTATAAAGACATAACGAAAAAAAGTAATAAAGGATACTGAAGACTATTGCGATTTTGTTTTCATATGCACATATGTATGTACCTAAGTGAGTTCGTCACTGACCACGCAAGTTGTCGATTTCAGGCAGAAAGCAGGCGGAGTGTCTTAACACTAGATTATCTCCGACTACACTGGTATGCGGTAAAAAGCATGTAGCTGTTTCTTTTATTATTACTACGTAATAGAGGACGAAAGCTTTGAGCGTGTTAGATTTACTTTAGTCAAGTATATACTCGAATAGAGTAAGTTTAACACGCTCCGTTGAAGACGCTTGAAAAGTGAACAATAGAGCGTTTTTAATTAGGTTATTTCCTTTGACCGCTCAAAATAAGTACGATATTTTAATAGAATCAAAAATGTGTTTTGTTTATAGCAATATTCTTTTGTTGAACAAATCTGTCTGCTATTTTTATCAGAACAGAAAATGTTAATTTAAATTATAGAGTTATACCATAACAGTTGTATTTGATGAAAAACCTAATTTTAAATATATACATATGTATCATAATTTTTAGTTTACATAATTTTTTAATGCCGTATTGAATAAAGCACTTTTAGTAATATGCTATGTATTTCTCCATTTTACACATATTTTAGGAAGCAGTGCATGCTAGAGATTCATCGTAGTGTCTAGATATTATCTATTTTCGTAAAGCAAAGACTTTTTTATTCCGTTTGTAAATAAGAAAATATTTTAATTACAATTACAACCCGTAATAGGGATTCGAACCTTAGCTATGGGCTTCACAGTCAAACGCTGTTTTACTGCATTACAATAGCCTTATATAATACTTAAAATACGTTAAGTGTACACACGCCGATTAATTATATATATATATATATATATATATATATATATATATATATATATATATATATATATATATATATATATATATATATATATATATATATAATGAATTTTACGTAACATTTTAATGGTGCAGGCCCAGCTTAATCAATTGTCTCTTTGCGACTTGCAGCGAGCTTTCTAGTGGCTAACGATCATTATATCAAAAGCTCCAAAAGCTTTTTTAGCAAAGCTGTGTTTCATAATGGTAAAGGTCAACAGAAAAATGGAAATGTGATTTTTAAATTAAGATTAAAAATTAAAAATCAGAATTTTTAACTCTTACTCTGTACTCTACTTTTATATTATATATAGTTAAATAAGAAAAAAGATGTTTTCAATTCATTGCTGAATGATAAAATACTGAATGTATTTATTTGTAGGAACTAATGTAATAGATTCAAAATTGTATATACTTTTTATATATATATATATAATATAATATAGTTTAATGTATATTGTCTATTTTATTACCTTTTGCCAGTAGCAAAAACGTAACCTAAATCAACAGATATTGGAACTGTTTGTTCGACACACCTTAGACAGATCGGGTTTATGTAACCTTTTGATTGCCTTGTCGTCTGCGCTATTCCAAAATTAGAATTAGAATGAAGAAACTATTGTCAAAGTATCTAAACTGACAACTTTGTCGACTCTTCTATAATTAAGTGCAGGGAGAAGTTTTAAATTTTCTAGGGAGTTTTATCATAAACGTGAAGAATAAATAATATAGCCGTTAGCCTTTTTTACAAAAATTATGCAGACGTAGGTTTACAAAATTGGACACAGTTGAGGTTTGTTATAGAAAAGCAAGGAAATCAATACTCGTATAATGCATTAAAAACATTATTAAAAAAATATTAGGCACTATCATAACTTTGACATTTCTTTGTATAAAGTGGTATATATGTTGTTATGGAAACGCGTATGTTACCATTTATCGTAGAGCTGTTATCTAATATGTATACTTAAAATATTTTGTCTCTCACATTTGATTACGTAAAGTGCGACGTCGTGTTCAGTCACCCAGTATACAATATTTTAAATGAAATTGGCATTAAGAATAGTATGATAAACAACTCGTAGATTTTGCTGTGATACGCTTCCGTTTATTTTTTTAGTATTACTTTCAACTCAGAGATTGTATTTTTTTTGGCTTCACGCGTTTATCCCGCATAGGGTAGACAGGAAGTGCCTAGTGTCAAGATTTCTCGACACCTAATTCGAGGCATTGAGTGTTGTGTTGTATGTGGTGGAAGTCAACGCCGCGCTTTATATTATCACAGCGAGGAAGTGAAAATAATTTAAATTAAATCATTCCCCCAACTGATAATCGAACCCACAACCGATTGTGTTTACAGTCAGACGCTGTACTGCTGCGCCACAACCGGCCTTTTATTGTTTAGTACGATTAATCTGACGATAATAATTAGAATATTCTAGAATGTTGGAATGTTAGTCTAGAAAAGGTAGGTAATTTAATTTGAAGTACTGACAGTACTTTAAATAAGAATACCTACCTATTCTAAAGTAACATTTTAACTCTAAACACGTCAAATTTATAGCACCTCTCTTTGGCGTGGGAGGTTAATAATCATGCTCTTTAAGTTAGCTCCAAAAATCCATAGTTACTTTGCATAATAACCAAAGCTTAAAGTAAAAACTTTTGGTTCTAAATTGCAGACAGCCATTCCATTTTTCCTAATTAGTAGCACTTAGATTTCTGTCTGCCTTTTTTACTAGAGTTCTCTCTTCAATTCGAATATAAGATAATATAACTTTTATTTCAACTTTGCTTAAAGTGGATTGAAAACTTTTAGAAAATATTCTATTTTTACTACTTTTAAAGTTTTATTCTACATTCAGGATAGGAAAGTTTTATTTAAAAATCATATAAATATTTAATTTTTATAAGTATTACTTAGCGGCCAGAGCGCTTCGATGGTTTCCAATAGGCGTGCGTTCGAATCCCGCTGCGTTCAAATTTTAATACGTTTTATTTAAATAGAAAATTATAAAAATAAATTATAAAGAATAAATTTTGGGTTTTTAAATTTAACTTCATTACTCTGGAAAAGAAAACCGTATTTAAATTTTTATATGAAATTCCGATAACACATACCATAAGGAATGCGTCTTTTTTGGTAAGCCGTTCTAGGAAGAAAAGTGATATATATATTTGACATACTTTATAATACATATATACACACACATTACATATTGCAATGAATTTATTATAATATATTGGTACATTTGAAAATCATATAAATTGTACAATTGTATAAAAAACTATTTACGTATTTCCGACATGTCTAAACCATGTCCGAGCGAATGGACTAATGAGATGAAATATTTTCTCATTCGAACGCTTTCAACTTTGGTGAGCGCAAAAGGAATGAAAGTAAAATGAACATAACTTGTTTCTCTGGAGTATTCAGCTCGAAAGCTTGTTTGTTAGCGCTTTATGCATGCATTATGAGTTTTTCTTTTTTCAATTTTAAATTATTTTTCACATTATGCAACTAGGTAACTTGTTTTTCTGTTATATTAGGTAAGTCCACCATGACACTGTGGGACAGCGTCTCATAATTATAAGTGCGATTGGTTGGGGGTTCGATTCTCATTCGGAGTGATTGAATGGGAATATGATTCCCAAAACAATACATTACAAACTTTCAACACTTGAAAGTTCGTTACTTGGCATACAATAATTCAGCATAAAGTAATGTGTAATATAAAACTTTTGCTTTTCTTATATAAATTATTTCTTGGAAAAGTAAACGTAGTTAGGTAGTGAATTTTGGTTACTTTAAGTTTAACTTTGCTTGAGCCAGTACCTTTATATTTGCAGATCTGCTCCACAGTCATATGCTAGGGGGTAGGAGAAGGCAGCATGCGCATTTCGCATCTCCACCTACCCTAAAGGAACTACGGCGTCATCGAGTCTGCGGGTGTTTTGGAAGAAACCCTGAAGTCGACGATGGCCCAAATTAGGTTGCCTATTCACCGAGTTGTCGTTGCGGGATGATGAAGTAAAGAGTTTCTAGGGGGTTTTAGTGTTTACTATCAGGTTTACTGAAGTACTGCATAAAGTACTTTTAAATTAATATAGATCAAGTTTCTAGATACTATCTAGCTAGTCTTTGGGTAAGAGTAATATTTAATTAATATAGGTTTATCTAAAGATATAGATAAGATGTGGATTGTCATATAGGTACTATATGTAGGAAAGTCTTTGAAAAATTCTCCGAAAAAAATTACAAGAGATTTCACATTAAACTGTTGAGACTATGAGAAATGAGTGTAAAAAAACTACGGCATTAAAGTCCAGACAAATGAAATAGTAGATAAAAATATAAATATATTTAAATATATATACTCAAGCCATTATCATAGTGACATACATATAGAAAGACCTAAATAAAAGCTAAGTTAAATTTAACATAATATTTTATGTTAATTAGGAATCATTTGTGATTCAAATTTGGCGTTGCGGTAAGTCTTTGTGATGTTGTCTTTTGTTTCATTTCTATTGCTTTACTAAATTTTTCTTTTACTAATTTATAACAAAAGAAAATTTAAATTAAAACCAAACGTAGTGATTTTAAATGGCTTAAAAGTTAGAAAATGGCATTATAATTAAATTAAGTATTATATGGAATGAAAAATTATAAACTTATGACATCTTTTAATATTAATAATATTAAAGTATTTAATTAATTTGTTTTTAGTTTTACGCTTTATCCCTGGCAGGGTAGTTAGTGAGAACGGAGCGCCAAACACTACGATTCCTGCATACTTCTTTTACCGCGTACACAGTTATTAATGTCTTCATACAGGCCCTTAGGGGCCAGTATCATCAATACTGTTTTCTCGAAGGTAAACCACGGTCTTTCTCGACTGAATATTTTTTAGAATACATTATAAAGTTACAAGGCATGTACATATGTACCAGAATAACACCTATATCATAAGAATAATTATATTTTTCTAGTTTTTAATTTCTCATTTGCTTGATATTGGAGCGATAGAAACCAAGACAGTTTATTTTCCACTGTCCATATACGTTTGGACAAAACACAAAGCCGCGCTTTGGTAACTAATATTCACAGTTTGCTTTGAACCCATTATACACTGTGACAAATCAAATAAAACCTGACTGCGCCACTATAACGTAATATTAAACGTAAAATTAAAACATGCCATTATTTCTAAGACTACAGTATTTTTTAAATAAAATATTTTTCATTACTGGATATAGGTTTACGCTTTATCTTGTCTAGCCTAGTGTAGTCAGAGACAACCTAGTGTCAAGACATTTTGTTGACTGCTTTCAGCCTGAAATCGAGATATTGTTAGCGGATATATTAAATTACTTTCTAAATGTAATCATTTTGTCAAGTGTTCTCACTTGACAAAATGATACCTAAAACCAATCATGTCAGCCAGACATTATACCACTGTACCACGATGGCAACTTTTTTCTATCTCAGTTGGTTTTTGGCACTTTGCAGTTCAACAATATATTAATAATAAATATCTAAAATACAATCTTAAAATAGCACCCTGTGTCTTCATTCCAATAAAGCCCAGAAAAAGCCGCAATTAATTTTGAGTAATTAAGTCCCTCGCACTTCGAAAGTCTAAGCAAAAAAGTTTAGAAATTAAGCTTAAAATCTAATTAAAATAAGATAGAACAAAATAAAAAGCTATCTTGGGTGTTAATGTTTTAAGCGTTAATTAAATTTGGTCTAAAGAGATTTTCAATTTCGTTTGTAATCTTCTTGGCAGTTTTCTGCGCTTTGTTATTTCTGTATTGTTATTATATCATTATACAAATTATAGGTTTATAAGCGTTTTGTATGGTTATCAAACTATGGTTTAAAAGTGGTATTTATTTACGTATATACATACCACTTGTGTTGTTTTTTAAGTCAAGATACGCCATTCGAAACAGTGTTAAGAGGCGAACTCAACGCTGCTCTTTGTCAACCAGAGAAAATATATTTCAAATATAATTAATAAGTCTCCCGAGTCATAATCGAACCCACGACCAATTGCGCTTACAGACACTGTCCATCTGCAATGCATCATTGCACATTTTTGTTACTTTATAATACATTCATTTATTTTACACTTTTTATTTCGTTGGCATGAAGTATATATGTCACATTCTATATTTCAAAGACATTAAATTGAATTAAAATGATATTATAAGTGTATTTCACGCTTTCTCCCACAAAACGCAGTAGTCAGAGATAACATAGAGCTAACACATTCCGTTGATTGCTTTCATTTGGAAATGGAGTCATTGCTTCAGTGACGAGCTCAACGCCGCGCTTTGTTTTCATAGAGCAGAGAAATAAAAACAAATTATAATTATAATCTATCTTTCGGGAATCGAACCCACAACCAATTGTGTTTGCAGTCAGACAGTTTCCCATTACACCAAGTTAATAATAAATTAAATTGTTAGTAAATTCTATTAATATTAATATAATAATTAGCACTCCTGAGGTAAGAATGTTACGCTTATTATACTTTGTTCCTCAATGATGTAATTGCTCAACTTCACACATGAATTGTCAAAGTGCCTGTTTTCTGCGTTGCTTCATGTTGTTATAGGTGGTTAATATTTTACGTATAAATCTAGATTGTAACTATGTAATGATGATGATGAATTAAAATTAGTCCTAAGTGTGCAATAACACTTCAAAAATAGTAAAATATGAAAAAAATACAATTATCTCTTAATAGTCTTTGGGTAGCAGATATTCGTAAAAGTCTATCTACAGAGATACTAACAACATGAATAAGTTGTAACAAACATATAAGAATTTCGAGGCAGCCGGTTGCAGAACGCATAGCTTAGCGGTCAGAGCGCTTGGAAGATTTTCGAGATGCATAGATTTGAAACTCGCTGCGTGCAAATTTTAAACGTTTTTCGAAAATTATTGTTAATTTATCTTATTAACGAGAAAGACAAAAAGAACTCAAGGATAAATAACTTCCTTGTTCTTAGCGTTAGTTGTTATTTAATTTTATTCAACGTGGGTTTAAAATGTATTTGTATCCAATAAAATTACATCATAACTGCGCTTTAAAGACCTCTTAATTCTAATACTCTAATAAGACCTCTTAATTAATTAAGATTTCAACGAAAATTATATCGTCATAAATGTTGACATTTAAAAGTAATACTTGAACTAACTCAATTTGAGCATACGAGAGGTACTGTCAAAGTTTCAGATTGCTCAGTAATCCACTTCCAACACAGTGTATACTTAATTACAAACTTGGCTTGTTCGTCTTTCTCATGACCTAAAGCTACTCAAACAATCAATATTTATACGTCAAATAACAATAAAGAACACTCAGTACAAATTTTTACATTAAATAATTGGTCTTTTGTGAAGACGCACTGACACACATAATATTTATACGAGTGTTTGTGTATATATATAAATAAATATAAATATATATATATATATATATATATATATATATATACTTTCACGATATATATATATATATATATATATATATATACATATATATATATCGTGAATAAAAATAAATATACAACTGACCCCTTATTAAGAAAATTAGGCGGTGAGAGGAAACATGTTCGATCTAAAACCATCACCGCTTTAACAGCTTAAAAGCCTAAAAAATTGTAGCTTTTGATAATAATTTTGTGAATATAATTATAAACACACTTAGGTTATTTTGTTTTATTCTTCTTTTTTTTCTGTAGACATTTAATTTAAGGCTAACAATTTAGCTGATGGCAGTGTGTTCAATTTCCACTCGGAAAATAATTATATTTCGTCGTTTTGGTAAGACAAATCTAGGCGTTGAGTTTCACCAATGGCTGGATTTGACACAGTTACAACATACAGGTCATCGTTGAATTTAAAATTAGTATACACACAACACTTACGGTGAAATATTTCAAAGCAGTATTCTTATCTTGAGTGGTTTAAGCGCAGAAGTATTATTTTCATTTAACAATTTGTACCCATATTGTATTACGCGTGACGTGTTGTCATTCGACATAAATGACGTAAATATTGACTACTACTACAATACTATATGACGTTGTCGATCTGCAATTTTCCATTCAAACAAAACCTACCTGAGTTATCTCTCTCTCTGTTTGACGCATATAACTATTTTTTATAATAAATTTCACATTTACTGCAATTGTATTTCTGATTTACATCAAGTTATTTAAAAACGTTTGACTACAATTATTCATTGTTTTCATAATTAGTCTACAAACTGCTTACAAATTTTAGCTTTTTACAACTGACTCTGCAATACTTTCACCCACTGCAAAATCCACTTACAATTGTAACTTACATTGACACAAAGTGAACTAAACATTAACATTAGTAAATTTATGCGAAGAAAATTTCAACCATATTCAAAACTTAATTAAACTAACACAAAACTTAAACAATCATAATATAAATATAATAAAAATAAGCCACGTCTGATTTTAACGTATAAAAAACATTACACAGATAATAAAAAAAGATAATAAAATTGAAAATAATTGCAATAAAAAAAAATTTAATTCTTATAATTAAATGTTCAATGACTTTTATTATTTAAAAATAATTATAAGAAATAATTTATTTAAAATTAATGTTATACAAAATCATTAAAATCGATCGGATACTAAATAATACATTTTAAAAGGCTTTTCCAGGTAGGAAGAGCGCGAGCGTGAATAGGAACAAACGAGTGCGGCGTCGAAAAAATAACTTATAATTATTTGTAAATTATTTACTTTCGCTAAATTACTTTTCAATTTTAAAAATTCTCGTAAAAAGTATAATAAACATCTATTTATTATTTGCAAAATTCAATTTATTTTGTGCAATAATTTGATAATTTAAACACAACATATTTATTTGTCACGGAAATGGCGGTATAGATTAAAAAGGCCGACGCCGGCGGTCAACAGAGTTGAATGTCACTTGCCGCCATGTTAAATTATAAAATTTTATTTATTTACGACTTAAGAAATTATCTAATATCATTATATTACAAATATAAAGGTATGATTTAATAATTAGTAAATAATTACAAGTTTCTTTATAGCTGCAGTGCGAAAAAAAGAAATTATTAAAAAATATTGTCGACCGGAACAATGAATATGTAAAATAAATTTAGTTTGATCTTAATTTTATTAAATACTTTCTTTATAGGTAAATCTAAGTTTTAAATGCACTTATAATTAATTATTGACATAATATGGCCAATTATTTTACAAGTACAATCGAAACAAATAGATAATTTTAAATTATAAAACCTAAGTATGTGGAATAACACTTTAAAAATAGTAAATAATTTTTAAATATGTTTTTGACTTCGCAATATTGAAGAGTGATCTTGAACTTGTTAGAAATTGCATAGTATAGTAATAATAAATATTTTATTTCGTCATGTGTATTATTTAAAGTATAATCTTTAACCTAAAACGACATTTAGATTTTTGACCAGCCTTAAACACATTCAAAGTTACAGTCACAGTTAAGTTTAAAATTAATAAAATCATAAAAATATGTGTATTTTGGTGGTTTATCCTTAGCGAAAATAGTAAAGCCAATTTAAAGAAATTCAAGTTAAATTTTTAGTGTCGTCAGTCGTACATCACTTAGTAACTGATGTGTTTTTACAATTTGTTTCCATTACTTGTATTATTATTGTTAGTATTTCTTTTCTTTGTGTTTTTGTGACAGTATTTATTTAAAATTTCTTTATACAGAATTGGACAGGTATTTATTTCCTATTTAGTTTATTTATTTAGTCTTTAACAATGGCGAGTATCGTAATGGAAAAAATATATAAAAATAGTACTTTTAAGATAACTGATATAATTTTCTTTTTAGTTTCACGCTTTAATCTTGCACAGCAAGGCAATTCAGACTTAGTATCAAGACACTATATTCCGCTTTCCGCCGAATTCGAGATATAATGCATCGAGTCGCGGAACTCAATGTCGCGCTTTGTCTTACCAGAGCGAGGAAACGAAAATAATTTTAATGTAATCCCCGTGTTCCCCGAGTGGGAATCGATCCCACAATTGATCTCGTTTACAATGAGAAGCTGAGGTACTGCGCAATCGGCGTATTTATTTTATATAATATTAGTAAACGCCCACAATTTTACTTGCGTGGACTTTATGACTTTTATTTATTTTAAACTACTTACTGCGCCACAAAACTCCTAATTTAATTTTTCATCGAAAACTATATATGATACTGAATAACTGTTGCAAATGTATAACTTTATATGTATAATTTAGCTAAGCTAGAATGGTTCTCTATCATACATTCCAGATCATCTATTGTCATGCGTTAATCAAAAATACTCACCACGATCAACATATGCTAAGACGCCATTTGTTTTTCTATTGACTGTTTTATATCATACTTAGAACACAATGAAAACCAAAATGAATTATAGCCTATACGGAACCCAGGACAAACAAACAATGACGGTGTAAATATGCACTTGTGTATAACGCCCAGGGTGGAGAGTTTCAAAATAAAAAAAAAACTGTTTACGAGTTAGTTTGAGAGATTAGTGTATATATATATATATATATATATATATATATATATATATATATATATATATATATATATACAAACAATCATTGAATTATTTTTCTATATTTAAAGTATTATTACACAATTAGGATTAGTAAACATCTCATTTTTAATATATTTATTTATGTTTCAACATCCCTCTCAATTTTTAGGATATAATTCTTAACGTAACACTTTTTTACTGTCTTAATATAAAGTAGGTACTTATTCTACATCGCTACACTTCATACATTCTTGGTGTAGCTCTTTTTGGTTGATGATTAACAATGATTATTAAGCAATTCATTTTCCTATTATTTAAGAAAATACAGTTTCGTAGGTTTATTTAATAAGATTAGTCTATAAAATCAAGTCTGTAAAAGATTTTTTAGCTTCCTAATAAAAAATGTTTATTTTAATTTAAATATTTATAACAAAGGCAACTACACCGTACAAATATTAGCTGGAGAGCAACAAAACTTAAACGTTGTGTTCATTGCAATAAAGAGGGTACTTACCTAAATATATCAGACTAAGTATCACGATAACTTAAACATAAAATGTATTTTTTTATTATTCTTAAGCGTTACTTAGAATTAAAAAATGTATGTCATGTATCGATCAGTGTTCTCGAACCTTTTCCAAAAGGTGCAGGTTCAACTCCCAATTCAAATTTTATACGTTTTCTAAAAATACAATTCTTACTCTAAGAAAACCTTACTCGTTTCTGGAATTTATGGAAATTTTACAAAACGAGTTAATATGAGACACTCGAAGCACTTCAAATTTCACCAAACTGAAAGTTATTCTTGACAAAAAATTTCACCTACAATTTACATTAAGCAGTTTTGCTCTGGAGGTCTTTGCTCTTAGCTTTAAGGAGTCGGAATTTTTCATTCGCTTAATCTGCCACTTCTCGGGTTTACGAGGTTGATTTACTACTTCGGTTTATGGCCACAGTAATGCCTTGATTTTTACTGTCTAATCCAATTTGAAGTAGCCTGGCTAATTCTAGCAAGCTCCAATTTTAGGTACTTTGAAAGTTACAAATACTTTAAATAAATATATATTTATATATTTTATTGTAGTTAATGTTTTTATAATTGAATTTTTTGTGTATAATTAATTCAAAACAAAAGCTGATTGTTAAAAGTATTTTTAAATACGAGCCTAAATAGGCTCAGGCTAAATAAAGAAAACCCTTTATTTACATGTTTGTTTTATAAAAAAAAAGATGTAAGTTATACCGAAAAAAAAACAGGGCAAAAAATGTTTACTTAATACTTGTAAAAAGAAGAGATTATATTTTCAGGTACTCCACAAATTATCATATAAAGTGAAAATCCGAACACGTGTATTGGCTATTATCAAGATCGGGGACGAAAGTTGAGAGGTTTTTCGATTTGTTCCTAATGCGCGATCTACTCTAAGCTGCCTTATTATATGGCGGTTTTATTTGGAATTAGGTTATTTTTTTATTAGTTCTTAAGTATTTTTTTAAGCAAGAGGCTATCGTGTTCCATCGAGACAATGTCTTACGGTAAACCCAATGATTGTGGGTTCGTTTTCCATTTAAGGGTATTATTTAAAATATATTATAAATCTAGGCCGGTTATGGCGCAGTGGTACAGCGTCTGACTATAAACGAGATCGGCTTTGGATCTTGGGGTTCTCACTCAAAGGAATGAATATATTTATATTATTTTATAATTATTGCCTCGCTCTGGCAGGACAAAGCGCATAAGCCCAGAGCTTAGTACAAGCGTCAGTCTTACATAACTGTGAACTAGACATATAAATTTCAGCCACAAAAAAACAAACTTATTATCATCTCGAATTCGGGACTTTGATCCGCGAATATATATTATATTGACACTTGTTTCTCCTTCTAGGTGAAACGCATAATTGCTACTTTTTCCCTTAATAAATGATCTGCGTTGAAAAGAAATTGATTGCTTTATAAAATCTTTCTTTACGAGTTCATTCTAATACTTTATTCGCTATATATAAGTATATTTTAATTATTTTGCGAGTCGAATTTAAATATTTTTTTCTTCAGAAATTGTTCTTTCAACTGAAATAAAATAAAGCTCTAAGCATAAACCTTTACATTTATTATATAAAATTCTTACATCACTTTTAAAACTTATAAAAGCTTAAGAATTAATTAGTGGATGATTATATATTTTATCTTTTTATTATATACTTTAATAGGAAAAATTGAAATAGGTAAATATTTAGAGATTTCTTTCAAAATATACATTACATACTAAATGAATTAGAATATAAAGCCTTGTTGCAGACTATTCTTTGCAGTTTAAATTCTATTTTTTAGATAATCTGTTCTGGTAATGGCGGAAATCCATATTAAGTCTTTTTTTTTTAGCTTCACACTTTTATCCTGCATAGCAGGATAGACAGAAAGTACCTAGTGTCACGACTCTCCGTACTTCATTAAGCCTTGTCTATGTTATTAATTATTTTGAACGCCCTACTAACAGGATAATGGTAGCTTTTGTTTAAAAATATACTTATCAGATTAATCGGAAAGTATTTGAAGTAGTTTCTAGGTATCAAGTAAATATTTAATTTCAAACACTTTAACACGTTATTAAGAATTATTAATCATTTGGAATAGTGTGATTTTATTTTACTTAAAATAACAAACATGACTGTGATAATTCTTTTATAAGTATACAAATAAGAAATAATTTTTAGAAACTTATCCTCAGTGTGAAATAATAATTTAAAAATATTATATAAAAAGCAACTTTACACTTTATTCCACATTATAATATATATAATTTAGTTAGGGACTTAAACCTAGTGTCAAGACACTTCGTTCACTATTTTCCGCTTGACTTATTGCTTTCGGCACACTATTAGTCTTAGTCCATAGAGAAAAGAATACATTTTAAATATAATCATTCCTTCGAGTGGGAATCTAGGACCAGGTTAGAAAATAATGTTAAAATATCTCTTACTATTTAATTAAAAGAATGACAGCTTTAAAGTAATAAAGTCTTAAAGAAAAATATATATAACATGCTAACATTCTACAATATGAAAGAGACCTACGCCACTTCCGAAATTCCATTTGTACAAGAAATTGGTGTCACAGTGATGGATGATCTGACATTTTCAACATGACATATATCTGGATGAGATTAAGGATTTGTGCACGCTATGAAATATGGTACGATATTTATATTTAATTTTCGCATAAATTTTGACAAATTTTAACAATTTATTTTAATAAATTTGGGTGGTGGTGAACGGAGGGTTGTGATGAACGGAATGGAGAAATTGTTTTTTTTAGCTACACGCTTTTAACTCGCATAGTAGGGTAGACACGAAGTACCTAGTGTAAAGCCACTCCGTACTCCGCTTTTCACTGAATTCGAGACATTGCGTGAAAGGCTGATAGTGGCGCAGTGACAGCGTCTGACTGCGAATTGATCTGTTCTGGGTTTGATTCCTTGTTTGAGGAATAATTACATTAAATTATTATTATTTCCTGTCTGTGATAAGATAAAGGGTGGCGTTGAGTTCCGCCACTCAACACGCGATGTCTTGAATTCGGTAAAATTCCTTAAATATCTTTAAAGATATATTATATAATAATAAAATGTAACATAGAGTTAAGTGTCCCTTTGAACAATACTATGAAAGACGAATTGCTATAAACTTTTGATATAGTCGACAGCTGTATGTATCAAACTTTTCCCATTTGCTGCTTACAAGCATTTGTTAGGCGTCTAAAAGTGTATCTTTTACTTGTGTTTTTGTTTCATATTACTTCTCTAATGTTTTATGTTATATTGTTTATAAGTTATATACTTTATAATTAACTTATTATATTTTGATTTATATAATATATTTAATATTTCGATTTTAGGCGGAAAGCACTAACCGGAGTTTCTTGTTACTAGGTTTGCTCCAACTACTCCATCATGCGGGATAAAGAAAAGGTACATATTTATAATGTACAACTGTTAATTTAATTAATTTAATTTATTTATATGAATTAGATAGGAAATTAAATTTTTCAGCTTCATGTTTTTCCCATGCAGGATAGTCGGAAAGAACCTTTTGTTAAGCATTTTATTCTCCACTTTTCGTCTAAAGTATAGATGTTGGATTACGAACTTAACGTAGTAATATACATATATATGGGTATATATATATATATATATATATATATATATATATATATATATATATATATTATATCGAAAATTATTGGCGCGTACATCAGATTTCGGACTACTAAATTAAAAAAACTATACTTTTTCAAAGAAAAAAGTTTCAACGAAATAACGTTTAAAAATTATTACTAATTATCTTAGATAAATAAGAGATGATCAGAATAGACCATCTGTACCCGAAGAAAAGTCCAGAATGTAACTTAACTTTCTATATATGAATACTTCAACATTTTATTTTTAAATGTGAATTTCAAAGCTAAAACACTTTTTTTCGCAGTTAACACACAAATAAAACCAGAGTTAACCTTGAATAAACCCGCTTAGAGAATATTATAAATAAAAATGTTTAAGGTCAGGGAAATTCAAGGCTTAAAAATATTCTACAATTTATATATAAATTTAGCTTTACTTAAGCTCAACTGAAGCATATTAACATTCACATTATAAATAGTGAATGCAAGGGCCAAAAATAGCTACGATCAATATAGTCGGTGTCTCTTCCTACATTAGCAAGAGGATTGAATATACAAACTGAAATTAAATGGTTCTACGAGATGGATTCTACGAAACTGTCTTTGCCCAGTTTGTTAGTATAAGCTAGCTGTATAGATAATGATGGGTTCAATTTTCATAGTGGCCCACTGTGACAACGTTTGATTATAAATACGATTGGTCGTGCGTTCGATTACCACTTGGAAAAATGATTATATTTAAAATTTATTTCAATTTCTCAGTAAGACAAATCATGGCGTTGTGTTTGCCACTCAAAATATAATGTTAGTGATATATCTTGATACATAGCTCAAAAGCTGAATTACAAATAATTACATTTTCACCCGAGCCAAGTAAAATCAGGTTATGTAAAGAAAAATCTTTAATATTTTTAATATCGACAAAGAATTTAGTTCATCGAGTCTTTTGTATAACAAAATATTGCTGCGCCAGTTGCTTGTCACTTTGAACCCCTGAAATAGATAATGATAAATGAATTGATAGGCGCGTGGGGCGATAATTAATTTTGTTGTTCGAGAACCTAATTTATATGTACTTATGAATAGACTTTAATATATGAAGATAAAGAATCTGACATTTTGTATGAACATTATGTTGTTAGATTTGAAGGAGAGATTGATATATATATTATTTACGCTTAGCACCTGCACATTGATTTTCCAAATGATGAGGTTGGTTAAGACTTATACTATTTTACTCGTGTGCATATCGATCATCCACAATAATTAATTTCTCCCATTATCATTAATACCGTGCTTTCGACTGATTTATCTTTCCCTATTCCTTACCATTCACTTCTCCCACATAACTGCTCGCCTTTCCTTCATCACTCACCTCAATATGCCTAAAGTACGAAATAATAAAAACATTTTTATGTTAAGTGACAAACATGGAGCTAAGGTAATACATATTTTGTAAATGATAAACATACACAAAACATATTTACTTCAAAGTATATAAAGGAAACCTGAAAGCCACAACATGTAAACGTATCTCTAAAATTTTTATTTTAATTTCCAAAAATTTATATGAATTTGTTTGTATTGTAAGAAAGGAAACCTGAAGGCCACAACATGTAGACGTATCTCTAAAATTTTATTTTAGTTTCCAAAAATTTGTATTTGTGTAAAAAATTTATTACATAAGTAATCTTTTAAATCTATATTTATTTTCAATTCAATTTATCAACTTAATTAAATATTATGTTTGATAGATTGATATTATTTAATTAAATTATTGTCATAGTGATCGATATTGTTACTATTTATATGTGTTAAAATCTTGAAATTCACTAGGAAAACAAACAATGCTCTCTAACATGTAGCGCAATGATTTATATTCTATGAAAGTGGGTCAATATCATAAATTACAAAAGTCACTAACAGTGTGGTGTATTAGTAGAGGTCACATACGTAGGTATACTACTTACTTAATAAGGATTAAGAGATTATTATTTTTAAATGAAACTAATTTAAATGGATTAATCGCGTATATTTTAGTATATAAAAACTCTACGTTTCGAACGTTTTGTTGTAAGTAGTTCGTGGTCATAGGTCATACTTTCGTAGATAAATGCAATATATATATATATACATATATATATATATATATATATATATATATATATATATATATATATATATATATATATTAAAAATAAAAATAATATAATCTTTTCATAGTCTGAATCGAAACCACAATCAAGCACGTTTACGGCCAAGCGCTGTCACACTGCACCACCGTAGATAGCCTTTTCAAAGGCAGTCATATATGATATTAATTAAAAACTTTTAGAATTTATATAGCAGTCATGTATATTACTACAGAATATCTTTAGTACGAAAAATATTTCCTTATTTCCTTAAAGTAACAAGTGTAGGTCAAACTACTTCAGTAATTAATTAAAATGAAATAGAAATGTGATGAAATAAATTAATAGTGAGAGAGGAATAACAAACAAAATAATTTTATATATTTGTGATCCAACTTTCATTTAATAGAGTGCTATATAATTATACATTGAAGAAATGAAGAATTGAAGAAAGAAAAGTGCGGCGTTGAGTTCCACCACTTCACACGCAGTGTCTTAAGACTAGGTACTTTCTATCTACCCTGCTATACAGGATAAAAGCGTGAAGCTGAAAAAAATTACATTAACTTAAACATATGTTTTACATAAATAAATTAAAAAATGCAGTTAAATATAATTTAAAAATTGGAACGAAAATTTGAAACAAAAAATGCTTATAGCTAGTCTCTCTCTCCTACTTTATGTTATTCGATTAGGCGTTTTGCCCAAGAATAAATATAAACTTAAACTTAAAGAATAAATATAAACTTAAATAAATATAAACTAATAAATATAAACTATTATATATCCACAGAGTCACAAAAATACATTTAAGCTTACAAGGAATGATAGGAATGATATCTTATTAGTCAAAGCACTGTTTTACGCTGCAAAACTTCAACAAATGTAAAAAATATAACTTAATACTTACTCAACTTAGATAGCATTTTAATTGCATTGTAAAATCATTTAAAAAAACGTAAACTTAACAGAAATAGAACTCACGCCTTTTAGAAACAATCATTAAGCCATGTGTTTCACTCGTACATCCAGCTTTATCAAAATTCTTATATGAATGTTACAACTTATATATTTATCAACTCTGTAGAGAGTTTTGACTTATTTCTGCTACCTAACAATTGTTTCTAAGAAACCATCGTGTGGCATTGTCCTATATTTAATATTAGAAAATATTTTTAAATAATGTAAAAGAATAATTGCTGCCTATATTTTTTAATTGTAATTTGTTTGTACTATTAATTTATTCAGATGTTAACAATGCACTTGCTACGAGTGCTACAATACAAACGCTACATTCTTCGAAGCTATTCCGTAGACAGCCGATACGTTAGTGTTCTCGTTAAATTTCAGATTTCTATGTCCAGTAGTTCACTGTCACTCACTATTCCCTGGATAATAACAATATTAGATTACCAAATGACAACCAACTGCTGTGGTGGATATTCTCTTTGATTTAAACAAAGGACATTACATTTAGAGGCAGAAATTAGAGCACGCGCTATTTTGTTAAATTTAATATTGATTTTAATCGGGTCGGATGGAATTAATCAGTAATTTTTTTAAATTTATTAATTTGTAATTAATTATATATGTGACTGAATAACAACTTTTTTAATAAATATTTAAAATTAATATATATTTATTTTTTCTAAAATTATGTTTTAGTTTTTACATCCTAGCTTTGTGACTTTAGAATATATAAAATATTCATTAAAAAAATTTCAAAATATTACATTATATTTTCTTTTAAATATGCTTTTAATATAATATATTAAGTGAATGTTAAGTGAATACTTCGTTTGAAATATGTTTTTATAGACAAAGGTATTGTCTAAGATAACAGTGACGCAATTTGCAGTAAACACGTCAAGTCATCTGTTTTCAATGCATATGGAACCTTTAAATACACTTAATGCAAAATATAACCTATATTAATTGTTATAAAGTCCATTTTTACACCTACGGTAAATTCAGTCTATTCTGAAAATTCATGTTTGAAAGGGTGTCTTAGTCGATACAGATTTTGATAAGGGACTACCCTTTTTAGTGTGAATATTGGTCTTTTAACCTTAAGGTAGGTAAGATTGCCATATATGATAACAACAAGCTGGAATACTTAAAGGGGAACCCACCTAAATCCTCCCACATGGCGGCCTACAGTAGTAGAAATAGCTTCGTATATAAAGTCGACAACATCCTCGGATGACCCAATCCCCGTTGTACCCCGATGCACGTAAGTCGGAGTGAAACATAAAATTCTCAGTATGGCGCTCACCATCCAAAGTTCGAAAGACTCGACCAATATCTGGGAGCATGAGCACCGAAATTTCAATGGATAAATAGCGTCTCCGGCTGTGGAATGTCCACTTGGGTGGTAAATAATTTTGTCCCTGATAGTGATCTGATAGCAACTACAACTACTGTAGCGGCGGAGGACCTCAGAAGTAGAATCACTTATAGTTGCATCTGGGACGCCAGGATGAGTTAGCACGATTGCTTCAATTTTGGTGATTCTGAAAGGCCCTCACGGCTCATCGTGGACGAGGCCTTAATGAATCACTTTCAGATGTCCACTAGACGTTACCTATGCTCTAAATGAGGTCTACGACAGAATATTTTTCGGCCCAAACGACGAGTCGCTCCCTTAGAAGATCTAAATATAAGGGTGCTTCCATCACAGCAGACTCCCCAAGCACACTGTACTTGGTTCACACGCAGGTGAAAAAGGTTGACCTCGTACGCAAGGGGTACGGAAGGGGAGTAAGCTCACGCATCCTTATTATCAACGACTAACATACGAGTCCGTAGTCATCATTCAGACAAAATCTACCAAAAACGGCATACACGACAGCGTATCATACTCCTTCTCTATTAACTTATACATATTCCTATATGTTTTTCTTTTAAATCATATATATTACTGAGTTCTTTGCAGTGTGTCAGGTGCTCTCCACCCGTCATAATAAAAATATATATACAAAAATCACAAAAATTATAAATAGAATCGTAAAAGTTCATGGACGGCCATAAGTCCGTAGTTCATAAAAAAAACCCTAAGGTATTGTATAAATGAAAGTATATATATAAACACTGATTTCAATGATCTCGTATATAATTCAGCTTTATGCTTTTTCAGCAGGGAAAAAGAGAGAACCTGGTTTCTGCCCGAAATCAAGACAGTGGTGGAACTCAGCGCTGAGATATGTCTTTCTCCAGATATATAAACATAATAATCTAGTACACCCTACTTGTAATAAATACGCCATAATTGTTTTTAGCTTCACGCTTTTTATCCCGCATTTCAGGGTAGTCAGAAGACAGAAAGTACTTAGTGTCTAACTCCGTACTTCACTTTGTATCGAATTCGAGACATTATATGTTGATTGGTGGAACTCAACGCCGCTCTGATACCAGAGCGAGGACGTGGGAATAATTTAAATATAATCGCTCCCCCGAGTGGGGATCGAACCCACAACCGATCGCGTTTACAAGCAAACGTCGTCCACGTCCAGCCTCCACCACCATTATACATATACTTTAAAGCATTTTAGAAAAAAATATATTACATTTTTTTTTAGAATAACCTCAGAGATAGACTACCATAAGACCTTGAGTATATCTGAGAAAAGAAGAAAAATATAGCTAAGCCCATCAATGAAATTTTCTCGGAAAAATATATTGCTCGATGACCTTTAATCTTATAAACCGATGAGATTACATTTCAAAAGGGAGATTAATAATGCAGGCTTGCCTATATTATTTTCGGTTGTGCTATCGATTTTTTTTATTTCAATCGAGATTTACATTTGACAGAATTAAGTGCTTGAATAAGCATGATCTGCAGTTTGTATTTGACTAATGATTTAATGTAAATATAGCACGGCGTTAGGTTCCACCACTCAATAAGTAACATATCTAGGTGATTTTAGCCAATTCTTCTTTCACTATATGTGCAAAATAAGTAAAGTAGTAATTATATAAAATTTTAATATAGAAATATACAAAATATTTTTCATTTCTAGTCAGATTTTTCCATAAATTTATTTTGAGACGCCGCCCTCAGATATAATAGATTGCTGGCGGACGGCAAATAGCACTTAAAATATCAGGTTCACCGCCTTACTTGTACTTAGATAACAGAAACCTAATTTGATTTAATAGCCTTTAATTTACTTTGTGTTAGCATTTTCTTATAATTTGTAAATAAGATACATGTTTATATCAAATTTATTAAAACAATGGCGTTATAGTTCGAAACCTACGCCGTTTTAAGAAATACGTTTTATTTAGAAAATTTATATAAGTACGTAACATAGAAAAAATATCGGCTGAAATTATGAAACCAAAATTATATTTTACATAAATTATAATATATTTAGCTATTAACATAGTAACTGCTTAGGACAAAAATCACGCTGAGTGATTTATAAGGGCAAACGAATATTTTTCTGTGGGCGCAGGCTTTAAACTATTGTGGCAAATTTAACAATATTTTGTTGTGAAATAATAATATTTATGTACAATAATTTCGCATAGAAATATAACGTAATTATTAAAATACTGTATATATATATATATATATATATATATATATATATATATATATATATATATATATATATATCGATATGGGAATCGATTCCACAATCAATTCAATCGTTTTTGCAGTAAGATCGAAGATGGCCACATAATCAAAACAGTACACTAATTTTTCTAACAGACGCAAGAAAAATATATTTTCTTATTTTCTGAGCTAAAATACTAAACCACGAAGATGTCTCTTGTATAAAACGTATTTCTCAAATAAAAACGTCCTTTTTATGAAGGAATTCTTTTGAAGTAGAAACGCAGAGGAAAAAGGTTGGCTCAAATTACTGGTCACACTAAAGTACATTTTCCGACCATTACGCTGTATTCAAGTATTCTGGTCTAATACACTGAGCGATGCCACTTTTTAAGAGATTTTTTTATGTTATATATATTTTAATAACTATGTTGATTTTCTATAACTATACTTTGACACTTTTCCATAGAACAAGATAGAATGATGGAATCATGCGTTAGGGCATTTCTTTCTTTGCTTTTCGCTTTCCATTCGAGATTTCAACTTACTAGAGCGAGGAACGGATTTCCTAAAGTATTATTCAAGAATTATATGAAGTGAATAGAGCAGAATACCAGTCCAGTCTTCACTGTTTACCAGCTTAGACAAAGCTTGCTCATGATTTCCAGAAAATCCAGTCCTCTGAATGAGTGCTTCTATCTAACTTTATCTACATGCTTCATTGATGCTCGTTCATTCGAAGTGTAAATATAGGACCTTACTCAACTGTTAATAATTCTAACCGCTTTGTAGGTTAGTGAGTAGGCGAGACAATAGGCGTGACAAATTAAACCTTGTTGTAGTAATAATAAATCATAACTTTTTTTAGCTTCAAACTTTTATCCCGTATAGCAGGGTAGACAGAAAGTGTCTAGTGTTAAAAATACTCCATACTTAGCTTCCCACCGAATTCGTGACATTGCGTGTTGCATGGTGGAACTCAACGCCGCACTTTATCTTACCAGAGTGTGGAAGTGAAGATAATTTCATTATAGTCACTCCCCCAAATAAGAATCGAGCCCACAACCGATTGCATTTACATGTAGACGCTGTCACATTGTATTGCGACCGACCTCTATATAACATTTTTGTTACTATATCCCCTGCTACGTGAATTGATGACATACGAAATGTGGCCAGCTAGGATTGGAACCCAAGAGCTGAAGGTTGAATTCAGTGGCATGCCATTGGATGCCGATGTCTAGCAGTGGACAAAGACGCGCTGATTATCATATCTCTTGTATCCTCTGGTATTACTGCATTTTGTACTGTTATCTTATATTTGAAATAATAAAATATAAAAACTAAAAATGATATAATCATAATGTTCTTACCATCAATCTATGTATGTACTTAAATTTTATAGCATACATTTACTGTTCATATGTTTTAATTAATATTTA
This sequence comes from Dryadula phaetusa, assembly GCA_032432895.1. Classification (NCBI taxonomy): domain Eukaryota; kingdom Metazoa; phylum Arthropoda; class Insecta; order Lepidoptera; family Nymphalidae; genus Dryadula; species Dryadula phaetusa. Next base: position 5,610,924 of record JAOYRS010000080.1, read on the forward strand.
AAGCACATTAAAATTTAATAATTATGTAAATGTTTTAACATATTTTTACGAAAATAAAGGAGTGTGCATTTAATACTCATAATAGGCATTTATGCATTAAAAATTTTATATTATATTAAAATAACTTTTACATCTAACTACTTCCATTTCTACTAACCGATAAATCTTAATCAACTATCGCCCTTTGTAAACAAAGTAATATTGAGAGCAACCATATATATGCTCGGATAAGTTTCACTAATAATATCCCATGTGAGCTTCCAAGGCCATGCAATCGCTGAAAGCTTGGGTGGAGAAAATACTATCATAATATGTTCAGTTTTATGTGTGTCATAGGCAGAAATAGTGTTTAGGTATTTCGAGATTCGTTCCTCGTATAAAAATAGTACCTGTTGAACTGAATCCACGCCTCTTGGTTAATATTCAAGCTATATGACCACTAAGCCATATCGTTCTTATGCATGATTGAAATAAGCATTTTTTAGACAATAAAAATATATATGCGTACTGACCTTTACACTCGTATTATGAACAAGTCACTGTTGTTCCATTATTTACTACCGCCAATCGACGTCACTTTCAGTGGTAACGCGGGGTTATTTATTACAGTCATAATTTGATCCTTGTTGAAATTTGTTCTGTAATAATTTTAGTTTGTACAGAGTTTTTTATTTTATTATTATATTCTAGCATTTTATGAAAATACTTCATCAAATTTAATTTATTTAAAACTGTTGCTACTAAAAGTAAGAAGTAAAAAAATTAAAAATATTACTAACTTTTTGTGGTTAAAATCGCTATTTTGATTGTCGAACTCTATTAAACAACTTATAATACATATTCTTTATTTTCACATTATACTGGATTCAACACTTTTCATAAAAAAACAGCTTCTGCAGGGTAGGCAGAATCGTTCCCGGACCTCGGCTAGTGGCGGTCGAGATTGAACGCCGTTAGATTTTAATGGACAACGGCCTTTATCTGCCAATCCGGTGTGAGTCCCACATAACCTGTCTCGAGTCCCCAATCGGAAAAGTATACGTAATGTGATTTCCTCACCTAAAAAAGGGCAGTCAAAGGCAAGGGTCAAGAACTTCTTTCCGTTGACTGCTTCCTTGCAATCCAGACGATGCGCTTTAAGTGGAGAACTCAACAAGTCGTGCTACTATACCACGATGAATTTGAAATTTAACATTTTATTTTGCAAATACATATGGACAAGTAAAGTATATAAAATAAAAATCTGGTTCCAAAAAAAGCCAGATTAAGTGACGACTTGGGAGTAATATCGGTTTTCTTAGAGATTCGTTGTATTGTTTCTTATAGTGTTCGATGTTTCATAACTATAAGGATACAGGATAAGGTAAGCTTCATATCAAGTGTTCTGAATATTATAACGGTGTTATATCATTTTTCTTCTTTATGTGCAATCAACGTTTATATTATTACTTTTACACGTGTTTCCTTCGAAAAGAATATTTAAATAAAAAAAATCGCTTATGGTTTGATGTCTAAGTCATTTATTTGAATCAAAATAAAAGCCACTTATTATTTTCGTTTTAAATTGAAAATAAGTAATGTGATAATTAGAAAATTAAGGAGTTTTTTTTTAATTTTAATTAATAATTAAAACAGTTAAATGGTTGCGCTTACTGTTATCCATATATAATAAGATAAAATTTAATAATATGTAATTATACCCTATAGAGTTCTGTTAAATTATGTGTCACACTCAAATGCAGTTCTGTGCATTAACATTGATATTTAAAATGCCTAACAATTATAAATTAAAAAGTATTTGAAGTACCTGCATGTTTTATTTAATACAATACTAATACATTTTTGAAAAAACGTATAAAAATTTAAACAACCGCATACTTAATAATCTCTCTTGTTAAATGATTATTTCTTAATAATCTTTAAATTGTAATAATTTGTAAAAATTTCTCTACAGAGATGCTGACATATAAAAGTTTCTACGCAGCTGGTAGTAGAACGCAGGCTTAGGAGTCAAAGCGCTTGGGTGGTATCCAAGAGGCGTGGGTTCGAATCCCGATGCGTTGAAATTTTTATACGATTTTTCAAAAATATTTTCTAATCTTAAGTGTGGAATAACACTTTAAAAATAGTAAATACGGTATTAGTACATTTTATATTTTATTTTAATTCACTCTCTATATAAAAAATATGTTGCAGTTTACGTCGCTGCGTTAATGCTTTTAAAAACACTGTGCAAAACTTTGTACTCAGTTCGTCTTGAATCTTTAATCCGTTTTTGTTTTCAATAATATTCTTTATTTCTTAAGAAAAAGAACAACTGGACATTTTTTATATCAAAAAATGTAGTAAAAACTTTAAAATCAGAACCTTGACTTGGATTCTTCTTATATAGCCAAAGTCTTATATATTATATATATATATATATACAATTTAACGCATATATACACGTATATTATTATATTAATAGCAGCGTTGTACTTTTAGCTCAAACAGGAAGAATATCTTTTGAGAGCGCGGTGAGGCACGTCCTCTTAATTCCCTTATTGGATTCCTAGCAACGTCCACAATGCCCAAGTATTTGAGATATGAATTCGCCTGCATAAATAAATGATTGTTTCACCAGAATATTTTGATAGTTAAGGACTTTGTTATAGATTTTTGGGTATTTACCCTGAATGCTTAGAAGCGACTATAGTACAGTGGGTCATTGTCTGACTGTCGACATTCGTTGTGGATTCGATTCCCGCTCGTAGTAATGATGATTATATTGGAATATTTTTTTAATATCTCAGCTCTATTGACAAAGTGTAGCGTCGAATTCTGGCACTCAACACGCATTTCCTATATTTTTAGTAGAAAGCATTAAACGGATTTTCTTATGTCTCATATTTTTTATTGATTTCTTTGATATGCGGGATAAACCGTATTTTTGCATTAATGTCACTAAATAGATTGTGAAGTAGACACCATAATAATAAAATGTCATCTCTGATCACCTTTATACTTATTGTTGATAACCATAAAACACTTCTTTTTCTAATATCCGTCAGTGTATTGTAGAATATCCTAATAATTCACTTTGATGGTACAGTGGAATAACGTCTTAGAGTAAATGACGATGGTTATGAATCGTCACTGATGACATAAAGCAAGGTGTTTTTCGCTTTTCAAATTTGGCCCGAACAGTCACCACCTTCCTTGCTATAATAGAAAAAGCGTGACGCTGTCAAGAAAAAAGTCTTTATTTTTCATTTTCAGATTTCAACATAAACACATGATGGGATTGTACGAAACTAACAGAATATTACATTTTAGCGTTATTAAGATAACTATGGTAATTTACATTGTTTGGCTTATATTACTTCTAACAACGCATATAGTCATGACCATCATAATCATCGGCTAGAGGACGTCCACTGCCAAGACCTTCCTTTCATTTCAAGGAGTAGAATTTGTCGGAGAATAAGAAACGTGCGTGGGTTTCGTACAGAAAACTGATTTGTTTCTTCAAGTAGAGAAAGAAAGAAGGATCAAATAATACAGAATAGAGAAGATGAAGTATATGAGTATTAAAGCGGATGGGGAACCACTTGAGCTTATTACGAAGCTCAGAAATGTGATCATATTTACGAATACTAAATATGAATCTAATAAAAAATATTTGAAGTTTATTGTTGAGGCCGGTCGTGGCTGTTTGACAGCATCTGACTGTAAAGGCAATCGGTTGTGGGTTCGATCCCCACTCGGAGGAGTGATTATGTTTAAATTATTTTCACTTCCTGATTTGGTAAAAACAAAGAGCAGCGTTGAGTTCCACCTCTCAACACGCAATGTCTCGAATTCGGTGGAAAGCGAAGTACGGTGTGTCTTGACATTAGGCACTTTCTGTCTATCCTGCTATGCGGGATAAAAGCGTGAAATAAAAAAAAGAAAGTGTATTTAGTAACTCCTCTTTGATGTCAAGATAGCAAACATCAGCATAATCCAGAATTGGTAATAGGAGCGAGTTCGCCAGTACAATTTTGGTAGGTATTGGTAGGAAACTGCGCAGTCTTCTAAGAGATGCAGAAGCAGCATAAACCCTTCTGCTTAACTCTCTTACCTGTAGTCCCCAAGATTAAAGTTTGTCAATAATTAAACCAAGGTCCTTTACGAATTCGCTAAATGGAGTAATAGATCCATCAATTGTTATAGTAGAAATATGTAGCCTATCAACTTTTGCCAATAATCTCGGACTACCGATTAAAATTGCTTGACTTTTTAAAGGATTTACTCACAATCCAAAACATTAGCTCCACACAGAAATTTGCTTTAGGTCATTATTTAATTTTTCAATAGCAAAAAGTAGATCGTTGAGAGTACTTTGTGTATATATTTGTAAATCGTCAGCATACAGGTGGTAAAGAGAAGATATCTTAAGACAAATGGAATTTAAAAAATTGAAAATAAAAAAGGAGACAGCATGCCACCTTGTGGGACGCCAGCATTGTTTAAGGACTATTCCAAATAGGAATCCTCTATTTGAACAGCATTGTTTAAGGACTATTCCAAATAGGAATCCTCTATTTTACAAGTAAGAATGAAACCAATCAACCTCTTCAGAAGATATATTAGGAGAAGTCAATATAGCAAGCAGGTTGTCAAAATCAAGTGTTAAAAGCATTACTAAAGTCTAGTAAAGTCAACACCATACTCTTCCGATCATACCTTGTCTAATGTCATCGGTTTTATAATAACGGTAATTTTGACTAAAGCTGTAGTATCCATCCACTTTCACTTACTCAGACACGGCACCACGGTCCACATGTGATTTCACCCATCCACATTTGACACCATGGTCCACATGTGAATTCACTCTTCCACATATGCCATCATGGTCCACATATGATTTTACTCGTCCACATATGACATCATGGTCCACATGTGATTTTACTCGTCCACATATGGTCCATGTGTGATTTCACCCTTCCACACGTGTCACCATGATCCACATGTGATTTAACCCTTCCACACATGTCACCATAGTCCACAAGTGATTTAACTCATCCACACATGACATCATAGTCCACTTATGCATTTACTGATCCATATATGACACCATTGTCCAGATGTGATTTCACCCATCCACATATGCCACCATGGTTCACATGTGATTTTAATCGTCCATATATGACATCATGGTTCACACGTGATTTGACCATTCCACACATGCCACCATGGTTCACATGTCGTTTTACTCATCCACACATGACATCATGGTCCACATGTGATTTCACCCTTCCACACGTGTCACCATGATTCACATGTTATTTCACCTTTCCACACATGTCACCATGGTCCACATGTAATTTTACTTATCTACACACGATATCATGTTCCATGTGTGATTTCATCCATCCATATATGACAAAATGGTCCACATGTGATTTCACCTGTCCACATATGACACCTTGGTCTACATGTGATTTTACCCATCCACATATGCCACCATGGTTCACATGTGATTCATTTCACATGATTTCTTTTTTGGTGTTTTATATATTATAATTGGTTATATATAACTTATTATTAGATAATATAATCTAAGAGAGTAGATACTAATCAGCTTCATGCTTTATCCCGCATTAGCAAAAATTTATTATTATCATTTCCCCGAGTGGGAATCAAACACGCAACCAATTGTGATTACACACAGATGCTGTTCCACTGGGCCACGAAGACCTTAATAATTAGTAAAATATATGAATAACGTTATTATACACTACGCAAATAAATGTGTATCCACTTAGTTTTTATTTTTTAACTGTGCTCCTTTATAACATTTTTTTTAGATTGACTTATATTTTTTTTTATGTAACAGAATAGACTTTTTTATGAGTTAGAATTTTTTATGCATTAATTCTCTATATAAACTATAACTGTGCTAAATTTCATACCCCTCAGTTTGCGTAATTTTTATAAAAAGGGGTACAAAGATTTTGCTTTACGTATTAATATATACATATATAAAAATTGTCCCGATACTCAAATAGCCACTGAGCCACAAAGAATAGACACTACTAGCTTCTAGGCGTAGAAATTTGACTTGTATATTTTGTAGGGGGTGCCGGAGAGCCTTTACAATTTCTCGAAATTCCTACGGGAACGGTAAAAACGTGATTTTACGTTTTATAGTCGAAACATAAAATATATGCAAACGAAATAACGGATGAAATCATTTCAAATTATACAAGTTATTCAGCGGTCGACAACATTTTTAAAGTACGGTGATTTTATTAATAATGTAATCTCATTTTTAATAATCGTGACATATGTTGAAGAACGGCGACTTATTATAAGTTGATAGATAATAATATGATTATACTTATATATGAATAACTATATACTTATGTATTATATAAGATACAAAAAAATACAGGAATAATTTGAACAGATACCTTAATCTAAAGAGGAATTTCAGCTTAACTGAGGCTTCGTGTGGATTTAAATAATTAAGTTTTGAAATATTTCCGCTTATTTGGGGACATTTTTGGGAGCATATTTTAGTTTTAAGCTTTATGAAGCTCCTGTTATAATCATAAAAAGGTTGAAAAAATACATGAAATATAGGTCATAGAAATTATTTAAATATACTTTAAGTTAAGGAACATTAAGTTAAGGAACATTGAGTTAAGGAACATTAAGTTAAGGAACATTAAGTTAAGGAACATTAAGTTAAGGAACATTAAGTTAAGGAACATTAAGTTAAGGAACATTAAGTTAAGGAACATTAAGTTAAGTAACATTACGCAATAATTCTCAGTTTAATTACTGTGGTAATAATTTAGTGATCCATAAATAAATATAATACATACAGGTATTCGTTAATGCTTATGCATGTGTATCGGTACTTATATGTATATATGCGTAAATGTGTAGACTAGCAACACTAAATTAATCAGCTCTTATCTTTTTAGATTATTATTATTGTTATCATTTATTTATTTACTTAACTTATTGTTTCCTTATTTGAGAATGTAAAAGTCAACGAGCAGTATATATCTTATTAATACTTAGTTAAAGTTAAATGTGTTTTTTTTTGGTATATATGATTATAAGAAATAATTAGACTGTTATTATTGTATGTTATTGTAAATAAAATAACCATATTGTACTTTCATGCCAATAAAAACATTTTAAAATCAAAAAGATCAAATAAATAATTCTCAGTGTACGGAGCATTACAATTGAAATGATTTGTCACTAGATACTCTCTATATTTTTCTGTTATTAAAAGTAGAGCTATTTTAATATATCTAATGAATAATTTTTAAAAATAACTAGAACTAGTTAATGTAACCGTCGTATATTAAATATTTGCAAAGTTGTATCCGCACCCTTTCACATTCTTTGGTAAGCTTTGAGCAGAGTAATTCGTGGAATTTTGCCTTTGTCGTTTGCAAACTAATGCCGCTTACCATATATGTATAAAAAATATATAAAATGTTACAATATAAATATTATTTGGTTTTTAATAGAAGTTTTGTCTATGCATTTACTTGAAATCTCGCTTCCTTATGGCTTTTCCAAAACATGGTATGACTCTTTATGGCAGGCAAAGTATGGCGAAGACAGCCATTCAATCACTCACAAATTCTGTCAAAGATATAAAGAAATATAATAAAATAATAAAGCCTGAAAGCTAGCGTTTAAACATGTGGTGACAATTATATAAAAAATGTATAAAAGAGTAATCAAATACATACTGAATGGTAAGCCATTAGATGGAGGAACCAAGCCTGAAACTCGAGCGGAAACGAAGTTGAACGAGAATTCTGCTCTATAAAAAGGAAAACAAAAGCCAAAGAGTAAAACAGTCTCGAAAAATATTTCTTCAAAATATTAATTAAATATTCTTTGATGATTGATTAAATATAATTGATTTATGTATTAATCTTACGAAAATCTACCAAGAAAAGGACGTAAATTATGAAGTGATCAATACCAAATTTACAAATTATTTAAAAATCTACTTGTCTTATCGTCGATATTTTCTTTTACGATTCTTAATAATTTTCTAAAATATAACTATTATTCAAAAATATATCAGTTCTAATACGCTTTATTAGAATATTGTATATATATAATGTCTGTTAGTGATGTACTTTTATCTTTTTCAATATAAATAAATAAACTCAACCTACTTTAAAATCCTTACAAATACTAACAAGAAAAAATAACACATACAGCATTTCCCTGCCATTCATATATTTTCTCTTTAAAGCATCTAAAAATAGTGAATGGTTAGCCGCAATGTCTGCAAATGTGACATTTTTATATTTTTCCACAGCAATAGTAGAGATAACAGAAATGAATTGTACGTTATACCGTATAATTTGCATCTTTCTGAAATGATTTTTGTATATAAAAGATGAATTAAAAAATGAATTTATTGATATGTAAGTTTATATATATATATATATATATATATATATATATATATATATATATATATATATATATATATATATGTTGTAGTAAACTGAATTTATCATGTATATTCATGGAATTTAAAACACTAACAATATTTAAACAATACAAAAATTTGTATGTAAAACTTTACATCTGCATTTTTTTAATTTCACGCTTTTTATCGCACATAGCAGGGTAGACAGAAAGTACCCAGTGTCAACACTCCGCATTTCGCTTTCCAACAAAATTGAGACATTGCATGTTAAGTGGTGGAACTCAACGGCGCACAACATCTGTATTTGGTTATAGTAAAAATTAAAAAAAAAACTTTTTCACTCGTGAAGCTTGACTTCTAGTTTATAAGCTTTAAGAAAGTATTAATCAAGTTTATAAGCTTTGAGTAAGTAATAATACGTATCCCACTTATCTTAGAATACTGAACTGAACTCTGTTTCACAGCGGTGTAGCCTATAAGAGTAACACATAGGCTAGAGTTTTTAAAGATTTTGTCTAATATAAAATATAAAATAAAATATAAAAATAAAAAAAATGTGAATAAAATATAATATAAAATATATGAGTATATAGCTATTCATGTGTAAGTATTATCTATCAACATATAATAAGTCGTCGTTCTTCAACATATGTCACAATTACTAAAAATGATTACGTTATTAACAAAATCACCGTACTTTAAAAATGTTTTCGACCGCCGAATTGCTTATATAATTTAAAATAATTTCATCCGTTATTTCGTTTGCATATATTTTATTTCATGTTTCGACTATAAAACGTAAAATCACTTTTTTACCGTTCCGGTAGGAATTTCGAGAAATTGTAAAGGCTAATTGTAAAGGCTGGCAACCCCTACAAAATATACAAGTCAAATTTCTACGCCTAGAAGCTAATAGTGGCTATACTTTGTGGCTATTTAAATATCGGAACCAATTTTATATATCTATATATTTAAACGTGAAGCAAAATCTTTTTGCTTTTACGAAAATTACACAAACTTAGAGGGATATGAAATTTGGCACAGTTATAGTTTATATAGAGAATGAGCGCAAAATGTTGATATTTTTTTATAATTAGTGCATAAAACTATACTATTGAATGACACACGTTTATATATCATTGTACATACACGTTGCTAAGGCAACGCGTTGTAAGCGCGTCAACGGGACATCTAGGTATTATAACTATTTGATAGTTTATTTGTTCAAAATATCACCTAATAATACACAACAAACAACACCTTATCTCCTCTGGTTTGAACTTACAAACAAGAGAAAAAAGAATACAAAAAAAATTGCTTCAGTGTTTAAGTTTTCACTTAATGTCAACATTTTTCATATCCAAATGCATATTTCACCGCATCTGAAGCGAGCGATGTATGAGGCAAGTATAAAAGAACGAAGGGAATTTCCATATAATTTGCAAAACAAATGTGACGTGCATAATTTAGGTTTGAGAGTTTTTTTATTCATTTCATAATATTTTACTAAACATATTATGATCTACACATCGTCTAACTGTTAGCGGGATCGGTTTTGGGTTCGATTCTCTAACTCGAGTAATTATAGGAAGATTCGAATGATTTTATTTTACAGAATAAGGATATGAAAATATTAAAGCATTATTCTGGTAAGACAATGCACGGCGTTAAGTTCTGCCACTCGCCACTCGCAATGTCTCGAATTAAGAGCGTGAAGTTAAAAAAATTAGGATATAGTTTCTGAATAATTCATTCAATAATTTTCGTACATATAAGTTTTTCAATAAATTTCAACCGTAACATAAAAAATATAATTAATCTCAGGATAAAAGTAGTTAATGTTTATAAACGTAATATTAAACTAGAAAACATTATAAATATGCATGTTTAGTGACGAAGTATTAACTTTAATGCACATTTGTATAAAGAGAGAAGGTAGTTCACTGTTACATTAAAATTTAATTTACAAGCACGTCTCGAAGCGTCTTGGAAATGAGCGGAAAATGCGGAATTTATGTGTCAATATATTTTCTCTTCTTACCCTGCAATGAGCCATAAATATATTATATTCATACTATTTTTTATATGTAGTCAATAGTTATTGTAAATAAATTATATTTTAGAGAGAATTATTATTAATATATTTTAGAAAACCTCCGTTTCAAATACTCAACAAGTCCATATTCATAGATAGACCAGAATGTATCACAATTAATCCCGTTTAAAATATAATAACTTCATTTAAAAATAGTAAAGTTACTTTAAATAGATACATACAAAATAAAAATATAATAAAAAAACGTATCCAAAATTGACTAAAATCGTTGCAAGCTGATCAAGTTTTCAGTTTCGAGGTACGAGTTTAATTTGTAAATTATATTTGTTTCTTTTTAAACGTTAATATATTTAAAATAAAATGTATATTTTAACAAAATACTGATAAAATTATTTATTAGACTACCCTCATTACATGTAGGAAAATATTTTAAACACACACAATTATTCAAATTCCCGTTAAGATATTATAACTTCATTTGAAAATAGTAGAGCTAATTTAAATAGATTCGTATAAAGTGGAAAATAATAAAAAAAACAGAGTTTTTGTTTTTGTTTAAGTTCAAATTGTAATTTATTTTTATTCGTTTTAGACCTTAATAAACTTTTTAAAAATAATAATATTTGACTATTACATTTTTTTAGCTTCATACTTTTATCCCGCATAGTAGGGTAGACAGAAAGTACCTAGTGCCAAGACACTCCGTACTTCGCTTTCCACCGAATTCGAGATATTGCGTGGGTAGTGGTGGAACTCAACGCTGCACTTTGTCATACCAGAGCGAGGAAGAGCAAATAATTTTAAATGTAATCACTCCCCCGAGTGGGAATCAAACCTATCTACAACCGATCGAGTTTACAGTCAGACGCTGTCCCACTGCACGACCTGTTTTTACATGTACAACAACATATTGTTTAATATTTAATTCATTTAGTAAGGAAATTATGGACAAAATATGCTACAATTAAGAAAAATGTACTTTCTATCTGGACTATTTTCCATTAATTAATGTATTTTTTTAAATTAACATAATATTTTAATTACCAACTTTAATTGAATTGTATTTGACAGTCTTCTTATTCTAATCTAACAAAAAACTTTCTATTTTAGTCTCTCCATGTTCAATGTAAAAATGGAATTTTAATTTGCTAACGTTATGTTTTTATATGATAATAGTATGTACTGTAAATATTTGTTTTTCCCAATTTTAATAAAAAGAAATAAAATATAAATATACTAATAATTATATAAATCTTATCTTCCTGTTGTACTCTACTCTAATATTCCAACCCCTTTACTGTGAAATCTGCAATTCTTTGGAATGAATTTCCTACAGAAGCTCGACATTTAAAGTGACTCTTTCTTTTTAAAAATCGTCTGAAACCGTGCCTATTTAATTTAGACTGTTTTGTTTGTTTGTAGATATATATATATATATATATATATATATATATATATATATATATATATATATATATATATATAATAATAATAATTATTATACTTTGAAATAAATATTGTGTATTTGTACAATTATTTTATACATTGTCTCTTATTTTATTTCTTTTATAATTTTTTTTCACTTTATTTTGTCCTTTTGATACCAAATGTTGTCTGTAAGAGATTGCTTGTAGTAATAAAACCGTATTTGCATACATTTGGTATTCGTATGTTATTTTTTTAGGTTTAAAGTTTATTCTATTCTATCTACTCAATTTTATATACAGATATTATGCGCATATACTCGAACTCGTATACAAAGCGCAGCTATTTGAAATTAACATTCCACCTAAGGTCAAATGAAAAGTCTCCTTTGAACTATCACTGCGTAACACGACACTGTTGTACGTATATATTTAATAAGTTTGCTTATTAACGTGTTATTAAAATATTATACTTTGTAATGGAATATTCCATACAATAACACTTACCGTTGTGCCGCGTGGGCGCTTTTATTCATGCACCTATCAAATAGAATTCTAGGAAACCCTTAGGTCTTTTGTTGGTGTATTTATGGTATATTATACAGGCGTTGTCACTGTTGAAAAGAGTTGACACGTGTAATTCAATGGGAATATAATTTTGTAGGTATTGAGCGATTGCTATTCGGATATTCACGATTTTATCTATAGATTATTCGGTGGAATGATTATATTTAAATTATTTTCATTTCCTCACACAGTGTCTCGAATTCTCGATAAGACCGTTAGGCTAAGAAAAAATAATACTAAAAACCTTATTGACTCGTCACATATCGTCAAACATGCGTATATTATAGTATTCTATACGTAATATCCTATTTATGCCTTTATTTCGTAAAAAAATATTGAAGGTTTCTTTCACAAAGCAACAAACATTATACACACAATGATACCCCCAATGAGATTTACACCAGGTTCTAACCAACCAGGTCAGCCAGGAACATGCCGACTGGGCTATAGTGAAATATATTTACAACTAACACTTATATAATACAGTCACATAACAAAGATTCATGTTTATTTAAGAGTACCCATGTCAAAATCTCTAATAACCTGACAACAGCATCCGTCCACGATTCTTAGATAACGCTGAATATGAATAATACTTTCAAATGTTTTATTTTGACAAAATATGGGAGTAAAACTATCTAACAAAGTTTTTACCTATTACAATGAACGTATATACTAATATGTATAGCAAGTAAAATACTCATTTCAATAGCAAAGTGTATTTATATACTTGTACAGAAGTGTATATTGAACACATAGTGTGTGTAATATTTTAAGTATTTTATGGCTATGTAATATTTTATGGCTTTTTCTTAAACCACTCGTTTAATATAAAGAAACTTCATATAATTAATTTCATACTACTCCTTCTGCTTTTTTTTAATCAAAAATAGTACTATTTTTTCTTCGCTTCTATCCTTATAAAATAAAACAAATCATATTTATATGCATATACTTATGTAAACAAACCAATTTACTATATAAATATCATAGCAACATCTTACAATGAGTGTAATCCAATATAAGGCGCGGCAAATTGCATCTAAATAAATAGCAATAATATCAATAAAATACCTTTTTAGATAATTGAACACGCTCGAACAGTTACTTTATGTTCTAAACGGTTGGGCGTGAACGGGTACAAGTTATTAACTCTGACTTTACTTCATATATAATATACAGATGACTAATCTTGTGCTTTGACATTTAGAACTTAGTTAAATGAAATTTAGCGGCTGACTGTTTGCTGACTGTTGACTGTTGTCAGTCAACAGATTGATTCCGATTCCCAATCGGATTGATTATATTCAAATTATTTACTTTTCTTCGCTCTGGAAAGACAAAGTACAGTTCATCCGCTCCTGGCGTTGGAAATGCCCGTGGGTGCCCTTAAAAATTTGTATTGGACATATTATTTTTTGCATGTTGTATGAATAAGAGGAAACACCTATATTTTGAATAACAGCATCCCCCTGAGCAATGTTTTTATAGGGAAATAATTTAAAGTTTATCATGTATCATATATTGAAATTGTATTATATGTATATCGTACCATAACGCCTTATTTTTCATGGCTAGGTAAACTAAAGCTAGTATGTGTACCCATTTTTATCAAAGTAAAAATGTTTTATTAAAAAATAACGGTATATTACTTTCATTGTCTGCCCAACGTCGTCAAGCTATGTACAAACTTTTGCTAACTATAATATTTTTTGTTAACCGTTTTTTTTTGTTTTTTCTTTCGCGCTTTATCCCTACGGGGATAGTCAGGTAGAACAAGATTTTTAATTTCAGAAAATTACGTTACCTTACTGGATTCGAAGCTTTTATGTATCTGTTTTATAGATTGCTAATGGCCTACTCAAGCTAATGAAGTTTCAGTCACATTTTGTCTTGTTACATACTATGTTACAACGTCATTAATATTGCTCGCAAAACCGTAAGAGACGTGTATTTTTATAGTTAAAAGTTGTTTCTTTTTTGTGAACAGAATGTAGATATATGAAATTTACAGAAATATAATTAAAAAGTTATATATATTATTTTAGTAAAATCAATACTATCTGAATACGTATTTGTTACAAAGTTTTACAGTTCTGGTAAGACAAAACGCGGCATTGAGCGGCGTCTATGCTACGAGGGTAGGAAGCGTAAAGCTTTTTTTTTTAAGTTTGTTTTAAAAAGCTAAGAAAAAATATAAAAGAATGCTCAAAATTATTTTCAGTGCCGTGACAAGGACTCCAGGATCAAACTACATCAATACGGTATTATTATTGGATTCGAAAACTTATGCAAACATTCAAACTTTAAGAACTAGGTACAATAAATTTGTTAAATAATCTTACATATATAGAGGCACATAAACACACGTATAGTGAAGGTAATAAAATCGTATTAAAAATAGAATTGGCGCTAAAAGCGTAGGTAAAAGAGAAACTAGTTAATAAAGTGGAAACACATTAGTGACTTCCATTATCTAATTGACGTTGTCTTTCGTTTGGTATTTTCACCTTTATATAAAATTTCAGTTTTCAAAGCTCTCTGAAAAGATTGCATTGAATTCGAATTTTACGTTCTGGAGCAAAATAATTCTATCGATTCACTTTTTTAAATATATTTTATTTAAGAGCTGATGATGGTAAGTAAATGTTTTTCTCAAGAAAAGAAAGGAAAAGATACTGATGATAAACGATAAGGAAAATATAGTAAACGGGGCTACTTGGCGTGGAAAGATATTTATAAGACGTATTTAAATTAGGCTATAAAATAGCCTAATTTAAATTCTATTTTATTAGTGAATCTAAAAACAAGGTAAAGTGAGAAAAATATAGAAAAAAGATAATTCTTACATCAGAAATTCCTGAACGAAATGACAGATGTCAAACGCCGTAACTTATTAGGGAGAGTGCCAAACTAATTTCAAATTTAATATCTTTAAAAGGTTTCAGATTTTTCGAAAGCTAGTGTCACGTGTATTTACTCATTCCCTCTTCACGTGTATTTCCTTTATAATACTCTACATTTATTTACCATTGTCCAATGTCAAATCAAAATATTTGATTCGCTTGTAGTATTATATAGATTTTAAGTACTTTTGCATTTAAAATTATTATAAAATAAGAATTTACCTTACTCGTTATCGATGCTGTATTATATGATGATATATTACCTTATTATGTTTAGTTTAGCCATGTACAATTTTTATTTTTTAATATTTTAAATATTTATGTTATGTTATTAATATGTGACTTATACAATAACATGGCGTCGCTGGCACAAAACGCGCAATATAGTTTCAACACCTAGCTCATGTAATCAAGATTATTATTACCCATGGTTAAGAGGTCTCTTGACTGCTTTTCCATTATATCAGGGTATGCAGAGCGTAACTGGTGTCGAGACTTTCCTTTCTTCTACTTGAAGAAAAATTGAAGACATTATATGTATGCTAGCGAAAATCAAAACCGCCTTACCAAGATAGATAATTATTTCAATACACATTACAAAAATTATGTGTTTACAGACAGAAAATATGTGTTTGTCAGACGCTGCATCACTGCATCACGGTGATCTTATAGCTGAACTTTATTCTTTTTTTTTAATTCAAAGCTTTTTATTATAATAATATTATATATGTATGATTCTCTCTGTTCTCTGCATTGGTCGGGTAAATAGTCGTAAGCTCATCATATCCAAGCTTATATGGTTGTTATTGGTAGACAAGAATAACCAATTATATAGTCATCGCATTATCCGCCTCGTTAGCCAATTGAATCTACAGGCATGTTAGCCATTATACTAACAGTACGTAACTTAATTGCCAGATTAGCCTTCTATGCAGTGGTGTGGATTATGAATTATGAAATTATATGATGTATCATGTATCTTATAATGTATATGCCACGATTAACAGTAATATCTATATTAAATAGATATACATAGAGTTTCTTTATAGAATACGAAAGCCAACTAGCAGAAGGGCGTCCTGATGGTAAGTGGTCACCTTCGCCGGTAGGTATTAGGGTTGTAGATGCGCTGCCGGCCTTGGTAAGGAAGTGAAAGGAGATGGGGAAAAGGATGGATGAGAATAGGTAAATGTAATTGATATTCCCACTAGAACCAGAAATATTGGTATTTTACGTATTATTATCGACTCGAAACGATTCTGTGGGCCACAATTATATATTCTAATATAGTAACAATATATATATATATATATATATATATATATATATATATATATATATATATATATATATATAGTATTAAATATTATGCATGAGAACTAAGAGCAGACCACGAAATCTCCGAATTCTGATTAATTCTACCAACGATAGGTAAACGAATTCTAAAAAATAAACAATAAACGTCACAATTTTTTTAATTTTTTATTTATTTTGTACAAAATTTGCTAGTGGTTATTACATTTTGAAAAATTTTAAAACTAACACACAAAATATATAGTTAGGAATGCACAACCGTTTAAAAGCAGACACGACATGCTTTGTGTCCGGCTTCACAATTTTAACGTCTTACAATATAAGCATTAATTATCATGATGTTGAAGTACTTGTTTGAAGTGATTATATTCACTGTAGATATGAATTCCATCCTCATTTAATATCTACATAAAATAAGCGGACAGTAAAAACTCACGTGTTTAAAAGTGCCATGTATTTTAACTACATTCACATGAAAAATGTTCCCTAATCTGTGTTCCCTAATAAAGTGATTGAAAAATGAAATAAAGAGTGTCTTAACATTAGATTATCTTTTCCTTTCCCCTTGACATTTTTTTTGTAAACAAAATGTCAAACGTAACGTGTGTTTAAAATTATCCATCTATTCTAAATGAAGCTAAATCAATTACTCTATTTTAAATGAAACTGCTTATAATACATATTCGATAATATATTTTAGAAAATACAACTTATTGAACATTTTACAATAGTCCGTGGTCACAAGGTGATTCTCAATAAAATGCAAGAGTGTATCAACACTATATCCTCATATTAACATTATGAAATACAAAAAGGCTTGGAGATAAAAAGATTACCACTTCCTACTTGTCAGAAAACAGCACTTCATCCATTTTCTGCACTCAAAAGCTGTGTAAAGAACATTCGTTTAAAGTTAGTACTGCATCCGTTTGAGAATTTTTCTCTAGACGCGGTACTTGCGGTCGCGTAGATGACGACTAATAACATTTTGTTGACAACCCGCGGTGGTGTGACAGAGATGGCTACGAAATGGATATTGTACGGAGCTGTTACTTTCTGTGTTGATAATAATGTTTTATTACATTATAATCTACTAATGTACAAATAATATGTACATTAGTAGATAAAATATATATTTTCATAAAGAACTACTTCTACTCTGAGAAGTAGCTTTTGTAGCGTTTTCTACGACGTGTTCTACGATATAATTATGTATGAAAATATTAAAGTTTAGTAAGAAGTAAGTACAAATAACTCATTAAGGTTCGTTTTATCATGAATAATAAAAGTATTTTGGTTTTTTTTTCTAAAGAAAATTTTAAAAATTAATCAATTGTCATCATTCTTTATTTTTTGCACAATTTAGGACTTTTACAATTGAGTCTCGATGTTTAACGAACAAAAAACAATTTTCCATTAAAATAAAATTTATAGTTAATAATTTACAGCTCTGTGTACATCCGCCTACTGCTTTCACGCTAGGGTTAGGCTATAAGGGCGGACGCGGCGCTACGCCACTCACTCGCGACTCGACTCGCCTCACGAGCAGGCGTTACTTCGCACTACTTCTACCGCGCGCGTACGTATTAAGATTATTTTTAAAGTATTTAATTATTTTTTTTGTATTAAGTAAGTGGTGGTTATTGTGTCCTGGTGAGTTCTGTGTTGGATTATTGTATTTTTTAAGATAAAAATGTGTTTCTTACATACACATTTATGTATATTGAATTATTTTTAACGATGATTTAAGTCGTTATTTTGATATGTTGTTTTTTAGGAATACAGTTAAAAGTATTAGAAGGTTCACGTTTCTGACTATTATTCTTCTTACACGCCTTAAAATTATACAAAAAATTATTCTGTTATATAACAGTATGATTTAAAAAAAACACAAATTCGTATAAAAAACGAAGAACGGAGTATATTGACTCTACATTATCTATCTATCTTGCTTTACTTAAGAATGCTATTTTATAATGTATTAAGAAATTACAAGTGAAACATTAACATGATGGAACAAACCATTAACTAATTAAGGAACTGAACAAATACTATTTACGTAACCCATCAAATAAGAAACCTTGAACCAACCAACCAACTAGACTCTAGGGAATGTCGAGCCCATAATGGATTTAGACTATTGCTATTTTGTTTAAATGCTTGTGGTCTTCAGAAAATCAACATCAGTTTAATATTTCTCTATATATATATATATATATATATATATATATATATATATGTTGTCTGACTTTCAAAATAATTTAAGCACTTTAAAACTTTTAAGGAAAATGCGCTCTGAGATCTCCCGATCCTAATTTTCCACGGCGTGAGTATTTAATTATCATTTATATTATACTCTGTTTTCTTTAGAGATAATTAAATTACAAATAAGAAAAGTTGATTTGTTATTTACTAGGGAATGCCCGCAAATTCGTTTGCAAGATTTCGACTCTTGCTATGAAGTGTTCATAGCAAGAGTCAAAATCTCGCACTTTTGTTTTATCGCCCCTTGATGTTGAAAAAGTCATCTATATTCAAAACTTTCATCAAATTCAAGATTTTTTTTTTAATTTATGAAACTAGTAAGGGATCAAAAACTATCAAAAACTACATTACAATTCTCCAACTCGTTCCCGAGATTAGACAAACCTTTAAAAATGTAGGAAACCATTACTTTGAATTTATTGCACTGATACGTTAATATATATTGTCATTTATCGTACATGTACTAAGAATAATCTGTTACATTTTTACAATATGTATAGATTTCAATTTTCATAACTAATAATTATTTAGGTACAACAAAGGTTATCACGACGATAATATATAATAAAATGTATGTTTGTATGTCACATACGATTTAACAAAAACTTCGAAAGTATGAATTAAGAATAATATAGTTAATTTTTTTTTATTACTACAATATTAAAAAAGTACATATTATAAAAGACTTTTATATTATTTTATATTTTATTTTACGTCATAATACTTACAGGTACAAAGAAACACTCAATGTATATCATTTTACTGTTTTGTACCTCGAAAGGTACAGACGTTTGTATTTGTTTCCTTTTCGTGATGCTTTTTCATTTTGTTGGGCTTGCCGAGACGGAATATATATATATACAATTCAAGTAAAATATTTCTAAAACTAAATTCAAACACGCGATCTCTAATTCGTTTAGGGTCTTTTTTTTACTAAACATTTGGACTTGATTTATTCATGTACACGCCAAATATACAAAAAATAGAATTTACTTCACACTTTATCACATAAAGCAGGGAAGTGGGAGATGTGTGTCAAGATATTCCGTTGACTGCTTTCCATCCTTAATTGAGAAGTTGTATGCTGAGACAAAGTAAACACCGCATAAAATTTAATAATATTTAAGTTTACTATTATCTCATTTACAAATTACAGCATTGAATTTCACTACTTAACATGTGCTGTTTTCAAATTTGGGCGGAAAATGAATAACAGAGTGTTGGCACTTTGGTCTCTCTGAGTACACTGTTGATTTATAGTTTTTTAGTTCTCAATGAATCAGAAAAGATTTTTGTGCCTAATATTTTTTCTCCTAATAAAAATATGGAATAAAAATCGTATAACTGTCTCTAATAAATAAACTCCTTATAAAATACTGAACATAGTTTGTTTTAAAAATAACATACAAAGAACACTATGTCTATATTCATCATATATTGCAATGCAGTGTAATGAGAATGACTTCCACATTACTCCCCGGCATCTAGACACCTCAGCTTTTATGTCACGGTGTAATTCTCAAAGAGCTTTCATCATAGCGCTACGTGAACACATGTATGAATTTCAGATTTTCAAGTCTTGGATCAGGAAACTTGGGAACTTAAAACTTAAAAAACTTAATAGAAAGTCATTTTAAAATATATTATAGAATGTTTTACATATATATACTACTGTGACCCCGTGGTCACAGTAGTATATATGTCCTGTCCGTATTACTGTACTGTACTGTCCGTGTCCTGTCCGTATTACTGTAAAGTGTTCGACGTCGGGTTTTCAAAGCTATATTTTTGAATACCAAATATACGTGACTAATCCGTTTCAAATACTTTAATTAAAAAAAATCTTATTATTCTTACACAGAATAAGCTTATTTTTTTTAATTGGAACAAGCCCGTGCAAGATTTTTGATTACAGACACTTATTGTAATGGCGCCTAGAATCGTCAGATCATAATTGAGCTATTATCGCCTGTATTAACATCTAAATAGGGATTATTTTCTCAAATTACATTCAGCTCTATATTAAAGACCAATAAACACAACAACGGAAACGGAAACCAAGAACAAATAATAATGAACTGCCTAAATGTAAAAATAGTACAGGCGAAAATAATATCAGAATCGGTTTATGTCTATTTTATTCATTTCCCGGGAAATTAATTACTTTTATCTTAACACTACAATTGTATGGTTTGTTTTCGTTTAAATAAAATTTCGTACACAAATAAATAAAATTGGAGTGTCTGTCTGCTTGTAATATTTAAACAACCACCTTTTACCAAAATGAATCTATCCACGGTGCATATACCAAAATATCATTTTTTACAATTTTTGTCTTTCTATTTTCTGTTTGTTCCGGCTAATCTCTGAAACTACTGGACCGGTGACATAGCTTATTATAAAACAAATACCCAGTGATGTAAAATCCCCAGGGGCGTAAAGTAGCAGGCGTATAGCTCGTTAAATATATTTTTTTAGATTTTATATAGCCTACTTATTTTATACATAAGTAACACTGTAATGTGTATCCTGATCTTAAAACATTATTTATATACTCGCAATAATTGTTTCTTCACTGTTTAACGGTACCGTTACCGTTTAAATATATTCAACATGTGTAGTATATATATATATAGTATATATATAGTATATATATACTACACATGTAATTATATATATAGTTTTCAGTCACACAGTATGCAGACAAGGATCACACAGAAGTAAAAGACAAGAACTAATTTGAAATAATAATTTTTTTATAAGATTTGATATTCAGTGCAACGGAGCAAAACAAGGCTGTTGGTGAATAAGAAACAGAAGAAAAACCCTCCAATATATCAACAGTCAATTTTCGAAATAGCAAACGTTCAATGTACATATTTACGATCCACACACGAACGCGAAATTCGCAACAATAATATGAAATTTATGTTCTTGATCGAAGTAAATTGGAACATATGTATATATACAAGTGCAATTTTGAATTGTCAGAATCCATAGGGAATCATTGTAATTTTGGCGCTTTTAACGTGTTCGTACCGTTTGGCCATGTTCGGCGTGACATGTTACGTCACGTCACGTTTCAACTTTTGATGGTTTGCGGTGAACGCCCAAATTAGAAACCTTAGTAGACTTTTAGCTGTAAACGAGAAATGTTGACGTGAAGAAAGTGATTATCATAAAAATGTTTGGTACGTTTTATTCACTTAAATTATATCAAAAACAATTCCTGGTTATTGATTTTCTAATTTCAATAGCAAATAAGAATAATTATTGAGAATTTTACTGTTTGAATAGATAAATGTCCTGTATTGATGCCTTTTACAAATGTAAGAAATATTTATTTAGATAATCATCCCAAGCAGAACAAACAGAACAATCTACAAAACAATTTGACTTAATTCTGTTGTTTCGTCGCTTCGCTTTTAGCATTCAGAGACCACTGTGATGCAGTGGAATAATATTTTACTGTAAACGTGATAGTTGTAGATGCGCTTCCGCTCAAAATTTGTTTATAATTAAATTATTTTATTTTCTCCGTCCTAGTAGAAAAAAAAACAGCATTGAGCCGTTCCATCATACACCATGCATTTTCGCGGTCTCGAGCTTTTAATTATTACTTTATGTATTTTAAGCTGTACCTCTTAAACGAAATTCACCAACTGTCTTATTTTAAGCAAATCGCTGTTAGAAATTTTGTAATTACTAAAAATGTTGAGGCCAGTCGTGGCTCCGGGAAAAAGAGCCTGACTATGACCCCAATAGGGTGTTAGTTCGATTCCCACTCGGAGGAATGATTATATTTAAAATTATTTTCATTTCCTCGCTCTGGTGAGACAAAGCGCATTTTTGAGTTCCGCCACTCAACACGCAACCTCTCAAATTCCTCGGAAAGTGAAGTACGGAGTGTCTTAATGCTAAATACTTCCTGTCTATCTTCCTAAGCAGGATGAACTGTGAAGCAAAAAATTATCGCACAAGTTATGTGGATCCTCGCCCGTATACTTATATTTTATGTTTACATTTCTCATATATTTATTCGTAAGATTTTAATTAACTTGACGCTTCTGTTCAGATTGCATTCTCAATATATGAATTTCTAGTAAATCATACAAAAATTTATCGAGGAAGTGGTAACTTAATTCCACTTTAAAGATCAAATTGGCAGACGTATAATTTAGGTATAGAGATAGTGTAATTTGCAATTGCTCGAAAAACGTTAACGTTTCTAATTTACTTAGAGATTTCAAGTTTTACTATACAGTATAAAACTACTAAAAATGTAATAATTATAACAAATATTACGCCTAAATTGTCTTTGACTAGACTATGCATGTTAATAGCATAGATTAGCAAAATAAAAAAGGAAAGGCTATGCGATACCCGATAATTTTAACTACATTTAGTCTGTACGATTATTTTCATTTTCGTTATTGATTTTCTTCTTACCCTATACTCATAAATAGGTATTTTTTTTATATTTTCTGATTTTACTACCCCTCTTTTTAAACCTCATTATAATTGTTTTTAATTTGGCCGTAAACCGAACTGCTCGAATACCTGTAACGAGATATTTCTTCACAAGATGATTCTAATCAAATCTGTATCTTGAATGATAGTTCAATTAAAATTTCAATTTCAATAGATATTGTAATGTAAGCCCTACTTACATTTGAAGAGGGTCTTATATCGAATGCCAAAAGGCCTATAAGCCTATAATCCCGTGATTTCATGGTAATTCATGCTGTATCTTAGATACATCTGTCAAAGATTATTTTGTTATAGTAACATTGTCTTTAACACGTTTGGTAGAAACAATGTTACTATATATTTATGATACAAATATAAGTACATATATGTGTTTTGTATATAATGTTTTATGAATTGTTTTATTTCTTCTTTAACTTTTGTCGATTTGATAAGTTGCAGTAAGTTCAGTTCTGTTATTATGGTGATTCAGGAGAAATTTAGTATATATAATGGAAGGTACCTTATGACTATCAAGCCAAACAAATACATTTATAAATCTTATTATCCCGCAAATGTAATTTGAAGCCACGGTAATCATCTACACTGTGACAGTAATTGGCCGGTTTAATAAGACTTCTTATATAATTCTTTGATATATCATCCTAATGGTTTTGCGTGATCAGTTGTGGCTTCAATTCCCACTCGGGGGAGTATTATTTATCTTCTTTCCTCGATGAGACAAAGTGCGTCGTTAAGTTACGCAACTCAACATGCGTCTGAAAATCGGCGGAAAGTGGAGTACGTCTTCACAGGTTAGGTTATATTTTTATTCAATTCAATTTCGGTTATGCGCGGTTGGTGCAGAAAAGACATGAAAAACGTAGTATTACATAAAAACGTATTAAAACGTATTATATAAATAAATGATAATAATATTTTTACTGTTAAAGCACAACGTATGGAATACATGTAAGTATGTGTTGAGAATACCTTTAGTCTATACAAGTAATTTA
Organism: Dryadula phaetusa; assembly: GCA_032432895.1. NCBI lineage: Eukaryota > Metazoa > Arthropoda > Insecta > Lepidoptera > Nymphalidae > Dryadula > Dryadula phaetusa. The sequence goes on from JAOYRS010000080.1 coordinate 5,635,385, forward strand.
GTTGAACGAGACACGGTATCTCTGCTATTTTTGCTATTATTATTTCTCGTATTGTATTACAAGAAAGAACTCATTAATTAAGACTATAAAAACGTTCGTCTAAATCAATTTGTTGAAATTAAAACTTTAGCTTTGAGAGCTAAGTAAAAACTATTGAAAATGTGAAATAAATAAAATGATTCTATTTAGTATTTATTGCTTTTAAATTAAATTAATTAAACTTTATTGTTTTTCTTTACAAAGCTCTGCCGTTTAGAGATTAAAAAACGAATAACATAACTATTGTCTAGGCCAACGTGGCGCAGTAGACAGTGTCTGACGCGATTTATTGTAAGTTCGATTCCCACCTGGGGAAGTATTTATATTTAAATCGCTTTTCCTTCTTTTTTAAAGATATTATATTTGATAAGATTAGTACGGATATTGATACTAGAGTAAGCCAAAGCCCGGCGTTGAGGTCTCGATTTTGGTATAGTGCAGTCAATGGAGCATCTTGACAATAGGTTGTACCTGACTAATAAGATATTTGCTTTCACGATTTTTACACATTTTACATGAAAATATTTTAAACTCATTAAGCCCAACGTTTATATTTACGACTGAGTGCTAAGTCAAGATCCATAGTTACATTGTTAGCTAGCTTAAGATTTTTCAATTCGCTATCAAAATGCTTGAAATCCCTGACTTATGATGCTGTATGATCCGTATGGGCATGGACAAAATCGTGACATGTTGAGCCAGTTAGTATGTCGGCGTATTGGTTTGACTAATTATTGAACGAAGAGTTTCATGATTTTTGTATATATTCCCCAATCAGTACATCAGATTTAGTAAACCTAATGTCCTCGCTAAGAAAGAGATGGCGGTAGATTGATATAATTAATTTTTATATCAATCAACAGACAAATGCCACCTCAGTGAAACCGGGGACTATTATAAAGTATTCGAAACGTGGTGTTTCCAAAAATGTATTTTCGAATACCAAAATATATACGTTTAATCCTTTCAAAATAGTTTCATTTAAATTGTCTTTTGCTATAAAATGTAACACAAATACACTATACTAATGCTTTTTGTCGGCTTAATATAAGTCTCTTTGTCGGATGTTATATTAATGTAAACTATCTTAAAATATTAAAAGTAGTGTTGAAAGTAGACTCGTCGCAGTGTTGATATAAGAAATATTTTAGACTCGGTCCAGAGACCTCTTCGGGGAAATCTTGCCTCAAGTGCTCTCCATACAAGATGGAAATAATTTATTTTCGACAACTAGCCTTAGGATGTTTGCGGTACTTTCTATTAAATATGAAGGTCATGTTGTAAATAAATATTTGTATACAATTATAGTAAAAAAGCAAATATCATCAAAATTACAGTCCGATTTTATTACAACAGTTGATAAAAATTGTTGAAATAAACTCTGACGATTGAACACGATAAGTTGTAGGTTCGATTCCCACTCGGGGAAATAACTATATTAAAATTATTTAGATTTTCCGCTATTGTTATACAAAGCGCGGTGTTGAATTCCGTCACTTAACACAAAGTGTCTCTGATTCGAATGGACAACAGCGACTGGAGTGCAATTAAGTATTCTTTGACAAATATGCTAAGCGAGAGAGTGTAAAGCTGCAAATAAAGTCAAAGTCAATTATATATTTTGTACGCAGATAATACGTCTACCATCTACAAAACATGTCCTTTTTCTAATATTGCCCATGGTCCAAGCCCAAGGTGTTGAGAAAGGTCAACTACATATAGTGAATGACTAACATATTTTGTATGAAACTGCGTGCTAGGTATTCAAGCATAACTTACATTTGATAGCTTTGCTGGCAACATGCTATTATAAATCTACATTTTACTCATGGGACTTAAAGTAACTTATTTAAATAATTATAATATCAAATATATATTACGAGATTCGTATAAAATAAATAAGTTTTTATTCCGTATTATAGTATTTCCGCCATATTTGACAACATTTTAAAAAGTAAGCGTTATATATTTTAATATGCATGCAACATAAAATGCGTTAACAAGTAGCCTCATTCATGAATAAAAATCCTGAAAATATTGTGAACACTACTTGACAACGAAACGAAATACACGTATGAAACATTTTGCAGAAAAAATTATGAGCGTGTTTCTGTGTGTACTTTTATTTTGAAATTGAATTAAGAGTTGTGTTGGTTTTTAGCCTTTTAAAAATGTTTTCATGCGATATTATAATGTACATATTTTGGTACATTCATATACAAGGTTTGCAACACAGCTAAATATATATATATATATATATATATATATATATATATATATATATATATATATATATATATATATATATATATATATATATATATATATATATATATATTCACACAGAATTGAGTGGCAAACTCAATACGCAATGTCTCGATTTCTCAGAGTACATCTCTGAACCTGCTATATTAATGATAATATAAAATAATAATGTTTTTATTAAACAAGTTTCACATATAATTATTAAATTGATCGAAAATTCCGCTTTTCCACTAGCATAAAAGTAGTAGCAAAAATAGAAACCGTAAAGTTAACCAAGTTTTGCTTAAAGAAGATTGATATTTTTAAATTTGTAGATGTTCTTAAAGTGAAATTAATAAGTATATGTTTCTGTGTATACATGTATATGTGTGCATGTATATGCTATATGGGGTTAAGCGTGAATTTGTTAAGTACCCGTAGATTATTAAAAGGAATTAAGCGACATTCTGAAATAGTTTTAAATATAGTCATAGGCTTTATCTTTATGTCAACTTTGGAAACAAGAGTTTGTTTACAAAGGGAATAAACTTTTTGAAAAAACGTATATAAATTTGAACGCAGCGGGATTGGAATCCGCGCCTCTTGGACACCGTCCAAGCGCTAAGCCATGCGTTCTACTATCGGCTGCGTCAAAATTCTTATGCGTTTGTTACAATTTATTTATGTTGTTAGCATCTCTGTAGAGATAGTAGATTTTTCCAAATTTCTGCTACCCAAACATTATTAAGAAATAATCGTTTGGCATGAAAAAATGCTATTTATTTTAAATATTTCACTATTTTAAAATTTTGTTTCACACTTAGGATTAGAAAATATTTTTGAAAAAACGTATAATTTTTTTTTAAACGTAGCAGAATTTGGACCCACTCCTCTTGGAAATTGTCCAACTGCTCTGACCGCTAAACCATGTGTTTTACTACCGACTTATTAGAAATAAGAAATCGTATTGAGTTTCACGCAACTGTTTCGCGTTTGTCTAAAACATTTGTCGTATCTATATATTTTAAACATTTGAACGTTTTATGTTTGTCAGTGCCTGGCCCATCTCCAAATTGAAACAAAGTTTGTATAAAGAAATTGCCATGACACATCTTAATACTATTAGTCTGTTTATATCGAGATGTTAATTCTTATGGCCATTCAATTAATACTTAAAAATATATTCGGTAATATAGTGTATGCATTTAAAAACTCATACATTCACTTCGATCTTCAATGGATGCAGCCATCTATTCACCTTAAGATGTACGACTGAGTGAATGAACGATTGAGTATAATTGTCTATAATACAGATAACGTTAGTCTAACACAGACTAAGACTTTCATAATTCGTATTAAAAATATTATGAAACATTTGTTAAGAAGCTCAGCCTACTTTCGCGTAAATCAGACTAAAGACTAGCCTGACGTGTTATTTAAAGAGAGGTATATTGATTCCTTCATATACATGTTCAAGTATCTTCATTTTTCGATAATCTTCCAGCGATTACCGAAAAATGCAGATACTTGAACATGATATAGATATAGAACATGGTCACAGCACTGTTCTAAATTATAAGCCCGTAATAGAATACAAGAAAACCTCCACCGCATTTCGTTATATGTATATGTATATGTATATATATATATATATATATATATATATATATATATATATATATATATATATATACAAGAATAGGACACATGCCAATACATGCATGGCACAATTTAGTCCATACTTGCACGTACTTTATCTCATAACCCATTTACTTTCTCTATTTGGAGGTCCGCCAGCATGTCTTGCAATTGAGTGCTAGTTCTGTGAATTTTTATATATAACGTCATACAAAATATTATTATACTTTATTATGGTTATGCTATTAGAAAAAACATATTAAAACAATGAAAAATATTATGTACTATCTAAAAAAAAATAATTTTTATTCTGAATTTTTTCCACACTTAAAATATCCAAAAATTTACTTTTTTCTATTTGAATTTACTACATATCTAAATTGAAACAAAGTTTGTATAAAGAAATTGCCATGACACATCTTAATACTATTAGTCTGTTTATATCGAGATGTTAATTCTTATGGCCATTCAATTAATACTTAAAAATATATTCGGTAATATAGTGTATGCATTTAAAAACTCATACATTCACTTCGATCTTCACTGGATGCAGCCATCTATTCACCTTAAGATGTACGACTGAGTGAATGAACGATTGAGTATAATTGTCTATAATACAGATAACGTTAGTCTAACACAGACTAAGACTTTCATAATTCGTATTAAAAATATTATGAAACATTTGTTAAGAAGCTCAGCCTACTTTCGCGTAAATCAGGCTAAAGACTAGCCTGACGTGTTATTTAAAGAGAGGTATATTAATTCCTTCATATACATGTTCAAGTATCTTCATTTTTCGATAATCTTCCAGCGATTATCGAAAAATGCAGATACTTGAACATGATATAGATATAGAACATGGTCACAGCACTGTTCTAAATTATAAGCCCGTAATAGAATACAAGAAAACCTCCACCGCATTTCGTTATATGTATATATATATATATATATATATATATATATATATATATATATATATATATATATATATATATATATATATATATATATATACTATATATATATATATATATATATGCATGGCACAATTTAGTCCATACTTGCACGTACTTTATCTCATAACCCATTTACTTTCTCTATTTGGAGGTCCGCCAGCATGTCTTGCAATTGAGTGCTAGTTCTGTGAATTTTTATATATAACGTCATACAAAATATTATTATACTTTATTATGGTTATGCTATTAGAAAAAACATATTAAAACAACGAAAAATATTATGTACTATCTAAAAAAAAAACAATTTTATACTACATTTTTTCCACACTTAAAAAATCCAAAAATTGACTTTTTTCTATATGAATTTACTATATATCTAATTTGATATTTACGTCGTCAATTGCTATCATTACCTTCCTTTGAGCAAGCGAAATTATTTGTTTTAAATTAATAAAAAACATATTGATTTTTTTGTTTAACTTCACGCTTTTCTCCCGCATAGCAGGGTAGACAGAAAGTACCTAGTGTCAACACACTCCGTACTTCATTTTCCACCGAATTCGAGACATTGCGTGTTTAATGGTGGAACTCAACGCCGCTCTTTGTCTTTATTGAAATTTCAAATATATAATTTCAAGCTTACTCAAAGAAAGGTAATGAAAACAATCGACGTTCAAGAGGTACAGTTCAAATTCTACTGGTATTAATTTATCAATGCAACTCAGATAATATGGCTCAAGCTCGATTGTCATACCTTATATCAGTTAGACCATAGGTCTTGTTCACACGTAAAATACAGGTAACCTTAGCAACATATGTTTAACTTTATTCAGACGTGCATGCAAACGCATAAAAGTGTGTGTACTGTTTATTTTAATAACATATTGTGTATTTAATATATTATTATAGAACTTTATACCTAGTGTCAAATAATCCGCTATTCGCCGAATTTGAGATATTATGTGTTAGGTGGCGGAACTCAACGCTGCACTTTCTCTTACTGCGTGTCAGTCGTGGCGACATAGGACAGCGTCTAACTGTAAACGTTATTTCTTCGATTTAAGTTATTGATAATAAATTAATTAAATTCAAACATAATGAATTTAGAATTCAACATATGTACCAAATCTGGTATAAAAACAACTATATATATTCCTGTCAGAATGAAGCTTGTAATAAACAATATCGCATGTTGATATTATATGATAAGGGATATAATACGATACTTTATATGCCGGTACAGTCACGAACCTATATCAATTTATATGTATATAATAATGTACTGGAATAATCTGATATATTTTTCTGCTTTTTGAGTTACATTTACAAACCAAATGTATTATAGTTGTATGTAGTAGCAGTTGCTAAAGTCACCGTATATTTTCTTCATTTTTACATGAAACCAGTTATTTTTGAAAGAACGTATAAAAATTTGAGCGCAGCGGGATTTTTATACGTTTTTCCAAAAATGTTTTCTAATCCTAAGTGTGGAATAACACTTTAAAAGTAGTAAATATGAAACAAGTCATTAATGCATAAGTGTTTATTTCATCTTAATCCTATTAATTGCAGGTTCAAGTGGGATTCTGTTTAAATATTTTTTAAGATTCAAACTTTATTTTTAAGGTAAGTATATTAGGCGAAAACGGACTTAAAAATGTCCTACTCAGAAAGGGACTATTTAAAAAAAATACAATCTTTATTTTTGGATAGATAAAACATATCTCTTCACTCTACCTATCTCTTCAAAATACAATTTATACATCTTAATTTAAAATTTGTAATTATAAAATTAGCGCATATCAAGCTGCTGACTTACCTTATCTTAACGTAAAGATTTTTTCTTTTACCTTAAATATATACAAAGATTATTAAAGGCGCAGGTTCAAATTCTGCAGCTTCACGCTTTACTTAACACAACAGGGTAAACAGAGACAACCCAGTGTCAAGATATATCGTAGACTACTATCCGCCCAAAATCGAGATATTATGTGTTGAGTGGCAACTTCAACACCAGGTTTTGTTAATTTTAAATATAATCTTTCCCCTAAGTAGGAATTGTACCCACTACCAATTGCTTTTACACAATAGTCAACCATTTCGAACACTTTACAGTAAGTAGTCCGTGGACACAGATACTACCAGGTACTACGGATTACTGTGAAGTGTTCGAGATTTCCACAAATTTATTTTCGAATACTAAACTATACGTGATTTATCCGTTTAAAATAGTTTTGCTTAAAAATAAAAAAAATATAAAAAACTACTAATCAAAACATTAACATAAGCTATTAAACTAGATATAAACTTATATTTCTGAAAACACATAGCTTCAGACCGACTACGTGAACGGATTTAAAACTTAATGCAATTAGCCAATTAGTTAATACCGGCTGCAAATGCAGTTTCGCTGAGAAGATTTTACAAGGAAGTTAAATATAAAAACTTTGCTTCAACAATGCTTCGCTACCTTCAGAATACAAATATTATATTTTAATTAGAGATAATACCGAATACAGGACATAATATTGGATATCGCTTGACTATAAACGCGATTAGATGTGGGTTCGATTCCCACTTGGTGTAATTATGATTTTGGTCAGACAAAGCGCGGCGTTGAGATCGCTACTCAACACAAAAGGTCTCGATTTAGGTAGGAAAGCAGTCAACGGAATATTTTGACACTAGACTCTGACTATCCTGCTATATGGGCTATAAAGCGTGAAGCTATAAAAATATATCAGAAGTCAAAAACTAGAAAGAATAAACTGATGGAATAATAGCATATAATTAGGTATCTATTTATTACAAGATTATTTTACATAACATAATGCAAGTGATAAAATTCATTTTATAAATGTATACTATCTTACTCTTTCGTATAATAAATCTTAAAAACGAATATGTTTGTCGCTTTCTCATCAAGAAAATAACAATTTAGAAATTACTAATAATTTTTTTACGGAAGAGATTTAGATTAATGGAAATTTAACGGAATTAATTTAACGGAAATTATTAATGGATATAATAACGAAAGAGGTTTCACTTGAATAATAGTAATATAAATCTAACTGGCTGAATGTGTGTCTTTTCAGCTTTACTTTTAATATTTTCATATGATTTTTCCATTTACCCATTTATAATATTAAATATTGTATAATCATTTAGCTAAAAGCATCTACTCTCACTAAGTAAATATTCTTTGTAATAATTTTTGTATAGAAAGTTTTCATACAATGCTATACTACATACTAGCAACAAAATAAATTTGTAACAATAGTATAATAATTAAATAGGATGTATCTTAAGAAATAGTAACTATTATAAGCTGATGTGAAAAGCTTGAAATGCTCACATATCACTTTTCAAACTTTTATAATTTTTATAACTTAAATAGTTACTTAATAAACATTCTGTTGACGCCTTTCCAAGAGAAATTGAGACATTGCGTGGTGAACTCAACCACTTTTCTTAATAAAGCAGTCAACGGAGTGTCGTAACATTCCCATACCATACCCATTTCAACTATCAACATTTTTTTTTCATTAAAGTAAAGTTTCTCTATCACTAATTAAAATCAAATTTCTTCTAGTATAAAAATGTACTATTGTATTTTTAGACAATGAAGTAGGGTTTTCTTTTAATTTTTAGCCTAACATTTCTAAAAATATTAAAAAGAAATTTTATCATCATTGCAAAGTCACTAAAAAAGTTCATTTTTTTTATTTATAGTTTATTTAAAAAATATTGTATACTTTACGCTCTTTGTCATTACTTGTTCTAAGAAAATCGATCAACAAAAGTAGCCCTTCTCGTCACTTTGCAAGTTATTTCAAACAATTTACTATTATAGCCTCAACTGTGTCAAACAAGGCCGACTTTGTTCATCGATAAATGTTACCATTAAGATTTTTAAGTTACTTCAGGCCATAGTCATATATTTCGCAAATGTTTTAGAATAGAGAAGATGTAATAATTTATTAAACTTTTTATATAATTAAATTATATTTTAAACGTTCATAATTTTTCATGAATGTTCACAACTATTAATCTTAGCTGGATTTGAACCCAACATGAATATAAATTGCAAAGTCTTAACATAACGTTATATCTTCGTGAAAATCCTCGCTTATGAACCATTAACATACATACTAAATTCTTTTAAGCCTTACTCTTACATAATATTCTTTTTATTACTCCATTTTTCATCATTTTCCCGTATATAAAGCAAAAACTTACGATGAGAGAAATGCTATTGCCGTTGCGTTTTGACTCGTTGACTACAATTTCCAAAACATCAAATCTTAATTAACTTGGAATGTAAACTCTATATTTAATAAAATATTCATTTAAAAGTACAATTATATTTTATGATTTAAAATAAATTTATATAAAACTTTTGATAATCATGTTATTTGATATAGCTTTTGAAAGCCATTTTAACAGTTATTCTATGGGGTTTCCCAATAAGAACAATATGTTTTGAAATTGAAATAAAACTTGTAATATATGTTTGAATTTCGTGTTCAATGGCTTTATTTGATAGGAAATTTTATATTATTTATTATTTAAACAAAATATTGTTCAAATGACCGCCAGGACTTTTTTGCACTGGTGAATACGATCGGTCCAATTTTCGATGACTCGGTGCAGCATTTCGACTGGTATGGCCGCTATAGTAACTCGAATGTTGCGCTAAAGGTATTGAATCGTAACTGGTTTATTGACATACAGTTGAAATTTAACATACCCCCATAAAAAATAGTCCAAGGGTGTTAAATCGCATGATCTTGGTGGCCAATTGTGAGGACCGTTGCGAGAAATAACCGACTCACCAAACTTATCACGCTATAAATCCATTGTGACGGTCGCAGTGTGGCATGTTGCACCATCTTGTTGAAAATAAATGTCGTCCGCATCGATTTCATACACTTCAGGAAAAAAATTTTTCAACATGTCACGATAACGGTCGCCATTGATAAGTAACAGTACGGCCTTCGTCCATGATTCCACAGTACCATAATCCGCACCAAACAGTCAATTTTTCAGGATGTAATGGTGTTTCATGAACCACTCTTGGATTTGACTCACTCCAGTAATGACAATTCTGTTTGTTCACATAACCATTGAGCCAAAAGTGATGACGACCATATTTAGCACGAAATTCTCTTTGAGTAGAGACAATACTTCTCGAATTTTGGTAGAAAATTTGGACAATTTTCAAATGTTGAGGTAACGTAAACTTGTTCATGATTAAATGGCAAACATTACTAAACACAAAACAACACAAATGTCAAATGTTAAACAACCAAAATGGCGGCTGTGTGCTATCAAAATCCTATCATCCCTATTGGGAAACACATTATCTTACTACTGATTACTGTCAAATTCTGTCTGTCTGTCTGTTTCAATTGAATGACATTTTTAATGAAAACTTATAGTTATTGTTATTGATTATATTTATTTTTATGCTTTTCTGTAATATAAAAAATCGCATGAAATAATGGACATACCAGTTTTACAGTAGAAGTCTACAAAACATCACTTTTATAAATCTAGCTTACACCTGCAGTAGATTAAGTACTGAACTATCCAGTTCAGTTTCCTAGAAAAGCTTAAAAAAGATTTTCTAAAAAAATAAACTTTAAATCCAATCTAAAACAACAAAATAACAATTTTTCATCCCTTCATATATTGTTTATGAAGATTTATTAGAGTTGGCAAGAAAGAGCAGTTGTAAAGCTTAGCCATCTGGTGTATCTGGGTAGGGCTGGTTACGATAATTCACTTTCAATGGATCGAAAGCATCTAAACTTTATCAAACAAGGGTCGCCCATTCTTTTGTAAGCAAAACGATACAGTGAATCGTTATATAATATGATATATTACATATTTTGATATAGTTACTCAACATCTGTTTGTGTTTTATGTTTAAGCATATTTAAAACCTTTTATTTAACTTGCCGTGTTAGTTAGTTAATGTGTGTGAAATCTTGCAACCTCAATTCGATCCACTTCCCAGTTTCCGATGGAGCTAAAATTTTGATTACTATTGTTGATAATATTGTTGTTACTATGAAATGGCCGCCGCAACAAAATGGCGGATTAGACACTACCTACCTTATATTTATATCTAATAATAGGACTAGTTATGTTAAATACAAGCATTATGGAAATCATTTGTTTTATATAGATACTTTTAAATAGATATATGTATATTTTCATTTGCAATGTCTATAACGTTATGCTTGACGTAAACATAGCTTAGTAGGAGAGAACGTTTTGTCATTTGTGCTCTACTGGCACGCTCGTAGCAACATATATAAAGAAACGTCTTCTGTTTTCAACGGTTTTTAGAAACTTGGGTGGTCGAATTTATCTGCCTAAAATTCTTCCTTCCATTACTTCTATCCATGGGATTTTTTTATCCCAAAAAGTAATAACCGATTGACATATTACTCATGACAATATTTTTAGAAATTGTTGCGGCGTTTCCATTACTTATAATATATGATAAATAAAAATAATAATTTTAATACAGTTAATAAGAATTCTAATCCTGTTTATTTTAAATTTGCAGATAAGCAACGCTTTTACAAATTCCTGAACAATATGCAAATGACAAAATTTGCATTTTACATGTAAATTTTAATTAAACTTTTCTTGTACAATCCACTCAAGGACTTAACTGGCAACTGTAATGTCCTTATATACATGTACATGTACTTCACGGTTTATACCACTATGGGCAGTCAGAGATAACAAAGTGTTAAGACATTCCGTTGACTCTTTTTCACCCAAAATCCGGACATTGCATGCTGAATAGCAGTCACTCAAGCACTCAACAACGCACATTGTGTTATCAGAGCAGAGAAATGAAAATAAACTTTAAATAAGTGGAGTAGAAATGTCATAGGGTTAGCGGTATTTTTTTTTGCCATAGCAATGCCCCAATATTAATTTTATTTAATAAGAGTTGAGGTAGCATGTTTGTTTTTTTTAATCAACTGAAAGATATATCATCTCAAGAAATATATAGAAAAAGTTAAAATAACAAACATTAATCAGACTTGTATGATAATGATTTACTCGTATACGCTTGATTTACGCTACGATCTCTGAATACCTCTTTCGCCTCGTCCACAGTCATTAGCCTCTTCATACATACCCTTCGGGGGGTCCTCATTCTTTTTACGTGACCTTCCTCCAGTACCCTCGATACTGTGTTTTCGAAGGTCAACCGAGGTCTCCCTCGACCTCTCGTACCAATATTTTTATAATTCCTTTTTTAACCCACATCCGAAATATAATCTTTTTTTGTTTAGGTTTTAATCAATGTATACTATTTCACCGAAGTATTCAATATTTTGTTGAATTATAAATAATAAAAAATAATAATTATACCTTGCAAAAAATAGTAAGAACAAGACAATAAACAGCATTACGATTTATTTATTACAGTAAAATATATCAAATAATTGTGCATTTGTAAACTAAAAAAAATTATAATCACATACATATATTCCTGAGTCATTCAAATAGAAATACCCAGGAATATATGTATGTATGTGATTTTAAAAAAATCATTTTGTGAGAAAAAATAATTATAAAATGTTATTTTTTTTATTCTTACATAGATCACAATTTCCTTTCACTTTGTCCTTTAACGATATACAAGAATCTCAGCAGTGATTTTATTTAAATATCTTATTTAAAATTTTCTCGTTCACGGAATCCCTTTGAACTCATCTTTTTCAGAGAAAAATTTCAATTGTATAAATAATTTAGGACGTGTTACTTGTTATAAATTGAGGTAAAAAAGCCTGTGAAGTTTATTGGATGTATTTAAATAATATAATATTGTATTGAATATGGCGGTATATTTATGTACGCATAATTTATTTGGAAATTTCAAATAAAACATGTTTTTATTCAATTTTCGATCAAAATAAGTTGATATTTTTTACTTTACTTTACTTTATTTTTATTTTATTTGTAAAACATTTATTTAGTATAAGTTTTTTTAGAAAACCCGAAGTTTTAAGGACGACCACGTAGATTTACTAATCTAGTTATTTTAACTAGAATTACTAATCTAGTTTCTGTTGAAACGTGTAACAATCAAGAAAGATATTCTTAGATCTTTTAATAAATATGAAGTACACGGAATTTTCATTGGAGATAACACAAAGACAATATTGTATAAAATTAAATTATTTTATTTTATTCTATACTTTGTAATATTTTACACAAAAATATTATAGCATTTTAAAGTATATCAAAAATTTCTCTTATTTAAATAATCTTTTTTAAATAAAAAAAAACATATCAATAATTATTAAAAATGTACAACTTCATATCCAAGTAATGGAAATACATATGTATATAATTACTTATATATAGTGTATGAAACTGATATTTATTCACATATGAATAAATCAATGGGCACTACTATACGCTAGGCTAAACCTCAAATTGACACTGACAGAATCCTATTGTACTTTCAGTGAAAGCTGCATGAAACGTGGATTTCATTTAATTTGTGAACTGAATGCATTGTTACTAACAATGTCTACTCTGGAGCCCAACAGTAATTCAATATCTCACTCAATTTACTGAAAATACAACTATGAATATAAAAACAACCGTATTTTATTTTACGTTCAAGCTTATACTGCAAGCACCTAGTTTCAAGACACTGGGCGCTCTGCTTGCTGTTAAATTTGAAACATTACGTGTGACGGAACTCAACGCCGCGCTTTGTCCTGCCAAAGCAAGGACTTTGAAATAATTTAAAATATATTCAATTGAAATAATTTAAAATTCTGTCCGACTGGCAATCGAACCCACAACCGATCACGTTTACGTCTTACGCTGTTACAGTGTGCCTTGATCGGCCTCAATATTTATTTCATTTAGTTTATAAAAGTGTTATACGATGAAATGCAATGACAAAGCAGCTTCATGCTTTATCCCGCATAGCGGTGAAGATAAAAATAACCTAATGTTAAAAACAACCTAATGTTAAAGAAACCAGTCATCGAAGTAGGATGACTGGTTTCTTTCTCTTGAAAAAAAAAACTAAATAAAGTTTGTGATAAGAATTCAAAGGAACGATTATATTTAAATTATTTTTATCTCTGCGCTCTGGTAGAATAAAGTTATAGGAGAGAGGATAGAGTGTATCAGCATTAGAGTTTCTCGCTAGGGTCTGCTAAGCGACAATTTTCGTGAAGTTGGAAATAAAGATGCAAGTAAAACAAAAATAAAAAATATAGTGAATATAAATTTAATAAATATAGAACATTGATTGAAGTAGAAATAATATTTACATTTCAACTTTACAATGTAGAGTCCCACTATTTTTAATTTCGTATAAAGTTTATGTTACCTGTTGCTTTCTTATACATTTATAAACTAAATAACATAAATATTGAGGCCAATCGTGGCGCAGTGTGATAGCGTATGACTGTAAACGCAATCGATTGTAGGTTCGATTCCCACTCTGATGCATGATTATATTTAAAGTTACTTTCATTTCCTCGCTATAATAGGACAGAGCGCGACGTTGAGTTGCGCCACACGCAATGTCTCCAATTGGGCAGCAAGCCCTTGACACTACTTCCTGTCTAAGTGTGAATGTAAAATAAAGTATGTTACCATCCTTCATTCCCTAAGGAAGCTATATGCCAAATATCAGCAGTCTACGCACCATAATTGCGACTATTCACTGAGTAACGAGGTTTTATATAAGTATGTTAATATTTTATTTTAAGACATTCTCTATAAGGAGGATAAGCCTACACACAATTTAGGGCCCGTTATAAAAATTTTACTGCGCAATAAAAGTCCTTTGGGCAAAGAATAAAATAACCATATGCTTTATAAATTAAATTATTGCGTCGAGTTGAAATAAACTGTTGATTTTCTTTTTCTTCTTTCTGTTCAAATATTACAAAAAACTAGGATCATCATAATTGGTTTGTGAATCTAAAAGCTCTGTATAAAGCTTTTACTATCTAAAAGGGGCGGTCATGAAGGATAATAAACCTTATCTTTGCGATCGATCAAATCACCCGTCTATCTTCCTTCGACCTACAAACAGAATATGATCTGTGAAGGCCATAACATAAGTACAACACTTGCTGTTTCCCACAATTTTATATCTATTATTAGATACGATAGAACTTTAATATGTGTTTACTTAGAATCAATTCGTAATATATTCTAGAGGCAATTGTAACGATTTGGAAACATAATAACTACAGGTATTGAATTTAAATATAGCTTCTACGACTTTGTTACATAACTTATCACTACCCTGGTTCAATACTACATATACTTAACAGTTTTATATTGTTCTTAAAATTTACTAACTATAAGCGAGTAAAGCAAAGAACGTAGAGTATAATATAATAATTGACATGCATTGTCTCGACCACTGGAATATGGCAAATTGAGTGTCTCGACACCAAATTTTCTCTAAGTGGGATAAAGCGTAACGTAGTTAGTTTTACTTAGAAAAAGAAACCGAAAATAACAGGCCTAACTAAAAAGTATTTCATCATCCCAGGCGTAATAGCAAATAATATAATAATAATATGTTACCTTCACCTAACAATAAAAAAGGAGATTCACACTTTATTCAATTCACGTTCTTACCGTACAACCTCCGTCGTGTGTTCTCCTATCAACGTGACATTGGCGAAGTGATTTGTGTTCTACTGGCATGCTCGAAACGCCATAAGCTAAGAACCAACCAACCAACCGACATTGCATATTGAGTGGCTAAAAAAAGTTACTTCAAAGCTAAAAAAAAGCGTATTAAAGATAGAGTTTCTCTATTGACTTGATATATACTTGACTCTACACCGAAATCAGAAAAAGTAATTATATTTTTTAAAAAGTTTTGCTTTTATGTGTATGAAATTATGTAGGTATTTTGCAGTCTAAATTCCTTTTTGAAACATTTGCTTCCGAATTTCTTCTGTTTCTAACTTTCCGTTTCACATTACGCTTCTAAATGAGACATTCCTTGCATTTCTCTATTCACGTTTGTTCGAATTAATAAGTTTTAAAGTTTTGAGCATTACATTTCTACAACTTTCTGATTTTAGTTGAGTTTTAATTGTAGGTCATAAAGCTTAAAATCAATTAAAAACGTTAAGTTTAATGATATTTTTTTACTCTACGGATTTTACAATATTAAGGTTTGCGTTAGTACACTTTTTCTTTTCAGTTTATATAGGTATTTGAAACCATTACCCTTTCTCTATTCGTATTTCTACTGCATCATAGGCATTATTTTGTTTCTAAAATCTTTTGAACATAGCATGTTGACACTATGTTCTCTTTTACTAGTCGGCGGTGCGCGAAAAAACGTGAAATAACTTATTTTTATAATAATTATCTAAGGCTTGCTATTTACATTTTTATTTTTTTCAGCTTTACACTTTTTGGTCTTGTACTGTGGTTTCCGGCGAATTCAAGACATTAGATGTTAAATGGCGGAACTCAACGCCGCGTTATGTTTTAGCAGAACGAGGAAATAAAGATAATTTAAATATAATCATTCCTCCCAGTAGGAATCAAATCTATTACTGATCGCGTTTACAGTCAGACTCTGTCGCACTGCACCACGACCGGGCTTGTTATTTTTTTCTTTCGAATTGTTTCTCACTTCTTAGTATTATTTATATGATAAATCCATCTTACAATATATAACGTTATTCTAAAATAGAATTTCTGTATTTTAAAATAACCTTCATTAAGCCTCAGTTGTAATACAATAGACATTTCTGAAGGTACAGAACTCTTTTTATTTGAATGCTGTAAATATTGACAGTTTCAAGTGCTGAATCTTATAACTGAGGGGATATTAAATTTTGAACCTTATCTTTAATAGTTAAAGTTTATTTTTATTTGATAACAAGATCACATACTTTTATCTGGTTTCCAATGAGATTTCCTTGGAATATTTTCGATTTTAGCAAAATAGCATTCTCGTTAAATGTTGTAAGCTAAGTTTTTGTATAAAGGTTTCATTTTAAAATGAAAGATATTTTATTTTAATATTTTTTTTAGTTTTCTTATCTTTCTTTCTTAATTAAATGTAAACTAATTAACATTCATTTACAATGCTTGTGGTTTTTTTTTATTATTTTTATTAACACTATGGATATAGGTCCATATCATTTACTACATTGATTTCTGTTTTCTGATACAATTTCAATTGCTAATGTTTATAAGACTCATAGAGACACTAGTGTCTCAGTGACCCCAAAGAGAATCAAGAACTTATAATTAATTGCCTTACTTCGTTGCTTACCAAAAAATTTATGTACTATTATTATAAGTTTGTGATTTCGAACCCTACTCTCCCAACTGTAGTGGGTTCGATTCCAATTTAGTACAGTCAAGTTATTAAAATACTTTTCACATCGTCGCTTTAGTAAAATGAAGTGCGTTGTTGAGTTACGCCACGTCATCATGAATTTAGGTTGAGCTGGAAGCTATATGCTAGAATTAAACGCGGATAAAAATATAAAACTGAACAAATATATTTTAAAAATATTTTTATAAATAATAAATTATATAAAGTAATCTGATAATCTGGTCTTCTAAAAATAAATTCAAAGAACAATAAGCCTGGTTAAACGCTACAAGTCACTCATTAAGGCAAACAATGTTCTGCCGTTATTAAACGTCGAACACCATGTCCACTTGGATGGAACACAAATCCGGATTAATTGAATATCTTAACATAATTTCATAGACAAAAGAATTGCTAATAATAAATTAATTTTACGATTGTATTTCTTACAGCAAGTTGCAATTTTTTTTGCTGTTTTATATATACATGTTAATTAAGGGAAAATCTTTTTCTGGGAATATGAAATTTGCGATAAATAGATTACGGTTGACTTGCTATGGTTCCTGTTTACTGCTACCCCCTTGTCCAGTCATTAATCTGTTCATACATCCCCTTGAGGAGCATGGGAGGGATTGCTTTCGTTCATTCATCATGATTTTTACATTATCTTCCTCTAGTATCTCTACTATTTGGTTTCTTCTTACTATGACAATTAAAATTTATTTTTTCATGGAAAAAACGATTGATATATTTAATTTAACACCCCTTAGTTTTTATCATACACTCTTGTTAAAGTGATTATATTGCTAAAATAAATTTACAAGCTTCATTCATTCATTGACTTTTTTTAGATTTGATTGCAAAAAAATCACAATGATACCATATAAATATTTCATAGATTGTGCCTTTATACGTACAACTATGTGAATAATCCGTTAGACCCTTTTCACGCCCCAAAAGTATTGGAATTTTAATCATGAGTATTAAATACTTGTGATTAAATAGCATTTATGGGAATATTTTAATGATTTTTTTTCATTTAAAAAATAATAAAATATTTGTTTAAATTAAAAAGGCGATCGTAGTGCAATGGGACAGCGTCTGTCAATGATTGTGGATTAAATTTGGCGAAATGATTTTATACAAAATGATTCTTACTATAGCAAGAAAAACGCGGCGTTGAGTTCTGCCATTCAATACTACAATGTTTTTTCAAAATTGCTTCAATCTTGAACCTTGGTTCTTTTAGGTTAAAAAATAAAATTTTATACATTAAAATTAAAGATTTATGTTTTCGTACAATTTCAAAACCAACGAAACATGAAATTAATACATATTTTGAATTAGTGATTTTTAATTCATACATCAATAAGATTTCCGAATAAAGTTCTACATGTATAATATTTATACATCTATCGTATATCTATGTAAATCTGTTTCAGATATTAATTTATTCAATGCGTAGCTGAATGGAATTACAGTATCAAATATTATAGATGTGCTATTTAAAAAATGTGTTTTATTAAGATAAATATTTAAGAAAATATTTTTAATTACTTAAAAGTTATCAATAATTTTATATACATAACAGCGTAGCCAGAGAATACCAAGTGTCAAGACACTCCATTTACTGCTTTCCATCCTAAATCACAACATTACTTATTGAATAGTAAACTCTACGCCGCGTCTTTCTCCCCAGAACGGGGAAATGAAAATAATTTTAAAATATAATCATTTCCTCGAATGGAAATTGAACCCATCACCAATCGTGTTTACAGCCAGACGATTTCCCTGCGCCGTGATCGCCTCCATATATATAACATTACAAGTTAATTTGTAATAATCCGTGATTCTAAAATAGTTCCACAAAAATATATGAATAAAAATTCATAGAAAGTCTAATTTTAAAACAAATCGGCTCATGTATTAAATATTCACTACAATGTTTTTCATTAAGCAATTCTTATATATCTTTGTTAGAACAATAAACATCGGTCAATGAAACGTTTATAATCAAACGTGTACATTTAATTTCCTCATTATAGCTAAATAAAACGCAAGAAAATAAAAAAAAAAGAAATGTATTGCAGAAACACAAAATGTATATCGAATATTTTTCTTTAGTTTCACGAATTATCCCTAGCTGAGAGAGAACGTAGCGCTAAACGCTGCGGTTCCTGCATACTCCTATCGCCCCGTCCAGTCATTAACCTCTTCAAACATATCCTTTCGGGAGTCCTCATGATTTTTACGTGACTTTCCACCAGTATCCTTGATACTGTGTTTTCAAAGGTCAACCGAGCTCTATACAATTATATATATTATTATTTACTTTACATTACAATCGTGAACCTACTAAATACGTTAACGAATAAATCACATATAAAATAGGTATTTCTTTTTAAAAATTTTACATCGGCCTATTTTAAAGCTCTGACTGTATAAGCTGCGATTTAGTTATGCTCGACCCACTTTACACGTCATGTGTGAATGGGAATTAGAAATGATTTAATGCAGTTCACAATGTACGATAATCCTTTTGATCGGCAACATAATTCATTCGGATGATTTTATAGAAATGCGTTTGTCGTACTGCTTGTGCCTTTTAAACATTTAAATAACAAGAATTTTTTCGTTTTATAAAATAAAACGAAAAAAATCTTGTGACGTGAAATTAATAATCTTTTTATTGGAGGAGACCAAGAAAGTGTTAAAGCACTTTGTTCTCTCTTTTCGTTTTCTATTCACTCTTCTCCTTATTTTTACGGTAATATACTACAGTCTAAGCTCTTTAATTTCTTACAGGTGAATACAAAATTATGGAATCATATATTAAAGTATGTAATAAAATAATAAATAGAATGAAATACAAAAACAAGATTGTCGATCTTTCATTAGTAATTATAAGAGTAATCTCAACAAGAGTATAAGTGTAAAAGTCTTAAAATGAAAATTTATGTATTTATCCTATATAATTGTAAAAAGGCTGACTTTCACCTAGAAGACACAAACGGGGAACAACTGCTCTCCAGATACATAAAGAACAAATAGAACGATAAAATTACGTAAACAAACTAATACACTCAACGCGAACGAAGACTCAGGCATAGATAGTATCTAATATGAGAACAGAACAGGAAAGTTTCTTAACTCACTGTAGCCACATGCAATTAAATTTTAGGTGCCTTTCTATCTACCAATAACAAACTTGCAATATATTTTGGTGTCTGAGACATTCTGAGACGCGATTGTTTGCAGCTTCGATTCTACTCATGGGAATGATTATATATTTTTTTTTCATTTCTATTCTATGGTAAGACAAAGTGTGGCGTTCAGTTCACCACTCATTACTCTATACAATGTCCCGCTTTCGGGCGACAAGTAACCACCGAAGTGTCATGATACTAGGATGCCTATCGTAATAAGAAAAGCAGAGTACTGCTATGCGAGATAAAGCATGAAGTTGTTAATGTAATCAACCTTAATGGGTAAAGAATTTTAACAGTGTAATAAATCACGTTCTAAATTTTGGTACAATTTATACATTTTTACTCAACTTAAAGCTTTCTCGAATTAAGCTCGCCAAGTACTTTAACAACTTTGATAGTCTATTAAGCTTAGGAAGGTCAAATGTTATTTCAAATTTATTATACAAGTATAACTTCCGTTTGAAATGGATTATAATTTTATTTTATTATAGAGGCTAGCAAGATCCACTTTCTTTTATAAAACTACAAAGTCGTCAATGATTAATTACTTGTATATATTATTTAGTATTCATTTTTTGTACTATGCATATGTATGTATATTAGAATGAATAGTTTACCACTCTTCTTTTTGCATCATAGATTTGAAGTGTGTAATTATTAAGAACTTCTGTCTACCCTACAAAGGCTAAAGCGTGAAGTTAAAAAAAATTATTAAGAAATTATAAAAACCACGTTGCGAAATTTCTTGTATTTAAAATATATATTTTTAATTAGTTTAAAAATACCACCAGGTGATACCAATAGACGACTGTTTTATATAAGTTTAGACTAACTAAACTCTAAGCGAGTAACGCTAATGTAAAGTCTACATTTCAAATGTAATGGGTTTGCAGCAGGGTGAATACTATAACTAATTGAGAATAGAGAGCTTTAGAAGCAGATGTTTGATTTACATGTGTAAGAAATGATTACTAAGAAGCGTTACGTTCAAATTCGACACATTATTTATTGGGTGGCAAAACGCTGTATTAGGGTCATCTATAAATGACGTTAAGAAGAGAAGACCCGTTAAGAAGGAAGGAAGGATCGATCGGAAGAAGTTTAACACTGGTTGACAACGGTGGTCTCACAGATGTGACGAGCTGTGGCAAAGATGGGGTTGATTAAAAAAAATCAAATTCATACGACGTAAATTATATATAATCTGTGCGAAATGAATACTTTACCCAATTAGGAATCGTATCGGCAACCATTGTATCTGCACTCAGAAGCTGTCTCACTGCACAGTAAAAATAGTAACTTGAACGCAATATCCTTAATACAGCGGTAAATGGAGATTAGATTTTAGACTACAATTTCCTTTTTTTCCCAGCCTTTTCTGTGACGACGAAAACGCGTAAAGATATGGTAAAGATGACTATATTGTTACAAATTTCATTATAGCACGGGGTAAACATACATATATTCTTATGCTCCAATACAGTAAACTGACTAAAATATTTTTTTACTTACATAACAAAACATAACATAAATACATCGCAATGTATTAAATATGAAAATTGTATTGACCATCAATCATTGAGGCCAGTCGTAGCGCAGTATAGCGTAGTATAGCGTTTGACTGTAAACGCGACCACAAAACCACACAAAACCCACCATTTTCATTTCCTCGTTTTGGTAAGACAAAGCGCGGCGTTCAATTCCGCCACTCAACACGTAATGTTGAGTCTAATTCGATGGACAGCGGAGTACAAAGTGTCTTGAAACTAGGTACTCCCTGTCTAAATTGCTATACAGGATAAAATTGTGAAGCTAAAAAAACGCATCGAGTTTCATATCTATGTAATTTATAAACTGACGTAAGTAAAGTCTTCATTCAAAATACTCTACTATATCTCTTTCTACACTCTCTCTTTCCGTACTCTCTACTATATCTCTGTGTATTAATAGCTTATTAGTTATTATATAATATTATTAGTTTTTAAGCAATCTGAGCGTTTCTGAATATCGTATGAATGAATTTATAATTTATGGTTTATCTTACATATGGTTGTAAACGATATTAAACCGCATATCAAGGGATTATAATATTTTAAAAATTAATATTTGAGGCCATCTCAGAAGGTCAGAGTAAACACGCAACTGGAAGTGGGCTTAATTCCCACCATGGAGAATAAATATATAATGTGTACTTAAATTATTTTCATCACTCTAATAAAACAAAGCGTGGTGTTGAGTTCCGCTACTTACAATGAATTATAAACTTACTTATAATGAATTATAAACTTATATATATATATATATATATATATATATATATATATATATATTGCTGTTATTATTTTTAGCTGTTATTTTAATGGCTTGCACTCATGTGTTGTCACGTGCTGTGTAGCAACGTACGGCAGTTTTATGAATATTTCACCCGCCTCTGTAACGTGAATTTAAAAAGACAAAGTGTGACGTTAACATTTCGCGCTACTTCCTCTGGTACTTTGTTTCTCTTTGTAGAGGATTGTAATTCAATATTACCACACACTATATTCTTAACTGTATCTTAAAACGAATTTCGAAATAAGTTAATATATTTTAAATAGTACAGAAGTAGTAAGAAATTGAATTTACAGTGTTTCCTGTACCATTTTTATTTTAATATTGAATTTTCAAAGAATATTAAATTTTTTAGAAAAAAACATACATTTCAATACGAGAAGCCGTAAGCTTTTCAATAAATATGTTTTTTTGCAGCATTTTTGAATAAATAACTTCATCAAATAAATGTGCTTAGAGACAAAATAGCCTGTAGCATAAATAAATAACTAGAATTAAATAGGTATTTACTTCATGTAAATACCTATTTAATTGTTAAGGAAATTTGAGGCCGGTCGTAGCACAGTAGGAAAGCGTCTGACTGTAACCACGACCGGTTGTGGGTTCAATTTCCATTCGGGGGAGTAATTATTAAAAAAATATATAAAAAAATGAAATTAAAAGTTTTTTAACATTGAAGCATTTAGCATGAATTGATACTATACTTACTAGAGCTGATAGCAGAAGTACCAATTATATATAAAAGGAATACCGAGTTACCAAAAATATCTAAAAGTATTCCTTTTAGATATTTTTGGTTGGAATAAGTTCACAAACATCATCATAGTCATTTTATCAAAGAAAAAATTGTTGAGTAAAAAAATATTATATTGTTATTCCAATAACCTGTTCAAAAAAAAATTAAATTTATTGATTGATTCATAGATAAATAAATTTAATTTTGTATAAATCACAATTTGTATATAAATTATTCAATTATGTGACACTTGTACTAGCAAATATTCGATATATAAGCGTATCACGTTTAGGAATTTACAATTAATTAGATAAACACGAGTATATTGGCTGTAATTAATGAAATTCCGCAAGTTACGCGCGTGGCTCATGTGAAATCGCTATATAATACGTAATTATGACAATGTCTTTCGTAACTAAACAAACCTTTTTCAATACAGCGAAAATTATAATACATTTTAATAACTTGAAGTTAATCATCTTAAATATTTATGTAAGAATGACATCCTAACCTCAAGAGGATAACCTGCGAGTACATAACAAATCAAAGCGTGTTTCTTTTAGTTGCTGATTTTAAAAGAAATTAAATCTAATATTCTCTTTACGTATATGATTTACACTACTATTCAAATATTTATATTTTAAATTAGTTAATAGGATTTTAATGTAAGGGAAATGAATTAAACCATTTCTACTGGAAGTAAATATACATGTCGGGCTTTAATAACTTCAAAGTAACATTTTTGAAAAGTAACATTTTTTACTCATACTTTCGCCTGAAAAGTGAATATAACGAAGAAAAAAATCCAATAATGCCATATTTTATTAACCTTTTATAGAAGCGTAACAAATATTATAATGCGAACCAAGTCGTTCCAGCGGAAAAATCGAGTTAGGTTTGTTATCATAAAGGACGTTATATGAGAAAATATGTGGTGATGCTCTGTCGTTTATCCAGTAAATGTTCTGTACGTTTATTAAGCTAGCTTGGTTTTCCTTTAGTTAGTCGTATATAAATAAAAAAAAACAGTTTTTTTTTCACTAGAATCATTAATAATGTTATTTTAAGAAACATAACCTCTACTTTATATATACAAACTATGCGCAAAGCTTTTTGTAGTTATTTTATCTAAAAAAGATTTATTAAGATATTAGATATAGTGAAAGTGTGTTATATTCCGCGAGCTTAACTTTCTGCTTAATTTCCACCTACCGTATGGTAAGTGGCGTAATTCAGCACTGCACCTAGGCTTACCATATGAGGAAGACGATAATAGCTTTAATAAACTTGAATGTAATAAGATCTTTGATTTTTACACATTTTAAAAGTAACGTACTATTCGTCATGGGTAGATATAGTTTACGTAGCCCGTAGTGGACTACTGTAAAGTGTTAGAAAAGTTCGACTTTCAAAAACCTTTTTTTTTTAATAAATTAATATATGCGATTGATCCGTTTCAAATTTAAAACTTACATGGTAATTTCTTTCCCAGAATCGGGATCACAATTGTCACTTTGTCACTTACTTACACTACTCTAGTACTTACAATGATAAACAAATACCTTCCCTTATCTTTAGTAAAACATATATTATTTTATGCATTATTCAAATAAAATAGCTCCTTCTCTAATAAAAACTATCACTATGCCAAATTTCCTACCCGTCTGCGTATTTTTCGTTAAAAGGTGTACAAATTTTTTGTTCGACTTCCTAATATATTTATAGAAACCGTATAACATACAAAAATGTCACAATCATATATAAATCATTATTGTAAAAACACAATGGAACAGAGTAAGTAACAGTAAGAGGATTAATTAGAGGCTCAACGAAATTGACAGGAGCTATATATTTTGTAAGAACACGGGACAACTTAAGCTTACATCAGTAAGCCTATTCTCAATACAAATGCAGGAAATTCTCATGTGAATTGATAATCAAATACCTCATAAATAATTTTCATGTTCATGGGTGTTTTTACAAATTATATTTAAAAAAAACTTTCTTTATAGCGCAGTTATATGATATAGATATGTTGAATTCTCATCTGGGATTTTTTTAAATTATATTACACTATTAAGAAAGAAATTGAAGCCGGTCATAGCGCAGTGGAGCACAGCGTCTGACTGTAAACGTGACTGGTTGTGGTTTCGATCCCCACTCGGTGGAGTGATTATATTTAAAATTATTTCCACTTCCACGCTCTGGTAAGACAAAGTGCGGCGTTTAGGGGAACTTGACAAGAGACACTGGGTACTTTCTGTTTACCCTACTATGCGGGATAAAAAGCGTGAAGCTTAACGAAAAAAAACAAACAAAAAAATATATTTAATTATTTATTTTATAAATTGTAAATTGGGTGGTCTTACCACCCAATTTTTTTTACTTTTTTTGAAATAAGTTAAAACGAGTAAACAAAGTTTCATATCTAAATATGGACTATAATTAAATATCGAATATAATTCTGAGATTAAAAATATTATTTAAAAAATGTAAAATAACCAACGTATCTTTAAACATATATATATATATATATATATATATATATATATATATATATATATATATATATATATATATATATATATATATATATTCGTAAAACAAAAAATGCAAGTATTAATTATAGTTAACTTAAGCTATTTTAAAACATTGTAAATAGATTATAAGTTCCCAGGAAGTTGTTCCTTACTTAGAGGAACCTTGCTTAACGATCGGGAACATTTCAAATAATAATCGAAAATATATAATTATATTAAAATAACATAATACTAAATAACATTAAATAACTGATAGCTAGATTACACTGTATTAGTCATCCTAATGAGCACAAAATAATTTAAACTATAGTGTTACACTAACTGATTTTATGTTACTGTAACTGTTATACTAACAGATTTTACATGAACATGTGGTTCATGCTATGTAAATATTGTATTATTATCAATTCAGCAAGCGTGATTTGTTTGAAAAAGTGCAGCTAGCTACCGCAAGAATTTGGTCTTAAAAGTTTGTAAAATTTTCTTACTAACTATTAATGGATTATCGGCGGAAAGTGGAGTAAGGATTATCTAGGTACTTCCTGCCCACCTACATCTACAATTATATAAAAAATCTCTAGGAATTCAAAAATAAAACAACAATTATTTTGCCTTTCGACAATATAGTGATGTACTAAATCATTTACAAGCCGTAAATACCTTAATAATATTGCCTTACATAATATTTAAAAATAAATAAAACACATATATGAATAAATATTTATAATCATCCAGAATATTCATTAAATTAACAAAAAGAGACGTTTCCAAATGGATTTTGTTATTTTCTTCCCAAATTTTAATCGGCCCTTAATTATTTTACGTCCTCGACTGCTAATTTTAATTACCGTAAAACGAAAAGTCAATTAACTGTATAACGTCATTTACTAAATTTAGAATTTCTAATTCTTCCGCTGAAATAAAATGTTTATAGGGTTTAGGAAAACCGTTGAATTGTGTATTTTATGAGAATACTCAAAAAGCTTTAAATTCAAAAGAATATATATATACACACTCCACCATGTGTTTCATACACACTATGACATGTGACATTGTGTCTTGCACATTAACGTCTACTATAAAAATATAAGAAACCCACTTACGACATATTGGATTATCTTCGATATCGGGTTTTACTTGACTTCCGGTTGATGCCCGTTGGGTGATGGAGTCTAACATGGAATGCGAAATTAGATATTTATCAAAGCAGTACATTTTTGATGGATTTTTACTTGTTTTTATTTAACGATTACATCATAAAATCATCCTATTAAAAAATAGCTCTAAATTAGTTTTTGGCTATCGTAGCGCAGTGTGAAAACGCAACTTCTGTGTGAAAACACAAGTTATTGATTCAAACCCTGAGTAGTTATGATTTTAATACAGATTTACAATTTCATAATAAAGTAATTTCTGCAAGTCCAAGAAATATATTTATATTGGATTAAGAATATATTGACACTAGTTTCTCATTGATTGCTCCGGTATTCTGTAAAAATCGTGAAGCTAAAAAAATCATTAGTAGTTTTATAGTACACATATTTTATAATCATATAAATAAACTACTATTTATACTAATTAACCAAAATACTAAATTTAACACGTTTAATGCCAACGTAGTCAGTGCTGACTGACAACATACTTTCTTTCTTTCCAAATTTCTAACAATTGTTTTTTTCAAAAAACTTTGTAAATATTCAAAGTTTTTTGAAAAAAACAATATCAAAAGGTTTTTTTTATTAACAGCAGTAAATTTTCGTAACTAATTATGAATATATTAAACTGATTGACATGACCTGAACAGGTGATTTAATTGTCGTCATCACTGACCGACGCATCTGGTATGGAAAGATGCATTTTTTTCTTGGCGTTTAACGTGTTAAAAACTGAGCGTACGTACACAAGACTGTTTTGCCTTAAAGATATTCCTCATAGTAACATTATATTTATATACTCAGACATGAATCGTGAACTTAAAACAACTATACAAGTAATATATCATTTAAGACATGACATTTTATCTAAAAACCCAGCTAGTACCCAAGGGATGCTGTAAAAGAGATAAGGAAAAATCTGCCCTTTATTTGTTGAGAAAAGTAACGTTTGTACATTTTTCCTCTAGGTTTTCAATGAAGGTATTTGCATAACTTCGTTGATGTTATATGTATAAAATAATTTATATTATATTTATCTTATAAAAAATAATTATGATATTATAATTGTTTATAATATCTTTGTTTCTATTATCGCCGCGGAGGAGGACAGTTTCTGTAAGCGTGAAGGTTATGATTGTTATCTCTCATGGAGAAACTAGATAGATAAATAGATATGTAAAAAACCAACTAAGAAAAACATGGAAATTCAAGTATTGCAGCTTGTAAAGGCGACTTTATCACTAAGGGTGATCTCTTCCAGTTAACCTTAGTCTTATACATTTTTATGCACAAAATGTAATAAAGTGAAACTAATAATTTACATTTATTTTCCCGCTCTCGCACACCACGGCGTTGAGATCCGCCTTTCACACAATGTCACTAATTCTTGTCAACGAGAGCACAGTGTCCAACATTTCTACCAATTAATACTTCATAAGAAAGCGCACCCTCGTATTATCTCTCTATGAATATACAAACTTATCTAAAAGTTGAATTTTTAACTTATTTTCTGTCATCATTAATAATTGTTTTTTGTTAAAAAAAAGTAAAAAAATCTTTATACAAAGTTTTTTATAACGCCCTTCTGTTCTTTCTCTTCCTCGTCGTCTTTTATAAGACGTTTATAACTTATCCGGCTATGCATCGATGTAAAAAAATAGATCAATCAATCAATCTGTCACCAATAAATTGATTCTTGACATCTACGTGATGCCAATTTTACGGAAGGGTTGTTTACAGTAGCATCAATTAGGGAAGCTAATAATAAAATGGTAATTTTGAATGAGATTAAATTTTTGAAGTCCTTTGATTTCAACAAAAAATGAAGTATTAAATTCTATTATTACTTTTATTTTTAACACTGGCATGTAAATGTATGGTCATAGATTCAATTTCTAATCGATGTAATTAATATAAATATTTTGATTAAATACTATTATTATACGGCGCTGAGTTCCGCCACTCAATAAACAATATTTCCAATGTAATTTGATTATTAAATAAATGTATTATTAAATATCTTGTATATAAATGTATTATTATATATATATATGTATTATTACATATATTCTGCGTGTCCTGCAAGAAATAAAACGTACAAAGTTACGGCGTATTTTATGGACATCATTTTTCAACCTCTTCAAAATCCAAAAACTTCACATATGCTGGCTATTTTACGCAAAATGTAACTGACACAACGTCATTACCGGGAACACGTACACTAGTTCCCTCAGTCTAACGTGATTTCACAAAAAAAAAACAAGTTTATCGTTCCGTGATATTTTGCGTTTCACGGTCTATTTCACTAGCTATTTCAATAGAATACGGCCGTATTTATACAAATAGATTGACTAAATTAATATCATTTAAATAAACATCTTCTTATAGAGTAGCCAGAAGGGATGGCGCGCCAATCGCTAAGATCTCTGCATATTTTTTTCGCTTCGTGCACGTACATACCCATTGGAGGGTCTTCATGCTTTTTACATGACCTCCCAGTGTCATTGATACTATGTTTTCGAAGGTCAACTGAGTTCCCCCAACCTCTCATACCGCTTTTGCTTCATAAATCGTTCTCACCATTCTTTCGTTATTCATTTCTCTTGACGTGCCCCAGACACCTAAGCACGTTCTTCTTCATGCTCACTATGACATTCACGCTTACATCTCCCATTCTACGATTTCCTTCGCTGCATATACGATCAGCTAGACTGATTCCACATAACCAACAAAGAGATCAGTACTACATTGTAAACTCCAATACGTGCAGTTTTGCTAACGTTTTGCCGTCTCAATAATATAGCTAGAGGATCGTTAACCCACGGCACGTTGTTAACGGCAACAATACGCCTTCCCACATCCGTTTCGTATCTTTAATCTCTACTAAACATACAGATATACCCAGAAATACCCTCTTGAACTCTCATTTATTATATTGAGCTAGCTACATGCTTAGTGTGCTGTGACAGCTAATCAAATTCATCTTATTTAATAATTCATTTACCTTTGATAATATTACTAAGTATCTTAGATATTGAGATATCTAATAACTTTTTTATCTAAAAATCTCAATATAAACTAATGATAGTATAAATAAGTATTTATCTACTTTAGCTCTACTAGAACGCTCAAAAAGGTAACTTAACTAAAAAATTGCTTTAAACAAGTCTGTATTCAACAATAAATAAATGAAAAGCCTCTAGGTATTTGATAAATTAAATACAAATAAAAATATCTTTTCCACACTTCCTGTCATTTCGATATAAAAAAGTCCTCCACAAGCTTCCGCGCTCTATTCAGTATACATACAAATTATTTTTGAGCACAGAAATCGTTTATTCCCTTGTAATTATATTGCTACTGCCTTTTTTACGTTTTTTGAGAGATCTCGACTGATTTTTTGATTAAAAACATCAATGGATTGCAAATATGTACTAGACTTTTGCTCTGTATTATTATATGACTTTATTAATGTTTTAAATTATTTCCATTTTTTTAGTGAATGGAAAGAAGTTTGTGAAACATTATTTCTTTTTTACTTTATGATTATAATAATGATGCAACCCTTTTTAAGTCGAAATTAACCTTTTGTTGTCTGGGTCCCCGCTTGATTAGGGACTCGGACGGGTTATGTGGGACTACTGAAACTTCCCGACCGGCAGATGTAGCCCAAGCTATCCATGATATTCCTCTTCGACCACCACGGTCGGAGCTACAGTATCTGTACTAATCCTAGCCATTCTGCTATAAAATATATTAGTAGATAAACTACATGTTGTAATGAAAAAAATCGTGTATTGAAAAAAGTCTATAATTCTAACAATGGATATTATACTAATATTAATATGTGAAATTAAATGTATTTGATACTCAATCAGGAAGGTAATTATTATCATGAACAAATTGTAAAATTATATTGTAAAAGAGCAACTGTTAAGCATTTCGCCGGCTCTTCTCAACAGAACTTGTGTTGATTGAATCAAAAATATTTTGATTTTGAGTCAGTTAGCCAAGCACTACTAACTGCTAAGGTTGCTTGATTTAAAATTCTGCCATTTGAAAATTCGTAATACTTTACACCTGCTAAAGCGATACTTATTTTAATATATAACATAGAATCAAAATTTACTGAAAATAGTATAATTTTATAATATTATATCTTACTTAAATTGGCCTTTACAATTAATACGGGAGGGTTCTCAATAGCAATCAACCAGATGCAAACAACCCCCAATCAGTTTGCAAATGATCACACGCTGTGAGCTGTGAAATAGGCGTTAGAAGGAAATCATCACACCGACTGGCTTTAATTACCTGTAATAACTAGGATTTGTTTTTGATTGAAAGTCCTTTTACAATTAATATTTATTTTTACAATGAATGCTTATGTACTTATGTATATGACGGGCGGCAAGCAATCAACGGAGTGTATATCGAACTTTGATACTAGTGTGTCTCTGAATATCCTGTTATCAAGGATAAAGTGTAAAGCTGTTATAATAAATAGTGACATCGTAGATCTGTAAAATATATGTTAGCTTGGCTTGGCCTTATCTGACTGTAAACATAACCAATGTTTGGTATATAAGCCACTTATGGCAATATTTCGAATTCGGCGGAAAGTAGAGTATGGATTGTCTTGTCACTTGAGGTAAATGCGTAAAGATTATTATTATTCCCAATGCGTTATTATGAAAAATATTAACTTCAACTATGAAAAATTCCATACTCTTCAGCCTGTATATATTTTATAAATAGGAGTTTGAAATTAAGTAAGTTTTGGTCTATTTAAAAACATAGATATATACTTGCCCTATAACTTAAGAAATCTCATCAAGAGACTGAAATGGGGAGACCTCGGTTGACCTTCGAAAACGCAGTATCGAAAATACTGGAGGAAGGTCACGTAAAAAGCGTGAGGACCCAAGGGCATGTATGAAGAGAATAATGACTGTGGACGAGGCGAAAGAGGTATGCAGGGACCGTAGCGTTTGACGCTCCGTGCTCTCTGACTACCCCGTAAGGGAAAACGTGAAGCTAAAAAAAATAATATCCACGTGATATTTAAAAATAAATTCGACACACGAAGTTATTTTTATATAACTTAATAAAATAATCGTTTTAGTAGAGATCATATCTCTCTAAGTAAAGGAATATAAATACAAATACACGAACAAAGTTAAATGCTCCTTATACAATTTACTTTCATGCAAACATAATTCAATCAGATAACCTTTTTTGTCGTTACTCATAACGTTTCTCCCGCATTATGCGTTGGAAGCAAAAATATATCAACTCAATCACTCAATTTTACAACTTTCAACGCCCAATCAGAATTTAGATTGGCTTCCTGAAACAAATATTACACTTAGACTGTTTTAGATTACATTTAAGATATGTGTAAAATATTTTAATTAATATTATTTTAAACGGACTAATTGCATATACTTTGGTAATCGAAAACCCACACTTTACAGTAGTCCGGGGTCACAGGTAGACTGAGTCTATCTGTGACTATGATCTGCAAAGTGTTCAAAGTGTCGGATTTCCAAGAATACAATTACAAATACCAAAACCTGGTTTTATTTCCCAAAATTAAAATTTTAATTTTTGTTTTAGCTTTTATCTCTCATAGTAGGGTAAACAGAAAGTACCTAGTGTCAAAACACTCCGTACTTCGCTTTTCACCGAATTCGAGATATTGCGTGTTGAGTGGTGGAACTTAACGCCGCACTTTGTCTTTACCAGAGCTAGGAAGTGAAAATAATGTAAATATAATCACTTCCCCGAGTGGGAATTGAAACCACAACCGATCGCGTTTACAGTCAGACGCCGTCACACTGCGCCACGATGGGCCTCTTACTATACTGATGTCAATGTTAGTAGAGGTTGTTGGTGCTGATTCGAGAAGCTTTATAAAGAAATTTGTTAAACTATTGAATTTCTTGCCAGCTCGTCTCAGTAGAACTGCTTTCCGAGCGAATGGTAGCTTCTATTATTCGAAAGTACTTGTACAAGAACATCTACGTCATGTAACTGTGAAACACGTTATGTTAAAAATAAACACGTTATGTTAAAAAACAAGAAAAAAATGTCTGATTTACAAGGAGCTTGTTTAGTACGATATATATATTCCTGTCAATTTTCTTCTTGATAAATTCTATTGTAAAAGTTGACCCACAAAGAAGCCATTGCCGCATATTATTTGAAAAGGCAAGGCCCTGTTTTGGACTTTTGCCAACGACAACTACACAGGAACGAATGGACAAAATTTTGTCGCTCACTTGCTCAATATGAGAAAAATGTTAGATCAATAGTAATATTTCCTGTAGTAGAAAGTTACGGTGGATTATTTTTACATATTTACTGTAGTATAATTGTGGCCGCGTAAAGAGTATAAATATAACTAACTAACTTTAGGCCGGTCGTGGCACAGTGGGACAGCATCTGACTATAAAAGTAATCGGTTGTGTGTTCGATCTCCACTCGAGGGCGTGATTATGTTTAAATTAAGGAGTGTCCTGACACTAGGTACTTTCTGTCTACCCTGCTATGCGGGATAAAAGCGTGACGCTATAAAAAAATATATTTATATATTTTTATCGATATTCCTATAGATTATTATATACCAGCACAAGTAAGCCCTATTGAAGTGTAATACAAAAAAGCGTTAGTTATGTACATATATATAAATTTAAAAGAAATCACAGAAAAATCCTCTATTATTAATATATTTGCTGAGCTGAATTTCATGATCTTGCAAAGAATCTCAAAATTGAACAAAGTAAATAAATTTATTTAATGATCCTATCTATATCTACTTAGTTCACAAAAAGATGAGATTTTAACAGACGACAAATAATAAACACGACAAACAAAATTTCAATTAGCACGTAAAAATAGCTATTGTTTATAATTTTTTTTACTAATTCATTTCACCCCAGTTGTTATGAAAAGACCTATGTCGTAAAAAAAACCTCTATTGCGAGTTCCCCTCGGAGGTAATAACCTCTAAGCATTCCTGTTTTAAACTGGTATTCGCCATTTAAGAGCCTATTATAATGGACCTCTGGTCATTCGTTACCCGAGACTTTTCTGAATTGCCATTATAGTTATTCCTGTTGATATTTGATTATTTTATTATTATAATATATTTTCATATTTTAAATCGTAATGTTACAATAAGAAAATCAATATGAAAAAGTGTAATATTTTATAAAATAAGATCTTTCATTTTTGCGATTTTACAAAGTTTAAATGAAATTATTTTAAACCGATTAATCGTGTATATTTTGGTATTCGGAAATATATTTTTGAAAACTTGACGTTTCGAACACTTTACAGCCGCCTCAGTCTACCTGTGACTACGGATTACTTTAATTTTTATTTCTCCGCCCTGGTAAAACATGGCATTAAGTGCCCCCACTTAACATGCAATGTTTCTACCAGAAAGCTTAAATCTTAACACCAGGTTCTCTCTGAACATCCATCTACGCGATATAAAGCGTGAAACTGCAAAATAAACAGTATAAAACCACTTTTCACTGCCACATAGCTCCAGTTAAATTAAAAAAGCAATTGAAATCGATACTTATCCAAGTTGCTCTAGAACAACACACGAGCACGTCAGTCTCGATACGTGATATATTCTAAATTGGCTCCGGATCAGATTCAATTCACTGACGAATCCGATACGTAAAGCTGCTAGTGGCAGCAAGCACTGACAGTAATACCCGTTAGGATGAAAGCGTATACACACTTCAGTACTGGATTTCGAATAGCTGATACAAATGATTATAAGATAAATGTATTTTTGATTATGAACCAAAGAAAATAATAAATAATTTAAAAGAAATTTATTAAAAGTTCTCGGTCTAACCTTTGAAGCATGATATCATTAATACTGGAAGAAGGTTACGTAAAAAGCATAAGGATACTCCAATTGGTACGTATAAAGAGGTTAATGACTGTGAATAAGGCTAAAGAAGTATGCAGGTACTGGAACGTTTGGCAAAGCGCGAAATTAATTTCACTAAACTTTGGTTTTCGTATTTCATATAATCGATACAATATATACTTGAACCCAACGCTTCGAACATTTTAAAGTTTCAGTTGGCGGTAGTAATCTTCCCACATACTCAAATGTGTTAACAGCAAAAGTTGTAGTTGCCGTATCAAAGTTTTGCTTTGACAGTAAGTAAGTAGTAAGTGAGTAAAAGTATAGTAAACCTGATTAGAACCCTTAGCCATATAAATGATGAATGTATCTTTCTATAAGATCTTTCATTTTCGCAACTTTTACACATTTTAAATGAAACTATTTTATACGGATATCTCGAGTGTATTTTGGTATTCGTGTTTCAAAAATGTATTTAACATTTTTAAAAACTCGACATTCCAAACATTTTACAGTAGTCTGTGGCCTGAGAAATTTCGAAAATACAAAAAAAATGGTATAGCCGTCAAAGCGCAAAATAAATGTAGCTTTAGTAATATGTTTATAAAACATTAGGCAAATATTAAGTTATAACAGTACTAATATATTTCGTATTTATATAAATTTGATTGATTAATCATTTTACATGCCTTTATTCCATCTAGCAGAGTAGACATAGAAAATACCTAGTGTCAAGACCTCCGTACTTCGCTTTCCATCATTCGAGACATTGCGTGTTGAGTGGCCAGACCTAACTTCGCGCTTTGTCTTATAATTTCCCCGGGCGGTAATGGAACCCACAACCAATCGCGTTTATAGTCAGATACTATGTTACTGCGCCACGTCCAGCCTCTAATATATGCTGATCCAAAGATTTGTTGCTGAAATTACAATTGACCTCTTCATTACCTACTCGGTAATAAAATGATGAATTCTCATAAAAGTAATACATTTACTAAATATAATACAAACTTTTATGCCAAAAATATATAAATACGAAAAATATATTACTCGACTTTCTTATGTTACTACGTTATTAACAATAATTTATTATTCTGAAAATCCCAAGTTATACAAGACTTTTGTAATGTTTTCTGAGAAACTTTGGCAGTAGGACTAGTAAGCCCTTAATAATGCTTACAACTTTATAGAAATTAAATAAGCTTTGAAAGAATAGATCTCACTGAGTGGATGGTGAGTGGTAGATTACATACAGAAGAATTATTTATATTTTGTTCGTCGTTTTATTTAAGAGTATATTTCATAAACAATACTAAAATAAAAGAAGTTATTTATTATTAATTTAAAATTAAACGAACACAACTACTTACTAGACCAAGAGAAAAGCAGTACAACAATAAATTTCAACTTTCTACAGCTTGTAAAATTTTCATTTCTACGAACAAAAATATATATACATAGAAATACTTATAAGATAGAAAAAGACAATAAGATATATACATATAATACTTTGTTTTTTTCATAGTAAGGCAATCGCTAGCCACAGAGAAGCTAGTGGTAAGATATTCCATTCTCAACTTTACGCCTGAAATCGAGAACACGGAATCGGAACTTATCGCCACGATTTATCAGAACAAAAAAACCATCTATTTCCTGCGTGACGATTACATCGAAATTTAAAAATATACTAACATATATTGTCTGTAACCACACATCCATTCTAAATAAAAGTAGGTCATCCTTCGTAAATTTTAATGCTACCCTAAGCCGGAAAATTCCTGTGTTCGTTCACAATGAAATCCTAATGAATACCTAATTATATTCAAATCTGATAAATAAAGGTTAAATACGCCACCTAAAATTTCGTAACAAACGTTAAATTTGATATTTGCATACTGCGTGTATATGTTTGTATTTAAAACTATGAAAATTTTTATAGGAGTATTTTTTTAGCTTCTCGCTGTATCCCTAGAGGAGTAATCAGAGAGAATCATCAAACCATTCCACAGGTCCAGAGTCATTAACCTCTTCCTACATGCCTTTCTGAAGGTCGTCATGCTTTTTAAGCAATGTTCATCCAGTATCATTGATACTGTGTTTTCTAAGGTCTCCTGAGGTACTGCTCACCTTTGATTTCTTAGGAATATTGTTCTATTGATAAATTTGTTCTTACAATTTATATCTCAAGGTTACGTTATTTAACGTGGAGAACGGAATGTCTATGTTCTGTCTGAACCTGAACTGGTGACCTGGCCAGAATTGTGGGGAGCTGGAAAAATAGTTTTTAGCCTGTTTTTTTGAAAAACAAACAGATCCTTACAATATCTGTATATACGAAAGTCAAAATTACCATTGCGTGGGTCGAGGTCATGGGTGGTTAGTGGGTAGTATCACTGGGACCATCGAAGAATACAAAATTTATTACAATTTATATTGCTAACTTTATTTGACATTTATTATACATAAAAATAAGTACATATAAATAATCACATATAAGTAGATATATCTCCATGTCTAAGCAATACTGGCTAATGCGCTTTGTTGTTCAACCACTCCAATATAAGGATACTATTGTAATTTATTATTACCTACATATTCAATAATGCTCAGAAAACTGTGAACTAAATATATTTAATGTTAATTGAAGAATGGATTCAAACAAAAGTTTCGAAATTGCCTCAATACTCAAACAGGAATATAGCAACTTGAAAATTATTATATTATTTGAATTGGCGTCTTCCTTAAGATTGTGTCTAATTGCTCTGGCAATTTGATCATAACGGCCCTTGAAATTAAAATGTATTTAAGAAGAAAAGAGATTTGTTTTAAACATTTTGACGTTTTAGGGATATGAATGCTGCTAGGATAATAACTATGCCATATTCTTATACAATTGTTACCTGCATACAAATTCCTGTCCTGACGCTGTCCTACTTACTGCACGTGGTGCAGTAAGTAGGACAGCGTCTGACTGTAAACGTGATCGGTTGTGGGTTCGATCCCCAGTCGGGGTGTGATTATATTTAAATTTTTTTCACTTCCTTGCTCTATACAAAGTGCGGTAAATACAAAGTGCGGTGTTGTCGTTCCACCACTCAACACGCAATGTCTTAAATTCGGTGGAAAGCGAAGTACGGAGTGTCTTTACACTAGGTATTTTCTTTCTCCCTAGCGGGATAAAAGCGTGAAGCTAAAAAAACCTCTGAATTATTTTTCGTGAAACTTCAATTTTTAAAAGAATGATATTACTTTAATTTATTACTTTATTAAATATTTTTCTAAATCACTTCACACACTATACTGACTAAACAGTTGTATATAGCAATGTTATTTAACTCTCTCAGTATTTTTTTAAAAGAAGGAATTATAATGTGTTTACCATTGGTAAACATTTCTATGCTAAACGCTAAAATAGTCAAAATATTTCTTCATTAAACATTTAAATATAAATTAAATTGTATAGCTTTTTTAAATTATAAAAGATTATTTCAAAGGAAAATTATATTCTTTTGTAGTTTGAAAGTTCGTTTTTCGGTTTCCATTATAATTTTTCATTAACGGTTCATTGTTTTCATGAGAATTCGTATTTCTTTGTCACTTCGATAATATTTTCTTCTCATTTTTTATACAATACAGTATGTATTATTTAGTGTTACATGTTAAATTATTATTTAAATATGGTTTAAGGTTTTGATTGTTTAATGCAACAAGGAGTATTTATATTATATTTATTTTACTTCTTTACATCTACGAGAAAGTAGACAACTCGGTAACACAAACTAATATCTGAAGTACAAATACGATATTTAAAACTAATTATAACTTATAATATAAATATGCTAAGGATAAAGTCTATCCTTTCGATGTCTTCCAAGGCTGTTAACAGATTAAATACATTCGGATCCCAAGAATCTAAGATAGAACACCAAGCGAGACTTAACGCGAATCGTGAGCGAAATTCACATGCATTATCTTTAGAAACTTTAACACAACGCAAATCACGTTTAAATTCTCAGTGGATTTCTCATCTGTGTCCAGATCTCTTGAGTCTAGAGAACAGCGTGAAAAACGACTCAGTGTAAAGACTGTGTCGGTATAATGAATATATTTGAGAAAAAATAATATTGAGTGGTATAAAAACAGTAAGTCTGAGGCTAGTCGTGGCGCAGTAGGACAGCGTCTTCATCTAAACGCGGCCGGTTGTGGGTTTGACTCAGGGATCTTATTTTTTATTTAAAATTATTGATTATATTTAAAATTATTTTCACTTCTTCGCTCTGGTGACACAAAGTGCGGCGTTGAGCTCTGTCAATCAACACGCAATGTCTCGAATTCAGCGGAAAACTTCGGAGTGGCCTGACTCTAAGTACTTTCAGTCTAACCTACTATCCGAGACAAAGAGACGTGAAACTTAAAAAAACAATAATGGCACATGAATCTAGGATTTTAAATTAAATATATTATATTATTACATATAATTAAATATAATATAAGACCTTTAATTTTTACGATTTTTAAACATTTTAAATAAAAATATTATAAAAGAATTAATCGCGTATATTTTGTTGTTCAAAAATAGATTGCGTTGAGTTCCGCCACTCAACATGTCTCGAATTCGGTGGAAAGCAAAGTACGGAGTGCCTTGACACTAGGTACTTTCTGTCTACACTGCTATGCTGGATAAAATCGTGAAGCTAAAAAAATACATTTTTGTAAACTCGATATTTCTAACTCTTTAGTCGTCGTTGGTCACAGGTCGATTAAGCTGGTATTCATCTATCGATTAATATTGGTCCACTTAAAAAAGTTAAATTTTAAATATATTAATTGTCTGTTTGTACGTGCATACATGTGAGTATACTAGATAGATATGATATTTTTTAATAAAAATATTAATAAATTTTGAAAATTATAACATCTGATATAGAAACATAGACCAGGCAAACTATAAATATATATGTGAAAGAAAATATAATGTATAATATATATCTTGTATGTGTAATATGTATGTACCTTGCCTACAAAGTGCGATGTGGCATTCTGCCATTTACCATTCGGTCCCTAAGTGCACCTCCTATTATGCCATAAAAGAATAAAGAAAAAGTATATTCCATCTTCATAATCTACAAACATTTCAACAAAAGAAAGGTCCATGAGTACATAAATGTATCGCCCCTAGTAATAATACAATATAACTAAAACAAAAAAACGTAAAACGAAATCAATCAAGTAGATGAAGCGTAAAAAGATACGCTTTGTTTTCGCTATTGGCGATCTATTTCCTTTTTGAACTACTATTTACTCTGATCAATGGTGGATAGAGGAAAACTCATTATATAAACTAATGGAAGTATTTTCGGATTAACTTCTAGTACCGGATGGTCCGAGACTGAAGGTGAATAAATAATAACCTACTAAGTAAAACACTTCTTCCCTTACAAAAGTGTGCCATTTTATGATAAGACTTATGTAATGCAATGTTCATAACCGTCTAGTTTCATAATTATATTATAAGAAAAGAAACAGCTTCACGCTTTATTCCGCATAAGGAAGTCTGTGACAGCCTAGTGTCAAGAGACTCCGTTGACTGCTCCGCCGGAAGTCGAGACATTGTGTGTTGCGTTGTGAGTGGAAGAATGATTTTTTTATATAATCGTTTTCACGCGTGAGAATCGAACCCAAAACGATTCGTGTTCACAGTCAGACGTTGCCTAACTGCGCCATGATGGGCTCTATTGTTAAGCTAATGCATAATGAGAAAGAAATAATAAGCTTAATTTTAGTATAAAATGCAAATACATATATAAATTTGGTACATAAATAACACAAAGAAGGTTAGCTTCATGTGACGGGACTAATTGCCCATATCTTCGTGCATTTTTTTTTACTTATATATGTTTTTTATATAAATAAAATAAAACGGCCAATATTTCTACAGTTAATTAAATGCATACTTAATAAAATAAAATATAATTTATATAATTATTAATATTATTATTAATATTATTATATTATTATTATAAGGGCCCTTGTCTCTGGTAAAAGGTATTATTCCACCTTTTACTCGGTCTTTCTCTTTTTCTTTTTGTGTCTCTGGAACCTCATTCTGTCAGGCGTTTTGCCCATCTGCCATCCTGCCATATTATCCATCCTACAGACGTGTCCAGTTGTGTATTTTATTATATGCAAAAAGTATTTAGTTGTTTGCTTGTTTGATCTGAAATTATTAATGTATTATCTATATTATTAATTAGTTCATACAGTGACTATTATGAAAATCGGAATAGAAACTAAATAAGAAAATTAGGCAAAGCGTCCTTCAAGTAATAAAATATTAGGGTGCTAATTTGTGGTAGTTCAACAGATAGTGTACTAGCTGCGTAAGGAAGATAATAGCTTTAGCCTTTATTAATTTCGCGCTGAAATAAGTGCCTTCGTAGTTACTTTAGATAAGTTCAAAGTAAAGATGATATTAATTATGTACTTTGAACATATGTTTGTATGAACTAAAATTAATTAAGTTTACATATATAACAATTAACAGCAACTATTAGAAATCATCTCATAAATAATACCTATCTAGAGAGGTTTACACATATATACAAATAGTTTAAAAAATGATAATTTTAAATTTCATCTCGGTGAGAATAAAAAACAAAATTAAACATTAGATGGTTTTGTTTGCAAAATTAATATTTATATGTGAATAAAGTATATTTTAATAAAACAAATTTTTAATATTACATATGAATTCATGTTTGAGCAAACACATTAACGAATTTTAAACTTATTTATATACTTTAATTTTTTTCGTATTTAAGCGATTTTAGAGTACTTTTCTTAGCAACTCATAAATTGTTGGATTAATAAAGTTTTCTTTGCTTACCCTTAGTAAATATTTTAAGTTAAAAAGCTTGAGTTCGTACTAATCTCATTTTAGTCACGTTGGAGACATTTCTTACTACTTATAGATAGTCGTTAGTTTATTATTTCATATATGTAGGTAAACCGATCCTGGTATCAAAGCATTTCGTGATGAATTGCAGAGCTCAACGCCGCGCTGTCTTAATAAGAATAATCTGTATATATTAATG
This sequence comes from Dryadula phaetusa, assembly GCA_032432895.1. NCBI lineage: Eukaryota > Metazoa > Arthropoda > Insecta > Lepidoptera > Nymphalidae > Dryadula > Dryadula phaetusa. Next base: position 5,677,596 of record JAOYRS010000080.1, read on the forward strand.
AACCCACAACCAATCGTGTTTACTGTCAAACGCAATCCCTATCCCTTAACTTATTAATTAAACATGCCATACAACGTTTTGAGCGTTATGTCAACGCGAAACTTAAAACTCAAACAGAACAACTTAGATGTCGACAATCGCAGGCGTGTGTTTGAACATACGCTAAAACTTCGTTAATTCTTAGTTAAATACAATAAACCCTTTGTGTTCAACCTTGGATTAAGTTTATAATTACTACATAATAAACGTACATATATTCTTTAAAACATTGTTTTAAATTCTATTTACAATACGGCAGAAAAGTATTCAGTTTAAATGAAATTATTTTTAGTAGATTATTTATAACAGGATTTAGTTATTTCAGTTACAATATCTATGGTCAAACTGACTGCATATGCGATCGGTTTTGGGTTCGATCCCTACTCGGGGGAGTGATTATATTTAAATTATTTTCACTTCCTCGCTCTGGTAAAGACAAAGAGCGGCGTTGAGTTCCACCACCCAACACGCAATGTCTGTCTGTCTTGACACTAGGTACTTTCTGCCTATCCTGCTATGCAGGATAAAAGCGTGAAGCTAAAAAAAATTTTTATAGGTTCGATTGTACACCACAGCCACCCTGGCTGTGGTAAGGTCTCCGAAGGTCAACTGTACATCTTTAGTCATCTTGATTTTATTATTAATTATTTCAATACTCAAGTAATCTAAATATATTTTTATTTTTTTCATATTAACATTCTGGCTTATTCCTACCAGTGTTTATACGTCTTTATTGAGCATTCGATCAACTATGCCAGAGGTCGAAAACTTGCGGTACATGAGCCACATGAGGCTCTTTGCGGCTGCGTTACGGCTCTCTAGTTTTACTTGCAAATATTATTTATTTTGAAATAAAAATCATTCTAAATTGATTATAACCAGTTACCGTGAAAAACACTACCGATATATGAAAAAAAATAGATATTTCTATGCCAGTACTATTTTTTGTTGCCAAGAACTTTTTGTTGCTCTTTGGAAACTTAAAAATTTATAATTTGTCATTTTTTGACGCTTTCGCTTGAAAAGGTTGCTGACCCCTGAAATAAACTAACTTTGTGCAAACATTTTATTTGCAGGAGTCAAAACTGTATTTTGTATCAGTGTCGTTTGTTGCTATGTATTATGTTCTCTACTTTAACAATGGGTAAACTCGAGTAAAATGAATTTATATTCGTCTAAATCGAGTTATAGCTCAGTGACCGATCGTTTGCTGTTTGACATTTCAATTTAATATGGATATTGGAAATATTGGGACGAATTTCATTTAGCGTACTTGCCAACTTGTGGTTTAGTGGAGTATTAATTTAGTATTATGATTTTCTATGTTGGAGACTCTGATTTAATAAAAACCCATAATTTGTATAAAATAACCCTCGTTTATATTGAATGTTACGATAAATCACTCTTTCTCGTTTCTATTGTTTAAACACAGAGACTATAGTCTCCGGAGCCGACTGGCACATATGTCTTTACTTACTATTATAGATAGATATAAACCTGATCATGAAAATCAGACACCCGCATAAGCAAGGTAATCAATCTAAACCTTGTGTCAAAACACTCCGTTGACTGATTTCCGCCCGAAATCAAGACTTTTCGACTGCTTTACCATAGTGTTATGTCCGCTATAAAGAAATTATGTACTTACTAGAATATAATAAACCCGAAAAATTATAATAAATAATCTTACACTTATACTTACAACATTAAAAAATTGCCTCTTCTATATAGATTTTAAGTTTAGATAGCAATGATAAATTTAAAATAGCATAAATTTAAGAAAAAAAATAAAGAAATAATAGCATTATTAATGAACAAAAAATCGATAAATAATTAAACAACTAATAATATTTATCATGAATAAATAAATAATATAATAAATAAATAAATAAAAATAAAATAATATTTATTTATAACTTACAACTTGATTTGTGCCGTCAATTAAAGTTCTTATTAAGTTTTCTCCTCGGAATAGCATTCCACAGCAGTCCTTTACACAAGTTTGATTACTTCAACGCTTCAAGTCACTCGGAACAAGATGTTGAGAAATATTAAACACTAACTTAATTGGTACATCCTAAAGCTTTCACTGATTTCAGAGTTCAAACTTTTTGGTATTATTTGCTTTATATAAATTTGTAGAACTTTTAACTTTTAACTTAAGGCTTCTCGCTTTTTACCGCATAACAGTGTGTGTAAGAGAAAATCTAGAATCAAGATCTACCAAGGACAATTTGAGGAGACTCTGTTCAATTCTTTCCGCCTAAAATCGAAACATTATATGTTGAGTAACGGAACTAAACGCCGTGAGATACATACGCCGTATAGTACACAATATCATTCTCGTGCGTTTTTTCATGATAGTAATGTAATAAATTCTATACGTAGATTTGAAAAAAATAAATGTGTTTGTCAACATCATAATGTGTTTTTCCGAGGTGTTCATGGAGTTCATGGAGCGTATAACTGATAATGGTTTGTTTAATGTTGACGCACTTACCTTATTTTTTTTTGAACATAGAAGAAAATTTACTAACGTTTTACGTATAATGTTACCTTGTAGAATTAAAATAATTTAAGATTCTGAAATATTCACTGATAAATATGGGTTTTAGTTCTAAGCAGCTGATTATAATTATATGCAAATCAAAAGTAAATAATAATAAGGAAAAAAAGGTACAGACCAAATGTATAGTACAGTAAATTTTATATTAAAAACAATAAAAAAACATATTACCATACTCTACCTTACATCTATTGAATGGTTAATTTAAATAATAAATAATAGGCTTCTTAGTATTTGGCAGCATCTCATACCAATCAAATTACTACATACAAGAGAGACTTGTACAGTATAACTTGTTCTAACAATTCATGAACATACATGCATTTCTCACTAAATTCTAAGTTGTCACAACTTAGAACAGAAATTTACAGTCCATCACAAGTAGTGGGTGTGAATGCAATAATCGAGACCAACTTGTATGTACTAGTTCGTATATTTCAAACTTCGTTTTAATTAGATTGATTATAGACATTTGTTTGAGGCTATCGTAGCGCAGTCAGACTAAAAGCGTTAGTTGCGTTCGACTCCTAATGACTAATTATTACTTCCATTTCCCCTTCCTGGTGCTTCCTGAGCGCGGCGTTGAGTTCCGTCAGTCAACAAGCAAATTTCTCTATAATAAAGAGAAGCCGGGCAAGTGAACTAATACGAAAAACAACAAATTTTATAGATTATATCTAAAGTTTCAAAAAGTATATTTCAAAGGTAAAGTTAATCTACATGCTCATACAGTTAGTAAACCTCATAATAAACCCAATGCAATTACATAATTAAAACAAAATGTACCCCTTTTCGTACATTATTTTCTTTATTTTGGAACACAGTTTGTGGTGCGCTTTATATCTAACTAAAATAACAAAGCTTTTATACTATAAACATCCCCCTGAGTGAAATATAATACCACGTCCGTTACTTTCAGTTAATTATATCCTAACTGTAGTACAATTACTTTGGTATATTATTATGTAGGGTTAAATACTTAAAATATTATAGACTAGTTTTTGTTTTTATTTTAGAAAAATAGTTTTACTGTGACTGATTGCTATTAAAAATATTAAATCACAGAAAGCGTCCAAAATTTTGTTTTAAAAAAGCTTCTGTAAGTCAAAGCTTAGCATCTAATCCATACGGCTTAATCTTTTTCATCAAAATTTAATTTAGGATATTCGTTCTTATTTCCTTTAGCCTAAAAGTCTTATTATATTAAATTATTTTAATATTTTAATGCGCATCAAAAGCATATAAAATGGTTAAAATAAATAAATTAGCTTTCTTTAAATGCTTTTTACTTAAAGGCAAACTGTAGGTTACATGTTATACATACGGAATTTATATTATTTTTTTGTATATAATTTTATAAAATATAATATTATTATTATTTATAATGTAATATTATATATATATATATATATATATATATATATATATATATATATATATATATATGTATGTAAACTTATATAAACTTTAGCAATTGCAATCTTACTGGGCTGGATATAGTGGCCATGGCAAAATAACAATATAAGGCTTCCTAAGACCTAACCTAATACTTAATAATTATTAACGTAAATAATAACTAATCATTCAAAACGTGGCGTTCAGTTTCATCACTTAACACGCAATGTCACGAATTCGGCGGAGTACAGTGAGACTAGATACTGAAGGAATAACGGAGTGTTTTATTACTATTTATCTCGAAGCTACATATTACGTATAACAGTTTAGTGTATCGCTTCATCGACAAACCAAGTAATATTTCACTATAATATATTTTATGTTCCAACTTTGTAACACCTAAAGCAATTAAATTAAATTATTACGGCAACTAATGCTTTAAATCTCTCAAGGCAATACTGACTAAATCATGGTTTTCATTTAAATACATACGAGAAGTATGAAATGAAATGTACCGTGAATTTAAATGTTTTACATATACAAAAATGTTATTATAAATTCGATTTTCACAGCTATAAACTTTATCCCACATACCAGGGTATTCAGAGAAAACCTAGTATTATGACACTGTCAAATGCTATCTTCCCGAAATCAAGATACTGCGTGTTGAGCGGCGGAGCTCAACGCCTCGTTTAGTTTTTTAATATACAATTTGCAGATTGTTAAGCCAGCGCCATAAAGGTACAGTTTGTGCATCCCACTATACATGTGGATTCGAATAAAATTGCAAGGAATTATTTACTATAAAAAAAATTTGGTTTCACGAAACAACACACATCATGTCTCGCGGAAAGCGGAGTACGGAGGGTCTTGACTCTAGGTACTTCCTGTCTGGATGACATAAAAGCCTGAAACTAAAAGAAATGTCGCCTGTTACTTTTATACTTGTAGTGAAAATTAGACTATTAAATTTAGTTTAAGGACTGCCCCCTATCAGAATTTAAGGTCTGTTTTAAATCACTATTAGTTCTACAAACCCTATTTACATTTCCAAGCAATTTTATTAAATGTTACTTAAACCAGTTGGTAAGTAATGACATACCAACCGATATAATAAAAAAAGAATAAACCACCCTAATCTTTGTAAATACAATAAATAATATCTATGGTACAGTTTCAACGGGTCTACTTGTAATAAATAAAATGCCTTAAAATATTAAAAATACTAGTAACCGACTTGCGGCTTCGGCTTCAACTATGTAATAGAATAAAACTCCTGGAAACAGTAGAAAAAATGAGAGAAAAACTTAGCCTATTTTCATCCTAAGACCTTCAAGTATCTATACAAAATTCATTCACAATGAGTTTAGTGGTTTGGCAGTGATTACGTCACAGACAGACAGTTACTTTAGCATTTATAATATTAATAGATTAAAAAAAACAGCTTCACACTTTATCTCACATATCAGAATAGTTAGAGACAACCATTTTGGTCATTTTAACCAAATTTTATTATAGAAAGATTGTAAATTTCATAAGAATAAATTTTATTAAAAATAAGTTAATATTTATTTTTCATTCTACAGTATACAAACTATGATCGATAGACGATGCCTTTACCAGAACAACTGGAATAGCATTTTTTCTTTTTTTCTTAAAACGTCTTTTATTTTATTTATTATTAATTCAATAATTGCCTATAATAATATCTACTATTATGTCATACAATTAAAAATACCAGCACAGAACTATTTGAACAGGACGTAATAACTTCCATGTGATTTCAGGTGTAGCAAAGGTAAGGTATACTTAGAAATAAGAAAAATATATTGAACGATAGTTTTATTTTTGAAAGTATCGTTAAGTATTTTATATTAATATTATAAAATTATAAAAGTGGGAAATATTGTAGAAATTGCTAATATAATCAGAGACACCACAATGCACAATGGAGATGTGTCTATGTCCAATGATTTAGTTCAAAACGCGATCAAATTATACATATTATAACCTTTATCTCGCATAGCAGACAAAGTGAACTCCGCTTTCCATATATATATGGAATGTTACGTATTAAGTGGCGGGCCTTGAAATATATTTCTAATTAAAATATTTATATTTTTCCATTCTGATAAGACAAGTCTAGAAAAATAGACTTTCATATCGCTTTACCCTCTTTGCAAAAGTACAGGAAACTAATCAAAACAAGAAATAATCTATATATTAATAAAATCAATCAAATCAAATATTGTATATATTAATAAATAAATACGTTCTTAAATAGGCAAGCAGCGGTTGGTGGGTGGGCAGGATGCCGCGCGCCAGCGCTCTCTTGCTGGCGCTAGCGGCTATACTGCTTGCGAACCAGTACTCTTATGCTTCGTATATTGATCCAGGTAAGTCTAATATAATAACTTTTTATATGAAACTATTCTAAATAGATTAATAGTGTATATTTCGATATTCGAAATGACATTTTTTGAAAATCCGTCCACTTCAGTTCTTTATAAATATAAATTATTTTGAAAACTAAATTTAGTTGCCTGGATGAGATCGCGATAAGTTATAGCGATAAGGCCGCCTGCTGTACCCTTCTACTTTGGTTATGCTCATGTTTGGTTTCTTATTTTTCTTTGTTCTTTTTATGTGTGTGATGTGCAGTAAAATGTTATTATTATTATAATATTAAATTAAGAAACATATGGCAATAGGTTGACATAATTAACTTTAGTTTCAAATGACAGACGAAAACCACCACAGTCTATTTATGATTTCGGACTACTGTAAAGTGTTCGAAACGTCGGACTTTAAAAAATATATCTTCTATTACCGAAATATACCCGATAAATCCGTATACGCAACAAGTTACATTAAAATGTATCTTACTATAGACTTACTATAGTTATTATCACTTGTAAAAAACATATTATGGGTTTGTAAATTTTATCCAAATTTATTTTTCGCAAATTAACTCATTATATGATATTTAATGTCTAAATTAAAGGTCATAATCGTTCATATAAATTAGTACTTTAAAATACAAAAAAAAACACGACTTTTAAAACATATCAACATAGGCAAAGCGAGTCTAATGTCAAGACATTCCGCTTTTCACTTTCTACCCAAAAACGAAATCAACCTAACTATAGCCTTTACTGTTATGCGCCACAATAATTTCACTCTTAAATCAATTGTTATTTTAAAAAACATACAAAATAAATAAACAAGTATTACCAGATTGAATTATATAAAAGTATAATATGGTAAAAGGTTTTCATACAAATTGTAGTCAGTCAGTCAAAAATATGTTTGGGGAATTTCAATGGAAACAATGCATTATTAAATTACAATGGCATAAGAGTTTCATTTTAATAAATTAATACTCCATTTCCAAATTATCAGAAACAAGTAATTCAATTGTATGATAAGAACTTTCGTTATGCGTTTTCAATCCATTGCATTATATTGATAATATTATTGATAGACAAAATTAAATAAATATTGTTTTTTCTGTACCAACTATATGTATAAAAACTTTAAAGATATAGAGACTCAGTAATACATACTTACTACTTCAGGCAGTACTTACTACTTCAGGTATTATTTAAAAAAAATGCAAATTTAGTTAAACATATGCTAGTCGCAAGAAAGAGGCGAAATTGGAAAAAGCCCCTTCCCTTGCTTCTCTCCTAACCATATTAATATCTAATATTAAAATCCATGTCTCACTATCGAATATTTAATGTATTAATTAAAGGATATATACAGATATTTTTTCATGATTTTTTTTTGTATTTTAAAGTACTTATATATATTAGCAGTGTACATACAAAAAATAAGCATATTAATAACCATATTAATATCTATCAACATACTTTCATAAAAACAATTGTGTTGGATGTTAAGTATATTGTGACCGAATTATTCATTCGGTTATTTTATAATTAAACTTTGTTATGCTTTGTGTTATTTACACTAGCTACCACAATAAATTTAACTGTTGTATCTCATGATATTTATATATTACGTACACTAATGAACGAGAAATATTTGCATTTTATAAAAAGTAAAAAGATTAACAAAGATAAGGATTTTTTTTATTTTCTGACAAAACCAATCAAAATCAGATTCATTGAAATAATCTCTGAATCTGATTTGAATCACCGTGTTAAGCTTAATATGGTCTTTAAAGACCTTTTGACAGGAGTATGAGTTCATTAAATAGTAGATAAATTATTATCAAAATAAATAAATAAATATACAAAAACTATTAAATGAAAGGTTTAATATTAATATGTTATACTTGTTACTAGGCGATGAAGACATCGAGATAACTGGACCTGATTATGAAGAAGATCCTGCTGATTTGCAACTTCTCCAAGATGTTGGCAAGTGAGTAATATATATATATACAGATCATTTAATTACAGCAAAAAAATATTAGTAGAAAATATTGCATTTCTTGTATCCGAGATTGTAACCATCTTAAAAGCAATTGTTATATTTAAAAAATCTTTGTCGTACATTTTGTAAATTACAGTATTATATAATAGTAATATTTCTAATCATGATTTAATACTGAAATAAATTTAAAAAAAAAAACATTTATACTAAGTTGTCCCATATAATTTGAAGTAATTATTTCAATAAAATTTTATTAGCAATCAAATAATAAATATAAATTCATCCAGAAAATCTGGAGCTCGGACATAAACTTAGGCTAGTATTCGATGATGTGGTTTCAGACGTTCGTCGCTGATCTACGTTTTCAGGCGTGCGTGTATACGGCGTGGGGGGAACTGTGATCACCGTCCGGGAGACTGTTGCCACTCGTCCTCCTGCCGATGCAACCTCTGGGGGTCCAATTGCCGATGCCAACGAATGGGCCTCTTCCAGAAATGGGGGTGAAATCGACCCTCTAGCATCCCTTGCAGCAAACATCTAGCTGCACAAATGACCACTGCATTTTTACCGGACCCGTTGCGTTAGCTTCAATATTTATCCCCTCATATCTAGAAATTTGAATCGAAACACAGGGATGTAGATTTTAGTTTGGAGATATTTTTGGACCATTTTACTAAATTTATAACTCTCTAATGTTTCGTTCAATTTTGATTTACTCTGTTTCTGTATTTTGTTCTATCTGATTGCGTCGAGTGTCCGCCTACCTGGTTGGGCAATCACCCAGCCTTATTGCCCAATCAGTATGCTTCGACACTAAGCTCGGCCAATCAGAACCAAAAAACTGCTTGATGCACTGGGTTCTTGAATACTTTAGTTCCATTTTTATTTTCACATGAACCCTGAACCTCAAGCAGTCTTATTCTATTACAATGTATGTATGTAGAGTTAAGTAAGCTAAAGTAGAAACAGTAGCTGCTAATTGGTGGTAAACTTATGTCAATAGGAAGTAGTGAAATACAAAATAGAAAAATATAAATGTAACTTTTAAAATAAATGTTCTAGTCATATAAGAGACTTGGTAAAGAGAAACTTGGTGAAGGACGCTATAATAAGCCTTTATGTGAAATAACATCACTTATTTGCGATTGGCAACTTAGTGTTTTAAAATACCTATTATAATGTGTCAAAATATAATTCTAATATAATAAAAACGAATCTTTGGTGAACTCTATGCGTCTCTCGGACAGGGGGTATATGGTATTGCAGCCTAGTAGAATCATCTATTTGTAGTTTCTTATTATATACGTTCTTAATAGAACATAATTGTATTAATACGATATTGGATAATGGAAAATGATATATTATATTAATAAATGTTTATGGACGAACAAAGTTGTTTTTATTTCTTTCTTACCCTATATGATACAATATAAAACTCTCAAATAATTTCTACATACAAATTTCCCATATTAGATTGACATATTGCTTTATCGAAATTAAGAAATGTAATCTTTTAGTTACATTGTTCACGTTCTGCCAATGTACGAACTGATATATCACAACTGCGACGCTTTGGTTATTTGCCAAAATAAAAGTAAACTAGTTCAGTGTCTTTATAGAAAATAAATAACAATTTTTAACAATAGAATAGGAAATTTCTTACTTGTTTGTATGCTTATACGCACTTCATAACGCGTTGACTGCCAATTTCATAGCTATATTGTTGAACTTCTAACTTAATTATTCCATCTAATTTAATCTAATGAATATTTTATCATGATCCGCCACTAGATGTAGCTGTTTCTTTCTCACTTTAATATAGCATAAATGTTATGCAGTCAATGACATGAACTGACAAATGTTACCAATTTTATTACAAAAACATATATTACTCAGTTGTTTTATATCTACCTTACAAACATTACGATCTCTTTCTAATTTAAAACAAGCTAATATATATTATATTAGCTTATTTTAAATTAGAAAGAGATTAGCTCTAGTCCGTTCGACGATCATTGGCCGAAATTCGTGACTTGCAGAAACTACGCAACGACAACTTTCTCAGGAACAAAGTATGCTTTACAATTCTCCTAAGGTCAACAGTATTTACCCTAAACGCGACCGGTTGTGGGTTCGATCCCCACTCAGGGGGAAAGGGTTGATTATATTTAAAATTATTTTCACTTCCTCGCTCTTTTAAGACAAAGTGAGCCGATGAGTTCCACCACTCAACACGTGATCTCTCAAATTCGGTGGAAAGCGAAGTATGGAGTGTCTTAACACTAGGTACTAGATAGTTTCTAGTTAAACGTGTTCTAAATCTTTATAATGATTCTCACTTAGACAGTATAAACCGATATAATATTATTTTTTTAATAGTCTAACAAACAAGTAAATATTGAGGCTGGTCGTGACGCAGTAGCACACAGTCTGACTATAAACGGAATCGGTTGTAGGTTCAATTGTCACTCGGGTGAATGATTATATTTAAATTATTTTCATTTTCTTCGCTCTGGTAAGACAAAGCGCGGCGTTGAGTTCCGCCACTCAATACACAATGTCACGAATTCGGTGGAAAGTGGAATACGGAGTGTCTTGATACTAGTCTCTGTCTACCTTGCTAGGCGGGATATAAATCGAAGTAATACACATTACAAAATAATACTAAAGTGGCATGCATAAGCATCTACATAAGTAGAAAGTGTAGCCTTTATATAAAAAGGCAACACATAACGATACTTAAAGGAAGTCTTGAAGGAGGTTCACTAAGCCGCATCTAAAAGTGCCGTAGTGAAAATAGTCATAAAATAGCATTACGTAAATGGATTACCGTGAAGGGGACTTTGTGAATAACATAGTTTGTATACAACTTTCGTCTATACATTTTTAATGAATTAGATGACTTACTTTTTTAGTATATATAGTACATATATAGTACATATTTCTTTAATAAAAGGATTTTAAGCTCGCAAATAAAATGTAGGACATTTTATGAATGTTTACAATCAATATTTATGTATAATTATATACATGACGATTGCTTAGTTATTCGGCTGACAATGGACATTATCTTCATTTGGGATTGTCATAACTGACTGTAACTGTAATTGAGTGTAGGTTCGATTTCCACTCGGCAAAATGATTATATTTAAAATTTATTTTCATTTCTCCGCTATAGTAAGACAAAGCGTGACTTTGAGTTAGCCTCTCACCACTCAATATTACTATAATCATCAATATTTCAGGCGAAAGGCAGTCAACGGTGCGTCTTGTAGTAGGCTATCTCTGACCACCCTGTTATGCAGAATAAAATATGAAACTGTCAAAGAATAGGTAGATAGACATATTACTCAGTATTAATTACATATTTTATTTCGACAAATAAATAAGTTTTATCAAGCCTATAAGAATTCTGAAATAGCTAGATTAGAACGTACAGGTTCACTTGCAAGAAAGCTTGAATATTTCGACTATCTATTTTATCGGAACCAACATATAACTACCAGCCAATCGTAGCACACTATAAACGCGGTCGGTTGTGGGGTCGATTTCTACTCAAATGATTTAAATTATTATCACTTTCTCGCTCTGGTAAGACAAAGCGCAGCATTGAGCTCCGCCACTGAACACACAATGTCTGGAATTCAGCAAAGAGCGGAGTATGGACTGACTGGACGACTCTTGACACTAGGTATTACCTATCTACCCTATTAAGTAGGAAAAAAGAGTGAAGTTAAAAAACTAAAGTAAAGAATTTAGTAGGCATTTTAAAACTTTGTAAAGTACGCTTTAACCTGATATACCATTTACTTTAAATGCAAGGAACCTAAGCGAATAATTGTAAACATGACGCCAGTAAAAGCTTATTATCGACATGCCCCTGTTATGCTATTATACACAAACGTGATCGGCATACATATTATATTATGTTACGTAATAGATAGAAGTAATCATGGAGCAGTGGGACAGTGTCTGACTTTAAACGCTAATGATTGTGAATTCGATTCCCATCCGGGGAAAATTGTAGTATTTTTTTTAAATTCTACGATCTAGTAAGTCAAAGCATAAATAAAAAATGATGATGCAGTCCAACTGAGGATCCTCAGGAACATAGTTTTTTACAGTTTTTCTTCAACTACAATATTAAATCTGTTAACTATTTTTTTTATTTTATTAATTTTTCAAGGCAAATAATCTTAAGCAATGAATTACATCAGATATTTTATTTCAATATTTAATGAAAAATATTTTTCCCTAAAAAAATCATATACAAAATGGTATAATAATACTAGTCAGATAAAAATAACTACTAACTGAAAAGGCAAAGCGGAGTTTGTTCGAAGATTGATTTTTCTAGCTTCACGCTTTTTATCCCGCATCAGGGTAGACACAAAATACCTAGTGTCAAGACACTGTACTTTGCTTTCCACCGAATTCGAGATATTGCGTGTTGAGTGAGTAAAAACCCAAGTAGAACTCAACGCCGCACTTTGTCTTACCAGAGCGAGGAAGTGAAAACAATTTTAAATATAATCACTTCTCCGAGTGGAGATCGAACCCACAACCGATCGCGTCTACAGTCAGACGCTGTCCCACTGCACCACGACCGGCCTATTCCGACCACCCACCTTCACGACCGGCCTAAGTTGGTACTGAGTACTGCAATTAAGTATTTTTTGCTTATTTTAAAATATTTGCTTTTGTTAATAATAAAATGTAGTTGATAACTTCGTCAGTTAACATATCTGTTTAAGGCTAGGCGCATACGCTCGTTTGCCGTATACGTTTTCATAAGACGTAATTTGCATTTGGTATTGAGAAAGACTTTATTTTATGTTTTTAAAGACTTCAGGTTTTTTTCATTTCGAATATAATCAACATGTAGAGCCAGCAATTGAGCATTACTTTACCAATGTCATATTGTATATGTTCCTTATCCATATATTGTATACTTTTATTGATTATTCAGAGTATCTATGAAAGTCAAACTTATTTGAAGTGAGTTGATTTACGAGAATGCCTAGATAACTTCTTTAATATCTGCAAGATGTCAATACAATCTTTTGATGATATTCATAATGGCTAATGTGATAAATTACTAAAAAAACGAAACGGCACCAACAAAATGTACATATATGGTAATTTTTTTTCGGTTAGTCCGTCTTTCTGGAATTTTGTATAGTTTTATGCATTCGTTCTTCGAATATAGGAAACAAATTCGAAACACTAGCATATGTCGCCAAGCTAAATGTTAATGTTGCTGTAGCGTTTTCTGTCAAAAACTAAGTAATAGAAGAAGTTTCATCCTATTCTGTAGTGGCCACGTGCACATATACACAGCATATGATTTTGTTTTTTATAGGACAAACAAGGCAGATCACCGCCCTCGGTCCCGTGTAACACTAGGGGAACTACAGAAGCGTTGCCGGCCATTTCCATTTCATTTCGCGCTACTTCGTTTCAATAACATATAATTAACAAATAAATGCGTATACGCAGCTTCACTCTTCTTTAGGCATAGAAGAGAAGTCAGAGAGAACATAATGTCATATCACTACGTAGAACTTAATGCAGTGCTATTTACCAGAGCCACCTTATTCAATACGTAAGTAACCAAAAATCTCTTAAGAAATAGAAAAGAAGGCTTAGTTCCAATTTAACCATATTAGAAAATTTAAAGAACTATTTACATATAGATTAAAGTCTAAGTTTCCGGTACAAAAATAAACACCCATTTTAAAGAAAATTCAAAAAAGCACTCCTTTTCTGTATGTGATAAAATGAAATATGCATTTGTTACCTCTGCCCTTTACGCTGCTCGCATCGCTATGAATTTTAAATCAGCCTGCATACTATTCACAACGGTTAGTTACTTTTTTTGAAAAGTAAGAAAATTTATTAAAATGATAAATAGATTTGTAAGCTTTAAAATTTATTATAATATTATTGTTTCATGCATAATGTTGACATTAAGATGCTGTCATGGCGCCACTCGCCACATGAACAGCGTCAGCCTTATAATGGGATTGGTTGTGGATTCGATTCATATTTAATCATAATTAAATATATTTACAGCGTTGAGGTCCCATACTTAATACGTAATGCTTTAAATTTAGGCAGAAAGTGTATTTTTTTCACTACAGGGGAAAAATATTCCGTCAACTAAAATTTAAGTTTGGTAAGTTTTTAGTAAGACGTACCTTACAGTGGCTTTTAATTTTGTAATCTTACTATAAAATATTCCATATTTCTGTATCATCATGTGTTTCCGATACATTTTATAAAATTATAGCGAATTAATATAAAAATAAAGTACAAGAAATACGCTTAAAGGCGCAAGGCGCGCCGTTGAGTTCAGCCATTCAATACGCAATGTCTCCATACGGGCGGAAAGCGGGCTATGGAGTGTCTTGACTATGACCTCTCTGTCTACCCTTATAAGCCGGATAGAAATGTAAATGTCTTCAAAAAAAAAGGGGGCTTAAAATTAAGGTGAGTTATGTTTTTAAATATCTTACTTTATCAAAAATCGAACTTAATATACGTTAGTATTAACGTTTAGGTTAATTCTAGGTAACGGTTTTAAACTAGTATCAACTAAATTCATGTAATTCCCCTAACTTTACGACGGTCAGCGTATTTATGCAGATATATTTGTCCTAAATAAACTCAAATCTAACTTTATAGCCAATATTTTCGGTTTACGTTTTACGATCCAATATCAGTATGCTTAAAGTCAGTAATAAACATAGGATAAGTAAAATGAAGCTTCAAATGACCATACTTTGCAGAATTGCATAAATTTAATATGTAAGAGAAGTTCTTCTATCTTTTTTCCCAAACATTTTTAGGCTTCATCACACAAGGACTCATGTCGAGGCTGTGGGATGACTAGGCAGAATGAGCTGTATTTTATTATTTTTAAAGTTATTCCACACTCAGGATTATATAGATGCGTGAATTCTTATATATTTTGTTTACACAGATGCTAACAACATAAATAAGTTAAAACAAACATTATTAACATTAGAATTTCGACGCTGCCGGTAGTAAAACGCATGGCTTAGCGGTCGTAGTGCTTGGACGGTCTCCAAGAAGCGTGGGTTCGTATTCTGTTGCGTTCAAATTCTAGTACAGTTTTTAAAAATGACCTAGCTGTCCTGGAGATTTAAATCCATTAAATTGTCATGAATTACCAAAGTAGATAATATTACTATTAAAAGTGCTGTGAGCTTTAAGTATCTCTATTAAATAACAAAGGACTAGAATCATATTTATTTACTCGATACAAAGGCAATAATTCCTAGAAATTTATAACATTTAATTCGATTCCTAGCTTGTTGGTACCTTCTATAGTAACTTCAATTAATAAGTGAGCTAACACAAAGTTCCTAGTTTATACAATAATAACAAGCAGCTTTATTTTTTCAGCTTCATTTACCTTTTTTATTGGCGGGAATGGAAAATATCTATATTTTTATAAGTCACTCGGAGGAATGATTATATTTAAAATATTTTTATTTCCACGCCATATTAAGATAAAATAAGCTGTTAAGTTCCGATATGGATATATTATAGAGAATATAAATTGTATTTTCTATGAAAGTGAATGTATGAGTATACCATTGACGAAATGTTCACCATTAAAATTATTAATACACGTCTAATAAAATAATTTGAAAGTAATTTGAAAATATAATATTACACGACGTTATGTTCTACATTCAACACGCAATGACTCGATTTAAGGCGGAAAGCAGAAAACGTAGTGTCTTGACACTAGCTTTTGACTATCACGTTATGCAGAATAGAGAGTGAAGCCGCTATTTTTAAATAATAACTGATATGATATTTTCATTTCTTCTTTGCTAAGGTAACCGAAAGGTACAATATACCAGATATATTATCTGTCAATTATCTGTGGATGCCCTTCGGAGCATTGATATTAAGGAACAAAGGCGTTGGCCATCTATAAAAACGATTTTCTTATAGCCCATTATAGTAATATATGGACTCATTTGTTAAATAACTATCTTCATTCATAATTCTAAATGTTTGCTTAGTAGAAATGTTATGGAATTTTACTTACGTGATAAAAATGATACACCTAATTTAGTTTCTTTTAATTCGCCATTTTTGATAGTCGTGACTATTATAGAGAAGGTGGATAATTAAAAAAAAATGACTTTATTGTTTTAATTAATTCAAGCTTTAAGTCAAAATACCACCGTTTTAAGGACAATTTAAGTACATTTAATCATAACAAACTGGCATAAAGTCATCATAAAAATGAAAATAAATATAATATAAGTATATAGTATTACGAGTACTTTATATTGTATAATAAATGAAGCAAAAACGCGTTTCAAAGAAAATAAATGAAAGTAAATGTATATATTAGTTAGTTATAAATATTCATACTGTCGTTTTAAGATATGATTATTATAAATAATGTTATTGTTATATCCCAATGAACACTTTCATTGGGATAAAACAGTGACATTAGGTAAAATCATCTATAAAAAATAATGTTACGATAATTATTTCAAGTTAATTTTTACTGATATAGTTTTCTTTTAACTAAGCAAAGTTTATATACTTTTTTCATTTATAGAGATTTCCGTTTTTGGAAGTCGAAATGTGTCTAATACCTAAAGTACCACTCTGCTAACCAGATAAAAAGTATCGCTTAAACAGGGAATTGAGCTATTAAGTCCCAGTTATAGAGGTAAACGTTGAGAAAATCTTAAAACTCAAATCTTATTTAACCAGATTTGAAAACTCCCATTAATTAGGTAATTCTATGATTAAATGCCGGGACTAAATTGGAATTCTCAATAATGGAGATTTCTTACTTATCCAGGTGCACTTACCATCAGGTGATTACTTACCATCAGGTTATTCTTACCATCAGATGATTACTTGCCCTCAAGTGATTACTTACCTTCAGATAAGCCATACGTTCGTTTGCTTTGCTTGCGAAATCGAAATCAGGTCCCAATTTCCCAGATCCCGCTTATCCAAGTTTGAGTAATATCATTAACTAAAGTTTAAACGAAAATCTATTTCTATAAAAATTTATTACGTCTAAAACTAGGCTAGATCCATATATTGGAACGTGTCCTGAATATATTACGTTTAGATTTACATACAAATTTCCTTGTATTTTAGAACAAAATGTAAACACGAGTATAGTGCAGTTTAATCTAGCTCTAACGTAAGACCCTCAAAGCTATTTGTAAACTATCAATATTGTACTAACATCAATCCAAACGTCTCAATTAATATAAATGATACAACTCATATATACTATAAAACGTGATATGAGAAGTGTAGGATGACAAAACATGATAATAATATTTTAAAAATATATCTAAATTATTTTTATGTCTTCGCTCTGATGAGACAAATAGCAGCGTTGAGTTCCGCCACTCAATATGCAGTGTTTCGATTTCGGCAAAAAGCGGAGTATGGAGCGTCTTCACACAAGGTACTTTCTATGCAATGCTGTATAAAATTGTGAAGCTAAAATATATTAAATTATTGAAAGCATTCCTATACACACTTCTTTGTGTTCGACATACACTTTTGTAAAGTGACATAGACGTTGCCAAGATTACATGTATTTTGCGAGTTAACAAGGAGTGGCTGTAGTTTAAAGAAAATATTATAATTAATAAAACGTATGAAAAGGAGAATGGTTTAGTCATGAATATTTGCTCCGACGGAAATCAATCCGACATTTAAGCAGCTTGACGCTTTATCCCGTGTAATAGGATGAATGGTCAGCGAGGACTTAGTGTCAACATATTGCATACACGCCAACTGGCATTTGGACCATTAGCATGCTGCTAATGTCCGATTTCAAGTTATTAATTATAAATTAGCGGTACTTAACGTCGCGTTTTGTCTTAGCACAACGGAAAATTGAAAATACATTATTATTTTAATATTTATCCGAGTGGGAATCGATTCCAATCACGTTAACAGTTATAACGGGGCCCACTGAGCCATAATAGTCTTTTATAAATTAATTGATATACATAAAATTTGACTATATTCAATATATAGCTATATCTCTTATAAAGTGGTTCTTAGAAATAATATTTAGATAACGATATTTGACAGAAAAATAATTTGTAAACTAACATAAAAATTTCGACGTAGTACAAAAAAGCGTATCTCAATAGATAAAGTTCTTCAACTTCAAGCTGTAATCGCGCATAGCAGGATAGTCGAAAAGAACTTAGTCTCACAACGCTCCGTTTATCAAATTCCAGGCATCGCGTGTTAAAGGGTGGAACACTACGACGCAAATTTCTAAATGATTTTTGAGAATATTTTCTATATTTATTTTTATGCAAATATTTATGTATTAAGGTACATATAGCTAACTATCATCATCATTATAATTATAAATTTTGCTATATACGTAATGTAAATTTATTTAATTAAAACTTATTTAAATATCTACTTTTGTTAATAGTCTAAATACAACTTCGGCTTTCATTGAAATAGCAATTATAAAACACCAGCAAATTATTTGTTGGACACTGTGCGTATTTTAATATATTTTAACTTCTCATTTTTATATATTTTATTGTTTTTATCTTGTTAGAATACTATGATACTAGAATGTGGCGAAAGAGTAATAATAACGTCAGGATTAGAAGAATAGGCACCGAAAACTATCCACTAATCGAAAGTTCACGAGTAAAAGAGCCCCATGTGGCTTTAATTGCCAACTTATATAGGCATAAAACAAAGGACGGCAAATCATAGTTAAAAAGACGGAAAAGGTTGTTTGTAATAATATTTTTATTTAAATGTCTTAAGTAAGTAATTTTAATATTGTTATTATCAGTTTTGATAATTTTCACAATTATTTTTAAGGAGGTTATAGGTATTAATTAATTTATAATTTAAATATTAATCAAATAAAGCCTGGCAACATTGTAAGAAAATCATAAATTGAGGGTAATATCAATTTTTATCACTAACCTTTACTTCTCAGAAGTGACGAAAAGGGCGATATAAAGAGTTGTCAATAAGAGGACGTAGTTTCTTTATAAAGAAAGAGTGCTTTGACCAATTGTAAGATTGTAATTACTCGTGTAAAGCTTTTATTTCCCGTAGCAGGGTAGACGGAAGTATCTAGTGTCCAAACGCTCCATGCACAACACTTGAGATATTGCGTTTTGAGTGGCGAAACTCAACGCCACGCCTTAAGTTTAGAGTAACACTAACATTTGAAATAATCCCTTTGTATTTATTATTGAATTAATGTTTGTTCAGTACATTAATTTAATCTATTTTTTGTAAACCTAGCAAATATCTATATTAGAATATTTATCGCACTAGGTAAATTAAACACGTTATATAGATAATATTGTAAGACACGTGAGGCCGGTCGTGGCGCAGTAAGACAGCATCTGAATGTAAACGCGATCGGTTGTGC
Source organism: Dryadula phaetusa (assembly GCA_032432895.1). Classification (NCBI taxonomy): domain Eukaryota; kingdom Metazoa; phylum Arthropoda; class Insecta; order Lepidoptera; family Nymphalidae; genus Dryadula; species Dryadula phaetusa. The sequence goes on from JAOYRS010000080.1 coordinate 5,697,458, forward strand.
GTTCGATTTCCACTCGGAGGAATGAATATGTTTAATTTATTTACATTTCCTCGCTCTGGAAAAGACAAAGTGCGGCGTTGAATTGCACCACTCAACATGCAATGTCTCGACTTCGGTGGAAAGCGAAGTATGGAGTGTCTTGACAGTAAGTACTTTCTGTCTACCCTGCTATACGGGATAAAAGCGTGAAGCTAAAAAAAAACAAAAAACAAACTATTTCACACCTTTGTCTGCATAGCAAAGTAGTTAAAAAAATCTAGATATACTATTCTCAACTTTCCTCCCATTCTTAAGATACGTCATATATGACGGGATTAAAATACAGACTTTATCTTACTACAAAATATTTAACTGTTTTATTAACGAAAATCAACACATTATTAATATGTTAAATTTATAAACAAGACAAAGATTATAATTTTTTTGTTATTTTAAGAGAGAGGCAAAAAATACTGTAAGTTCAATTTTACAATGGATATATCAGTAATATTGAAAATAGAATTGGTATTAACAGTAAATAATTTTGGTCTTATGTAAAGACTAAGCAAATATCATGTTTCGGGACCTTCTGAAGATTTGTAATGTGTTTAATAGGTATTTTGGATTAGCGTAGAACTTAAAACACAAGGCAATATTTACTTCTCAGACATTAATCGCCACACCACTTATTATTTTATATTAATAACGGTTACTTTTACAGTTCCGCAAATTTCTAAGTATTTGAATGTCAGTAAGGGTGTAGCCCCTGATACTATCCCACCATTATTTCTTCAGAGGCGTGGTGAGCAATTAGCGATACCATTGGCTATTTTATTTTCTAGTTTTATGAACAAAGGCAAAATGCCTTAAGAATGGAATAAATATTTACAATAACATTATTATAAATATATTTTAGTGTTAAAAATTTAAAAAAAGCCAGATATTTTAAAATTTTATGTCAAAGTATGTTTCATGTACAACACGATATCTTTTTGTGATAAGACTGACAATGAATACAACCTCAGAGATAACCATTTTGATATCCGGTAACAATTGAGGATAAATAACAAAGGGAAGGAACAAAAGACTATTTGGTTTATAAAATATTTTGTAACAACATATTTATCAAGTGCTTTGAGAGGTCGAAAACAGAAGCATTTTCTGAATAATTAAAAAAAAATTACCGACAAAGCGAAAAATTCTAAGCATAATTACATATTTTATACACGGACTACTGTAAAGTGTTTGAAACGTCATATTTTCAATAATGTATTTTTGGATACCAAAATATACGTGATTGATCCGTCTAAAGTAGTTTCATTTAAAATATGTAAAAATCACGAAAATCGAAAATCGTATTTTATATTAACTAAATAAATAAATACTGGTCAGAATGATATAATAACTGAAACAAGTGAATATTATAGTTATTTATGAGTCACTTTTGTACCATCACTTCCGAGGTATAGTAATATTAGTTCGTTCGTTTCAGCTTTATTGCGTCCACTAATGGACATAGGCCTCCTCCAAGGATTTCCAAGACGATCGGTCCTGCTCTTCCCGCATCTAGCGGTCGCCCGCTACCTTGATAACATCCACTTGGTGAGAGACCTGCCCACTTAGCATCGTCCTCGTCATCCTATCCGTCGTGGATAAAGAAATACATAATTAATATAATTTTATGTGTAAATCAAATGTTTCAACGCTTTTATTAAAGTAAAAATATTTTTAAAATTTTTCCATATTTTGATGGCATTATTGTTTTTAAGTTTCCTTGTTTTGTTTATCTATTTTATTTTATTAGGGAATTTTGATATTTTGACTTACTTCTTGCAATCCGGCGGTTTTGCTTGGAATTTCGCCCTCCCTTGCAATACAATTTTACAATATTCTGACAACTTGAACCTAAGCACATTGTATGAACGACCAGGAAAAAATATTATTATTGTATTTTATTCCTTTCCAACTAATTTATTATTGTAAAATAATAACTATTAGTTCTATAAATAAATTTCCTGCACTAATAACTGCATTTATTCTAGAAATAAATTTCCGCTCAGTTTATTTCACGTTTATCTAAAACTGTTTCCACTCAGACTTTTTGACCTTTGCTGCCTAAAATATATGCTTTGTTTCCAATGATAGAGAATAACACATTTCACGTTACTATTATTAGAAGTTAATCAAAATATTTGCTTTTGCAAATTTAGACCATATTACGTTGTATTAGGAAACAAAATTCAACATTTCACTGTACATTTATGCTTCAGGCAGCTTTCTAAGTAAATTTATAATATTCTTGTTCGACGTTAATAAATTTAGCTCAATATTTATAGATATCTAGTTTTGTTTTTGGTTTACTTTGAAATTTCTTAATTAACAGGTAAAATGGGAGTTACAAGTTTGTTCGGTAGGAACATTAATTTTAAATATAATAGCTCTAAAAGCGTTAGCCTTATTTTAGTTAAACTATATAAAATTACAGTTTTAAAGGGAAATGTATATATTTTTGGCTTTATATTATAAATTTCTGATTTCTCAGATTATTCTCTTTATAAATAATGAAATGCTTATTAAAAAATACACGTAGATTTAGATATTATATTTAGGTAGAGTTCGGCTCTGGGTCAGGGGAAAGTATTTATTTATTTGAAAAAAAGCGTAGTGCTGGATTTCGTTACATATTTCGAAACACTATATTAAATAACGGAACAGAACTAACATGAAACATAATGTAACTTATACAATCATAAGTTAACGCCTTTTAATCAATACAAGTATTAAGGACCCATTCAATACATGTATTTATACTAAATCCTTTGACATATAAAGTACGCGTTGCGTTACCATCGTGACATATGTCCCTTAATAGAAAAGTATTTGACATGGCAAGCACATTTATTTATTTTATTAGGACAAGGACTGTCTCCGTTTATTTATTTTATTATTTTTATGAATCCTTCATGTAAATTGAAATTTATTAGAGTTGTGTGCGAAGGTAGATTAACATACTTTCGATAGAATAGTCGTCAGGAATAAAGTTAGTTTAAGATTTTTGAGACTTTAATGTATATGTTTGTAATTTAACTAAAATAGTAGCTTAATATATCTCAGTAACAATGAATATTAATCTTATGACAATATAGGGCAGCCGGTCGTGATGCAGTGTGACTTGAATTTTTTTCACTTCCTCGCTGATAAAAACAAAGTGCGACGTTGAGTTCTGCTACTCAACACGCATTGTCTCTATTTTAATATTTTAAGCGTATAGCAAAGGAGTGTCTCTAGTTTGTTTCTGACTACTCCGCCATGCGGGATAAAATTTGAAGCTGTTAAAAACTTCGAAGAACATAATCTCAAAGAAAAGTATGTACCTACTGGAAATGTATGTACCTACTTATTTATATAACTCATAGCTTGTACACAATATATTATTAATGTATGGCAAGTCGGTTATTCTGTTGGTGCTGTTGATATATAAATATTCTTTAAAATTCTTTTCTATACTTAGATATCGTATTTCTTAGAAATGTGTTACCAATTCATACTCAGCATGACAGTAAGAAAGGATTAGAGGATTAAAATGTGCATCAAGGCGCAGTACAGGCATACATATATATATATATATATATATATATATATATATATACATATATATATATATATATTAGGGGTAGTCAGAGAGTATATATATATTGCTGATGAGTAATGGTATTTAAATTAGAATAACAATAATAAAGCACAAAGCTTCATTTTGCTATCTTCAGAGAAACGTTAAAGTTTTAATATAAGGATAGGATTCGTAATGTGACATTAATTTATTCTGGTTCAAAGAATATTTTATATATTTTAATACCTGTTGGTTTGCTTGAAGTATTTTTTTTAAAAAAATATTATCTGAATTGAAAATGATTTTTTTTAAAAGTTACAAGACGAGAGTAGCGAGAGTAGCGAGAAGGGAAGCTTTTTATAAATTCCAATTTCATAACTTTGAGTACAGATACGTATTCTTTGTCTGTAATTGGATATTTAAATCTCTAATATGAACACTTAGTTTTTGAGAGATTTAAATTCGATTGTAACTTCAAACCGCACATTTTGAAATTATTTAAATTTTCATCTTCACCACCGCTCAAAGTTTAATGTCTTGATTCGGGCGGCCTGTTAACTTTGGTAAGACAATACGTGGTGTTGACTTGCGCCACTCAACGTGCAATTTCTTGAATACAGAGAGCAGCAGAATACGGAGTGTCTTGGCACTCGGCACATTCAATCTTCCCTGCAATGCGGGAAAAAACGTGAAGCTAAAAAAAATAAAAGCAACAATTATAAAAATTAAAAGTTTATTTGACAAAATCGAGCTTTTACCAACGCTTAAGTGCATTTTTTACCTAACACATCTTCATTAAAACTTTGCGTAGATGTCAGTTTGTGTTCAAAGTTGGCAATCTCACAGGTAGCTTTCTGTATATTATGTACTAAATATTTGACTAACACTAAAGGCAAGTAACCGACATATTATAATGAGCTTTTAGCGAGCTAAAGAGGTTTAAAGTTGAACTGAAATGTTGAACACTTTTGCTTTACGTCCAAAGTTTATCTAATTACATTCATATTTAAGCCTCGAATAAGTTTATATAGTATTTTTGTTTTCTTTGTATTTACGTTACTTAATTTTTTATGTCTTCTATTTTATTTTATTTTGTGTTTTGAATAAAAATACCATTATAATGAAATAACTCTGGGCATTTTATGAAACTGTTATATTGAAGGCATACTATTTACGATATGTAAAGAAAAATCCATAAATAATACCAAAAAATCAGACCAAGTTGAAATTAAAACAAAAACAAAAAAGTAATATATTTATGAAATTCGTTACTTCTATTACATAGAGGCGAAAAGAAAATATTCAATAAATGTAAATACCTAGACCGTCTAGATACGCGGAACAGTGTTTCCAAGTTTCAGCTAACAAAACTGGGGGGTAACACCAGGTATAATATTGTGAAGCCACTTCTAACTACTTTATAACTAAAAAACTATTCCACTTAATTATGTCAAATTTGGCTCATATATTAGCACTTGCAAGATATCACGTCACCTATCACGTATCGTAATTCAAATGAAAATTAATTATAGTTTTCATATGAATTTACGATAGGCTTTGTCTATGTTAATCAAGCTATCTTTAGGGTTCATTCAAGTTCTTGATCTGACATCTGGCCAGTCAGCCCTTATTATTTCCTAGCAAAGTATAAGAAAAAAGAATATTTTAAATTGTTATAAACTATTTCATGTTATTATAAACAAACTTCTCATTTTTTGACGTAGAAATCAATAAGCGTGGTATATATTAAAATATTCGATTTTGATGGAATATATTTAGTTCGTGCAGCTACTGACCGTAGAATTATGACTAAAGGAAGTTTTATAAACGAAAAGTACCTTCAATCAATACAAGTTCGCAAACTGTGTAGTCGTCGTCTGTATAAGAAACTCAAAGAAAACTTCGTGAAAACTTTTACCGTATTGACTTAAGTACATGTACCACGCCAAAGCTTAAAATTCTAGCGTTACTAAGTAAAATCATTTTTTATAATACGAACAATTAAAATTCTCAAATAGAAAAAATACATTATACATGAAGCCGGTCATGGCGCAGTGGGACAGCGTCCGACTCCGTCCATAAACGCAATCGATTGTGGATTCGATTCCCACTCTGATTATATTTAAAGTATTTTTACTTCCTACAGTGGTGTGAAAGTGAGTGTCATGACACTAAGTATGCTTTGTCTACCCCATAAGGAATAAAAAACGTGAAGCTCAAAAAAATAAATAAATAAAGATATATATTAATTTAATAAAAACATTAGAGATCGCTGTGTACATGAAAGATACATGGGAAAAAATATTATTAGGGGTGTAAAAAACATTATCAATGCAATAGCCCAAATATCCAATAGAATCATAACCATATATTTTTTGTCTGTGCGTTTATGCATTCTCTCTCGGAAATGGCTAAACAGATTTTAATATAGTTTCCTCTATTTTCATTTGGTAACTTTGATGTATTTTCAAACGGTTCATAAATAAAAAAAATATATCAATTTTAAATATGCTACTTGAAAAATTACTTTAAAATAACTGCTTCGTTGAATTTTTTCAAAGTGTAGTTTTCCTATTTACTATTTTTATAGTGTTATTTCACACTAAGGATTAGAAAACATTATTGAAAAAACGTATAAAAATTTGAACGCAGCGGAACCAGCTACGTCGAAATTCTTATAAGTTTATTACAACTTTTATGTTGTTAGCATCCCTTTAGAGAGATTTTTACAAATTTCTATTACTTAAAGATTATTAAGAAATAATCGCTTAACAAATGAGATTGCTATTTTATTTTAATATTTACTATACCCACTGCGTTCAAATTGTAATACGTTTTTTTAATAAAGTTTAATTTTCATCGTAGATAATATTTTCACTATCAATAAATGTTACTTGCAAGTAGTACTTATTGCAAGAGTCAAAACCACGCAAGCTAAGTTGCGGGTACTCGTCAAAAATATATTAACAAATAAAATTAATTTGCTTTTGGATTTGGAAAATACTCTAGTTTTGTAAGTATAACATCTAATACATTTGGCAGAGGGACCAAAAGTACGTACTTGATTAATCTTCAAAAGTGATGAAGGAACTGCAAAATAACTGAAAGTTTATAGCAATATTGTTACAAAAAGTGGATTTATTCTAGTAGCAAAAGCTGAAAAATTATCTTGAAAATAAAGAATAAAATACCAATTTAAAAAATTATACTTTAAATAACATTTTACACTATATTCAATTGGTTGTGGGTTCGATTCCAACCCAGGAAAATTATAAATAATAAAAATGATAACATTTTTGAAAAGACGTATAAAAATTTTGAACGCAGCGGGATTCGGATCCGCGCCTCTCGGATACCGTCCAATTTTTATACGTTTTTTCAAAAATGTTTTCTAATCCTAAGTGTGGAATAACACTTTATAAATAGTAAATAATAAAAATTATGATCGTGTATAAATTATGTTCCTTTCACCCTCTGATAGAACAAAGTGCGGCGTTCAGTTCCAGCACTCATCAAAATGTTTCAAACTCCAGAAAGAATTAGAGAATGGAGAAATTAGGTCTTGCAACTAACCGCCTACATGCCTAAATCAGATTAATGAATAGAACAATATGAATATATAAAAACGAATTTATCAGTTTAGTATAATATATATCTATAATTGTAACAGTAATTAAAACTGAAAACTCTTAAACATTTCGCACCCTTACAATTAAAGATACTCAATTCAAAATTTATCGAATTTGACATGATTCTGTCAAGCAACATTTGAATAAAGACCATATTCAAATGCTGTTTGAAATTGAGTCACTTTAATGTTAAGGGTACGATTTCACCGTTTTATTGTTAATATTATATTAATATTTAAAAAAATAAAGATAAAAACGGTCCAAGTGTCCATAGCGGTAACATTATTTGTTACCTTCCTTCCTTTTCCTTTTATGCCACATAGTAGATTAGACATTGCGAGTTGATTGGTGGTATTCAACGCCGCGATTTGTTATATCAAAACGAGGAAATGAAAATTTTGTGGAAATTAAATACACAACCGACAGATGCAGGGCATTTACAGTCAGATGATATCCTACTAAGTCACTATTAGTCTACTAATACTAACACTATGAATAACATTAATCACTAATAATATTATACTAAAATTACAACATAAATAATTCTAATAATTTTACAGAAGCACACGAATATATCACTTATAAATGCCTCTCAAGAGGACTGACGACGATTTGTGTCATTTTACTGCTACGTTCATTAACTTGGCGATAGCCGGTGTAATACACTAAGGGGTCTTAGAACTCGATATCTTTATATGAAGATCCGGTATAACGAGCTCGTAACGTTGAATCTGGTATTCCTTCTCACTATAAATTGCTACAATTACTTTTATAAGAAAATTAATTATTATTTAATCGCTCAGTGGAAAAATGTGATTATTTAAGATGGCCTTGCCTTAATAAGGAAATTTATTTTAAAAAAAAATGTCAAGTAACTGTCAAAATCTCTGAAAGAAATCATTGATAAGCCGTTTAAGGTCAGACTATATCCAAGTCTGTAGGTGAAATATTTAATTGTTTCTTTTAATATTTCAAATGTATATGGAGTAGGTTTTAATCAATAAATTATATGAACTAGATTATAAGAATAAAAAAAATCATTACTTATTTATTTATTAATTATTTTAAATCACACAAAAGTTATAAATTACATAAATATTTACATACATGCGATCGTTCTCTAGTTGGTTTATTTATTATGTGTGTGTGCACACACACATAATAAATAAAAACGCACACATAGTCACACATACACGTGTCTGTGTGTGTGTGTGTGTGTGTGTGTGTGTGTGTGTGTGTGTGTGTGTGTGTGTGTGTGTGTGTGTGTGTGTCACTATGTGTGCGTGTATGCATGTTTGCGTGTGTGCGCGCGCGTGTGTGTGTGTAGCGAAACTTTAACATTGTATTTATTATTTTAGAAACTCGCTCAAAATCTGTGTTCATTGCCATTACACATGAATGTATAATCTTGCCCTACTCTCTTTAAAAACCACCAAATCATTATTGATTATGCCAATATGTTTTCCGCATTTTAAATGTTAATATTATTGCACATTGTCCAGTATTGCAAATATTTACATAATGATTGACTATCCGACGTGAGTTCCCTATATACATAAATAGACTCATGGACCAAATTGTTATATGTAATAGAAAAATGGTATCTCAATTGGCATACCAATTAAATCCTGATTTACTATTTTACATACAAAACAAAAGAGGTACACACCAGGAGATGAAACAAAAAGATAATGGACAGAAAATTAAATATTAATTACATATACAAGAGGCGGCCTTATCGCTCAAGTAGCGATCTCTTCTAGGCAGGAGTTGAAGAACTACAAATTAATGATGGGATCGGGTGTACAAAAGAAAAAAAAATAAACTAACAATTACAAATGTATATATGGACATATATGCACATATACATACATACATACACATATACTTACATACATACATGCACTTACACATACAGTATATAGTAATATAGTAATAGAGTTAGAACGTTTAAAGGTCAAAAAAATTTTGACACTTCTCATAGGTTACAAAAGGGATTTTTTTTATATTTTAAGCAACATGTAGTTACTGTAAAAGGTTTTCTATAAAAGGAACAGGTATGTGTGGAGAGAACAAGTTCACTATTTTAATATTTACCATTTTTAAAATGTTATTCGAGACTTACGATTAGAAAACATTTTTGAAAAAACGTATAAATATTAAAATAAAGTAGTAGAAATTAGTAAAAAGCTCTCCAAAGAGATGTAACAACATAAATAAATTGTAACAAACGTATAAGAATTTTAACGCAGCCCCCAGTACTACGCATGGCTTAGCGGTCAGAGCGCTTCGACGGTATCCAAGAGGCGCGGTTTGAATCGCACTGCGTGCACATTTTTATGTTTTTTCAAAAAAGTTTACTATACTATACTATTCTATTATAGTATTTAAACGTGTTTAAGTAGTTAAAGTATATTGAAATCTAACTGTAAATGTGAAATGATATATTTAAATTATTTTCATATCCTGGCTCTGATAAGATAAAATCAGCCGCTCAACGAATAACTTGACACTAGGTACTTTTTATCTAACCTGCTTTGCGAGAAAATAAATACTACAATAAACATAGTACTCTACTTTATATACTTTATATATAAAGTAAAAAATACGAAAAAATATCTACATTTAAGCAAAGCAAGAAAGTAGCGCAATTCTATAATGGCCAAAAAATCACATACAGACATATCTTAAATAAAAATAAAGAGATAATTTGCATGCAAATTTCGTCTTCGTTTTATCTGAAAGCTCCAACATTACGTAACTATGCTCAGAGCTTAATCCGCGAAGCAAACAGCTTCTGGTATGTGATGGCTTACATTAAAAACATGTGATTGTTCTCTAGTTAATAATTTAATGAAATAAATAAAATAAAATTATTTTTTACGTTTATGTGTATGTATGTGTGTTTATGTTTGTATATATGTGTGTGTTTATGTGTGGACATACAGTGTATATGAATGCACATTTTTAATTATGCGCGTGTTGGAAACCGTCTAAGCACTCTGACCGCTTAGCCATACGTTCTACTAACTGCTGCATCAAAATTCTTATACGTTTTTTACTAATGTTTTATAATCGTAAATTCTTGATATTCTTGGAACATATAAAATTGCAAATGAATTTTAATTCCTGTAAGATAATTTTATAGTAATGCTGCTTAGAGTTTCTCTGGCCGACAGAATTCGTTATGAAATTATTCGTCAGAAAACCAAAGCTACCATCAGTGCGCGTAGGTTCAGCACACTGAAGTTGAATTGTGCTAGCTATGTCTTCAGCCGTAAGGACATATACCACGTGTCATGTTAGAGTGGAGACCGCGCTTGGGCAAGCGTAGTATATGGTACCTTGCACGATGAATGGACGATTTAAAGAAGGTAGTGGATGAACAAGGCAGGCAGCGGATGGATGAGCGTTGGTCAGGACCGTGATCGTTGGCGCTCTAAGAGGAAACTCTACATTCAGCTGTGAACAGCGATAGACCGAAAAAAATAAACATTAAATTTAAATACTAATTATTTGTAAATAAAAACAATAAATATATTTATGTAAGTGAATAAATATTTTAAAAGCAAAACTTTTAGAATATTTTTTGTATAATTGTTGTAGAAAAGCAACTGAAAAATTAATCCGATTTTCGTACACGCAAAGGTTGCTATGGATACTGTGTACAAAACATATTAATTTTATTTTTATTTATAGCACCACCAGTCCTTTGACAACATACAGCAGTATAATTTTATAAATAAATATTTTACAAGGCTATTCAATCCTTCCACATTTCTCTTAAAACTACTAGCATTTAACGCTATTTCTTTTTTTTATTATCCAATTACTTACTGTGACTATTTCACATGAAAGACCTACAACCTTCCACCACTCAACAGGCAATGTCTCGAATTCGATGGAAAACGGAGTACGGAGTGTCTTGACACTACGTACTTCCTATCTACCATGCTATGTGGGATAATTATAATAATATTATAAATGTAGGAGTGTCGTGAAAATATTTTCGTTTTATATGTTAATATCAATATTACTAATTATGTATAAACTGGCCGACACTCCGTGATCCGCTTTCCGCCGAATTGGAGACGGTAGAACTCAACGCCGCTTTTTGTCAATCATTGAAATTAATTTTAATATATTCATTCCCTCAAGTGGAAATCGAACCTACAGTCGATGGGTTTACACTCAAACGCTGTCATCACCAACAAACACATTTTATAAAAAGCGGTTATTTTAATATTATAAACAGATACTCAAATTTAATTTATTTCTTTTTTATTTCTTTTTTATAATTTAATTTATTTTGGGCGTATAGTAAACTTATTTGTTCAATCAGACACTATTATAAAGTCACAGTACAAATTGTCTAGAATATTAGATATTGTAATTTTATTTATTCCCGACTGATTATATCATAAAATATTCTGCTTCCTCCTATCTTCCTATTTTTTCTTTGATTAAATCTATTTGCTATTCCTTTGCCTTTGCAAGGAAAGGCTAAATTGTTTATTCCGGCAACGTTTCCACTTAGCGGGACGTCGTCGCTCGTTAGAAAGTCAATAAAACTCGGTCAAAATAAATAATTTCGACTAGGATTGGCGTGCTGCTAAACAAAAATAATGTACTATATACCCACGCTTATTTCTACTTAAATATGAATAGATTTTATATAATAGTTTTTATATAATATTCATAGTCCAGTGACAGCTCAGTGGGACGGCGTGTGACTGTAAACGCGATGGGTTGTGGGTTCGATTCCCACTCGGGGGAGTGATTGTATCTAAATTATTTTCATTTTCTCAGACTGGTAAGTAAAAGTGTGGCGTTGAGTTCCACCACTCAACACGCAATGTCTCGAGTTCGGCGAAATGCTGAGTACGGAGTGTCTTGACACTAGGTACTTCCTATCTCCCCTGATATGCAGGATAAAAGCTAGTTTATTTATTTAATATTCATAATTTAAAAATGGAACGGCAATTATATATCAAATAAGGTACGTAAAATGCAGATAACTTATACAGGCCTTTCATACAGGCTTCAATGAGAAGTACTCACACACGCGAGGAGTAATATTATTAAACACTACTTGAACTTAAGAAAACCAAACCAGTTGTGGGTTCGATTCCCACTCGGGGAATGAATATATTTAAATTATTTTCATTTTCTCGTTCTGAAAGACAAAGAGCGGCGTTGAGTTTCACCATTCAGTACGCAATGTCTCGAATTTGGCTGAAAGCGAATGTCTTGACACTAGGTAATTTCTGTCTAAGCTAAAAAAACAACAAACAACTAACACTGTCCTCGTAGGTAGGTGTGTTTGGAACTGATGTCATTGAATTTCATGGACATACACGATGTTTGTCTATTTCGACCTACGTCAATTATGATTTACCATCCACTGGGGTGGAGCTGACATTAACAAGAAAAAGTTATTACAGTACACAAACAATGTTTTATTAAAACTTTTACTTTTTACTATTACGAGTGGGTTAATAAACCCCGAATTGGAAATATTTAGCATTGGTATTTTATTTTTACACATTTCCTGTATTTTGCCTATTCGCATTTTGTTTATATAGCATTCTTTGTAACATAATCTAGAAAATGTCGAGGCTACATATAATAAATCATAAACAAAATCCTGTACACAAATAATAATAACCAATAACACAGTACTTACAGACTCATATAGAATAATAACTGCTGTATAAGTTTCAGTTAGTCATTATAACGTTTGATCTTATCATCATAATCATCATTATCATCAGCTGGAAGATGTCCAATGCTGGATATAATCCTTCACCATAGCACGCCAATTGAAACGTATCTCCTACATCCAGCGGTTTTCCGCAATTCTGACCAGCTTATCGATCCACCTGGTGTTGGCCGTCCTACATTTGTTTGTGGAAATGTAAATAAACATTTTTTTTTACTATATACATTTTTATTTCTTTCTAGCAAAGGTTGGAGACCACTATCGAGGTCCTAGTTAAGCAGTGGCCAGGTAGGCCTTATTATAAACATTTGTATGAAACATCCGCAAGCCTTGTTATGTGACTATTTATCTTTTTACGTACATAATAACGTTAGGCTTTAAATTTTATTTATCAAGTTACTTGTTCAATTAATTAGACAAAATACTATATAAGTACAACCACTCCAACAAAATATATTTGTGTGGGCGATAATTGGAAAACAGCATAACAATTCATTAGTTTCTTGTTATTTTACTACCAAAATACAAATTGATTTAATAAAAATATAAAAGAAAGTAAGAAAAATCTGTTAATTGACTTTATTCAGAAAAATTGTAAAGAAAAATCAAATTCAAAGTTAATTGAAGTAAAACCATGAAGTATTATTACGTTTTTTTAGAAAGCGGTAATAAAATTCGAAGTATTTTCTATTGTATAATGGAAAAGGGAAAATAATGATTTCTCGGCAAAACATGATTCGGGGGAAAACGAATGAATACCTCTTCTAGCACATGTTATATTCCTTTAACATAAAGGTATATTTAGATAGTAATTAGTAACTAATTATAAGTAAGTATGGTAATAATAAAAATATAATATACCTATTTCAGGTGAACAAAACTTTTGAGGATATGAATATCGTTATATAAAACAAAATGGATACATATTCATCTGATAGCAATTTCCACGATCAGGTAAAAGATTAGATATTATAATAACTAACTATTTTAAAGTGTTATTCCTGACTTAGGATAATGACTGAGTGTTTTGTCTCGTTCTTTTTCTTATATTTTAAGATTTTTTTTAGATTAAGCTTTTTATCTCGCAGGATAGACAAAAAGTACTTAGTGTCATACTTCGCTTTCCACCGAATTCGAGATGTAGCGTGTTGAGTGGTGGAATTCAACGCCGCACTTTGTCTAACCAAAGCGGGAAAGTGAAAACAATTTTTAAAATAATCAACCCCCCAAGTGGTGATCGAACCCACAACCCATCGCGTTTACAGGCATACGCTGTCCCACTGTTCCACGACCAGCCTCAATTATTTTTTTATACTTTAATATGGGTCTTTATTTAATATCATTACCACTAACCGTTACTTTTATTCTTTATTAGATCAGCTGTCTGCTAGTGCGGGATAAAAGCGTGAAGCTTATAGCACAGTTAATAAATATATAGAAGAAAACAAATCGTCCACATCAAATAAATAACGCCATGTTTAATAAAGAAATTTATTCATTTCATACAATTCGTAACACGATATTTAGTTGAGTTAATTTCAACCCACCCGAAACTTGTTACAAATTATACAATAACTGTTTCAAATCAAAGCGGGGCCCTGACTGAGTTTTGCCTTACAGTTTGCTCGCAATGTAGTACAAACAATTTGTACTACGTAGTCGACAGTAAACATCTAATATTATAAAGTGAATTTAATTGTAATTAATTATTAAAATGGTTTTCTAGAGCTTCTGTAAATTCTCCTTTATTATATAGAAAATGTAAATGATCTTAACTTGAAATTTTTAATGGAAGATATTTCTTTTTTTGGAAGAGATAAAATAAATTGTTATTAACAAAATTGTATTTTCTAACTTCCCATTTAAACTTGACTTTTTTAAATAAAAATGAAGCAAAGTTATATCGATCTTTTTTCCTGTGACTTAAAAAATCTATGCTTCAAATATTCTATTATTATTATTTTTGAGCTTTACGCTTTTTTCCCGCCTTCTCCAGACAGGAAGAACCTAGTGTTAAAACACTTCGCGCTTCGCTTCCCGTCGGATTTTAGCCATTACGTGTTGAGTGGCAAAACTCAACGCAACGCTTTGTCTAATCATAGCGAGAAAATACAAATAATTTAAATATAATCACTCACCTAGAATCGAACTCACAACTGTTCATGTTTATAGTCAAAAGCTATAGCACTGCACCATGAACAGCGACATTCAATTTTGTCTTCTTATATATAACTCTTAAAATAAAAGTCAAATGTAGCCGCTAGAAAAGAGTATTGAAATATTAAATACATTTTATTAAAAAAAGGTTTGACGTGTCCCCACCCATATAAGTACGCTAGAGACGTTATAGAAAATTTCATTCATATTATATTGGAAAAGTTTTGCAAACATCTCTCAAAAGTTAATATCTGATACAAAATCATAACCTAAGTTACTGAATACGAAAATCGGTACAGTTCAAGGGGTTTAATTAAACCAAACAATAAGCAATAACGAAACCAAGGAAAATTTTAAACATTCTCGATTTACACGCTTCCTAGTTATTTTTAGAAAACTTCTAAGGTTGGTTGTTCCATTGTGTTCTGTACTGTTGATGAAGTTGTTTGTAGGGTTAGCGGTAAATTATACAGCCTTGTTGTGATATAATTATTTTGTTTACAAAATTAAAATTTAACTTTCATAATAAATGATATTTCATAGATATTTCATATTTTCTGTTAGCTTTACGCATCCTTCATGTACAGTGTAGCAGGTAAGGAGGCTCCCTCATGACACACAAGTTAAAACTGATATATGTTTAATGTCAAGATACCCCGTTGTCTACCTACTTAGCGCTGTATTTATAGACACTGTGTTGACTGTTGTCTGTACCAACGCCCCGCTTTGCCTTACCAGAGCTATTAACTGAAAATAATTTACATTTCATTTCATTATTCGCTCGCTGGTATACTATAAACTATTTAAAATATTATGTAACAATATATGAACATTTGCTTCTTGCATAACTTGCAAACGCACTACTCATCTTAGCTGTACATGGACATTTTCCAGTTCACAAAATTTAATCTAGTAAAGAGAAAAAAGCGGCGTTGAATTGCACCACTTCAACACGCAATGTCTCGAATTCGGTGGAAAGTGAAGAACGGACCTGCTATGCGGGATAAAAGCGTGAAGCTAAAAAACATATATTAGTTTTGCCAGCCAAAAGCCATATAAGTACATATACAAAAATCCATCCCTGCACGTTAGCGCAGTGGAATTGTGTCCAACTGATTGTGGCTGCGATTGGTTTAGCGTTCGATGCACACTTGAGGGAATGATTATATTTATTTAAAATTCACTTTCCTTTCTCCGCTCTCAAGTCGTTGCGTTGAATTCGCCACTCGACCCGTGATATATCCATTTTGAACGAAGAGCACTCAACGCAGTGATTTGACTCTGGGCTGCCTTGGACTACTCTGATATGCTATAAGCACGAAAAAATCAAAAAATAAGTTAAATATGTAAAAGCGTTTATTAATGGTAAATATTTATTTAATGAGGCAAAGATTCCTTTGAAATCACAGAAAATGTCAGTGGAAGTAAAGTATACAATTCTTGTCTATAGAAAAGTGTAAAAGGTTCTAGCTTTTGTTGAGCAACCCTAAAAGAGTTTACCTTAATTTACCTAACATAGTTGCGTTCTCAATATATATTTTTCCACCTTTCAGCCACAATCAAATGGAATAAAAATGCTTTTTCCGCTCTATTTACTATTCCTTACAATATTTTACTATTCAATGTGCATATATTTAATAGAATTCAAGAACCAGACAGCTTATTTGATTATTGTAAAGTTTATTTAGGTAGGTCGTGGCGCATTGGGATAGTGTGTCTTTGAAGGCGACTGGATGTGAATTCAATTTTTACATAACTAAGTGATTATGTTAAAATTATTTTCATTTTTTTACTTTGGTAAGTCATTAAACACGCAATATTTGGAATTAATTTTAAATCATTTTTTCGCTCTGTTAAGACAATTCTCGGGATTGGGTTCCGCCAAACGGGGAAAACCAAAGAACAGAGTATTAAAGATGTTTTCTCCGCCTGCACTACCACACGGGGCAAAATTTTAAAGCTATTTTTTTCTATTTTGCGATAAAAAGTACAAACATGGAATATGAAATCACTTTTTAAAATAGCAAATTTTTCTGATCTCTGCATACTTATTTGGTATAATAAATGTAGTCCCACTGCAAACAATGCACCTAACGTTCTAGATAAAGTTTTATTTGAATAATTTTGTGTTCTAAAAGTCCTTATTTTACTATTCATTCTCCTGTTTGCATTTCAAAGTTCGTACATTTCCAAACCACTGCCAAGCTTTTGGTGCATTTACTGTCGATAGAACTGAGTGCTCTACGATATCGTACAATTTGTTTGTCGGGCGTCAACAATATTGCAATTTGTTTGTGGAAATCAACATTTATGTAAACTATAGTAACTATAGTTGTAGAAACACGATAATTTAAAAATATGTTTTAATATATTTAGACAATATATAGAACTTTATGAAATCTTTAGTCTTACTACATGTAAGATTAATTGTTGACGCGTAAACTACGTGCATTAGCAACGGATCACTTAACACAAATGTGTATGTGAAATCAGTAAGCATAATATTTATTTGATTTATTTTATGTATTTCCAATACACAAATAAAAATATGTAATTTTATATTTTTTCTGTATAAAATAAAAAAAAATCTCATTATGCATAATATTCTTTAAAAAAAATCATTTACTTGTTTACGAAACACGTCAATGTTAACATCTTTGAAAATGCGTATAAAAATTTTTTGAACGCAGCGGGATTCGAACCCGCGCCTCTTGGATACCGTCGGATACCGTCCAAGCGTTCTGACCGCTAAGCCATGCGTTCTACTACCAGCTGCGTCGAAATTCTTATACGTTTTGTTACAACTTATTTATGTTGTTAGCATCTCTGTAGAGAGATTTTTACAAATTTCTACTACTTAAAGATTATTAAGAACTAATCGTTTAACAAGAGAGATTGCTATTTTATTTTAATATTTACTATTTTTAAAGTGTTATTCCACACTTAGGATTAGAAAACATCTTTGAAAAAACGTATAAAAATTTTTTTTCCTAGTCAGAGCGCTTGGACGGTATCCAAGAGGCGCGGGTTCGAATCCCGCTGCGTTCAAAGTTTTTATACGTTTTTTCAAAGATGTTTTCTAATCCTAAGTGTGGAATAACACTTTAAAAATAGTAAATACGTCAATGCTATATATGAAGATAAATAGTAAATTTAAAAAAAATATAATTTAATTATGTTCCGGAAACCGTTATCGGCGTTGAGCGTTGTTTTTGTTAATTTCATCGTAGTCTAACGTTCTTTCTATACTCTTTTGGACTCTGAACACATAATTTTACCATTATCTCCCTATTATCTAAATAGTAAAGTAAATAAGAGGCATTTTATTATTTTATATATAATAACAAGAGTTTCGTGTATTTATTTTGATAATATGTATGATCAAAATATGAATATAATATGGTTGTATGTTGTTGTATGGTTGTTTAATTTTATAATTTTCAACGCTTATATTGTTTTACTGGAAGAGTAAGAGTGTTTATTTATGACCTACTACAAACATTAGTGTTAAAATTAAAATACATACTAGTGGAATTTATTCATGTTTAAATCAATATTAACATATTATATTTATTAGAATATTAACATTTCTTATTCTATCATATTATTGAGAATGAAAACTCTTCTTTTTATAGCATCTCAGTTACACACATTGAATATAGATTATATTACTTCCTTTATACGTCGTACATAAATTTTAACAACATTTTGACTGTATTGTAATGTAAAATAGTGTAAGGTAACACGATACCTTTCTATTTTGTTATATTAATTCAATACTAACTATATTGGTGCGATGCCATTTATCTTAGGGGTCCGCATTGGTAGAACCCTCACTCTAGTGTAAAGAGATATAGTAACTCTTTGTTTTTCCAAGTATAGAACTTGGTTTTTATATTTATTTTACGAGAAAACTTCTGAATATTAAATACCTAATTTATGTAGTGCTACCGTTAATTTTAAGTTATTTTCGATTCTAAGATTTACCTGTGTCACCAATAAGGGCTTCCGACCTCGCAGTTTGAAAGACTGACTGTCTTTAGTCCTGTTTTTAAGAAAAATATCTCCATGGCAATTTTGATTCCCATCGATTAATATTCCTGAACCACGTCTTTTTTCTACAGTGGGTTCGCTTCTTTCCGACACTTATTTCCATCGTAATAATAAAGTGAAATTTGCATTAGTCATATATAAGCATATGCTGTAAATACGCATTTTACGATGTATAATGTTAGGCAAAAGGATTGCTTTTTTAGCAATTTCGAAGTAAAATATGGTCGTTTGAAATCTTCCTGGTACAAGAAATCACCATATTTCATCGATTCGACATTTTAGAAGCGTCCATATGTTGATGCGCCAAGCCTAATGAGATATCAGTCCATACTTCAGCTTCCGCCTGTTTAGCATTTGATAGTGAAAAATAACAATATGCTTTTGTGAATTAAACAATATTTTAAATTTAAACTTTCCCCAAATGTAAAATATATTTACCATATTATTAATGTTATATTAATTAATGTTATGTTAAACAAATATATTAAATATAAACAAAAACATAAAAGAAGGTATAAATAATATTGTAATAATAAAATATCATTAAGGTTTTTTATATATCCATTCAAACTTATAACTGTCAAAAATAAAATTACAACCAACACCTCAATAAAGACGTGACATATAAAGAACCTAGCAAACAAGCCACTTACGTGACCTCTTTGTAATTTTGACAAAACGGCAGCATAAGCTTTCGGTCATGGGGATTTTTATATCCCATAACGCTAGATTGAGTTATTGTGATGGCAACACGTGCCTTCTATTTAGTTGGCTAACCCCAAGCGAATTATTACAGGCGGTATCGTTTATTTAAGAGCATTCTTACTTATATGGTATGTACCTTTGTGCAAAAGAAAAACAATAGATGTAATTAAATATATATTTTAGTATAATGAATTATTTGTTTAATTTATAGACAATACTTTGTGTTTTTGGTTTGGAATAAGAAGTAAATAAATAATAAATCAATCTAAAAAGCTAATTATACTTGTGAAATAATGTCAAATTATACTTTAAAAGCTCAGTACCTTTAGCATTATAATTACCTTCAAAAACGGTAGCCCCTAAGTAGGACTAGCAAAACTATTTTTATGTTAATTACGAATCCTAAGTTCTTGTCTTATTTAAGTAAAGTATATATATTGTATATTTATCACTAAACAATTAATAATGTCATGTGACAAGAGGAAATCCATAGAGATTTACTAAAATATACCCCACAAAATATCAAGTCAATTTGCCATCATATATCGCCATTGTCGTTGTCTCAATCTTATTGCGCCAACTGCTGGACATCGGCCGCCAAAAGGATGTCCACGACGATCGATCCTGTGCATTCAGCGGCTTGATATACATCATGTGAACCTACCTTATAATGCTAAATTTAATAATGTACATAGTGTACATTGTATTTTATTCCACAATTTTCTCCCTATCATAAGATTTCATGAAACCAAATATATTTTTACTATGTTCTATAATAAGTAACAAGTACACCTATTAACGAGTAAAAGAGGGTTGGCGCAGCGTATATCACTGTACAAAAGTGTACGTCAAACATAAATTATATAAACTTTATGCGTGCCAAAATTCATACTTCTCCGTTCACATAATCTTGGTAAGAACTTAATATAGTGAATTTATTATATATGAATTAATTGTTTGTATTTTTGTTTGAAAAAAAATGTTAGAAAAAACTTTTTAAGCCGTCTGTCTACCTGTGATCACGGACTAGTGTATAGTTTTCGAAACGACGGGTTTACATTCAAAGGTCTTATAATGGGTATAATTCCTATGACTTTCATTGGTTATAATACGTTTCTGTTGTTTGCCAACTATCATCTAGGAATACACGATTCCGTGGAGTTCTTCTAAACTTGTAACATAAAAAAGATTGCATTATACTTTGCATTTAAAATATTTTTTACCGTTCTTTTAGCTAAATTATATATGAATCTAATTATAAACTGCTATAAAAGAATAACAGAGTATGGTAAGTGAATTTTGTGACAAGATACTCTCCATTTTCTTTTGTTCTCTATTGTACTTTCGTTGAGTGGTGAAACTCAACGCCGTGTTTTATTACACAAGTTGATCCCAATCCAACCCAGAACCATCAGGCTTACAAACGCTTTTCCACTACCCGAGGTTGGCTTCAGAAAACATTCTGTTACCTACATTCTACTTTAATACATAATGTCGTGTTTCTTTTTGTCCTAAATTTGTGAATTACCTTTTAGATAGACCAAGTGCATTTCTACGTTGCGGTGTATTATTATAATGAGAGAGATGAGGGAAATGGAATAATTTGTGAGCGAGCTTTCCTTGTACGTCAAAGGCGTGAAAGTTCTAGGTATCTTTTACGATGTAGGAGACAGTAATATAAGTATACTTTTTTGTACAGTTTCATGTTTTTTCTTGCATAGTGAAAAATGGCAAGACATTGCGAGTTGAGTAGAAAATGCTACATAAAGATTAAAGAAAATAAAAATTTTTGTAGCTGCGTTCTCCAGAATACACAGAATGACGGGTGTAAGCGCCAATGTCGTAGTAAGAATGAAGAAGAACGTGCTCAGGTGGTTTGGGCACGTTGAAAGAATGAGCGATGAAAGAATGGTAAGAAAGATTTATGAAGCCAAGGTGAGGGGTACGAGGTCGGGGGAGACCTCGGTTGACTTTCCGAAACACAGTATCGAAGATACTAAGTCACGTAAAACACATGAAGACCCCCCGAAGGATTAAGACTGTGGACGAGGCAAAAGAGGTATACAGGGACCTTAGCGTTTGGCGGTCAGTACTCTCTGACTACCCCACAAGGAATAAAGCGTAAAGCTAAAAAAAAGTTTTGAAATAAGAACCTCTTTTAGAGTTACTTTTATATTCACATTTACAAATAAATTGTTACATAGTATGTTTCAATTATAGGCTAATTTAACTTATTAAAAGCAATAATTGCTCATATAATAATGAAAACCTAACTTTCTAAAGAAAACAGTAACTAAAAAAGAGACAAAACAAAAAAATCTTATAAAATAAAAAAGCACCAAACCAAAACAAATTAATTAATAGTGTAAAAAGAATGTAGTATTTCATTTTGCTTATTTAATAAAATATATTAATTTTTAGGTTAGTTTTATAGGAACATAACGAGTTATTAAATATAATCAAGTTACATGAGTTAATTTATTATAAAGATTAAGCGGTGCGCTTCTACCGAAATTTGTTTTAGAATACTCAGTTTTAAATTCTGCCTATATCTTTTTAATTTGATTAAGGAGTAAATATATTTAATTCTTTTAAAAGTATTGAACAATCAATGTTTATCTCTGATTAATTTTTGTATAATGCAAAGATCTGCAACATCTCTGCGATGACATTGTTTTAATGTATAATAATTCGTGATATTTTTTTATATTTTATTGATTTGAAATTTTTTAAAAACTTTTTTGTATTCTTTCCAATCTGTTTATATGCGTTTTGTAATAAGTCTTCCAGACTACTATTGCACTACAGTATTCTAATTGGATTAAAAAATATTTTAATAGTACTGGATTTTTTGAAAACCCTAGTAGATACAAGATCTACTAAGGTTTTCAATAAATTCTTTTTTTATTAATGACTTTCCCACACGGTCGTCTATGTGTTGCATGAAACTCAATTTTGAATCAACAGTAACGCCCAAATATAGTTATTGAGTACATTTTTTAATTATATAACCATTTATTTTATAATCGTAATTTATATTGGATGTCTGTATACCAAATGTTATGCTATGGCATTTTGTATTAATTAAATTCATATGATTCATAGAACACCATTGAGAGAATCTGTCTGATTTAGACAAGCCTGCTGAAAAAGATACGAGTCACTCAGTGTTTAAATTTTTTTACACATTTTAAGATCCTCAGCATATATTAAGAAATTACTGAGCTGTAAATGCTTAACTGCATCATTAAAAAATATATCAAATAGAACAGAGCCAAGGTTTGATCCCTGTGGCACTCCTGAATTTAAAAAAGTAGTCTCCTCTCGTAACCTCCCACTACTGCGATCATTTGTTTATTTTGCAAGTAGCTTTCTTGATATGATCTTAATAATTTTTCATGTACTCCATAATTATAAACTTTCAGCAGTAAGATCTTATGACTTATTGCATCATTTATTTGCGTTTTTAACACAATACTGACCTTTATTTAACTTGATTAATAATTAAGTAACGATCAAAACAGTATTTATTTATTTTTATATATAAATGTTACTCCGAGTGGGGACTAAATTTAAGAACTACCTGCACATAAAATCATCAAATCAGCGTTATAGCGTAGTTAAAACACATACATACATGGATACAGTTAACATTTCAAAGCTATTGGGAAATAAATGTTATTTAAGAAAACCTTCCTGTAAATACATAATACTTCCGGCAGACCGGAAGTCCATGTCCGTTTTCTTTATTATCCACACGAACATTCATTTAATTATCACATGAGACGTCTATGTTATATTGTTAAATACAATTACATAGTTAATCGGACTCTACGCTTTACATACATAAGGTATACCTAAAGGTATCGGACGACAAGTCCTATACAATGAGAATAATTATATTTAATTAAAACTATTATCAGTCCTTTGTTTAATCATAATAGTTCAAAAAAATGCAAAAAGTGGTTAACGGTGTGTCTTAATACAAGGTTCTAGGCCCCTTGTCTTCCCAGCTACGTTGAAAAACAGCGCAAAAATGACTTGCACTTAAATATAAATATAGTTAGAGGGGAGGAAAATAGATTTATGTACGTACAAAATCTTTAAATACACTGAAATGCCAAATTGGGAAGGTATCAACCAGAAGTAATGATTTCCAACACAAAGGGGACTTGAATTATATTATCCAAGATAATGGAAATTATCGTAGCGGTTAGCGCTTACAGGATTAGTTCTACAAAGGATCAAGCGTCCTCGTGGAAGCGCCAATCCGAAAAATAAGATTAAATTTCAATTTCAATATACAGGAGTTTCTTACAATTTCCTTTACAAAGTGAAAAGATTATATTGTCATTAACTTTCACTTTCGTAGATAATATATATATAATTATTACATATTCAAAATTACTTTAATTGTAACACCCACAAACAAAGACGGGCAAACTGCTTAGTTAAAACCCCGTTCGTAGATATTATTTGACATCAGACAGAGGCTAATTGGCGTTTCTGAGTATACAGTTAAGTTCCTGAGATATCACTCGCAGCCCCGCATTTTTATATTATTATGAATTTTTTCTCCCCTGCACGGTTCGTGTCATCTATTAGGCGCTTTATGCCATTCAATACAATGATATTGTTATA
This sequence comes from Dryadula phaetusa, assembly GCA_032432895.1. Lineage (NCBI taxonomy): Eukaryota > Metazoa > Arthropoda > Insecta > Lepidoptera > Nymphalidae > Dryadula > Dryadula phaetusa. The sequence goes on from JAOYRS010000080.1 coordinate 5,721,954, forward strand.
ATTCTTAAAATAATTAGCCAAGTTACTCAGTGTAAAAGACATAGTTATTATATAAAATGCTAAAGTGACGTACTTAATATGTACTAATTTTGATAAGGGATTGATAAATATTCTAAAATTTGCATTCTAAAAAAGTATCTAATTTTTTACTATTTTGAAAGTGTTATTCTACACTTAGGATTAGAAAAATATCTAATTTAATTAAATTTATTGTTCACTATTTTGTTCATAGCGGCTTGCACATAAAGGAGATGTATATATGCTATCTCGGTCGCTTATATTTAGTAGAACTATTTAAAACAAACCATCCTACACTACATCACGTTTGTTTAACTCTAATGGTTATATCAGCGTACACTAAGATAGCTCTCGGAGGGCAGATTTTAGACTTTTTGACCAAATTACAAAAATTAATTATAAATTGAAGGCTGTAAGTAATTCTGATTTACAACATGTAATACTATACATCATACATCAACCTCCAAATCATACATCCTCAGAAACTTCTGTGATAAATAACTATTCATTTGGATAAGGATAAATATTTACTTACTTTATATATATATATATATATATATATATATATATATATATATATATATATATATATATATATATATATATATTTATATATACTAAATATATATATATACATATGGTGACTATATAGTCAACCATAAAAGACATGAAATGAAAACAATAAAAAAAAATTGAGATATAGAGGCGAACAATTTTGTTGAACAAGATTTTTGCGTAACTTTCATCGTTTACTCGACGCACGCACGCATTAAAAATAAACAAATTCTCTCGTTTGCATAACATTATTTATTACTGCTTTACTTTCTAGCCGTAGAGTGATGTTATATAGCATATAGCCTTCTTAAATAAATGAGCTATTCAACACCGAAAGAATTTTTCAACTCTAATCAGTATAACATGAGAGTACAAACGAGCTATTCCGCTTTATATTATTATTATAAAAGTATAAATTTATTTAAATCACATAACAAACCTATTTGATAATAGCCGTTTTGTGTTGATTGTAAATAAAAAAACATTTTTAGGATTATTTCCTAGATAAGCAATTATGCTTCAATATTCCCCAAAATATATTGATCGGTCATCAATGTATTTTGGGTAATAATGACTGAAACTCCGAAACTAATCTAAAATATTTACACCCAGTTTCTTATTAACAAAACATTAGGCATTATGAGAAGAACAACACAAAGTGGTCCCTCAATACCGCTTTCTAAAGAATATAGCAACATGGTACAATTATATATTCAGCACTATACCCAAGAGAAACACAAAAGTAGCACAAATGAAGCATTCATATTGCATTTCATAAAAAGGGTATATTTTGAATAATATAATTTAGTATTAATACTTTATTGCTAAACTAATTAATATTATAAATTATAATTAGTTTTTTTCTAATGGAACAGTACATACTTAATCTCACTCACTTTATACATTCATAAAATGCAATAAAATAAAAGGATATCTGAGGTCATTATGAAGCAGTTTAACTGTAATCGCGATAGGTTGCGAGTTCCACCCTCACTCGGGAAAGTGATTATATTTGAAATTTATTTTCATTTCTCCGGTCTCTTAAAACAAAGCGCGGTGTTGAATTTGTCTTTCAACACTTTGTCTTGATTTCGTGGAGAAAGCAATTAGCATAGTGTCTGGACACTAAGTTGGTTCTGACCTACCCTTCTATACGCGATAAAGCATGAAGCTGCTTTTTTTAAAAAATATCTATAAAAAGCTTATAAGCTTCAATTTACTTTGTGAACTTTTTATTTGCCGTCCATGTTCACCTTAGATAGCAATTTTCTTTGTTTTCATTGGTATGCACGACATTTTTGTAACCCAGTGTATGAATAAAAAGCACGCTTTAACGATTTCCACTGACTTTGCGAAGTGGAATTCGCTAGTGAATAATTTAACGTACAAACTTTATAATTTTATCTCGCTTTCGGCTTAAATCTAGTTATTATTTTAATGAAAATTATAAATGTCACTTGAAATTGTCGATTATCATAATATATTCGTATATATAAATTTAAAATTTCAATGTTTCATATAAAATTAACAGCAATAAAACCTATTTAAACTCAAGACTACTAACAGTTGAATAAATATTTATAAGTGTATGACGCTATTAATATATTTTTTGCACATTTTTCTCAACTATAAAAGATATACTTGATATACTATTGTAAAAAACAATACTACAATTTGTTTCACATACAAAGCAAACTTAATGTTATAATACATACCTACATTTATTTTACACCTTAGTAAAAGATTTCATACGATATATAATACACCTACATAAATTTATATAGCCCTCATATATTTGTATTAAAGCCTAGAAACTCTTTAGCAACTGTATAATCATCATAACGCTAGAAGCCGCAAACTAAAACTTTGTGACCGACAGCAAAGTTTACGAATTTCAACAAATTTGTAGGCATATTTGTTATAATACTTTGTAAAACAAAAAAAAATATAATAGGAAAAAATTTGAGGGCATATTTGTTATAAAATTTTGTAAAAAAAAAATATATAATAATAAATTGTATTTCGTGATCAATATATAGGTATTATTATTATTTTTTTATTATACTTTTATCCTGCATAGCAGGGTTCCGCGGAATTCAAGGCATTGCGTGTTGGGTGGCGGAACTCAACATTGCGCTTTGACTTACCAGAGCGAGGAATTGAAAATAATTTATAAACATTGCCCAATCGGGAATCGAACCAACAATGCAGTGACCGACATAATTTCTATGAGAGTGATTTTCATTGATTAAAGACATTATAAGATATGTAACGAGATGCACCAGAGCGGAGAATCAAAAATATATTAAAAACATAAACATATCCGCTAAAATTAATTCGAACCCACTACTATAACTAGGCAGGAATTTCGCAAAAATTATTCAGTAATTAATAAATCAAAATTAAAAAAAAATTGAAAATTTTATAGTATTCAATCCAATTCAGGAAGCTAGTTATTTTCATAAACTCATTTATATTTAAATCATATTTAAAAAGAACTATATTTAAAAAAATCAACTGTCAAGTTTTTCGCCGGCTCTTGTGAACTGCTTTACAAGCGTGTGGTAGCTTTCACTAGGACAAGGCTGACATTTTATGTTGATTGACGATGGAAAAATGATTGTAAGAAGTTATATGAAACAAAAAACAGCTAAACGTTTCCCTTCCTGCTTTCAGTCGGCTTAAGGTATTACGTGTTTATATTAATAAATGCCAATTATAATTATAATATGTTATGCACTAAAACATACATATACAATAAACAAACATAAACAAAATAAAATTATTAAATATGGCTATTAAAACAAATAACACCACGTCAATATAATTATTTCATGATGAAATCCACATGTATTTCGCATTCATTAATTTCATTTGTGTTGAAAATCGTTATAATGATGACTCCATAAAAAAACAATTCATTTACGATAACGCGTTTATTGATATGAAACAAACACTAACCGATAGGACAAACCTGTATGCATACAAAAAAATGCTATACAAAACGATGCTAAAATTGCCGAATACGATACTCGGCAATCTAACATTTACCGCACAAACGGCCACCAGCTAATTGGGTTTGGAAACCCCAAACTTCGCTTACGTTTCACCCTTTGACCACGATGTAGGGTAAAAATACTTGAAATAACAACTGTTTCCTTATAAAATGTTCAAAATATTATGAGAATTTGAACAAGTTAAGGTCATCAAGTTAGTTTCTATTAACTGTATCATGAGTAAAACATACTGTTTGTTTACAATGTTTATGTGATTTTTGACAAATTATTTTTTCATTTGTGTATTCTTTTTATAAATAATAAATTAAAATAAAACATATGTTGTCTATGATTTCGAAAACAAAAATAGATTTTGATATACATATATAATGTTATTATTTGTTATATCAAAACAAACTGCAAATTTAGTATTGTTAAAATAATATAAATCATTTATATAATAACTTTTTCACGCTTTATCCCTGGCGGGGTAGTCAGAGAGTACGGAACGCCAAACGCTACGGTCCCTGCATACCTCTTTCGCCTCGTCCACAATCATTATCCTCTTCATGCATGCCCTTCAGGGGGTCCTCATACTTTTTACGTGACCTTCCTCCAGTATCTTCGATACTGTGTTTTCGTGTCTCCTCCAACCTCTCATACCACTCACCTTGGCTTCATAAATCTTACCATGTTTTCATCGCTCATTCTTTCCACGTGCCCAAACCACCTGAGCACGTTCTTCCTCAATCTTACTGTGACATTCACGCTTACACCTGCCATTCTGTGTATCTCCTCGCTGCATATACGGTCAGCTAAACTGGCTCCGCATATCCGACGAAGAAATCGCATCTCTACTACATTCATCTATCTTTCATTCTTCTTTTGACACACCCACGTTTCGCTGCCGTATAACAACGTCGGTATCAGTACCGCATTGTGAACGACAAGACGTGAAGGTACGCTGATGTTTTGCCGTCGCATCAATACAACAACAGCACCGTTAACCCTGTTACTGGCAGCAATACGCCTTTCCACATCTATTTCGTATCTTCCATCTCTACTAAACATACTTCCCAGATATATGATCTCATTCACTTGTTCTAATATCTTTCTATCTACCATAATCTTGTATTCCGTTCTTTCTTCGTATCTTTCAAATACGAGAATCTTAGTTTTACTCGCATTCAGGTTTAGACCATTACTTTCACACCCTTCTTTCAGAATGGTGACCAATGCCTGTAACTCGCATTCTGATGATGCAATTAGCACTGCCTCATCTGCGTACAGCAGACAGTTTACTGTCAAATCACTAACTTTCACTCCTATGCCACTATCTTTCACTCCATCTTAATCTTTGAGAATAATATTATTAAATATTATTATTATTATTATTATATATATATATATATAATAATATTATATGTTATTATATAATAATATTATATTGATAAAAATATATATAATTTTATATATATTTAGGAATTCTCAAAGATTAATATTAAACATAATAGATGATAAGAACAATTTTATAGCTCATTCAAAACCCGGTCACAGTTAATAAAAAAACCTAATAAAATTATACCAATACTAATAACTAACAATAACGGGGTCGAATAAAAATTTTATGAGTTAACCAAACACCGGGCTGCGGTAACAAATGCTAACTTTCCTGCAAAATGATTGTGATGTTATTTTCCTTAGGGGCTATGAACGGATCTGACTGAATTGAACGAACGATTTTATACCAAAATGTGTCCTTAGAGACGTTCTTAAACTTAAGGAGTTTATTAGGTTAATTAATTCTCTCTTACTTGACGATTACATTGTATGAAATATATTCTTGTTTCCGCGTTTTGTTAATGATACTTAAGTGTCATAACTCTCTGTTGGAAAGGAACGTAGAAAGAAATGGAGGGAGAAAGAATAAGAATTTGTTGTAGAAAGAAAATGTTTAATAAAATACTTTATTTTAGCATCACGCTTTTATCCCGCATAGAAGGGTAGACAGAAAGTACGTAGTATCAAGACACTCCGTACTTTGCGTTCCACTGAAGTGGAAATATTGTGTGTTGACTGATTGAACTCAATACCACACTTTGTCTTTACCCGAGCGAATAAGTGAAAATCATTTAAATATAATCACTCACCCGAGAGGGGACCGAACCCACAACCAGTCGAATTTATAGTCAGACGCTGTCACATTGCGCCACGACCGGCCTCATAATTAACTATACTTCCTTAATGTAGTAGGAATTACATTTTTTAATCCTTTTGCTTGTTAAAGAAAGACACATTCAAGACCATTTTTATTACAGTATTTAGGAATATAGTAATAGTACTGTACAATAATATCCGCTATTCTTCATAGTTTTAATTTTACATATAAACAAGTGATATAAATCATAATCTACTAGGGTCACCATCAGACTCTCAATTTCGACTCGCTGCATGCTACAAAGTTCGTGAATGTTTTTTGAAATAGAACGACTAAAAATCGACGAAAAAAATTCGGACAAAGTGACTGTACAATTTGATTGGAAAAATTCTTCACGCGCATGTCATTGTAAAGCAAATTGTCGCGCAATTTTTTCCCATTGACTTCAATGAGATTTTCGATTACTGATATCTGATATTTTTTAAAGACATTAAATTTTTTTTTAATTTTTTTAACCATCATCATGATGGCAATAATGTGTGTGCAAAATATAAACGTAATGAGTAAGGTCGTTTTCATTCCAACCACGAAGGAAGAGTGTCAAAATTCTAAATTTTAAATATATTTGTAAATGTTTTGTGAAAGTAAATGTGATTAGGATTTTTTGACCGGATTAAAAGATGACAACAAAAAGTGACGACGAATTAAGTTGAATGTCACTTATTTGACATTTTATTTTACAATTAATTTTCATACTTTGGAACAAATTTCCAAAGGTATTATAATATACTATAATACAAGATATGATAAAATAAGATCTTTGATTTTTGCGATTTTTACTAAAATTTATTTTTGAAAACCCGAAGACGTTTCATACACTTTACAGTAGTCCATGGTCACAGGTAGACTCAAGTGGCATTGGTCTGTCAGTTATTACAAAAATTAATTATATCAATGTACCGATCTAAATTAATTAGAAAATCTAACTTCTTGATTGCCTCGCGTATATCCTTGGATTCTCTCACAATGAGCTAAACTGTATCTTTGTTTCTGACGCGGCGGTTTTAGACAACATTTTTTAAGAAATGGTTCCAGATGCTTGAAAGTTTTCAACCGTCGTCTCTTTGTAAATTAACATGTTTTTGAATTTCAATAGCCTCAAGGGTAATTCTAGGGATATATCTACTGTCCCCAGTGAATTAGAAGAAACCCAACCACTACATCAGGTTTGATAAACATCGTATCCTCACTAGGTAGAAGTAATCACTATTAATAATTACTCATCATCAAAAAAAATACAAACTGGATCTATTAAGCATAGTCCTGAAATTGAAATTCACGGCTGTGCCTTACACAAAAATCTCCCTTGAGGCAAATGCAGTGCATGTGTAATCAATATATCTTACATGGACTTCTTAAGTAAACAAACCTTTTTCCACCAAGTGACTACACTGTGAGCTTTTTCAAAAATAAGTATAAAGTTACAATAATGAATTCAAATTTAACACTTCTACTAACGTGTCAAATAAAAACAAAAAATGCGACGGTATGTTGGCAAGTTTTTCAAACGAGAGAAAGCTCATTCATAGAACTTTAGAACTTAATAAAAAACTACTTAGAGGTTGAACTTTTGTAGTTATGGTACTTTACTATATTCATTTTAATGTCGACTTAATGTTTAAAATAATTGGTGGCATAATCTTATCCATTAATAATGATAAAGAAAAGAAATTTGAGGCCGGTCGTGGCACAGTGTGACAGCGTCTGACTGTAAACGCGATCGGTTGTGGGTCCGATCCCCACTCGGGGGAGTGATTATATTTAAATTATTTTCACTTCTTCACTCTGGTAAAGACAAAGAGCGGCGTTGAGTTCCACCACTCAACACGCAATGTCTGGAATTCGGTGGAGTTTATTTTTAGTAAATTGTATGGATCGAATGAACAACGAATAAAATTTTAGTGAATAAAAATCTTGCAGACTTTTGTAGGAATTTCCTTCCACGTGTCACACAACTGTAAACTATCGTACCTGCAACAGTGTTTTTCCAGGTATGTTCCAGGTCGATACGACATAAGCACCTTCAAGGTCTGGCTTATTCCCTCGTTTTAAGCCAACAATGCAACTGTAGTTCCCCTGTTGTTACAAGGAGCCCTAGGCGGCGGTGATCACTCACCTTCAAGTGACCCGCACGCTCGTCTGTTATCAATAATATCAACCACCGCCAAATAGTGAAACATCATAAATGCTACATACAATCAAATCGTATAGTCTCAAAATTTGCCTATTGCAGAATCTCGCCTTTAAGGAAAACCAAAGTTATCCAAGACAAACGAAGCTCAGAATCCTCTTCAAATATTCATGCGAAATTGGAATACTATATATATATATATATATATATATATATATATATATATATATATATATATATATATATATGATCGACAATGTCGTCCGTACATTACATACATAAGTTCTGCCTTATAATTTATAAGGCACAATTAGTTAAAATATATGTCCACAAAAAGAAGTCTATGTGAATTATGAACATTATGTACTACTTCCAATTTTACTTAGTATTATAATATCATTAAAAATATAATTTAATTAATAAAAGAAAATATATATGATTTCAAATATAAAGCTGTCAATAATTTTAAAAGACTAATAGTGGAATATAAGTGGAATATAATTGATTGCATTTCATATCATACTCGCAAAGACTCGAACATTCTCTTCCTTCAGCTAGACATTTTAATACTTTCCTCGCCTTTATTTTCAATCTGGATTACAGTTTTAGACTAGTCTTAGCAAGTTACTGGCACTATCCAAAGTTATTTCAACTAACTAAAGAGTTTAAATTCATATGATTGCATTCAAGCTCTATTAATTAAAATAAGATAGCTTCACGTTTTACTCCGCATAGCAGTATAGTCGGAGACAACCCAGTGACAAGACACTTTGTTGACTGCTTTCCGCCTTTAATCGAGACATTGCATGTGTAGTGGTGAGCTTAATGCAGCGCTTGGTCTTAGGATTTTTTAAGCTACTATCGTATATCGTATCGTCAGCCAATTGCAGTCCACTGCTGGACATAGGCCTCCCCAAGTTTGCGCCAAACATCCCGGTCCTCCGCAACCCTCATCCAGCCTTTTAAGCTACTAATTATATATAAAACCATGAAATTTCACTTAAACGACCGAATAATGTATAATGCTCCATAATGGCTACAACAAATGAGATATGTGTATTAAAATAAAAGATTTTTTTATAGAAAAAGAAAGCAAACGTGCAGAGGAGCCACCTGATGGTAAGTGGCCACCTTTTCCCATAGACATCTACAAAATTAGAGTTGTAGATGATTAGCCAGCCTTGGGATGGAAGTGAAAGGAGATTAGGGAAAGGAAAGGTCAACATCGTCAAATATTTGGCGGATCGTCTTTATCATTATAGGGGTGGCGAGCCAATCGGATGATTAACCTTCTACCCCCAAATTAGTAAGATACAAGCCTATTACGGGACGCTACCCAGCAGCGGAGGGGAATTGATTTCCACTCTGTCCCCTCACAGGGAAAAGGTTCAGCTGAAATTTGGACTACGACTTCGGTTCTGATGACAATATATTATTATTACACTCTGTTAACTTTTTTTAAATATTTTTTTAGTATTCTATGAACTCACGAGTATAGACACATAGTTGAACCGGTGCAATGCAAAGTAATAAAAATCGTCTATTTTATTATAAATACTTTGCACTTTAAAATATTAAATTATTCTTAAACCGATTTTGGAGGAATTGAAGAAAACCAGACTTTTATTTTTGTGTTCTTTATCTTTGATGTGTTTTTATTATAATAGTAAAATCGTTTAATGCACTTTGAAAACGGTAAGTTTATACAAACGTTATGGGTTCAAATTTTATGTAGATATTTTTTTTAAATTCAAATAAGTAAAAAATAAGATTACCGAGGGGGATGTATGAAGAGATTAATGACTGTGGACGATGCGAAAGAGGTATGCAGGGACCGTAGGATTTGGCGCTCCGTCCTCCTGACTACCCCACAAGAGATAAAACGTGAGCCTAAAAAAAGTCTTGAACAAAATAGATACTAAAGCAAAGTTAATATGTTATAAATAGAATAAATTACGTTGAAGATTTAATGTGGGATTCAGTGAATCGTTTATTATCATTTATACGTTACTCACGTCCCTTTTGTAACATTTTAAGTAACTTGTGAAAGCACTTTAGCGTAATCAAGTATATAATGGCATCATAAAATATTGCAAGAAAGCATCATATGTTTTTACAGCCCTCCGGTGAACCACTATAAATAACACGAGCTTGCAGTATGGTGTAATAAAACTACAACTGAATATACATTTTGTATGTATTAAAAGCTACCTGTAGAGCTCTGTATTTAAACTTAAGCAAATGGAAAAATTTTAACATGAATATTTTCAAAAAACATTAAAAAATTTCAACCTAGAAGGATTCGAAAGCACGTCTCTAAAAAATCAACCAATCCCTCTTACCAGGAAGCCATGCGTTCTACATCCAACCACGTAAAACTTATTATATTCAGCCGGATACAGAACACAAGGCTTTTTTATCTTAAGTGTGGAAACAGGAATATTACCAAGTACAATAAAGTAGCAAAATAAATTGTGAGCATTCAGTATAATATTAGTCAATTAATTAATGTAATGCATTTGTATTAAATTTCCGATATACAAAACGCATTTTGACTTTAAATTAAAAGTATTTTAAATACTAAACATTTGACGCAACGATCTCTGCGCCCACAACCAACATTCCTGCTTTTTATTTATATGATAAATATATTAAAGATACTTACAATAATTATATCCATATAAAAATCTTAATATATTTTATTTTTTATGGTCCACGCTTTTATCCCGGACACAGAAAGTATTTAGTGTCAAGACAATCCGTACTTCAGAATTCAACGCCGCGCTTTGCCTTACTAGAACTAAGAAATGTAAAATAATTTAAATATAATCCTTCCATCGTATAGGAATTAAATCCACAATCGATCACGTTTACAGTCAGACGCTAACTGGCCTTAAATATTTATTTTAAATGGAAATCGATATGCATATATTTTTCCAAACAATATAAAAGTGTTTCTTTTACACAAAAAATATAACACGTTAGGGATTTCCCCTCCTAAAATCTTATCGGATATTGTTAAAGCCATTTACATGTCAAACGCTATTGGTTCGTTGGTATCAACATAGTGCGCTGGTTTACCATGGCTTGTCATGGCTTTATCTATCTCTATATATTTCTGCATAGAAAATTAATGGAGGGTTTTATTCTCAAAATTATTCTATTTGCACCGTAAAATGCAGTATGTTAGAAGGCCGGTCGTGGCGCAGTGTTATAGTGTATGTCTGTACACGCAATTAATTAGTTGTGGTTTCAATTCCCACTCGGGAGTATGATTATATTTATATGATTTTCGTTACTTAGCTCTAAGGTAGAACAATGCGCGGCGTTGAGTACCGCCACTCAGTACGCATGTCTCGCTGAAAGCGGAATACGAAGTCTCTTGACACTAGGTACCCTTGCTATGCGGGATAAAGTCGTGAAGCTAAGAAACACTACAAAATGCATGTTAAATTATTTTCTTTACTTTAGTCGTCCTGGCACTTGTATTAGGTTGATTTTAAAAATAATATTGTATTTTCATTTGATTCATATATGTGGGTAAAATTGGAATTCTAATTAAAATATATAGGTTTTAAAAAATGAAAAGTATATTACATTAAGTTATATATGGCTGAAGATAATTAAAAAATTAATAATAATCACTGTTTATTAACGTTTGAATCGGGAATGTTCATCGCTTATTACTTATCACATAAAATGAGATGACCCGCAATAAAACTGACCTTAAGGGATATAACTCAGCAGATGTAACACTAAACTATGGTGTCAATTTGTCCTTACGTGGAGAAATCAGATTTTTTTTAATCTTTATTTATGTATAGAGGGTTTATTCAAAATGAATATGCCACCCTCATGGGAGCATAGAAATCAGATTTTTATGATAAAAGATAAGCTACGATAAGAGTAAAATAAGACACTCCTTTCACTTCTCTACATCCTCACCGAGACGTTGCGTAATGACTTACGAAACTCAACGTAACACTTCGTCTTACTATAGTGAAAGTCAAAACCTAGTCTTAATCCATACCAAATAATTAAAACCTCTTAGAAAATTCTAAAAGAAAAGATTGTAAATATATAAATATGAATAGTGGTGCCAGTCTTACTACTCACCCTATGTTTGTGCTAAACATTTATATTTAAATCGGTTTTCAGATGCGTCGGTTTTGTACCGACGGCGGTGATTTTTAGGGGGAAAAATTCTTTGCCGTTTTTAAATGAAACTATTTCAAATCGCGTATATTTTGATATTTGAAAATACGTTTTTGGAAACCTGATGTTTCGAACACTTTACAGTAGTCCCTGGTCATAGATACATAAGTAGATTAAGAACACTGAAGATAGTGTTAATAAAATTATTTCAGTATTACATTGACAGCATTATTAGCCAAATATTTAAAAAAATAATTTTTCACCGTTATAAGACAAGTTGAATCGTATTTTTTTCTAAATACTTAAAAAAATGTTAATATATTCATACATACATACATATTAAATAAAAACTTATATATTTAGTTAGTTAGTTAGTTAGTTAGTTAAAAACTTTATTGTACATTGATAAAATAGTACATAGGTTTAAAAAAAGAACAATAATATGCACAAAGGCGGCCTTATCACTGATAGTGATCTCTTCCGGGCAACAAAAATAAAAAGGATTTACCATAAAGAGCGGGCATAATGCGGTGCAAAACAATAAAATGTAAAAAAAAATAATGAAAAAAATATTAAAGATCTTAAACTAAATAAATTCTCAAAAACATACATATACATATATATATACATACACACATCCACATATACACACATACAGATTTATACAAATATTCATACATACATATATACATACATACATTCAGACATATATACATACACACATATATACACATATCAATACTAAATACACTACATTCTGAGATAGAAATTCTTGACCTTATTTTTAAAAATATTTATTGTATTGGACTGCCTAATATTATTTGGTAAAGCATTCCACAACTTCACTGCTTGTACAGTAAAAGATTTACTGTAACGGTGACTGTGGCACACTGGTATCTCTAGGATTTCTCCGCTTCTTGAGATAGAGAAGATTAAGCGGGAGACAGGAAAGGCGCCTAGGAAGGAAAATCGTTCTTTAAGATAGGATGGGGATGAATCAGGATTGAAAAGAATAGAGTACAGGAGAGTGACAGTGTAAAGGTTTCGGCGGTCTTTCACAGAAAGCCATCGCAGCCTAACACGATGCTGACTGATGTGATCAAATTTCTTCAGTCCAAAAATGAACCTAATAATGAGGTTTTGTAGACGTTCTAGGGTGTGTAGCAATTGAAGTGATAAATCCAGGTAGCAAGTGTCAGCATAGTCTAATATAGGCAGGAGAAGTGTGTGAGCTAAAGAAATCTTTGTACTGATTGGTAAAAGATTCTTCCACCTTTTCAGTCTACCTGTGGTACTATAAATCTTGCGGCTCAGTTCTGAGACGTGTGGTGCCCATGAAAGACTGCTATCCATCTTGATACCTAGATTTTTGACAGTGTTACTACACTCCAACCTACAATTGTCAAACATTATTGAGGAGAGGGAAAGGATATTTAGTTTGGATAGTTGTCTTGAACTGCCCAGAATACAGACCTGTGACTTTTTAGGATTTATGGATAGGCCAAAGGACTTGCTCCATGTGCTAATTTTTTGCAGATTAGAATTTACTAAACATATGGCTTTAGCAATATCCTTCACATCTGTGGAAGTATAAATCTGCAAATCATCAGCATATAGGTGGAAAGGAAGGGATAGGAGCTTAGTAACGGAGTTGATAAAGATGGAGTTTTAAAAGCAAAGGAGAATTTAATTTCAAAACAAGTATTCATTGTATAAAATTGTCAACCATTGGCGGTTAAAACAAAGTCTAAGAGCCAACGTCGGGGAATCTACCCAACTGTTACACAATTCACGCCACGTAGTTATATCAATATAAATACCGCTCTTTCATCCACAAATCGGCTAAAGGCTATCGGGCGAAACGTAAACCATTTAATGTTGCATTTTTAGATATGAAAAAGGAGTTTGATCGAGTCCCGAGGGACACAATTTGATGGAGCCTTTGGAAACATAATGACTCCGAACAATATGTCAACATCGTAGCGACATGTATAAAGATGCAAGATCGATGGTGCAGACAGTGGTGGCTCAGACAAAGCCAGTAGCGGTAACAGAAGGTGTACATCAAGGCTCAGTACTGAGTCCATTCTTGTTTTGTTTGGTTTTGGACTCTCTAGTGAGGTAGCACAGTCTTCGGCACCATGGTCTTTTATTTATGCAGACGACGTTGCCATTTGTAGTGAAATTCGTGACCAGGCTTGACAAAGTCCGCGACAAGTACGTGCGAGGCAGCCTTGGAGTCTGCGACATCGCCAACAAGATGCAGGAAATTAGGCTGCAGTGGTATGGCCACGAAAAGACGAGGCCACCGGATTATATTGGAAATCTGGCCCTACACTTCGACATCCCTGGTCGAAGGTCAAAGGCTGGGTTGTAGGGCTGAAGGATAGGAGGTTGTGCAAAGTCACTGATAACGACGTCCTAGGCCGAGCGAAATGGAGGAGAAAAATAGAGAAAGCCGACCCCACCACCATGTGTGATCAGATCAGATGTGCAAACAAGTAGGGCCCGCGACTTTGTCGGTGTGAGAAAGTTATTTAAAAAATATGATTTGTCTACATTGAAAACTAATTCTCAATAACTTTTATAGTAAATATTTACTTTTAATTTTGTCAAATAAAATAATTGAAATTCACGTAACTTTCTTATTTATACCGATTAAAATAAAATTAGTCACTAAATAATTCGTTTAACTAAATATAATTGTGAAAACTGCATTTAAATCGGTTAACCTGTTTCGTGCGAGCACTAACACACTCACAAACAAACACGAAGGCGAACAAAGAACTTAAAAACTTGTTTTCAGTTCTATTATACTATTTTCTTTCATCTTGTATGTATAGACAGCGATCAGCTATATTTTTATTATATATAAAGATTACTTCATATAAATTATTGTGTGTTAGCGTAATTTTTATAAATAGGTAACATTGGATATTATTCATAAATATTAGTAATTAAGGGAATGTCATTCGGACTTAATAGTTATATATTAAAGAAAGTCATTTGGATAATAATACTATTACAAGACACCTACCTTCCTTTTTAATGATTTGCCATCGTTTGTTCGCTTATATAAATCGGCAATTAAAGCCACACCGTCCTACTTTATATGATTATGTATGTATAAAGCGCTCATATGATAACACTCATACAAATCCAAAAGTCAGACATTTTGTATGAAAATATAAAATATAAGAAGCAACATACAGATATACCATTAGGCACAAGTAGAACAGATACTCTCAGATATAACAATAACTCGTATTAAAGCTCATAATATCGTTTATGTGTTCATTTTTAATCATAGCCCAGAGCCATCTGTTTTCAGAGTTTCTTTTTATCTAAATAGGTAAATTTATAATTAGGATCTTTTAATGTCGAGTGGGTAGATCATTTATATAGCTTCACGCTTTTATCCCGCATAGCAGGTTAGACAAAGTACCGTATTCAAGACATTACGTATTGAGTGGCGGATCTCAACGCCGCTCTTTGTCTTACCAGAGCGATGAAGTGAGAATAATTTAAATATATAACTTCTCCGAGTGATAATCAAACCCACAACCAATCGTGTATACAATCAGACGCTGTCTCACGGCACCACGACCGTAATTCGTATTTATATAATACCGTTTAAATTTAACTCATTTATGATCATAGCCCAGAGCCATCTGTTTTCAGGGTTTTTTTAATTTAAATTGGTACATTTATAATAAGCATATTTTAATGTTGAGTGGGTAGGTCGTTATTGTAACATAATACTTGAAGAGATTTTTATTCTTCTCCAATGTCTGTGTGCTCTTCATTCTAATTCTTTGTTAATTTATGTTGTTATTTTTACCTTTTCATTATATTCATATTTCATATTGTTTTACAATTTTGGTTTAAGCCGTGTAGATATTTGTCATAATACTAACTATAAAAACGTTTCTTTTTTTTCTATATTTCAGTTCTAATGTCTAATTCTTGTACTTGTTAGTGCCTATTTCATCCAAATAAATAATATTATAAGCATGTGTCCTTCGTCTTAAATCAAAATTGTAATTATTTTGTACGAAACTAAGAAATATTATTAAAAAATATTTTTTTACTTAAAAATATTTATTTTCTAATATTAAAAAAATTTTATACTTAAAAATAATTTTTCGATTAGAATTCAAACGGTCTCATTTTGTTGTTTGTTTCTTAAATTTGGTTAACGGTTGAACCTATTCACATAAGTACTTTTAATATTAAAATGCCTCTGGATATTTGCCAAATACACATTTAGGTTTTAGCTAGAGACTCGGCTGCCTCTAACACCTAATTGGCTGCTTGCCACGGTCGTGTGCTTTGTAATCAACTGACTTAATCTTTGAGGTTATATAGTTTTACACATATATATATAATTTGAAGTAATTACATATTACAGTACAATTTTTGTCTGCCTTTATATCTGGTGTTTCTGGCAAATATCTGGAATGGCTGGAGCGATTTTAAAGGGCCTTTCACAGACAGATAGGTAATGTTAAGTAAAATAAAGACTCAGAGATTTTGAATTTCACCGTAGACGAATAATACAATATTATTTACATTTAAAATATTATTATATGTAGGGTATATTAGATTACATGACTGTATATATATATATATATATATATATATATATATATATATATATATATATATATATATATATATATGTGTGTGTGTGTGTGTGTGTGTGTGTGTGTGTATGTGTGTGTGTGTATTTATTGTATTTATGTAATTAACGATTTAACTTATTGTTCTCTCTTAAGCTTTTAATTAAGATGTTAATATGAAAAAAACAAATCACGTCAAACATTTCATTAAATTGAGTTTCATAAGGCAATAAAGGTTCAATCAAAAACAAAACCAACTTATAAAGAGCAATTAGCTTACCCTAATTAACTAATCGATAGCCATGCAATATAAATCTCAGCGGGACACCGAAATTGGGCAGTACAAAAAATCTATTATATTTAATTTATGTCAGCTTATCCAGGCTTATTTTATAATCATCTAATCTTAGTGTTGAAACACTATGATTTTTATTTTTTACTAATTGCCAAACCCATAAACCGCAGGCCGCAGTATAGAAAACATAATTGAGGTCCTTAAATATGCCGTGTTGGCTGATAACAAAGATTACAACTGTTGCCATTACCTGACTGGAAAAATGAAAAACATTGTGCATTAACACATTCTCCCCGAGAGTATCGAACGTAAAACCGTCGCATATTGTGTAAAATTTCAGTCAGTCAACCTAGCTTTCCAGTAAAGGCCTATAAATAAGATGATTATTTAAAATGTAGGCGAAAACATGAATAAAAAATGACATATAATTTTATGGCCTCGCGGTTAAGTCGTTGACCCGAATTATTATGTTAAGCCCTTTGATGATGTCGGATCAACTTGTTCTTGTGTATGGGTCAAATCGCTTCATGTTATTGTAAAATAATCCTTATGATATAATGTGGACCTGTGGTACCTGATTTTGATGTTTGGTGTATCATCTCTTGGCTTTTCCCCTATTGCTTAGATAAGGATATAGATAACATTAAAAAATAAACTAAAGGCTGGTTTAAATCCCGCTGCGTTCAATTTTTTATTTTTTGTAAGTTTTTTTTTATGTAAGTATGGAATAACACTTGATAAATAATGAAAAGACTATGTTTACAAATATCCCCTTTAATTATACTACAATTACGTAATAAATTTTACTTAGGTAGGTAATTTGATAAAATTTTATTTAGGTAGGTCATTTGGTTACTTTTGAACAAAAGATAACATTTAGTATTGCAACATACCACTCTTTTTTAAAAGGGTTAACTAGATTGCGGAATATGAAAATCAAGTCAAAATTAAAAAAAAATGCCTAAAAATAAATTATAATTGGCAATTTTAATACGTTTATACACTTTCGTAGCAGCTTCATGGTGTTCCCTGCATAGAAGGCTAGTCATAGAGAACCTAGTGTAAAAACACTTCGTTTCGTGTTTTCCCTAAATCAAGACGTAGTGAAAAAAGTTATTAATAATAAGAAGATAATTAAATAATCTTCTTAAGCGCATTTATCTAAATAAAACACGAAAACATTCAATAGCACATTCAGTAAATGTTTTGGGCAGCAAGCAATTTTGCTTTATTTCTCCTCGACATGTCATGATGGCGACCTTTAGAATATCTAGGACAGGCAACAACAAAGTAGGGCCCGCAAGAATACAAAAAAATATTTTAATTAAAAATTAATTTTAAAAATAATACTATATAACTAAAACATAAATATATATAATTTATTAATAAAAGTAATATCAATGTAAGAAAAAAATGATTTTTTGATTCTAGCCGATTGAGAATCCCTGTCTTAACATATAAACTGTAGAGAGGCCATTTTGCCAAGCTTCGTGACATATTCGGTTTTATTGTGGTATTATTCTCGGAACGCCAAATTCTGTACGACAGATGAAGGAGTAATAAAAGTTAGTGGGCGTAAGTTTCAGAATGTGTAATGAAAATGAAAATTTAGTGAGATTTTTAAACATTACGTATTCATGTTATGCAAAATAGTTCCTCTTTTCTTATATTATGCCAAATTTCAGTTTTCTGCGCTTTTTAGTTTCAGCTGTATATTATCTGTTAGTCACTCAGTAAGGGATTATCTGTACATATACTCTACTGTATATATATATACATATATATATATATATATATTTATATATATATATATATATATATATATATATATATATTGAACGGATTTAAATAGACAGGTTCACTTTAGTTTCTTAGGTGTATATATATATATATATATATATATATATATATATACACCTAAGAAACTAAAGTGAATCTGTCTATTTAAATCCGTTCAAAATTCATTTAAAAATATCTATTGGTATATTATTTTAGACTCGTTTATAAATTTTCTTTAATAAACTCCTAAATTATGAAGAAAAAGTTTATATATATATATATATATATATATATATATATATATATATATATATATATATATATATATATAAAAATACTGTACCTGTACATTGATAAGAAAATAAATAAAATAAAAAAGTCCAAGCTCTCTATACCACTGAACAAGCATTGTGGGAATACGTGAATTGTAAAAATTCTAGTTTTGTCAATTTGTACTGTGTATTTTCTACCGGCCAAAAACAAAATACGATTGGTTTAAGGTTTTTGTTTTCATTTGAAGCTATTCGTTTACAAATTTTTAAAATTTTAAGGCATAGATTTCGTTATTCTCTGAAGAATCCCCGTTCTTCTATACAATTATTATAAATGGAACTTTTTCAGTATTCATTCATTTTGAGTATAATATCTATTAACAATGAACAAAAAGTATCTAATAATTGATTTATTAATTTTTTTGACATTGCTTATGTGACTACATATGTCGATAGTTTTTATAAGTTCCTTAACTAGTATTATATCAATTTTGATTTGCTTACATTATCTATAAAAATATGTATTTATATATATTGTTTAAATAACAACTTATTACAATTTTTTTATGTATATGTGATATATAGACATACCAAAATAACATTTTTTATCATTCTTGTTTGTATATTTGTTTGTTTCTGCATTTATGGCTTTTATTCGTGCATATAGAGCAAAATTAACTGCAAAAATCACGTAAAAAGGAAGAGACACGATGGAGAATGGTAAGTTATATATCAAAAAAATAATACTTAAGAAGGCTAAATTAACGGGTAAAAAATAGAAAATGTCGATAGTTGAAAGACCACCTGAATGAGAATAAAAACATCATACATTTAACATACAATATAACTATGTTAATTTATAATTTTATTTTATTATATTTAATATATTTACATAAAATATTTTGTCTGTCTGTATCTCTAGACTAAGTTTGACTTTAACAGACAAATAGCTGATATAAAAAGGAGTAACTAATTCTATGTACTAATATTCTTGTTTAATAAGGCAAAAGAAATACATATTAATTTACTTACTTAGTAACTATTACAAATATTAATTTATTAAACATATGCAAACTTATCAAATTTTTACTAGATCAAATCCACTTACCTCGTTCTCACTTGAGTGGGACGAGACTTTACGGGTCAACAGCTGCATCTAGCTCGGGCTATAAGTGAACTAGAGAAATTAATGAGGGATTAAGTAACTGAATGACTTCTAAAAACCGTTTTTATCTAAAAAAAAGTTGATTTAAAAATCCGGACATCCGTCTATCCATTAAGTTTATAATGTAAGCATATTGTACATATCTTAGCGTTAAATAATAGATATTTTTCTTTATATTTTTTTTGTATTCTACGTCATATATAGGGAGAAAATTGTAAGTTATTAGCATACTATTGCATACAAAAAACTAGACTTTTACTACCATCTGTTCTATACAAAGGCGGAACTTGACGAGCTTTGTCTAGGAAATAAAAAAAGAATAAAATCTATTTATTGTTGTGTGAAGATCGAACCCACAACCATCATTTTTGCTCATAGTCGCTGTCCCAATCCGGTCATATTTTATGAAAGTAAATATTTTAACTAAATTAGAGATAAAACTGAAGGCATCGACATTTATCCAAAAACCTTTCTATTACACCATGATAATGTTGAATTTATATAATAATGTTACTACTTTGTTGCTATGTTTATCTTATTTTTGATGAAATGGTGTTAATAAGGTTACTGTAGTAATGTGATTAAAAATATAAATAAGAAATAGCTACACCTCGAGTATATCAAAAAGTTGAAACTATAATAAGATCCTTAATCTTCGCGATCACATTTTAAATGAATTTATTTTAAACAGATTAATCATTTGCGGTCGTAGCGTGGTCACAGGTAAATACGAGTATCTACCTGTAAACTACACGAGGAAACCAAAAATCACCTTCACAATCAAACATAAGCAAAATAAGAGCAAATGCGTTGTAACTGAGTTTAAGTCAGAAAAATAGTTCATAAAAATATTAAAAATATTAATAATAATAATCTCAAAGACACGGACATAAATAGGACTACCATAATAAACACCCAAAATATTTAAGAAAGGAGGAAGGCTTCTGTTATTTTAATTGATTACCGAATATCATGCCAACTAGATATCCTTTCATCCCTTTGTAATACACTAAGGTATAAGTAAGACCGTACACTAAGGTATAAGTGGAAACAGTAGAGTAATTTACTCTACTTATATATTGATATTTTAACGTCGGACGGTATCAGTATTATAATAATAATACGGTGGATTCAATTATCCGTATGAAACAAATTGTACATCGTAGTGAGCTATCATTCGTATATTAAGTCGTATTTATATCTATCAAGGTTTCGATAATGATTCATGGTAATCTTTTGATTATGCTTTTCATTTGATTTTAATTTGATTCTGCTTCACCCTTTTCGTTTCCTAAAAAAACATGAAATAATTATATTGGTAAAATAATCTTACATAATAAAAAAATATATAATATAAGTACTATGTAATTACTTTAAATAATTTTATTATTTAATATTTATTTATTTTTCAAATACACTAAGATTGTTTAGTAAAGAAATTTATATAAAAGATCTTGTTCGTAAGTCCTCGATTTTTAATTAATCACTCTTCCCGACTATCTCGGACCAGCTTTGTTTGTAGTAATTCTGAAATCTCATCCTCGTAGGATCTTTATTTTTGTAGACGATGATAGAATTGTACCTACGATAAAAAATATCTTCTAGTACGTACTACACGAATTAACAAAAATCAAAATATTAGCTATGCTGACAATAATGCTAAGGCGTAAGGCGTGAACCTTTATTTAAGCTTATGACCTATAAATGTAACAAGAAACAAGAAATGTAAAAAGTGTATTATTTATTTATTATATATTTGAAAAATATATATAATTTAATATCGACTGATTCAGTTTACAATCGGACTCTCTCCTAGTGCGCAACCACCCTCCTCTATTTAAATATATAATTAACACTTCATCGGATTTAGGCAGAGACGAGATAAAATATATAATAACAAGCTCTTTAAAGTAAAATATTTTTTTTAAATATCACAAATATTAGATCACAATATATACAAATACGTATACTACTTCGTACACAACTTCTGTAAATGTCCCTATCTATTTACATAACTCAGTTTGACCCTCGCTTTGTCCCGTGTGAAAGAAAATTAGATTACATTAGCTGTTCAACGTTGAAATTTTGCTCCTCAGCGCACACTGTACGTGATAACTTGTTTTTAAATCAAATTATAACTGTATTTTAAATAGAGTTTTGCAATCTTTCGACAGTAATATGTTTATTTTTATTATTGGTATTTTTTTATTATTATTAACTAACTTTATATAAATTTTCTAAGGAAATTTTATTTTAATAATTATAATAATAATTACCCTAATTGAATCCATGCTTGTGTTATAAACGATTTGTATATACAACACTCTTACGTTACTAAATGTCTAATATATAACGCACAGCCAATCTATTGGGCATAGAAATTAGAAATTTGCCATACATGTTCCTTGGATAGTGGAATTTCCACGGATACTACTACTAACATGTATGATGAGAGTTACAGACAGGATTACGAACATTTTAATAAGAGCTTCCGTCAAAACTATATTTAAGCCTATTATAAAATAGAGCCTATGCTTAAGATCCATAGAAAGAATATTCCTTTATAGTGTGCAGGTGTATACAAACTAGAATGTGATTGTGGCTTATCGTACATTGGTCAAACAAAAAGGAGCATCGGGGTTAAGGTGAAAGAACACATCTCTGATGTCAAGAATGGGCGTGTATTGCAGTCAGCTGTGTGTGACCATACAATGAATAAGTCCAACTACTACATCAGGTTTGATAAGCCACATATCCTCGTTAGGGAAAGTAAATATATTCCTAGAATGATCCGCGAGGCTATTGAAATTCAAAAACATCCTAATTCCAATGGAGAATAAGGTCTCCACTACACCAAAGACAAAGATACAATCAGCTCATTCTCCAAAAATCCATGGCAGTACGCGAGGCAATTAAGGAACAGATGACAAACAGACAAATATCACCTAATTCTACCTGTGACCACAGACTACTGTAAATTGTTCAAAACGTCAGATTCCCAAACACGAATTTTCGAATACCAATATATTTTTTATAGCTTCACGCTTTTATCCCGCATAGCAGGGTAGACAGAATGTACCTTGTGTCAAGACACTGCGTACTTCACTTTCCGCCGAATTCGAGGCATTGCGTGTTGAGTGGTGGAACTCATTACTGCTCTTTCTCTTTGCCAATGTGACAATAATTTTAAACATAATCACTCCCTCGAGCGGGGATCGAACCCACAACCAATCGCATTTACAGTCAGA
Organism: Dryadula phaetusa; assembly: GCA_032432895.1. Classification (NCBI taxonomy): domain Eukaryota; kingdom Metazoa; phylum Arthropoda; class Insecta; order Lepidoptera; family Nymphalidae; genus Dryadula; species Dryadula phaetusa. Next base: position 5,745,408 of record JAOYRS010000080.1, read on the forward strand.
CGCTGTCACAATGCAATACGACCAGCCTCAATACCAATATATACGCGATTAATACGTTCACATTTAAAATGTGTAAACATTGCGAAAATCAAAGATCTCTTCACACCAGGTTTCTCGTTTTATTTCTATGAACACTGCCGATGGTTCTGGCTTTTAGTAATATTAATTGATAACCCTTAAAGATAACAGATTATATTTACAAAAAGATAAATATTTAGTACATCTGCGTATGTACATATTAGTTACAAAAACCGTTATGCAACTTTGATTCACGACTGATATTAATCCGCTTTCAATCTACCAACGTTTTTTACATCGCGCTTTTTACAGCGCTGTATAATGCATCAAAATGTATATTTAATATATGTTTATTTTAATATGGGTTTTTACTTTTTTGTCCCATATGCTACTGTATAAACATGAGAGTAGTAAGTTTATCCCGCATAGCAGGTTAGACGTGAAGTACTTAGTGTCGAGACACTTGGTATTCCGCTTACCGCCGAATTCGACATTGCGTGTTGAATGACGGAACTCAACACCGTGCTTTTACTTTATCTCAGCGAGTAAATGAAAATAATTTAAATACAACCATTTCCCTAAGTCGAATTCGATTCCACAACCGATCACATTTACAGTCAGAGGCTGTCTCACAACGCCACGGCTGGCCTCTTATATTAATGTAATAAATTATAATTATACCTGAGCAATGTACATTATGTATGCACATTCAGCTTGTGTAATATTTAGACTGCCTTTCTGTGTGAGAGACAACGGCTATCTCGTAATCTTTTATACTAAAACGATTATCTCCGAGATGAAAATTATATAATATAATAAAACAATTTTACACAATCTTGAAATTCTTGAAAAGTATTAATGTTATTTCCATAACTTGGTCACTTTGTCGGATGAGGAAAGCTTTAACTAAGAAATGTTCTCACGGCCTTAAAAGTTTCATCGTACGGCTGTAAACCGGAAATGTAGAACTTTAAGCAAGTTATTTAGTTCTTTATTTGCGTCAAAACTTCTAGGATCAGTATAAGTTTGAGAGGATTGCTTAACAAGGTAACAAACTGTCTGAAATATTCTCCTTATATGCTTAAAGAGAAATAAATATATCGCTTGTTTGGAACTCAAAGTGTTAAAGCAAAAATCATGTTATTCAGAATGTGTTTATTAATGTATGTTTTTTTAGCGTCACGCTTTTACGTTACGTTAGGAAGTACGCTGTTTCTAGACACTCCGTACTCCGAAATCGACAATACATTGAGAGTTGAGTGGCGGAACTCTACGCCACGTTTTGTACCTGCACACTTATGTAAGCGACCCGGCCACCGATGGCGTTTACAGTCAGACGCTGTCCCAATGCGTCACGATCGGTCTATATTTTTATTTGTTAAAATAATTAATAATTAATTTAATAAAAATTTTTATTTTCAAATTCCATTCAATTTATTTACAAAAAATGTATTATGATTCTAATTTCAGCAACAAATAATACATATTGCATTAATATCTTTAATTGCAACGCCAGATAAACATGTATAGTTTTAACTTGTTGAAGTTCCAGGCGACAATAATTTAAATTTTGTGTTATATTTGTCTAGTAAAATGACTAATCTAAGGTAAAAAGAGTTACCTTACTATATTTTTATTTGTTTTAATTACATGCTCTTAAATATACACAGAATAATGAAAACATATAAATTTTACATATAAATATTTCAAATTATTGCAGGAGTTTCTAACTTCAATGTCATTTAATTACTAGATATTGCTATAATTTGGCAGACGAATCTACTACTTAGCGGCAATCCTCTGCCAAAATAATAATATAAAATAAAAACAAAACGTACACTTAAAGTTTTTTATCGTGGGTAGAATACATTTACCCTTTGCTGCTGGGTAGCGCCCCTTAAGAGACGGGTATCCCAGTAGTTTTGTGATAGGAGGATAATCCTCCGATTGGCTCGCGACCACTATCATGAAAAAAACGATCCGCCAATTATCTGATGATGTGTTCCGGTTCGATGTCATGTAAGCCATCTTTCCCTGTTCCCACTTATTCTTTCCCTCATCTCCTTTCACTTCCATCCCAAGGCCGGCAACGCATCTACAGCTCTAATGGTGACTACTTATCAACAGATGGCGCTTCTGCTCGTTTGCCTCGTTTTTCCATAAAAATGTTTTTACAAAAAAATGTATGATTGCATATACAACAGTAGGGGCAATTAAGTTGTTTTTTGCTAATTACAAAAAAAATTTTTGCAATTATAAATGGACTGATTTTTGTTTTTAATGTGTTATTGTGTCCATATAATAGAGGCCTCTATAACCGCACCGAGTTAGACGAACTCTGATCTTCGCTTGGGCAGCTTTGGAAGCGTGCCCATAAAAAGTCCTCTAAAACACGAACCTCGGCTTTCATCCTGCGATCACCAGAGAGAGCTTTGCTTTATTAGAGTCAAGCTCAGCCAACTAAATAGGTTAGACTTTCTACGAATTTAAAATTTGACATTGTGCAGCGTTGACATCTTATAAATAGGCAAAAATATGCATGAACAATATAATTTATATTAGCGTCTTCTAATCCCAAAAATATTTGTAATATTTTAATAATATACCTTTAAATATGAAATAATTCGTTTGATGTTTGTGATTTAGGTTCTAAAAATCGATTCCTGCGACAATGGAAAAATAATTACGCAAACCATCCATTTAACGTTGATATACCTACAATTATAACGTTAAAGCCTTCTTGTCTATAAGGACCTCGCCTCGGGATCGAGTTGTAACCCTTTCAGATTCAAAAGTTAGTTTAACTGCTTAGTTGTAAGTAGAATTAGTAACGACAGATTTATTGTTAGCCCATATGTCTATATGTTTAATTCACTTAGTATATACTATACTATTTCAGTCTTCACGCTTTTTCAGATGTTAAGGAGTGTAACAGCATAATAAAGAAATTGCGTGTTGAATTAATTCAAATAAAGAAATTGCGTTATGAATGGTGAAGAATGCTGATACACTCCAAATAAAGAAATTGCGTGTGTTGTTGGTGGGACTCAATATTTCTCTTACTAGATGGAAAATAACAAATTAAAATATAATCATTCCCTAGTATGAGATACCATTCTATCATAACCATTCAATGTCACATGCATTCCAATGCACTCGATGGTTTTAAGTACTATTTTTATGTATAATAAAAAAAAAACAAAAATATCACAAAATATTTATGTTATATGTCACCGGAAATTTATGAGGCCGGTCTTGATGCAGTGGAACATTTGACTGCAAACGCTTGTTTAATTTACTCGTCAATTAAGTCAAAGCGCGGCGTTGAGTTCTGCTAAACAGGAAAGCTGAGTACGGAGTGTTTTAACACAAGGTACTTTGTATAAAATCTAAATAATCTTAAAACGTTTGGAAACAATATTATGTACAAACCTAAAATAAATGAAATAAAAAATCCTGGAGTACGCAAAACACAAGTAAATAATGGGAAATAAACTTATATGAATAACATTATTTGCATGAGCTAAATAAATGTATCACCTAGATATCTGACATGTTTATTTTGTAAAGGATACGCTTCTAAAATTTTATATTAGGAGATAATGTTATTTTGTTTAAATCGTACTATGTATTGATACATACATATATACATACCTATATATGTGGAGTATAAATTGTGATAGGTTACTCCTTTCTACACTTTACTTCCAATATATTTTGTTTTATAGGGAAAAATATATGTTAAATATATATATTTTTTTATTACTTATTAGGTAGATAAAAGTGCTGCCCGTACAAAGAGCCACTAAAAATTGGCATGAATCAAAGTAAGTTTATATTTTTGTTGCTTATGTTTTTAAGACGTGTAAAGGAATAAGAGAGAGGTTTTCTCGAAATTCTCGTGTCTCTTACGGGACGACCCAGTGGCGGAGGAATTATATTTAATTATAAGGAGAAATTATATTCTACCCCATCCCCTCACAGGGAACATTATATGTTCACATCCTAGTGGTACAATTAATAATATTTGTATTATATTGCAACGATTTTTGTAATTTCTATAAAATTTGAGGTTTTAATTTTGACGAGCTTTAGTGGCTTATATTTAAACATTTTTATTAATGTGAATTTCTAAATAAACACAGCGCTACAGCGCTATATTTTTTTTACACAGTATTTCTATTTATATAATCTATTCTATTGCACAAAGTATGATACAAGAAAGAAATGACATAAAAAATATGCTATTAAGTCCCCGTTAATAGAAAAGCGCATAGAAAAATAACGTCTAAGCGATAAATATAACTATCACAAGCACGACTCAATGAATTCAAGTAGCTGTTAAGATATAAATAGCTTTAACGCATAGTAGGTTATATAAGCTCTACGGCTTACAAGAAACATTTGCAATTCTCATTCGTAAATCGTTCACATCGTGGTGAGCTCTTCAAATATATAATTTGCAATAAATTTTCTATGAGCTGTTATATCGCTTTATGTATTTATCCAAGGGTAATATAAATATATACACATATATACATAAATACATGTAAACATATATACGTTTATGTATATACGTTTTGAGAATTCAATTGTTTTCATTTCATCGTTCTTATAAAACAAAGAGTGTTTATTTCCACAACTTAAAATAGAATATTTCTATTTGTTGTAACGTTTATCTAACTTCATTAAGTATACATAAATACTATAATTATATAATCATGCCTTGGCTCATGATACGTCACGTGGTTGGGACCCATTTATTGTTGTATCTTTCAGAGATTCAGAGGTAACAGTGTTAAAAAAATACAATTACAATATATTAAATTTATATAATTAGCCATCAGAAGGCAATCTCATTTATTATATATTTGCCATCAAAAGGTATTGACATGTATATGAATTCATTTGCCGTAAGATAGAATGTTCCATATTTGTAATATCATTCATTAACCTTCCCTTGAGATCACCAACGGCTCGGCCGAGGAAAATTCGAAGACGCGTCCTACGTTTCTCCCACTTATAATGAACAATTGAAAGTAATTATAATAAGAGAAGATAGCTAAATCGGTCCCGCCCCGCCGCTAGCCGTCAATTCCGAACGATTTTTGTGATTCTTAAAACCTTGGTATTGAACCCTTCAGGATGCAACGCGATGGAACAGTTAACGTATATAATACTTACAATGCCTTTGCAAACGATCAATTATAAGTTATCTGTTAGATAGTTGATTTTGAGATAGATTTGTGATGATAATTGGTTTGTGAGACCAATATAAGTCACTGATTAGTTTGTGAGACCAATGTATGCTGTCAATTGATTTGTGAGACCAATATAAACCGATTACATTCCGGTTGCCTGCTATTACATTCCGGTTCGCATATCAGTTAAGACGCACAACCGCTAGGCGGCCGATTGTGTTGTATTCAAACATAGTCCATACATAGCAGTCGTTTGTTTAAAACAAACAATTAAACTCTGTTAGGGCCACCGATATCAGATCCATAGATTTGCCGAATACTGACAGTCGTATGTTACATTATGCGTTCTATTACCAAACAAGGCGCTAGACAAACAGGCGATCATCATTACGTACTACAGCATTTCGTGAGATAATAGTACAGCACTCCTCGCTAGGACGCCACTAAAAGATACTTTGAAACACATGAGACATAAAAACGTCACATAACCATTAATCCCACACCAGGGGTGTAAAACGACATAGAAACAAATTACACCTAAACCTGACGCCGTACAAGTATCGTATGCGCAACGTAAGACAATGTGTACAAGTCGCGACACTGACATCCGTTATCAATAAGCTATAAAGCTCACTGAACCCCGATAGTCGCGTACCACAAATTATATCAACGTCCGACATCGTACAAACATCGCTGACGCAACTCGAGACAGCAGCAGTCAAGATATAATCATCCAACATCACCATAACCGTTCACCTAAGCCAAGAACATTAGCCTCAGTGATGCCGAGAAATATCCAATATTGCGCCACCGACATCAGTTATCAGTAAGCTATAACGCTCACCAAAACCCGACGGTCGCGTGTCGTTATATCAACGTCCGACGCCGTACAAACATCGCTAATGCTATAACCTAATCAACGTCGCCATAGCAGTTCACATAAGCCAAGAATATTAGCCTCAGTGATGCGAAGCTACATTGGGTCGTGCCACTGACATGAGTTATCATTAAGCTATAACGCTCATCGAACACTGACGGTCGCGTGTCGCAAGTTATATCAACGTCCAACACCGTACAAGCATCGCGCATGCGACGCGAGACAGCATCAGTCATGATATATTCGACCAACATCTCCGTAGCAGTTCACCTAAGCTAATTATATCAGCCTCAGTGACGCCCAGCAACATTGGTTTAAGCCACCAACAACGAATATCAGCAAGCCATAAGCTCGCCGAACATCAAAAGTCAGGTGGCATGGTATGTCTGTATCACATAGATCCACTACATGTATCGCCCCCTATACATGTATTTATATTCTTATTAGAATTTCCTTTGTATAATATCGTGCCAATATTCGCCATAAAGCCATATATCATATTTATTTTATATGCGGTACGAGTTTTTCAGCTCATCATACATGTTAGTACCTTAGTATATAAGGAGGTTGACTCGACCGCCGCATGCTGCCTCCCCATATATGCCACGCAATTGTTCTGACATTGAAGACGGTGTAACGTGAAATCTCTTTAAGCATTAAGTCAAAACCACTATGAAAGACTACTCGGCCCGACGGCGTATGACATCGCCGACGTCAACGTGCTCGGTCGCCCTATTACATGCACAACTGCAGCTTCTTTTATTATATGAACGCAATCTGTTCACTGGATACTATATGAAATATTTTATTTTTTTTTATATTCTTTTATTATATAATATTAATATGCGTGTTTTAATAGACATATGTGATTTAAATATTAAATTATATTTATATTTCAATGTGTACATAAATACATACCGTTACAGTATAAATTATTAACTTTCAAGTAATTGACGCGATTCAACACTGAAATTTTTTTAGAATTCCGTGATAAATTACATCGTATGTCACGTTTCACATTAATATAAAGATTGCGTAATGCGAAACCTAACGCCACAGTTTTTTAAACCAGATTAAGAAATTTTACCCCGACGGGGAAATTGAATCTCCCAACTCGCATCTATGATGTGTACTCGTTTATCCAATTACTTCTCACTGGTATTTTTTACTTTACATATGGTAGTAATAACTTGTATATTTAGAGCACAGTTGTTATTTAGTTATTTAAATTGATATAAACAAAAACATTGTTTCAGCAATAATCTGTACGTAGCAATAAAAGAAATCTTATTAAAACAACGTCACTGGCGAGGGAACTCGAAATGCGAATTTAAAAAAAAATAACACTTTTGTAATAGTACAGTTTTTAAATTAAAAGAAATCTGAGTAAAATAAACATATAGAATGCGATTGACAGTGCCTCGACATTAGTATCTAGGTCAACCTCATCGAGACGAATTATGTTTATTTTTTATAAAAACTCACACAAATCCCTTTTTATATGTATTATACATTGAAACAATTCCTGTACATCTATTAACGAAACATAATGTTCCCACGTAGCAAGGTACATTATGTAGGATACAGGAAGTACCTAGTGTCCGTACTCCGCTTCGAGGAATCGATCCATAAACGCGTTTACAGTCATATGCTCACCCATTACGCCACGACGGGAACCTGAAAATGATTTCTTAAAACCACAAGTATGTATATATATGTATATATATATATATATATATATATATATATATATATATATATATATATATATATATATATATATTAGCTTCACGCTTTAATCGCGCATAGCAAGGTAGACATTAAGTACCTAGTGTCAGTACACTCCGTACTTAACTTTCCACCGAATTCGAAACATTGCGTGTTAAGTGGTGGAACTCAATGCCGCTCTTTATCTTTACCAGAGCGAGGAAGTGAAAATAATCAGATTACTTCCTCGAGTGAGGATCGAACCCACAACCGATCGCGTTTACAGTCAGACGCTGTTACACTGCGACACGACCGGCCATATATATATATATATATATATATATATATATATATATATATATATATATATATATATATATATATATATATATATATATATATATATATATACATATATACTTTGTTGTCTTGACTACCCCAAACCACGCAAATATTAATTTCTGCTGATCAAACATGTGTGGTAGCGTAGTAACTCATAAGGAAAGTCAACATAGGAAAAAGTATCATTCAGGCGTCCGTCCTGATTTACAATTCTAATAAATTGCTGACAAAAGCTTTAGAAAGGCAAAGAAGGTTGAAAGAAAAATGCGACATGTTGGATGAATAAAATAGGTGAAAGATAAATTTCAGTGGGAAGTACGACACTTTAAGGGGTTCTTCATTTGAGTTTTTTTTTAAACAAAACAATATAAAAAAGCTAATTAAGTATATATCATAGTGGCTGGCCATATCACATTAGGACAGCGTCTGACTATAAACGCCATCGGCTGTGGGTTCGATTACTACTCAGAGGACGGATTATTTATAATTTCTCGTTTTGGAAAGACAAAGCGCAGCGTTGAATTCCGCCACTCAACACGCAATGTTTCGAATTCGGCGGAAAGCGATATACATTTTATCTTGATACTTGGTACGTCCGGTCGATTGTGCTATGCGGAGTAACAGCGTGAAATTAAAGAAAACATAAATAGTCACTCGAAATATAAACCAGTCAAACTGCATAATGATATCCATAGAATCTGATCTGAGTCGATGAGCTGAGAATAGAAGCATGCATTAAGTTATATGTCCATTATAAACCGTTGAAATAAGTATTGAATATTTTTTTATCATATTTAGACGGTATATTTTAATTTAAGATATATTGTCAAAAAATAACCAACCAAGGTCACCAGCCAACACGCAATATCTCGAAATCAGGAGGACAGCGAGGTGAACGATTGTTCAACACTAAGTGCTATATGAGACAGCCAAGTTTATACTATACTAATACATACATAAATTAGAAAAATTAGTAGTACTATTTTAATGTACAGGTCGATATATGTACTCTTCTCATTTGACATACAGCAAGTCAAGCCTATTATTATAAATAATTTTATAGTTTCACGCTTTTATCCTATATAGTAGTGTAATATGCAGCATCTAGTGTCAAGTCACTCCATACTACACTTTCCGCTGATTTCGAAATATAGCGTGTTGTGTGGCGCAACTGAACGCACACTTGCAAGAGCTAGGAATTGAAAATAATTCAAATATAATAATTACCCTGAATGAAAATCGACCCCATAACCTATGCACGCTTACAATCAGACGCTGTTCCTTGCGCCACGGTCGGCCTCAATATATAATGAAATATGAAAAATACACATATGTCAAACATTAAAAATATACGAACTTTGAATATACTACAAAAGGATTTCAGTTGTAATAAACATCGTTTACTTTATACTTTCCATATTATTCGGAGAAGTCCCTTCGGAGTTTTGTGACAGCGTCGTCCAAATAGGATTGGCTCTTGGAGACATTTAGTTTCGAAGTAGGTAGCTTAGATTTTTATTCGCTTTTATATTTTCAGAGCATGTGCAAGAGAACTTTTTAACTTTAAAAATAAAGAATGTGACAAAATATACTTCAATTTTTCATGTAACTTAGAGAAAACTTTTTGACTCCAAAAGCGATAATTTTCGAAAGTATTTTCCAATTTTTCAAGACCTTACAGAAAGTAACATTAGAAAGTAGAGTTTTAGTTTTATATGTGGTATTTTTATTAAAAAAATTGACATTTCCACATGGTCTTCATCATGATCCGGGGCTCTTGATAGTCAGCTAATTATCAATATTAATTTGAAGTATGCAATATATTGTAACTTATAAATAATAACATTAGTCATCACCGTCGCTTTTCCCATCTTCATTAAAATCAAAAAAAATCAAAAAGAAGGCCTGCTTAGCAGAGTAGTCAGAGACAACCTGAGAAATGTCATGATTACTGAGTTTTATTCCCACTTAGGAAATGATAATATTTATTAAACATTTTAACGCGACGTTACGTTTACTACTCAACACGCAATGTCTCGATTTTGTTCGGAAAGCAATAAGCAGAATGTCTTGACACAAGGTTATAAAAATAGTTTTAAGTAAAATAATAATATATGGAATTTAATAAATTCAGGCTCTGGAAACAGTAATTGTTTGATCAACAACCCTTTAGCACTTTGGAAACTTCAACCCCTGTTTAACTTATCCGTGAGTGACAGACGGTTACGAGGTTTCCATGTTCTCACCCTTCCTTTGATGACTTTTATACGAAATTTATACATATATTTTTTGTAGCTTTTGGTTCACAGTTCAGTTCCTTATTTGTGAAAATATTGATGGACAGCTTATTTCTTTTGTTTCATCAATAGAAAAACACAACAATACAAATATTTATATAAGATTTTTACTAACGTAAACAATGTAAACCCGTAAGCCGAGAGAACCTGTCAATAAATTCCGTTTTCCACTTTTCGCAGGAAATCGAAATACTATATCTTACATGGAATAAGTAAACGCCTTATAATTTTAGCCTTATAATTTGACGATGCAACAATAATGACAATAATTTAAATAAAATCTGTTCTTTGAGTGGAAATTGTAACAAAAAACTATTTTCACAATGAGTTGATGGGTTACTGTGTCACAGTGACATTCAATTATTATTTATCGATATGGACATATATATATATATATATATATATATAAAGTCACTAGTACACTAAAGTTCAAATATATTAATACAATAACCCTTAAGCATGTATAAACGTCACACTAAAATTGGGTATAGGATATCTGAATAGCATACGACATGCCAACTGAATATATCAAATCCCGCTCCATTACCAACGCCTTGCGTAGAAATGCAAATGAGGTAAACGATCGCTTACGAAGCTACTGTTCATAGTTACACCTATTATCCTTTACATAATCTTAACACAAGCTAACAGTATACTGGAACCTATTTGACTTTACGATGCAAAAGTATGTGTGTATTCTACCATAAAATTTAATATAGGAGGAATGTAAGTAAGTATATCACAAAGAAGTTCTTTTTTTTTTATTTTTTAACTTCACACTTTATCTCGCATAGCAGGATAGACAGAAAGTATATAATGTGAAGACACTCCGTATTTCGCTTTCTACCACATTCGAGATATTGCGTGTTGATTAGTAGAACTTAACGCCGCACTTTGGCTTGCCAGAGCGGGAGAGTAATAGTAATTTAAATATAATTACTCCCTCGAGTGGGGATCAAACTCATAACCGATCGTGTTTACAATCAGACTCTGTCCCAATGCACACGCCACTTATGCTTTATCCGGATAGCAAGATAGACAGAGAGAGCCTAGTGTCAAGACACTCCGTTATCTTTTATTGTATGTTCAGTAAAAGGACTTAACGATGTCCTTTTACTAGCCAAAGCCGAAATCATTCCTCTTTTTCTCTTAAGATCACTTGAGGACGAAGATCACTTAAGATCACGTAATGATATATGACATATAGAACTATGTTAAGTTCTATAAATTTTGAGTTAGGACACTTTTGAAGCAGTGCAACATGTGGACACATGTGAAATAGTGGTGACTTTCTCACACATAATCATATTTCTTGAAATCACATGGGAAAATATGTCATATGTCAATATATAAAATTTTACGTCTCAAAAAATCCTTAATTTCGCTAAAAAGTAAAACCTAGAATAAGTGCTCTAATAAGTTTCTATGAAAGTTCATAAATCCTTTTCTCTTTGATTCACAGTGTTTTTACTGATGAAATTTAATAATATCATTTATATCTTTATTATCACATGGACGAAGTCGCGTCAAATATTTAGTATTAAAGTAATTACTGAAACACAATTTCACTATTGAACATACCGCATAAACTACATCCATATATATTTTTTTAACATCATTTCTGATTAATTTCAAGGCCGGTCGGATAGTGTCTAACTGTAAACGCGATCGGTTGTGCGTTTGATCTCACCAGGGGAACGATTTTTTTTTTATCTTCACGCTTTTATCCCGCAGTGTGTTGGAACTAGGTACTTTCCCTAGCAGGGTAGACAGAAAATACCTAGTTCCAACACACTCCGTACTTCATTTTCCACCGAATTCGAGACATTGTGTGTTAAGTGGTGGAACTCAATGCCGCTCTTTGTCTTTACCAGAGCGAGGAAGTGAAAATAATTTAAATGTAATCACTCCCCCGAGTGGGATCGAACCCACAACCGATCTCGTTTACAATCAGATTTAAATTATTTTCATTTCCCCGCTCTGTTCTTTATAAACAATTTCTCAACGCGCAATATTTCAAATTCGGCGGAAAGTATGTATTTTATAGGCATTTTTTTACTTACATAACGTCTTCTGGAAGACATCGCCGTTTAGATAAGACAGCCTTTTCTGCTTCACATTATTGAAATTGTTGTTTTTATATATGTTAATCCTACCTAATATTAATTCTGGAATTGAAATAAAGTATAAAAATAAGTAAAATAAATAAAACAATCTTGTTCTGCCTTCCCTCTATCAAGCGTATATTGTTTTAACTAACGCTATTGTGGTGGTGATGCGGTCACAATACAAACGTTACTTGTGGAACAATTGTTTAGTTAAAGCTACATGCGGGTCCGCAAAGCTTAAAAAAGTTATATTTATAAGTAAAAAAGCCTTATATCTACTTTTGTAATCAACTAAAGATTTTCTTAGCGTCACAAACTTTCTATATTTACTTTGAGAAGATAGAATAGTGATACGTCACTTCTTCACTTTACTACCATTTTATAAATAATATATATCGGATATAAAAGTATGTGTGGTTTTACAGGAACGTCAAGGAAAAATTTGTATTTTAAAATTTTAATCTCGTATCCATTTTTGCAAGAATCCAGAGCAGTAAGCTAGGCAATTATTAAAATAATATACTCTTTATTGCACTTAAAACAATGATATACAATTTAGTGAAAGTTTGTATACAAAGGTGGACGTATCTGTGAAAGAGATCTCTTCCAGACAACCCGTGGAAGTGGATGAGTGCCAAAGCAAGGGAAGCAAAGTGCAATTAATTTTAAAAGTTAAAAAAGTAAAGAAATTTAACTAATAGATTAAATTTAATAAATAATTAGAATCAAATATATATGTACGTACACATATATATATATATATATATATATATATATATATATATACATGAAATATGTATATAGCCATATACATATATTCATATATAAGATTATATTCATATTAATATTCATATTCACATATACAAATACATATCCATATACATATACATACTCAAACAATATGGAGATGGCGGTAATTTGATTTTTTTTTTTTATAAACTTATAGACGAATACTACCTTAGTCTATCCAGGAAACCATAAACTATCGTAAAGTGCCTCAAACGTCGGGTTTTAAATGTATTATCGACAACCAGAATATACGCAGTTAATCCGCTTAAAATCAAGCATGCATCAACGGTTTAACAATATCCTCTAGAACGTAAAACTCATAATAATAAATAAAAGAACATTATTTAAATACATATAACTCATAATACTAACAGTATTATGGGTTATATAGGTATATAGTAGATTATATAGTATATGGGTATACAAATCTTTGGCCCAGTAGCCCAAATGAATACAAGACAGCATATAAATATATATAAAAGAGATTATATTGCTAATGTAAATCATACCATAAATACTTCTTATATTATACAAAAAGAAAAAAATACTGCAATAAAATAGATCCCTACACAAAGTGAGCATGATTTATTTTTATAGTTCTCCCTCGGTCAGCTCGTATAGCCACTCAAATAACATGCGGGTCATGTAAAATTATATATTGTAGAATTTCGAAGGAAAACTATTTTAACCGTCATTTAGATAAATTGTATAATAATAGAAATACCAAAAGAGACATATTACATTAAAACTAGTCCTTAGCTTAATGAGATTAAGTAATTCTTTCACATTATTAGATATCAGTGGCTATGGTGACGCTGTGGAACAGCATCTGGCTGTATACGCGATTGATTGTAGGTAGGTGTAAATAATTATATTTACAATTATTTTCATTTCCTGGTATGATAAAGAACAGCTTTCAGATCCGCCACTCAACACGCAATTTCTCGATTGCGGGCGGAAAATAATTAACGAATGTCTTGACACTAGGCTGACAATTGTCTCTGACTATCCTGCTATGCGGGATAAATCGTGAAGCTGTAATTTACATACACTTTTATTCAATAGCAGATCAAGTCTTGACTGATTTTGACAGAGCTTTCACTGTTACTTAAGCTATATTATTTATTTATTTATTTAATATGGAACTCCAACAGAGATATATATGTAACACAAAAAATACAAGCTTAGACAATAAAATACCAAATGTACCTCCAATTATAGGAGTACACAACATGCGCTAATAAAGTAATGAACTCTTAGATACAACTTAAGAAATAAAAATAAAAAACAGAGTAATAATTACAAAACAATGAAATAAAACAATTTATCGAATTATATTAGAATTATTAAAAATAATTTCCACGCGGACACAGCTCGTGTTTCATAATGTTCTGAATAGGAAGGAAAAACTTTGTCGTTCACATCCGTTACTTTTCCGCTTTGCGATAACAGTAATGATAGCTGAATATAATATTATTGTTAGTATACTTTTGAAAATCGACTATTTCATATGGAAATATTTTTTTATCTTAATAAAGTATATGTACTAATATGTTTTTTACCTCATTTAAAATGTAGATTACATATTTGTAAAAATCAAACAAAACAAAAACCTTTCAAATAAAAGTTTTAAGGCTATAATTTATACTAGAAATGTAATAAAATTTTAATATTTTTAATTTGTGATTCCACACTTATAATGACAAAACGAAAAAAAACGTAATAAAATTGCACGCAGCAGTATTAAATCCCGCGCCCCCCTTCAAATTGTTATACGTTGTTACAGTTCAGTTCTCCTCGCTATGTGTCCCGCCCACTGCCACTTCAGCTGGGCAACTCTTCGAGCAATGTCGATAGCTTTTGTTCTTCTACGGATATCTTCGTTTTTGATTTTATCACGTAGGGAAATACCAAGCATTATTCTCTTCATTGCCCGCATCTCCGTTGTTTTGTTGCCTATTCTCCATTATGTGAACACCTAAAACTAAGTAAGAGACATAAAAATATAAGAGATTGAGATAGAAAGTTTGCTGTCGCCATCATTTTTCAAAACAATTTTCAACGAATTTAAATAATCTAAAATTGTAGTTATAATAATATAGTACGGGTTGTGAAGTCTACGCAGAAATTGTTGCCACCATTTACTAACAAAATTATATATAATACGGTTATAATACATTTTGAAATAAAAAACTTATAATATAAATTGTGTCAATTAATGCTTCATTTAATTTGAATTTCCAGTCTACTTAGATTTAAGTTTCTATTTTTTTATTTTTTTTTATGTTTAATTATTTTATTCACACACAAAGATCTTTGAGTTGAGTCACGCTACATTCTAAGTTACATCTAACTCAGAATGTAGCGTGACTCGACTCGCACCTCCTGGTTTATATGTTATCGCTTTATACTCTGCGTCTAATCGCGTTGCGTTGAAATTCTTATACGCTTGGTACAAATTATCTTTTGTTCTAATAAACTAATTCACTAGGGACTCTTATGAGTTATGCGGACAGGATTCCTATTAATGTCTAATACATATAAAAAATATTATCTAAATTTAATTTTATATCTTAAAATTTATTTTATTTCTAGTAAGTACTTTGGTATTACGAATCGCTTTTTTAGTACATAATCGAATTTTCGACATATTTTCATGCTTCAACAAAAGCCACAACAAGTAGCTCACGGAAACTAACAAGAATTTGGTTTGTAAATATATTTATAGGGTATTTAAAAAATGATAGTAGAACCGTATATAAAAGTAAAAGTAGTATATAATAACATTAGTTGTAAAATAAATATTACATTTGCCGCAATAAATATAAAATTAATACATATGTTTATATGTGTAAGTAATATATATAATTATAAACCTTTATCATTCTATAATAAAATATGTTTTTTTTTAAGTAAGTATACTATAGATTTAAGTTTCAATATTCATGCAAAAATCCTTGACTTGAAATAAAAGCGTGAAGTATATCTCAGAAGATGCAATTTTTTTTAACAATATAATATGATTAATTAAGAAAATATTGATTTTTTTAAAAAAAAGTATTAATGTGGAATAACACTTTAAAAATTATAAAATATCTTAAATATTGTTAATGGTTTTTATTTTAGCTTTTCCAAAGGCTATCAAAGTTGACGGACCGTTCGCCACTTAATACTTTTAATATTTCAGCATGGCCTAAAAGCCTATTGTATTAAAAGACTTAAATGATAAGGAAAAATGTACAATCTCATTACAGCTTGTCGCAAAGCAATTTTATTTATAATTACATTTTTTACGGCCTCACGCTTAGGGTTTAGATAGCAGAGTAGTCAGAGAGAGTCTAATATTAAGACGCCGCATTCTCCACTTTCCGCCAAAATTCGAGATATTGTGAGTTAAGTGGCGGAGGTCAACGCCGCGCTGAAAATATAGTTAAATACAGTCATTCCTCTGAGACAGAATCGAACTTAAACTTAATCACGATTACCTCAATAAAGCAATAAATTTAATTCTAGCACAAACAATAGGAGAAATGTCTTAGTTAAATTAGTTAGTGACTAGAATTGCAACAAAGTAGATTAGTCTATTTGCAAAATTAAGACAACACTGTAACTAGCTTGGAGTTTCAAACAATATAAACTGGTACAAGTGCAAAATGAACAAGAAAATCAAGATTGTATGTCATGTAAATGTATGTACATTTATTGATTCTTTATTTGAATATAAAATGTAAATAGTTGTTTGAGTAATAAATTTTTTCACAGAGAAAAAATTAGATAAATATATAATAAATTGATTATGCTTATTTTTAGGGAATCATCTTATATGCAAGTAGTATTTCTTAATAGTGTAAAGAAATCAGACGCGGTTAGCTAAAATTATTTTAATATGAACATATTTTTAAAAAAGTTCATTAAGTAAAAACATAAAGTAAAACTAAATAATAACATATAAAAATCTTCTTTAAGTATTTTCCGCTATGTAATTACTATAAACATAAACTAATTACTATAAATATAAACTTGTTGATATTTAAACAATCCGGTCGTAGTACAGTGGCACAGCGTCTGAATGTGAACGCGTTCTGTTTCGGTTTCGATCCCCACTCGGGATTATAGTAAAATTCATTTTCATTTCCTCACTCTGGTAAGATAAAACGCGATATTGAGTTCCGCCACTCAACAAACAACGTCTTGAATTCGGCGGAAAACGTAGTGTCTGGACACTAGGGACTTTCTGTCTATCCTGCTATGCGGGATACAATCGTGAAGCTACTAAAAAAATAACAATCTAGTAGTGTTCGAATTCAACTACGTAATAACAAACAGTTCAAACTTACAATTAATATAAAAATAATTTTATACATACAGTTTTTCATTTAAAAATAACGTTAGTTCGTCAAAAAGCAACATGTAAACTACATGAAAACGTACTACAATTGTATTGTCGATGTTCAAACAAAGCTGAAAGGATTCGTGCCATAGCTCTGTTGCATTATCGAATTTGAAGACACGTCGATTTCGATTTCAATTTTTATGCCTTTTATGTCGGCGTGGCAAATTGGAATTTTAAAATGGTATATTTGACCTACAAGTGTTCTGTCACGTTTCTGTATTTGGAAAAATAAAAATGAATATAATACGATTAACAATTGTGAATTTGAATTGGCTTATCTAAATATAATTATTAAGCATTTAAATAAATCACATTTTAAATTAAGTCAGGTTTAAGAAATCGAGAAGTAAAGAACTGGGGGGTCCTCACTTTTGCCTAGACTGAACCAACTGGGCAACTTAAGCCAAAACTAATGTTGGTCCTTGTCTAAAGGGGCTCTTTCATAATATAATTGTAGCCATCGTGGCGTAGTGAGACTGGAGTCTGACTGTAGACGCAACTGGATCCGGATTCCATTCAATGGACCGTCTTGACACTATTGACTGTTGTCTTTTGAATTTGAAAGTTGTCCTTTGAATACTCTGTTATGCATGATAAATTGGCAAAAGTTGTTTTATTTAGTTTTTCATATATATTTTTCATTTTAGATATAATTATTTTTCCTGCATTCGTGCACCAGGATAGCTTATCTACCAGCAGAGTAAGCGGAAAGAGATACTAGAAGTCCAGAAACTTCCGTTTTCCGCTTCCCATACGAATTTGTGACATTGCGTGCCGACCGCAGCGGCAAAATAAAAATATTTTCAACGCTACAATAATAAAATTCTTTCAAGGCTTATTTTCAGTGAGTTATTATAAATTTTAAAATATTTTATTATTATATAATATATGTAAGAAGTTAAGTTTCTTTGTGTAAGAAAATATTTAAATTACTTTCTCACGCAATGGTTACTTATTTTACACGCACCGTATATAATTAAAATATTATTACTTAAAAGGAATAAAAATGATATTTTAACGTGGATTAATTAGGTAGTAGATTTAAAAAGAAACAAACAAAAATATATATAGTACTTCAAAGATTGTTATGATTTCATTCAACAGAATTATTTCTGTGACGAGATGTTAAAATTGCGGCTGTTTGTAATGACGTCTCTGTGTTATCTAACGACTCAGTCTGCCCACGAGGTCACGTAAAATCCTAGAGGACCCTGCGGGGAACATCTATGAAGAGATTAATGACAGTAGACGAGGCAAAAGAGCTATATAGGGACCATTGTGGCTTTCGTGATTGCTTTCTTTCTGACTGGCTTGCTAGGGATAAAGCATGGAAAAATAATTATATTGAATATATAATACATATAATGAAGTAGAATACAATTCTCCGCTGGGTCGCGTCCCTTAAGAGGCGGGTATCCTAGAAATTTGGTGGTAGGAGGTTAATCCTCCGACTGGCTCGCGACCACTGCCATGACAAAAACAATCCGCCAAATATGTGATGATGTGTTCCGGTTCAATGTCATGTTAGCGAGCTTTCCCTACTTCCACCTATCCTTTCCCTCATCCCACTTCCTTTTACTTCCATCCTAAGGCCGGCAACGCTTCTACAACTCTCATTTTGAAGATATACATGGGCGAAGGTGACCACTTACGATCAGGTGGCCCTTCTGCTCGTTTTGATTCCTTTTTCAAAAATATATTTTTTTAATTTTAATTGAATATAGTTTTTAGAACTTAAAATTTATGTAGAAAAAAATAATATTTTTACAGATACTGTGCTACTTAGAGTAATTCTAAGTAGCATAGTATCTTACTTTAATTTCGCCGGTCTGGTAATATAAAACGCGGCGTTAAGTACGACACGTACAGGCATAGTTTGACTAATTCGGACTGAAAGTGGAAAAAGGAGTGTCTTAATGATAAGGTTTCTTTCCTCGATTCTCACTCGGAGGAATGATTATATTTGAAATTACTTTCATTCTCTCGCAAATAAGACAAAGCGCGGCATTGAAATCCGACACTTAACACGCAATATCACGAATTCTGGGTACTTCCTGTTTGCCCTGGGTTTATGCGGAATAAAAGTGTGAAGCTAAAAAAGAAAGAAAATTATGTAAACAACAAGCGTGGTAGTTTTTCAGCTCATCTTACGATCCATTATTAAATCTTCGCGTAAATTACCTACATATCTATAAAATACACGAGCCGTCGTATTTGTTATGGGTACGTGAGATAAAACGGTCGACGTGATCCCATCAACCATGTTACGTTTACTTCGTTAACCGATCGTTAGTATGCGGAAACTCATCTTTTGTTCGCGCGTCCTTCATTTACAATTAGAAGAGGAAAGAGTTTCATTTAAAATATATATATATTTATTTATTTAGATGAGGCCTTCATAGCGCAGTAACGTGTGACTCTAGTCACGATGGTTTTTAATTCAACTTCCATTCAGTGAAATTATCTAATTTATTTTGACTTACCACGTGTTCAAGTGCGTCAGCTTAACACGCAATATCTCAGCATCTATGCGGAAAGTGAACAACAGAGTGTCTTGACGGCTCTCTGACTACCCTGTTAATTGCGAAAAAGTGTTAGGTTTAAAATATACATTTATAAATTAACAGCTTTATACATTTTAAATAGAGCTGCGGAGCGATGACGTCAACGCCACAATTTGAATTTGTCTTACCAGAGCAGGGAATAATAAAAAAATAAAATACAATCTTTCTTCCGATAGGAATCGAACCCACAACCAATTGTGTTTAGGGTGATGCTGACCCACAGCGCCACGATTATCTTATATAATTTATTAATATATTTAGTGAATTTTCACTATAATATATAATATATGTATCCTTATGTCAATACGGAAGCAAAATCTTTGCACCTATTTTTATGAAAATGACGTAAACTGCGAAGACTATGAAGTTTAGCACAGTTATAGTTTTTATAGAGAAAGAGAACAGAATGATATATATTTATAAAAATAAAGCAAAAAATATACTCAATTAATATAACAAATGTAACACGTACTCAATAATGTTTTTGACAAACACTTTTATGTTAAATGACACACAGGTTGCTAAGGCAACGCGTTGTCAATGCGTCAATGGGATTCCTAGTACTTATAATTTTATCAAAAACAAACAATAATGAGCTTTTTTGTACAAATAAAAAAAACAAGCTCCCTTCAAGCAGAATTTGGGGAAACAAACAACTATTAACCTTAATACATTTTAGGACACCTTTTAGTATTTGCTCATACAATTTGCCTAAAAAATAAATTACGGTGACGAGAAAAAGCGTTCTTAATGTCCCACGGTTTACTTTCGGACAAAATGAGAAGGTAGGCTTTTAGTTTTATTGCTTGGATATTGTACCCAACTTATGTAATGGTAATTGAGGTATTCACGTTTCACGTTAAAAGATAAGTTTGTTTTTAATGTTGTCCTACAAAGAGGAGTGTTTTAATTTTAGACCTTTTGTCTGTATGAGCTTCATGTAAAAAAGCTGTGATTTTTTAGCTTTATGCTTTTCCGGCATAGGAAATAGATAGAGAGAACCTAATATCATGATATAATTTTCCGCTTTTTGACTGGATTTGAAGCATTCCGTGTTGAATGACGTAACTCAACGCCGCATCGTGTCTTACTTTTGTAATATAAATATAATTTGAATAAAAACTAAATTTTTTATAACTATAACTATAGATAAAAAAAATGTTTTCTTGATCTATATGTAATACATAAATTGAATAAACCATATACGTAACTGTATAAGTTACAAATGTTTTCCAAACCAATTTAATTAAAGTGGATTAAATTCATATACAGGATTCGCATGTACGCTCACACTGTAACAATAAAACTTTGTCAATAAATACTAGATTAAATCGAAGCTTCACGAGGAAGTGCAGCACGAACTTCTCCAATTTGATAGCGTTGACACAGCAATTTCAACGGCGTCTAGCGTAGATTTTGTCTCATGTAACGCACGAACTAACTTTTATCATACTTTAGTTACTTAAATATATTACTTTAACTTTTTTCAACTATTTAAGATTTTTCCTGTAAAGTAGGAAAGCTGCTGTAAATCTTACCAATTTCATGAAATTTTGTGTACAGATTTCGGGGGCGATAAATCGATCCAGTTAGATTTCATTTTTAGAAAACGTCTTTTATTTTTATTTCAGACTTTATAGAAAGATTTTACAATATTCATAAAAGTCCGAAAGTATATGTAGCCTCCACATGTCTACACTCTGATTATAAAAAAAAGACTTTCTTTAATGCTGAAAATTATAAAAAACATTAAAAATTTTAACATGTTGACTTAACCAAATTTGCATGATTGACTTTAATTAGTATATAAACTTCGAACCCGCGCGTCTTGGATACCGTCCAAGCGCTCTGACCGCTAAGCCATGCGTTTTGCTACCAGCTGCGTCGAAATTCTTATACGTTTTGTTACAACTTATTTATGATGTTAGCATCTCTGTAGAGAGATTTTTACAAATTTCTACTACTTAAAGATTATTAAAAAACAATCGTTTAACAAGAGAGATTGCTATTTTATTTTAATATTTACTATTTTAAAAGTGTTATTCCACAATTAGGATTAGAAAACGTTTTTGGAAAAACGAGACACAGCGAGATTCGAACCCGCGCCTCTTGGATAAAGGTCCAAGCGCTCTGATCCCGAAGCCATATGTTCAACTACCAGCTGCGTCGTTATTACTATTTCTTAGTATGTTTGACGGAAAATCTATGAATAAGGAAAATTTAGAAATAAATTATAGAAATAAATTTAAAAAATTAGAAATATAAACAGATCCTGTTTGTAATATTAAAATACCCACTTTTTAGTAAATTCATATGTAAGAATAGACGGTACATATACCAGAATAAAATGTACAATTGCTAACTGTCTCTTTATTATGGCTGTTCTCTGAAACAGGTACACCATTTTAGACGGGATTGTCACTGGCAGATAACTGATGTAATAAGAAGTAACTAGGCTACGTCAGGAGTCTGTAATACCATTATTTGTATATGATACAGATGTCCCTCTAAGAAAATACATTTCCACACTAGGTTTTACTAGATTATCTCACAGAGCCAAAAGCCTATAAATGTTTTCTGCTAAACTAAACAAACTGCAAGCTTTGTTATCGTATCATATAAAACTTCTTTAATCTCTTTGTAATAACATCATAAGTTTTTATGCTAGTATATCATTTTGTTATTTTTTTATATTTTTTCGTAAAACAAGATAGGTGGAGAAAACCTAGTGTCAAAAAAAACTCTGCCTACCAGTCATATTAATACATTGCATATTGAGTGATGAAACCCAATTAAATGAAAATAAATAAATACAACCATTATCCGGGTGACAATCGTAACTAAAATCATAAACATGGTTAGATCTTTGATTTTCGCGATTTTTATACATTTTAAATAAAACTCTACCTGTGACCACGGACTACAGTACCTGTGACCACGGACTACAGTAAAGTGTTAGGATTACAGAAATGTATTTTCCAATACCAAAATTTACGCGATTAATCCGGTTAAAATAGTTTTATTTAAAAACATAAGCATGGTTTTTATATAGTCATACGCGGTATATATGTATTGTAGTCGATATACTCCGTTCACTGCTTTCGCCCGAAATAGTCATTCCGTGTGAGTGCCAGTTGAGCGAACTCAACACAGCGCTATGTCTAGCCAGAACGGAATATTAAGAATATATTTTAATTATAATCATTCCCTCGAGTAGATATAGAACACACAACCAATTGAGTTTACACACACGCAATGTCTCGAATTCAGCGGGAAGCGGAGTATGGATTATCTTGACAGTAGGTACTGCCTATCTTCCCTGCTAAGCGGGATAAAAGTCTGAAGCTAGAAAAATCATTTAAATCTAGTTAATTATTTTAAATGTATAAAAATCAGGATACCAGTCTGTCACCAGGGACTACTAAGGTGCTCGAAACGTTCTAAAATGTATTTTGCAATACTAAAATATACTCGAATAATCGGTTTAAATTCCAAAAAAATACTTTAAAATGCAACCATCAGTTAGCTTGACAGCAGTCGGGTTAAAAGCTAACAAAAAGGCAAAAGAAACTGGTAACAATACTTTGCAACGTTATTCATTGTGTATCGCCCCTGTGCGAGCAAATTCAAAGCGCATTGGCTTTTGCCTCTCACAGGCATTCTCAATTTAAATTTAAAATTTTTGAACTAAATTTAAATTTTGCTGTGAAATGCTAATGTAGACATTTATATTTTATTTTAAAACTAGCGGCCTCCTCACAGTTTCCTCTGCATGAACTTGCGACTATAATTATTTTATATTTCTATCCGCGCTATTTCTCGCTTAAATAATATATTTCTTATAATTTTAATGTTATTGAATTATAAAACTAATAATAAGTATTATAAATCAATATTTAGACTAATACAGACCTACAGCATTTTTAAAAATAAACCTAAAAAGGAAATTCTGGAATAAAAGAAACAATTTCGACTTCCGACCCAACAGTTACAGCGGAACGTTAGTGAAATCCACTGTGGGTGACGTAGCATACGACAAACTTATGATTTACATTTAATAAGCTTATGATGTGTACGGATCGAGTTTCAAAATTAAGTTGGTTTTTAGAGTATATATTTTTCCAGGTAAAAATATACCCAATGTGGTGTCCAATATGACGAAATAGTACAAAAGGTATATAAATTCATACGAAGTTTTATCACAATCGTACTGGTAATTTTTATATGATGCTTAAACAAACAGACAGACACACAAAAAGTTTTTAATAACATTTTTGGCTTCCATATTGATCAAGAATGTAGCACCCTATGTATTTTATATTTTTAATATTTTCAAAGTACAGAATTTACATTCCCACAGTTGTATTATATGTATAAATTAAAGTTTACCAAACTGTAGAAAAACTATATATCATTTATTTAAAAGTCACTTTAAAAAGTAAATTGAAAACGAGTTCAAGTTAAAAAGTTCCTATTAATGTCCATATTGTTATTAATGTCTAATTAGCTATTAGCCAGCGTATACTCTTAAATATATCTATGCATTAGACTACTTAAAAAAGGGGTAGTTTTCGTCTTTATTCATAACAAAGTTTTCATTTCAAAGCTCAAAGTTTTCCGATGGTTCTCAATGTATATATATATATATATATATATATATATATATATATATATATATATATATATCTCCAAGTGAACGATAGTGTCATAGGAGTGAAAGTTGGTGATTTGACAGTAAACTGTCTGTTGTACGCAGATGATGCAGTGCTAATTGCATCATCAGAATGAGGGTTACAGGCATTAGTCACCACTCTGAAAGAAGGGTGTGAAAGTAATGGTCTAAACCTGAATGCGAGCAAAACTAAGATTCTTGTAATTGAAAGAGACGAAGAAAGAACGGAATGCAAGATTATGGTAGATAGAAAGATATTAGAACAAGTGAATGAGGTCATATATCTGGGAAGTATGTTTAGTAGAGATGGAAGATACGAAATAGATGTGGAAAGGCGTATTGCTGCCGGTAACAGGGTTAACGGTGCTGTTGTTGCATTGATGCGACGGCAAAACGTCAGCGTACCTGCACGTGTTACCGTTCACAATGCAGTACTGATACCGACGTTGTTATACGGCAGTGAAACGTGGGTGTGTCAAAAGAAGAATGAAAGAAAGATGAATGCAGTAGAGATGAGATCTCTTCGTCGGATATGCGGAGTCAGCTTAGCTGACCGTATATGCAGCGAGGAGATACGCAAAATGGCACCTGTAAGCGTGAATGTCACAGTAAGAATGAAGAAGAACGTGCTCAGGTGGTTTGGGCACGTTGAAAGAATGAGGGATGAAAGAATGGTAAGAAAGATTTACGAAGCCAAGGTGAGGGGTACGAGAGGTCGGGGGAGACCTCGGTTGACCTTTGAAAACACAGTATCGAAGATACTGGAGGAAGGTCACGTAAAAAGTATGAGGACCCCCCGAAGGGCGTGCAGCATGCATGAAGAGGATAATGACTGTGGACGAGGCGAAAGAGGTATATGGTTATAGGTATCAAATAAACAAAACAACTGTTCTGTATTTATAGAAATTAATATTACCCCAGTGGGATTTAAACACTTTACTATCGCTGTCCATATAGCACTTTGACAGTCATATCGTCATTAGAGTATATAAAGAGAACCATTTTTGGATCAACAACAAGCAGATAACCATGCGGTTGCCGCGTTGCCTTCAAAGATGTTCAGAGAGCAGTGATTGATCTTCCAAGCCCAGTATGAACTTGGCTCGCAAGATGTACCCCCTTTGAAATGTGAAATGAAGCTGCACAGGTTACCCTTTTGTATCTAATGAAATTTAAAAACATTTTACTAATACCGCCTTCAAAATGAAGTATCATATATATAGCAATCTTAAACATGTACCAAATGTGCTAATTACGTCCCAAATTAATACAAGGTAAAACTTCTTAACAAGGTATCATAATACGTTTTACATAAAATAATATACTTTACACGAAATCTCAATTTTGGTTAAAACAATGTATTAAATTATAATTTTTGGGGTGATAATTATTCTGGTAGCGACGTGTAATTTTCTAATTTTACGCAACACTTGTTTTCTCCTGAATCAATTTCAGCCTTTTGATACTTCGTGGTTTGTTAATTTTATATGTGAATTTAATTTACATAAATTTCAGGTATATCATAAAAATTGTCCGTAACATTCTAGCTAAAATATTCAATAGAATTTATTACGAATTTACTTTTTTTAAAAAAACAATATACATATTGTTATATTTTAAATAGAATTCCCTCTTACCCAATTATTATGTATATAAAATAAAATTTTCCCTACTATAGATGTTATCACGTTCCAATGAAAGAGATGTTTCCACAAGGTCTCGAATCTTGCCACGTTCATGCCTTATTAATAATGTTAAAAAATATAAGTCGTCTTATCGTACCGCTTATTAGTATAACCAAATATATGCTAAATATAAATATATGTTTTACATGAAGTAAGTTATATACAAAATAGGTTTTGAAGTCTTTAAACGAAGACTGGAAATAACTTTAACTTATGTGACGAAGAAGTGAAGAAGTGACCTACTTGAGGTCAGATTGCTTTTCATGTTGTTTATTGACATCTAAGAAAAATGCTTTACACTTTTACTTTACTTGAAATACTCTGTCTGGTTAGATGCAATGATAGATTACAATTATGCTTGTGGTAATATTTATTTGTTATATAATACTAATAACAAACGTAGTGTTATATCATTTGCGCACTTTGTCTTACCAGAGCGAAGAAGTGAAAATAATTTAACATAATCATTCCCTCGAGTGGTGATGGAATCAACAACCGATCGCGCTCACAGTTAGGCGCTGTCCCGCTGCGCCACAGCTGGCCTCAGTAAATTTTTCCTGGTTATTTCAAAAAACACGATAAAGACTATCGTAGTGGAATATTACAAATACTGACTGCAAAACACGATTGGTTGTAGGTTCGATTCCCGCTCGGAAAATATATTGTATTAAAAAATATATTCATTCCTCCGCATTGGTGAGACAAAACGCAGAGTTGAGATCGCCACTCAGCACGTAATGTCTCGATATCGGACGGACTGCAATCCACGGAGTGTCTTGACACTAGCTTGTCTCTGACTATCCTACTATGCGGGTAAAGCGTGTAGCGGCAAAATACATGTGCTATGATTTAACATAATATTATTATAAATTAAATGAATTCATCATTTTTTTTGTCAAATATTCTCCAAACATAATTTGAGAGTAACCCTTAATAACGATCCTTTTCACGGAATATTTTAAATACAAAGTATCTGGGATAATAAAACAAAGTTGATAACGTATAATTTGTTCGCAATTTCCAATTCGAAGGGAATAAATTTAGGATTCGGGAGAGTTTCAAACTTTTGTTTGGGTCGGTTTATTAAAGTTCGTTAATACAGGTGTAATGAAAGATACATTAAATAGTTGCTAGTTATCTATCATGACACCTATTTCATTTGAATTGTTTACTGTTATGGTATGAAGATTTTAATATAAAAACGAAATTACTTTCTGTACTGAATACGAGTTAAATTGCAACTCTATTTTTACTCCGACTGTTTCTCGTATATTTTACCTCTGATTAGTTTTAAAATACGAAAATAATTGTCAATAGTATTAGTTATTAAATAGTTATATTAATTTCAATTAAAATTCTAATAAATCAAGTTGTATATACTGAGATTGTAATGGCGATTACCCATACCCATTATTAAAATATTTGAAATTTGATTATTTCCTATTCGTTTCGTTCTAGCTAGACCCTAGACATAATCCAATATACGCTACAATAACTACCTAACTGCTCTAACCTTTGCCTAAATGTCAAATGTAGTTTAAAGAAGAGAGTACCTAACGTCATGAAATTCTGCTCTACACTTTCTACGCGACTTCGAGACGTTTTGTATTGAGTGGCGGAACGCAACGCCTCCTTTTGTCTTACTAGAACGAGGAAACAATAATAGTTTAAATATAACCGCTCCCTCCAATAGAAATTGAACCCAGAACCATCGCTTTTATAGTCAGACTATACTCCACTGTGCCACGATGGCTTTTAATAGTTAAAATTTAAAAAAGCTCTACGTATACCACGTCGCTTTTACTTACTAAATCCTGACAGTATTCGTGCGTCGATCGTATTTATACGGCACTATTTGTATCTAAAAAATCGCAACAACCAAAAGCTCACGCGTACAGCCATCGTGATAGCCGATTGGCTTAACTCCGATGATATAGTGATACATTCCCGTCGTAAGCCGATTTCACATCGATTCGTTTAAAAAACCACTTACGATTATGTCTCTTGTATTTTTTTCTACGCTGGTGTAAAATTTCTAAATTAGATATTATTTTTCTATATTTGTTGCAGATGTCGATTTAATTTAAAAAATAATCTAAATAAGTAAACGTCATCGTGCACAACGCAACGCCTGGCTGCAAACGCCTATTCTAGTTTCTTTCTCCAATGAAGGAAATTACTATATTTAATGTCGGCACTATGTTTCCTTTGTCTACTATTTGATGAAAAGTGTGAAGCTTTATAAAATAAGGAGATAATAAAATTAACTAAGTAATTCTAATTAATTATATATTTTAGCGGAAAGAATATTCTTTTACATTATTAAATATCGATTTCTTAAATAAGTACATAAAGATAATGGTAGGATACAAGTACTGGGTACCGGAAGTCTAATGTCTTCTTAAATAAGGCTATAGACAACGAAGTTTTATAAAATAAAAAAACATTTTTACTTGAGCGTGAAATCTATCTTCAAACTTTTAATTAATTTTTACTACAACTAGCTGTCTTTTTTCCTCTCTTCCTCTTAAGAAAATGAAGATAAACGATCATCTGTCTACATCAGCACATTTGTATATTTTTTTTACTGCAAAATGTATTTACAACCAAACTAAACGTATTAAAATCAAGTAAAAAAAATCCTAATCCCAAAATTTCTTTAAGTACTTCTTACCTGTGAGCCATCAAGACGCAGTTGGACTGTGTGTGATTGCAAACGTGGTGGTTATGTGTTCGATGCCCAATTAAGATAAAGATTATAATAGATCTTTTTCTTTTAAAGATAAAGATTATATTTAAAATAGTTTCGTTTCTTTACTCTTATCTGTTTCACTTGAGTCTGGTCTAGTCGAGTTCGGTCTAGTCGACTAAAGCGCATCGGTGAGTTCAACAGTTCAAATCCCAATATCTGGAAATTGATCGAAATGTGTATCAATATAAAACCAATAGATTGTTGCTGGTTATTCCATTAAAAAGTACGATAGAGGTCACCGTAGCGCGACAACCTGCGACAACTACCGATTGTAAAACACGGTTAGTTATGGGTTCGATTCCTCTTGGAGAAATTTATTATTAAAAAATTGTTTCCTTCTTTTTTATTCCTTAGCTATAAAAAGTGCGGTGTCGAGTACGCTACGTAATATCTCAATTTTGATAACAAAAATCATCTTCAATGAAAGCACGTCGGTGAGTTCAACCGCTCAACTTCCAATATCTAAAATTTAGGCAAGATGTGGAGAACCCTCCCTGTCCCCTCCCTGGCTACCCTACTATACAGACTTAAAACTGAATTTGAATATATTTATAGCTTAAAGCATCATTTTGATTACAGTTTTCCGTTCATTTAATGATAAAATGATTGAGTTGGTATTATTATTCCAACTCAACTCAATTTTAAAATGTTATTTTGCCATACGATTATATCTTACAAATAGAATTGGCTAGCAGTAATATTATAAAAATATATTCACAATTAATCTAAAAATAAAAATAAGTTATAACAAGTATAAAATAATTTGGGCGAATACAAACGTATAAGCTCAACGATCAGAGCTCTTGGGCGGTTTTCTAGTGACGTGAGTTTAATCGCCTTGAAATATTTAAAAATATTAGATAGGTATATATTTCACTATGAAGCTCATTGTAAAGCATGAATGGTGTTATATAATAATAAAAAAAAATTAAATTACTTTTTATTATTTAATAAAAGCTTTTATAATAAATTCTTTTACTATAAAAGAGAGTTATATACGGCTACCTCACTGAATCGATATGAAAACTAAGTTCTAGACAAAGCGTAGTACTTTGAAACAACTTTAGAATATAAAACGTGCACATTTGTTACTTACTCCTTTAAGAAAAACTTCGCATAACACGACTAAAATAATACTAAAATATTTACTGCATATAATATTCTTGTCACTATCCATAAAGAAAATAAACATTTCACTGTTTATTTTACTTGAGCAATATTTTCTTGAATATGAAAACGATATTACACCGAGGGTTCGCTGGAAGGTCAACATCTTCAATAAAAAGCGTAATTTTCAAATTTACTATTCATACCTTGGGGTACTTCAAACCAATTTTCCTTATTTTCTCAACCCACACAATCTGAGGTGACGAACGACAGGTTCTTTATTTGCTTACGTATTGATATTTAAATGATATCATATATTGGATTTTTGATAGTTATAATGAATTTAGATAAATACGCATAATAATATAGGGGATAACTATATATAAATACATGGAGCAACATTTTTTGGACCCCTTTTTAAGAAAATTTCGCGTACGGAGTACGAAATTTGGCAGTTAAAGTTTATATAGAGAAGGAACGCAGAATGATAATATTTTTATAAAAATAATAGATAAAATATAGTACTTTAATAGAATAAATGTAACACACAATATCATGTTTTTGTCATACACGTTACTAAGGCAACGGCATCAACGGGACATATCGTAGTATGGTAAAATCCGAGTTTCAAGAATATTGATTAAATATTTTGCGTTAAAATTAAAGGGATAAACATCAAACCAGTGTATTATAATGTATATACAATATTTTAATATAAAAAACTGATTCAGATTCTTTAAGAATTTACTAATAGAATAGGTTTTCTCAAATTATTAACTAGTATTACTTGTAGGTACTAGCCTCCTCCATGAGGAATGTAACAACTATTTATTTTATAATTCTAAAATAACAATAGCCTAAGTAACACCTTATTAATCAACTTTATATAACCATTCCAAAGATTAACCGTAACGAACAGACAGACATACTGAGAACTACATTTGGTAAAAAGTTTTTATTTTAATATTGATATGCTGTTCAAACCTATAGGTGACAATCGCATGTATATGCTATAAAACAAAAATCCGACAAATCATATTCATTCATACCTTTATATATTCTGATGAAATTAGGTAAAACTGTTGAAACTATAAATTTAATTAATTTTATGATAGTCTTTGGAATAAACTAAGATGCACGCCATTCTGCTGTGTACTTTCCGCTCGTGTACGGACATAAGACAACGTGAGGAAACTCAATACATTTGCATATAGCTTATATCTAACATATAACTTTAATGAGGGAATTATTGTATTTAAAATATTATAATTTGATTAGAAAGTATTAAATTATGACTATTATAGTTAAAATTTAAGGTATTAAAGATAATATCTTGTACAATAACATATCTACAGGCTCTTTTAAATTGTCGATTAGTTTAAATCTTACCTAATTCATAATTAAGGAATTAAGGATTGTATTTTAACCCGTCCCTAATTTCTGATGATGCCATATATGCCAGCTTTCCCTCTTCCCACTTATCTTTTCCCTCATCTCCTTTTACTTACATCCCAAAGCCGGCAATGCATCTACAACACTAATTTTGTAAATGCCCATGGGCAAAGGTGACCACTTACCAACAGACCCTTCCGCTCGTTTGGAAAAAGGAGTTTTCCATAAAAAAGTAGCTATTAGCAACTTAGAAAGTAGTTCTGCTGAAGTAACAACTGTAAAAACACCATGCTTACACATTGGTCGATATATTCTAATTAAAAAATTCTTAAAAAATGATATACCTCCACAAGTAATTTAATTTTAGTTTTAAATATTTTTAAAATTTAATTTAAATTTGTGATGTGAGGCACACTATTAAAACTATTATTGAAAACATTTATCAATGTAAAAAAACCTAAAACAATCATTTTTTGTTCGTCTATGAGTCTCTTTGTCTTTGCTTTTTTGTACACTAATCTCAAAAACAACTTAACCGATTTAAATATACTTTTTTGTATAGTATTTTGGTAGCTTTCCCTTTACATTGCTTCACGCTTTATCCTTGCGGGGTAGTCAGAGAGTACGGAGCACCAAACGCATACCTCTTTCACCTCATCCACAGTCATTATCCTCTTTATATATGCCCTTCGGCGGGTCCTCATGCTTTTTACGTGACCTTCCTTCAGTATCTTCCATCCTGTGTTTTCGAAGGTCCACCGAGGTCTCGTACCACTCACTTTGTCACACTCATAAATCTTTCTTTTACTTTTACATTGCCTTTTATTTTATAATTTGTTTAATCAGTTTAAAAATAAAAAAGTTTTGTTTATATAAAGTATTTTGGTAGAAAAAAGTTTTATTGAATTTGCAGAAAATTTACTTCTCATTGTAGGCAAATATAAAGCAACCATCTCAAGTCGACGAAATCGTGGGCATATCTCTACTAAAATTATATATAACAAATAATATGTGTACATTATAGAGAAATCTATTAATGAATATCTATGTAAATTATATCATAATAAACTGAATATTTACTTTTTATGTTTATCAGACAAACCAGTAAATGTCCATTACTACTGTATATTACAGTATCTAGTACCTACCTATTTCCAGCTAAAAGCTTTCTGAACACTAAGCTCGTTCGGTTGCAATGAAAATTGGTTTTAAAACTTCTAAACTGACTTCTTTATATGATGCTTCATTCCAATAGCTTGCGTCTTTTTACTATATTAAAATTTTATTTGTACTCAAAACTGAAGCCAGATTTTTATATATAACTTCACGCTTTTATCCCGCATAGCAGGGTAGACAGAAAGTACGTAGTGTCAAGACACTCCGTACTTCGTTTTCCACCGAATTCGAGACATTGCATGTTGAGTGGTGGAACTTAACGCCGCACTTTGTCTTATCAGAACGTTATCTCACAACCGGCCGCGTTCACAGTCAGACGCTGTCCTACTGCGCCACGATCGGCCTCTTTTTGCCTCTGGGTACTTTTATTCAAAAATTTATTTAATTGTTAAAATTACTTATCCTTATTTGCTATAATTTTTATTTATTTTAAAGGAACATTATGAAATTATCAAACTTATATGACGAGCTACTGGGACTTTAAGCTCCATCTCTCGCGGTTTTGAACTTTACGTCACTTGAAATCGTAAAAAATCTCAGCTTTCCGATAGTTTAACGACTATGTAAAAAACAAGATTCTCCCTGTTGTGTAATATAAGCACTGATCATAGCGCAGTGAGACTGCGTCTGACTGTAAACTCCATTGATTGTAGGTTCGATTTCCAATCGGGGAATTTAAATTATTTTCATTTTCTCGCTCTGGTAAGACAAAGCGACGTTGACTTTCGTCATTTAACACGCAATATCTCTAAATTTGCTGGAAACGAAATACAGAGCGTCTTTACATTAGCTAGCATGCTATGCTGGATAAAAGCGTACAGTACAGTAAAAAAATAAAATAAACCTACACTGTAATCTAACTCGACTATTACCGCACAAATGCATTTAAATAAACCGGCTATCTGATACATTCAGGTATAACTTGATATACCTGAATGTATCAGATAGCCTCGATGTTACAGTTTTCCACAGCTGTCGATATTTTTGTTGGTTAACCATCGAACTGATTGGAAAAATTGGAAAACGCAGTCGTGTATGAACCTATAATTACTGTAGGTACTAGCATATATAGCGATATATAAGATACTAGCATATATATATATATATATATATATATATATATATATATATGCTAGTATCTTATATATCGTTTAAAATCACGTCGCTACTCCATAAATTTCAAATAACACTGGTATTAAACCAATGTTATTTGAAAATAAATCTCTGTAGTATTAGCAATACAAACCGCAATCCTTAAGACCGAGACTATCGTCACTTGACGCTAATTGAAACTGTTAATTAGTGATCTTGTTTATCCAACCAAGATTGCAAGCTGTTGCTATTAAAGCGACGTTGGTTTTAACATTAGCCTTTTTATACATCCCCTTCTCCATGCTTTTTACGTGATCTTCCTCCAGTATCTTCTATACTGTGTTTTCGAAGGTCAACTGAGGTCCCGCGACCTCGTCGTTGAGGTCGCGACGCGAAAGGTGAGGGGTACAAGAGTACCCCTCACCTTTGCTTCATAAATCTTTTTTACCATTCTTTCATCACTTATTCTCTCAACGTGCTCAAACCACCAGAGCACGTTCTTCTTCATTATCACTTTGACATTCACGCTTACACCTGCTATTCTGGGTATCTCCTCGCTGCTTATAAGTTCAACTAAACTGACTCCTCATATCCGACGAAGAAATCGCATCTCTACTACATTCATCTTTCTTTCATTCTTCTTTTGACACACCCCCGTTTCGCTGCCGTATAACAACGTCGGTATCAGTACTGCATTGTAAACGGCAAGACGTGCAGGTACGCTGACGTTTTACCGTCACATCAATGCAGCAAGGGCATCGTTAACCCTGTTACCGGCAGCAATACTTGCGTCTCTACTAAACATACTTCCCAGGTATGCTACCTCATTCACTTATTCTAATATCTTTCAATCTACCTTAATCATATGTTCCATGCTTTTTTCATCTCTTTCAAATACTAGAATCTTTGTTTTACTCGCATTCAGGTTTAGATCTTGGTTCCATGTTCTGACATTTCACGCTTCATTTTTATCAGTGCTTTCGTTAGTGCTTTTGCAACTTATATTCTTTCTTCTCAATCTCTCTCATACTTTTCTTCTTACTCGAGGCTTAATAGTCCTGCCATGCCATGCTTTATTTTTTCTTTCCATTCATTTTTCTTTTTAACGAAATCCTCTTTTCCCGACACCATACACCTCTGTTGCAACTGCATCACTTTCAATTCCTATTTCATAGCTATCTAGCTTTTTGGAAACCCTTTTTTCATATTCCTTTCTAACCGGTGGATCCTAATACTTCCAGTTTCTTTAGCGGTTATTCGCCTCCAAGCCTGGACACTCCGGCTGCGCGCCAATCTACAAACAGACTCCTTATTCTTGCAACCACTAGATAATGGTCTGTCCCGAAGTCCCCAAGTCATATATATATATATATATATATATATATATATATATATATATATATGTATAGATATATAACACAAAACACCAATAAGCAACAGTACATAGAAATCTTATTAGAAAAAAATAAAATTAAGATATATACTCAATTCATAAGAATCAAATAATTGATTTTAAATATTACACCTTTAATTATTATTTCATCAATTCTTAGCACCATCGACACTGTGTTGTCAAATTTGCTTAAAAATTTTCAAACCGAAGAAGTAGGTACTTCTGAAATACAATATTTTAAGTGAGTTTGTGTATGTCCTTTTGTATTTTAATATATTTTTTAAACTAATTTGTTTACGAGAGAGTATATTCATAAAGTGGGCACATAACATCTGGTATAGTAAAGTTATATTAATTTAGAGTCAATAAAAATAATTATCTTACAAATATAATCAATCATTTACAATTAAGAGCATGTAGTTATAACGTAAAATCTGTAATATTTAAGCTAAAGGGTATAGCAAGCAGAATAAGAAAAAAATATTTCATCTGAAATGATGATGCGTTTAATTTTGTGTCCTTCTACAAAACGGAGTTATGATGATTACAAACCTCACTCTAAAAGTTTATTTTATAATATATTTTACAATTTTTGCAATATTCATTCATTAGTATTCAATATTAATTATTACAATTAAAAGTTACAAAGTAAATGATTTAGAGGAACATAGTTAACAAAATAAAAACCACGTAGATATATATTTGTTTGCGTAATGTCATATAGCGTTAATTACGTTTTTCATATTTTTATTAATTATTAACACCATCGTAGCACAGTATGACAGCATATGTCTGTAAACACGATTAGTTGTGAGTTCGATTTACTTAGACTGACTTCGATTTACTTTGACTTAGAGATCGCCACTCAATACGCAATATTTAGATTTCTTGCGGTGCATAATAAACGGCGACTCTTGACACTACGTTTGTCTCTGATTACCCTGCTATACGGGATAAAACGTGAAGCTGATTATTATCTACTCTCTTACCTTTTATCTATTAATTATAACTTATATAGAACTAATTTTAATATGTAATTTCAGTTAATACAATATTTTGACTATCAATATTGTGTGTTATGGATATCATTAGATGACATTAGGCCGTACGAATTTCAAATTAGTTATATTTTGTATTTTTTAAATTATATCATATTAATAATATAGTCTGTATACCATGTACCATGTACCATCTTAATCATACATTGAGCATCATAAAGTAACAGTTTTGTTTGACTTATTTGACTTTTGTTTAATTGTTGGACCCTTTCACATTACATTATTATTTCATAGTACAAAATAAAATCGCGTCTGTGGTCGGTGTGCTTAAATCTTTCGAACTACGGAACGATTTTTATAACCATTTTGATTAATACATATTGTTATATATGAGGATAATTAAATGTTGAAAAGTAAAATTAATTTATGTAAAGTCGGTGATGCAAGACAAAAAATGCCATGTAGTTCACGACGACGAAGCCACAAGTGGGCAACTACTACATAATAAAAGAGCAGAATATTCAATTCTGTATAAAAATATTTACCAAAAATTTTAATCGTATAGAAAAAATTGAGAAATGGATGTTAGAACTCAAGAAAAGAGGTATAATATAATCTTTTCCCCCAGTGTAATGCACATAATCAATTGCGTTTGCAGTCTGGCGCTCTCTGCTCATTTCCACTTCACCGGGATGGCGGTGAACTCATATGTGGATAAGCATATTTTGAAATCGCATGTGAACATATGATGTCGCATTTGAGCCATGATGTCATATGCACATTGGTGAAATCATATGAGGAACATGGTGTCACATGTGGTTGAATCAAAACACATGTGGAACATGGTTTCACATGTGGATGAATCAAAACACATGTGGACTATGGTGTCATATGTGGATAAGTGGAATCGCATGTGTCATATGTGAACGTGTAAAATCACCTGTGGATGATTCTGTATGTAATTATTAATGTTATTGTTATTATATCTGTTTTTTATCCTTAATTATTAATTTTTATTTTTTATTAATTATTAATTTTTAGTTTTTATTTTTTTAAACGTGATTTCACTCTTCCAACACGATCCATATGTGATTTTACTCATCCACATATGTTATCTTCGCCCACATGTGATTTTAATCGTTCACATATGACCCCATAATCCACATGTGATTCTACCTATCCACATACGACACGTTGATCTACATGTGATTCCACCCATCCACACATGCCACCATGGTTCATATGTGATTTTACTCATCAATACAATACAATACAAATATACTTTATTGCACACAACAAATACATAACAAACCAGAAATAATTAAAAAAAGCGAACAATAAGGCGGCATTATCGCTTAAAGCGATCTCTTCCAGGCAACCTCAAGATGTTGGACTTAAATAAAGTGAAGGTAGGTGGTGCAATATGCAAATAGCATATAAGTATATATTATATATTAAGGGGTCATATGTAAAGGATTAAAATCACATGTGGGCGAAGATATTATATGTGGATGAGTAAAATCACATATGGACCGTGTGGAAGAGTGAAATCACGTTTGGAGCGTACCGTATGTGGGGGAGGGCAATCACTTGTGGATCATGATGTTATCAGTCGATATATGAAAACACGTATTCATACAACCTATCCAAGATATTATGATATTTAGACGTAGAAGAAGTTATTCGTTAAAAACGGCTTTTACGACGGGGTGACATTATAAAGGCTTAAAGACTACAAATTTATATGAAATCTTAAAAATATTTTTTATATGAAATATTACAAATTTTGGCAAAATATGTGATTTAAGCAAGAATGCGTGCACGTAAAAAATATATATATATCTATAGTATCGTGAGTTTACGCAGGCAAAGCCACGAACGGGCGGCTAGTTGATAATAATTTATAAACTTTTGTAATAAATGAACTAGTAAGAAATAATATATGTTTTAGTATTAGGAAAAACAGTTTTTGGAAATTTTAGTATATTACCATCCCGGATAATCATATCAGAGCGACCATCTCATTTACAGTCAGGCGTTTTAACGTTTTCACTGCGTTTGTTTCCACATCTAACCAGCAATATCATAAATTAGATACAAAACTAAGTTAAAAATATTAATTACATATTATAGAAACTTAAAAAACTTTTATCGCTAGACGAATCATTTTGTAAGAGGAAGGAGATTTCTATAGAAATGATTAATTCATGTTATCACTGATGTGTCGCCTCACTGCACGCGAACTCAAATTCCACTCGGTTAGATTGAAGATTATTATAAAACGTATGGGATTCCTAGAAAAATATAGCTTTTAGTTCAGCCACATGGTACGTATTGTCTATATATTGGATTTATTAGAAGAGTATACGTCAGTAAATTTAAAATCGAAACGAAAATATTCTTAATTCAAATACGCTGTTTACGAGCACTTTGGAATCGTCAATTAACGCAAGTAGCAATATTGTCTGTCCTACGGGAAGCTACCGACGCGGAAGAAAGTACCGCTAAGAAACGTCGGAGAGAAATATAAAATGTGTCCAACTCTCAAAATGCAATGAAAAATATACATTTAAAGTAAAATTTTTTAAAGTTTTCAACGTAGTAATAGTTCCTCTCGTGCTGGAAATATTCATGGGCAATGGCAATTATTTAATATCAGATGAATCGCTGGTTTATCTGCTGTTAATAGTTTAAAAAAAAGAATACTCAGTACAGTGTTTAACTGTAAACGACAAATAAGCATGTAAGTTGAATTCCTCTTCGGAGAAATGTTTTCAATTATATTTTATTGCTTATTTTTCTTATTCTTGTAAGTATCACAACTCAGTACACTACGCTATGAATCCATGTGAAAAGCGGATAACGAAGTATCATTACATGAGGTTTTCTCTGCTTACGCTGCTTTGCGGGGAAAAGCGTAAGGCAGTTTTTTTCTTCAACTTCCACTATAAAATGAAACAACTAATTATATAGAGTTTCCCTTTAATCACTATGTCATTTACTTAATAAGAAAACTAGGAAAAAAGACTTCATACTACTTCTACAGAAATTAATCTATTGTCATAATTAAAACATATATAGAAAATGATTGCCAAATTGTAAAGAAATTTATTGTAAGAGTATAAAATGTTAATATCTCATAATAAATATCAATAAATATATTAAATAAATATAACAATTACTTATATGCGTTTGTCATAGGTATTCAGTAACAGTTAAACAAACTCGTTGCTAAGGCAACGCGTATTTTAAGCCTCTAGTGGGTTAACGCCTTACTTTTCTTCTATTTTAAATAGTTCATTTACCGTCTTGTAAAATTTTCATGTATCTATATTGTAAAAGGCATTACATTTTTTACAGAAAATTATTAAGTACTATATTGTTATAAGATATATTTAATTAAAGTAGGCTAATTAATGAATTCTGACACATTTTGATTGATAATGCTCTAGTATAAGTCGGGTTAATTAATTTCCTGCTTCTTACGGAAGTAGCTGTTTCTTTGGATTATTTATTTATAATTGACAATTTCATAAACAGCTTTCATATATTTTTGTATGAGTTTGTCGTCTCTTTTTTAGTTTGTTTGTTAAAAACGGACTTATGGCCGTCCAATAATTTTTACGATCGTATTTTATAATTATAATGATTTTTTTACGATGACGAGTGGAGAACACCCGACACACTGCAAGGAAATCAGAAATATATATAATATAATAGAGGAGTCCCTCCCGCAGCGTCGTCCGTTCTAGTATGAGTTTATGTTAGAGCATAATAGAGTCTGAGGGAATAGTAGCTTTAATAATAATAATGATTATTTATTTCAAATTTAACTTATATTAGTACGTACAACAAATGTTAGTAGAGTAAAAAACTTGTTTAATTCTCCTACACATTAGTGGCAAATCCCACAGTTCAATAAACACACTCAGCATTCCGTTGGAGGTAACGCATTAACGCAACCTATTTCTCATTATTTTAATCTCATAATTTCTCACCTGCGTTATAATAATACAAAACTTTGCGTAGTAATCGCTTTTGGACGTCTAATCACTATATAATCTTATAGACTTTAAGATGGTTTGGATGTATCATTTCGTCATTCTGTTTGTGCTTGTAACTCCATTCGTACACATTTAAAAATAAACAATTCCATTCGCTAAAGACAATGCGGTATAAGCAGAAGAAAGCAGAACTTTTAGAAGAGTGTTTTGCTTCTTAAATATTGGGTGTAACTAATAGAAGTATATATACTTGGGTATTTAAGACTCAAAGTGACTCCGTTGTTACGTAAAATAGATATTGCCTTAGAGACATGTACATATATAAATTTTCACAAATAATGTGTGCAATATTTCTATAATTAAAATACTTGGGCATTGCTTCTTAATAAACTTTATCAAATGGCGTATTCCTTATTAACAGAATATTCGGATATGGGGTCGAAGTTTTTCCTTCGCCTAATAATATACAGGTTAAAGGTATATTATATCTACATTTATTTAAACGCTACCCACATTTAATTATAATATTATTTTAGAAAGAAATAAGTTTTCTTTGAAAATTCAATTTTCCTTTCCACAGTTGAAGCAAATATGATGTTTACTTAGGATATACTTTATATTTTGAATCTTCTCTAAATATTCAAAATTTAAATTTAAGACTAGAAAGTAGAGGTCGATCTGATAAGACACGTGGCGTTGGGTTCTACCATTCAATATGTAACACCACATGCTAATTAAAAATTGAAACACCATGTATTACTGAGATGTATATTGAAGTCATAATCATTTCAGTGTGAAGCGTCTGACTGTAAACGAAATTGGTTTTGGGTTCAATTTTCATTAGGGGGAATGATTATATTTAAATTATTTTCTTTTCTCCTTTCTTCTAAGACACCTAACGTTTAGGGTCTTGAATACGGACGTTAAACGAGCTGAATGACTTTATGTACTGTATTTATATATTACAAAATTTTCTATTTGCTTGCAAATTATCAAAATATAAGATTAAATTAATGTTGATGCTTCTGAAAACTTTGTAAAGATCTTTCAATTATAATTTTCTAATTTGATTTATATGTAAGCTATTTTTTTAACTTAACGCTTATATCCTGCTGTTATGCGGATGAAAAGAAGTGAAAGTGAAAGTACCTACACTAGAACTTAACGCCGCACTTTGTCTTACCAGAGTGAGGAAGTGAACATAATTTAAATATAATCACTTCCCGAGTAGGAATCGAACCCATAATCAATTGTGTTTACAGCCAGACGCTGTCCCACTGCGCCATGACCAACTCCTTATATAAATATAAGATGAAAATAGGATAATACGAAATGAAAAACCCAATTTTAATTTCATATCATTTTTAATACCATACTACAAACTAGTCAACGGCTATATACAGCTATGGGTTATGGGAAAAAAATAATGTTATTCTAACTAAAGTAACATCATTTAAAAAAAATAATGTAACGTAGCAACATTTTATTTCAATATTGTTTGAGCACATTCTGGGCTTTACACATCGACATTATTAAATCGATATAAAAATCGATTACAACAAACGAATGTGCGAAAAATCTTTGAAATTATATCACAGTATTGCATATAATATATAATATTCCCATATATATTCGAACATATTTCCCATTGTATAATACGAAATTAACCTAAAAATTTATAAACACTTGGAATATTTTAACTACATGTTTCTATGTGAAACTGAACGTTATTGCAAAGCCGCGATAAATCGTTTAGTTTAATTTATTTTAAGGCAGAGCTCTAACAGATTAAAAAATGTAGTGACGTATTATAATTTATCAATTATTTTTTTGAGTAAGATCGATCCGACAATAAAAATAAAAAATCAATTCACTTCAACATAATAACTATTTCTTGTCCAAGAAATTATATAAAAATTATTTTAAATAAAACTATTTCAAACGGATTAATCGCGTATATTTTGATATTCGAAAATACATTTTTGACTGAGTACTGACTACTGTACAGTCCATGGTCACAGATCTACCTGTAACTATTTAAAATAGTTTCATTTAAAATGCGTAAAAATCGCGATAATCAAAAACCAAATTAAAAAATCTTTTTATTGTTTTAATTTACTGATCAATAGTAATTAAAATATAGTATTTTTCTATAACAATGTTAGAGCTCGTTCAATAATGAATAAAGTAATAACAACGTTTATCCCTTGCTGCGTTTAGATTCCTTTACATCGTCCTCACTCTCGGAGACACCGCTCTGTATGTTCTTCTTATCTTTAAGTGCTTCTTTTACAGCGTCAACCAAGTTTTGCGGGTCCGATATTGAAACTTTATTACCTGTGCCAAAAAAATAACATACAGTAAAGAAAATAAAATTTTGACTAGTTGTTAACCGCCACTTCGTTTGTGTAACTATTACATATATCAGAATTTTTATAAGTCGAACGTAAACGTTTTTTTTGTCTTATAGTTCGTACGGTCTATAAACTTCTAGGTTAATTTCGTATTTTATTTAAAGCCATTTACAACAAAATTTCATTCGAATGCGTCCAGTAATTCAGAAGGTAAATTTTAATAGAATAAAATTTTTAAGCCCCGTTCTTGGTCCCACTTGATTCCTAGTCCGTTCTGCTACTTGAGCCCATAATAAGAATTGTCTCGAATTCGGACGGAAAATAAACCATATGCCTTGACACTATGCTTTCTTTGTATACGATACGATGGGAGAAAAGTGTGAAGCTCAAAAACTGTTTAAGCTTATCTGTAAAAGAACCAATGGCAATTAATTTTGACATTCGGTTATCAGCCCTTAATTTACTGGAAATGATTAATTAATTATGTATAAATATTTGACCAGCTTGGGCTTCTTGTGGTTTATGCAAATACGACTTTAATACACATCGATCTCCATTTTATGTTAAATGTTTAGCTTAATTCAACGCATACATATTTCAAAATTACTTAGAAATAGGTTTCTATGACTACAGGCTTTTACGGAGTTTAGTGTGGGAGGTACGATACGGTATGGGTAATTTATTTAGCAATTATTTTAGTGCACTTTCTTACCGAAAAAAAATAAAATGCTTCACACTTTATCCCGCATAGCAGGGAAGTCAAGAACAAGCTAGTATCAAGACACTCCATTATCTGTTTTACACCT
The DNA here is from genome assembly GCA_032432895.1 of Dryadula phaetusa. Taxonomy (NCBI): domain Eukaryota; kingdom Metazoa; phylum Arthropoda; class Insecta; order Lepidoptera; family Nymphalidae; genus Dryadula; species Dryadula phaetusa. Next base: position 5,789,135 of record JAOYRS010000080.1, read on the forward strand.
CAAATCGAGACAACGCGTTATGATTGACGAACTCAACCACATACTTTGTCTTACCAAAAGAAATGAAAATAAATTTTACCATTCCAAATTGATCGTATTTACAGTCAGACGCTGTCCCACTGCCTCACGGTGGCCTTAATATACTATTACATAACTATTACAAAAAGAGCTGATATTATCGGTTGGCCTCATCATCGATATGTAAATTATTCGCTTAAATCGAATATGTAATTAACATACGTTCCTAGTAATTTGCTAAAATGTACACTTTGCGATTAATGTGAAATTTTAACTAATAATATATCACTGTCAATAACGTAAACCTAGCAACCGATGAAAGTTTGTGATTGCGGAATTTATGGGGTGCGTGTACACGCATTAATTAACCTTAGCGATTCTCGTAGCAAGATAACTTCGCACAGTACTTGTGGCTTCGAGTAATCAAGTAATGTTATAAAAGTGTTATTTTTTTAATATTATTATTAGTCTATTATATATTTTGAAATGTTACAAGCGACTAAACTGTAAAATGACAGTAAACGCGATCGGTTGTGGGTTCGATTTCCACTCGGGGAATTGATTATATTTAAATAATTTCCTCTGCGTTCGTAAGACAAAGTGCGGTGTTGAGTTCCGCCACTCAACACGCAATATCTCGAATTCGGAAAGCTAAGTACGATTTGTCTTGATACTAGGCACTTCCTGTCTACCCTGCTATGCGGGTTAAACGTAATAACAACGTTTATCCCTTGCTGTGTTTAGATTCGAACTTAAAACTAAAAAAACAGCTAAACGGAGTAATATCAGACGAAAGGATGTAAAAGATGTAACCGAATTTCATTAACTGGGCATATAGCCTATAAGACGAACATCGTAACAATATTCATAATTTTTACAGCTTCGTAGAAAATTAGTGATTTATTTGTTTGTTATCAAATATATATTGTGAGTTATGAAACCTTTTTTATTAAAAGATATACGAAAGATATACAAACAAAATATTTGTTTTAGTAATATACTAAAATAGAAACGCTATAAACGAGTATAAAACAAGCAGATATTACACCAAAAACATCGTTTAATATTCAATAATGTTAACATTACAATGTTAACATTCCTTTTTTGTATTAAATTTCTACACGCAGGATGCGTTTGTCAGGTACAAACAATTTGGCTCCATAAAATAATTATTTTTATTATTTTCTTTGCAAATTTAATTTTTTTACAATAAGGAAGGTTTCCTTGGTCTTCTACAAATATTTTAAAATCAAAATTAAGCGAATCAGTCATAATCGAGTTTCAACGAAAGTAACAAACTAATTCTTTTCACACGCGAACGAAAGCTTCAACTCGTGAACTTACATTGACTGATTTCAACGCGTGATGAGAAACAAATAAACGCAATAAATCATATACAATGTAAAGGTAATTTATAATAAATAAATTTAAAATGCATTTTTAAAAGCAAGCTTTTGTCTCTTTTTTTTAGCTACGCGTCTTATCTCTGGCGGGGTAGGAAAGAATAAATGCAGTAGAGATGCAATCTCTGCAACAAATATGTGAAGTTTAACTGACCTTATGCATAATGAAAAGATATATAAAATAGTAGGCGTGAGCGATGCAGCAGAGCATGTCATGGTAAGAGTGAAGAAGAACGTGCCCTGATGATTTGGGCCGTCATTACCCTCTTCACACTCGCCCTTCTGCTGGTCCTCAACTTTTGACGTGACCTTCTTCCAGTATCTTTGATACTGTCCCTTCAAAGGTCAACCGAAGTCTCCTTCGACCTCTCGTAATTTTAATTAAATAAAGTGATCTCGTAATTATAATTAAAATAAAGGGTGTATTCCAAATTTCAGCTCAATCGGTCACTAGCATGTGGTGGTTACGCCTGCAAGATCTCACATACACTAGCTAAAGAAGTAACTGACTAACACGTCGAGTTAAATAAAATGTAGTGTAAAACTAATTAATTAGGTAAATAACTAATTTATTATAATAAAAATAACACTAACATCCACACATATACAGTAGGTAGGTACTGGTAGAAATTAATTACGTTTAATTAAACTTTTATACTAATGATACTATTTGTTTTCACTGACAATAATGAAATAGTAACTAAATTTTATTAGTAATTTTCAAATAAAATGTAAAAATTGAAACCACCTAGAATTATTGGGGCAGCGTCTGTACGTAATCGCGATGGTTTTTTTTTATTATCATTTCTCTGCTTTTGAAATTAGACGAAACAGAAAACGGAGTGCTTGGCCAATAATTTTTTCCCTATATACTTTGCTATGAAGGAAACGTGTGAAATTACTTACAAATAAAAAAAACGACTTTATCAATTATAGTGTTTTGAAGAAATCGATAGACTTTCTATATAAATTAAATGTTTTATTATCTTTGTTAGGCTTTCTATATAAATTAAATGTTTTATTATCTTTGTTAGGCGCTGACAAGATATTCTGTATATAAATTTTACGTCAGTTTTGACCGATGAATATAAATTTTGCATATTTACACACTTTGATTGACAATGTATGGTAACCATAGAGTTTAGTGCCTTTGATATTAAACAACTTTTCATAATAATTTTTTTAATGTTATATACATAAACTAAATAAATGCGCAATAGATAACAAAATGGATCGTTACCTCTTTGTTTAGCTTCGCGCTATTATCCCCCATAGCAAGTTAGACAATAAACAGTGTCAAAACACTCCGTACTCTGCTTTCTGCCGAATTCGAGACAATGCGCGTTGAGTGGCGGGACGTAACGATTTCTCTTATCAGAGCAGCCAGGAAACGCAAATTACCTGATCAGATAACTATAATAAGGTAATATTACAATATAAATATACTATACATATATGATGATGAATAACTAATGTAAGAAATAAAAACTTACATATAAGCAGAACTTTCGTTTTTATATTTTCTCACCTAGAGAAAAATAAAAAATTAAATTTAATTAAAATATAAAAATATCTAAATATACATTAATTTAATTCAAATGCAGTAGTTAGGAATTTATTATCATGACGCTCTTTCTTATAGTAATGACTTATTTTACTTAATATAAAAAAAAATTGAAGAATCGAAGACATGCATATATAAAGGTTATATAGTTGCATTTTTGGATTTACGGTTCCATATATGAAGATATAACCATTGTTCCGAGTGGGAATCGAACCCACAATCAATTGCGTTTACAGTTAGACGATGTCCCACTGTGCCACGATGGCCTCTACTGCAATGATATTTAACAATAAATAGTTTAACGCCAAGAGGTGTTAAAGTTAGCAAGTAAAACTTTAAATTCAATTCGATTTGGCAAGATATCTATCACCTTCACCCTTGCGTATCTTAATTATAATATGGAGCCGATAATATTTGCTGTTTCAACAGCATTATCGAAGGTAGCGGATTCAAGTCCCGTGGTGATTAATAAAAATGTTTTATAATAACATCATTAATACTACTATTTCATCAGTAAAACCTTTATAAATTGCCGAATTCAGATTTTTTCTTAAAAGGCTATACCTATTTTTTTGAGATTCTCGTTATTTAAAAGCAATCTTAAGTTTTATAGCATGATAGTTTACGGCAACATATCTTTAATTATAATATGGAGCAGGTTATATTTGCAGTTTTATCATAAATATCGAAGGTATATCGATAATAATAATATTACAATAATAAATGAAAAAATGCTATGCCTATTTTGATAAAATTCTCGTTATTTAAAAACATTCTTAAGGATTATAGCATGATGGTGTAAGGACAATAGGATGACAAATAAAACAACAAACATTTGTACTTTTCGTATATTATCCGAAAATTTACATGAATATTATATACATAACCATCATACTACAATCACTAGAATAATAAAAATAATTAAACAATGCATTAAATGCTTAAATTATATTAAATATTTACATTGGACGCTTATTAACCAACAACCCTTATATAATGAAACTGAAGGGATTTAGAATAAAATTCTTTATAACGAGTAAATTGTTACAATGAGGTTCGAGATACAGGTTAGGTTAGAATAGATAACTGATAGAAATCGTTATATTGAGATAATAGGTTGAAAGAATTCATTAAATAGATATAAAATTTTTTGCAAGAATCGAAAATTTATTTTTAAAAATATAAAATGTATATTTTTGCATTAACTAATATGGGCGGGAGTATTAAATAAATCGTTAAATCGAGGTTCGTTTTATGAAGATTACACTATATATTTTTATGCATCAAAACATATATACTTACCGTGGTTATTAGGTAACAAAGTTTATTTTGACAGCTTAAACATATACTTAAATATGTAAATTAAAAAATGTATCATAATTTCGTGTATACTATATTATGGCTATATTTATGACCTACACGGTTGCTTAGCAACACACACATACCTACATCACTTTATACAAATTGTATATAAAATACGTGGTAGTGTGTGTTACAATTATTTATTAATACATTTCTAATGTATAATACATTATAAATTACATACAATAATAAAAGAAATGACATGTCATATTCGCGTTATATTTAATATTATTATGGTTGAGTAGAATCGAAATAGATATCCACAAAGGAGTTACTATTAGGTAATAGCAAGAAAAATGCGCTTCAGTTATTATTCAAAAAAATATCACAAGAATAAATAAATTTAAATATTTTTTACTACAAAAGTAACTCTATTTGAGGCAGTTACGTTTATATTTTACCAACGCGTGTCTAAATTATTTTTAATATATTTATGTATATATTTTATAAGCGTCAAATGTAAATTTTATTTAGGATGAACGAATCGATTACGATTTGTTACTCATACCTAACATGAATAGAATATGAAAAACGTTGTACATACAAACATACATACATAAATTGTATAATGAGATCTAATTTTGTGCTACAATAAAAGTAACTGTTTGAGCTCCCACTATTAAGGCTAATTGAAAAGTTAAACAGTTGAGTTGCGGAATTCAAGGCCGCGCTGTCTTGGTAGAGTAGTGAAATGATAATAAATTGAAAATAATCATTCTCTAGAGAGAGAATTGCACCCACACACGTCGATGATCACATTACGTCTACGACTACCTTAATTAACATATAAAATATAAATAGATAGGAAAAGAGAGTCTATTCAACAAAATAACATAAAAATAAACTACCATTTTCATTTAGAAAATTCATAAAATATTAATACTTATATACATATTCTTGATCAAATAAATAAATAAATACGTGGCCGTGATTAGTGAATCGTCAAACAAATATACATACTCAATACAAAAACCCAACATATTAAAATCTCGAACAATAAGCAAAGCTTAAAATAAAAGAAAATAAATGTATATATAGAATTTATATAAAATCATTATCAAAGAACGATTTACGTTATGAAGATGTGACCTACCCCAATACTGTGGCAACAGTCCCTTTAAAATGTAAAAAAAACTACTTTGTAAGAAATTATAAATTTAAAATATATATTATTTAATATTTAATTTATTCTTTCAGTATTTTAAATGGATGTCCATTGTGCTATCTACGTTTTTTATTATTGAAAAAAATCAATATGAAAAACCATTTTTACTCCTAAAGACAGATAACTGGGAAGGAATAAAAAGAAATGCTTTTAAAAGCAAACTATTAAATAGAATATTAAAATCATTCAGCGCATTTACGTGTTAATACTCTTTCATTTGGTAGCCATGTTGGAAGGCGCGGTCATTTTGGATAACCAATATATATTTTAATAAATTACATTAATTAGATATTGGGAAAGAGGTAAAAATTAGGTAACAAGATATACCTACACTAACATACACAATACGAGTAAAATAAATTATAACATTATAAAAAAATTACGCTTCATACAATTCGGGATGTTCTTCCCTCTTTTTTCGCATTGCATTAGAATAACCTAATGGTAAATCGTGATTTAGTGTCTCATGATCCGGTTTCTCGAATTTATCTAGATATCTATATACATCGAATTTACTACGAGGGTCGTTCAACAAGTAGAAGAAACTAAACACGGCTGACATAAGAAAACCAAAGACAAAGTTAACTTTGTTCCTTTTAAATGTATCGATCAAACTATCTAGGAATGTCCATTGCGCGTCCTCGTTCGCGCGTTCGCGGTTAGCCTCATGTATGTTTTGATAACCACTAGAATCTTTACTATTTTTCTCTGTAAAAATAATATTTCATTTTCTCACAGACCTTATTCAATATAAGTATAATTTATTTATACAAAAATTTTAAATACATATATTTACTCCACATATTGATCAATAAAGTAAAAAATCGATAATATGATAAACTTTATAAACAAATATCTTCATAGTTATGTCTAAAAGAAATGAAATACTACAGAAATTTTAATATTTATTTAAAAAATCACAAAGTTATACGGACTTGTCTAGTTAAAATTAATATTAACTGGTAATAACTTGTATAAACTGGTGTAAACTAGTTTTAAATAAAATTAGTTTTAATTCTAATTAATAAAATATATATAACTAAGTTTTCTTACCATCTCTATCATATGATACTCCATGTATCTGTCCCGGGGTGTCCTCTTCCATTTCTGCATATGCATATATTAATGCTTTCTGTTTATCACTCAGTGATTTTGGTACCTTAAAATATTTAACCGTTTATATATATATATATATAGATAGAAAAATGGTTACATATATATTTTCCTTTAATTTCTGTCTACGTGCAAGACAAAGTCCGGCGTTGAGTTCCGCCAAACCACATGCAGTGTCTGAATAAATATATTAAAATCCATCTCCATTATGATTAGACAGTTAATTATTACTTTCTTTTAAAGAATTTTATTTCCATGTGTTTGAATATAGATAAAATAACAAAAGGGAAGAATATAAAAGGGAAGGCAGAGAAAACTCAGACAAGACACACCGATTCAAAACTTAGCATGTTTAATTCAGGAACTCAACAGCGCGATATATCCGATTAAAACGGAAAAATAAAAATAATATATCACCTGTATTTTGATATGCACATAGTGATCTCCATAGCCGTGTTGACTGACTCGCTTCATACCTTTTCGTGACAGACGGACCGTACTATGAGAGGATGTGCCTGGCATTATCTATATTAAATAAAATATTTATGTGAAAATAACGATATATATATATATATATATATATATATACATATATATACATATATATACATATATATACATATATATACATATATATACATATATATAATTTTTGCAGCTTTACGCTTTACTCCATACAAGCGAATTGCCAACGGCTTCACCGCTGTGAAGTGAGCGAATATATCAAAAAAAATAAATAAAGTATAAATAGTTTAGAAAATGGAATAATGTATAAATACTTTACAAATAAAGTACTGTGAAATGTCAAAACTCTTAACTTTCAATTTAAGTTGCAAATGCTGCGTAGGGACCTTATTCACAAATATCTATACATGTTCCCCCCACACCTCATTATTTTATTTAGATTGACATGTTTAAATTCGTCATATCTTTTGAATGGAATATCCAATTTTAATGATTTAAATGGTGATAAGTAACTAATAGTTGTAAAAAGAACTTTTGATACCTGCTTAAAATGTAAATAATTTAAAATAATAAATATTATAATAAAATATATACGAAAATATGAATATAATAATAAAAACTGAATAAAAAAAATAAATATATAAAAAAAAATTAAATAGAATATAGAAGATAGGTGGAATAAAAAATGTGTTTCGTAAACTAACGTTCAATAGCGGTGCCGGACACTACGTAAGGAGCCAATACAGACTACCTATATAACCGATATCGACGCCCCTTTCCCCTCACCCCGCAGAGTCACCTACGACGCTGCGCGAGACCTAATACGCCGCGTTATTTTACAATTACATTAATTATTTTCGTTATATCTTTTAAATGGAATGTCCGATTTTTAATAATTAAAAAGTATTATCCAGGTATTGAAATGATCTTTATTTAAATATAGTTAATGGGGTAAGGATTAATACAGAGACATGAATAATGTGATTTGATTCTTGTAGCCTTTTTTTTTCGACTTTTAAAATGAACAAAAATAGTTATAGTGGCGTATCTACAGTAGTTAGACATATGGTATCGCGGACTTTTTTGTCAATATTTATACGATCTATAATACTGTAAAATATTTTTTTGTTCTATCATCAATAGTTTTTGCAGTGCACGCTATGAAAGATTTTTATAGCTACTTTTTCCACATTTTGACTTACCTCATTGCATTTTTATTATAGATACCTATTTTTTTTTAAAAGAATTTTTGAAATCAATAAAGTAATTTTTGCGTGAAATCGCGACAAACATATTTTTCCTCTTTATAATAACAACAAATTTTTCCTCTTTATAATACTAATATTATAAAGAGGAAAAATTTGTATTAGTACTCGACAATACTAATATAGATAGCCGAATATTCAAGGGGAACCTAGTGTCATGGTTAGGACAAACCTCACCAGAACTGAAATTACTTTGGTAACTAGAATTAATTTAAATTTATAATTAGTTATGTACCTGTATTGTATGATCTTCATAAATCCCTTGTACTCTCACAGTACCACCCAATAGAGCTTGCGACACAGAAATCTAAAATACAAAAAAATTTATTATAATTAAATATATTTTTTAATTATAATCAAATATTAACAAAAAGATGTAGAAAAATATAATAATTTACAAATCATAATTGACCGAAAATTTAAAACATATTAAACTTAAATAAAAATGATAAAATAAAATAAAAATGATTGAGGTCAAAAAAAAAAAAAAAATTTTAAAATTATACATCTCTTTGTTTTGGCTAATCTCTGGACCGATTTTGACGGAGGTTTCACTGGCAGATAGCAGATGTAATAAAGAGTAGCTTATTTTTTATTTTAAAATTATACTAAAATATTTTAATGCATACATACAGTACAATCAGTGTGCACATCAGGGCCATCTCTCTTGAAGTAATCCGAGCTCTCAACTTTAAATGTTATAAAAATTTCATTATTTCCAACTGCCATACGAACTGTCTGTCCGTCTTCTACACCAGCTGGTACAGGCACTGTTACTTTCTTTCTTTGAACCTATGATATACATGTATAGTTATATATTATTATAAAATCACACCTTATCATCCAAACAATGGTTGTGGATTCGAATTTTACTTATAGGGGTCTTTATATGTAAAATTATTTAATATTTCAGTGAATAGGCAGAAATACAATATTTTATGCAAAAAAAAATAAATTTCACTACTAGAGTTCCTTTATAAGGGTAAAATAAATCCATTTACAAACATTTTATTATATTTTTAAAAGTAACTTCACTCTTTATCCCATTTAGCAGGGTGATCAGAAAAAACCCAGTGTCTTAACACTTCTTTCTGCCTGAAATCGAGACAGCCTATTGAGTAGTGAACACAGTGCCGCATTTTGTCTTACCAGAGTGGAGAAATGAAAATAAATTTTAATTATAATCTTCCCTCTTGTGTGAATCAAACTCTAAACCAATCTTATTTACATACAGACAGTGTCTCACTTACATGTATGTAGGCATTATATCTTTATTTTTAATAAAAAAAATCAACAAAATTGAATCTAGTTAATTTAATTTTTAATAAATATATTAAATACTTACAGATTGCCCTTTCCCCTCACACTCAGCACACGGGAATTTTATCATCATTCTTGTACCATGACAGTGTCGACACGTAGATCTCATTACAAACGGGCCTAGAATGTACAATATGTTCATAATTACTTTGTTTTTTATTATATTTTTTTATTTTTTCATTTGGAACTAGACAAGACAAAAGGCTTATGCTCATATTAAGTACAACAATTTAAAAAAAATATTAGTATATCATTAGTGTGCATGAAATAGGGTGTAAAATTGTTTGTTAATATCATGAATCTACATTTTAAGAATTTTAGAAAAGACAAACCTTGAAGGGATGTTAGGAGTTAGTAGAGTTTAAAAAAACTAAACTAAACTTTTGACTGAAATATAATCAAAGTTTTTATTGAAGAACTCAAATAGTGTAAAAATAATCTCATCAAATCAGCTCTTAGATTTTATAGCCACACAATTATAAAGATCTATCGTGTCTTTTTGCGGTTGTGCAATATTTACAATATGCATATCAATGATGTATAGTTACAATTATTGATAAGTAAAGATACCTCTCGAGAATGTTTCCATGCCACTTCCATTACAATAAGTACATTTAATAGCTTTAGTGCCTGGTTCACATCTAGATCCCAAGCATTTTGGGCATGTGTCCACAACATTAATGTTTATATCTTTGTTCACACCACGGGCTGCTTCAGTAAATCTTAAGTTGACAATGAACTGAAATTGAAATTAAAGCATTTTCTTACTTAAATGGATAACAAAAGTGGAATAAAATGAAATTGATAACAAAAGTGGAATAATTTTATAAATGTTTCCGTAATTAATAAAAAAAATCCATGACAATAAGCTATAATCTAAACAAATGATAAAATAATATTAATATTTTATAATACAAAAAAATACAACAGACATGTATTTAAAAGAAAAAGTTTTAAATAAATTATTTATTTACTTCTTGAGATGCACCAAATCCAAATTTACTTTCAGCAAAGTCACTAAAAGCCTCACTTTTAAAGCCAGCATCTCCAAATATTTTACGGAATAGCTCTTCAGGATCAATAGTAGATTTATACTGCCATTGATGGGAGAATCCATCTGAGCCTCCCGGTGCACTACCCATACCCATTTGTTCTGATGTTGTACCATAAGTATCATATTGCTTGCGTTTATTTTCATCAGAGAGAATCTGTAAGTATGAAAAAACATGAAAATATATACTATAATACAGTATAATACAGTTAATACAATAGAGGTTTTTAAAACAATGTTTTAAAAAGGTTAACATTTACCCTTTTAAATGCACAGCAGGTCTATACTAAAAAAAAATATGTAAAAATCCTCTCCGGATCAAAGATTAATATTGTATATAATTATTTTTATTAGATTAGAATATAAAATTTCATCAATTATATATCATTATACAACACATTCTTACCTCATAGGCCTCGGACACTTCCTGAAACTTCTTTGGAGCGTCAGGATCCGACTTATTTGCATCTGGGTGATACTTTTTAGCTAGTTGGTAATAAGCTTTCTTTATGTCTTTAGCTGACGCATTTTTGGATACTCCAAGTACTTGATAATAGTCAACTCTGGCACTCAATTTATGTGTAGTGTGGAAATATCTTGGTCTTGCACTAAATTCGCTAACTAAAAGTATTTGAGGTTATATTACAAAGTCTATTCTAGAACAATTCTATTAAATAGAAATGTATTTATCTTTATATTAATATTAAGTTAAATAGTACACGGATAGAAATATTTGCTTTAAATTAATATAAATTAGAGCCGGTGATGTAATATCAGCATGAAAAACTTACACATAAAATTTTTCCGACCATTTACAGCACTACATAAGGCGGAGCCATTAAGACAATGCCTGCAATTATCAAATTTATGAATATATCTGCAAGAATTTTTTGATATATTCCTACTGAAAACTGCACTTATTGTTTTTTGATTCAAAAATCTAGTGATACTCCTATATGGATCCATTTTGAAAAACTAAATTGACAAATGTCAAGATGAAAATTGTAGGAATTAAATTGACAATTAAAATGTTGCCAACATATATTTTATACATATATTGCTATCTTTATTAAATAAATTTCACATTTTATATGTTACACACAATTGCATTCATACAATATTGTATATTACACAAAAATAAATTCATACTTCAAAATCATGAAGTATAATTGTTAACCTAGGAGAGTCATTAAATTCTTAGCGTAAGACAATAGTCTTATCTTATAGAGGTATGTGTACATTTTTGTACGAAATTGCATGATCTATGTAATCTATTTTTATGTTTAACTAATAATTGACAACAACCACGTCTTAGAGTGCCTTTAATTTTATAGACTGCTGTACTGTTTATATAATGGAGCACGTTTATTATACCGGAAATCTCTGATCATTTTATTTTATACAGTTATCTAACTTGTCATAACTTTAACATAATAATATTAATTTTAAATCCGTAAGTAAGACCGATCGTGGCGCAGCGGGACATCGTCTGACTGTAAACGTGATCGGTTATGTGTTCGATCCCCACTCACGGCAGTGATTATATTTAAAATTATTTTCTAACTTCTTCGCGCTGGTAAGACAAAGTGCGGTGTTGAGTTCCATCACTTAACACGCATTGTCTCGAATTCGGTAGAAAGCAAAGTACGGAGTATCGTGACACTAGATACTATCTGACTAACCCTGCTATGCGCGATGTAGTTTTAAAAATGTTTACTATTGTCATTGTTACTCGTCATTAAATAGTTTAGATTAATTGATTAATTGCCAAAATTACGCTTTATTGGTAAAATAACACTCTTAAGCGACGCAATTTGTTGAAACATCATTGTGATGTGGATCGTAGTTATAAAGTGCAATAGTTATGTGATATAAATATTTAATATTATGTTCAATAAACTGATAGATAATCTTAACGAATAATGAATAACAGCGCTCTATTGCCAGCTGGTATGTATGTATGTTTGTATACAGTAATGCTGTCACGATCTAAGAAAATCGAACAAAAAAGACATACATTTTAAAATTTGGTAAAATTTTCTCTTTAATATTGACTTATAAATAAAAATATTAAATAAGTTATTTCTTTTTCATATTTTGTGAGACTAAAAGGAAATTGAATATTGTAAGTCTATATAATGGCAACAATTAGTTCTCTGGGCAACGGTAGGCAAGATGATTTATAAACAAAAAATGAGCTTAAAAATTACCAATATTTGTATCGAATTTTAAAATAAAACTATAATAATTATTATAACTACTATTTATTGGGTAAACAATCGATATTTATATGGTAAAAGAATAAAACGACATGGCCTCAGTAAATATTCGAGATCAAAAGATCGAACAGCAAGTGAGTGATTTATTTAAATATTATACTAAATAGTTTAGATAATTTCGTTATAAATCTAGAATTCATAATGTGATGAGGAGTTATAGCGAATAATATACATTTTGTTCTAAATATTTTTCACAATTTCAGCGTCAGTTGTTGGAACAAAAGATGAAGCAGAAACGACAAAACTCAGGAATGGTTCAAGCTAACGATTTAAGAGTGTCTTCGGCAAAACGTCCCATATCTGGAAGCCGATCTCGTGAACTTCATGGTATCTATCGAAACATATATATTATGATTGTGCTATTATTTATTTCATTTGGCATGAATTTTCGCCCAATTTTTTTGTTATGCGTTTTTTTTAATTCTCCCATAACAGGCTATGACGGTCCGATGCAATTTCTTATGTCACCTGTGAACCCTGACCAAGTTATTCCTCTCCAAACAAATAGAGTATCAACTTATGATGGTATGTATTTTTATATGTTCCTTATAGCTTGATTTTTCATCATATTGAATCATCTATATTTGAATATGTTCTTATAATTTCATATTTTATACTTCATTTAAATCATAGTGTAGTTTTTTCTAATTTATTCTATATAAGATTTTTTTATAGATATTTGTAGTAATGTTTTATTCTTAGGAGCATAATATGTTTTTAAAATTAAATAACTATAAATTATTATCATGACTCAGTTATATCAACTGGTTGAAATAAAAAAACAGTTATATTATATAAATTTAATTTGTCAATTAATTTGTCTTCGCCACAATTATATGACTAGCATATTGTATACCTAGTTTCATTGTGAGTCATGATGGTGAGTTCTCGATATAGTATTTTGAAATGATAATGTTTTGAAACACTTTACTATTGTATTAGGAATGACTAATAAATGTTTTGATATAGTTAAAATAGTATTTAAAAAACACCATATTATCATGACATTATGCCATGTCGGAATTATGTTTACTCTAAATGGTTTGTCGGATAGCCTATAGCTTAATTCTATACTTAAATTTAATTATAAATTAAAAATAGAACTAAAATATTCAGTTGTTTCTGTTAATTTGATACTAAATTTGTTATTATTTGTTTCTATTTAAAAAAAAAAAAATTGCTTACAAACCGGACACTGTTATTTTGGTAATGATATGTCTTTTAAATAGGAGACATCAATCTATACTAATATAATAATATTTAGACAAAAGTATAGTGTTGTTTCCACTTTAACTTTGGATTACATTAAAAGAATAATATCAATTTAAAAAAAATATCCATAATTAATTAAGATACTAGACCTTAATCAACCATTTTCTATATTTTTTTAATGACTTATTTATTTGGAAAAAGGTAAAGTAACATTTATAGTAGTAGTAGTACTCATAGTTGTATTTACCTAGAAAATCCACGAATTCTTGAAATTAAGGATTTCAGTTTCCAAGCAACAAAGTGGCAAATTTTAATACATACTTAATATTTGAAATACTTTTCAAGCCAAAGTATTTGTAGGAATAATTTATCATCTATGTAAAATCTTTAGTTTTTATAATTAATTTATGAAGCGTATGTCACGCACTTCAAGCCATTATAAAATATACGCATTCTCGAAGGCCATATTAAAGGGGAACTTGCTCTCACGGTCTCTATATTATCCTATTGTGATAGAAACAAAAAGAAAGCTTTTAAATTTTTGCTTTACAATAAGCTACTTTCAAAATATGCAATATTGTTCCTCACAATCGCACAGCTACCAAGTTTCATGGTAAATTTTCCCGGAAAGACTGCAATTACAATGTTTGACCTTGTTTCACTATCTACATGTACGTATATTAATAATCGACTTCATGTCAATGCAAGCTTTCGATATAAAACTATTTTTAAATCAACACATACCAAATAACTAACAAAAAGAACCATTTTTACGTCTTTTTCCGTATAGTAGGTTAATAAGTGAGAACATAGTGTCAAGAGAGAACGGAGTGTCCGTTTCACAAGATATTGATTGTTGAATGGTGGAACGAAGCTCCGCATTTTGTCTTACGTATTATTAAATATTGGAAAGATGTTTTTTTATAACTTAAATACTTGTCATAATAATATAAATTAAGATATTAAGGATGTTAGAAGTATATCTGTTCCGCTTACGGATATAATTATTTTTCTGATTATCCGATAGTTCCGAGTGGTTTAAGTTATTGTTTTATATTAAATAATAACGACGGTGTGTCAAAAATCTATAATAAAAATAATTTATATATCGTTCATATTTGGAGTTAAATAAAATTTATTTATATCGGATTCGGTTACGAATACTTGTTTATTTCGGATATCCGACAATTCGACATTCAAATCGATGACATTCCAGACAAAACCACGAAAAAAACAAAGCTTAATTAGTTAATATTTAAATTTTGCTTATATTTTTCAGAATTAGGTAATCAAATCGAAGTTCTAACAGTAGGTGATGATATCGGAGAGGGGAGTGGTGAAGAGGAATGCGAAAGTGTTCCCGTGTGTAGTATGGGACGCGACGCCAGTACAGATGATGTATGCGCTGATGCTGCAGTGGCACCACTAGAGGGTAGACCGCGGAGAGATGTGTCACCGAGTCAGGTATGGATTGAAATATTTGAAATTAGCTGTGCTCGCGACTTCGTCTACGTGAATTTTAACATATTTGGATTTTTATACTACTTATAATTCTAAAATAAAAGTACCGTAATTTATTTCTTATTACATTAACTAGTTACTTACTGAGTCCAACCGTTCGAGATTTAACTTTAACAAACAGATAGACAGGTGGACAAAAATTATAATGAAAAGTTTATTTGGTATATGAACATACTCGTACATATATAATTAGTAAAGCTGTTGTTAATATTACAAACCAGGCATCAATTTTTATATTTATTTAAGTAAGCTTACACTCGGAGTATGTTAATATTGATCGTTTTGATATCAGCACTCTAAAATAACAAACATACATGCATCTATTGGCACAAACTATCGCAATTATAATCTTAGTAATCTTAGTAATATTAGATTAGGTAAATTAATTAGAAAACACTTCTATACCGCAAGAATCCCGCGCGGGTTCGAATCGCGCTGCGTTCAATTTTGATACGTTTTTTCAAAAATGTTTTCTAATCCTAGGTGTGGAATAACACTTTAAAAATAATAGATAGGTAAATTAATTATTAAATACTTCTAAATGATATCTATTTTTGGACATTACACTTGTTGAGATATAATCAATTATATTGTTATATGACCTTAAGAACACAACATCATACTTTTTAATTCATTCTGTAAATAATAATCTATTTAAAGGAACAAATCGATACCTCTGACATATGCAAAGACTTTTTTATAGCTTGCAACTTGTAGAAGATGCTGAAATAATACGATATTATATAGTACATAATATATGTAAATATATATGTAATTATAATTTAATTTAATTTTTCATCGTGGGGGCTTTCTGTTATTTATAAATTAAATATCACAATGACTTGTTTTTATTATTATACTTAACGTGTGTCTTGTCATGTCGTTTGTAAATATTATGGTGTTAGTTAGAATAACAAATAGTACGTTTTAAGTGACACTATGGGAAACAAATCAGTTGTGTATAATTTAGACTATATCTTGCTCTCTGGTGTGGTAGATATTTTTTATTAATATAAAATGTAATGTACTACAGACTGTGTCCTTAACTTTTTTTCCTTTATATTATTTATTTTTCATTTATGTACATATAATTATAAACAGCTAACTAGAACTCATTTAGTTCTGTGGTAAATTAAAGACTTTAAGTCTCAGGTGTTAGTTCTAATTTCAGTATACCCTATATGTATATATTTTTTTTATTTTATGAAATAAAAATGTAGTGAATATATATAAATGTGCGTATATGAGACACCACCGATGTCTAATTTTAGTAATAATGGTACCATCTTTAAAATCAATACGTATTTTTAAATATCTTATTAAGTATTAAATAAGTCAAAAATCAATTTCAATGAAAAGAATAAAGTAAATTGACCACTCACTACGCTGACAATATTGAATCTTATTACAAAATTAATACTTTGATCTAGGTTAAATACGTCACAAATATTGATCTAATACGATGATGTCACTTTAATTCATAGAACGCCTCACGCGTAAACACAACGCGTAGTATACGTATTTGGTCATTATTATGCAAAGAGATACCAACATACAATTATTTTAATATATTTTAGTATCAAAAAAAATATTTTTGTATATTTAATATATAAAAATAAAAAGAACTATGTTATCTGTTAGAGAATTACTAAAATCATTTTTTTTTTAATTTTATAGAAACAACGATCGATGTAGGTTTTCTATGTTTTTTGCATTTTTTTTGGAACAAATGTAATGTAATTTGTTTTTATTGAAGTTAATCCTCTAGTACATATTTATATTGAAATCATAATGCGTATTTCATTAGTAATGTATTACACGTGGTTTTATCACCTCTGTGGTTATAATTTCCAACTCATTGAAATAAATACTATATAATAATAATACTCCTTACGAAATTATTGTACCAGATTCATATAAGTTTCAGTACGCAACTACCAGTAGTCTGGATATGTGTCATTTACAATTTCATAAACATACATATATATGTGTTTTGTAGATATATATATTTTAATCATATTATTGTTAATATAAGTTATAATGTTTCGTTCTACAAGATGTTCTGTAAGTGCTTTTTTTTTAATTTCATTGTGATGTATACAGATTAGGGTATAATGTTTAGGGAGGTTTAGATTATTTGTCTTTTCTTATTAGATGGTTGTTATTTTGTTTAAGTACAATTTTTTTTATTATTTCACATGATTTCATATTCATTGTACGTTAAATCCCATTCAACACGCAATGTCTCAAATTCGGATCATAAACAAAATGCGATTAAAAATTTGAAGTTGTAAACAATATAAGTATTATAAACCTACAATTTTTGTCAAAATTTTGATAAAAATTCTGGCTTTATAATTTACTTTTTGGCTGGTATTTTTAAAATCGATAGATAAAGACCATCATGCACAGTGGGATAGCGTCTGACTATAAACGCAATTGGTTGTGAGTTGGATTCCCACACGGGGGAATGATTACATTTAAATTTGATTTTCATTTCTGAGCTTTGGTAAGACAAAGCGTGGCGTTAAGTTGACTCAGCAGTAAATGAAGTGTCTTGACACTAGGTTGTCTCTCTACTATCCTGCGGGATAAATAGTCAATGGAAAAATATACATACGTATTTTTTTATACCTTCAGACAGCAGAAATAGAGGGGTCAGTAGAAGGCGCAGTGGAAACTTTTGTGATAACGCCGGCGAAACATGGCACCCTATACAAATGTCGAATTGCTAGAGATAGAAAAGGCATGGATAGAGGTCTGTACCCAACATACTTCCTGCACTTGGAGAAAGATTACGGCAAGAAAGTGTTTTTGTTGGCAGGTGGGTTTAGATCTTTTGTTAACTTGTTTTAGTTTTACCAATTTTGTTGTTAATTTCTTCATATTTTTAATTTGAATAGAAAAAAATAATACCGTTTTTCAAAGAAACTGATGGAAATATATGAAATTTGGCATGCATAAATACCATAATGTCTTTACGCGATAAAAAGGCCAACAGTTTAAAGGGGGTTTCCTTTAACGAAGTTATATGGTAACGTCATGAAAAAGTGTTTTGATTGTATTGGTGTTTTGTAAGACATATATTCTGGTTCAGAGTGCTTAATCAGTTTCCAATAAGCACGGGTTCAATTCCTGCTAATTTCATTTTTATACGAGTTTTCTAAAAAACATATGCATAGTTTTTATAATTATAAATTTCAGCACGAAAACGCAAGAAATCAGCAACATCTAACTACCTCATATCCACCGATCCAACGGAGCTGACCCGTCAAGCGGACAGTTTTGCAGGAAAACTTAGGTCTAATCTACTGGGCACTGCCTTCACCGTATACGACAATGGTAAGGCATGGCGGAAGAACCACAAAGAACCGCCACGACATGAGTTGGCAGCTGTGGTTTATGTGAGTTCTATTTTTTAATTACTATAGTATATAAAATAGCGGGATGGCGTATAAATAAAGAACTTGGAGTACTAGGTTTTTATTAAACCTAAATCTGTACGTCATTTAATTGTTAATTTTGTATCAATGTTCTAGGGTCTGAGTACTTGATATTCGCAGCTTAATTGCCTTGCAGAAACTTAATATGAAAATAATTTAAATATGTATAATCATACCTCCTAGTGAGATTCGAATTCACAACCAGCGGTACAGTTTGTGTTTTCTATTTGTTTCTATTTCATAGTCCCAATAAATGAAAACTAATAAATTATTTCAATCGTTTTGCAGGATACAAACGTTCTAGGCTTCAAAGGGCCGCGCAAGATGACGGTCATACTGCCCGGAATGACGCCGGACAGACAACGTGTGACAATAGCACCGCAAGATGACAGCGAAACCCTATTGGAAAGGTGGAAGAGTCAAAATTTCGACGATATCGTCGTACTGCACAACAAGACGCCGGTGTGGAATGATGAGACACAATCCTACGTCCTCAACTTCCACGGTCGAGTTACGCAGGCAAGTGTGAAAAATTTTCAAATTGTACACGATTCGGAGCCCGATT
Source organism: Dryadula phaetusa (assembly GCA_032432895.1). NCBI lineage: Eukaryota > Metazoa > Arthropoda > Insecta > Lepidoptera > Nymphalidae > Dryadula > Dryadula phaetusa. Next base: position 5,808,881 of record JAOYRS010000080.1, read on the forward strand.
ACGTTGTAATGCAGTTCGGTAGGATTTCTGAGGATGTTTTCACTATGGACTATAGGTATCCCTTGTGCGCTTTGCAGGCGTTAGGCATTGCCCTTAGCTCGTTCGACAGTAAATTGGCTTGTGAGTAAATGATTTTTTTGTGTATTTATTAAGATTTATTAGTGTTATTTGATTTTTTGACCTGTTTTTTTTTTTATATTTGTGATAACTTGAAAGGATAAATGTTCTAATTAAATTTGTCGTAAATGAAACCTTCTTTAAGTATTTTTTTTTCAAATAACATTTTTTTAGTCTTAAAATAGAACTAAGCCATAATGTTCAATTTAGTACAAATATTTTGACACCGATTTGTAGATATACGTATTTTTTTTATTTAAATAATGAATGTTTTGCACACATAAATAAACACATTACAATGGAAATAATCACAATTTAATAGCATTAATAAATATTTTAATTAATTAGAATAATATTTAACTACGATACATAAGTTAAATATCCTACATATCGTTGTTTGAACTATCATAATATAATAAATGACATAAACGCACACATGTTTAGTTTTTGGTGCTTATATTCACATAGGTTGTATATTTTAGCTTCATAGAAATAATTATAAATAATAATTTGAACGATTATGAATGATTCTGATCATAATTATTGTGAAATTTAAATAATATAATCAGAATCAATTATAATACTATATATTAATTAACAGTGAAGAATAACAAAAATTACAATTATAATTACTTTGCCATATAAGTTATTATAAATACATACACAATTTACGCCATAGTGTTATAGGTTAGCCATAGTTTAAGCTATTGCATGCTTGCAACAGAGAGAAGTAACAGAGAGAAGAATCATTTTTAGATTAGAAATTTGAAAGGTTCCAATCAAGGTATATTTAGTTTTAGGATTGAATTCAAAATGTAGGAAATAGGTAAAATTAATAAATCCGAATGATTTTGGAACTCGATACGTTTTGTAAAGGTTAAAAACAACCTGTAAGGGAAACCATGTGTTTTTTACATATTATACATACATAAATTCTAATGTAGATGAAAGCATGTAGCATGGAATGCTTATTATATATTTGAAAAATGTTTTTGAAATTATTGTACATATATATATACTTGTGAATCATGATTTTTTTATTATAATTATAATTTAAACTTTTGAAAAAAAAAATTGGAAGTGGCGGAGAGTTATGTATTTTAAAATTTTTACATTCCTATTTTACTTGCCTTTCGTTTTAAATTTTACACTACATACATAACAAAATTTGTGTAAATTATTTTGTACTAGTCAATATGTATGTACTTAGAATATAATTTAACTTAATAAATATTATAATTAATCATAATAAAAATTTTATAATGACAATTTTAATAATATATATGTATATATTAAATAATAATAATGATCATAAATAATAATATTTATTATAATACACATTGCACTGTTACAAAACTACTACAGTCGCTAACGTTTTAACGCAACGTATATAGATTAATTAATTGTTATTATATTTTTTTTTATAAATAAAGCACTGCACTTGAATGCATTTATCACCATTATACTATAAAATATCGACCAAATCAGTATTAGTAAATCAATAAGCGTTTCTTCTATTCCGACAATAACACTACATTCCAATCATTTTCACTGCCTTTTATAGCCTTTGAATGTTAAACTTATAAATTTAAATTTAAAAAATATATAAATGTATTAGATACCTTTGTGTGTAGATTGTATTGTACATGTATTAGAGATATTAACACATTCATAAAAATAGAATAAAAAGCATATGAAGATTTTTTTAAAAAATTATAATTAACTAAATATATAATAAAAAAACGCACATAAAGTCTATTCTCCGTTAAATAAATGTTAATATAATATAATATGGCTATGCTCTTATGTGACGTCATTTTCTTTGCAAATTTGTAGTTATTAATTTTTAAGTATTGCAATAGTACTATAAAAAATAATGCACAATATCTCTCATTATTATTGACTATAATACCTGAAACCGAGTTGAGTGCTGTGCATTTTTTTTTTAATTTTTGGCTTCCAAAAAGACGCAGATACGGAATTTGAAGTCATTTTTTACTGTTATTTTAATTTTAGCTATATTTTTAATAACATTTTATAGAGCTAATTTCCCTGTTTTGTGTGTTATTCAATGCCAGTAATTTTTAATGGTCAGTACATAATTGAGAAAAAAAATTTTTAATGTCTGTGAACTTTTGAGCACTTTATCTATAGTAGAATCTAACGACATATAATTATAAGTAATTACATGCTCGTAAATACGTATATGTTGGAATGCACATACATACAGCTTATTTATCAGATAAAAAGCTTAAAGATGCTGTTATAGCCCCAACTTCAAATATTATAATATTCAAAATGTTTACACAGACCCTTAATTTATATTATCGATCATTTCATAAACTAAAAAAAATATCTTTTTTAAAAAAACCCCATACCATATAAAAGAAATTAAATTAAGGGTAGAAAAATAAATGTGTGCCTATCTAGGATATGTGTATAGATAGATTAAAATATATATCTAAATTAAATGTACGATAAATAATTGTAATAAATTAAATGCATTGAATTCACGAGCTTCTAGTGTGTACTGTGTGAATATGTCTCAGTAAAATTTCATCATTTCTTTTAAATTTGTATTGTGTATTTTTATTGTCTTATATATATATTTTTATCTGTAATAAAAATATGATTTACTTAAATTATTTATTAATGTATACAATTGTCAATTTAAAATTTATTATTTATTTAACTTATATTTGAAATCACCCCATTTTATCATAATTTGTATATAAGTATATGTATATTAAGATATAATATATTTGGTGTATTGTGCCTTTGATAAAATAGGTTAAATGTTTGTGCCTTTTATTTCCACGTCTACTACATATTTTGTACCTGAAGCTTTTTGTAAATGCTCTCTTACACTAGGAATGCTTTACACTTTGTAGTATAAACTGAAAAATTGTAATTTGCTCCAATAATATAATATTAAATTATAACAGTATTAGTAGCATTATTTCTTTTATTCTACAACTTATGTATGTAGGATTCTGGATAATTGCTTTTTTTTAAGTTTTGACAAGGAATTGAGCAATTTATGATTTTTAGGTAAGAATGTCTTTAGGTACATTAGAACTAGTAGTAGATGAATGTATAGGATGTTGTTTTTTATGAGTTTATCACTTCTTGTTTTAATATATCACAATAAATAAAATGTACACCTGCAATTCTATGATAAATATTTGTACAATTTTCATATTAATCGACACAAATTTCTATATAAAATCTGATGTCTGATCTCAAATTACTTGCTTACACTATTTTTCTAATAATAATAATAATATTGTATGTGATTTTCATTTAAAAAAGAAAATAATTGCTCATTTTTGTAATAAAATCTACATTTAATTATTTCAACACTAAGTATTTGTCACTTATGATATAGTTAGCTAAGATAATGATTCAGTGATTTAATTTTATGTATTTCATTTATGTATATGAGAAATTAAATATTTTACTATGTATCCGAATTTTAAATAATGATGAAGTATATTAATGAATCATGTTTGAGGCTATTTATTTATTAATTTTATGTACAAAATAACAAATGAATTGATTCTCAAATTGTCTTATAAATTTTGTTTTTAATAAATAAGATTAATACTACAGTGTTGTTTTATTTTTAATTATCATATCCTTAATTTATTTACAATCATCACCTATTATTTCATATAAGTAGTATTTGCATTAAGTGATTATTCTTGTAAAAAAACCAAAATTTTCAATATTTAAATAGACAACTACTTTTGAAATGTTGGTTAAGATATAAACATCTTACTGGAAGCTACCACCTACCCGAGACACATAGGAGTTGGCAATCAACTTAGTGGCTTTTTTCAAAATATAATTTATGATAAGTTGACATTAAACTCCTGAGTACCAAAATCACTCAAATCCACATTTATATCAGTGTAGTATTCCAAGACAGTTAGTATACTTTCCTTAATGTTTTTTAAATAAAACCAATGTATGTATGTATGTAATGACATTCTTATAAACATTTGAATGAAATAAGATTATTGAATTGTTAAAATATGATAAGGCGTTTAAATAAGAGCACTATTAAGATTTTATATTTTTTATTTTAATTTACATACAAAATTAGTCCACTTTGGCGGCTGCCGCGGCAGGCTTTTTAGCCTTAATTTTCCTTTGAGAGCGAAGGATTGCTGAGGCACGGCGGAGAGTAGCTTTAGCTAAGTCTGTGCGGTAGTTGTTGGCTCTGATCAACCTCTTCACTTTGTGAAGTGATCTTCTGGCACCGGCTTTGAAAGGCCTGCGGATTAAATTCTTAGCGGGCTTGTTTGTTGCCTTAGCTTTCTTATAAACCACTGAAAAACCTTTCCTGTCAGGGTTCTCGACCACGCCGATAGCCTTCTTGTGGATCAAGCCATTGTATCTGAAAGCGTTAAGGTTAGTCACATTGTTGGGTTCCTTACTGAATGGCTTTTTGATGTTGCGCTTCTTCACGAGGAAGGCGTTATTGTTTCTAATTATCATCCAGTTCAGATGAGACGACATTTTTACAGTTTGCACGTAAAAATCACCAAACAACGTGCTCACGACGTGTCCGTAGACAAAAAAGAAAGACAGAAGACTTTTATCCTTAAGTGTTACTAGAGTTGAAGTAGACCATAGACATTTTTTACCTTTAGCAACTTTTTAACATTTAATGAAGTATTATAAAAAATATAATATATAAGATATCTGTTTAATAGAATTTGAATGTACTAAATTATGATTTATATTTATTATTTAAAAAGTTGTAACTTTTGAGAATTGAGTTTATGCTAAAGACACATTGTCTCTGGAAGTTACCGTTGTTTCGTCATTTTTGGCACTTATGGTGATATGTCAAATTCCAAACTAAACTTGTCTGGGACAATTTCGCGTAGGTTCTTATATTATCTCTTTTACGTACTTTATATTATATACAGTGTATCTTATTTTAAATGTAGTTCTTGTCTAATAAAATTTGTATGTGATTTGTGTAAAGTGCCAAATTGATGTCTCGATTTTGTCGGTATTATGAATCAGTTTGATCAAAATATAAACAAAGATATGATTGATTCTGATCTTATTGACGTGGAATCCTTAGATTTTTCAGATGATCAGACATGGTGAGTACAGTATTTACCTTATTTATAACTTAAAATACCTACCTTTCTCCTGTAGAGCACAAAATGTGTGTCACATACCTAGATCCAAACCTGGCAAGTCTGTACCTGTTTTGATTATTATTCTTCTTACATTAAATCAGCTATTTGATTTAGTTTAAACTTAATGGTATGGCGTCTTATATGGCTTCATACTTAAAGAGTAGATAACATTTTATTAAAAATGTTTATTAAAATGTTAACTACTTAACAGCTATTAATTTCCTATAAAAATTAAATGTTAATCTTAGTTTGTTAAACATACTTTATATTAATATAATTTCACCTTGTAAATTATCCATATTATAGATTAGATAATTATTGCATTAAATTTAATTGTTTATAAGAAGGACTAGTTTTTATTTAATAAATGAGTCTCAAAATGAGCTTATATGTTTAAGATTGCAAAAATGTGTTTTGTTTTTATGAATATTAAACTTATGAACAAGTAATATTTTGTAATTAACACTTTTTAAGATTACCAAAGATTCAAAGTAATTTTTTAATAGCTAACAATTTATTTTTTTAAGTACTTTTTTTAAATAATTTTAAAATTTTGTATATTAGACAAGTATTGTTGTATATTTTTTTATTATATATTAATTTTATCATATTATAATAATTTAAATTAGGAAAAACAAATTAAAACCAACTTCAAAGGTTTTATTTCTTTTTTTTGATGAACAGGTTATATATTATCCCCGAGGACTCAGGCCAAAAAGTAGACATTGTGGAATACAACTTGTCCTGCGACTGGCCGATTAATGAAGATGATGATTATCTTAAATCTGAAAAGGAATTGTATAGTATATTGGATAGTCTCCTCAAAAGTAAGTAGAAGCTTTGCAATATTTAATGTAATTATATACTTTTATCTTATATAATTTTAAGTGTTGTTATTTACATAAATAATAATTTATGTATTATATTAAATACTAGCTTCACCTTGCTGCTGACTTTGTATGCATGGAATTTGAAAAAATCTTTGGACCTTTATTTTATAAATCTGAAATTAAATTAGTCTTAAGTTAATCCTTATTACATTAACTATTTGTCAGTTGGAGTCCCATCAAAATCAGTTAAAAAAGCTTTAACACTTACAGACAAAACTTATAAAAATGTAATTTTTATATATTTATTGTATATGTATGTGAATTTAGTTGGGGTTGTTTTAATATAAGAAACAGACAAATAAATTTTATTTATTTAAATAGATGGAAATAAAGGATAGATAAAAAATTACATCATGTTTATAAATAACATAATTGCTTTATTATTACCGTTCAATTATTTTGATACAATACTAATAGCTTCTGTCATGCATGAATAAAATTTAACATGCTCCATAGACTGTCAACAAAAAGTTTACTTATGTATAATACTATACATGATATTTTTTAAAAAATAATGCCTTTATAGTTTTTTTCTCACAGAGGTATTAAACAAAGTCTCTTCGAATGCATTATTCATATATTATTTATCTGTTTTTTGTTTGTATCATGCAAATAGTAGAAAATGTATCATATTATATCAAAGATTGTTTTAATTTACAGAGCAATTCTGTTATAGCAATCTTAACCTAAAATTGGTAAAATAATATAATAATAAAAGATTTTCTATAAGAATATTGTAAAGAAAACTAGATTCTCTTGCTACCAAGAAAAATAATTAAGTAAAAAAGATAAAGAATAATATTTAAAATGTACTTAATACAGAACTATAATTAATAAAACAATCAAATACAAATTACATATGAATTTGACATATTATTACAATTTTATTGTGAAAGTATAACGGTATTTATAAAGCTGCCACTTGTCATCTTAATCCAATTTTCATTTTGCATGTAAAAATACTCAGAAATAACAACTGCATAAGTCATGGAATAGTTCAATGCCAACATGTTCATTTAATGGGGCTAATGTATCTTTTAATGTGTTTTTATTTGTTGTCATTACGTGTATTTCAATTGAACATTCTAATGACTGTTCTGTAAATAATACTTACAAACTTGATTACTGAACAAAGTTAATATTACGATTGCGTCAATCAAGACGCCTTTATGGCGCAGTGTGTGAGTTTCTGAGTGTATTCGAGTGGGTTGTAGGTTCGTTTTTAATGCGGAGCGTTCTTTCTTTTTACGTTTTTCTTATTATTTTTTTATAAGATATGTTATTTAAATAATTCAATAAATATTATGAAGTTATTCTAATGAAATCTCAAAAATTTATGCATTTTCAACAACAATACTAATTTAAGATTCATACATTATACCTACATTAATAATTCATTATAATAACGTAAACTTGAAACGTTATCAAGTAGGTAATGAGTAACATAAAAATAACTCAATGGCACTCACTACCGTTATCGAGCAATAAGACGGAGGAAGTGAACGAGGAAACCGACCTGTTGCACGACAATTTCCCAATATAAGAAATATTTTCTGTATATCATAAATGTATACAGATAGATATTAGTATACAGGGTAGAAGAAATTTCCGGTTTTTGTATCACACGTACTCTCCCAGTGATGCTTCCTATTTAGAGTGATCGATTATACTGACACGTCAGTGTTATAGTTAGTTAAGTGTTTATTATGCGCAATAGTTGCGGGTTCGACTCCTGCTCAGGTGATTTTTTTATAAGTGAGGGTAGTATGACCAGTATCATGTGGTCTACGATGACCCGCTTGAGGCGAGAAATGCGTAAAAATAAGCGCTCAATTAAGCAACTAATAACATTACGGATTAATATAATTTTAAGGTCTAGATTTTGTCACTTGGGAAATGCTTTTGCTACAGAGAATTGCCTAAACTAGAGTAACGGTGTATTAACTGTGAGAAAACAGTTGCTGCCAATGTTTTTTTTAGTTAAATCGAGCAAGCTTAGAGCGTATAAATGGTTTTAATGTTATATTAGTTCTAGAAATAAGTAGATATCGTAATCGTTTAGTTCACTGTTAATCTATAAGATATTTCAGTGGCTGCTAGATCTTTCAATTTTTATATATAATAAAATTGGAACGGTTCGCTATCTGTACATTGAAGATATATGAGTATAATTATAATTGGGGTCATTTATCAATGTATTAGAATCTAAAATAATATTTTTTTTACAATATCAATGTTTCGAAGACTTTACAGTAGTCCATGGTCATACGTTTTACCTGCATGAAAAGACTTACATGTTGTATAGCCTACATTAAGCAGTCGACGATAATAAGCTGCAGAAATATTTAAATGAATATTAAGATTTTTTGAATGCATTGCCTTTAAGGCATTAAAAATTTTGAGATATGATATTGCATTGCCTCATACGAATTATTATAGAATAATTATATTCTTATAGAATCAAAACATTTTTGCCTTTACAATTTTCTCGTATCATAAAAAATGGGCCCGGTCGTGGTTGTAAGCGTGATCGGTTGTAGGTTCGATCCCACCTCGAAGGGACGATTATATTTCAATTTTCATTTCTTTTTCCTATTTTATTTTTGATAAGATATGTCTTATCTGAAAGAATTAATGAAAATTGCACGGCGTTGTGTTCCGAATCCCGAATTCGGCGGGTAGCGATTTATGGAGTGTCTTGACACTATGTACTACCTGTTTACCCTACTATCCAGGATAAAAGCGTGAAGCTAAAAAAAATGTAAGTTTATCATAAAAATAGAGAGAAAGGGTAGTCTGTCAATAACTTACTATGACATTAGTACATTGTTATTCTTTTTGTATTAAGATAACCTTACTAAATTTCGCCAAAATGTCGTCGCTCGTGTAAAAACGTTATAAATAATGATACTATTTCCTCCATTATAGCTATACTTACCTACTTAAGTAGTGTTTCCGTTCCGCATTTACGTCGTGACAAATAGTATACTAGACGTTTTTATTGAAAGAACCGTTTTCTCACTGTTTTGTAATGATACGATATAACATTTTACTCGATTTATAAGATTTGTCATATGTTTTTCTTAACTGAACTATAAAATATTTAATACATTAACTTATATATCTAATAAAATCTATGAGTTGGTAGATTTTTATACATTTTAAATGAAACTATTTTAAACGGATTAATTGCATACATTTTGGTATTTGAAAATAAGTTTCGAACACTTTCCCGTAGTCCGTGGTCACAGGTAGACGGTCACGTTGCTTATCCTCTTCACAGCATCCGAAACTGAATGTTGCCAGATTTGCTTGGGACGGCCACGTCTACGCTTTCCTTGAGGATTCCAATCCATTGCCTGGTTTGGTATACGATCAGAACGCTGACGAAGTTTTATATACTTATTTACCTACATATTAGTGTATTTATTTGTAAGGAGCAAAACTGCCTTCGATGTTACTAAGTATGTACCTATAGGGAAAACATATTGTCATTTTACCGGTTTTCAATACAGCTGCAATGTGCAGTTTATACCAGTTATACACGTATTGTTGGCTTGTTTTCTCTTACGAATAATCTATTAGATACGCGAAGCTATTTATTTAACCTACTAGGTCAAACAGATCTTGTAGAAACACGAGTTGTGAGTTGTGAGTCCTACCAAAAAGAGAACTCTTTGGTAGGACAGCGTGGCGTTGAGTTCCGCCACTTAGCCCTCAATGCGTGATAATACACGAAAAGCGGTAAACGGAATGAGTTGATACTAGGGTCTCTCTGACTATCCGGCGTTGTTTTAGTAAAACAAGTCATTTCTCCATTTTCTGACCATTTTAAAATATTAGAAATTGGCACGAGATATTATGAGCAATTTTAACATGCTTTTATAAATTTATTTTTATCTATCTTCGTATGATATATAAGAAAATATTACAGCGCTTTTTTGACCTGCTTCTTGGCGTCTGAAAAGTTGCTTGAAAAATGACAAGTGTAGTATTCAACAACAATACAAAATTTATATAGCATGAACCTTATACCTTTAGGATAACGAAAATATTATTTTTAGCGTGTTCTTTTTAAAAGGAATTTGCTATTTATCAAATTATTTATATTGAATACAGATAAAGAAGCGCAATTACAAGGTAATAATGCCTATCAGTACTGTACTGAAGCCATCGTAGCGCAGTGGGACGACGTCTGACTGCAAACGTGATTAGTTGTGGGTTCAATTCCAACCTGAAGGAATAATTATATTTTAAATTCATTTCATTTTTCCGCTTTGGTAAGACAAAGCGCAGCGTGGGAACGCCAATCGATATTCAATGTGTCGATTTCCAGCGTGAATGAATCGACAGAGTTTCTTTACACTAGGTTGTCTGTGACTTCCATACCATGCGGAATAAAGCGTGAAGCTACTTAACAGCTTATGACGTTTTTTTTTCTCCCTCTACTAAAAAGTCATTAATTTCACTCAATACATAATGTTTAAAATTAAAATATAATATATTCACACATTCACGTACTGCTCAACACCTAAGTAACAGACCCAAATACAAAATTACACGAGATATCTAGAAAAATAGAATACTTAATATATGATACCGTTACTTTTTCTATATAAGTGCATAATTTTTTATACAGCTGTAGTAAAAGCCATGTTGAGGCCATGTGTCCTGCGACACAGCGTATGACTGTGTATAAATGCTATGGTAGTGAGTTTTATTTCCACTTACGGGAATGATTATATTTGAATTATTTTCATTTGCACCCTTTGGTATGGTAACGCGGCGTTGAGTTCCGCTACTGTATCTCTTAGTTCTCTCTACTTAACCTAACGGAAAAAAGCGTAAAGCAATTATTCTGCTACAAATGTACATATTTGTTCATTAGTATGAGATTGTTTATATTTTTGTGACTATTGTCTGTGGGAAATAAGAAATTATATGTATTGTTCTGTAAAGGTGTTATTTTACAGTTATTCGCTTCCAATGAAATGAGTCATATCTTGTATACATTTCAGTAGCACGGTCATTAGTCGTTACTCATTTAATTGAATAGGTATGCCTTTATTTTAATTGTGTTTAAATAAATATTAAAAAAAAATATTGTGGATTGTTATTTATTAATTGTAGGTACATTTGATCAATATAGGTTATTTAAAGTATAGAGTCAAGTGAGACTATATACTTTAAATTATTCGATTCTTTAGATTCTGTGGTCCAAATTCCCGAATAAGAAAATATCTATAAAAATTATTGCCTATACATATATATAATATTGTTATATATACGTAAATTGTAAAGTTTTATCGTGATCCAATCGGTACCTTTTATGTGAAAAGTAAAGAAATTCTAACAAAGTTGTTTATAATATTAGCAAGACTTGTAATTAGTTCTCAATGTGATATCGATCTGATATCGATCAATTCATTTTATATATCGAATGCAATATATATATATATATATATATATATATATATATATATAACCTAAATAATTTTGCAAGTTATAAATTATAAATGTACTACTCACGGCTAAAATAAAATAAATATTTTGTTTAGCTTAAATTACTTAAATCATTGAGAGCATTCACATGTCATTACTAACACTGATTCCCTTTCACTATGTTCAATAGATAATATATAAAAGAATAATTACCAAAGTATTATACCGAAACTTTGGCTTTACTGAGAGTGTGTCGGCCTTTACGAACTCATGAAAGCATTAAGTGTCAGAGACGTTTTGCTAAAGAAAATGGCGACTGCAATTTATCTGTCAGCATCATTAGAATTTACCAAAATACTCGACAATTCGAATTTTGCGAATATAATGCGTTATCGACAGGAAATCTATATTTTTGTTAGGTTTTATGTTTTAAATAACTTTTCCATTGAGTCTATCGCACCCCTTAACGAAATTATTTTTTATAAATCTATTAAAATAATATTGTATGGTTTGAACATCTTAATGAATGAAACAAATCAATAATTCTCAATGTCGGTCACGCTCGTCCCCATATAAATGGTTCACTTCTGATAAGTAAATCCTTGTATATAAAATATAATGATGTCATCGTATGCACACTACCTACGCTTCGATTATTATTCAAAACTGGTGCTACTGTCCTAGTGCTTTCACTTTCAGTACTAAATGTTTTAAATAAATTATAAGTTCCTTGTAAATTGTTGACATAATATTGACCTAGTAGAACAGTTTGTATCTGTAAATGCAATTGGTTGTGGGTTCGATCCCTAATCAGAGGATAGATATTTAAATTATTTTTCTGGTAAAAAAAGCGCAACGTTAAATTCCGCCCGTTAGCCGACAATATTTTCAACCTTGGGCCAAATATTGAAAATGTGTTTAAATTAAGTCTCTTACTATCTTGCTAGGGAACCAGGTAAAAAGCTTGTTATATAAATACTTAGTTCTAAATTTTCTATTGAATTTTCATATTTATAAACCTAAGAAAGAAATATGTATCACAGATTTAAATGCGAGTTCTACATAATAATTAACTTCGGTTGTACCGATGGTGTACTGATAACATAATTAGACGCTAGTTTATTAATTAACATAAACAGTTTATAATTTATGGCTTAAGAAATCAACGCCTCTTAATAATCATGTTTTACTATGACCGTTATGGTGCTAATAGAAAGCCGGAAGTTTTATGGCATCAGTGAAAACAAAAGTGACACCGTAGTACATTTAATAAGGGATTAAGGTCGTCGATTCGAATCCCGTTAACGCTTACAAGTGTTGTTTAGTGTATGAACGACATTTCCTGTCCGAATGATACGTTAAACGGTTAACTTCCGTTTTGAATTTGCTTGTGTATGTTGTGTTTGACATGTTTTATGTCTTTCAATGTAAATATGAATGACGGGTTTATTGATAGGAAATTACTGTTCCTTTCCTACGAGATTATTTTAGTTATAGGATATATTGTTATATTAAGCCTGGGAATATTTTATATAAAATTTATAAGGGACTTTATAATCGAAATGTAAGATAGAAAGGAAAATAGTATGGCATAAAGCAAAAAAACGCGTGAACGAAGTGGTGATTAGTAAGAGTTTACGCTTGAGGCACAAAAAATTGTTGTAATTATTATTACCAATCTTATCAAAGAAATTCAGAGCTTGGGAATGAAAAATTGAAATTATTAAAATACATATTAACTTAAAAATACTGTATTTATTTTTTTTTAATTACGCGACACTTTGTAAATTATAATTTAAGTTTTAGGTTTTTATTTATGTGATGTGTATATGCTCTTTTTCACTTGTTTATTATGTTATTATTAATAAGATTTAATTTAATAGCTTCACGCTTTTATCCCGCATAGCAGTGTAGGCAGAAAGTACCTAGTGTTAAGACACTCCGTACTTCGCTTTCTACCGAATTCGAGACATTGCGTGTTGGGTGGTGGAACTCAACGCCGCTCTTTGTCTTTACCAGAGCGAGGAAGTGAAAATAATTTAAATATAATCACTCCCCCGAGTGGGATTATTAATAAGTCTATTTATAATTTAATTATTTCTTTATGAGATATGATTTGTAAATATTTTGCATACATTCGTCTAGTTGGTTCATTTAGGAAGTAAATCGGTTAGGAGGTTTTGACTTTTGCGAATTTCACTTCATGTCAGCTCAAACAATCGTTCTACACTCAAATGTATCTCGCATACCGTATTTATACCGTTATTATTTTGCATTTTTACCTACGAAAAAAAATCTTTTCCAGTTTCGCTTTGAATGTAAAGTTTTGAACTTTAAGTATAATTATTGGCGTAGCTCCAGGGAACTTGTCTGACACTAGTCATTGCATGTAGTCGAGTGCTTTTACTACAGGTGTTCTTTTTTTTAATTTGTCCAAGTTTTGATTCTTAAAAATTGACATAGTAAAGCCTCTACTATTGTTTATCGCCTAGTAGTTACTGTAATTAATTACTGTAATTAATAATTTTGATAACAATAATTTGTATGAAACATACATCGACGTGATCTAACAGGAGAATATTCTATTTATGACAGTATCTTACGTCATTCTCACTAGTCCGTTCACCTTTGCACGCGGTTATCTAAGATCATCTTGTATAATTATTATTTAATATAAGTTTTATTATGAAATCTGAAATATTGTTTCCTATTTTAGCTTTACACAGCTTCATTATGGCAATGTTATATATAATAAATTTGTAGATTTGATCATTTGGCAGGTTTTGTGTATGTGATTATGTCGTATATATGATTAATAATTATGTGTTTAGGATGGTGCGGATAATTTTTTTCGCATACGTGTTAAGCCGTGGAACTTAACACTGCGAATCCACTTAAAGCGGCAAAATGGAAATAATATAAATAAGATATTTCTACTTAGACTATAATGGAAACCACAACCAGACACGTTTGCAGTCAGACGCTGTCCCACTCCACCACGCTACGTTGATCATTTTATTTATCAATAGATTATTTTATTCCTATATAATATACACTTTAGAACATAGTCGTAATAATATAATTTGTTTCAGATGACGTGGCAACACCAGACAGGCATAAGTTTGATTCTCGGACATATGTTAGGCCCAAAAAGAGAGTACAAAGGCCGAGCATCCAAAGCATTGTGGAAGTTGCTTCCAACCCTTCGTCTATATCGCCCCACCCTTCCCTTAATCAGTCAGCCAACAAATATCTTACGTATAACAAGTATAGCAACCCCTTAGGCCCCATAAGCCCTATGTTAAGACTGAAAACGTTCAACGTGGATACGAATACGGACAACAGTCACATAGTAAAAGATTTCGCTATGAAGAGGCGGAGTTTGGCTCAAGATGATGATCCGCAGGTAATTATAAAATTTAGGGCACGATCATTAGAAATGTCGAGTGTGTATTGACAGTACGCTTTTGTAATGTAGGTGTGTTGGTGAAATTATAAAGCGTTGTTTTTTTTGATATTATGGTTTGAAAATTATTTTTTGTAGAGGTCTAAAATTGATTTAGATTTACGTCGAGGGTTATTTTGAAGCTTCATCTTTTAATAAAGCATGGTAGTCGGAGAGAATCTCTTTATGTCCGAATTTGAGACTTTGTGTTGATTTTCGAAACTTAACGCCGCTCTTTGTCTTACATGGGTGGTGAAACGAAAGTAGTTTAAATATAATCATTTCCCCGAGCGCAAATTGAATTCACGGTCAAAAAAATGAATTCTAGTATACTTGTTTCCGTTTCTAAAAAGTGCATAAGATACTATTGTATGTACATATAAACTATTTTTTTTCTCTGATATACTTTAAGCCAATGACGTGATTGATACTATATTTTTTCACTTTTTATAATGAGCAAAGATTTTGTAAATGGCCAATTAATAATTGACATGTACCAAGTTCAACCAGATATTTCTAGTGAAATATGAAAATCATATGTCTATAAGGACCGTCCTACTGTTTCATTGAAACGGGGTAAGATGACCGATCCAAACTTTTTGAAAGAATATATCTAAAGAAATTGATTACTTTAGAATCTAATACCCCATTTTTTTCACCAGATCGATCTGGTTTTCTTTGGTATAAAACTAAATATATGAATTAAGATTTTTCGGTTTAGATTTAAATCCCCTAAGACTTGCGCCAACTATGCGACAATTACATCTAATTAGTCTTAATGAGAAGCGTAGTTCATACTTTGGGTATATAAATAGGCTGAAAGTGAAAATAAGTGTATAAGATAACATGAATGGTCTTAAAAAATTTTTTTAATAACTTGATACATACCAATAGAATGTTTGTGCCTGTAAAATTTAGAAGTAATACGTGAAGTAAGTCGCGTAGACACGATTCAAAATCTTTATCATAATCTCATATACATATATTAATATAGCAAGATTACGATATCAATAATAAAGATACGACGTAAAATAATTTATTTTAATTTTGCTTATATATTTATCAAATATTTGTAACTACGTTCTAAAGTAAAAAAATAACATGATTGTCAAAGATCCCATTTGCCAAATTTTAACACTATGTAAAAGAATATAAGCTGAATATATATACATTCACGCTTTATCCTGGATAACTATATAGTCAGAGACAACCTTGTGTCAAGACACTCCGTTGACTGCTTTCCGCCGGAAATCTAATAAATTTTAAATGCTTAATTTATTTGAGGAAATAAATTGGTTATTAATATAGATGTGAGTGGCGGATCTCAGCGCCGCGCTTTAGTATTTATAAAACTTGTATATTAGTTTATTATATTATATATTAGTTTATAAATATATAAACATATATATCAGTCTGACGGATCTCTAGAATTGCTAACCTATTTAAGATCGTTGAATATGCAGCAGTGTGTATATTCTGCCACGGCCTTGACATTTAACACTAAAGTAGACCATTATACTCTCATTACGAACTTATGTCAAAGAAAGCTACCGTCTATATTTCACACATCAAGCTTTCATGACAGTGCTAATAAGAAGTGGTTTTATTATTTTTTTATATAAACTGTATTTTTGTTGTTAGAGTTCTAAGGTTTGTGAATACAATCCTTTAGGTAAAATAAACCTTCCTGGAAATAGGCTCTAAGTAAAAAATCCTATACGCAATGCCTTTAAAATATTTTATGTTTATTTTATTTAAGTTATGATTTATTGATCATAATTATATGACACATTTATAAGATATATCATAAATCGCATAAAGCATCTTTTTCAGAAGTACAGTGCCTATTTTAGTTGCAAATTATAGAACTTGAGAATTAGTTCTCGTGTACATTTCAAAAATTAGACTATCTAATGTACAAGCTTTTGTGCGTATAAAAAAAAGAGTATAAATATTCTAAACGCACAATAGTATCGTTGTATGTATGACACATACAAATTCAAAATCGTTATACTAAAAAAACATGATTTAAAATTGACTCGGAATTAAATCAATATATAAGTATATAATGAGTATTATTAATAGCAATCTAGAACGCGGTCAAAAATCTCATTGGATCTCTTGTTAATCTCAATATAATTGAGAGGAACTTGAACCGGCGCAACGTCGCGAGTAATTTATGCCCCCATTGATACGGTTACAGACGGTTTGGTAACGTCGATCTTTTATAGATCATATACTTTATTAGCAAATGTTAGTAGATATTTGTTTATTGTACGTTGTTTTCTTATTTTTATGTATGAATACAGGAATTTTATAGTCAGTAATATAATATATATATTGCCATTATTAAAATAAATTTGCTTTATTTTACTTAATATTCTATTATTTATTACTTTTTTAAATTAATTGAATAAAAGAAATAAATTAGTGATATACAGTAGCTTGTCTATTTTCGTTTGTATTTGGCTTTTATTTAGCTTCACGCTTAGTAGGGTAGACACAAAGTACCTAGTGTCAAGACGTTCTGTACTCCGCTGTCCGTCGTATGTTGCGTGTTCAGTGGCGGAACTTCACGCCCCGCTTTGTACTAACAGAGCGATGAGGTAAAAATATTTTTTACATAATCATTTTCCCGAATGGGAATCGAACCCACAACCGATCGCGTTTACAGTCGGACGCTGTTTCACTAGGCTACGACCGGCCTCAAATTGGCTTTTTAGTCATATAATTTATGGCTTTTTATGAATAATTATATGTTTATACGAAATTATCAGACATATTTATATTGTATATTATAAGATAGATATTTTATTAATTACTATAAAATGATAAATGGGATTAAGGTAACAAATTACTACGCTTTCTTTGATAAATTCATTCATTGGAGTCTTTAATTATTTCTCTTGTTTCCCAAATATTCAAAAGGCAAACTTGATATTTTATCACTCTTATTTTTTCTTTGTTCATTTGAGAACGTTTTTAATTATCTAAGCCTCGAGGGTTTTAAAGAGCAGATATTAACCGACTTTTAAAAAAGACGGGTCTGAGTTTTACCTATATGTTTTTACTTTTAAAGTCGATATTTAAAAAAATAAATATTATCGATATGATTATTAATTGCGCACGTAAATAATACTTTAGAAAAGATAACACTTATGATATCATATCTATGTTTTAGAATTACATTACAGTGTGACAGGTCTAACGGCTAACTAATAGGCCTTGGAAAGCTTACATATTTTAAGCTCGGCTTAATTAATATTCCTTAACAAAAATTGGTTTCAAGTCGACTAAAGCTACCACAAAATCTCATAATAGGATTTCCTTTAAATATTCCATACTTCATACTACAGTAGGTATACTATATAGTCGACGTAACTCGAGTAACAGTTCACCGCAAAGGGAGCGATATTAATTCCTACGTGATATATTATTCTTAGTATAGCGTTGCGTAAAGCGATACTTGCGCATGCTTTTGATTTATTTATGTACTCTTATACTAATAATGAAATAAGATAAGCTGAAATATGCTTGCAAGCGTCTAAATATACTGAGCGGGCGTCAATATTATAGTAGCTTAGAGTTTAGCTTGAAATAATGTTGTGACAAGTGGATTGTTTATTTATTGATATATCACAGGTTCATATACTGTATGGTTCATATAACAGGTTCACATACTGTGTGTGTGTGTGTGGTGAAATAATAAAATCAATAGTATTGGCAGATTTATTAATTATGTATACATTAAAATTTTTCATTACTTCACAATGATACACAGACAACGCACCTGGTGGAAGTATTATTATACTTGTAGAAAAGTGCTGGTATTTGACATGGCTTTAAAAGGGTTTAAGCGATCAACCAGCCTTTTATTGTGTTTTCTTCTGATTTTTTCTTGTATCTTTATATTTAAAAATTTTATTGACAATGAAATGTATATATTTTATTTGAATTTATTGACTTTGGAAAGTGTAGGGATTTTCGGGAATTTCAATAGTATTGGCAGAAACCAGGATTAACATGTTATAGTTGAAAACATAGAATAGTAATCCCACGCACACCACCGACGACAACTGGTTATGTATAATTTTAAGTACATACTTCTATGAAGTTAAATACGAAATTGTACTAGTTTTATATATCAAATAGCACAAGTTAGCTTTCATTAAGAATAAAATTGTTCAGTTATTTGTCAGTACTGTTAAGCTTATAGTAATTATTATAGTAGGATAAATTGAAACGTTTCGCAATATGTCTACTAGAATAAAAGGTCTCTAAATACTACGAACGAGAATCACAAAGCAATCACGCGAAACGCCTGCAAAAGATCTTCATTGGCAAATTAATTATTACATCCATACATGCATCTGTGTAAATATGACTGTATGTATATATATATATATATATATATATATATATATATATATATATATATATATATATATATATATATATATATATATATATATATATATGTGATCTATCACCAAAAACTTGTATGGTACAGAAATTATTATAAAAATATTTTGAAATTCCAGGCGATGCGATAGGTTTGGTTTTTGTAAAACAAAGAATCTAAGTACTCTTAAAGATTAAACATTCCAAGGTTCTACAAGTCCAATTCTTACAATAAATCTATACGCAATATACAATGGGCTATTCAAGCGAATATATATATTTTACAAGGTTTTAGGGTACCAAACCAATATGTTTTTATTTCATATTTTAATATGAGATAAGAACCATTTGACCATGTTCGAATATAAAAACATGATTTTGTACATATATGTAAATTAGAATCATTTTACAGTACAATATTAATATGAATGAAATAGAGACATTGTATGTCTCACTGTTCTCTAAATTTAATAATCATTTAAATTCAGTGAATTAACTGTGGAACTTGACCCCGTAATTTATCCAATCGAACTAGGTTATTGATGGTCTGTGTTTTACTCATATCTGCACTATATTGCACTGATTCAATTCTTAAATTGTAAACACATTAGTAATAATATGTACATAAATTGACAAGACAAATAGCTACAGGAAGTTCGAATGGACGAGATGATGTCACGGAGTGAGGCAGGTTTTAGTGCAACTTTGTCGTTTATTTGTTACATAATAAATAACAAATATAATTTTAACACTTAATTTGGTGTAAAGGCTTTACAGTCATTCTTAAGGACACATATGATATTTTAAAACAAATATAGTTTTGAAATAGCTATATATTAATACATGAAGGGTAAATTTTGGATATCTTTGGATCCGTAATTGCTTGACATACACTTATAAATTAAGTAACATAAACGTTTCTATAGCAACGCGTACTTAACACGTCCATGGGTCTTTGGTAAATGCATAACTGTTTATATATTTCATATATTTAAGACTTATTTAAGAAATACTTTTACAGTCACATTTGGTAATCACGATGCTATAAATACTAATTTAATGTGCTTTAAAGCTAATCGATGTCTTTGAGAGGATTTAAATTTAAGATATCCGCAGTCAGACATTAATCGGGCTTAATATAAGTGAGTAACTGAATACTTTCAAAATGTTTTCTTATAAGAAATCTTAAATTCCGCTACGGAGCGGTCACGTTTAAAAGAAATTATACGCTTTTTCATCAAAATGTTGTTTTTACCGTCTGACGCTGTTTACGTCATATATTATTGCTAGACTTGATATTATACAATACGATGCCAAGTTTATGTTTACACTGACTACGTAATATGCTTACTAATATGTTTATTATTATCTTATGATAACGCAAAGGTAGACTTGGCCTTTTAACCTAATTATAAGTTTCTATAGTATTCTGGAATATTTTTTTACTTCTAAAATATTATTTTTCAATTTTAACTGTATAATATGAGTGAGCGCTAAGAAGAAATATTTGAACAACGATGTCCCAAGTTTGTTTTTCTAAATACTCAGCCATCCGACTTCCTATTCGCTTAAAATAGCTGTAACAATTTTTAAAAGCGTAAACAAAAGATAGACGCCATGCGGTAGACTGTCGTGTTTTCTATATTATATGTTTAAATTTACGTTAACAACAATAAAATATTAATTAATAACATATTTTTGCACATTTAAAACATATTTGATATTGAGTCGTTATTATGCGCAATAGTAGTAAGTTCAAATCAAATTTCTTTTTATTCGGCATGTTTAAGGTAACTCATAAAATTTCATACATCAGTTATTTTATAATATACATATATTTAAATAAGAGGTATAGCCATAAGCAGTAAATCTTTTGAAATATGTCTCTCTTTTTTGTGGCAAAGGAAAGCTTTTCAGGTTCATACTATGACAATATTGTATTATAACTCGATGTACGACATGTATGCAAAATTTCAAGCTAAGCGAATAACAAGAAGTGAGTTAGTTAGGTTAGCGTTGAAAGATTATCTATATAGCTTTATAGATAGGTACAGGTGAAGTTAATAAAAGTGTGTTAATAAATGTGTGTATTTGTTATATAAATGATATATTTAGTGGGTAATTATTTATTAATCATTAGTTTAGTAGGTAATACGCGTTATATTACTGTAGGTACTGACAAATTGTAACTTCCGCTCGTGTAATCCTAATAAATACGTGTCCGTGAGTAAAATCAGCGGAAGTAACCTTTCAGACTTCCTTATTCTTGGAGAAATTATTATATTTATTCTTTATTTAAAACAAGTAAAAGACAAGTGCAGAGTTGAGTTTCGCCAATTCGAAATGTCGCGATTCTAGCCAAAAAGGACAGAAACGTATTTTTTACACTAGTTTGTTTTTTTTTATAATTATTATTCCCTAATTAACTAAGTTACATACTTTTCCTTTTTATATTAAGTTAAATTTATTAATAAACACAATGTCTTGGTTTACATTTACAAAAAAATTATATACTTCTTACATGTAAAATAAACACCGGAACAAAATGCACAACTAGTGTAAACAATACTTTTCTTGACCACATTGTCTCAAACAGGGGGAGGTGTAACATGCGGAAAATACTTGAAACACAATACAATGATATTTCATATCTGTCTAAAGCAATTCACTTTTATTATTTTGTTCGTAATAATATATTTGTAAGATAGCATTTGGAGATTAAAATCTAATTTTATATATATAATGTATTGTTAGGTCAGTCGTGGTGCCGTGGGACAGCGTCTAACTGTAAACATTACCGGTTGTGAGTTCGATTCTCACTCGGGGAATATTCATATTTAGATTATTTTTATTTGCTCGGTAAGACGGCGCCGAGTTCCACCACTTAACACGCAATGTCTCGAGTTCGTCTAAAAACGGAGTACGAAGTGTTTTGACACTAGGTACGTCCTGTCTACTATGCTATACGGGATAAAAGCGTGAAGCTAAAAGAAAGGGATATAATAAAACGATAATGCTTATAGAAAATAGATTTCTATATTGTGATAGTCACATTAAATATGTACCTTTCTTATTGAAACATATATTTAAAAGGCATTCATAAAAACATTCTTAAAAACATTTTGATAAGTTAAATAATAACATTTTGATAAGTTAAATTAACACATTTTGATGACAAATATCAACTTATTCTATTATAGATTTTAAGTTTAAAATTTAGAAGAGACGAGCTAAGGACAATGGAAAGAATATTGAAATCAAATTAACTTGTCAAAAAAGTTCTTTATTTCAATTTGTTTTGAAATAAAACTATTTTGAGCCCATCGTGGCGCAGTGCGACAGCGTCCGACTGTACGCAAGTTGTATCGTTGGTTGTAGTTTATATTTCTACTAGGAGGAATGATTAAGATATAATCATTCCACCGAGTAGAAATATTTATTAAATAAATATATTCCTTTCTCCGTTCTAGTAAAGCAGAGCCCGGCGTTGAGTTCGCCAAACAACAGAAAAAGTTTTGATTTCAGGCGGAATGCAGATAACAGAGTGTCATTACACTAACTTTTCTCTAGCCACGTTGCCTTGTGAGGTATAGCGTGATGCCGAAAATAAAAACTTATTACTTTAAAACATTTTATCTTGGTTACAGGGACTGACTGACTGGGTTCTAGATTCGAATCTTGCGAACTTATCGCTGTTTATGTGAAAATTTTGAAACGTATCAACCATTTGTTTAGGAACCAACAATCGTAACTGACGTTTGCATAGACGTTTGCATTTATTACTGTTATTAACAAAATTATACAACGTTATCAATGGATAAAATTATTCGTGTAACAATTAATTTTAATACTATAATATAAATTAAAACTGTTAACTTTTATACATTTATAAAAGTCATTTTAATACAATTATTCCTTATATAATTCTATAATATGTATATATTTTTTACTAGAATCTACACGGCTATTAAAACTGTTACTTGCGTATAGCGTAAATGTCGTGACTGCTATTAACTTTCAATTTCATTACAGATAAGTTTCGTATTACGTTTGATATTTTTCAATAACCAACCAAAAGTGATAAATATAATATTTTCATGCTTTCGCGTAGTGGAGTAGTCAGACAGAGCGTTAAGACACTTTGTTCTCCGCTTTTCGGCCGCATTAGTTACAATACAGGTTATGTGGCGGAGCTGAACGCCGCGTTTTATTTTATCAGAGCGGAGGACGATCTCACAACCAAAACTTTTACAGTTCAACCTTATCCACTATGCGATGGTGATTCATAAATAATTTTGAGTGATTCATAAATAATTAAGTCAGTTATAAATTGGATTCGTCCTGGTTAGTCTAGCAAATTTAGATTTTATGACATTTTGCTATATTTTTTCATTCCAAAAATAATTAATTTTCATTATAAGTACTTGGGTCTCATTTTACTTTGGGCAGATAGGCATTGTTTAAATTTTTCCAATTTATATTTTAGTCCAAACTTTTTAAAATTAAAATGGACCTCCCATTTTATAATTTCTTAAATTGCGCCTCATTCTTAAGTTAATAATATTGTAGAGGAAAAATTTTAAACTGTTAATGTTAATTTTATTATGTATCATGTTTTCTAACAAAACTCATACAAATTACAGGATATGTTTTAGCTTTACGCTTTTATCGCACAAAGCAAGCTAGATAGAAAGTACCCAGTGTCAAGACACTCCGTACTCCGCTTTCCACCGAATTCGAGACCATACCATAGTATACCAGAGCAAGGAAAATGAAAATAATGTAAATATAATTATACCCCCGAGTGGGAATCGAACTCATAACCGATCACGTTAACAATCAGACGCTGTCCAACTGTACAACGACTGGCTTCTATTAATAAGTAATACTGTGCTTAAAAATTCCAGTTAGAAGATGTAGATGTGGGATCAGAGGTGTCTGAACGTATAACTGACCACGTGCCGTTCAAGGCTATCAACATTGATCTATCACAGCCGGCGCATAACATACACAGCTCGTTCAACAAGTAAGTCCAAGTAAATTCTCATGTTTCATATATAAATTATTTTATTAGTATATGTATTTACTATATCAAAAATATGGAGAAATAATGTTTTTTTATCAATTTTAAAGTTTAACATAGGATTATTATGTTAGCATTAGTTAGTTTATGATACCATTAGAAGGTATTGTTTACGCTAAAACATTATTATGTATTGTGTATAAATAGGAAGTATTATGACTTAAACATCGTATATTTAATAAAAGTAACTATTGTGAAACTTTTTTGTCAATGTAGAAAGTAAATAGACAGATATTTAAAAGTAAAAAAGCAATAGGCAGATATTTAAAAAAACACAATTTTTTTTTCAATATATCTCTATTTAAAATTGGAATCGACATTTAATACACCTGGTGTTATTTAATTTACAACAATTGCGCTAAAAAGGTGTCAAGTAACTAAAATTACATTAGACTTACCTTTGGTGAATATAACAGTCTTAAGTATCAACAAGGATTGTATTCGTACCGGTTCTTGCTGGTCTTATGTATCTCAATGTGTAGTGTATGTTAATATATCTACACTCGCATATATGTTGTAAAACTTTTTACAGCATTATTTAAGAAAACAGTTAGTTTTTAAGTGGCATTCACGTTTGATTTTAGCGTTACGCTTTTATACCGCAGTATAGATTCGAAGTACCTAGTGTCAAGACACTCCATACTCCACTTTGTCTTACCAGAGCGGGAAAATGGCAATAATTTAAATATAATCATTTCTCCGACTAGGAATCGAACCCACCACTGCATCACGACTTTCTAAATAATTTTTGTTCAAAGCAAATTGTATGCTTAATTTTATTTAACTCCAAAACATCTACCATTGGTTCACTTTAGTTATGTCTCAGACCGGAGAAAAATCTGTTGTATTTTGTGGAAAGCGTGTCTAAATAATTACTACCGGATTTTAAATAATATGAGTTTATTATGTATCCCATTTTAAAGAAAAAACTTGTCATCCTTGTTAAAGATTGGCTTTCCCGTTACTTTATATAAAAAAACATATAAGCAGCTTCACGCTTTACCCTATAGCAGGGTAAACAGTGAAGTAAGAGTGTTTTGAAAGTAGTTCAAAAACTCGAATTTGAGACATTAGCTATTAGCTGGCAGAACTCAACGCCGTGCTTTTGTCTTACTAAAGAACTAAAACTAATTCACATATAGTCATTGTCTCGGGAATCGAAACCCCAAATAATTGCGTTTACAGTCAGATGTTCACTGCTTCACTATGACCACTAAATTACATATAAAATTACCAATTTTCATAGAATAAGTAAATTAACAAATAGGTAGTAGGTAGTAGTTAACAAATAAAACGAAAACAATAAAGCCAGACTTTCAGCCAATTATTCAAGATGACTTGGCATCGGTCTGATAAAAACCCGTGAAAGCTATTTGCTACAAAGATAATTGGAATTGTTTTCCATTGCCTAGTAGTATGCTATATAGCTTGTGAAATTACATAACGAAAATCTAAATTAAATAAAAGTGGTATTTAATAACTTCTGCTACACTTAAAATTTATAAAATCTAAAAAATAATTTAAAAATATTAAAAAATTATGATTAAGTAAGCCTTTAGAATTTGTAAGTAGTTTAATTACATTACATTGTAAGTTGTTTTAATTTTTCATTTTCGATTTCCAGGGATTTAATTTCTATGTATAAGGAATAAATATAAAAAAGAGATTTATTTTAACATAATATATATCTACGTGAAGTGTATGTAAGTGAAGTAGAATGAGGAAAGAGGTGTATAAATATAAATAAAGTTTCAGTATATAAATCTTTCTAAATAGCCTTAAAATATATATTAGTGTATAGCGCTATATTTTAGTGGCTGATAAGCTTTTTCCACTTGTCTTGTCAATAGTCGTTTATTAATAAAAAGTAATAGTTATTGTACGATTTTAACTTTCATCCGCGGATTGATGTATTATTCTGTGAGCAATTTTAACATTACTACGTAATGATTTAATTATGTTTTATTTTTATTTTACTATTATTTAATAAATTGCATTTATATTATATAATTTTACAATTTTGTTAATTTTTAAATGGATGTCTTAAAAATAAAATTTCTTTTATATTTGTCTCTTAGATAATTTGTTGTTGACAGTCTCTTCACGACTCAGTAATAGGTACTATATGAATTTTACACTATTTATTACTAGAAGTATTGCCATCATTGTATAAAATTTAAAACTACTTGTTTTGTTACTTGTGGTATAAGAACATATACAAGTATTTTTCCAATCGTAGTTCTTTACATTCATCTACTTCAAAGTATATTTTTGATATATACAATATTAGTCATAAATAAATAAATTTATTATTGTTTTTAGGGGTATGATAAACATGATGCACGAAAGCGGTAGTCTCAACATGTATCAAAGTGGGGAATCCCTCATGAGAATGTCGCCGCCGAGTCTCGTTTCCTCTCTCGTAATGGAAAACTCGGGAAACTTTAACCCTGAGTCATTGGAAAGCAGGAAATCTATATCGCAGAAGGATTCCGGTGAGATTATTGTAGTAGTTAAACTTTTATAAAAGTAGTTACTTACTGAGCTTAACTTGTTATTTTTTTGTTTAATTTCTGTTATGCTTGAAATAAATATAAAAATTAAAATAAATATAGATTTATTATTATTTTTTCACTATAATTAGTCCTTTTGATATCAAAGTCGACCGTAAAAGATTGCTTGAAGTAATGAAACCGCTTTTGCATGCGATTTATATGCACATTTTTCTTTTTTTGGTGTCGTGTGCAATAAATTATATTTTATACTATTCTAAATTATATATTTATAGCATATTTATTTAAAAATGAATTATTACTATATTATTTTATAGACTGAAGGCTTTGTAGATACTTTAAATATAAATATGAAGCCAAAGTGTATTTATATGAAACGCATAGTAGTGTTTAGTGTTTATCTTATTAATTTAATGTATTTCGAACAAGTTATTGTAAGAAATTCTACACATTTCCATGTAACTGTAAAGTTTCGTGCTCTATCGTTCGCCTAATTTTGTATTAATATATAAATTATAATATTTATTCCTCCATACTGTCGAAGATACCTAATGATTAAAATGTTTTTGAACAATTTAGTCTTTTTTTAAGTACATAGTACCGTATTAATTATTATATTATTTGTCTTTGTTGAACTTGATGAGAAATAGATCTACTTACGTGTTTTTTTATTTACTTTCAGGTCTACCAATATCAGGACGCGACAGCATAGATCCTATGATGACAAGTATGACACTTAGTATATTGGATGAAAAAGATATGAGCACCAGTTTCCTCTCACAGACCACGTACCCAGATAATGATAGCTTAATGGATTCGCTGCCACCAAGCCTGGTCAGTTCAGTGAACTCGTCCTACGTAGTATCAAATACGTCCAAAGCTAGAACGGAGAACACAGACACTAATATATTTAGTTCAGCCACTTTCACTCATCTAGAACAATCAGAGAAACTTCTCTCCGCAAGACCCAGATGTGCTCTATTCAACAGCTTTACTAAGCGGGATTCAATAAAAAGTACGGAAAGCTATACTAAATCTCGTGAGGAAGCGTCACAAATAGATACAGCTAAAATTTTAAACGAAAACTGTGACAACACCCCGAGTGTACCACAAACAGTCAAACCACTTGTTAAATCAAAGCCAAACGGCGAAATGAGTGAAACGATAACATTGCATTACGCGAACAACAAGTTCAGAAGAGACAATGATGCAGAGAAAGAAAATCTAAATGCAACATTCGAATGTGATAACACGTTTTACAAAGACGTGGGCATACAAAAAGCGGATTCGGCGAAAAATACGCTAAGCGTGACCCTAGACAAGCAAGAGCTAAACGAAATTATACAAGCTCGGCAGAAGTTATCGTTAGCAAGGAAGGCGTTACCCACCGAGCCGGAAAAGCCTCGAGATTTATCTCCCATTAAAACGATACAGCTTCCAAATCAAACTATAACTGTACCGCGACAAAGTGTGGAGAATGCATCGGAATTACTATCGAGGCGGAGAGCTATGAATACATTTGAGAAAGAGGAAACGAGGGAAACGCCGAAAAGAAGTGCAACGTTCAAGAAAGTGTCACCGAAATCGAGTGCAATGGATGCAACGGTGGTGTACGTGAAGACTGACGATAATAATATAATCGATATTAATTCGGCTACGCTTAATTTAATTGATTCCGCCGAACGGACTTTGCAACAAGAGGTTAGTGTTCTTTGGCATTTCTAACACTTTTATTAGCTTGATCTGTTTTTATTTATCTATTAATATAAGAAAATCTTGCAAAGCTATTTTGTTATTTCACCTAATTCAAATGTGCGTATGTTATCTGATTTGGGAAAAATACAATATTTTCATAGCATGATCTTGATTGAGCCCTGTCGTGGCGTAGTGGAACAGCGTCTGACTTTAAATGTGATCGGTTGTGAGTTCGACCCCTACTCGAGGGAGTGATTATATTAAAATTATTTTCACTTCTTCGCTCTGGTAAGACAAAATGCGGCGTTGAGTTCTACCACTCAACACACAATGTATCGAATGCGGTGGAAAGCGAAGTAACGGAGTGTCGTGACACTAGGTACTTTCTGTCTACCCTGTTATGCGGGATAAAAAAAATGATCTAGATACACGGTAGCGTGTCAAAGCTAAGTTCGAGCTAACAGAACTGGCGGACATACCCTATTTTATTGTAATTTACTTACAAGACTAAGATCAAGACTTTAATTTTCAAACAAGGTGACTTAATGATAATTTTGTGTGTTGTCGTCATATATTGCTCATTTTATTGCGTTTGCATTTATTTTTATTTGAAACCAATTTTTTTATATAAATATTGTTGGTTATTTTTTTTTGGTGTTCGGATATTTAATTCTGACTCAATACTAAGTTCGTAAGATCAGCTAGCCTTTAATAAAATATTTTATACAGGAATGGGGTCTCCAGGAGCGTGCAATGGTTGGTTCGTCTGAAAGTACAGGTACAGACACAGGCACTTTCAGTTCAAGCAGTCCGCCTGAGAGTGTACCCGAGAGTGTCGTCGACCCACGTTAGCTTTTTTAATATTTTTATTATTATTATTAGTCCATACATTTCGTTTGAAGATTTATATATATATTTTTTTTACTTTTTCATTACATAAAATGAAAACGTCTTCTAAGACTCAGTCTTTTCTTATATATGTTTATACGAAAGTATATAATATTTATGGGATTTCTTTATAGAAAAAAGGGTCATCGTTGTAGAGTTAACGCGTACTTGGTTAAAGATGAGAACTATGATGGGTTATGGTGTTCGTAGTGCATTAATAAAATTTAAAAAAATTAAAGAAAATATCTGGTCACTGTGATAATAAGTTATATCCAATAGGCAATGCTTATTTTATTGGTTTTTTTTATGCAATTTCGAAAATTATATAAAGTAATAATAAGAAAATACTTATATATATATTTCTCTCTACAGGTACCCAAGTAGCTTCAACACCATTAATGACATTCAAAAAGGGATCCAAAAATGAATTGTTAAATTTACACAACACGATATCCCCGATATACGACATGGTCGAAGACAAATCGTATACTGTGAATAAAGCGACGCCATCGGATATGGAAAAAACGTACGATATGAATGCAACGGTCATTAATAGCGCTACTATGGTTAAGAAGAGTTCAGCTAAGAGGGACATACTGGCTAGGAATAGTCCGGAGAAGAAAATCACATCGCCAATACAAATACAAAGAACTTTTAGTCGAACGTCGCCGAGTGAAACAGGTATATATTTTTTATTTTATCTATTACAAATGTACATCATTATAAGGATAGGGATATTGTTTATTTATAAATCAGTCAGTTGTCAGAGTTTTTGGTATTTAGCTTTTGGTATTGTTTATGGTTATAGCCTTGTCTGTATGTCACATCTAACGTAAGCTTACTAAGTTTCTATTAGGTAGAAGAGCTTGGACAGTGGGAAAGAGCAACTGTTGAGTTTCTCTGTGGCTCTTCTCAGCAGACCTGTCTTCCGAGCCGGTGGTATCTTCCTATAGGACTGACAATAATGACGCTTGTGTTGATTGACGACTCTGAAAGTTTTTGTAAGCAGCCTATTTGAATAAAGAATATTTTGATTTGGAGTGATGATGAAGGTTAATCCATTTCAAACGGATCCCTTATTTGGCTTGCAAGTCACAGACATTTCCCGAGATGCTCTCCCCGTAAAAGTTCCCTTAGTTAAAGTGCAGCGTGCACAACATTTTAATTGTCGCCCGCTTGCTCGATTTCTGTCGACTATAAAACGTAAAAAATCGTGACATCTTTGTACTCAATAATACTGCTCAAGAAAAGTACATATTAAATGTCAGTTTTGTATGCTATGAAGTTTAGTCTTTACTTTTTCTGTAAACCGTATAAAATTTTACACGCAGCAAAACTCAATATTACTGCTGGTATTCGAACGCATGCATCTCGTTTACCTTCAAAGCGCTCAGACCCCTGAGCCATGTGTTACTACCTCTCCGATTTCCAAACTCCTCTACCTATCATTTTTAGTCGATACATTAATATGCATAAGATGATTGTATAAAACTGTATAAAATATATAAACTCTTGCGTTGGTGAGTGTCTGACAGACAACAAACAGCCAAAACTCCTAGACGTAGAAACCTGGCATTTGGTATTTATGTTCCGAAGAGAGTACAGGGAGGTACTAAGCGAGGAGTTCCCGAAAGTAACTGAAACACTAGACTAGAAGGACTGTGTCTACAAAGAAACTTGTCTTGTCATTAGATAGCTTGGTACAAGACTTATACTACAACATACATAAGACTATTGATGCTAAGAGGCATAATATATTATAAAGATATATAAAAAAATGTATGAATGAATGAATTTTTCAGGACCCTACGGTGCAATGGCTCCGCCTTCAGGTGTTCCAAGGAAAACAAGCCTGCCTACATCGAAATTACGACAGTACAGTTCTCATAAAGAACTCAATAGGATACCTGGTTAGTATTATATTGAAAAGTTTGTTAGTATAATATTGTTTTGACTTAAAATAATTACGTAAATATGTTTAAAGATGTGTTACTTTTAACATATTAATTAAATTTGGTCGATGATTTGTGTATTTTAATTTTCAATTTAAAATTGACAACTATTCACTTTAAAGTTTCCAAAACCATATATACCTTTACAATTATATAAAATATATATCTACATTACTTTTAAAAGAAGATTGTTTTTTAATACAGTCCTAATATTAACGATCCTAAAAAAAGTTATTCAATTTTACGCCTTCGTTCGGAGATGCTCGTACTTATATTTCAGTTAATTAAGTATGGTGACAGGGGAGGATTAAAAAAAAAATTATACATTTTTTTTAAAATACAATAAGTATATTAGTAATCATAAAAATGTACTTCGTATTAAATGTTTTATTGTTATATTTTCTGCACCTGGTGCAGTGCATTGAATAAGTTAAGCGAAATGTAACTCGGTGATCTCATAGTAGTCTGGAGTCTTTTTTGTGACATATACTATAGTAGACTCTTACATATTCCGTGCCGCGGTCCAGGTAACCCGCCGCCCACAGCGGCGCGCGTGCTGGCGGGCCGCTCCATGGTGCGGCGCGGCGTGTACGCGTCCAACCCGGCGCTCAGCCCCACCGCGCCCGCGCCGCCGCACACGCTCTACCAACCGCAGAACATTAGGCGGGGCTCGTGCGTTGTCACTGGGTTCAGGGTAAGTGGTATATTGTTTATTTAACTTTTTTTGTGGAGACTCTATTCACTTAAGATTGGAAAATAAAAAAATAAGAAATTGCAGAGAGAAGAAGATCCAGAGAAACAAGAGAGGCCAACGTTAACCAACCCTCCTGCGTTAGTTCGACAAGGCACGGAGACTTTGCGGCGAGAGCGACCTGCGAGCCAACTGGTTGCGCCGAGAGACGTGAGTAGAGTGGGAAGTGAGAAAAGGGAACGGGGAAATGGGGAACACAGAATGTAGAAGTGGGGAAGGGGGAAAATTATGTGTTTTTATTGGAATAATGGAGTATATGTTGTTATGGTGTGAGATGTTCGTAATGATAAAATGGTGCGGAAAAGAAGGGAAAGGAGCGATATTTATAGGGCTTACTTACATTTAGGTTACAATGTAGTAGATATGTATAGTAAGGTAGGAAAAATGATAATATCGCCTCCATATTCTCGGAAAGTGGGTAAAAGTGGAAATAACTGATGATATAGGGATATATAAAAAGGGTGGGGATTTGGATGCTTAATTTTAGGATGTAGTGTAGTGGAAATAAGGGGTGTGGGAAGGAAAGAATAAGATAGTGGGAAAAAAGGGAATTTGTGGATATGTGCGTAGAGGTAAAGGTGTGGATGGAGGGGGATGTTTATAGACCAATAGAGATATATGAGATATTGGAAAGTCAAATATTATAGGTGTGTGTTTTGGGATATTCCACGTAACGTTTCTATGCATATCTAGCCTCAGATAAGAATATATACCCTGGTATATATTCGTATCTGAGGCTAGATATGCATAGAAACGTTACGTGGGGAAAAAGAGCTGGAATATTCATACGGGGAAGTTGATATTTTGTGGGTAATTAAAATATTATCTAGAAATTTATAAGGAAACCAAAACATATTCATTCATTTTGTTCACTTTCAATTTGATAATTATTTTTAACTAAATTAATCTTATTAATAACATGAGATATGGTGCTTTTATATTATAATCAAGTTTAATGAACTTGTTTAATTGCTAATGAAAAAAATGCTTCGTAATTTAACAAATGAATTCAAACCCCAAACGTGTTTGAACGATTTTTTGTAAGAGACATAAACAATTTTGAAAATTTTTTAATGCTTTAAAACTTTATTTCACATAAAAAATATGGTGATGGTGGTACTCTTGTGTTTTTAATAAATGTTTTTGTAACTAATTTATTGTCATATCGTTCATTGTGTTTTTGTGTTAACACTGTGTTTGTTTTTGTTTACATTTTAAATATGCGATATTTTTTTTATTGTTATATGTGATTTATTAATAGAAAATATTTGAAATAAATTAAATTATGTTTAATAATTAGTACCTGTGTGGTCTATTAAAATCTTATATTAACAATTATTTTAGTTTTAATATGAGTTTTTAAACATACTTATATTTGATAACTCACACATATAAATTTTTTTAATTTCATATATGAAATTTGTATAATTTTACTTGATTTCCATACAAAAGTCGCATATTTATAATGTAATACAATATGATGTCAGTTACGCCTGAGCGTGGCGAGCGGAGTGCCCGTCTCCCGCAACCAGTACGCGATAGTAAGTTTACTTACTAAGTTGCTTATTTGTTTGTTTGTTTGTATGTGGATATATATGTATGTTTTTTTTATCAAGCTATTATGATTTCCTATTTTTTTTAATTATTGCTTTTGATTGAGATTGAGAATTCACATTCTCTGTCTTCTCGTATTATTTTAGCCTGTTTCTAAATTAATAATGTATTATTTTTTATTAAATTTTATATTAAGCTAGTGGTATTGCAAAGTTATATACGCGTAAAAAGTATTTAGTCGTGATTTAAAAGTGAGATTATAACAAAACTATGTAAAGCTTATATTCCAAGACTTGTTAGTAACTTTACATTTGAATTGTACACTCATACATACATATTTACATATATTTTAATACTTATTGTTTATTTTAACATATTTGCATAAATATAACTTTTTCAAAATGATATTATATGATTTCTTAAGTTCCTTTATTTAATAATAAGTTTTATTTAAATATTATAATTTAAAAAAAAAACAAAATTAAAAAAAATCTGTTTTAATATGGCTTATAAAAAATAAATGCATGCTATTAATTTTATGTTAAATGTATTCGAGTAATATTTCATATTCATATTAATAATTTGATAATCTGCAATTCATTTATATGCTAGTATATTTTAGTCCATTTATGTGTATAATATATTATTTAATATATTTTTATTTATTTAATACAGCCTCCTACAACTAGGCCGTATTCAATAGCGGGATCGTCGACTCTGCGAGTGTCTCGACCGACTACCGTTCCTTTACAAAGACCACAAGGTAAAGAAATATATTTTAATTATTTTTAACAGATTCACGCAATGAATACATTGTTCTTAAATTAAGTATATACGTTTAGTTTGAATGATCTAAATTAGTCTCTTAATGGACGCGTTCCACTAAGCTATAACAACGCTCTCAATGCATTTTTAGAACCGTTCTTTCCACATAGCGACCGCGGTTGCCGTAGTTGAGGCGAATACGACACTCGTGACGTCACGCGACGTCCGCGACGACACACCAGAAATGGTTGTTAGGCGAGAGGGTATAGAAATTGGCGGTTTTTTTCAAAATCCAAGATGGCGACCGTGAAAACAAAAAAAAAAAATAAAAAAATTACAGTTCATTACTAATTAATAAAGTTTAATGAAATTATACAAGTAAAAAAATACAAATATGTTGGTTGTTACAAAAAAAAATGCTATAACATCTCTTTTAAAAATAAATAATTAATATAATAATAATATTATGAATAATAATAGTAATGAATAATTAAAGAAAATATTTTTGTAGATTATAACCCAGCCTATTATTTTTTTTTATATATTTTAATTTACCTCCACGCTCAAAACTCTATAAACCATTCTATTGGGGGTCACAATCATAACGCTCCCATGCAAGTGGAACTGGAAAAACTGCGACATATGAGCATCATCGTTGTGAACGTTACGAGTGAAATGCCCAATTTTTACGTTATATAAAAGAGATACAAATCATTTAAAAAAAATTAATATATGTTTTTATCCTAAATGTTTGAATAACTCTTTTAAATAATGTTAATAAATAAATAATGTTTTATATATGTAGCGTGCACAGTGGCGCCCCAAGTGGAGCAGCCGCGGCCCGTCTCCAGCGACGCAAGAGTGTCGTCTCTGCCGCGGCCCTCCAGGCTGCCCGCTCCGAGGCGGGCTTTACGGTGAGTTCTTATTATTATTTACTTTTATTTATTGTTTTAATTATTAGTAATCAAATATTTCATTACTTTCCATCGAAGACTTTAATATTTGAGCGGAAAAACAAAAATTTATTTGATTAATATATTGATATTAATCAATTCCCACTCAAAGGATCGCCTTTGAGTGGAAATTGAACCTACAACATTACTCACGCATAGCTTATTCAAATGATTAAAAAATATTTAAATCCTAATATTTCGATTCCAGACCGCCATCAGTGTATTCGGTAGCCCCGACCGATATGGAGCAATACTGACAAAACGCCTGCTGTGCCAACATACTTGGCATATTCAACTAATTATAATTAAAACGACTGAAATATACTAAAAATACTGACTTTTTTATATATTTAAAATGTTCTCTCAATACATTTAGTAAAGCACTTTGATTTTTCTTTGGAAACTTTTTTGGAAAATATTGAAGTGATCGTTTATTGTGTCTTTATTATCTGTTTTTTTTTTTAATATTTTTAACATTACTGTGTAATGATGTTTAACTGTTGTTCTTTAGGTTTTTCATTTTTCGTATGTGTACAGATTATAAAGCAATGTTGCCAGATACCAAGTGAGATTTTTAACCGAAATTTAAAACAAAAATGTTTTGTTAAACTATATTATTATCCCAATTTTCTAGTATAATCTATTCTATAAAATAATTTTACAATACTATAGTTTCGATGTATACTTGTAATCTTTATAAATATGCTTCCTTTGTGTATGTTTAACTTTAAAAAATAAATGTTATTTGGTCGTTTGGCAATAAGTTCCTTGTAAATTACATTATTTGAATAAAATAGTCTATACCAGATAGTATGTTAGAAAGAGATGAAATGATTTAAAACAATTTCTATTGATTTTCATTGTAATTATGAGGTTCATAGTATTTTCCATCTCTTTCTTTCAAACATACTTTGTATATTGTCTACTTTGTAAATGTATAATATATGCATGTTTCCTAAGAAAAGAAATTTTTAATTAGAAAGGCCAAGTGATTTATTATTTGTTCATCTTGTTCTATGTTTGACAACTGTCTGAAAAATTTAATTAAATTATTTATTGAATATTTGTATTATAATTATATGATTGTTTTGCTTTATTGTAACAAAGAATCGTATAGTAGATATGTTTTAAGTATTTTAACTGTAAATTATTCAGTCAGTTGTCATATGAATCGATAACTTAAAGGCTTTCCAGTATACTTGTTGTCATTACTGACGGTCGTTTTGACGTATTTAAAATTTTTCGACATTTATTATATTTGTATTTATTTACCATTAGTAAATTAATTATGACATTCGAAATTTTTTTCAATTGAAAATTTTGTACATGTCCTATGGTGAGAGGGAAGAAATTTTCACTTTTCCGTACTGGAAAAGTTATTCCATTTCACCCTCATTGATTGTTGCTCTCTTACATGTGAATGTTTTGGTGTTCGCTCAAAATTCCAAATTTAACTCTCACACCAAGTTTTGGTACAAAGACATACATACAAATTAAGATATTATTTCTATGTTATTTACAAATTTTAGTATGTAAATGATAATAGTTATGAACGGATTTTGATTAGTTATTTATTTGTGGATAAGATTTTTTGCATTTTTTTTTTAGATATTGTAGAGTATTGTACATGGTTTAGATTTAAAACAATTGGATAACCTGTAAATTTTAAGTAGTGTATATGTATATATGTATATATATATATATATATACATACATATATATATATATATATATATATATATATATATATATATATGTGTGTGTGTGTGTATATATATATATATATATACATATATATACATACATAAATATGTTTTACGCACAAATAACATGATTAATCACGCTAAAACGTTGAAATGTAAATCTAATATAAACTAATAAATTATTATTGTATTTTATTGTAACAATACTTAACCCTCTGAAATAACACATATCGACAGATTATATCATTGTGCTTTTTAAGTAAAGCTGTCGATACAAAAGTGGTATAACTAAAATTTTCGGAGATTTTTGTATGGAAATTTATGTTTAAATATTTTTTATAATTTTAGCAAAAAAATGTTGTTAGGCACTTTTGTATTGACTTCTCTTATATAATATATTACATAATAATCAAAAATATATGCAGTTGAATGTTGCAGTTAATATCACTTGTTGCACACTTTGCAGGTATATCAATGATAGCTAATTAATTCATTGTTTAATTTTTTTTTGTAATTTGAAAATTATTTTAGACTATGTTATTACAAGTATTAAATTTGAAGATTTTTCCCTATTGGCAATTGATACTAATAAATATTCCATACAATAGCTATGTAAGAAGCGCCTGGTGCGTACATAATAATCGTTTTAGTATTAACAAAGCTTTACGTGTGAATATATTTAAAGCTGTGTGTACATTGTGAATTTATTGCATAAGTTAATAAATTTAAAAGAAAATGTCTTAACAAATTGTGTCAGATTTTCTAACCAAATTGAGATATTATTGTTATAAAGATTTCTCTTATATGAAGAAATGAGTTTTTGTCTCTTTTTATTATTGTCGGTCATGAGAAAGAGATGGATATATAAAGTTATGTTCTTTCTCTGTCTACATATATTTCGGTATTAAACTACAAAGAGTGCAAATGTGATACCACGCCGTGTTTCTAGCCTTTTATTCCATCCGTTGCATTGCTTGAGACATACACATAAATAAATATACCGCCGTACGTTTGTTTGGACACGTCGTGCCTTATTTAGGTAGTTTAAGATATTTTGTTTTCATTTTCTAATAAAACTGTGTATTTACATGAAATGTGTTGTTTTTTTTTATTTGTTCCTTTTGAAATTTTAACTGTTTAACGTTTAATCCTTTGTGAATTTTGACAATTTGCGTGACGGTAAATATGAATTCGTGGAGAAATTTAAACTTGAAATTGAGTTAAATGATTATTCAAAGTTGAAGTTAGTTGTTGTTATCTTTCTTACTTTGTATTTCATACTAAAACTTAAAATATTTAGTTTGGTAAGACATGGTGTAACTTAAAAAATATATAATTTCCCATACCCAAAACCCAAAAATATATAAATTACCGTTTGCCGTACTTAACAAATATCAATGCTTTACAATAAAAAAATTAATTAAAAATGTAGAAATCGTGAACTTCAACGCCGCTATATCTACAATCGGCAGATACATTTTTTGACCAGTCTGTTCATTAATCAGACTGGCAGTTGGAGTGTACGGGAATTAAGTTTTTTAATTAATAATATATCCAGCCATAGTATCAATCGAGTAAAATTTAACAAAATAAATTGTTTTTATGTTACGGTATTTTTAGGTTCAATTAAAGCTAATACAAAGTGCGGTGTTGAGTTCCACCACTCAACACGCAATGTCTCGAATTCACTGAAAAGTGAAGTACGGAGTGTCTTGACTAAGTACTTTCGGCTAACCCTGCTATAAAAACATTTTTATAATAATATTGCTAATTGAAATTACAAGTAATTTGTTAGTTATCAAACTTAAAATCTTCTTGTTGTTAACTGGTTAGGGCAAATTGTAACAATATTTTTCAGATATACATTGAGTTTTAAAAAAACTTACAAGCACTAAATATGTAACGATTAATTACTTAACCGTTTCTTTTTTTATTTTCTGAAAATAAATATTTCTGTTAAAATTTGGAATCTGCTAAAATTTGGAAATTGTAATTATATATTACTCTTCATATTCAGGTCAGTTCATTTCTTTAATTATGGCGCTCCGAATTTGCTGGTAGAGCATAAATCATTTCGCCAATATCACGTTATAAGGAGAACACATAAAGGAGATAAAAGATAAAAAGAGCAAGGTGTAAAAAGAGATCCAGTAACTGTATTATTATTTCAATCAACCTTCACCAATAACAATATAAATATAATATAAAACTGTTGCGTTACGGAGTAACCGACAGACAACTAAAGTGAGAACGTCGAAACCTGAACTTCAGTATGTAGGAATCACGAAGAGTCTCTCAATCTCGAAGTTTGTAGACTGACTCAAGTGGTCACCTATAATTAATGAGTTATAAAGTTGTAATTATTTTAACATTTGAAATGAAACTATTTTAAACGGATTTATCGCGATTAATCGCGTATTATTAGTTATTCGGAAATATTTTTTTGAAAAGGCGGCGTTTCGAACACTTCATAGTAGTTCGTGTTCACAGTTCAATTTTTAATTTTCGCGATTTATGTAAAAATCGCGAAAACTAAAAATCTTAATACAATCACTCCTAAAAGAATCTTAATCATTACGACAGCCCCTATTCTCTTCGCTCTTCGTCCAAAGCACCGAAGAAGGTGATAAGACTGCAGATTATCTTGGCTGTTTTTAATTTTTTAAAGATTTGAATGGATGTAACATTCTGAATAGAGCAATTCCTTTTGAGGAGAAATGAATAAGAGGAGATAAATTTCCTTATAAATTTGTAATGTAACAAATTTCTAAAACACTTTAGCCGTCCTTTTTATTTTTCGACAATCAATCAAAATTGTATGTTCGGCCCTTTACATTAACTACTTATCGAGTCGTGGAGTTTTAGGATTTTAACGCTGCCCAGGTAACTCAAGTTCTTCGAGCCGCCAAAGTTGTTTGTTGTTCTACACAACAGCAAAGTTTGTCCAGGGTCCATTCCCGTATAAAGCTAACATATGATATCGAGACTGATTAGACCCGATATCATATGTTAATTGAACATTATCTTGGCTTTATCTAAGTCATGCTTTCGGCTAAAATAACAATAGCGTCTGTGAATCTTAAGTATGAGAGGTATTTGACATCTATATTTACAAATCCATTTTTTTTCCGCTCAAGTCTGATCTGAAATAAGATAATCTGATAAAGAACCAAAGTCACGGACATAGCTCAAAGGACTAGCAACTGATCCAAGAAAAGAACACTAACTTATGGGCAACGGTATATTGGTTGGACCCCAATAGGAAGTACTAACCTCAAGTTCTCTTGTAAATGATTTATAAATATATTTTAGTTTTAGATATAAGACTATTTATAGTGGAAAAAAATAATTAAATGACAAGCTATGATCAATTAGGTGCAACAAGGAAAATAAACAAATAGTAAAATACGTATACGTTTTAAACGCAAACACCATATATAGTCTTATTTCAAAAAGATTTTCAAAAATAATGAAATCAACGGTACCTTCCTACAGTTTTCACATTTAACAACACTGAGTGTAAGCTGGTTGTTGGTTATAGTTACATTATCTCATTTAGTTCTGTAATTTTGTGTATAATTTTTTCCAAATCGTAGATATATATAAATAAAAATATATAGTTTAATCCTTCACATTTCCATATTTTTTGCTCAATAATCTACTTTTTGACCCATCATTTACAATATTAATTTGAACTCCCGGTGGAAACTTCAAAATCGTACGTTGAAGTTTTAAAACACTAAAATTAGATGATAAGCAATTTATTTTATTTTATATGATATGGAAGTATTTACAAACTATCTACCGTCAAACACAAAATTTATAATTTAATAGGCTTGAAAAATTAGATATGTTTTAGTTAAGATTTGAACCTGTTATCATTGTTCTATTTTTGATTTGTAATAACAGTGTTTAGGAAAAATAACATATATAAAAAAAGCACCAATTAATCTTTTACAATCTTAATATTTTTTTTAATCTTTAACATATTTATTTTATTTAGCCCATTTACATTATTTTTAATAAATATAATATACCATATATTATATTTATTAAAAATTATACAAATATCACCTTTTGTTTACATAATCAATGATTTTCTTAACAAAGTATACCAAATGTTACTCTAAAAATTATTCTATAATTCACTAAGCCATATTTTTACAGTAGAACTCAATACATATTCATATATATGTAAGACAATAAATATAGTATAGAAGTATCGGATATCGATTTAACACAAAAAGTTTAAAATAAATCTTTAAATAAATAATTGTTAAGAAATATAACTCTGAATATATTAAAAAATGTGGTAAAACTTAAAAGTGCTATTTGAAGAAATGTTGCCATGACAATAATATATAATATAGTTAGAAGTAGGCCATTATTATCTGTTACCTTAGATAGATGTGCGTGTGTGTGTGTGAAACGAAATCGCACGTTATACGCGAGTGTGCAACGTCGCGAGTGCTGTCTACTAAATAATTTTCGCTTTATACGTTTTTATTTTTATATATTATCCATTTAGACCAAGTGATTAGTAATGTAATAACCTAAAGTGATAACAATTGTGATATTTCGACGCAATGGCCATGAAAATATACAGTGTTTTCGTGTATGTGATCCCGTGCAATAGCTCACTTTGGTTGTTTGTCAATGACGTCTGCGTTTAGCGCAACGAAAAGTGGAATTGTAGTTTGATTGTGACAACTAGTGCAAACATAAGTTAATTAAATTGTGATAACCGATGCGAATTGATAAAATGGATGAGTGTTTTCTTCATTGGAACATTCCTAACACAACTGGGGCCATCGAAGGTGGCTCATGAAGAAAGGGTTAGTTTACCTGTTTTTTGTTTACGTTTGGTGTAGTACGTTATTTATTTACTAGACCCATGAGAGTAGATAATAAATGAATCTTAATTTGCTTCTCAAACGTCGTTTACGTTTGTGTAAACTATAAATTAGAGGTTATGATTGGTCATACATTTGTTTATTGTCAAATTTTTAAGTGTTACATCAAGATATTATTACATATGGATAAAGTGCATGTATCATTTACTGTTGATAGTAAATACGGATATGATAGTAGTCTTAGATTGAGGTTGGGATGTATTCATTCTCTTTTGTTACTTTCTCTTATCCATGGAGTGAAGGGAGCGACAGTGATGGCTAGATGTCAATCGTCACGTCTCAGAGCGAGACAGCGATCTGCTATGCAACATACACCTCTGTTTTCAATACATCACATATGATTACATTATTTTTTTATTATAACAAACTTTTCAATGTTATACTTAACCTGCAACTTTGTGTTATTTTTAAATAAATATTCAATAAGTAACTTAATAATACAAATTAAAGTAAAATTCTTTGACATAATGTTGAGTTAGTTTCTATGAAACAAGTAGCAAAAAAGTTTTTGAATGAAAGTTACTGTTAGTAACATTATACTTTACAGTATCATTAGATACAAAAAGATTGCCATTGGTATTCCATTATAACACTAAATGAATGTAAATAAATCATATTTTTTTCTTATGATGTTTTCCTAAGCTTTTTCTATGAAGACATAGATTTTACTTTCATCAATATTCTTCCTTCATACTTTTATTTTAAAATTTTTATAAGTACTTAAATTAATTTATATATATATTTAGTACTTATAACTATTTTAAAGCAAAAGTAGGAAGGAAGTATATTGATAAAAGTAAAATTAATCATTAAAAAAAAATTAAATTTTATCCATTATGTACATAAAAATAAATAAGCTTATATATAAAAATAATTAACTTGAATTATTATCTCAAAATATTATGATTAAACTATAATATATTTTAGAATCTGATTTATTTTTATAATAATTGTAATCTGATTTATTTTTATAATAGTGTAAATGAGTACATAGTTGATTTTGTAAACTTTAATAATGCTGGTGTATTATGAAAATAGCCGCATGTATATATGCATCAAATAGCATT
This sequence comes from Dryadula phaetusa, assembly GCA_032432895.1. Lineage (NCBI taxonomy): Eukaryota > Metazoa > Arthropoda > Insecta > Lepidoptera > Nymphalidae > Dryadula > Dryadula phaetusa. The sequence continues at coordinate 5,852,175 of JAOYRS010000080.1, forward strand.
ACTATCATACTAATAGCCTACATGCTTTATGGACTTTCCCCATGTGAATTTGCAAGTTACTCTAATATTTTTTTATGCTATTACAAATATTGAGTAATTTATTTATTCAATACATATGTATTTACAAAAGTAACACACTTCATAAGGAAAATAATGGATATATTTTTTATGTGCCATGTTAAGCTTAGTATTTATATAAATAAACATTTTAATAAAAACTTCTTCAATGAATTATTAATGGTAAAGTAATGTTGCCACACTTATATCTATCAGAATCTGTCCTTTTCTTTCTTTTTAAGTAGCTTTATATTTTCTAAATCTAATCTTATCTCAGAGGGCTAACCAATTTAGTATGTTTTAAAAACTAACATCAGTGATTACATAAATATTCAAATTTTAAAGTTAACTAATTTAATTATTAAATGTTCTAAATTTCAAATGCATTTTAAAACTAGTCTTAATATAATTACAATCCTAATTTATAATTTATATTACTTATATCAAAGAAAATTCTCATCCAGAGGAAATCAAATATCTGCTTGTTATATGCAAAGCATGTTATTAAAATAACATTTTTATTTAAATGAAACATTGTGGAAATTCAGAAAAAAATGTGCATTGCTTCCTTCACTCACAATTAATTTAATTATCATTATAAGATAAATTCAAATTATATATTTAAAATAGCTATGTTATACTCATGCTTTTTCAAATTATTGTTTTACACATATTTTTTAAAAAAGCTGTTTCACTCTTTATCCCTCTAGTAGGGGTAGTTACAGAAACCTAGTGTCATGACACATTGTTAACCGCTTTCCGTCTGATATTCAGATATTGTCTGTATGTTGACATTTAGTGGAGAATTCAATGCCATACTTTGTCTTACCAAAATGGAGAAATGACAATAATCGGACAATCCACCTCTGTCGGTAATAGTCAGACTGACTGCTTCACTTCGCCACAATGACTTCCTAATACAAATAATTTTTTCTTCTTCTTAATAACATGCTTAATAGTATAATACATCATATAGCAATTTAAAAGGATAGTGCGTTTGCAAAACATCATGAAGTCAAAGGGGTTATTAAAAATATTTTAACATGTGCAATGACTTCCTACTATGTACTTAACATTTAATTGCAAATATTGATTTACCCACAAATGTTATCGTACAATCATTTCCATGATAAGCTCCTACTGATACTGACACTTGCCAATATGTCAATGTATACCATTAAGTGTTTAAATGAATTGATTTTATTAAAATAACTTCAATGAATATGTTTATTACAAGTAATAAACATAACCAATCTGTCTATCTCTTGTTTTGATTAATATTTTCTGTGTTATTTTTTTTTATATAATATTGTTGATCATACAACATTTGATCATATTGCATCATTTTTAATTTTTATCTCTTGACCGTATATCTCATAGATGTTCTTGAGATGTCTGTAATTATTTGCTTTAATATTGAAATTTGTTTAGAATATTATTACATTAAAACATTATAAAAAGAACATTATTGAATTTAAATAAAAACTGAATGTGAAATTTCATATATAAACTAATATTAGTGCTAAAATGTGATATATGTCTACAGCGCCAGTGTTAGCCATCAAACATTGAAGTTAACCTATTTACATACTGATAACACTGAGGTCAAATACATAATACTTACAAATGAATAATTAGGTTGAAAAATATTGTACATTTTTGTACTTGCCTATTTAGTTTTTTATTTCTGTTTATATGACACACATATATATATAAATATATATATATATATATATATATATATATATATATATATATATATATATATATATAATAGATTTTGCTTTGATATAGACTGAAAACAAATATTTATTCTCTTCATTATAATTATCTTCATAATATTCTTATTTATTTTATTTAATTTATTTTTACAATGTTGTAAATTTTAAAAGAAACACAAAAAAAATATACTAACACTGAAGAAAACAGCAGGGCAAAAACAAATACATTGAACAGAAATAAATTCTACATTACTGAAAGTAGATACTGGTAGTCCATGGTGAAGAAGGTAACAAGGTGCCGCAGCTTGTCCTAAAGCTTCAGTAATAGGTAGTCCTGTGATCTCTTGGATAAAATTTAAAGTATTAAGCAATATAATAATGTGAATTTATGTAGATTGAAAACCTAACAATAATAACTTACTTAGTACATTAATACAAATACAACTTCTTAAGTGCAAACTACATCTATTGTTAAAGGACTTTTTGCCTTATTGCCTTAATATTTTTTCTGTTGAATAATCATTAGTTATTAATTTATAACGTCTCAGTCAGGATATAGATTTTTTGCTTCTAAAGTAGTTAGCATTGTAAATTCTTCATTGAAAGATGTACACATAATTTAACTATATATGCTTTTAATTTACAGTAATAATTTAGATCAGTTACATTGTTTTTTGAATGGCTAGCTAGGAAATCAACAAATAAAATAGTATCAACTTCACACCTATTTTCGAATAGCAGGACTATGAGCAATTTGAGACATTGCATGGTACGTAGCGGAACTCAACGCCGCGATTTTTCTTAAATAACTATCTGAATACATGATTGTTATGATCAATAGATAAATTTACTACGTGCTACGTGCTCTAGCCCATGATGGATACATTAGTCTGCGAGACGATAACTTTTAATCTCATTATTTCAACTATCAATGCAATTAATGTGCCCTAGATTAGCATATACGAAGTGAACTTAAATAACAAGTAACTTTATAACTTCACCGGTTGTCGATAATGGAAGCAATTAATCGTTGCGCACGCGCCATCTCGGTTCTTTATCGAAGCTTTACGATTGGCTGACCGCTCCAGATTGATAGCCCCCCTAAAGCAATAAACGAATTGTAAATGTATATAATTATCATTACTTTAGGAACATTACAATTTGAAAAATATTATTTATATGTTTTTATATACAAAAAAAAACATTTTTTATATATTTTCATATACAAAATTAGTTACGTATACTTCAAGTCATTTTGAACTAGTTTATTAGTAAATATTACATAAATCCAACTTTCAATTCTATTTTTGTTTATTTCATAAATGAGGACGGTCGTGGCGCAGTGGAAGTCGGTTGTGGGTTCGTTTCCCACTCGGCGAAATAATTATATGTTATTTTCATTTCCTCTCTCTGCTAAGATATAGCACGGTGTTAAGTTCCGTCATTTAACATGCCATCTTGGATTCGGAGAAAAGCTGAGTACGGAGTGTCTTGACACTAGGTACTTCCTATCTACTTTGCTATGCGGGATAAAAGCGTGAAGCTAAAAATATGTATATATTTCTCGAGAGTGTAATTTCATACAAGTTCTATTGCTCTCGCTTTTCAAATAATTTTTCATCAGATATAAGATTAATTAATATTTTTATTATACTTGTCTATATGGTTCTTAGTTATATAATATTTTACAATTAAGTAAATTTACTGTATATTATTGTATTATACGAAGTTGTTAATGCTAAATTGAGGGTTTACCATATGGGTTTCTTTTTTTATCTTCCCATGTGAAAGATGATACTCAAATATCTCTATAGGTATTGCACCATGATCATGCTATCATATTTCAAATATGTAGGATATTTATACGTTTTAAAATTGTTTTCAATAAATAATTATAAATTTTGTGAATGAAAAAAAAGCTATTAGCAGACAATTTCTGGTTATTTTACTGCCATAGTGTTTTTTCGACATGAAATGAAACGGGAACTATCTCATTTCGTAAGTATAGTCTCACTGCGCCATGATGGCCTATGTTTTGAAATTGGCCAATTATAAAGTACTAAAAATGATATTCCTTCAGTATATAAAGTTAATCTTTATCAAACTCAAACAGTCGTTTGCGATTATTTAATTCAGTTTAAAGTTGTGATTAATTTATAACTCGAGCTCTTATAATGGGTTATGCATGACGTTACAGCAACTGGCCTTGTCCCGATGCTCCCGATTCGTGGATGACATGAATCTAGTACATAGAAGTAATTTCAAATGTACTATTGTTATTATTACGATAAACGTTCGTCTATTATTAGAGTACTAATAACATATTATACTTTATATCAATAAAACCTTATTGAAATATGAATTGTTTTCATAAAAGATAATAACATGTACCTATTGAAATTTATTTTACTGAATGGTAAAATTTCCATCGCGACGCAGTGGTGAGATTAATGTATTTATTATGTATTACTTACTGTTTCGTGGTTTTGGGTTCATATCCGTATCTTTTATTCTTTTAAGTATGTGTATATTTGTTCAATAATGATTTTATAGTATAAATATGTATTTACAACTTTAAATGCAATTAGAAAGTAAATAGCGTTTAGGATGGATTATCGTACATAATACTAACATTATGCATTACTGATATGTTTCAATAATTAGAATCTGAAGATTTAACATACATATAAAAGTATTAAAATAATTCAGCTTTTTTACGCTTGCTGACAATATTATGAAGATGGCGATCGCTTATCTCAACCGTAATTACAGTATTGGAGAAGCCATTAATTTGGCCCACACCGAGATAAAGTGGAATTTAACTTACTTTTCGCTCGCTATATTAAAAGTGTAACAGTATTAAGTAAATCACATTCCAATTATCTAAGTGCGTACTAAACTGTTAAAGTTTATGGAGTAGAGTGAAATGAGGGCATTACGTAAGCCCTATTACGGTAGACATCGGATGTCTTTGTTTGTTGCTCAAACGGAGCGTTATATCGAAATCTCGCCTCTGTTTATCATAATGGCTATCAATGTTTTGAATTTAAAATTGTGATTATAACTCCCGTACGGAATATGTCAAAGATACTTAGAGATATTTTAATAAGTTGTTGTTGACAAATCATTGTATAGTACTTAATATAGGATGTAAATATGACAATTGCAGGATATTTTTTGTTGGAATTTGAACCTGCTATATTGATAGCTATTTCATGTGTTAATTCGATGTACAATATGACAAGATGAATTAGATTTAAGGCATACCTGCGATACAACTTCTATTTCTTACAACGGTTATTATTTCTATAAAATATAAGTAAATATCACTTATTATTCTTTGAGGGATAAGTACAAAAGCTCTTTTATTCTTAGTTTCAGTTTATGTTTTAACTTAGTTTTTCCTTTATTACAAATTGAATGTAGACCGTTTAGTTTCGCTTTAGCGATTGAAAGCCGATATTGATATCAAATTACGATAAAGATGACATTATTGCACAAATGTTCTTTATCTGGAGTAAGTAAATTAAAAAAAAATATATAACTTTCTAAGTAAATAAAATGTACAGAATTTTTCCTAACATAATAATATTTGGTGTTAACATCGTACAATATCCGTTTCAATACACATCCAGATACATATACCGATAACCCCCAGTCTTGAACGTCGTAAAATGTAACGGAAGGGCCCATCGTTCAAATCTAAGGTCAATAATAATTTGAACGGACCTAACAATCGTGTAAATGCCTCAAGTGTACCTTTGAGAATACTTGTACTGGCTTTTTTTGTTGCTCCGACATTCAAACCATCTTGCTATTCACTGTGAACTCTCAACACGCGACCTTGTAGACCCTGTGTTTGATCCTGACATTTGTTTACAAAAAAATACTCAAAGTGCTATTGTCAATTATTAACAATTCTTGTTTTTCCACTTCTATTATTTTATTATACATGTCTGTAGGTCACTGGTTCTAACAGGTAGTTGCATTATTTCGTTAATATTTTTTGTGTTAATTGAGAAAGATCAACTTTTTGTCAAATGCGAAATTTGTATACACGCAAAATATTATTCTATCTTAAGTCAAGATTAGTCGGCTGATTTCATATCGTATACCACATATATATATATATATATATATATATATATATATAACATACTTAATGTTATGTAAAATGTGATGAAGAAGATTCTTAGAGTTTTTGTTTTAATAAATATAGATAGAAAGATTTATTGTAACAATTTCTATGACTTTTTTCGACATACATATAGACTATTATGGTTCAAATATCATATTTCTTGAATATTTAACTATTTTAAACAGGTTAAACGCGTATATTTTTGTATTCGAAAATACATTTTTGGTAGACCAGTTCCCAAAAATGCATTTTAGAATACCAAAATGTCCGCGATTAATCGGTTTAAAATATTTTCATTTAAAATGTGTATAAATCGCGAAAATTAAAAACTTTATTATACTTATATTTGTTTTATTGAAGTGTCTTCTACACATACTTTAGTTATGTAAATACTTAATTCTTTTATATTCGCTTACATAAGTTACTAACTTATGAAAATATGAAATATTTTTCACAATGTTTTAAAGCAAATAAAGTATTCTTTAAAAAAGAAATCGACGCATGGAATAATTTCTTTCCCTGTCAAACAACGATTTGTTGTTGTCGTATGTTTGTCGTCTGACCGCGGGTCTATTGATTCATCCGAATGGAATCCAACCAAGTGCTCATACTGTGGAGCTCGTTTAATTGAATACACCCGCTCGTGTTTAATACAACTTTGAAACGAATATCATATTGTGTTTTTAATATGAATATTTGTTTAAAAAAATATATTTATGATTAAAAATATATTTAAGTACATTTAGGATATATTTGTGTTCGGATAGCGGAGTATGGAGTGTCTTGGCACTAGGTACTTCCTGTCTACCATGCTAATCGGGAAGAAAGCTTGAAGCTTATAAAATAAAACACTTTTATTACCACAAGTGTAAAAATTAAATTAAAACTGTTACTGTTATAATAAATAATAAAAATTATGGTAAAACTCAGCTACTGATATTTGAGGCTGAATCCCGATGGTCATTGATTTTCAGTTACACGTTAAAGTCTGCTCCCTGTGTTATTAAGCAGGAATTATAAGCACTAGTAGTTCTACTTAAAACTTATTATTATTTTTACTGTTTTTATTGTATGACACTGTTTGTGTGTATGTAAGTATGTTCGTGTTTTATGTGTAATATATAATATTGTAAACATTTTCAAATTAGCATTTAATACCATGTTAAGTTAAAAATGTAAATATAATAAGTAGGTATGTAACTTTAGAACTAAATGACCCCACCATAGTAAACAAATATCGCTCACGTTATTTGCGCATATTGTCAGCCTTTATTTTATTCTTCTTTATAGAATTGTATGTTGTGTTTAAGTTGAAAAACGTTTTTAATTTTTTATCATAACTTGGATAATTTTAGTGGATATTGATTTTGATTAAGAGTCCTCAAAACATTTTTAGCCTTTTTGAAAAAACGTATAAAGATTTGAACGCAGCGGGATTCGAACCCGCACCTCTTGGAAACTGTCCAAGCGCTCTGACCGCTATGCCATGCATTCTACTTCCGGCTGCGTCGAAATTATTATACGTTTATTTTAACTTATGTTGCATCTCTGTAGAGAGATTTTTACAAATTTCTGCTACTTAAAAATTATTAAAAAACAATCGCTTAACAAGAGAGATTGCTATTTTATTTTAATAGTTTTACTATTTTTAAAGTGTTATTCCACACTTAGGCTTGCCGCAGCCGGTAGTAGAACACAGAGCGCTTGGAGTGCTTCCAAGAAGTGCTGGTTCGAATCTCGATTTTTCGTAAATGTTTTCTGATCCTATATGTAGAATAACACATTAAAAATAGTAAACTATTTTAAGTATGTTCCATGTACAAATAAGACATTATACATAATTACGCATTTAAATATTATTATTATTTTATCATGAATTAGGTGTGCCCGTAGCCCCGTGTGTGTGGAATATAACAACTGTCTTTCTTTTATAATTCTGAAATAGAAGTAGTAGTGAAATAATAATGAGTAAAAGTTACTCCTTATTATTTCAGCTATCTGCCCGTGAAAGTGTTGTCTAAAACGGTCCAGCCGTTCCAGAGGTTACCCAGAGTAAATAGGTATACAAAAATTGTAGAAAATGTTAACATAATATATGTACCGTGTAAAAAGCAGTTATTTTAATATTACAAACAGGCACTGCCATTATTTTTTTTTTGTATATAAATGGATAACTACGAATATCACCTAAATAAAGAAATTAACCCACAATCATTACATACAAAGTAAGTGGCGTTAGTTACGACATTTAACCGCGTAATTTAGTAAATATAGAAACATATTCTTTTACGTTTTATTTCCTAAATGTTTTAAAGTAATACTTATACAATTTTTACAGTTTTAACTTGAATTATTATTTCAGTCAATATAATAAAGTATATTAAATAAATTTAATACTTAAATAAAAATTAATTAACATATATTGTAGGTCATAGTAACTAAAAGTATCCACAACAAAATGAACTTCGCCCATGTGTGTAAGAACAACACTATTACAAAATAAAATTACTCACAAATTAGTAATCAATTGAAACAATCCCCAACAGAATTTTATCGAAAATGTAAATCAATAGATTGTAGATTACACGGATTGTAGGAGACGAACGGTTCAGACATCGCGGGAATACCATGGCGGCATGCCAATGCTCGGCTAGGAATCCACTATTTGCAATTATCCGCGAACGGACTTTTTGTATCAATTGTGTACCAATTTGGATTATGTTAAGTCCGCGAGTTTGTTTCGCTATATGTTTATATGAATACTTTAATAATATTTTCTTTGGTTATGTGTCTATTATAATTTTGTTGAAATTTAAATTCATATTATATAACTATTTTTTGTATACAAGAGTTTTACGCTTTTTTAAACATAGAAGGGTAGGCAGAGCCAGCCTAGTGTTAAGTCATTTTATTGTATGCTATCCGGCTAAAATCGAGTCTATCAGAGCAGAAAGATAAAAATAAATTTTAAATACAATTATTTCCCCAGCTAGGAGTAGAACCTATGTCCAACCAATCGCGCTTACAGTGATGCTTACCCACTGTGCAACGAAGGTCTCAAATCAAATGTATGAGACGTTGGAAATGGATGTATGCTTTTTTAACATTTCAACTTTATATACTTTTTTTACTATTATCCGCGATTGTTATACATTCCTACTATTACGTTATTTACGTTCTATATTACCTTCAATTATAAATTTATTTCATTGATTTCTAAAAGATTAGAAATTTTGTTTACGCTGCAAGCGTATCCATTTGTAATTAGATTCAAATCATAATGTTATTATAATTGGATCTACTTTCCTTTGTTGTACAAAGAAATAAAATTGGGTGTGTCATTAGCGAATCTCTAAATTAATTAAACATTTTACCTTTGATCTAAATAAATAAAAATTGTCAAACACTTATGAGAACAATTTGTTTTCTAAATGACATAACACTTAAAAACACTGTATGGAACTACAGGATTACTTAGTAGATATTACCATAATTTGGTTTAATTCACATTTTATATATTCGCCTGTTGCTCCGCCCACGCAGACGTCTGACCAATGACCAGTCCGAGTGACAGACAGAAGATATCACTTGCAAATACGGTATAATTGTGTACATGGTTTCGACACATATACAACCATATATATATATAAAAAAATGTAAACGAGTTAAAAATATGTTAATAACTTTATTTTTAACACACGTTATGTAGTTTTATATATTTTTGAACGCGTACAGAAAAAAATGACAAAAAACGATAGTTGTGCAGTTAAGTCTAATGTTTTATTTTTATTGAGGCTTAACACAGTTTATAAGGACACTCGTCTTAAGTGTTTTGTTGTGAGGAAACTTGATTCGAGATGGCCAATGTAGTGTGATATTTATATTTTATTCTTTTTAGCAAATTGCATTTGTACTTGTTTTTAAATTGCTCTACAGTAATTTTAAATTAAACTATTTTTAACGGATTAATCGCGTATATTTTGGTATTCGAAAAAAATTTATGTAAACCTGACGTTTCAAATACCTTCCAATAGTCTGTGGTCATATATATACGAATTTAAGGTTTTATTTAAAATTTGTGAAAATCGCGAAAATCAAAGATCTGATACTCTACAGTTAATAAATAATGCAGTGTTAATGAATCACAAATAGTTGATAAGTACATCATTCGTGAATTTCTGTAATAAAAAGTGATTAAAGTAATTGAATCCATGGAAAGGGTTTTTATTTATAAAAATACAATTAACTTTATTACCAACTAAACTTCTATGTAAATTACATTCTGTATTCCTATTTCATTATAATATTTACATTTCTTTATCTTTTATATATGGCGATCTAAATTTTCAATTGATTAAGTTATTATATCACAAATCGAAATTAAGTCTATTTGGCAGCAGCAGAATGTTAGAGTAGTAAATGATACTAATAATATTGGAATACGAAAATTCTATGCAAATTATAAATACTAGTTCTATTTATAAACCCACAAAACTATACAACATATATATAAATAAATAGTTTATTGTAGTGTTAAGATAAATTATAGTGAGATGATATATCATAGAGAATCAAATGTCATCTATTTTTGGCCCTCCATACATAACCCCTACATGATGAGGTGGAAATATTTAAAGCCGTGATCAACAGTTGGACGTATACAGATGTTCATATCCTCACCGCACTTGTCAAAACAAATTATATATAGACGGGCAATATGGTAACGTGTTCTTAAAATGTTTAATTTATAACGTAATTAAAGTTTCACTTTCGTTGTTACATCCGTGTACGTCAGTTTCAATTGTTGCTAGCGATTCATAACTATCGTATTTTTAATTGCACGGGAATTATGCTCAAAATACATGCATATGACATTACAAAATAATATTATTAAATATATTTATTTATTATTTTCAAACTGTCATTCTATAATTAGAATTATAAAGCATCTTTTAATTTCATTTTAAATGTTAAATAATGTTAGTTTTTTAAGCAATCATAAAATGTAAATAATTGTGGTAAAGCAAAAAGAAATATATAATCAGTTACTTAATAAAATTATAAATAATAAATAAATATATTCTATGCGTAATACATGAAATTGATTTTTTTAGTACGTAAGTCACATATTAAAATTGTTTTATCATGGTATGCGAACATGTGTGCAAATTTTCAAGCTAATGAGGCGATAATCGTAACGTTTCAAGATTTTCATAATTTGATTGATCGATAAATTTAAACACGTGAAGCATGTAAAAGACAGACCATTTCCGATTCAATTATGCCTATATATGACAATGACGTTAAAATGATGCACTAGTTACTTCAATTACAACGTGAAATTATATTTATCATAGCGTTCACACGCTACATTATCTTATACAATTTTTCAAATATAAGCCGTATATCTAAAATTATCGCAATTCGATTTTCTTATCATTTTATATAATTTCATCTGTCACTTTTGACGTTTGATGTTTGATCTTATACCTTTTATAATCTAAATATATATACATATTTATTCTAACAATGCAAACATTAAAATAAAAACCTAATGTACGTAAATTTATTTTAATATTAAATTAATCTTTTCAGGAATAATTAACATTATCTCATTAAAATGATTTTGCTTTGGTGGAATTGTTTAATCGTTATAAGTAATTATCTTAATACATTAACCACGTGAGTACGGTGGCTAGCGTATCAAGTGATTATGTGTGGGGCCCGAATGCTGAAAAACAGAAGCGATTTTCTTTGAAGCGGTCTACTTAAAAAGATCAATTATAAAAAATTACTAAGTTTATATTCAGTAAGCATGTTGATATATTCATTGATACATAGGTATATGAAACCTGATTTATAAAATATTCATATTGTAAGCTTATCTATATAGATATAAATATTCAAAATCTATATAGATATAAATAATAATAGTATTAAGTCTCGTCTTGACACCAGGTACTTTCTGTCTACCCTGCTAGTACTTTTGTTGGTTTTGGTTAGTCCTAAAACACATAAATTCGATAAAATTGATTTTAACTGTTATTAGACAGAAAGTACCTAGTGTCAAGGTACTCCGTACTTCGCCTTCCACCGAATTCGAGACATTTCGTTTTATGTGGTGGAACACAACGCCGCACTATGTTTTTTTACCAGAGCAAGGAAGTTAAAATAATTTTAAATATAATCACTCCCCCGAGTGGGGATCGAACCTACAACTGATCGCGTTTACAGTCAGACGCTTGTCCCACTGCGCCAAAACCGGCTTCATAACTGTACTTTCAACAAATGGAAATTTTTATATATACTTTTTATATTACTACTTAATTCTCTGCATTTTATCGAATGGTAACTTATTTACTTTTTATTTTTATCACAATGACGTGACATACTTTGTATCTAAACAAAATTTATTATACCAACAATCAATGCTTTTACGATTATCATCCTCCTTTAGAATCCAACGATATAGCAACCGAACAAGTGGTCTGTTAAATAATACTTTAATTATTGAATCAAATATCGAACAATAAATACACTTCTACTTAATAGAATTTGTTAAGTAGCGGCTCCGTGGTTTTTCTCTCATATTAGAGTAGGTAGAAAGAATCTTATTCTGATTTCTAATTTTTATCCGAAATGAATGGCAAAATTCAATGCAGAGCCTTTTTTTAACTAACAAAAAAATGGAATTCTTGTGTTAATATTGAATCTACAGTCAGGGCGTCTAGAGAAACACTGTACCATGATAATTTAGTTGATGAGGATTAAACTTATGTTATAAATACAATATAGTCTAAGGATGAAAAGTAAGTGAAATAATTATTAAAAAAAGGGAAGAGAAATGAGGCCATCGTGGCGCAGTGCGATAACGTCTTATTGTTGATGCGATTGGCAGTGGGTTCAATTTCCTCTCGGAGAAAATTATTATTTCTCTGCTCTGGTAAAACTAAGCGGAGCGTTGAGTTCAACACTCAACACGCTATGTCTGGATTACAGACGGAAACCAGTCGATGGAATATTTTGGCACTGCGTAGACTCTGACTACCCTGTTATGCGGGATACAGCGTCAGGTTCCTTTTAATTATTAACATCTAAATTATTTACTCTGACTATGCAAATATACGATTGGGAATTGAATATTTTGTTTAAAAGTTTTGAACATATATTTAAAATATATCTAGTAAAGTTAAGCCTGACAAAGATAGCTAGTGATTTTTTTCTCGTTATATTCTATATCACATTGTTACTTATATTATATATATATTTATCATTATTTGCACATCAATTTATGTATTTATGTATGGATTAACATAAATCTATTTTTATCTCATATATGATCAAGCTTAAACTAGTTTTGGGGTCAAATAGCAGTGTATTCTTATTTTGTCATATAGATTTAATGCAAATTCTTCGACACTGCGATGTGATTTGGTTTATAATTTTTGAATATATTTTTAATTTTTATTAAATTTATTATACTTAATCGATTTTAGCGTTTATAGTTCTGATCTACTAAATGAATGAGGTCATCAAGTACTTGAATGAAAACGGAGAGATTGTTTTTTTTTGTCCCGATTTAAAGAACATATAGAAACTTTATATACACAAGTAGAATAGAACATCCGGGAAGGAAGTGGTTGCTGCGGTACGGCAATCCTAGTGTAACCACTGCTCATCTCGATGTTTAATATTCAGTATAGAAAGTCTTATGTATAATTTATTTTGTTGTTATGTATACCTTTACTGTCATAATCTCTTTATGGTTAGTATTCATGGGCGTATAATATACGGGTTACCTTAGCAACGTATTAATAAATAGGTTTGTAAATAAATGTACGTTAAATATAATACGGAAGTGTAAGCTATATTTATTTTATTAATTCAATTTATTGTTTCAAGGAATATTTCCTATGTTTCTTTTACTACGTCAAATTTAATATTTCTTACCATTTTTTTATAAAACAAATATGAATGAATAGTTTAAGATTGTCAAGAAAGAACTTACTAACATTCTGAAATATTAATTTATTGATAACTACGAACCTATCAGTACTAGAATATTTTTATACTACTGATCTCTAACAATTAAAATCTTTAAATCTTTTTTTGCCGCTTCGCCTCTAAAATAGTGTTCGCAATACTTGACATCGCAATAGAATCATCGAAATAGTGTTCGCAATTATTTACATAACCATAATGAAAACAAAAATGTCTTAAATTATATATATTTGAATTGTTGTTTTTACTGATTTTTAAATAATTAGCATTTGAGAACTCGTGTGCGGTCATGTGAACCGATATAATGTGTGTGAACAGTCTTTGTCTCAGCCCCTAGTTTACAATGACGGATAATTTTAATGTGTCTTAGTGTTATCGACCGAGCCTTTCAACATAATACTAAGCTTTGCAATAATGAAGGTTTTTGCCGTAGCTTAAATTACTGGGTGCTGAATGCACTTTGTCCTCGATAGCCAGTGTGTGCTACTTGGTATTTAATACTTATTACAGTAGATGGGTAATTTAAATGTTAATTTTTTTATATAATATATTTCAAAATGTCTCGAATTTGGCGGAAAGCGGAGTACGGATTGTCTTGACAATAGGTACTTCCTGTCTACCACCCTGCTTTGCCGGATTAAAGTGTGAAGCTAAAAAATAAAAAGTATATTTGAGTAGTAGTCCATCGTTGCGTAGTACGTCAGTATCTGAGTGACCGTGATTAGATGTGGGTTCGATTCCTTCAAGAGAGAAAGAATTATTATTTTATTCCTGCCATGGTAAAGAAAGCGCGGCGTTGAGTTCGTCATTCAATACACATTTTCTTAGTCAATGGAGGTGGTATCTACTACTATGGAGGATAAATCGTGAAGCTGCTTTTTCTTAATTTGGTTTACGAAGAAAGTGTAATATCTAAATTATTTATTTTGTCATTTCTTCATAAATTTCATTTTACTACAAGTTGAATGTTAAGATATATATATTTAATATATTATACGTATAATATGTGAACAATTTATAAAAGAATGGCAACAAAATAATGGGTGTCATAATAAAACAAAAAATATCTTATATTCACATGTGTTTTTACTTGGCTTTATTGTTTGTAAGCAAATTTGGTTAATTTAATTAAATTAACGTTTTAAAACTAGATGTTATCTATTATGAGTTTATTTATGCTGTTTTAAGTATATTATACAGTTGTCTTCAGTTTTTTGTATAATTTTATAATTATTATAGAATTTTTAATTTCTATAATTTAAAATCTTTGATTTTCAAAATTTACACTTTTTAAATGAAACTATTAAACGGAATAATCGTGTAATCGTTAAAAAGAGTTTCATTTAAAATTCAATTTGACTATTAACTTGATTCTTTTTAATAGTACCTTTAGAGGTATATTAAACATGAATATTTAGAGTAAAAACTATATAATGACACGAAAAGGTGTTACGGGATATTTCCCCATATTATAATTAGGTTATCAATATTTTTAGATTTGGACATTTTAGCGATTTTCTTTTAATTTTATGTAACTGTTGTGTTTACCTCTTTTTTAAATGAATAAATAATAACATTAAGAATTCGGAAAAATTAACAGGTAAGTTTTATGAAGTCCGCTAAGTAAAACAAGGTACAAGATCCACTCTTGTTTTGTAAACGTTGGCTTGCAAGTTCCTCTTGCCATTGTTTCACGGATAGACGAAAATGCTACCGAGGGGACGTATTGTTCCGACCAACATATTACTCTGCTACACAAACACAGAAAAACGTGTAAAAACAAATAACTCGTGACAATGGATGATTTCTAAAGTATAAATTATTAGTTTTTTTGGATAAATTAATTATATATGATTATAATGTATTTTTATTTAATTAAGATAAAGGAAACACTTTTTTACAACTATATATCACTTCATGAATCTCCCACACTTTGCTGTGTAACAACAAAGAAATAACAAGACCTTTTATTATTGTCATTTTTATATATATTTTTAAATAAAAATATTTTATTCGCGTTAATTAATAATAATAATAATATATTCGAAAATAGATTTTAGAAACTTTGACATTAAAATAGTTTCATTAAAGACATAATTAAAATTAATAAAACATTTTAAATAAATTATTATTAGAGTGATTTGTCACAAGTTTCTCTTGATTTCGTAAGATATTTGAGATGCGTAGATAATAAATTATGTACGTTTAAATTGGATCATTAAATATACCAGTACGAGTGCGACTAATAAAAAACGTAGTTCCCATCCCATTCCGATTAGGTTAGCTTATTAGAAACGGTGTCACTGCCTTCCTAACTGGGTCACTGTAAGATATAACTAGTGTTTTGTTAATGCTCCACTATTTACTATACGGAGAAAGTAAATTCCTTTTAAGACTGAACGTTGATCAAAGTTACATGGTCGATTGAATGCAAGACTTGCTTTGTAGCGTGTAGCTTTATCTGTTAAAGTGTAGAAACAATATTATAAGCCTTATGTAAAAATTGAATAGGTTTCCGGTTGATTGGATTGTATTAGTCTTAAAAATCTATTAGCCTTAATCATTACTCCTAGTGGGAATCGAACCCGCAATCGATCGTTTATTGTCGGAAATTGACACTGCGCCACGACCGGCCTCAAACGATTTTGCCATTTAACGAAAGTGAAACCATATTAAAAATCGACATTCAAAATAAATAGACATGTTAAAGGTGCCAATACCAAATAATTATGAAAAGATTATACACTTTATTTAAATCCTTTTAAACGACTAAGTTTTTCTTTTAACTTATCCGTAAATTAAAGCGACAGCTTTCGTTTTGCACTCGATCCTTAGTTTTCTTATTCCTTTGTTTATCGCTCTAAGGAATTACTTAGAAAATTAAAAATCTTAGTTGTAGGTAAAAGAAGGACTCAAATAGATTGTTATTTTGTAGAATATAATAATTAATTTTTAAAGTACTTAGCTAGATACAGAATCTATTGATAATATATTATTTTTTATATTACTTCTTACGTTCCTGTGGATTTGATTTCACCTTTTATTTTAATTTTAATTAATATTACTTATGTATTATAGTTTAGCATACATTCCATATTAATAATTTCCATACTTTAAACATTCATCCTGAATTTTAAATACTATATTAAATAAGTAGAAATCGTTATACAAAATAAAATTAGTAAATACGTATACATATATATATATATAGTTTATGTATAATTTTATACTTAAATAAAAAATGTGTCGGAATCAGTTCCTTTCAAAACATATAAATAACTAAGAAATAAGTATGCATTTCTAGTTACTGCCGTTGCTATTGATCTAATTTGGACCTATAGCTTTGTTAAACCGAAGATGTTAACTTTTAACTACCTATAAATCGTCGTTGTGTTGAAAATAAAATATTTTCATCGGCCGTCGGCATTGATTTATTGCCTCGAGTCAAAATAAATCGTTTCAGGATGTCGTGAAAGTGAAGTTGAAATGTGTTTGTCACGGGTTTGTTGGAAATTGACACTTTATATATAGATTCGTTTTACGTTTTTTTATTACCTGCCAACGTCACGCATAGGGGTTGTGTAAGATGAAAATAAAGTTTATACATTGCTTAGTTAAACTTAATTATAGTTAAAAAGATTTTTTTAAAACAGTTTTCCAATATTAAAAAATAACATATTTTATAATAACATTGTGTTCGCATATTTCTGCAGAGAAAGTGAAAGGTCGCGGTCTCGCTCTCGTCCACGATGCTATAACGCGGCTATTTCTAGTGTTGAAACCTATATCGAATACTATTTTGGTGTCAAGAGAACGTACAGTTAATTCTTTTATATCTAGTTTATTGAGTTTTTTGGAAAAAATAATTAAACCTCTATTAACTTTGTTTTATTGTTTTTAAAAAGTAATTTCAAACTTAATAAATACTTGATGAAAAAATATTTTAATTATAATAAAGTGCAGTTTACCTTTAGCTTAACCTTTAGTAGTAGTTATATAAATGAATTCACGCTATTATAATTATATAAATGACATTAATAAAAAACAAATGTGTCGATCAATCGGAGGCGTTAGGGTCATCCTACACGGATTGTTTTAATAAAATTATGCTGATTACATTTAAATGGCTCGACGATATATGGTTGAAAAGATCTAGCTCAATCAATTTAAAGATCTGTCTAATTTTTTTCACATATATTTATTATTCTCTCCTTCTTTCGTTCCAGTTTTTTTGCTAATATTATTAAATAGTTCAACTGGATTAATCGCGTACAAATATTGTACGCGATTAATCCAGTTGTTAAAAATATTACAAATATTATAATATCAAAATATCTCGTTATATTACATTCCTTATCAACTTCCTAAAAATTGTTATCACATTATCAGATCTCTCTCTCTCCGCCTTTTAGAATGACAAGTTAAATGTCATAAGAAACTGAACATAATTGTTTTTTTTTAAACAGAATATAAAAAAAACACTAATATATTCAATAAGGAGATTATATTTTTAATTAGTAAAGCGTTGCGTGTCACGCGCCATCTATTATTGCTAATGGTTTGGTCTGATCGGTGCACGAAACTGTTATTCAGCTATTGCATAGATTATGACGCGTTAGTCATATCTAAGTTATAACCGAGGCAGTTTTAATGGGGATTATTGTAGGGTTTCCGCTTTGCTTTGTGAGATGTTTTACTGGTTTTAGTTAGATTTTCTTAATACAATTTATGTTGTGGTATTTTTAAATTGGTTTTTATCTGTTCTTTTACGTAAATTTATTGTGCTCATTTTTTATAATTTATTTAATATTAAATATTTTTTTCTTATATATGTGGCGAATAATTATAAAAATATATTCATACATTTGTATAATATACGAGATGTGTCTTTTGTAAGTAGTTTTATTTAGTTAATAATATAAGTAATTAAATATAACAAATGTTAATTGAAATTACATAAATTAAAATAATTCGAATAAAATATATTCACTTGTTTATCACTTGTGTTTTTTTAATATAATTTATATATGACTCAATAATATATATATATATAAATATATATATATATATATATATATATATATATATATATATACATACACACACATATATATAATTCTTTTCTAAGTAGGTAGATAAAAACTCTCTTTATTCTCTTTATTACAAACTTGCTTGAAAGATTTGTTGAAAATAAATGTAATATTTCGAAAACTTTAACTTTGTAAATACCAATAGCAATTTCTTTTAAATATTTACTTTAAATAATCCTAAAAGTGGTTATAATATTTTTATGTTATGATAATATTCTTTGATGCGCACATACATATCTATAAATGACTTTGAAGTCTTAATCTAATAGAATGCCGTATCATATGCCAGGGTGGCAACCCTAGTCCAGGGAGGCGGTCCCCTCACTACACGTGTTCGTTTGTGTTTAACCGTTATTTAGGTCAAAATGAGATGGTGGAACATTAGGACATATGCGTTTTATGCTACATTTAAAAAAGACATTCTTCTCTTTCTTTTTAATTTTTTTTTCTAGTTTGACGATGATTGATAGGGTATAAAGTAATATATTATTCATTTGAATTTATTTTAGATAGCTGAGCAAAGGCAGTCTACTTGGCAATGTTTTTTCTATAATGTTTACTATAAATAACATTTTTTTACGTCTTATTAGTATGAATAAACTATATTTATACGAATAGTAAGTAATATTTATAAAATTCAAACTATAATTAAAATATATTTAAACAACCTGTGCCTACTTACAAAATAATCATAATAAATCAATTAATTATATACAAAATACTGTAGGTTAAAACTAAGACGTAGAATAATAGCTATCACTTATCATAACTTTAAATCTTCTTAAATAAACAAGCTGGAAACTAGGCCATAAATACAGATTTACATATTAACAAATTAAACTCGCACTGTGGGAACAAAGTCCAACGTAACTTGGCCTACTAGCAATGTATACGAGAAGAAATCTCTTTATGAAACCTTTTACTTTTATCTCCGTAAGTCTGTGGGAAACGACCGAATAATATTTTAAATTATTTATACGGTTGCATTTTTCTTTACGATCTTTTTTATTATAAAAAAATATTTGTACGATTTTGGTAAAATAAGTTGTAACGTGGAGTAGGTTTAAAGTTTTCTGGGAACCTGTTAAGCATTTTCTATAATTATAAATTTGATTAACATTATGTTTTTGGGAATTCTTATATTCATTATATTTAATGTAATATAATTAATTTGTATTATTACAAATTAATTTAACCAATTAAATTACGTTGATATCTTTAAAACATCTTAATTTTGTGTGTGTGTTTTTTTTTGAATATATTAAGATATTATTGTTGAAAAGCAATTAAATACGGCGTTAGATTACGCCTTAGAAGAATTAGCTTGGCCCTTGTTGCTTAAATAAATAAATGTTCAATTTAAACACTATAACAGTTATCTATAATTTACGAGTAACTTGGCTATTATTTACGAGTAACTTCATTCTAAATATGAATTTATAGTACACGGTATTCAGTGTGGCTCGATGACGAAGCAATTGTATGGACCACATGACTAATCTTCAAAAAATGTATAGAATGTGACGGTCATCTTTACGGTACGTTTTCATGTAACTTATGAGAATAAGGGACAGAGAAAGTAGTAACATTGCTAATCTATTTTTTAGCATACTTTGAGTATTTAAAAATCATAATAAAATATGTTAATTACTATTTCCTCTTTATTTTCACTAGACGTCCCGTTGACGCGTTGACAACTCGATGCCTTAGCAACGTGTATGTTAAACACTGTAGGTAGTGTGTATTACATTTATTTTATCAATTTAATATATATTTTTTGCATAGTTTTAAAAAAATATGAGAAATCCTCAATCCTCCTCTATATAAACTATAACTGTACCAAATGTCATACTTCACAGTTCGAATTATTTTCGTAAAAACTGGTACAAAGATTTTGCCTCAAATTTGAATATTTAGATACTATGTAAACACGGTATTTTTGTTCGATATGGCTTTAAGACTGGCTATGGCTCGTAAGAAGTCTTTCAAAATGGCGCTGCAATTTTTACCTAAGGTTACCTAAAAGTGTATTAAAAGCCTATTTGTATAAGATAAATATATGCCCTTATACAATATTCGAACATTATCTTTGCCTTGAACGCGTATGAAGGATGATAGATAGTTGACTTTATCATTTAATAATTTAATATTTAATGTAAAACCTAACCTATATATTACGCGTATCTGTTACACTACAACGAGTCACTCGCACTTAATGTGTCAGTTTGTGTCTACTCAGCTCTTTGTTGTGATGTGTGACCTACCTTTTATGTTAATGACCGCGTGTGGTTTCACCTGTATTTTGCTAGGTCTTCCCACTAACTTGTAGTGTCTAGGTTTTTAAGTAATAAGCTAGTGATTTTTTTCCTTAATATAGTTTATTTAGAATTGTAACTATACATCTCATTTCTTTTACAATATATTCTAAACGTAATTCCATGAGAAAATACGTAGTTAAAGTTGCAATTTTCAATTAAATTCAAATGTGTTTATATTCCTAACAACATACACATGTCATGGAGTGCACATGTGTACATATCCTTCAATTGTCATTCCTATAGATTTTCCACTTTGTAAGAAATAAATGGTTTTCTTTGTTTATTTATTATGTGTAGTGTTTTGTATTTCGACTGTGTATTAAATATATGGTATATATATGAACAAGTAAATAAATATGTTTTTAATGTCTTTGGGTAATAAATCCATCCTATATTCAAAATATATAATATGTACATACCTATATATTATTTGCTCTGTGACTAGGCCTACTTACATAGATATACTAATGTATGAGTGACAGCACTTTGACTATGTTATTAAATATTCCACGGTGCTTATTGCATAGTAAATAATAATAGAGTTGTTCTGATTCATATAGAGTAGTTCTAAATTATTTAAAGTGATCTAATTCAATATAGACCAATGATATAAAGTTGAATAATATAAAACAATAACTATAATATAAATAAGTATATACAAGGTTATTGAGGCTGGTCGTGGCGCAGTGTGACAGCGTCTGTTTGTAAACCTTATCGTTTGTTGGTTCGATCCCCACTCGGAGCAGTGATTAAATTTAAATTATTTTTACTTCTTCGCTCTTGTAAAACAAAGTGCGGTGTTGAGTGCCACTACTCATCACGCAATGTCTAAGATTGGTGGAAAGCGTAGTACGGAGTGTCTTGGCACTAGGTATTTTTGTCTACCCTGCTATACGGGATAAAAAGCTAAAAAAAAGTATATACAAAATACAACTTTCATTTATGTATAACTTGTTTCTATATATGTAATATAAATATATGTATGGGTCTACCCTTAAATTAATATGTTAAAAAAATTATTTGTGTAAACGTTAGCTTCAAATGATTATCATCATTTAGAGTCAGTTAGTTATAAAGTGTTTAGTGTTATCCAAGCAAAACTATTATAAAAGTACGTGAAAAATATATGTGAATGGAAAATTTCAGTGTAATTCTACAAAATATTAATTTTAAAATAAAGCTATTTTTCCAAGATCCCCGAAAGTTAGTATAAACTCGATAAGACGACATTTTGATAAAATTTATTAGGTAATTACGTATTCGCGCGACCTTGTAGTGATTCGCGTCACGCGACCAGTTGTTTTGATAGAATAGATAGTGTGTTATAATACGTTATCCTCAGTGTTTCTACATTTTATACTGTGTTATAAACGTGATTATATTTACTTGTAAAATAATTTGCGACCTAAATTTCCTCTAGATATTAAGTATAAAACTACTTGTGCTCGGGATTTCGTCTGCGTGGGAATTAAGTTAAATCTTTATATTGTAGTTTCAAAATAAAAGGAGCCCAAGTTACTCTTTATTACATCAACTATCTGCCAATAAAGGTCGCACAAAAATATGTCTAGCTACTGCTGGTACTCCATCTCTGGAGTCTAGGATTAACCGGAGCATACGAGCAAGCAGGCAGACAAACAAAAATTGTAGAAAAAATGATATTTTGGGATACGTAGCGCATTTACATATATATGCATTTATTAAAAAGTAGATTTTTAAAGTAACAACAATTATTCTAATTTTATTTATTTGTATAGATAACTTTACTATTTAAAATAAAATAATTTTATTGTAATTCTTTATTTTAGTGCTTTTTTAATTACATTATAGAGCTGAATAATTTGTGAAGTAGACTTTTGAAATCATTAAATCATTTAATGCGGCTACTTGCTGCTTCTATTTACTAGAAGTATGACAAAAGAAAACAAGTTCACTTAACAACTAAAAATCACGCAACAGTTAATGTGTATATATATTTTATACTTATATATTTTGTTGTTGAACATTTTTTCCTTATCTCCTAGTGGAATGATAAATATCGCACAGACATACAATTGCGTGTCACTAGTAAGTGTTTGCGGTTTTCGTGTTGAATATTGATACATTAAATCAGACAATTGTTATATTTGCCGTGGCCGTCGTGGCGCGGTGGGACAGCATCAGATTGTAAACGCGATAGGTTGTGGGTTTGATGTACATCAGTGAAATGATTATATTCCAAATTGATGACAGTTAACAAAGTGTCTCGACAGTAGGTTGTCTGCGACTACTGCTGTACGGGATAAAGCGTGAATGGAAAGCAATTTAAAGAATTATGCGCAAAGTTTATATAAAGGAAACGTGCAGGAATCTTGTTTTTTTAAAATAATGTTTGAGATATACAGTAAATTAATATAATAAATATTACAAACACTACTATGATTTTGACATACGCTTTTGAATAACATAACATACACAACAGATATTTTAATATATTCTTGTCAAAATTGATGAGAAAAAAGTTTTTTGTTACTATTATTTACCTTTATTTCCTTTAAGTGTATGTATATTCTTAAACATATGTACACACCCGTGGCCTTGAAACCAATGATAATTTTAGCTGTGCCTACAGTTTATTGTGACGTGTATTTATTATTTTATAATTTGTATATTTAACAATTTCTATCTTGTATATTTAAAAAAAATTAATATCGTTTCATATTTTATAATAATTCAACTGATACAGGTTGATGTATCATTATTCAATTATTCAAAACGAAGTGTAGTAATTTGCAACCGATAAAGGCCAATATAATAGGCGCTGCAAGAAAATGGACTCATTCATTTCATATGACATAGCTGTTAGTAATTGTAAGTTGTGTCCGCCCCGAGCATGTAAGTTTAATTATTTCTCCAGTCAGTCTATGGTTATTTATGTGCAAGAGTTTTGTGGATGTAAACACGGCATAAACTATTAAGCCAATACCCTCTCAATGAATGCTCTTAATTGCTTTATTATCTTGATGGAATCGCCATTAATTCTGCATTAACTTTTGCTGTGACGGCGATTTATTGTGTGTATTATTGCTATAGTCTGTGTGAACGCACAATTTTTATACTTCATTTGTGTAATTACCACGATATACAGATATAGGTACAAAGTTGTATATACATTTGTTTTAAAACAGTCTTAGAATATAGGTGTTTTTTTTTTAATAAACCAATATACATCATAATGTGTTCAAATTTTAAGTGTAAAAGTATTTGTATTCGAATATACAAATCTATTCGATATATTAATGCTTAAAATTGATGAAAGTAAAGAAAAATTTTTTATTACAATTTACATATCTAAAGTACAACAGGAAAAAGACCGGTGGTACATAATTTTTAATATTATCTTTATAAATAAAGTTAAGTATTATGAAAAAAACATGATAAACGACGTAGCCCACTCCAGTAATGTAATTAAATCTCTGAATATGTATTTAGTGAGAACATCAATTAAATTCACCACTTCCAGGAAAATGTTATAAAGCAACTCATCTCGCGGAAGTAGGTATATATCAAAAACGCCAGACAAAAATAATACTGATTCACACATCGGTCAATGTTACTGCAATGTCAAGACGTGCACGAATTGCAATTTCTAAGCTTTGCAAACTAAATATTGTTGAATTAAATTTATATGATTTTTAATTCTTTTGTCTCTAAAGTGACTTTGTGTTTGTTATTATGTAATATGTATATGGTACATAATACTATATTAGTATTTTATATTAATTGTTATTTTGTTATACTAGATTTTTAAATGAAAGACCAGTCGTAGCGCAGTGGGACAGCTATCTGACTATAAACGCGATTGGTTGAGGTTGTATTTTCACTCGGCGAATAATATCTAAATAAATGATAAGAAATGTTTTTATTGTTAAGAAATTGAAAATTTGGGGCTGGCCGTAGCGCAATGGAAAAGCGTCTGACTGTAAATGCTATCGGTTGTGGGTTCGATTCCCCCAAATGAGTATTTAAATTATTTTCACTTTCTCGCTCTGGCAAGACTAAGTGCAGAGTTGAGTTTTGCCACTTAACTATGCGGGATAAAAGCGTGAAGCTAAAAAAAGAATTCAAAATCCTTTGGTCACTTTCTTTTTTTTAATGTGACTTATATAGTTGTGTTCAAATAAGGCAATAAGGCCTTCTCTAAAACATATTATGATCCTAAACCACCTGTAGACATTAATAATGTTCAATGTTTTAAATTAACTTTAGTCAAAATTGCTTATAAGCCTAAAAAGAACAAAACTTTAATCGAACCTAAAACATCGGTCACGTAGCATATGGCGATGTGTGACCTTGCCTTGTGCCGTGTTAACGAACCCGCCGAACTTCCGAATCAGCCCCTGCAGCTGCTGCTTAGAACGCGAGAAAATAATAAATACCCACGTCTCTTTGTAAAACATTATAAAAACTCTAGAATTTATTATAAAGCCTATTCAAGCTGAGCCATATAGTCTGAAATAGCCATATTTTATTGCCTTATTAACCTACCTACAATGATAAAATAATAAAGTCATAAGCGTGGATGTAATGTATGTGTGTGCGTGTGTGGAAACACACAACACAAATTGCCAATTCATATATGTATATTGATTTTTCATTAGTAGTAGATGCAAATGTAGAACTAATCATTACTATTAAATATATCGACATATGCTATATCGACAACAGCGTGTATGTAAGTATGTATGTGTGAGTATGTAGGTGCGTGTATGTATATATATAAAATCTATGTTACTAAAATAACTCGTATAATATTTTGTAACTGACGCAAGTATCGGTTGCACTAAGCCGTCGCGTTGTACCAATTTATTTCTAAAATGCCATATAAAATATACAAAAAGTGAGAAGCCCGAATAGTGATAGATGACCTTGCCGTGCCTCGTGTTAATGAACGACCAAAAGTTTGGCATTAGCATCTTTACTACCAGTTAGCGAATTGTGCCGGACTTATATACACTTGTATATGAAATATTAACATTTTTATCAATGTTTTATGCTATTTCTATATAATTTTTTGTAACATAAACCTGACCTATTTATGGGACCAGTGAGATGTTTGTCGAAAGAACTTATCATGTCCTACCGTAACATAAATTTATATTGACTATCACTCGCCTTATACATTTAAGATTATTTCTAGTAATTTAATTCGTCGTACATACACACACACATGTACACATACACACACACACACACACACACACACACACACACACACACACACACACACACACACACATATGTGTAACATAAATTTATATTGACTATCACTCGCCTTATACATTTAAGATTATTTCTAGTAATTTAATTCGTCGTACATACACACACACATGTACACACACACACACACACACACACACACACACACAACACACATATGTGTGTGTGTGTGTGTGTGTGTTACCATTTAGCAACAAAAGTTCTGATAGTCCAGTGGGAATAAACGAGTAGTACAATATTTTAGAAGCGCTTGTTTCTTTTCTTTCAAAAGATATTTTCCCATGTCCACTTAGACAAAGTCCAAAATTAGATTTTGTCACCCAACATGCACTCAACATGTTAAGAATTGGAGTGTGTGTAGATATGGCTATACCTAATGGTTCTCTTTGCCTATGCTGCTAATTGCTTTCGCATTAAATACAATTGTCTATTATTTTAAATGTCTTTATATTATTAACCTACTTGCGGCTCTATTTGCCAATGTCAACATCTTAAAAATTTAAGCCTCGGTTCGCTGAATTTGTATAAAAGATATGAGAGCTCTACCTAATTTTACATTCGTAGAACTCACAGTAGAATCGGATTTAAAGTTGGACAAGTTGACTTCGTTTATCATGAATTCGACGAACGGCTCTAGAGTTACATTTTTAAATTAAACGAATTCCTAATCTGAGTCCCATCACAGGATTTGACGAGATTTTATGAAAAAAATGACTGTAATTTTTTTTATTTATCAAATAAAAAGAATCTTCATGCTTTATCTCACATAGCAGAGTAATCAATGACAATCTAGTGTCCAGACACTCCGTTGACTACTTTCCGCCCAAACTCGACATATGACGTGTCGAGCAGCAAACTAGACGTGTTTTGTCTTACTAAAGCGGAGAAATGAAAATAAATTTTAAATATAATAATTGCCCCCAATGGGAATCGAATCCACAATCAACAACACTTACATTCAGAAGTTATCCCAATACTCTATGATAACATGACGAAATAAATAACCAATTTAATCTTTTTGTTAAATAAATAATTGATCTCACATTACTAATTCCGTTTATTCTCGTACACTTTCATTCACGGTACGTTCATAGAATTTCCCACGCTGCGCTAGCGATCAATCGGTGATCGCTACGTGATGGCATTCAAAGTAGACAACGCTGCTTACGACAAAAGGTATCACACTTTCGAAAAGTGTATGTCATTTTTTTCAATAGAATTTTTTCTGTTAAATATAATATAAAGTAATGTAATTTAACTTTCATTGATGAATTAGTTTAGGAATTCGTTTTAAACTTTGTACGTAATATATCTACCAATAATTAAAACTAATTATTATTACATATATATTTATTTATTTTCTGAAAAACCGTAAAAAAAATCTTTCATTCATTATCATACACGATTTGAACATTCAAATTTAGCCTAATTTCACTAAACAGAGCACGGTTGCTCTGGTGACTTATAAATAAGCCTGTCATTCTGACGCTTGTGAGTTACACTGTCTAGAATGTAGCGTCAGTTCGCCGCGTGGGGCACTTCACTGTCGGAAGTATGCGCCATCTACAACATTTGTCTTACCTATTTATGATAAGGTTTTTACAAATATGTTAAATATTAACATACTAATAATATATATATTATGACACTTTTAATTGCCGTTTGGAATTGACGTGACATGACGAGACATAGGTATGTTATGATTTTATAGAAGTAAGTGTAAAACATAGTGATTAGCCACTCATTATAATTAGTGATTCAACAAAATAAAAAACATATATTAAAAGATACAAATATTAAAAAGAAGAAAGAAGCTATGTACAAACTTACGAAAAAAAAAACCACTAATTATAGCAAAACGTAACCCGTTTTCCTTTACAATAAGTACACACATATTTCATTGCTTATTTTCCTCCACAATAAATATTGATAATATATTTATTTACGTTCATCACGTTTCAAAGCGCATAGAGTTTAAATGTAGCGTACAATGTTGACCCTAAGAGAGTATAACAATAAAATATGCCTACTTAGTCCGATGCGATGCGAGTCGATATATCGGGATATTTATCTAATTTAGTGCCACATTGTCTAGAGACGTCGCGCCGGCCGTCGCGTGGCCCGCCTAGTAACCGGAAATGTGCACCAAGCACAACGTGCATGCGAAATGTGGACGTAACTATTGTTTGTTAGCTTTATATTGTATAAGCTAGTTTTGTATATGCAATGATTAATAGATAGATAGTTTATTGCACACAAATATAAAGAACAGTAAAAATAACTTGTAAAATAATAAAGAGCGTGCCAAGGCGATCTTATTGATAGTAGCAGTCTCTACCAACCTTTTAAGAGAGGAATCGATTCGCACGGGGGAAATGATTATATTTAAATTATTTTCATTTCCTCGCTCTGTTAAGAAAAACAGCGATGTTTAGTTCCGCTTCTCAACACGAAATGTTTCAAAATGAGTGGATAGCGATTTTTTTTTCGATTGTGTAGTATGCTGTTGGCCCTACTAGCCTTGACAGCGTCACTGGGTTTTGGGGAAGGCCGAGCTAGAAGAGCCCTGACCTTTTTGTGGAGACCTCGAGAGGAAACCATCAATTTAGTGTCACAAGGGCATCTTCTGTGAGGCACGAACTTTGGCTT
Organism: Dryadula phaetusa; assembly: GCA_032432895.1. Taxonomy (NCBI): domain Eukaryota; kingdom Metazoa; phylum Arthropoda; class Insecta; order Lepidoptera; family Nymphalidae; genus Dryadula; species Dryadula phaetusa. The sequence goes on from JAOYRS010000080.1 coordinate 5,881,408, forward strand.
GTTTACACCGTTTGTAGTGTGGGACTTGCCTGTCGGGATCCAAGCCTGTCTTACACACTAGGTACTTCCTGTCTACCCTGCAAGGCGTGATGAAAACTGTGATGTTAAAAGAAATGATAAAATTAATATGTTTTTATACGTACAAAACTATGCTTAAATAACACCTAACTAATTGGAAATGGATTGAATTTGACATTATTTACTTTGATTTATTTAAAATAAACATTTTTTGTTGTTAATTACAAAGTTGTTTGCAAATTAACTTGTAACTTGTTTAGGAAAACGTTTATATTATAAAATGTTCTTAAGATTTGGACTTTCTTTTATACGTAAAGTTGCTGAGTAAATTCTATATCTAAAAATGACTAATAAAAATAAATTTCTTTAAGTTTAAAAAAAATATTTAGCAAGAGGTAGTAAAAATATTTTTTCATACAACAATAACATTGGATTATAAACTGCATCATTATAGGCGCAAGTAGACATACCTTCATGAATGACTAGTTTATCGCTCCCGGGCATTGTCCTGTAATGGCGTTCCGTCTGCATCTAGAAATGAGCTGGGTAAGTGTCGCGTGTTCCAACACTATATGTTATACAGCTTGTGTGACATATGAACACGAAATTGTCGCTAAGATTGCCTATTAAATTATATTTTATATTTAAGACTAAGAGTAGACGCATTTTATTATAATCTGACTGAAATCCATTTATATTTGTCAAAGTGGATTAAATATGAAAGAGTTTACCGTTTATTATTTTGTTTGAAATTACTAATTTATTGAAGCCGGTCGTGGCGCAGTGTGACAGAGCCTGACTGTAAACGCGACCTGTTATGATTTCGATTCCCACTCGGAGGAGTGATTGTGTTTAAATTATTTTCACCTCCTCGCTCTGGTAAGACAAACTGTGGCGTTGAGTTCCGCCACTCAACACACAATGTCTCGAATTCGGCTGAAAGTGAAGTAAGGAGTGTCTTGACACTAGGTACTTTCTGTCTACCATGCTATATGGGATAAAATTGTGAAGTAAAGAAAAATGTTTTCAATCGGAGTGTAAGTTATTAAACAACATCGTGTCTTAACGATAGTTCAGAGCATTCATAAAGCAATCGCTACATTAGTAAGTATACTTTTTTCCTTATTGCACATATAACAGCAACTTATATGACAATAATCATGAATATTTTTATTGAAATCCGTCATATGAATATTTAAACGCATACAAATAATATTGTATATTGAAAATTTATGAAATGAATCGCTGAACGCTGTTATTTTAGTAAAATTAAATCGTATTATCATTTAGGTAATGTATTTCAATTTTCCAATGCGCGGCATTTAACTTAAATATTAGCTATCGCGATTAAACAGCTTATTAAAATACAATATGGTATTAAATTCAGCCTTGTTGAGTGCGCGGTTCGACGCGGCCTATTCGAGCATGACATCCGTTATTGTATCGCTTATCGACTTATCTCCTGTATCCGTGTTTGTGGCTGGCTTCAGCCAGTCCAGGCATTCCGCTGTCACGCAATGCCATCAAATCTGTGCTTAACACTTTACTGATTTTCATCTTCTTTTTATTAGTAAATGTATCTGAGAGGAACCAGCCTTATGACTTCCGCCTGTAGCTTTCACACGAGAAATATTGTGATTTCTCGAAGCATCTGTAGCTTTGTTAATGATAACTATACTATAGCTTGTCTATATGTCTTAATCTAATTTGCATAAATAGAAATGCATATAAGGGCATATCCTATATTGCTAAATTGCAATGAATTATTTTAATTATGCTATTGTTTTCAAATGAATATTTTTTTTTACTTTATTTGACTAAACACGCTAATATACAGATGATATAATTTAGAAAAGTACATAAATAAAAAATATAAATGTGCCTATAATACTGATAGGTTGCACCCAGTGTTTTTTTAACTTATTATGAAGTAGTCACATATAACCTTGGCAGGTAATCATTCATTTTTGAAATTTAATAGTATTTTTCATATTTTTCCTTACCCAATCATATACTTAGTTAATTTCTAGTTTTCTTATTCAAATTGTTACTCTCGCATATATAAGTCATAAGTTACAGTGAGATTATACTGTGGCATAGTATATACAACGGACGGTTGGTCTGTGTATCCGTATCCGATGAAATATAGGTATTTGCGGCTTAAGACCGTATCTCGGGATGAAACCAAATAGCTTCCTAACAAGTACGAGTCAGTGGAACCGTTTTAATAGAGACCCTCATTACAGATTTAGACATCTGAGAGATCATATTCGATTTTGTTGAATTTAATTCTTTATTTACCTTTGTATGTTAAATTTCGTTTAACGAATAAAGCAGCTTTTTATTATTTTTTTTGTTTTAAAAGTTTTTATCTATTTATTATGTAATTAAAGTAGCAAATAATGATTGCAGAACACTTTTTCCATATTAAATTTTTTTATATGGTCGTGGCGTAGTGTCAGACAGCGCCTTAAAGTATACGCGATCGGTTATGGGTTCGATTACTATTCGTAAGAATGATCTCAACACGAAATGTCTCCAAATTGGCGGAAAGCGGATTGTGGAGTGTTTTGACACCAGGTACGGCCTTTCTACCCTACTATGCAGGATAAAAGTGAAAGGCCAAAAAAATAATAATAAAGAAGCTCTATGTAAGTATCCATAGTTGTTTTACAATATACTACATTCATTACGTAGTGTTATTTTTCTTAAGGACCAGACTACTCTAAAATAATGATATAAACTGAGCAAAGAGTTAATTAGGTGTAAAGTCGTTATAACGTCGAGCGTCTAAACTTGTATCGGGAGCTAAGTCTAACTGTGAGTCACAAATGAGTAGCAACTAATCAAAACTTCCCCAGAACTGCACGAGTACACTTTATGTGAACTGTGTTTCATAGAAAACTTAAGTGCTCTCTCTATGTGAGAACGTTAAAATGTTTTTTTTATACGTTTTTACGCTTTTTTTTATTATTTATCATATTATGGTTTTCAACCTCAAACTGATTATTTTATGCGTCGTGTTCATTATTTGACTTTGAATTCCATTAGCTTGTTATAAGTTGTAATATATCTTATTTAGTATAAGTAATCCTTTAAACAATAAAAGATATAAGAATAAATTTTCTATACAAAGTTTTTTTAATATGATATTTAATAATATTAAATTACATGATTTTATACGTACTAGACATGATGATTCGATATGCTTCATGCACGGTAGACAGGAAGCACCTAGTGTTAAGACACTCCATACTCCGCTTCACTATTTCTTATTAGAATTTATGGGAAATGTGACAGTACTCGAGCAAGCTAATTTGCCAGTAAAAAAGCGTCCATAGCCCGTAGTTCTAATATAATTCGTTTAAAAATGGCTTTCTTAGAAAGTGCTTTTCGCCCAATTTGGTAATGGACTAATGTCAGTGTTGAATTAAATCGAATTTTAGATCAGAATTTGGAGACAACAAAGGAAATCTGAGCACAGCGTTCAATGTACTTACATTCGATGAGAATGGTCACGATAGCTTTTTCTGTTTAAAAATTTAATATTTTCATATTCTAAATGTGTTATTAACTTGTAATTAGTTTAAATTACTTAGAAATTTAGTGCATTTTATGCAAACTAGTTGGTAAATTACATTTTTTCGACGAATGGCAGCATATATATATATGTATAATTTTTCTATCAAGCACAATACATAAGCTTAATGAAAACATTAAACTTGATTATCTACATTATAACTTATGAATATTATGAGCTGGAGTTTTTCAGTTTTTAAGGTAATTAAAGTGTAGCACGTCACTGGTTAAAAGCAAGAAAATCAACACATTTTTCATTGTAGCGGCACGCTATTGAGCGCGGTGAATAGGTCATTGGAATACCTAATATGCCCTAAGAGCATTAATCATGCATGTTACCGCTATGGATATGTGTGCTGTTATTTATTACGTATTTATATAAGTTACTCCTCCTATACTATGTATATGCTTGGTTTTCTTAGTGTTAATATGTTTTGATGTATATTTATTTTCCTCAGTTGGTACTCTCTATTATTTAGTTTAGATCATAACTATTTTTATGTTTAAATATCTTTTAACTGTGGATGTAATCAAAGGTTAAAATACTCCGTTCTCAATATTTAATTTGATTGTTTAAACTCATCGCATCGTACTGTCTTGCCAGACCGCCTCCTTTTGGGAGGATCGTGGATCCTACAACTATGTATGACATGTCCCAATTGAGCCGTCTAGTGTGAAATACAATATGATTGTATATACAAAATGAAAAGTATTTTATCAATATAATTTTATAATGTCATCTTTCCTAATGTCTCTTTTAGATCTTAGTAATTTTAACTTCTGTTTCTAAAAAAAAGTCTCTAAATTTTAAACAAGATAAAGGCTTGGTTTTTTATAGTATGACTGCTTGAAGCTTAAGCGCACGGTCATACAAATAATATGGTATCTCGTAAGTGCGGACTCATCTAATAGATGGCGACGCTGAATAGGTCACACCTTAGCGGAAAGTCTTTGGACAATGTCGGTCGCAATATATATGTTATACTTGTAATATTTCAATATTGAATATTAAATTATAAGCAGCTTAAAGCGACCATTTATATAATTAAATAGATAATTACTATACTATACTGATGTAGGTATAATTTCGGTAAACAGTATTATTTCATATTGATTACATGCACTAATACGTGTGTTCTTTGAAATATTCAGTGATATAATAAAATATGTAATATAATTTCAATTTACAGATAGATCGTTTTAAATATTCTATTTTTAATAAATATTGCCATTAAATATCAATAAATAAATCTGGTTTATTTTTAAAAATAAATTCTCAACTCAAAGCTAAGTATTAAATCGCTTATTTAATAATACTTCAGAATAGAAAACACATATTAAAATGATGCATAATATTTTATTTGTCAGTTTATGAATCGCTCAGCAAAATAACAAATTATCTCACACTAAGGTGTACTTGTAACACTTTACTCACGCACATCCTCATTCTTGTACGTCAACAGGAATATTCCTAGCGTATGATATAAAGAAGCAGCTGCTTTATATTGCAGGGACAAATTGATCTGGAATACCTACATGCTATCTACATCATTTATAGCTCGGTTTGTAGTAGCTCTAGTCTTGTTGGGTATCATTAATTGTATACGTAACTCTCTATCGCTGGAAAATATATTTCGAAAGCTAATCTGGGATCAACATGGATTAAATATCGATGGACAAAAGTTGAACCATCTTAGATTCGCTGACGATGACGTTGCCTTGTTTGTAGAACAACGAGGGATCCTAGAAATAATGATATAAGATCTAAAGTAAGAGTGCGAGGAAGTGGGCTTTTCTATGAATATAAACGAAGTTATTAACTAATTCAAAAAAATATTAATTAACAACCAACCTGTTGAATATGTTGATGTATTTATCTATCTAGGACAAATCATCTCACATACAGACAGAACTACAAAAGAAATCAAAAGACAAAAAGCTAATAATGGATGGAAAAGATACTGGTCACTGAAACAGATTATAAAATCCACAGATCTTAGTATTGGTATCAATAGGAAGGTCTTCGATACCTGCGTTCTCCTAAGTATTACATACGGGAGTGACACTTGGGCTCTCACGAAATACCACAGAAACACATGCTGGATCACAGCCAAAAAGCTATAGTACGAAGTACAAAGAAGCAAGATAATCGTCATAAGAAGTAAGACAAGAGTTACAAACGTACTTACTAGTAATAAATAGTTTGAAGTGCAGATGAACTGGACACATGCTACGCGGTAGCCAAGAGAAGTGGAGCAACGTCATAACAGATGGGTACCCTAGAGGTGGCAGAAGAAACAAAGGAAGAGAAAGCAAGCCATGGGAACGAAATGAAATAAAATTCACAGCAGTGCCAAAATGGAGAAGAGTTGCTAGAGACAGAGTAAAATGGAAATTGTTAGAAGAGGCCTTTGCCAACAGGCACACAAGAAGATAACCTGAATACAAAAGAAAACAAATCAGGATAAGAGGGTTATTATTATTATTATCACACTATCGTCTCTCTCGATTTTAGTTAAGTAGAATTGGTTATATGAAGCAATAGTTGAGGCCGGTCGTGGCCCAGTTGGATAGCGTCTGACTGTAACCGATTGTGGGTTCGATTCCCACTCGGGGAAAGATAATATTTAAATTATTTTTGTTTTCTCGCTTTCGTAAGACAAAACGCGGCGTTGTGTTCCGATACTCAACGCGCAAAGTCTCGAAATCGGCGGAAAGCGGAGTACTGAGTTTCTTGATACAAATAAGTAATTAAATATGTCGTATTCATTTTCTACACTATCGTTTATGTTTATTAACGTATTATGTTATATTTTTATTGTCAACAATCATAATTAATAATAATGGCCAGGTAACAATCTATAAGTCAAATATTTAACTATCGGAATTTTAGTTTTTAATTGTGAAAATTATAAACCCCAGGAATAATTTACTTATTTATGCCTATTTTATAACAATAAAATAGTCATGAAAAACACTAGCAACTATATTGACTAACTAGCAAATTTATATTAACTTTGAATTTGAATAGTGATAACAAAGAAACTATTCCTTAAATAGCATTTTAATTAAATATAACTTAACGCAAAAAACATACAAATATTATTTTATGGCTATTTTTTATTATTAACCCATACACAAATAAAATATCTAATGGTTTATAATAATTAAAAATATACTCAATATTTAAGTTAGTGTAATAAATTAATTATTATTTTATTTAGCATTACTTTTTAAGTAGAACTTCAATGGGTATTTACATTTTGCAATGAGTGTAAATGTGCTCGCTTATTTATAAATACTTTTCTTATCGCGAACACACATACACACTGACTGTAATGAGTGCTTTGGTGCGATACAGGTTTATTGCTTGCATTTTATATAGGTTAAGATTATTTTGTGTAAATTATGTTTTTTTTATTTAAATATATATTTTTAGTTGTTTTATTAGGTTTTGTAAAAATAATTAATTATTCTGACATTCTTTAATACGCTGTTAAATAATGATTATACAACTTGTATTACAGTTCAAATGAGGACATAGAGCACAAGTCAAAACATTTTTATTAGACGTGTTATACGATAAGAATAATAAAACAATTAGTTACGTTAGCGCCACCGCTCGTGACGACACGGAAATAGACGTAATTTCTAACGCAATAACGTCGAACCGACGCCGACGCCTGATAGAAAAGCGTGTAACAAGGCGACAGCTATTTACTAAGAGCAATGAGAATTTCACATCTTCCTGAAAATTAATGAGAAATGCCGCTTACGACGTTTGCGATCGCACCTCGGTCCCACAACGTACGCAAGCTGCCCCGCGCCCCTCCCGCCGCCCTCCGCCCGCCGCTTGCCCCCCGCCGACTAATGAATACGATACGAAATACTAAAAACATATCCGTCCCTATCGCGCGACCGCGCTCACTTGGACCGTCTCTTTTCAACAAAATCCAAAGCGGCAACGCTGCGTTTAAACCCGGATAAATTACATCCTATTAACTTCGTTCCGGTGCTCGATTTGCGCTTTAATGTCGCCTAGCGTAAGGATTAAACTTGCACGGAGACATTTGTTTTATTGTTTATGTTTATTCGAGACTTTACGCTGTACATTATAAAGTCGAGTTTGCATTGTTGCGGGCCGCGTTGGGGCTTTTCGGTTTCCGTGTAGATTATTAATTTGCTGTCAAATAAAGGGGCCCGCTCACTTGGGCGTTCGTGTCGGGGCAAATTTCTGCCATACTTCGGAATCGGTAGTGATTATTTTTTTGCCTCCGCTGGATTCGCAGACGGACGTTTTAGTACGCAATATTCTAGTTTCATAATTTAAGGAATGCCTTCTAATTGTTTTTTATTATGCCGCAAGGATTGTTGTTCTCAAACAAATATGTGGCAACAATCATTTCGAAAAGAAAATTATTAGAATATTTAAAGTTAACGAGATCGAAGTGAGCATGAAATAGGCCAATAACTATAAAACACAGTAACTGCTTATAGTTAGTAGTCTACTTGTTATAAGTCGTGTTTTAGCGGTCTATAATAATATAACACGTTGGTAATCCCACTTGAATAACTGTTACACATGTCCCCTCGTAAACTACACTTTTGAATATTTACATAATTTAAAAATAGAGTTCGATAAAATAATAATTTAACGATTAATATTGAATTCATTAAATTTTTGTAAATGTATAATAATCTTTAAGTTATTATAGGAAACTAATCAGCAGCGCACAGTATTCATAGAATTAGTTAATAAACAAACACAACCGCCTTAACGCACACAATGTAAGATAACATTCTACGGTTATCTATATCCCATCAATAAATGTAAACACTGATACCCATTGTTGACCCCTTATAGCTTCAGGCTTAACGATTATCTGCTATATGGGTAAGTCAACCTAAACAATTTAAACAGTTTTCTATTGGTTAGTTGATATGGAAATATGGCTTAGAGAATATAATATAAACGCCATTGTTTTTAAGTAAAAAGGTATATAAACGTAAATAAAATTTTAATTTTAGAACTACTACTTAGGTAAAACAAAGCGCGTTGTTAAGTTCCACCACCTAAGACCAATAAAGGGAAAAAGTGGGGAACAGCATGTTTTAACACTAGATTTCTGTCTCAAAAATAATTAAAAATATAAATATGTTTAAATATATCCGGATCTCGTAAAATCATAAGACTGACATTGTATTTGTAATCCATATTATACCCTATCAAATGTAAACAGTGAACCCTTCATTAAACAATATACGGCGCTACTTAAAGCTCGTTTTTATTCTTTTTTTTTCAATTTTAAAATGTGGCTTCTTATCATTATCATTGTCTTAATGACCCATTTTTTTATTTAATTTAAAATAAAAAAGACGATGTGGTTTTGTATATATAATAACTTTGTAAACGTCATTTATGGGTCTTTCCTTGTAGGCATTTGTCTAAAGCAAATCTAAAGAATATGTGGATTGATGACCTACGCTGACCTACACTGACTTAATAGAAGCGCTTATCATACACGTATATAATTTTCTTTAAAGTAATATTACATTTAAAAAAATTCTAGGAAATTGAAATTATTATTGCTTAAACATTTTTATAAGGTCAGGCAAGACACGTAATGAAATAGATTTTTATAAATGAACATGATGACATACCTACGTATTGTAAGATTATTCTTAATTCTTATGCTATTCATTTTTTTATTTAACACTTTTTTAGGATTTGAAAACATTTTTGAAAAAACGTATAAAAATCTAAACGCAGCGGGAATCGAACCCGCGCCTCTTGGATACCGTCCAACGGTATCCAAGTGTAAGAACACTTCAGCGCTATTTTGACCCACAATTTACTGCCTGATTTGCTTCAAAATTTGCACTTGTGTCCGGACTCGATAATAATACAATTTTTTTTAACCAGGATGAATACAATGAACAAATCATTTTAAAGCTTGATTCTTTAGTTTATTTTTTACTCAGTTTTTTTTATTAATAGGTATGTTATGTAAAATGATTACTTATAAACTTATTATAAGTTATTGTCGTTTATGTCACTTGATTAATATTCATAAAGAAAATAACAATTGTATATAAAGATAAATAATTACCTATTGTAAATGATAACTGACTTCTATATTTAATTGTCAAGAATTTTATCTTATCCTGTCTTATCTGTTATTTATAAATGTTTAAATAGACATGCAAAAAACCAGATTAATGTGCTGTAATAAACAAAGACCCCTCACACTAAGTATTATTATTATTTTTTTAGCTTAACGCTTTTATTCCGCATAGCAAGGTAGATGGGTAGTATCTCGCTTTCCGTCGAATTCGAGATATTGCGTGTTGAGCAGCGGAACTTAACACCGCACTTTGTCCTACTAGAACGAAGAAATGAAAATAATTTGAATTTAATCATTTTTCGCCCTCAGACGCTGTCCTATTGCGCCACGAGCGGCCTAAGTAATGTTTTTTAAAAAAAGCGTGTTGCTACAACAAGCAAATTATAAAAACATAGTTAGTTAACACAACACTAGTATCTCTCTGCCTTCCGTAACGTATGATAAAATACGGTATTTTCCCATAAAACTAATACAAGCACATGCTGACCTGACGTGACATGTGTATCTATCTACATATACGTACATGTATCCCTGATCCAATTTAACCTCATTCTTATTCAACACCCGGGTTCGAGGTTCTGAAGCATTTCGAATGCATTAGGATTTTTATATTATAAACGGACTTCCTAGCAAACCCTTCTGTTATGTAAAGATTTGTTAAATGTATTGTTACCTAATTATTGGGATGTATAACTGTGTACGAAAATTTTAGTGGGTAATGTGGGTATCAATTTTGATATGTATAATTTATTTAAAATTATTATTTCACATTAAAAGGTTTTTATGTTAATAAAGCTTACAATACAGTATGAATTGGGACTTCCCCGAAACACTGGTTCGCATATCACAATTAATGCCCGACGTGTTTACTTTTTAGCTTTTTGTTCAGACTGCTTCGAATATACGCTGGCTGTGTTTGTGTGCGTCCGCTGCGGTTATTGAGAGCGTTCTCGTAATCAACTAATAGTGTGCATTTGCGTTCATTTAAATGAAATATTTTTTGGGTAATTTTAATAATTACTTACTTTGTTAATTTTTGATTTTTCTTACTTCTACAATATTAAAATGTTGTTTTAATCATTTTGTCACTTGATACAGTGCAAAAGTAAATTTAATAAAAATCAACTTGTGATTTTTCTTAAACTTATAGAAATATGATATCTAATACAACGGACGACGAATAACAGATATGCCATTAAAAATAATAAATTTAATATTTATGGTAAAGATTCGCACGGTTTACTTATATCAAAATTTACCTTTGTAATACTATCACGATAACCTCGTAAATACCTTATTTATAATAGGATATAAGAGAATTTGTTAATAGATTGGTATATGAATACGTAATATAAAGCAATGAAGCATCTCCACCCCCGCGTACGTGGGAGTAATATTGGTGCTCTTTAAAGGTGAAATCTTCACAGGTTAAAAACTCTGTGTTAAACGTTATTCTGCCCGAAAGGTCCCTTAATAAATAGATAAGTGTTGGAGATAATGGTTACTGGGGGACAAAGCCTACGCGTTTTTGAGAAATGCTTATATCTGAAACTACCACGATTAAGGCTGTATGTTGATAAAAATAGAGTTCTTGAAAGTGATTACATATATGGATTAAGTAAGATTTTTCAACAATAAACTTAATATAAAATTCCTAGTACGAAGATGAACTTTCAAATTTTTAAAGGAATAATTTCAACATAATTTCGCTTTCGTGGATATATACCCTTTAGAAAGACTATACTACCAGTTTTTATTCGGCTATGATTACTTATTAACGAGTAAGTCACTAAATCGGGAAGTATTATTTTATAAGCTTAGCTTATGCTAATTTTCAATAGTTTAATTTTAAACACCAATATGACCTAAAACCTGTTTAAATAGCTGGAGTAAAAATATATATCCTTATAAACGTTTAACGTGTAACAAGCTTTGATTAATCAAATTCATCTAATGATTAACATAACAATAGGTCATCAAGTGAAGGTCAATAACACTGTATACGTTACATTTTGAACGAATTAATAATTTTAATTGGAAACTAAGCTTCGATACATCGATTTAAACTCATTAGTATCGTGTAAGTGAAGTCGACACGAGTAAGCGTAATGCCAATTAAGTAGTGGCTCAATTTATACATTAACGTTTAAACGCAAAGGTTATACCTCAGCACGCCCACGGCGCCGTGGGATCGCGCTACCGTACAGAGACCAAGCATGAGATAATTATATGGGCAAGTACTGCGCTATGAAAGTGCCTACGGTTTGTTTGTATTCTACTATTTTCCATCTGTTTAGTTTTTTTAGTATGAAACCCACTATATTTTTGTGCATACAAAATAATGATTAAAAAGTATGAAAATTATAAAAAGTTACTTCTTTACCTAAAGACTCATCAAAAAAGATTTTTTTTCGACTGTGTAGTATGCTGTTGGCTCTACTGGCCTGACAGCGTCACCGGGTTTTGGAGGAGGCTGAGCTAGAAGAGCTCTGACGTTGGCGTGGAGACCTCGAGAGGAAACCATCGACTTAGAACACAGTGTCACGAGGACGTCTCCTGTGAGGCCTCTTGGTATCAGGCGGTGATTAGAAAAGAGCTAAAAATCAATATTTTATATTATAATGCATTAGAAACATCTAAATTTAATGTATTTAATTAACAATTACATGTTTATGTAAAAAGTGACATACAGATTGCTACGACTACAAGTAAATAACTAGGATTAATGCTATGGAACTAAAAGTTTTAATCATAATTTATATTACCATGGACCATGGTAAACTTATTAAATATATTCTATGGATAACGGAATATTTGATGAGTAACAGCTCATTGCAGTAGCTAGTATTGCGAATGAAACAAAAAGGTCAAAGAGGCAAGGCCGATGGAAAGGAACGTATCGCGGCGTGGTACGAAGACGAAATTGCGATAAGCGACAGCTCTGATGCTAAATTATTGCACTTTGTATCAAAAACATCGGCTAGTGATAGACTAGCTATAAATACAGGTTCACATTTGACAAATGCTTTTAGATGTTTTCGTGCTTTAATTTTTTTGTATGAAATATCATTTATTGTAAGATTATGTTATTTTTCCAAACTATTTGTCTGTTGATTGTAAAATCTAATCGTTTTTTTTTCTTTTCGTTTCAGGTATGTTCTGTTTGACTTATTCCAACGGACCTTTGTAAGTAGTAATGACGGAGGGCCGTTTTTATATATATAAACTATAGAAAAAGACGAGCTGAATATTCGCCAACTGCCAAGTGTTATGCCTGTCCATAATAAAAATGATGGAATATTATATAGCGTATGTAATTCTAGTTTTATATTTATGTATGGTCAGGTAGGTTTTTTTTTATATATCACACTGATGTATATATCGGTAGTATAGTCATTAGGTACTGACATTTTAAAAACAACACTTAATTAATTCAATTTTCCTAGGGTAGTCAAAGATTCTACACATTTTCGTTTGAAATAGAAAGATTGCGTGTTGAGTAGTGGAACATTACGCCGTGCCTTTATCTACCGCAGGTTGCAGAGAAAAAAAATCATTCGAGTAATTCCATTCGATATAATTCCTCGAGTGGGAATTGAACCCATAAATAATTGTGTTTAAAATCGTACGCCGTCCCACTGCTTCACAACGCTCTCAAATATTTGTTACTTCAATATCAAAATTTATTAAATGATGTAAATAGACAGTTAAAGCTCTTTGTACAATAAAAGTTACACAGAACACAAATATTTTCCGAACGTTGATTGAAACTATGGGCAGTGCGCGGTCGATGTTTGTTAGTGCAATTATCTTTGTGCTCTGTTTATCAATAGCAACCACTTTGCAGTTTAATCTCAGGTCGACATGTTCTGACTGTTTGTTTGTCACTTTTATAATCTGTGTCATGAACAAATATTCGTTATTATTTTATGATTACGTTCGTTGACATTCAAAATTATAAAGCACATTAATAAAAAAAATCCTATATATAAAAACAAATGACTAGAGCATTTTTTAAATAAATCATGCTATGCAAAATTAATATGACTAGTTTATAATTTGGGTACGGGTAAGAAAATAATAAGTTCATATTAGTAAGGGTAAGCTATATAGCCTATGAAACTTATTTCAAGTGTTGACCAGAGGCTTAAGCAACCCAAAAGTTTAAATGTAATTGCGGCGTCCCGAGAACTTTGTCTCTAATGAAGCTGTTAGAACTTCATGACTTATTGAAATAACACATGTATAATAACGTTATGTTCATCTCATTTTTCGGACTATATTTATATTTACTTCCAATACATATTTTAATGATAAAGAACGAATAAGTGCTTCGAAAACTAGTTAAGTTAGAATTTAAAGATAGTTTTGCGGGAAAGATTATTTGCTCAGTGCAAAACACGATGAGCCGTTAGTAAGCTTAGAAAGTGTATTATTTATATAGACTATTTTCTTAAAATTAGTATTGGTTATTTATTTTTATAGAACTAGTATATTAAGTTATAAGTGCAAGAACACATATCTCAAACGAAACACGGAATATTAAATGAGAAATGTAACAATTAAGGAACTGCGCTCAGTCGGAAATTAGTCGCCGGGAGAAGCGACGCGGGTTGCAGATTGCAAACTCCGCTAACTGCTAGGCCCATGCATTATGTAGAGTTTCATGCACAACTGAATTTATTGTTTGGAAAATAATCTGCGATGTGCGCCGCGATAGTTTGTTGAATTTAACTTTGTTAAAATTTCTAAGTTGCATTTGTACTGTAAGCCGTTTGTGCCACGTCGCTACCAAATTAGCAAGATTTTAAGGTGTTTCAAACGAATTTGACAACTTCAGATAATATTGTTATAACATATATATTGTTATTGGTAGTTGCAATTTTATTAATTAACGTACACACATACAAGAATATTGTAAGAATATTGTGTAATGTGACCATAAATTCCTGTAGTGTTACATATGTAAGAAAGCAGAGAGTACATTATTTTTTATATATTTTTTTAATAGAATGTACTAAATATGATATTTGTACATTAATATTACATAAGTAGCAATCGAACATTTGTGTAGTAAATAAATAAGAAAATTGAACTGAACATTTGATAATTTATTTAGATTCCACGTAATGCCTAACTAAATTGAAGTGGTTTACGTATGACAGATGACATTTAGAATTAATCCTAACACGTGTTGGTGAGCATTCCAAGTACATTCGTTACGGAAATACGTTGATAGATAAATCTAATCAGTGCGAACAGAGAGGGAAACAAACACGGGGACGGTGGCTCGTGAGTCGTGACGTGCGTTGAATTAGGGCGTAAATAAACACATACACTATGACAGTTATTCTATTTCGGGCAAAGCGACCCCTGTCGTTGACAATTGTCCTGATTTATTACGTAAATGCTTCTTAAAAAGTCTATGAATAGACCGAGATGGCTTTGAGATGTGACCCCTCATAATTGATATCGGAAGACGTAAAACACTCTAGACGAATATAGACTATGATTAATATTTTTAATAAAAAAAACATATCGTTTAAAATAGAACACAAATAAAATGTAAAATTGCTTTTCTTACAACTCTTTTACAAATATTAAATTTTATTCTAAGCAGTGCTTTGGTATTTTAAGTCATAAATAAACATAAAAACGTACCTTGACAATATCAAAAAAAAACGAATTACTTTTTTGAGGGATTGAAAATTATTAAATATGCGAAAGGCGGATAATTGCTGCGAAACTCGTTTTATCTGATATGACAGCCTCGTTTACAAATAGGGTAGCCAGAACATACAAGGACCAAGGATAAATATGAAAGGATTCCACTAACTGAAATATGATTGTTTACGTCATGATTACTTCTTTTAAATATAATAATGATAAACACGTTTAATATATTTAGTTTTGAAATTTAATAATGATAGTTAAACAGTGCTTTAAACTGTTCTTTATTATAAAAGAGTTTCGTTTGCCCAAAATATCGTTCATTCTACAAATATTGTCCAAGAAAAAGTAAACGTGAGTTAGTAACTATATCGTATGCGTCGTGCAGCTGTAGTCGGTAATCCAGTCATTACCTAGCGGGTGGTCCCTCCCCCACTTTTCCTTTATTGTTTGTTTTACGCTAATAGGCCTCGCTAGCCGGGAATGTGAGGATGGAGCGATAATTTGTATTGACTTCACTTGTAGATGCTAAATTTAATTTGTTTTATGAATCTTTCGCGCGTATCTTCTGAACTTCAAATTAAAATATGATTTAATTGCATTTCTCAAATTTGTGTACTTTTGATTTCATAATTATAATAGAAAAAAAACACCACTAGTGAACAATACAATTAAAGTAAAAAAAAGAAGACGAAAGTAAGATATGCATTGAAAAATGTCAAATCTATGCCAAAACAAACAAAATTAACAAAGTGTCGAAAAAGTCGACTATTTGAAATACATACACAAATATGAATTATAGAATTTTTATTATCTCACTTTTGTAATAGAAAGCGCGGCGTTTCGAGTAGAGAGTCAAAAATGGAGTGTCTTGACACTAGGTTCTCTATGGCTATGCAGAAAAAAAGGCCAAAAAATAATCATACAATTGTATAAATGTAATATATTGTGTTACACATACTCTATAAACGTAACTACAAATATGGGAAACTCGATTTATTGCACAAATTGCCGTAAGCTGTAACGAAACAGCCATACAGCGCGGCTGAGTCACGTAGCTCATAGGTACGGTCGGACAGGCATATCTATGACCTTTATTGTGTATGCGATAATGACTATAGTAATTACTTGAGGCAAGTCTACACGTCGGGTGTATCGGCAGATGTTGAAACTTGACCCCGTCTCGATAACAATAACGGACGGTAGATGAAGTATATTTGTAATTCGTACCCCATTTCATACTTACACATTTAATGTGAAGACGCTTTATTTCCTGAACAATTATTTTTAGTTTTAATACTACTTTTAATACATACAGTTTAGGCTCTTAATATTACAGATAGCGTTTGGGCTAGACTAGTCTATCTTGTTTACTGTACCGTGTCATATGATAGATTATATTTACATACATATGTATTTTTCTCTTACACGTACAAATATCGTTTTCCTTTAATTTACTCACTACTTTATTTTATTGTTATTTAATTTTTAATTTGGACTGCATTGTAGAAAACTTTAATGCAACACGATGTCGAAGTGCGTCGACATGAACAAAGTTTTATGGTCTAAAAGAAAAGAATATAATTTTAAAATTAAGAAATAAAGTGAAGGTAATCAATATTACGTATACAATCTATATGCTAAAGCATGCATTGTATAAGGCGCACGTGCACCATAAATGGTATCAACTTAATTGGATGTTGACATTTACTAAAAATGCTTTAAAACGTCGAGGTCTTCCACTAAAATGAAAAATGTTGACCTTAGTATAGCTATTTGCAGTCTTTTCACAATCCTTTAATTAAACACAATGTCGTGTAATTTAAAATAACTAATTTTTAAAACATAAGCAATTATTACGTCAGTGTTGCTATGCGTTACATTGTATTTAATTAGTTACCAGCTACTCAACTTATATTTATGTGTCGACTTTAGTATATCTAGCAGAGACTTTGGAATAAGCAATTCTTGTCAATAACCAAATAATTTTTATACATTTACATGTTATTAGGTTTTTGTTAAGTAAAAAATTGATGAGGCAAGGTCGATTCTGTTTAGATAATATAATTTAAGCGTCTAGCCTTAAACTTCTTTACTTTTAATTATGGAGGCGAGCAACCCTCGGGCTTCGCGTTGCTCAGGATTTACAGTACACAATTTAGTGCCGTGCGCCGACACCTGCTGTTCCAATGACAATTATTTTTTGCAAATTTGGGTAAAAGTGTGAATTGAAATAAAAATATAAAGTTGTTATTACATTTAAACAAATCAAAAATAAATGTTCCGTTTTACGCAAATATTAGGTAAATAACACTATACCGTATAGTGTAATCAGAGACAACCTAATCGTCCGTTAATAGTCCGTTGACTGTTACCAACATTGAGACATTGTGTGTTGAGTGGGGAACTCAACGCCGCTCTTTGTCTTTACAGCGCAGAGAAATTGATATAATTTTTCATTATATTCATTTCCCCGAGTGGCAACCGAACCCAACGAATCGCGCTTATAGTCAGACGCCGTCCAACTGCGTCATGGCGCACAATAAATCTGTTACAATGATAGAAAACAAAAACATATTATCTATATAACATCTTTTAATATAAACCTTAACTCGCAATTTACTTAAAGCTTATTTTACTCATCTACTTTACTTTAGCTGAAGTATCATTAGTGCATCTCAAAATCACATTGAATCTGATTTATTCAAGTGATATCCCACAGATAGAACCAGTTAATATATTACCGAAGATGCAACCCTTTTCTTATCAATAGAGTCTTGTCGCACTAATGGTATATTGAAGGTCTTGTGATGGGAAGTAGCGAGTATTCGACCGTGGGAACTATGATATACTAATACAGCTCGTATTGGAATGGCAAAGTATTTAGCTGCATTTGACTTCATCAAATGATAATTAATCTAGCGTAGGGGTGTATCGGCAGGTATATGAGCCTTTTAATTTTATATTGCTATTTTTGTTGTGTTTCATTATTTAAAGTATATATGTATTGCTTAGAATTTATTTGAAGATATTTTATTCATAATAAAATAGCAAACAAACAATATCTGTTCGTTTAGGCAGTGAAAGCTTAATATTTTAGCTCAGTATGAACTTTTTCTATATTAAATGTTGATAGCATATAAGTTGCGTTATTATATTTTAAATATATATACTTACTTATCTAAAGTTTTAACTAATTTTTATAAGTATGCCAAAAGCTAATATTTCATACTCATAATATATTTGACATGGAATTTCTTTTAACACAATTCTTTACCATTGACGTGGTGCGCGTTATTTACAAGCACACAAACATTTGTTCAAATCGCTTCATAAATCGTAGAGATCGGATATAACCCGTAACATACACTTCATGCTACGCCAATACAACCAGAAATAAATATTTATTGTGACAACTCTTGCAACTTTTCTTGGCATCATCGATCTCTCTTGCTCGTTTAAAATAACATCTTAATCTCAGTTTTGTGGTGATTGCAAGAAGGTATGCCAAGTTTATTACAATATTAAGGTAATTATAAATATTATGTAATATATTATTAAGTTTCTTTTATTAAAAACGCTTTTTTCCTCTCTCCTTTCTTTTCTCTTCTATAAGATGATAATTTGATAATTATATAGATAAAGATTGCAAAATATAAAAATTGTTATAATAATGTAATTTATATTAGAAATACATTTCATTAATTAAATATCTACTAAACGGACTATCACGTGTTTGACATAATATTTTTATAAAGTCGTCCGTACGCAAAAGCAATGGATATTTCATTCTTCAACTAGGCCTCTACTTTACAAAACCAGCTTTAAAAAGAAATGAAGTTTCCGGATGTATATTAGGATATAGTTTAAAAGGAGATGATCCTATAGGCGTAGTATCGAGAGACGTTGTTTGTTCACACTGGCTGAGGTAACCGGATGGAGCATCCGGCTCGCGACGTACCGTTATCGCAACGCGTGGACAACTTGGCTACGTGAGCGATGACGCACTCGTTCATATTCGAACGGTACCTTCAATTTAGTATTGTGTAATGCAGACCTCTTGACGTGCATTGTTAATTCTTTATTGTTAAGAATAAAAATTTCTTCGCTCTGGTAAGACAAAGCGAGTTCCGTCACTCAACGTGCAATGTGAAAAATTTGGCGGAAAGCGGAAAAAGGAGTGTCTTGACACTAGATACTTCCTGTCTACTGCTGGATATAAGCGTAAAGCTAAAAAATAAAAACTAATCTTGAAAGTATATCTAGTTATGTAACATTTGTACTAAATAACAATAGCTCTTAAATTGTTACCGTCGGTATACTAATAGTAAATTGCTTCTAATTAAATGTAAGTCGGCAACAAAACTAAGTCAGTTGACTAGTTGCCCGAATAGATAATTATAAAATTTACATAAGCGACACAGCACGTTTAAAAATATTCATAAATACACGTCTGTATAAACCGTACGAGGCTCACGCGGTTAATCGATTACTTCGGTAATGTACCGTGTGATCTGAATCTACAATGAGCTAATGTTAATCAGATGTTCTCTAGCTTAATTGTAATCGTTTGTAGTTAAAAATTTTATATATGTATCGATAAATACGACTTGAGCGTAACTAAGTTATAGCCGCGTCTTTAATAACACTCACAGGTTTGTTAATTGTTGGTAACAAGTGTTTGAACAGTTGTTTTTATTATTTTTCTTAGCTTCACGCTTTTTATCGCGTATAGCAGGGTAGACAGAAAGTAACTAGTGTCAAGACACTCCTTACTTCGCTTTCCATTAAATTCAAGACATTACGTGTTGAGTTTTTTGTGTCTATATATTATAATATGGATATAGTAGGCATTATTCATATGCAACAACGTACTTGTGTAATTTACTTATTTCAGAATATTATATCTTATAATTTTACGGAATAAATATAGATTTTCATTTGGAGACGGTTTAAAGAGCGCTGTCTACCCAGAGGTTACCAGTTCAAATTTTTTTATAAAATAAACGCGCGTCTGTAATATTTATGTTAGTCATGCTCTAATACGAACTAATCCTACCAACATTGGTTTCCGCCTAACAATAACATTTTATATTATTTAATTTTTATTAATAGTTTTACTTATACATAAAGTAGTGTTTTCATACTAGATTAAAGTTTCACTGCTTAAAACTACTGTCTTTTATACTATCTTTTACTTTCTATACCTAGATTGTGTCTCTGCTATACGGAATAAAGCGAGATGCTTTTTAAAAAAAGAACAAACCATAAGCCAAAAAACAGCGTTTAGTTTACGCTGTTTTTTACGCCATATTGAAATATATTTCACTATACAATATCGAGGCCGGTTGTGGCCCAGTGGGACAGCGTCTGACTGTAAACGCTGCCGGTTGTGGGTTCGATTCCCACTCGGGTGAATCATCATATTTTCTATATCATAACATCATGTTAATTTCTTCGCTATGGCAAAACAAGGCACAGCGTTGAGTTACGCCACTCAATAAACAATGTTTTGAATTCGTATTCGAAAGCGGAGTACAGAGTTTATTCAAGAATATTGTACGTAGTAGGTATTCGCTTCTATTACATATTGAGTATCGTGACTGATGTGCACACACGAGACCACCACTAATTACTAAGTAATTGTTATATTAATTAATCTTCTTTTATTACATGGACGTAAAAATTCGTCCTTGTCACTTTAAACTTAATATAAAACGTTCTATTCGAAACAGGAAAAAAATCAACGTTAACACAAAGTTGAATTTGAAAAAAAACAATAATCACATGTTATTTAGACATTCGCTTTAAACCTGTTATTTATAGAGCGTTTAGTGTAATTTTATATGTAGAATAAGAGATTTCAAATTGTGTAGCGAATTTGGGTGCTCTGAACATACTTCAAGGTTGTTGGGTCATTCACTTGAGTGTCGGCTAGTGACGTCTGCCAGGTCGAGTGCGAATCACGTGACGTGTACGGTTCATTGCAGTTAATGTATATAAATTTTCCAAGTTTTAGTATAATTATATATTTTTTATCTGTTAGTAGACATTATTTAGTGATAAAACACTCTGTCCACCTTTGGCTAATTTGGCAGATAGTGGCCTATGCACAAATTCGACCTACCTACGGAGAAGTAAATCGGGATAATGAAAATATTTAATAAGTATACCCATATATTTGTGTTTTTTTCGGTTTTGTAACAAAAACCTCATTAAGACTTAATTTAAACTTTTTAAAGATAAATATAAAACTATTTTAGTAATCAAATTAAAATTTATTCTTTTATATACATAAAATCACTAAAAAATAATTGATATTAATTGGTACTACGAAAATCCATTAGTTATTTGTAAAGAAAATATTATCTCGCATTATGAACGCTTAGGTGCTTAACCGAACTCAAAGGGGTCATCGTACGTTTTGGGGAATCGAGTCGAAGTACCAGGACAACAGCGGGTATTAGAAGGTTGGCAGGAGTTCGCAGGTCAAGGCGTTACGTTCCTGGGTCGAAGACCGCTATGCGCCACTCCCACACAGTGGATATCGTTGCTCCTTCCGTCTCATGTTTTCCTGGTACTTTGAAATGAAATATTTTGTTTTTTTAAGGAGTTATTGAATAAACAACTATTTTTGAATTATTACTTCGAATCAAGCTTGGATTTAAAAAAAAATGTTATTTAAAGCATTATGGCTGCAGTTCTTATATTTTTCTTATGTAATTATTATTTTTATATTTGTTTTACACACCTCCGCTCTATTTATGAAGTTTAGCAGGGTAGTTAGAGGGGCCTTTGCGTCCAGACAACAATTTCTCTACTATCTCCTCGACTGTCAGAACTTGTCTCATAGAGTAGTTAAAGTGAATAATAATTTAAATATGTAATATTTTAAGTGTAATTTCCCTTTCCCCGACTGGGAATAAAATCTACAACTAACGCGTTTATAGGCAAATGCTGGCCTACCGTGCTACGATCGTCTTATTCGTTTCATTATATAACTAGCTTAACTTAGACGTTTTAAGCAATTTATATTAAAATAAAGTTTTAAAATTAATTATTTTCTTAAACTTAACATACATATTAATAAGGAATGTAAAAAAAACCAACGAGAAGCATGAATTTTAAAATTATTTGTTAGGAAAACATATATGAATTTTATAAATAGATTTAAATAATAAAACTCATGCAATTATTTACATTTAGCCCCTTAATAATAAAATCATGTTTTACTTAATGGTAATTAAAATTCCTTTTCATTTATATAAATTTATAATTTTCAATATTTACTAAATATTTGAAAATAAAAACAATAGTAATTTTTATCGTTCTAGTATGAATACCATAGCGACAATCCAGTTTAAATGTGAAACAGGCCCTTGACCCCTATAAATATTTACAATGTATTACAGTGAAATTCCACGGCAGGCGGTTTCGACGGGGTTACGCAAATGAACTTTTACTATGTGCTTGTACAAACAATTTAAATTCAAGATCTGTAAATTTAATAGAAGAGTTTATATTATAACACGAAATAGCTCGGCAATCGTGGGGACGTGTGTGTCTAATGCTTGTACGTTGTTACAGCGGACTACTGTATTTTTATTTTTTTTTGTTTTGACACTAGGTGCTTATTGTCTACTCTGCAATGCGAGATAAAAGCGTGAAGCTAATCATTTAATATTTTCGTATATATTTTTGAATTGATTATGGCTTAATAGTATGTTTTTCGAGTTCATGGAAAGTACCGCTCACACTCCGACCACTCCCTCGCTAGCGGCGTGGGAACGTAACAGGAGCGTTCAGCGAAGTGGCTTATCTCGAAATATCGTCGCCGACAGCCTTCCCTGTGGTAAATTGTCGAACTGTCGTTAGTTTTATTTAACACTAATTATTTCACGTGTGTATGTTTGTTTATTTTTGTTCATATTATAGGTATATTTATCATTTGCTTTTTGTTCTACAAGTGATTGTAATACTGTTAAGGATTCCTTTTTATACATTTTTTTAATTTCACTGTTTTGTTTAGCGTCTGCTAGGCTAGATAGATAGATAGACAGGAAGTACCTAAATGTCAAGACACTCCGTAATCCGCTCGCGACATTTCGTGTTGAGTGGCCATAATCAACGCCGCGCTTTGTCTACCCAGAGCAAGGGAATGAAATTAAAGTAAAATATAATCATTACCCCTATGGGAATCGAACCCACAACCGATCGTGTTGACAGTCATGAAAAATAATAGTCAATGATGCCCACGACGTAATCTATATTTTTACTTTATAACATAAGTACATAAAATAAAGTTTTAATCAAATTAAGTTAATTTTGCAATTGTTTATTTATTTGTGTGACATACATGTAGATATACTCGTGTAGTAAATGGCAGATTTTGTTTCTACTTTTATAATATATGTACATTTATAATACTTATTAATTTACAATGATGTAAATAATCGTTTTTATATTTAAATACTTATAGTTGAAATTCTATGATTTCTAGTTGTGGCACACGAAAGTTTTCATTTTAATTTCCGTTTAAATTTCCAATTATGGACGATGTTTTCATTATTTATATAAATTGTAACGTTTGGTCATGCGATTGTCGTAAACTGGCCGAAAACAAAGAAACTGTAAAGTGTAAACGACTACATACTGTTCTATTATTTTACACTTCAGTTTGCCTATTTTCCATATAAAAATCACCGTGAATGATTAAGTGTTTGGTTTGAAATTAAAAGAATGCACTAGTATTGTATACTTAACGCTACTGTTTATATAGGAGCAATTGGTGCCACTATTGTACTTGCTTATTGCTTAGATATGGATAACGCTTGATAATGTAGACGTTATTTGTTCAACTGCGTACTAACAAAGACAATCGTTATAATCAAGTATATAAAAGACAATTACAGCTTTATAGAACGCAAAATACTTATTGCATTGCACGTTTAGCAAGCGGAGTTAAGATTAATCAATGATTCATCTCAATTTTTCATGTGGCCAACGGTTTTTGGAATATCCCAAAAATTTATTGCAAACATATTAGTTGAATTTTTTTATTTCAATAAAATTGTTTTCAATATTTGAATGCGAACGAATATTTTTTGATATTTAAAAACAAAATATTATGTATCACAATTCCGTATCTTGAAATAAAATAGTCGGCTCCATTAATGATTGCAGGTAGGTGATGTTGGCCGCCTGCCAGTTCAGTGCCCTATTCTTGAACGTTCGATATTTTCGAAAGTGTTGATAATTTAATATGTAAATATGTTTAATAAAGTTAAATGATTGATTCTAGGCTAAATATATTTTGTTTAACTGCTACACTAAATAACTCTTGTCTTATTAAAATTTCACTGACTGATATTTTTCCATCGTTTAAGTCTATTACACGTAATTTTTACGTAATTATTAAAATGTTTTAAGTGTGTTAAAATCTAATTAAGTTAACATTATGTAAATTAACTATCATAAGAATGTCCATTAATTGTATAAAATTAAATACTTAATACTCATCTTATATAAAAGGTAAAGCGTTTTAGTATTTTAGTAAATATTGTAGTTATTATATGTGATATGCTTCATGTTATATATATATATATATATATATATATATATATATATATATATATATATCTTATTCCACATTTAGGAGGACAAAATTTTTTTGAAAAAATGTATAAAAATCTGGACGCAGCGGGATGTAAACCCTCGCGTCTTGGAAAACGTCTAAGCGTTCTGACAGCTAAGCCATGCGGTCTGCTACCAGCTGTGTCGAAATTCTAATACGTTTGTAACAACTTATTTATGTTATTAGAATCTCTGCAGAGAGATATTTTATAAATTTCTACTACTTAAAGATTATTAAGAAACAATCACTTAACAAGAGAGATTGCTATTTTATTTTAATATTTACTATTTCTAAAATTAGTTAAATATTGAAATAAACTATTTTTAAAAATATTAAAATAAAATAGCAATCAGAGAGATCGCTTAACAAGAGTGTTAAACGATTGTTTCGCTGCGTTCAAATTTTTATACGTTTTTTCAAATATGTTTTTAAATATATGTTTTAAAGCTATAGAGCATTGATTGTGTTTATTTGTTTGCTTATTAACGGATTTAGTTAAGAGACATTTATTTTGTTTACTAACTTTTGCCAAATGTTAATTTTTGTGCCTAGACTTTTATGAATTTATTTATAAAATTAAAATTTAATATTACTATTTAAATTGATTTTAATTATTTTCTATATATATAGGCACTCATGATATATTTCGTTACATTGCCCCAAAAAATACAAAAACTATAACAATTCAATTGCGTACGTTTTCTTTGAGCGGTCAGCTATTTACGTGAGGTGTAATTGCCTCCGCGTGTTTCACTGCACCTTAACCTCGTTCAGGACGATTATTTCATATAAATGTATTGAAGTTATTGATACATAATAATAGAGTACTGTTGACTTCGCAATATCGACTAGTTTATAGTATTCGAGTTTTATGTTACTATTGTATATTTTCATATCGTTTAGTTTAGTTATTGTACCAGGACAAGGTGAACTTTAGAAGTAAAAGATGGCTGACAATTTGGTAACTGTTGATTTCACCTGCTCATTATTTAAATGTAATTTACCAATATATAAAAAAAAATATGCAATTATACTAACTAATTGCAAGGGATGACATGAAAAAAATATCTAGATAATAAATATTGTAAAAAACAATCATATTTTAATATTTGTAACAGTACAAAATATAATAAATAAATAACCTGTATGCATAGCGTTACTCGCTCTGTCAATTGGCAGGAATATTGTCATTGAATGCAAATGCAAATTCTTCTTCTTAAACTTTATATGCAGTTTTACTCGGTAATATGTAAATGATGAGGTTGTTTCAATGTCCGCAGTCGTCTCTTGTGACAGTGTTAGTTACCGGTACACGTCGAAATATTATTTTATAGTATAGAATGTTCTAGTACTATTGGCGCTCAAATTACACGTTGCCTTAGCAACGTTTAATTTGAGCGCCAATAGTACTAGAACATTCTATACTATATAATGTTTTATTTTATTAATTTTATATAAAAATATTCGTTTTATGCACTTCTTGACATATGCTTTAGAGTTTAATTTTTTTTATATATGTACAGAAAACTTTTTTGTTTGTATGTGAATATATTAGTCTGGAAGCCATTATGACGCAGTAGGAAAGTAGGCTGTAAGGAGTGGTCGTGGGTTCGATCCCCAATCGGGAAAATAATTATGTATACATTTTTTTGTTTCATTGCAATGAAAACAACTATTTCCTTCAGTTAAGTGTTTTATTGGCCTTGAGAGGGCTAGCTTACCCAAGCTGTTTCGGGGTAAATAATGTACATTTTTTGGAGTCAGTAAGAGTTGAAGTATCTATAATTATGGATTGTACTATTCATCTTTTAAAATTATGGGAATTTTGAAAGTTAGATCAATTTTGGGAAGAACTAAATAAGCATCAAAAAAAGCTTGTTTTTATTTTATTCATGACCTCTTTTAAGTTTTTTTGATTATAGAATGAAATTTCCTTTATTTATTTAATTATTTGGGTCGGTCGCATTTCAAAGTGATTTTCAAATTTTCAAAGTTTGTTATCAAGTGTTGTTTTATAGTATTTACCCCAGTTTATTATAAAAGAAATCCTTTGCCTAGGTTTCTTTTGTGACGGTACAATAGAGTGTAGACCTCGGCGACCGAAGCACTTAACTGTTCCGCTCCAAAACCCCCCTATATCTATAGAGGTAGGATAAATAAGACTTGCATTCAGTGTTATATAATGCTAAAATCATGTATGAAGACGAATGATCAAAAAATGTTTGTCATAAGGCAACTTTAACCGATATTTCATGTTCAATGTGGCATATTGTATTCTTATATATTAAGAATAAATCGTTTCTTCATAATTTATTTGTTGATGAGAATAATTTGCAAAAGAGATTCCTTTTTACTATAATACTTAAATTTATCAAATAAACTCATGCTCGCAAAATTAACACTGTAAAGTTCTTTCTTTAAAAAATTGTATAAAGATATTTCATTAAATCTCCACAACTCCTTTTAAGACGTTCTTTCGCGTACTTAATATTTTTACGTAAAATTATTTCTATGACCGTCTCGTGTTCTAGCAAACGGAGTCGGAGGCAATTAAAATGATATATAGCAAGATGCATCGTATTAACATGACGCTTAACCTAATAATATAAATATGAATTTAAAATAAAATATCTCTTACTATTTTAAAAAGGTATTCGGCTGTGTTAATTGTGTTTAATATTTTTGTTCTGCGAAATGTTCATGGCGTAAAATACGATTATCACATGATTTTACATTGTATTATAATTTTAAAAGTATTTATATGTAAATGTTCCGTTTTTCTTCTTGTTAAGTACTGGGTCGGTTGGTTACGTATTTTTATTTTATTATTACTAAAAAGTGATTAAATAACTGTCTGTTATATAAAGATATTAATAAATTTTAGTATACAAATAAGATATTTAAGTAGTTTTATACAGATTGAGTTCGTATATAAAAAAAATTAACATATATTTCATATGAATTGTCAAAAAGTGACTACAATGTTAACGTTTTCTAACATATTTAGAAGTTGACAGTTGCTTCATAATGATACGGTCAGCAGGTAAAGCAGACGAGCTCTAGCCCAGTTTCCAACGACAAACAGTAAATAAATGTAAACTAGTGGTGGTTTAAATTTACATTTTGATTGGAATTTCCACTGAGATCTGTTGTATGCAACTCGTGTAGAGTTGGTCTACTGAAGTAATGAATGTATTTACGTTCACACTGATACTTTGGGGAGTATTACTTTTTTGTATACTGTTATTATATTATGGATTTTAAGTTTTGTACTCGTGTATTATGATTTGACGTGATCTACTTAATACCCAATATTTCATTATGAGTGGTGGAAGCCATAACCGCACGACATTACGTGATGAGTGGCGGAAACTAACACCGCGCTTTGTCAAAGTGGGTTAGGAAAAAAATATTTCCCTCGAATGGTGACCAAACTCCACATACGTGCTTACAGTCAGCGACTGTCCAACTGCGTCATGATGGCCTTATATTATTGAGGTCTATAATTTATAACTTAGTTGAAAACAGTACTTCGCCACATAAATACTGAGGTTAGGATGTAGGTCATGCTTAGTATGAACTATGAAACCACTAATTGACTTGTAATATTCCCTCTCGACAATCTAAATAAACTTTAGTTAGTTGTAACAATACTTTCAAAGTTCTATTAAGTCCTTGGTTAAATAATAATGAAACGTACGTCTGTTTTGACAATATAGTAATGAAAACTAATAATAAAGAAGTTTTTGCTTGGTGGTCGTTGTTTTTTTATAAAATAAACAACCAGACGGGAAAAAAGTGCTCAAAAACTGAGAAAAGTCGTATATATAGCTGAGTTTCTTGAGAATTCTCAGATAAGTTCCACTGCAACATATAATACTGTTAACTCTTAAGAATAAACTCATGAAAGTTATATAAATATATAAGTAAGGTAAATATTTAATAAAAACCTATTGTATACTGTATTAGTATAGAATATTAACTATAGACGACTTGTAGAACATTGTTTTTTTTTGCAAGATTTAAAGAAAAAAATATATTGCATAGAACGTTGTTTATATTCTCGATGATTACGATTTTCCTTATAGTATTTAACTTGTGTATAGTTGTGTATACAGTAATATGGTAAATAGGTAATACATAAATAATTAGCATAACTTATATTCTTATATGTAAAACTAAACAAAAACTTATTTACCTATTATGAATATCTGAACACAACACCAACTAGTTTTCGATTTATTTAAATCATTTTCATTGTCATGTATCCTACCGGAACAAGTATGTTGAATATATATATATAAAAGCATTATGTTAAATAAATTTAGAAGTCGCTTCCATCTCGCTCTTCCAAGTAATTACAAGTACCTTTTAACTATTCCAGTAGCCCATATCTAATGTGTATTAAAATATAATATAAAGTTGATTAAATAATCCGTAATACGAAGCTTTTCTATGATTTCTCTTTTGACGACAACTTTTATGCTGAATAAATTTCTCTTTGAAACTTTAAGTCATAACAACCGCTTATTGCTAAACGCAAGTAGCTTAAGTAATATTTTCTTAATAACTCAATTCCCTGGAGTGGCAATAAAAGAAACATATCTCATGCATAAAGAAGATTAAAATGTGAATAACGCAACTGTGAAACTATCAGGGTGTTGTGTTTTATAATAATTCATGTTTTCAAATGAGGACAAATATTCTATTTGTTTTTCTTATAAAGAAAAAAAAAACAATTTCTGCAATTGATCTTGTATTGGTCATACTGATATTGCGACCCAGATAACTCACCACAGTACCGCGTTGTTATTAATTGGTCTAATCAATTATAGCATTATTCTACATAAAGGAACGTAGATAGAGAGAGCCTAATGTTAACACATTTCGCTTTCTCTGTTGTATTGCGGAGCTAAACACCGCGTTTTGTAGACATCGATTATGAAATTCGTAAACATATTTAAATGTAAATGTAAGCACAAAACCCGCATCAAAGGTCATAATAGTGTCTGTATTTGAACTTGCTACCTACATCTTTATAGTTCAATCGAACCAAGTTTATCAAAAGACTTGATTAGATATTATATAACGTGATAAATGTGATTTACTACAAGGTTTCATTCTATTTATTCAACTTTAGATTTTAGCTTTTAACCAACAAAACATCTTGTGTTTATGTAACTATTCATTCAACTGATTCACCATTAACGTCTCAATTACTCCAAAATATATTTAAAAGTAAATAACTGTAACATTTATCACGTTTCGAGAAGAAACCGACGATAAAATCGAGTGGCTTTTTTTATTCATGAAGTGTAGTTGCGCTATTGAATTCAGAATTATGTGAATATTAATAAGTCACTTACCTTCGTAGTTCGTGGTGTCATTTGCGTATGTGTGTATACTATATATATATATATATATATATATATATATATATATATATATATATACACACTCGTAAGTATATGTGTGCAAGTGTCCTTTCGTAATGCTGCAATGTCGAATTTTGATTGAACCCCACACCTTGACATATTTTCTCTATTGTGGTTTACTTACTTGTACGCTTTGTTCATGTTGTATGTATTTAATATGGCGTCCGATACGTTGTTTATTTACTTAAAACTTGCTATTATGTTACTTAACTTGACTATTTTTTATCATCCTTTTTTTTTCAATAGAGAAGCGTTGAGAGAGAGAAAGAATAGAGTTTTGATTTTATGATAGCCATAGTATCTAGTAGAGTAGTAACTATATCAACTCGTTTAGGAATTCATTTATATATTGCATATTTCCATATATTAAACAGTTCATTAAGTAATAGTTGATCAAATTATTTTTTAATTATTTAACTTGCTTTCATGTGTGAAAGTGATTTCGTCTCAATTCCATTACAATGGATAATGTTTTATACCATTCAATTAATATAGAGTTTATATTTTAATTATGTTTTATTATAGTCATTACAATTCTATACAGTATAGTTTACAATAGAAAACTGTTTAATAAGGTAAAAGTAATTATTCTGCAAGGAAATTAAGATAAAACAGACACTAAAAGAAATAAGTGGAACGCAACGAAAAATTACAGCAATGTCCCCATTTTTAGTGCTATATTATAGCATAATACTACTGAACTGAAGTTGTATTATCCAGATGAATTACTGTTCAAATAAAGTGGTAATTTATATTCAAGGCTTCAAAATTAATTTTATAAAAGCTTCTTCTTTAAGTTTTTATAATGTTTCAGGTCTCTGCGAAACGACTATTTGCTTGATACTTTTTGTCATTTTTACATATACTTTTTGTGAACTAGGGGGGAAGTTAATGTTTATAAGTATATATATAATATTGTATAAGTATATAGTATATAGTATAATATTTTATTAGTATTCTAAAAAATTATCTTCACGCCGTATTCCACGTAGAAAGGTAGTCAGACATTCTAATGTCAAGACACTCTGCTGACTGCTTTACGCACAAGATTGAGACATTGCGTGCTAAGTGACAAACTTAGAGCGGAGAAATGAATACCCATTTTTAAATAACATTGTTCCCCCGAGTGGGAATCGTACCCACAACCAATCGCGCTCACAGTCGGACGCTATCCTACTGCGCCACGGTGGCCTCATAAGAAATCAATTTTAGTCAAAACTATGATACTATCTGTAAAAAAGGGTCTTTTTTTGTCAAGCATAATTGAACAAACAATAAAAATATAACTGTTACCTGATCCATCTGTGTGTGTTACACGATTTAAAGACGTACCTTTCTCGTATATCGTATTGCATAGGCAATACGTCTGTTCTGACATTTTAAGACAGTAACTTTTTTATTTATCCTTTTTAGCATTTATAGAAATTAATATTTAATATTATACAATTGATTAAGGTGTTTCTCAACTAAATGTCAATCAAATAAGTTTGCGAAGTCTGGCGTACTATAATAATAATAACTTTTGTTGAAACGTTTTGTAATCTCGAAAGTATATCTTGACGTGTAAAACGTTAAGCAATATTCAAAGTGCAATGAAAGCTAACAAGGTCGAGTAACAACTGATAACCACTCCCGGTAAACGCTATTGTTCTTTTTATCAATTACCCAACACGTGACGAGAAAAAGTAGGTAGGTAGGTGTTTGTATACTATCACATGTTTTGTATTTTTGTAATATTAAATATTATTTTTTTATGTTCAAACAATTTACTGTGCCAAGTAAAGATAATTTATTTACTATTTTTGCGAGTGGGATACTAAAAAACTTTTTGTTGAAAAAGATCGAGTAGATGTCATTTAAACGTAAATATTTCTTCCAGAAGGCCTAAACCCACTATTATTACCCGCGACAAACACAACTGCGCTACGTCACTGTGCCGTTAATATGCAATATCTATTAGGAACTTGAACAGCAAGGTTATCGCATGCCCGGCTAAACTCGTTGAATACATGAAAATGTTAATAAACATTTAAATTCAAATTAGTTTTATTATTAGATTTACGTAAAAGCGGATTACGAAATGTCTTGACATTAGGTACTTCCTGTCTACACTGCTATGCGGGATGAAAGCGTGAAGCTAAAAATAAAATAAAATATGCATATTTAAGAAAATCCTGAATTCTATATTAAGATATTCCTGTTTATATTTTCTCCTTGACATGCAAAGTGGTAAGCAATACGCAATGGTTGTGAAGGTCGCTACAGCTGATAACTAGTCCCGTCACACCGGTGCGATGCCTATACTGGATTATACTATACTATACTACACTACGATACACTAGATACACACGTCGACGTCGTCGTCTACGAGTTGAAACTATTTAGTTTTAAGAGTTTTGTTAGGTTAGGTATTATTATTCCCTTAATCTATTATATTAAATTTCCCTTAATCTATTTAATTTAAACGTTAATTTCGTGTATAATAGTATTTGAAAGAGATGAAGAAAGAACGAAATATAATATTAGGATAGATAGAAATATAATACAACAGATGAATGAGGTCATATATCTGGGAAGTATGTTTAGTAGAGATAGAAGATACGAAATGGATGTAGAAAGGCGTATTGCTGCCAGTAACTGGATTAACGGTGCTCTTTGCTGCACCGTTGCTGCTGCATGCTGCATTGATGCGACGGCAAAACATCAGCGTACCTGCACGTCTTGTCGTTCACAA
Organism: Dryadula phaetusa; assembly: GCA_032432895.1. Lineage (NCBI taxonomy): Eukaryota > Metazoa > Arthropoda > Insecta > Lepidoptera > Nymphalidae > Dryadula > Dryadula phaetusa. Next base: position 5,914,603 of record JAOYRS010000080.1, read on the forward strand.
TACGGCACTGATACCGACGTTGTTATACGGTAGCGAAACGTGGGTGTGTCAAAAGAAGAATGAAAGAAAGATGAATGTAGTAGAGATGAGATCTCCCGAGATGAGATGTCTGATATGCGGAGTCAGTTTAGCTGACCATATATGTAGCGAGGAGATACCCAGAATGGCTGGTGTAAGCGCGAATGTCATACTAATAATGAAGGAGAACGTGCTCAGGTGGTTTGGGCACGTTAATGTTAAGAGAATGAGTGATGAAAGAATGATAAGAAAGATTTATGAAGCCAAGGTGAGTGGTAAACGAGGTCGGGGGAGACCTCGGTTGACCTTCGAACATTATCGAAGATGGTCACGAAAAAGAATGAGGACCCCCCAAAGGGCATGTATGAAGAATATAATGACTGTGGACGAGGCGAAAGAGGTATGCAGAGACCGTAGCGTTTGGCGCTCCGTACTCTCTGACTATCCCGCAAGGGATAAAGCGTGAAGCTAAAAAAAAGAAATAGTCTTAGTTGACCTTGTTAATTAATTACTTATTATATATAAAGTTTATGCTTGTGGGTTCGATAAATAATACAAAATACTAAATGAGACAAGTTAATAATAATTTAACGGATTTCCTTAATAAGATTAATTGATGAATTTTAGCAAAATGACAATATAAAGTGATTCATATGTAATATTAAGAAATTATTAATTATATTATATTATCTTAAAAAAACGAACTAATTTATTAACATATAAAACAAACTAATTCATGTATTATATTTAAATGCAATTTCAAGGCTGGGCTTATATCATATATCCTTAGCTATTTTACAAAAAGGAACATCCTGCTCGTTTTAACCTGGTTTTTATAAAAAAAATTAGTCATGAAGGTATTGAGCTTTCACATTTAAGAACAAAAAGCTCTTTCAACAGTTACTTAAGCATTCATAGCAAAAGTTCTACAGGCAAGGGCGTATAAAGCCAAGAATAAAAGCAAATATTTGTAAATATGAAAGAAGTTATTAGTAAGTCACTCAGCGCTACTGTACAAGTGATCTTTCTAAAGCCAGTGGATTTAAAAATAAAAATTTAAGACCAATATGATTTTATATTCGTAGTAATGTTACTGTTATGCTTCATAGAATGTAGAGATAGTAAATTTTTATTCTCATTTGCATGAGACATTCTAACAAATTATATTAACGTTTTTGCTGCATTGCATAACTTAATTACGTAATATTTTAATACGTTTTTGCCAATTATCAGATTTAATACTTAATTCATTATGATTTAAACTCATCTTAAAGACAAGTTAGAAATCTTCATTATCTACTATAGTATGTTAATAATCTAAAAATAAACGTAATTATTTTTAAGTTTTCAAAATTAATATTAAAGAAGAAACATTTGGCAACATATAGCTTTGTGTAGGCGTTCTAAATAACCTGTGAATTTATTTAATTATTGGAGTAATAAATTTTCTGGTAAGCTCACAATGTTTGATAAATGTGAATACAAATTTTGATCAAGATGGATGAACATCTAAAAGTGAGCAACATTACATACTGCATTGGATCGTTGTGAAAGAATCATGTAATAAGTACGTTACGTAATATTTTTAACAACAAACTTATCTTAAAAACGCAGTCTCTAGTTATTTACTTCTAAAACTTGACTTCGGACAGGACAAAGCAGCCATAAATCCAAATAATTTTTGTTTGTCCCTTGCGATTTGACTTATCGAAGTTTCGCCGTTTATGTAGACAGAAGTGTTGTTTCTTAAGAAATTTGTGTCGTATAAGCACGATGAAAGCCGTATTAAAAGCTTTAATAACTATTTATATTATATTTCTATTACGCTTTAGATCTATTCGTTTTATACAAAAGACAAACACACGGTAAAGTTTTAATAAGAACACCGAGAGATCTCAGAGCAGTAAAACCTCTGAAGTATCTTCCGTGAAAAGTGCAACTTGAACAATAAAATGCGTGCATAAAAGTAGTTGCAAGATTAACGTTATAAAACAGTAATTGATTTAATATAATATCAAAACTAAGTAGGTATGCCGATTATCTGTCTCGACTATAAATTACATAATTGTTTATATTTTTCTTTATTTATTCTTACGAAATTCCGTACTTATTGTGTTGGTGGCCATTTTTACCAAAAAACGTAAGCGAATAAACGTAAATATTTTATTTACTCAATTTCTTAATGACAATATTATGCCGGGCTATCAAATCTTTGTAAGGGATAACAAAAACAAGTATTTGAATGTACAATTTTTGTGTTAAAGAGAGGGAACGACTGTGACGATCACTGTGTTAGACAGGTGATAGTTAAAGTTCCCGCGATTTACGCAACTTATTATTACTTAGCGTTGCCCCGACGGTTATTCAATAAATTCGCAAGCTAATCTTAACTGACTTATTTTGCGTAAACTTTACAAAGCACTATTTACTGCTGTTATATTAGTTACATTAAAATAACAGTATTTATTCGGCACTTGAGACTATCATTGAAGTGAAATAACTTTGTGTATGTGAAAGCTCGTTAACTACTCGATTAAAAGCTTGATATTCGAATGTAAAGGTGAAATACGAGATTTACTGAAGTACTCATTTATTTGTCTTGATTTGCCTCACTTCAAGTGCCAACTGGTTTAAATAGTGTTGATTTTCTCACTAGATTTAAAAAGGAAATGCTGTTTTTAAATAGGTGCTAGAGTTTAGAACCGGTTTGACGCAAATTCTTCTCATATGTTCAGTCTTGTTAAAGTTTTAAACAGATGGATGGCAAAATAAGTAGTCACACCTTAAATAACATATTTTTTTAGGTACCTAATTAAATTTCTGTTTTTATAAAAATACGTGCCAACATATAACAGGCCATCGAGGCGCAGTAGTACAGCGTCTGACTATAAACTCGATCAGTTATCTGTTCGGTCACTAATCGAGTGAATGATTATAATTAAATCATAGTAATTTCTCCTCTCTGTTAAGAGAAAACACGCCGATGAATTCCGCCATTTACCAAGCAAATTTTTTGCTTAATGCTTATGCAACGTTTGTACAATAAATATGCAAAAATAATTTGAGATATTGTTTTTCCAAAAAAACATAATACAATTTACTTATAAATCTAGAATAATAAAATTAGGTTCTCCAACTAAGGTTACTCGTGTCGCGGTTTCAAAAATGATTTTTCTAGCACCACTTGGCCTCTTTAGCTGAACTACGCTTGCTAATGAGCTGATGTATTATCTACGGAACCAAGCAATGCTTTCATTAACCACATCTTAAAAGTAAACCTCTTAAGTTTTAAGTTTATATTATTTTATTGGACCTTTTCACTTTAACCCTAGTACGGTCTGTTTTTATACTAATTATGTGACGAGAGGTACTATATTCTCCTTTGCATTATTTTCTTTATCTAAGCATTTTGAGAGAGATTTTTTTTATCTAAGGGCAGTCCATATAAAGGTAAACATAGCTGCATTTAGTTCTAGTGTAGTTATTTATATGCGTATATCTAATACACTTGTCATTTATGTTTAAATAATTTTAATAACCAGCTTTAATAATAGAAACTTATATTTTATTCAAATTATAGAAACATTTTTAACATAAGGTGTCGTATACACCTCGTATAGCCTACCTACGAGTGCCGTATAGACCTACCCGTAAAGGATATTTTTAAGCTACTAAATATGCATATTTTTTACTATTATAACTAATATAAAGCAAATATTGTAAAAAATAATCTCTCGTTAATACACCAAAATATATCTCACATTCTTAAGAGCCTTTCTATTTTTTGTTCCTAAAACTAATTGATTAAGAACAAGTTTACTTTGAAGATGGCCGCTAGTCTTTGTAATTATTTAATAATATGTTTTTGGTCATTCATCAGAAGTAAATTACATATATTTGTGCAGAATCGAAATTAAAGGAATTCGAATAATATATTAAAAAAAAACATTTATTTCATTTTGGCTTTTTATCCTATTTATACCTGACGTTGACACGCTCTTTCTTAGAACTTTGACATTTATGAATATAATAAGTTTTTTTAACAAATTTTGGGCAAAAATTGGCCGATTTAAAATTATATTTTCACAGCACGAAGCCTTATCCAATGTGTTTATTTAATATGACCAGAATAAAAATTTAATATAATATTTTAAAACGCCTCCTCTAATTTTTTTATAACTGTTTTGTTGATTTTAAGTCGCAAAATTGATTTTAACTTTGAACAAAATACATAGAAATGTGTTGATTGATTAGGTTAAGTTTATTTTACTATTTGACTAGGTTTAGATATCTAAGAGCTCGCCTCTTGATAAAATTAACATTAATCTTAGGCGTTCAGATGGAAATTTAATATTTACGTTTTATCTTAATCGATCCTTTACAGTAAGATTGATACTAACACTGTATAAGATCTGAAATAATAATGCCAAAGTGTAGATAAATAATGATCCCTGTCTTATACAATAATAGAATAGAAAAACAATTGTAAGGTTATTTTGCTTTTGTACATTAAAAATATTCGTCACTTTCATTATAACAAGTATCTTAAGAGATACCAGAATAAAGGAGGAGAGGAACAATTCTTTCTTTAGAGCAAATATTTCTAGCGACCGCGTTTTAAATTCCATACAAAACTAAGGCATTCTTTGAATTTCACCATTCTAAATCTTTTATTATTTTTTTAACGCTTAGGCATTGAAAATTCCATTAATTTAGTAATTTTAATGTTGATTAAGCTTCCTCGAATTTATTATTAGAATAGTGAAAGTACGTAAAAAATATCTTATATAAATGAAAATTAATTCATTACAAATAATAATGATGCCGGTCGTGGCGCAGTGGGACAGCATCTGACTGTTGTGGGTTCGATCCCCACTCGGGGGAATGATCATATTTAAATTATTTTCACTTCCTTGCTCCGTGAAGTGCGGCGCTGAGTTTCACCACTCAACCAACAATTCTGTAGAAAGCGCAAAGTACGGAGTGTCTTGTAGTAGGTCTACCCTGCAATGCAGGATAAAAGCATGAAGCTAAAAAAAGAAAAAAATAATGATCATAAGAAATAATCATTGTATACATGTACACATTTTGGATTTTTTTATTAAGCTTATTTGTTGCTCATTTGTAACGTCATCGTGACACTGCTAGGTGTAACGGCAGTGGATAAAACCACCCAACATGCGTTTTTTTACATATGCAAGAGTCAGTAGCAAAGTGTTGTGTCACTTTATTTTCATTTATCTGACATATACGGGACATATTGTTTTTGTAATTTATTAAAGGCAAGAAAAAGAGAGAGAAGAGATAGATCATATTTTATGTTTAACAAATAATCGGCTTTTAAAAGATACATTGTATCTAAGTAACAATAAATCAATCAGAATTAAATTTAAATGAGCTATTATATAAGTGCTCTTGTTAAAATATGAACAGTGTTCGCGGGAGGACACATCTATTAATTATTCATGTGTGTGTATTGCTCTGATATGAGACGACCAGTTAATATTGTAAGGCCGATATTTCACAGTGATTTTTTTTTATTAATTAACCAGTATATACAGGTTTAGTCTGTAGTTAGGGTATGCTTTTATCGATCATTTCTCAGGTAATCAGATCCCTAACTATTTATAATAAATTTGTTAGCTACAACTGCGTTTCAATAAATATTTGTCATTATAAATAATTAGTAATCTGTAATTTATACCTTAACAAATTTAGTTTAGTAAGATGCAACGGTACATAACGAGAGGCGGTATTTAGTTGATAATGTAGTGATGCTTCATTTCCTTTGTTCACTTTTATTCCTTTAATGACTGAGCTCTATAACCGCTACATTTGAAATAATATCTTAATATTCAAAGGGAAATTGTGTCCTCACCCACTGTTTTACGAGCGGTATTCGTTTGATAAATTACGTGTTCTATATCGGATACAATTTAAACTCTTTGTTGAAATACTTTAAGCTTTAAATCCGTTCACGTCAGAAGTTTCATTTGGGTCGGATCGCAAATTTACCTGCTCCGAAATAAAAGATGGTGGAGCTAGTTCAACGTGTGGCATCGTTGTTTTTTTTTTGTCTGATTTATTAAGCGAAATGTATTGACAACGAATTGGACAGATAACTTTTTATCTTATCGTTGATAGATAGACCGCTGGATACATAGAGTTGCGTGAATTATATAGTTTACGCGTTTATTGAATATTTATTTTTTTTGTTTTTAGCTTCACTCTTTTATCTTTATCAGAGCGAGAAAGTGAAAATAATATAAATATAATCACTCCCCGAGTGGGGATCGAACCCACAACCGACCGCGCTTACAGTCAGACGCTAACCCACTACGCCACGACTGGCCTCAATATTTTAATTAGATCTAAAATAGAAATTAATATATATAAATTGAAATATGAACGTGAAATTGTACTAAAACGTAACAAGTACGCAAAACTAATATAAGTCTAATGTATTGTGCAATTTACTGATATCAAACACATTATCAAATTATCTGTTTCCTGCTTTCAACTCATTAGTGTAATAGTAATCGTTCATTATTGACATATTAACTAAGGAAATATAATTCCTACTGCACTCTAAAGTAATGTATAGTTATAGAAAAATTTATTATTGGCCGAAATTTCGTTACACCTTAACGTTTATACGTACCAAATATTTCATACTCATCACAAATCTGTCCTTATTAGACTACGTCATATAGAGTATGTTGCATATTTGTACATCAGATATGGAAAATTACTAGGTCGAACTAATATTAATAGGCGTTTCTGTGGTAATAAATTAATTGGCAATATCATTTTGAACAAAGCCGTAACGGTTGGCCAACGATATTTGAAATTTGGTTTGACAATAAAGATACTTTGCCGTTTAAGTAGTTACTGACTGCAATTTAATTCTTATGATAATAAGAAATAAATAGAAAACACAACCAGTTTAAAATTCAACTTAAAAAAAATTGTTCTGAAAATGAACTTTACAATTTCTTTATATAATATTTTTTAAAATTGTTTGAATTGGCACCCTAACGTCAGCTAGAATTCTTTAAAAATATAAGTGCTTCCAGCCATCTAAGATTTAAAGCCATTGCACTCAGTCAGGTCCTAAAAGCGTTATGATGACATCAAATTATTAATACAACTCAATACAGATATATGTTTGCCATGACATGCCAAGACAGACGACCACTTGTTGGTACTTAATAACTAGTTCTTATTACTTAATTGTTTCTAGGTTATAGCACTCATAAGCTGACTGATAAGAGGAATTCAAACAAATTCATATTGATTATTTATCAAAGCAACAGCCAATTGTAAAAACTTGAAATGATAACAGTGTTGATAAGTGATAAACGAACGGCCATGGAAACTAATGTAGCAATTTGAGATGACCTCGGCAACCTTGATGGTGATAACAATTTCTAGACCAATAATTGCAATGAGATAAAGAAGACATTTTTACATATATAGTTAAAATTGTCTTTACGGGCATGTAATTATTTTTAGTATGATTTATAAAAACACATTTTGATAAAAACTTATTGAATTGATTTAACTAAGGAGTTTGTAAAATGTGTAATATTTCATTTATCATTTGCATACTCTTATTTTAATGTGTAGTCAAGTCGCATTCGAATAAAAAATGGTATATAATTACGGTATTTTTTCAACTTATTTCCTGTTATTATTATAAGGTTGATTTTTATATTATTCATTCACATTGATTAGTTACGACTATGTTTGTAGGATTTTCTCTCACGTCTTTATTGTAATAAGAATGTTATTAGGTCTAGTAGGACTACATAATCTCACCTTGCAAAAAAACACCTCGAATCGTAAAAATATTTAACACAAAGTATTTCCATAAGAATTTAAAATATAATCGGTTCACTGGCTATCGTTTGATAATTGTTTCTGCGTATTGATATCATCGTCCGCTTTAAATATCCCCAGAGGCCGCAAAATAACACGCTACAGGTCCTTCGGGAGATCGATTAATATCCAGCGTTGGATCCATAACTTGCCCAAGATTATCGTGATTGCTTTCGTGTCTATCCAATCCGATTCCATTTAGTTTTCTGTTTAATATCGGATTTACATTTCTGATTTCATTCCGCTCTGATAGTGACCTTGCTTTGTTAAGTTTTCCTCTTCAATGACAGTTATATTTATAAAAATTATCAACACTTTTAGTTGTTATTCCGTGGTTAACGTGTTGTATTATTTCAATTTAACGACTATTTTGTGCCACTGGCGAGTGTCTGACTGTATAAGAGGTTTTTATGCATTCTCAGTTGAGAAAATGCTTACATTAAAAGTTTTTATTATATATTGAATAGATTATATATTATAGATTCTCATCTATTTTAGATTCCCATCGATTAAGAAAAGCATCAGGCATAATCAAAAAGCATTAACCTTAGAATTTGTTTTTTTTTATTTTAGTTACTTTTGTTGTATAATTATTTTTCAATAAGTATACATACTTACTTTTGTTTATCTTTTTCAGGCCACACAAAATGATGCTGGAGTCGAGCCGGTGAGTGTCAAGTCAATATTAAAATGTAAAGGAAACTCGCAATGAGAAATCCAAACTTATTTATTACAAAAAATATGCGGATTAAAGACTGAAATTTGACATGTTTTATGTTCATATGTGTAAAACGTGCACAAAGACAATATATTTTATAATATTGCATTAAAAATAATTAAAAATAATAAAATATATATTACACACTACCATGAGTTTCATAAACACATAATGTGTATTTTAACCATCAATGACGCTGCTAGAAGTCGATTACGAGACATTATATTTTAGATATTCAAAAACTTCATATATTTATTTTATGACATGCACAATGTTTCAGAATAAAATATTTAAGTTTCTCGCCTCACAAAATCTCCTTTAGGAAATCCCGAGTTGCAAATGCCAAGTTAACGACTTTACCCAGTTAGGTAGCGCTGTAGTATGTGGAAGACGAGCGTGTCGTTCACATAATACATATAGTCGAGTGTGTTGCACTCTGCATAATTAGTTTCGCCTATCCACTCGCACTACCATCAATTACGTGAAAGTACGTCATTTTCTAATTTCTATTTTAATTACCATTGCGTCGCGATGTCGCTTTTTTTTAACTTAACACTCACTGTTCTATTGAATGCCAGGGCAGGTGGATATCTATCTATGTATCTTATATAACAGGTTCTCTCTCACAAATGGCAGGCTTAGTTTAAATGTGTATAAAAATGTTTTATAATCTGTGGAATAAGTAATTTATTTACGCCATCAAGGTGATGATATAACTCATTTATTATCTATTCGAATCCGCAGCCAATCAAACTACAGCGTTGAGTTACGGTTTGTGACTAAATTATCATAGAGCCCAATACTGCAAAAATCTGATTAATGCATAAATTTATATTTAGTTATGATTTCCGCTTGACTTGGTAACAGGCCATGACTTTTGAAAAGTATATTTTATACTAAATTTACTATGCCAAGTGAAGATCTTTAATTAAACACAATTTTAAAATTCAATTAATTTAACGTAAAAAACTGAATCTAATTATAAACACCTTAATGACGTCTATTTTTACAAACAGATCAACATCACTAATACTCATTGCTCGTTTGTTTTGATGTTAAATAGCTTTAAATAAAACAGCGAACAAAACCAATAATTATTTTATAGAACCGTCTTAATTCTGATACATAGAGGCGAGGTTCATTTGCAAGTTGCGATGTAAAAGCTCCTAGATTATAAATCACCACGAGAAAGAGAACGATATGTGATTCACTAGAAAAATATACACGATAGAATGAGACCGATGTATGTTGCGCAATCTGCACTCATAACGGCCGTGAACCGCGGACGTAAACATCGGCCGTGTAAATTAATTTATTTATACCACTCCATTCTTCTAATTTAGATTTAATTTGCCATCTTTATTTAGTTCGTTATCGTCGATACAATAAATCACTAATCTGATAATTAGGTCTATATATCTATATTATTTTTAACATTTCATAAATATTTTTATAAGACTTAGTGCATGCATACGTATTATTATATAATCGAAGATTACAGGAAAAAATCTCAACTTAGAATAAATTCTTAAGTAAACCCCCAAAAGCAATTTACGTCAAGAAAATTCTACACATGAGATCGAATTTCTTTTCATCTAACGCGTAAATGAAATAAAACAAGGCGTTAGATTACTTTGTTGCTAAAGTAAAGAGAGAGCCCACGTCTATAAGTTGTCGTCTCTGCTCCACAGTCCAAGAATTTATGACGAGCCGTCGTCTGTTTACGATTACGACCTATTTATTACTTTCCAGTTTTCAGTGAACGGCCATCCATTGTAGTCGTCCGCAGCTACGTTTAAACGGACAAACAATAGAATGGCACAGAATCCTCGAACAGATTCTAAAAGGCCTCCGGCACAAAAAGGTGCATATAATCAATCAAGGCGACTCGCCAGTCGGATTCCTGTTTTTTTTTACCTCTCATTAACATATTATACATTCCCTTTCTTACATGTGCTCGTGTGTTCGGATCTAACTCTGAATGTAACGATATGCGCGTGCGACGATGCTGTTATACACAATCGATTTTTTATAATAGCTTTACTTGTTCATATAACTTTGTTTTACATTTTCTGTAATTAAACACATTTTACACAATTGCGGTACCTTCTACAACGAGTTCGTTCCGTTTACCCATTACGTTTCTTCGTGATCAATGGTAATGACTTAAGCAACCAGTTCAATTTTGTTGAGTAATTCTTTGGCGTTTACTTAATTCAAGTTTCAGTCCATTCGAGGTTCAGCAATCCATGTTTAACTGTTTTTTTTTATCTTATAATGATTTATATCGCAAAATTACTTAGATTTTCTGTATGTCTTATAAATTATAGTCTATAATGTATGACATTTTATCACTAGTTTAGTATCGTAAAATAAGCAGTAGATTACTGCTTCACTCGCCGTGACATTTATTTTCTTTGTACTGTGTTTTATCGTAAAAAAATTACTTCTAAACAGGTAATTGAAGCATACAAAATACGCAAGCTATTCGCTTTTCAAATGAATGTTTCGTCTGATATATTCAACAACATCCATAGGGCAGTCGAGATCGGATTATAATCCCAAAGCGGTTGATAAAGCAACCTTACTCAAATATGTAAGCTAATGTACTTGTGTGAATTCAGCGTATCTTTATTTATAAATGATTTGGAGTTTTTATGGAAATAATTATTTATATATTTAACTTAAATATTAGGAATGTTTTCGGTTCAAAGTACACATTTTAATGTAGTAATGAGCTGTACTGTTACTAAGACAGAAATAGAAAGTCTATTTTCGGCTAATAATAATCAACTTATATTCATAAGGTATCTTGGGGTTACGTCTTAAATTTATATAAAATATATTATGTCTAAACCTATATTAGGAGAAGTCATCTTACTTTACCTGATTTAAAATAACAATTTAATAATACCGTCCATCCATTATAAACATGTGTTCAGTGTGTGTGCCGGTGTTAATGTGACCGAAACGAAAACAGTACCGAGTTTGTAGAGTTATTATCAATAGTTTGCACGTGTCACGCCGTCAAGGCAATCAACATTGTATAGAAAGCTAGTAAATACACGGTCTCTTGTTTAGGCGAATATTTCAGTTCTGAATAGTTTTATATGTTTAAACAATTTCAATATACCTATCGGCTAAGTCCGATATTGTATTAATTGTAACTATTGTCTGCTACATATATATGACTTCTCATATTGTAAGGGTATTTGTTGACTACAATAAGATTTTAATTACATTACTATTTTTAGTATTAAATTTCTAAAACAATCGAACTTTATACATTTTACATTATTAACATAATAATGTAATATATTGTTTTATCAAATCCATATAGAAGAGCTTTCACTGAATCGTTTATATGCATCATTTATATGGCATTTCATGATGTCATGCGTGTCTTTGTTTTATTGCGTAAATATTAGCTCGCATACTTAACGCGTTTTGTATGCATCACGCTTCGTATTAACCCGACCTATTTTATTCGTGAAATTATTAATAACATTATCAACAACACAGCCGAACAATGAAGCCACTCGCGATAATAATTTATTATGAAACTTCCAGCCAATCACTATCCTATTGTCATGTGTCTCATTTTAATGGGTCTCGTATTCATAGATTGTTCCTGCTGCTGGCCATAGACTACAGGATCTTTTTTAATACTTTTTTTTTCTATTATACTACTATAACTACATTGAACTATTTTTAACGGGTATATTTGTCTGTCTACCTGTGGCCATGGACTGCTGCGATTAATTCGAAACAGCATAAGCATTTGAAAATTTGGGTTTTCTAAATTGTATTTTAGCATTGCGATTAATCAGCTTATAATAGTTTTACTTAAAATGTGTAAAAATGACTATAAAGAACCGTATTAGTTTAACATTAGTTAATTAATATTTTGATTGTTAATTTCTAACTTTGTGTCTCATCGTTTCCGTAATTTTCTGATTGATTTGTAATTTTTATATTTGTTAAAGAGATCTTTTAATTATAATTTAACGAAATAACAATATCTTATGAGTACCACAACTTATAAATCATTAAGGTAATGTCCAAGTATAAAAAATCATTCAATAGTTGTAGCTTCATAAAACTTTAAAATATACAAACTTTGACATTAATATTGCACATCTTAAATGGTATGTACTAAATCAAGATCTTCGCAGTACTAAAACAAAATTGGAAATAAATTAATCGTAGCTTTCTAATTAATGGAATATACATGGACATTGCAAAATGCAACTAACTTTTATTATGCAAATATTTACAAAAAAAAAAAATTACCTTCAGTTATCACGTTTATTATTATATAAGGAACGTTTAGACAAAAAAATAATTATATAATCGCGCAATGCGTCACCAAGGTGTGCGGACCTTGGCATTGATAGCTTGTTAAACTCAAAATACACGAGAGCCTTTGATCGTCCGGCCGTCGCTAATTAACTACTACGACGGATTTTATCTCTTGCCTCTGTTTATTTTTACCAGATAAGGACAAATATGTAGAATATGTAACGTGATTCAGTCTTATTACACTCCCCAGGTTTGCCCAAAATTTCTTCGTTCCGTGGGAAGATTATGCGCTAACTAAACTTGCTTTTATAAACTCAATTTCGTGGGTTTCATTGTTGTTGAGTTTATTTGTTTATTTAATTTTAGTTTTTAGTATTTTAGATATATGTGTATTAGTTGCATTTAATTATTAACATATAAGAAAAAATATAACATATACGTAACGTTAAATATATGATAAATTCGGACCATCTCATATATCTCTCGTTAAATAAGTATACAGCAGAATATAAAGAATTATAGGTTAAACTAGGTTATAGATACTAGGTTCTGATTATTGGAACGTCATGACTTGTCAGGGACATAACTTTGTTCGTTAGTTAGTAATATAATAATTAAATATTTATTTATAATTAAGAACAATATAGTTTTAGAATCGAATGATTTATTATAATCATAAATACCTTAGAGCAGACAGGAAAATGAAAACCCAAATCCCAATTATACTTTTACAAAGTACTCGAATTTAAATATTGATTTTGAAATGTAGATAAGTAAATTAAAAATATGCGACTACAAGGCCTGGGATGATTGATCGTACTTCGTTAATATCTGCCAAAAGTTTTTAAATTTGTGGGTGAAGGCCTCGAGTGGTTACCGTAGCTGCTTTAGGTGTTCTAGATAAATTGGTGCTACCGTCGGTCCATTTTTACTGCAGTGGAATATTGAGTTTTATATATAATATTTTCAATTAAATGTAACCCCATTGCTTATGAAGTGTAAGTTAAAATACGTACCGTTAAATTGTCAAAACAGAAATTCGGATCAAATACAAAAGTTCAAATATTTGTACGGGTAATTCATTCCAAAAATACCAAAAACTTTTTGTCGGTTCAAGCTTTATTGCACTTTTTCGATTGTACGTAAAAAGTGCTACATTTAACAAATGCTATAGGCAGCAAAAGTACATGTAGCTGTACAGCTCTCGTTTGCCGTCGTTCATTTCCTTATTGTAAATTCGTTCCCTAATGAGGGGTGTTAATCAAAAATTCCCTCATTACTCTGTCATTGAAGTGTTCAGCGGGCTGCTATTATTCTCGAATATTGTAAACACGAATCGGGAGAAAGCCTAATATATTCGCGATTTGCCTTCTATCAACGTGTAGTTGACCTATATACTGCAAATGCATGTAGTTTATTATGTATAGAAACGGAACCGTCTTGAGACGAGCTACTTTTCGGTCTGTGAGATAAAATATTGCCCGTTGAAAATGCTCAAACACTCGTGAACGTGCAGTATTTTATTGTGAGTATAGTCGTATTAAGATTTGTTACGGGTAAAATTAGCCAAATTCTATATAAAGCGCATGATTTTACGAATAAAGACTGCAAAACAATACTGTAATGTAGTTCTAACATAAATATTTTTTTATTCATAATTAGCCTACCTGGACTTAGACATATTCAAATAAAACTATTGTCAATTAAAAATCTTCTATCTCGCCATAGTAGAGTTACCGCTGCCGTATTTTCCCGGCGCAGCGTACTACACATAGTAAATATTTGCCATACAAATGTTTGTTTCATTGGGTTAGGACAAAGCGTAGAGATTGCGATCACTATCTAGCACTCATTGTCCTTAAATCAATGGAAACTGAAGAACGGATTGTTAACTTCACAAAAGGCTCCTTTAAAGCTTCGAAAACTTTTGTCATTGTCTTTTTACCTCAATATATAAATATAGACAGAAAGCTACTTGAGACTCGACACGAATATACGTATGGAATATGTATCAAAACCAAATATTCAACAGGTAGATTTGCGTACCATTCCAGAACATATGAAGCATGCGCTTATGTGAGCCGAATTAATTCCGTTTAGAGTATTTGTAATATTTTGAATTCATTTATGTATATTATGCTCTATATATAATGCAGATGTGTCAAAAAGTTCTTCAAGTAAAAGTAATTAACTTGTAAATATATTATATAGAAATGACATTAATAATAAATATAAAATACTATAAAGTAGTCTATCGAAATAAAACAAATAATATCATCAACGCGACATGAATTACTGTTATTGCGTCCTGTGTCTGTCATCGTAGTAGAGACGTGTACCCTCGAGCGATATCGCTAGGGATGTGTAGCAAAATCGATGTTGTGATTTTTTATCGATTATTACTTTAGCTAATAAAATAAAATTCATTGAAAAACTGTAGATTTCTTTTTTGTAATGATTGATTTAATATTCAATAGTCTGAGTTTTAACCTCGGGCGTTATTTGCTGAACAAAAACCAAGTTAGCTATTCTTATATTTTTATTTTTCATGGAAATTTATATAAAAATATTTCAAAATGAAAAGCATTCAAGTATTTTGTAGAGTTCGTTTGACAAATGCCTTAATTCTAAATAAACACAAAGTTTTTGTTCGTATTACATAACGGAATAATATTTGAAAGAAACAAAAGTATTACTATACATACTTGGTTGAATTTTTGCGTCATTTAAAAATATCTTGCTAAATTATTCAGTATTCAGGGTCGTCTGTGTATACAAAAAAATATCAATGTGAAAAAAAATTACGAAAGAAGTAAATGTGCAAAAATGTTAACATCATTTATTAAATGAACTTTTACAGCAAAAATATGACAGTGATAAAGCAACAAGTCCCTTTTTGCCACATTTGAGGGCATATTCCTGCAGCCGAGGGGGGTGGGGTGTCGCTCTCACCGCCATAATTATTTCATACTTTGCATTTCGCGTTCCGAATAGAGAAACAATCGTATCCGAACGACATCGTATTTTTCCGTCTGGCTGCGCGGGGTGGAGATTTTAGGGTTCCTTTTTTATTGTTTTAGGTTGTTACACCCTACGTCTATATAAAAAAATATTCTTACAGCATTTTGTCGAGTTAGAGCTTTAAAACAAGTGTTTAGTAGAACGAGAAGAAAATATTAAATATGATATCTACCTATTATATCTACCTTCATTGGTTTTCATGTACAGTTAGATATAAAAGTAGTTATACATAGTTCTATGCATGAATTGGTGATTAATTAATTAAAATTAACATATCATAGTAACAACGTTACTTCAAGAAATTGCTATACAAGACTCGTATCATATGCGGAATCACTCTCCCATGTACCAGTCGTTTTCACTTTATATTTCCCGTTTTCAAACACAGCCCTGTTTCAGATGTCTTTGTTTTTCGTACAGCCGTCCACAAAAGTATATATTTTAGCATTACCAGCTTTATGTTTGCTGCAACAAGGTTTGTCACCGTCTCGGCCCCTTTGTACCTATCCACCTATCCGATACGATACGTCATACGTAGATGCACACGCCCTGCGATGAAAATGCGCTACGCTTTGTATATTTTTAGACTGCAGTTAAAAATCTATTGTGCTCTCATGTCATTTTTAGCTTTCAATATAATATAGTGCATGTTTTCATTACTTATGCAAAGTGTTGATTAAATCAGGTTGTTTGTGAGCAGTCGGTATCAAAGTTTTGGAATAATATATTAAGATTTTTGTTATGTATGAAATGTCTAAAATTAATTTATTTAATAGCAAGAACCAATTATATATTAGTTTTAATTCCATACATTCACACACAGACACATGCACACGCATAGGTACATATATCGCAAAATTTAGCATCTACGTTTATATTTGAACAATAAATTATTGATAGAACACTTGATGATTCACGTTCTTTGAAGACAATGGAAAAATTGGATTCATGCTGTCCTCTCATGTTTATTGAACTTTGAGTGATGTAGATTTTACTTGGATTTTGATGTTTCTATTGATTTTTTATAAGCTTTTGGGGCTTGGTACCATTATATAAAGTAAAAATTACAATTTGAAACATTTTTTTTCAACTCGGTTAACAAGTAATTAAACATTACCTTAGCAGCGTATATGTTACATAATATAAAAGTGTATGTCAAGAACAGGTAGTTTGCCTATCGTATATATATTAGTATCGTATATATATTTTATGTAAGAAGGGGAGATTTTTTTCTCTCTTGTTAATAATACGATAATCATACTGTTAAAAAAATTAACACATACCAGAAAAGTGTTTTTACTTTTACAGTATTGATTTCTTCTTCTTACTCTGTATATATGTATGTGTAACGAAAAAATCTAAATTATCTCTAAATAACGACCAAAAACATAAAGTTACTAAAATTGATAAAAAATATTTATATCATAGTTAGATTACTTTACTTTAACTTTAGATTGCACTAAAATCGCTTTGTTCTTTATAAATCTGCTATTATATGTGTTTAGAGTTGTTTGCTTGCGTACATAGCGGGTGTGCTGTAAGCCTGTAAGCGGTCGTTGCCATGACGGTATTTGCAAACTGAATATAAATAATTGCGCATAACGTTCCTATACACCTGTAGTTCTATCTAATTGCTTTATCGTCACTATGGTCATCAGTGTTTGATATAGAACCATGTGAATGTTTTGAGAACATCTTATGCTTTTATTGGAAACCTAGAACCTCAATGGCTTCGTCAAGTCATTAGACGTAGTATTTATATAATAATACCTATTACTCTTGGTTACCTGGCTGCTTGGCTAGTTGGACTAAGCGCGGCGTTGAGTTCCAAATGAAATGCTTACTATAGATAACAGTATGGTAAAACATAATTAGGTAAATAGAGTTAATTTAATATAATTTAGTAGAAGTAGGTATAAGTTAGAAAGTGTCGACAATGTTAGTATAGATATTTGCGTATTTGAAAAATAAATATGTGTGAAATAAAATTATAACTAAACATACTTAGTAAATATCTTATGATATATGATAAAATAATTAATATATATTTATTTTAATTAGAAGAAATATAAAATAAAGAATAAAATTATAATAACTTCAAAATTAATATATAAAAACACAATTACTTCGACTACAGTAAAAAAATAATGCTACTTCAAAATTTAATATACAACAAATTTAATTTAAAATTCAAATAATAATTAAGAAATACAGAATAAATAAATCCCGTGAGAAATATCCTAAATGTTACCGAAATGCCACTTGCACCTGCCCGCTGAAGGGTGGAATAAAGGCACCACCAACAAAAGATCTAGCGGGACGCACGTAAGGGAATGTGAACTGCATAAATGTATAGACTTTTTTAAATAAACTGCTAATTAAATTCATGAAAGTCATTTTACGAAAATATATTTAATTTTCGTTAAGGTAGTAAATTTTAAAATAGATTATAGATATTAAAATAGATATTTTATATTTTTTTACCTATTGTAATTAAAGTATTATTTCAATACAACACTGAGGAAATAGTCAAACATTCTAACTAAAAGTTAAAAACATGTATACATATTTATGTATATGAATATTGTATATCCTATCACTATATAATATATTAGCTTAAGTAACGAATATAAACAGTAATGTAATGTAGAGCTAGTAGAAAGTGTGCGTGGTTTCCCCCGTCGGTCCTAAATTTCCCCTTGCTACTCCCTCGGGATCATCCGCCTATTTCCGCGCCGGCGACCGCTCCACTTGTCATGAAATTTGGGTCACCGCGTATTAGTTGTATGTGGAATTCATTTAATGGTCAATAAAAGGATGTCACTACAAGGCCAAGTAATACTGCATCTCATTTATATGACGGAAGTAATAATTGGCGACTTGCTTACGTATTTAATGATAGCAGTTAGTTGTAGAGTTAAAGCAAAAGAAACCCAGCCTTAAAATAAACTACTCTATAAAACTATATAATTACTTAACAAGACTAATTCATAGCGACAGTTTACCGTACTTCGCGCGTATGCTAATTGATGTCAGAGTTTATTTTAATGCCGCGTTTCGTACACAATTTAGAGTAATAAACATGAGTAACTACGGAGTAAGTGTGATGAATTAAACGCTTTGATGTCCGTTACATCTCGGATTGCATATTTGACGGGTATTTACGCCGCCTGATGGGGTCTAATGATGCTTATGGCGTGACATAATAAGCGAAAAAAAAACCATATTTTCCACCTCCCCGCGTCACGGCCACTTCACAAAACTCACCGCAAAAACCTCAGCGGACTGATACATTCATCAAACGGAGAACGCTCCTTAATCCGACCAAAATATAGCGAGCCACACAACGTCTTGCTAAATGGAAATACGCGTCGGCCGAGAGAAAGGAGTCGTACGACGTCCGGATAAGGTCGCAACTTAGTTTGGCGCTTCTAATAATATTCAAGAATACGGTACGTCGCGTTCGCCTGAAAGCGAGCAACGCTTAAGCGACTTCAAAACAGTCGCGATACGGTGCACATTTGAAACTTGGCGTCCCCTCGATATCAACAATTTTCGATCTTACCCAGAAAGAATGGTTCACAAAACACTGATCGAATTCCAACTCGTGCGATTTTGTGTTAAGGTTAATTTTTGCTTGTCGTAAATAGTCATGGGACATCAAATTTACAGTCGGTCTCTAAATGCGGCGCCCGGCTCATTTCAAGGAGTGATACCTTCGTCTTTGTTGATACAATTCAAACGCGTCGACTTACGTTCTTATATTATACATATTTCATTGTTTTGTTTCATCTTGATGTCGACCAATTGCGTTGCGCTGTTTATTGTAAATACATCTTAACGATCATATTTAAGTTAATTTATATTATAAAAAAAAATGAAAAGCATATAATTAAAGTGAGGATATCGATGTTATCAATAGTTTAGCACGATTTAAGATTTGTAAGGCGCTAAACGGTCGCTACATCGGATTTGGAACGTTTACAACATAATAGAGCATTAGTCCGATCCACTTTTGACATCATTATCTGTGTAGTGTGTAGCCGACGATAACCTGCGGCGCGCCTCGCCCCTCCCGGCTCGCGCCAGTCGCGCACTCAGCTGCTGACGGTGTGGACGTGTAACTGTGCCTCCGTTGAACCACTTTTGGCGGGTATTCGTATAACGTGGCGTGAGACGGAATGCGCGATCGTCACAGTGAAATCTGTGACTCGAAACTCTTGGATTGCAGTGTTGGATATGGAATAGTGTTTTTTGTAAGGATGCGCCTAACTCGACTCGACTCGACTCATGCGTGACGCTCGATCGCTGGAACTAGCATTTTTTTTATTGCTATTATTATAAAATTTGTTTTGATATTTTTTGTTTTTGTTTGATTTGTTTATTTTATTTGCTAATAAAGATAATGATTGCGGATTTGTAGGAACCGGTATTTGTCTATAATTGAGCTATAAAACGTTTATTATCTATAGATTTTATTATGCAAATAGATATAAAATATCTATTCTATTAGTCTATTGAAATCTTAATGATTTAGTCTATTAGTACATTTCATTGGACTAAATATTGTTAATTTTTTCATACGATTCATGCTATATATACTGAAATATTATAAATAAAATAATATAAACAGTATTAGGTATATAAAAAGATTACCGCTGCGGTTATTGGACATAAAACTCAGTAGCATAAATAATACATTGATTTATATTATGCCGTTTTTATTGATACTTTATGATACGATATACTCATTACTTAATTGCCATATAATAATAATTACAAAATTGTGAACACTAAAAGGTATCAGGAGTAGAGTTGCCATAAATTGTTTTTAGAACAAAGAAGCGGGCATGAAGATTACGTAATTTATTCAAAAGGTTGTAAATTTATAAATATAACTTGGGAGTATTGTTTTCATGTTGCCTGCAATACTGTTTCATGCTTGTTTAGTAAAATACAATCAATAACTAAATATATGGTACGGTCAATTCCATATAATTCGACAATTTAGACAATGAATCAGCATTTCTATGAAAAAACTTATCTTATATATGAATATGTTAGCAGTTCCTAGTAAATAATAATCTTGGAATACTAAAATAATGAGCTTTATTCGAATTGCAATAAATTTTTAGGAATATGTAAAATTGTATCATCAAATCTAGTGACAAGGTGATTAGACCGACCTCGGTTTAAAGTGGGTTAATGTATTTGAAATGTGGCACGGGCAAGATTTGGCTCTATTAGAGGTTTCCTCGTACACACGGAGAATTGTAAAAACCTTGGCTGACATTTTAATTACGATTTTTTTTTGCATATATTGACTGTATTGACTTGTTGATATTACTATGAGCTGTTAAAGTTAATTTATGTTTTATATTACATTATTGTTTGCTAATTTTTTATTTGCTTAGTAACTATTAACAATACTGAATTTTTTGTGACGACTTCCCCATTGAATTTTTTACCTGGCAAACGCAAAAAGGAAAGAAATTAATACTTCCTATTTTTTATCGAGTAATGATAGGATTAAGAAAAAACATTCGAAATAATGAATAAATACTTAAATTGATTTAAAAATAACTGATTTAAAAGTATCTAATGACGTCATAAATCATAGTTAATTACTTTTACATTAAATTAAAGAAACAGTGTTGGTAAGTAACGTTAATTATTGATTATTTTCACTCTTTAATCGATTAACAAGAATGTTTGTCTGTATTTAGTTTGATTTAGTTTGATATTCAAATAAAATATGATTTTGCGCTCACACGTGACAATGCAATGTCGAAAAATTGTTGAATGCATAGTGCTAAAAATACATCGTTTATTTTTACTTATTCAAATTGTAAACATTGGCTATCATTTTTAAATATACATTATATGTACGTGTAGATAATGAAAGTTGTTGAAAATTAATCGTAAACAACATATCTTAGGGCAGTAAATATATGGATGTCGTTTTTGGCAGATGTTTAATCCGAGTCATTAGCATTATGCCAAAAAATAATAAACAAATAGGTAGTCTAATTATTGTTGATAATATTGAAAAGTAGAGTTGGTAACATTCTTTGATGTAACCATACAAGAGAAGCTATGATAAGATATATTTATATATGAGATACATTTTCCACAAAGTGCGTTTCGGCCAACGTCAATCAATCACCCGCGAAAACATCCGCGTAATAGCTCGTCATGACCCCTACGAACACACCACATTCTATTTACCGCGTACTTTTTAAATAAGGCAAAAAGAAGCCGGGCACAGCCGCAATTAATCATCGGCCGCCTGGAAAATTTAGTAATCATTGTACTTTCAATTAAGATCGCTATCCATTTTTGAATATCGCGCCACGTTTTAAACAACATCTTAAGTACTTAATCCAGATTCATTTCTTTTGATTGCTTTTTTTTAACTCTTTATAAATAATATCCTCAAATCGATTTGGAAACACAAAACAATTTAATAAAGTAATTTGGCCGATCAAAATATTTAAAGTGCCATTTTTATGTTACATTTTAACACGCAAAATACGGGCACGCGTGCAAAAAGGTGTTATTTTATATGATAGTGGCAATCAATCTTGTCGAATCCAGCTGAAATATTTGGTAACTATACCGATCGCGTTGCGTGATACGTACCAAACAAATGTGCTTACGTGATTTTCTTTCCGGTCTCGTTATTGATGATGCTGCCGCCTTCTCCTTTAGCTACTTTCGGTCCATAGCCTTCTTACAAATTAAATACACGTTCACAAAGTTAACTTTGAGATGGAAAATGTTGAATTTAAAATTAGTTATGTTTTCCCAACTTTTACAATTTGAATTAAATCATTTAAGGTTCAAATTGTTAATTAACTTCGACCTAATTCCGAAGTTTTGGCAAGTTTAATATGATGTATGAGCGGGGTTTTGTTATAGAAAAGGTATGAGCGAAATCAATATGACTTTAATTCGTTTCCAGCGATAAAGCGAAGCATGACATGAATATTAACCGTTAACTGATTGGTTTACATCGATTTAGAGTGCCGCGTCTAATGGAAAATTTGTTTCACAGTAACCATCTTGGATTTTGTCTCGGTTGATGAACGCGAACGATCCGTCCCGAGGAAAATGTTCGTACGTGGTGTAGATTGAACAAGTGATAGCATAAAGTGAAGTGCGCCCAGTTCATTATTGATTCGTGATTGTGTACTGAAACTCGTTCAAGATTTCGCTCAGTGGCAATAAGGTTAAGGGGATTGCTGGTATGCATATGTGCTATGAGAGACCAAGCGTGGCCACCGCCCTGAACGGAGGTGTCGGGTAAGAATGTGTATTCTTTAATTTTCATTGGTTTTTCCATTAGCTTATCTGTAATTATTGAACTTTCCCCTAATAGTATTTGAATAGACATGTATAGTGTGCTGACAGGCTCATCCCTATTGAGCTATGGTGGAGTTTATCATTTATTTATATATATAAAACAAATATGTTTGTCATATACTTACGTTACGTAATATTTACCGTATAAGATTACATTTTATTATTAAAGCACTTTATATATGTATTACGTAAACAGATTCTCATATATATGTATCGTATTTTTAATAATCTTTGTACAATGTAGGAGATGAGAAACAATAACTGCGTTTATATTTTATGGCGCATAAATGCTGAACTCGACTTAGTGCGTTGTAATCGTGTAATAAAATAACGAAATCAATTACGGGAGAGCCCTTTCGGACGATCAAAGAAAGTTGTGTTTTTACGCTGCGCCTTTCTTTTTCTCTACTTTTGAGTTAAACGATACGTGTAATGGTTAATAAATGGTAATCAATTTTGCTGCAGCAAATTGTAATTGATGATTATTTACGATTATTTTGTGATTTATCCTCTTAACTTAAAACTTTGTAGCAAGCCTCTTTATCCGACTCAAATATACATATATAAAAAATATATAATAGGTTATGACAGTTATTGAGTTCAAATTTTACTCAGAACAGAGTTAAAAATGTACCGACTTACTCGATTAGACTAGGCAAAGTCTGTACGTATTCTAATGTTATATGATTGTATTAGAGTGTACGTAACTGCGATCGAAATAATTATATAAATCGTTCACATTAATGAATGAAATATAATAATTTATCATAAATTTTGCTGTTCTTGTAATTTTTTTCGCTAAATGCAATATACAATGAGAACACAGATCCGGTGTTAAAACCAAACAATGTGAGTTTACATAATAATTTACTTAACAGCTATTAATGATTTAGTCGGCATAATGCATGACGCCGTTCCTTTGTCAACAATGTCGACTTCAATCTCGGTACAAAGCATTTTGATTTTTATCACTTTAGTATAAGATTAAGTTTTCATTGCACATTGTAGATTTAGAATGGTATTTCGTTATTCTTTCACATTTCACAGAATATATTGGTGTTCAAAGCATTTTTTTTATTTAGTTCCGTATATGTAATGTGTCTAGATAGTTAATAAATGTTCTTTATTTAAATTTCTCGCTATGTTTGTCAAATTAATAAATTTCAATGCGGTTTAGGTCAGTGATACTTGTCGATGTTTTTTCGTATAACGTATTACGTATATAGTATTTATTATTCCGCTAAACAAAATAAATGACTGTTGTAAACATCAAATAAATGATTTAAACATCAAATTAAATGTATTTTATTGTTAAAAAAAGACGTTGAGAATTATTATCATTATAAGCTAAAGTAAGCTAGCGACAACTGCTTATATTAACCATAGAATAAGAAATAATATTTCATACCGTCTCAAACCAAACCCGAAAAGGGCACGACCAATATTTATTATCTCGTATACGTACGAGTATGTGAGGAACCTGAATGCCATATTAATACATTTTATATCATATACTGTTAAAGAGACATTTTATTTCTTTATCGCCCAACATATTCGAGATAGGCGTTGTAATATTAGCAAGTAATACGTGCCGATAGTGGTTTTATACGTGTTCTCTTTGAAACTATTCGAATAAGATGTAGCTCTGCAGTCCAATCTCGTCACCGCAGTGTTGCCCGATACTGTGTAAATAGAACGTAGATCGTGACTCTGTCTGGTCTATGTTTGTTTCGGTGCAAGCCTTCTATAATACCTAAAGCTAGGGCTTCTTGGTTATCATGAGCTAAATAAAGTATATGATGATTGTAAATATTTTTCCATACTAATCAGATTTGAATTCATTCTATTTTGAATGAAACTGTTTTAAACGGATCAATTGCGTATATTTTGATATTCGAAAATATATTTGTGGGAACCCGACGTTTCAAACACTTACAGGTAGACAGACTACTGTAGTGTTCGAAATATCGGCTTTTTAAAAATGTATTTTCCAATACAAAAATATATGTCATTAATAACATAATTTCATTTGAAATGCGTAAAAATCGCGAAATTAAATTAATTAAATGCGAAATTAAAATTAAAGCTTCATTATATATTTTTTTATTTCGTTAGAAGTGTAATATAATATAATATTTTTATTTATATTTGATTGAGTTCGTTCCTTCGTTAAATTAAAGAAGCAGTGTTTTATTTTAGACTGTTTTTAAAGTGTTATCACACTAAGGATTAAGTAACAAGTATCATCTTTTACCATTCTATGATTCTATGACATTTAGTCTGTGATTTATTTTGCAAATAAAATATCAGTGATTTATTTCCCTTACAACCAACACATATATGAATGGAGTAATAGGTTTTTGTACGTGTTTTGGCTTTAACGTAATCCAATAAGCTGAATTGGTAGCTACAGTCAACCGTCTTGCCGCCGCGTCGTTACTCGATACTAGGTAAATAGTGTTCAGTTCGTGACGTTGGCTAGGCAGTGCGGAATAGAGGTTAATACTGCTCGCCAGTTTGTATTCCTAAGTAAATTTTGACCATGAATTTTCAAGACTAGTGAGAAGTATTTGTATTGATTTTTTTTATTTTATAAGGTTTTTTTCTTATTCATTTGATATGATTATTACATATGTACAGCCTTGGGTAAAATAAAGCTTAAAATACTTTATACTGAGATAAAAAATACTTTGTATCATAAATTAGGCATTCATAATTATCACAAGGTTGATCGTAGTTATAGATAATTAAATAAAAAAGACATTTTTAATGTCAAATTTAAAAACTAAGTCCATCCTACAACTATTAAATAAAACCTTTTGACTACCTGTAACTTTTTATGTCGATACTTCCTCGTGTGCTTATTTTTTGCACCAGAAACCATTTGTTTGTGTGTTTGCCATTGTAGGCAACATTTAAGGAACAAACGCACAAAAGCGATCGTTTCGATTCAAGATTTCACAATTTCGTGGAGCTCTAGTAATTGCGGCCGTCATTCCTTTTATTTAAGTACGTTGCCAGTCTTGGCTGCCTTGTCAAAAGAAATGTAAATAAACCAAAAACAAACATTTTGTGCACCGTATGCACCAGTATAAACATGAAACTAAATAAAATATGTAATAAGTTAAAAGCTTAAAAAGGCAGAGTTTTACATAAGTATGAATATCAAACGCTCCATGCTTTAAATTTTATTTGATTCGAGGTCTGAACTGGGTGTACTTTCTTCTTATATGTAAGTATATTTCCTTAAAAGAACCGGATATTTTTTAATTGAAACAATTTTAACCGGGTTATTAGCTTATATTTTTATCCGACTTCAGAAAAAGAAGGTTATCAGTTCGATATGTATTTGTGTAAAATTGTTGGTTTTTCTAAATATGTATTTGAGTATAATGCTTAATTTCGTAAGTGTATGTTTGTATGTTTGTCCACAAACTTTTCGAAAACTAAAAGTTGTACCGACATTATGCTTTTTTATTAAGGTTAAGTACATTAAAATTCTAGGAATAGTGTAAATTCCACTAAAACCGGTCAAGTAATTTCAGAATTATGGGTTAATTACTCGTTGGAAAATATATTTTTTATAAATTACATTATTATGATGTTTTAAAATACCATTCAGAGAACACTATTTTTCAAACACGATAGTAGTCCATAGTCATTGGTCCCTATTATACGTTATAATATCCGTTTAAAATAGTTTCGTTTCAAATGTATTAGATCAGCAAAAACTAAAGATCGTGTTATGAGAACCGGCTATGTTGTTATTTAGCTAATAGTAAATGATTATCGATTATGGAGACAATTTTCAATTAAAAGACAGTTTGCATGCATAAAATATAAGTAAATTATACTTGTGCAACTTCAGTTATGCTAGTTGTTTTCTTCTCGTAAGTTATCATTTACTTTATGGAGTTCACATATTAACTTAGAAAGAATGTCATGTTAAATTTTAAATTTAGCGCTATGGTGGTTACTAACAGATCGAACATCGTTGTTAACAGATTCGACCCCCGGCGAAACCATTATAGTTCAATGGGAGTATGTGGTCATTTGACTGAGATTTATAATTTTTACCCAGATCTGTATATAAAGTTTAATATATATTTTATCTTTTTTTAGTTTTAAGCTTTTATTCCGGATAGCAAGGTAGACACCAAGTTCCCAGTGTCAGTACTTTCCGTGTTGAGTGGCGAAACTCAATGCCGTTCTTTGTCTTACCACATGAAAGTTAAATATAATCATTCCCCCGAGTGGAAATCGAACCCACAACTGACTGCGTTTACAAAGAGACGCTGTCTCACTGCGCCACAAACCCCATTGTTCTTGTTATCGTATTTGTAAATACAGCACAAAAACTAATTTACATCTTCATACGTATATTAATAAAAGTTAGCAATATGTTCAGAAGCATTAACAATTTGCTTAACAAAATATCAATTTAATAAACGAATCTGATAAGAGGATTTTAATAAATACCCGTGCCATCACCGTGTGTACATTAAAATTTAATGTAAATTAGAAGCTATTGAAAGATATTGCGTCCGCCCATACACGGCAATGACCAAACAAAACGTGCAATTTAACCAATTACGTCGCTAAACTGATTATAAAACGAGTGGAATTAATGCATCCTGGCGACCCAAGCGAGTATCGAACTCGCGATATTCACCTGTGTTCTTAAAGACATAGAGCCGATCTACTTAACTCGTTGTAGTTGGGATGTCTCGGCGTGAAGCAAAAAAAAACCTGCCAGTAGCGGCGCTAGAATTGTCTACTAGGATCATAATTCAAAGAAAAAGACGTTAAATTACTGAGTAAATTTCATAATTACTCTTTGTTCTAGTCTAAGGAAATATTTACTTTTGTGAATGCTATTTATTAGTATTTTATGGAAGAGAGTTAGTAACTTTGTTATTATTTATTTACCTTGAGTGGGCAGTGGTACTTAATAAATCTTTTTATATTGTCTAAGAAAACTAGTCATGCGTTTGAACCGTGGCTGACTGGGCACGAAGGTTATGGGTACAAATTCTATTTTAAAGTGTTTTTATAATTGGACCGTATACCTTATGGGCAGTATAAGTGCTTGTTTCTGCAAAATAATAAGTCCGGCGCCCGCAACATGAATCTGTGAAATGTTCAAATATTTCATAACGTCACGTTTGCATAGACAAAACGCAGTGTTCAAATTGGTTCAATATATATAAACGGAAAGTGTAGTAGATGTATTATTACCAGTTTCCTTTACGAAAATGCAGAAGATTAGACAAAAAGATTCTTAAAAAAGACTGTTATAAAGATATCTCATTTTTTGGCACATTTTCAGGAAATAAAGCATTCAAAATAGCGCCTCGACAACAAATTGTCGGTCACTTAGTTAATTGAATAAGATAATTACAGTAGATCCTCGAACGGTTGTTGGATGATAAATGAATGTTATAGATGAGTAGACGGGTACGCTAATTAAACAAGCGGCAAGGTTAAAACACGAAGTCTGGAGTTATGCGGTGTTGTTTGAAACCACTAACCGGCCTGTTTCTGTCCTTTTTCCCATTCCGAGATGCGATGCATTATCTTTATTACTTATTATTCCTCGCGCAGTCACATTTACGTCTACCACTTTGGCTTCCATTTTAATTGTGCTTCATACCGCCGTACGTCACGATGTTGTTTCTATTCCGATATTGCGCCGACATTATACTTTCATACTTGAATTTTATATCCGATATCTTATTATAATTTGACTTGTAAACAAATACTCCAGATCTGTTGAGATTTTATTAAATTCCAATTAAGTTATTTAAATGTCTTTGCTCCTTTGGACGGCAGTTATTTGTTTAGAGCTACTGGAGGCTCAGCACGGACGTTGACCTGCGGTGTTCCCCCGCACTCACAGTGGCACTCACAGTGTCACCCGTAATGTCACTGGGTTTTTTTATTTCGTTCTCATTTTTAATCTATGTAATACTGTTAACTTTTATTATACATTCAGTAAAACTTATAACATATTGAAATGACTTCTGTATTGTTTAAGAATTGTTCGTTTTTCTCTAAAAAACGCAACGATACGAAGTTTTTTGTTTTATTTGTATGCGCCTGAGGTGGTCCCATACAAATTTATTTGTGATGTGATCATCGAGCTCGAATGTATGCCACGAAATTCCTTAACAATAAATACAAACGTTAACAATCAACAAAAAAGTTTGTTTCGTTTTCATTTTGTATTATTGGAGATTTCGCATTGGTTTTATACAATACGCTGTGCTTGTGTTATCTAGTGACATTGGGTTCATTATCGGAACGATAAAATTAATGTCCTCGGAAAAATAGAAGTCAACGACCGTTCAGCTGCCAATGGCTCGTCGCTTTCGTAAATTATGCTTTATCGACAGATAAAAAGTGTGTACTCTTTTAAGTATATATTTTACTTATTAAAACGGTCACTTTGACAAGTTAAATTATTTTTATATCATTATTAGCATAATGTTTAAACAAGTTTTTATTCATCGCTGATTAGATTTGATAGATTGTAATACTTTCTATATATAGTGTATGAAAATGTTTGATGGGTTTTTTATCGAGAAATTATTTTCTGATATAAATGTTGGTAATAATTAGATAAATATGTATATATCATGAAAATAAATATATGTGTATGTTTATCAATTATGTTTACTATGAGTATGTTTGAATGAATATTACTTGTCACTTTCAAACAGTTTCAAATGTAGAATAGTTATAGTGGTGTATTGGTGTTTTTATTTATTTCAAAGGGAGCGTATTATGGGATGCCCTCTAGGCTCTTGAATTACGGTCGATGACCTGAAGAGGGTGACTTTAGTACGCGAGGGGACTGATAAAGAATATAATATGTTGTTATTTACCTTTTTAGTATGTAACGTTGTTAGTCTAACTCAAGATTGGTTATCTACGTTGATGTTATAATAAAAGATTAAGTTTATTTTGATCTCGAGAATAACATACATTTTTAAATTAAATGATAAAACAAACGAATTTGAAAAATTTCCACGAATCTATATACGTGATAAAGTATTACACATTTAAATTATAATAGTTCAAGTACAATATTAACTATCATTCAAATTAATCGTAATTTGATTGTAACAAAATGAATATATGTATTTCGGGACATTATTTAGTATTATAATATATTGAAATTCAATATTCCACTAATTTTTAGTATTTCTTAGTATTGTACAGTTGAATCAACTACCTGTTGAGTTAAACAAAAAGTTAACAAAAATACAATGTTAACCTCGACATAATAATAAAATATTACTACCCTTTGTGCTCTTTGAGTCGCATAACAACACATAAAGACATTGTGTGAAACACTGATAGATACGAACAGTGAAAAGTGCGGGAGACAACAGTTGTGTCCCCATTTTAAACTTTTAATACCACGCGCGTTAATGAAAAACTACGAAATAAAAATGGTTTACATATAATGTGTGCCATGTTTTTTTTTAATCTAGATTAAGAAATTGTACACAGATTATATACTTTAATTATTCTATTTTTTGTGTATTAAATTTTGTGTTATATTTTTTTAATTCATATGTTTGTTCTATCTGTGACTATTATGTAAAGACGACGGAGTGATATTTGTGCTATTTTTGAATTGAATTTGAATTTGACTTCCGGTCGGATGTAAATATGACTAAAAATATATATATATATATATATATATATATATTTCTCTGTTTTATAAAAAATATAGAAGCTTGCAATTTTGTATTTATTTCTAAAAACTGAAAAGTTAACAATTCTTATTTAAATAAAAAAGAACTGTTTAAACTCCAGCTAAATTGCTTAATATTCAACAGCCAATGAAACAACTATCCGAGGACCTTAATATTTTTTATTGGTCCCGAGTGCTTCGAAGGTTTTTTTTCTTTGAATGCCTTCTCGGTATACGTTCATGAGTAATCAGGTAGTTAGTGTCAAGTTAAAAGATAACGACTAAGAATCATCGTTTTTTATTGTCCCTCCTCGATTGTTAAGTGTCTCGCTACGTATAAAGTTGTATTGTTAACTCAAATAAATATGCTGTTTCCTAAGAATTTAATTAATCTATTATATAAATATTCAGCGCCGTCATGGCGTTGTTATTTGGCTTGGCTTACCTTCTAAAGCTGCGGAAGTGGCGTGAACATAGATGTATAAAGGTTAGTCCGTTTTAATATACGAGATACGTATGTAATAAAAATAAAATAATAAATTTAAGTAATAAAATTAAATAATACACGGAACCAGTTTGCTTGGTAATCATTATTCAAGGTGCATTATGAAGCAAGTGTGTATGCATGGGAGTTTTCTTTTGTTTTAATAAACGGCTTATCAATTTAACTGTTATTGTAATATTAACATGTTTAAAAGTGTTTTACAACGAAATCTTAATTCATTATATTATTTTAGTTTTTAATATTCCTATCGTTTTTAAATGCTTAGACGATATTACGTTTTTGTATTCATTTTATTTATTTGATTGAATAGCAACCAAAATTCATGGCCAGTAAAGGCGGAAACAGGGACATAGCGTGACGAGCTTGCCTTGACATCGCTTTAATTCATTTGAAGAATTCATTACATTAAAGTTATGTTTTGATTTTTAATAAATTATACATATAATAGTACAAATTGTGTATTATTTTATATAAATAAAGTTCTTTATAATTTTATAATTCTTAATTATTTTTAAATGGTCAGGTGTAGATGATAATCGAATAAAAAAAATAGTTTGAGGATGCCAATTATTAATGAATATATTCATGGTTTTTTTTTTATTTATAATTGACTACCGTTCCGCCGCAACGGGCGCGCTATATTTTAAATATAATGCGTTCTGTTAAAATTGATTGCAATAAAGCTATATACAAACACGATAAATATCACAAAGCGGGCGGTTATCAATCACTTGCTAGTTAGTCCTATAATGGCGGCCGATAGGACATAACTGACAATACCGATTGATCGCCCATACAGCACTTACATTGATGATTTTGATATAAGCTATTCATTTATGCATCAAATAAACGGGTGATGATATTATCTCGGTAACTCGTATGCAGAAACCCGTGCAATGCATTAGTGCCAGTACTTTTTCATTCTTGACTCTTAAAACCCTAGTTTGCAACTGTATAAGGCAACGCTGACAACGCAGAATGTGGCTTAAGTCCCGCATTACGTACGCTCAATACGACATTACGCCCGTTGATGTATTTTCCTTCGGTATACTTGTCGGTGTTCTCGAGTTTTTGTAATGACTGAAGTTTGGCTTAGAATTGCTAATTTGAATTCACATACTTGATGTGTTTTGTTATATGGAAGTGAATTACATTTCAATAAATATTCAATAGGGTTTTAAGATAAATAAAATATAGTAGAGGCATTTGTACTGGTGTATAACATTTCTGCGTACATTACATGACAAATGATTTAGTTTGTTTCCCATCCAATATATTACCAATACGATTTTATCAAATATTTTAAGTTAAATATACAAATACCCCTTTTTTTACATTTTGTTATTATTGAATTCTTTACTACAAAACCACAAAAGAATGTCGCAAAAAAACACAAAAGATTAAATCATACGTGAAAATTCATATAATCTATAATGTATGTAGGTTTTAAAATGTTTAAAACTTACATGTTAATCGTTGAGAAGTATGTTTGTTTGTCCTAAACTATTCACTCTACAAACGTTATTCTAAGACTAAGTTTAAATAAACTCTCGGAATTTTCTACTTGTAGCCATTAAGCAGACTGTTAAAGTTAGTCGGATAGGAGTGTTGCTTTAGAGATATTAAAATGTACGATCTTATCAAGGGATCTCAACTGTACCATTGTACGCCTTTGTTATAAACTCACAATTGATAGTGTAGTGCTCTCTGTGACACAATTCTGGACCGGTTTAGTCGACTAAACTAATTAGTTGACTTGGCTGGATTAGATGCCCCTTGACCACGTCTTTAATTATTTCAAATATTCATTTTAAATAAAGTCCTATTTAGATTATTTAGATATGTATTAATATGACGGATATAATAATATTTCAAACCCGATTTTACTATAGTAAAATTACGCGGATTAAGAGATATGAAATAATACGTAAGCCTATATTTTTCATTTTTTATATTATGTATTAAAAATATAATAAATTTTAAGCACACTACCCACACATATTCGTTATAATATGGCATACAAAAACTTTTCTGTAGTTCATAAAACACTTTTTATTCGTAAACAGGGTTACTAGTATAAATTAAATTATTTTTTCTATTAGAATTAATTACTACTGCAAGACATTTATTAGAATTTTTATTTTTAATATGAAATATGTCAAGTTATTGTTATTTATATATAGGCATATTAATCATAATAAATCGACTGACCATATTCCGTCATTGTGGTTACAACACGTCAAAGCGTTGACCTCAATATATAAAATATTACGTTGATTTTCACTCGTCTCCCGTATTTTTTATGTAGCCTGACTAACATACTGACTGTCAGCCTGTTTTTTATATTGCAACTACTTACTACCTTACCTTTTGTTTCGTGAGAGTTATGAGAGAAATTAAAGTCATATTTATTATATAGGGAAATATTTTTTTTATATTAATTGAAAATTCGTCTAAATATTTTGTTTATTTCAATTTTTGTTTATTACCTTTTGCTTAAAATACCAGTAAATTTTATAAATGTCAGTTTCGTATATTTATGGTTGCAAATTGCTATGTAAATATTGTAATTCTACACACGCCTTTCTATTAACGTATGTGACCTGTGGTGGCCTTTAGTAACTGCAGTTTTACAATAAGTCTCGCTACGTTAGAAAAAGTAAAAGTCAGTTACGCGATACACGAAAACTCGTACAAAACAGATAAGGAACCTGATTGCATCCATATTACTTTCTCCGCAGCGGAACTATCCCATTTTTGCATAGTACCAACTGTGATAATTAAACATTAATTCCTCTTATTCATTTAAGTATTAGAACTGAAGGTATAAATTAATATTAATATTTTTCTAAGCGTTAGATTTAATAAATACATTACACCAGTAATCTGGTGTAATGTATTTTTTTAATCTAACGCTTAAAAAATATTGATATTAAATATATTTAAATATAATAGCTATGCATTTACCTTTTTTATATATTTTCAAGTTTGCAATAAAGTTTAAATAAATATAAATGAATAAAATAAGTAGTAATAGTATAAGCACAGAACTTATATAACTTTTACTACAAATATACAAAGTGCACCAAAATATATATTCTTTTCTAAATAAAATTTATTTATAATTTTTTGTGTGGTAAAAAATTATATATAACGCTTCATACTTAGTGGTTACCGTCTCGTGTCCCGGTAATTATATTTCCTTGCAAATCGCAAATTACTTGATAACGCAAGACTTATGCGAGAACGAATGTTATAATTTGTGCGCAACGGGCATTCTTAGAAATTACACCTGGCGTAGATGCACTACGATGCGCTATCTTGATGTACTGTATGCACTGTACTGGACGTCATATGTAATAATGTTTTATGCACTAACTAACTGTAAACTTAATGTAAGAATAAGCGGCTTTTTTATAAGTTATGTGTGTGTGGTTTATGGCTTGCTTTTTATATATACACATAAATTCTCGAGGAAACGTTTAAATAAGTCTAAAAGTAAACATTACAGTTGGTAATGTTTATTTTTACACTAATTTTAAGTAATGCTTTTTATATATTTTTTGTATTATATGAAGATGGCGTATTATATTAAGATGTTTCATCATTATAATTGGATTTTAATTTGGAACGCTATTTGTTAATTAATAATTAGTAATTAATCGCAATCGTCTACTATATAAAAAAAACATGTATTGTTTTTCGTATATTTTAAAACTTGTCACTCAATTTTTCAAAAGCTGAAACTACTTTAAGTATATATAATAATTTTTGTTTGCATACGAAAACGAATAAGATAAAAAGAGAAGAGAAGATATAAAGCCACTCATCTATAAGCTTCTGTAATTTTTGAATTACTTACGAATATTACATATTTCTTGTTCATTACTATTTATGCTCTATGAATAAATACAAATATAATATTGTATTCAAAATAAACTCAACACATAAGTTCGTCGACCATTTAATAAAATTGTGCAAGGTTTGATATTGTCGATGTTTGCTTCTAGAGCGCTTATGTTTACTACAATTTATCAAGAATTATATTCATAGTGGTGTGCTCATCGTACGTTGCAAGTAATTTTATGTTGCACGTCCTAACCCTTCCTCCTGGCGCGCTTCCAGCAAATACAACTCATCTTTATTACTGCTATTCAATAGAGTTATCGGTTTTTACTAATACTATCTCTTAAACTTTTATTATTTTAACGGTTTCTAAATGGTCATATAATGTTAGTACAATTGAGATGGATATAATTGCGATTGGTTACTATTTTCTGTATACAATTTGCATTACACAATCAAAAAATTAGCTTAATATAAACACATTAATTATATTTATTATTCCTCAGAGAAGCGTAGAAACTCATCTATTTGCACGTAATATTAAACGAGACTTATAACGTAGATTACACTTAACAAATTGTTCCAAATGCGTTACACAAACAGACATTTGAAACAACGACGGCAAAGTTAATTAAACACAGGTAGGTACACCGCGTATCCAGCTTAATCTGCTCAACTAATACACAGTTTGATTTTCTCGTACAGAACTACGATTTTTATTTAATATGAAAATACGATTTTTGGATACGTTTAGAATTTGGGTAGCGTGAATGTATCGAAATATTTGAGCAATATTTCAATATTGCATTTTCGGTGTACGTTAGGTTTTTGTTATATGTCAATGTATAAAATAAACATTAATATGCGACGAAAAAATAATATTTGTACGAACCAATTACTTAGTTATTTATTTGCTATTTGTCCTCGTTTAACCAAAAAGTGTTTTGATATCATAAAATAATGTATACAATACTCCTTTGAATGTTTTTTTTTGTATTTATATGTTTTACTTATTTCTTACATGATTAAGTGATTTTCCTCCTGCTTATTTTTAAATATTATTTGCATATTATTTTTTTTAATTTCACTTTTTAATCCCTCACAGCAGGGTAGACAGAAAATGTCAAGACAATCCTTACTTCGCTTTCCGCTGAATTCGAGACATTGCGTGTTGAGTGGCAGTACTTAACGCCGCGCTTTGTATTACCAGAACGAGGAAGTGAAAATAATTAAAATATAATCACTCCCCCGAGTTGGAATCGAACCCACAACCGACCGCGTATCCAGTCAGACGTTGTCACACTGCGCCACGCCCCGGGCATTTCATACATTATATTTAAGAAAACAATGTACATACAAACCCACTAGCAAAGTCTAGTAGCGCCCGTGAAAGGATGAGTGCTGTACTCATTACTCAAATAGCACGAGATAGCGTAACTAAACGGTGCCATCTCTGTATGGGTGTAAATAAGGCGATAATCGATACGTTTGATTTGCATATCCTGTGTACGTTTAAAAGCATTGCAACGATGCTATTTCGCTAATACGTTGTCTTATCTTTGCTTACATGTAAGTAAAATATTGTTATTGTAATATTATGAAATAGCTTTTGTATAATTA
This sequence comes from Dryadula phaetusa, assembly GCA_032432895.1. NCBI lineage: Eukaryota > Metazoa > Arthropoda > Insecta > Lepidoptera > Nymphalidae > Dryadula > Dryadula phaetusa. Next base: position 5,951,584 of record JAOYRS010000080.1, read on the forward strand.
TTATATAATTTTCTTTAAAGACTATAATTTAGTGATTTATATATATTTTTTGCTTATTGGCCTAGTGGTTACTCGAGTTTCTAATATAGACATCTTTGTCACTCTGTTTAAATAGTTTTGCGTTACTTAAGGATTGAGCAATTCCATCGTAGCGCAGTGATCTGTTTCGGACTGCATATGAGATAGTTATAGGTTTGAGCTCCAGTAGAGAGAAAAATTAAATTTAAATTACTTTGTCATTTTTGCACTCCCTACAGCATAGTAGTATTTTCTCATATGTGTGAAACTAGTTATAAGTTTATAATTAAGTGATAATAATCATAATACGAAAAAAATAATTATTAATAAAGTATAATTATGTATATATATTTGGCAATACGTTAATCGACATACTTGTGTCGTCCGATAACCGCGGTCTACCCGAATCTGTGGTTATTATACGCGGTCAACATTATTATGTGTTATGTTATATAACTCACTAAATCCTGTACATGTTTATGTAAAAAAAATTCTTTATTCGATTTGATGATGTTTTTGGTATTTTTTTTTAAGCGTTACTTATGCGAACTTAAACTCAAGTAGATACCTTTCTTATATTTATTAGTATTGTAAATAATTCAAAAACAACATGAAATTTAAGACGACAATTAGTCAAAAAGTACACAAATATTTAATAATTTTACCAAGTTTCTAGTTATTCAATTTTGTCCGACAGCATATCGCCACATCGTATGAAATAGGATAATAGTGTAATACGATTGATATGGCAATGCAAGCGCCTATGCAGTATACGGTCCGCTCTATGGGAGGAATTATTGCGGAATCCGGCTAATCCATTAACCTATAGAGATGTCAGTGCAAGATTGAACTATGTTGGTGTTAGGTGCTCGAAATTCGTGATAGAATTACCGTTTGGTTTGTAATTAGTTATGTTTGTGTATATCCAATTAAATTTATATATTTCTTATGCGATATTAATAATCTTGTAAATTAATTATTAACAATTTTATAATATAAAAATTTCATACATTCGATCGAACTCTCGCCTGAAGTGTTTTTAAATAATTTTAGTTGGACCTACTTTTCGACTGCGCCGTTGGCGGTACGTGCCTCCGCCGCATATCGTATACGGTCAACGAGCAACGGTTAGTTGGGATAGGTTATGATAGTTTCTAAGACCACCCAGTAAAAGGAAGTAGAAACGTTTCGTGATATAAAGTTCAAACAATCCTTTCATTAACACACTGAGCTCAATATTTCTTAGTCTATTTAAGTAATTTATGTAAAGATTAAAACAAACACTATTTTGAGAAATATATAAGTGTATTTTCATTGAAAAACATGAAATATTAAAATATGTTATCTTGTTTAGATACTAATAATAACTACATATATTTCAATAAAATATTAATAAGTTCTTTTTATTAATATTTTTATTTAATTAAATCTTTATAAATTTGCAGTGCGAATTCGCTTTTAAAGCCTGAACACTTTAATGAACTGTAAACACCTAAATTAAGCTAAGCTGTCGGTTGCAGGTGTGGAGTAAACGCATATAACACTCGGTATAACTGAGCCAACTAGGCTACACGTAACATGACAGGTCCTATATGAATCTCAGATGGCAATTGTTTATTGTTTAAATACCACCATTAAATAATTCTTTTATAAATTAATAACTCTTTTAAATATTATCGTTTACATAACGCAAGTGGGTGCAACAATCTGTATTGGAGGTTATTGGTTGTACTCTAATATGAGTATTTTTTTTTTGGGAATATATGTTTTTCATTCGTTTTGGCTGAATTTTGCATTTCAATTCAATTTGAATCCGAAAACCAAAATATTCTTTATCAATTTTTTTACAAGAAAAATTGCGCTACGCTAGGTTCTTGATACAAAAGCATAACGCAAAAGATGTGTTATAAAGTAAACAAGCTAATTTATGTATTACAAGTGGTATATAGAATTATATATATCCTATTGGTAACTTTATATGATAAAAAGAATGAGTTTTACCTTAAATTTATAATAATTTTATTTGTCATTTATTCCAGGTACGACAAGTGGGACCGGGGCGGGGGTGGAGGCGCGGGCGGCGCGTGGACCGGCCGCGAGCCGCGCGACGCACGCGAGCCCCGCGCCGAGCCCCGCGACACGCGCGACCGCGAGCGCGACCGAGAGCGCGAGCGGCAAGCGCGTGCGCACCAGATGTCGAATGCGCACGCCGCCGAGCCTGATGCTTCGTCCCTCTTCCCTGCACCTTTTAGAGTAAGTGTAAAAATACATTTTATTTTTATAGGTTATTTTTATATTCTTACTAATTATATAGGATTCGTAAGTCGTCTTAGAGTTGTAAAGTACCTTGTTAAATAACTGTTGTTTCCGACTGTCTCAACATGCAAATTGAAATTACATGTGTATTTGTGTGTACAAGAGAACGTTGAAATTATTTACATGAAATGTGAAAAAAAACTTGTAAAATAACATAAAAACATGATTTTTCAGTGAAGACCCAGTTTTTTAGAAAAATAAAAGCTTATTAATTCGAAGAGATTGTCTAGCTAGCGCCGGATTTCGCGAAACCGGATTCTCGATTTGGCAACAACATCCGCAAATTCTACTCGTACAAAATAGGCTGACATTGCAGCAAAATGTTAGAGTCTACTTGCTTACAAAGCAAACGTAATATCATTTTTAATTAGTTATTTGTTGTAGTTTACATATTTTTGTAGATATATCTTTCGTTTTTAGTAATTAAATTTTTCCATTTGGATCAAGTTGTTTTTTACAATGCGAGTTATTAATATTATTTAAATGAATAAGTTGCATTGTAAAAAATATTGAATGAAATTAATATCAAAGCTAAAAATTCGAATCACATTATACAAAACATCAAAACCCCCATACGTAATTTAACAAATTACCTACATTTATTTGCTTAAGAACTTTTCAAGTGTTCCAATCTCCGTCTGTATTTGAATTACACCATTCCATTAATTTTTCGTTTTCTAATCGAGGCTCCTTGTTGACTTTTTAACTTTTATTTTATATGACATAAATTTCCTGTCTATAATCTCTGCTTCCTCATGATTTGTCCTGCATAGCATTGTAATTAGAAACAGTTTTGTTGATCGAGGCAATCCGTCCGAGTTCCGCGCTAGGAATGTTGAATTCGTCAGAGGCAACGTACGACTGCAATGAAAGTCACTTTCTGTCTACAAAGTTACTGTTACATACATTCGCAACGTTTATAAACATTACATTTAATAATCATGAAACATGCAATGTTGAGGCACGTTATTCACAATACTCTCTCGCTATTTCAGCCCAGTTCTAAGGAGCATACGTCGCACCAACTGTCGCTACAGATCGCGTGACCGCTCGCAGTGAGAATGAAGCATGTGATTTTATGTTAGTCCCCACATCGTGCTCACTCGGAGCGGAGATGCTGGTTCGATAGCTTCTGCTCATTTAGTTTAATGAGATCCCTGATAGAGACGCGCACACTTGACTGCGAACACTATATGTATTCGGCCAAGCAAACTGTCGGCGAGTTCGAGGCCGCGGTTGTTTACGCTTTGACGTCGGTAATTGCTTACGTTCCGTCGGATCGCGTGGAAATTGTTGCCAAATGATTTACTTGCCTAATATTTACTCCGATGATAACGAGAGTGTTTCACTCGGCTCCGTTGTGTTTACCTTGTGTGAAATCTATTTTGATCGTCGCGAGCGTTGTTGTGACGTCGCTTGTACTGTTTACCTAACTGCACACAGGATTTCCTTTATCCGCATCTACCTCCTAAAAAACTAAATGTAGTTTAAACTAACAGCCTGTAACAATCGCTGCGATAGTGGATAAATAACAAGGAATAAAGAGATAGAATAATTTTTTAAAGCGGCTCGCGTACGGGCGCGACCTAGTTCACGATGCATCGAAGCGCTCCGAGCGCGCATAAACACATACGACTTTAATTAAACCTCAATGTCTCCTCAAAGTGAATCCGATAGCAGCGATGCCCGCCCTGCTGCCTGTTGCTTTACTTTTTAAGCTTTATATCCTTCCTCGGTGTCTTTTGTTGAACGCTTGTGGAAAGGTGAATGCGTTTCTTCTGTTTAGCGCTAAACTAAAAAAGTACCCCGACGGTTACAAACTAGTACTAGAAACAACTATAAAAAATAAAATAGTTTTATTTATTAAATCTTTAACAAAATATTCAATTTTTAGTTTTGTATATAATGGTCCTTTTCTTTTAAAAAATATATCCTGATTACTTTTATTCAACGTTACATAAAGTTCAAGTGTCAAGTTCGTAATACAAAGCAAAAGTCGCTTAGAATTATTTAATCAAATAGATGTTCTAGTTGCATTTAAATTGTGTATTTAATGCAACCGGTTCCGCCGCGAGTTGCCACACTGTTTACAGAATCTTAACGTCTTCTTGCCTAACTGCCTAATGAGCATCCGAATGTATGCGAAACAAATCCTTAAATTACTTTGTATGAGTTGTATAAACTTGTATTGCGATGAGTAATGTACAGACGTGTATATAAATATATTTTCTTTGTTTTTCATATATATTTAGGGGGTTATAGTTGAAATTATTTCAGATTTTATCCACAATCCGTTTTTCGCTTAATATATTGGTCATGGAGACTAAATGTTGTAAGAAATGCATTGCGTATTAATGTTTATTTAACATATACCGATTATTTTAGAATTAATGTTTGTTCATACTTGGATAGTTATTTCCTTTCGCAAGTGACGAGGTAATTATAAAATCATTAGACTTGTTGACTGTGTACAATATGGTAAATTATGTACTATAATATTACATAACATGTTTAAATTCAATAGATTTTGATGTATATAAACGTGAAACTGTAGATTTAAGTTATAATTAGAGTCCACTGATAAAAAAAGATAGAGTAGATTGATAGTTTATTTGTTATTTTAAAGGGAATGGACGTCGAATGGCCTGGAGTAGACATTGACGCTTATCGACGTCAACTTCAGTCCGATAGCGACATTTAATTGGTTTTAGTTCTTTGTAATAAATGTATGCAATTTATTTATGTCTACATTTTATGTACAGTTTTGACAATTTTTTGTAGTAACTATTTTGAAGTTTAAAAAGACAGATAAGGCAAAGGCAGACCGATTTTTCGTTTTTATAATAATATTTATTTTGTTTCAAAAAGGACCAGTTAGTAAATAACAGAGGGATATATTATTTTGCTTATTATACAACACAATAATACAAGATAAATATGTAAAAATGTATTTGTTTAAAACTATTGGTAACGAATTTGCTAGTTATTAAATTTTCTGAATATAAAACCTTGTTTCATAACAACATAAAATTGAATAGGTTACCAAAGAACTCATGGCTATTTACTGTTTTTAAGTATATCATACATATTTAGTGTCATTATCAGCGAGTTCTTCATTTTTTACCTTTCAGTTTCTCGTTTCAAGTAATACCTGTTTCGAGTGTCACCTTGACAAGGCCACTCAGATAAATTCCGAGGTTTCCGCATACTCTCATGCACTTTATATTTACTCATTTAAATAAATTGTTCGCCTCTTTTAGTCTATTAGGAATATGCAAAGTAGCATTATGCGCACGCTTAATCTCTTAATAGGTCGTGTTTGATACTTATATTGTATAAGTATGTTTAAAGTAGATCGTAAACAACGGCCGTTCGTGGCGCAGCAGCGTCGGACTTTAAACGCGATCGGTTGTGGGTTCGATCCGCACTCGGGGAAGTGATTATGGTTGAAATTATTTTCACTTCCCCGCTCTGGTAACAGAAAGTGCGGCGTTGAATGCGTACCACTGAACACGAAATCGATGGAAAGTGAAATACGGAGTGTCTTGACACTAGGTACTGTCTGAGATAAAAGAATGAAGCTAAAAAAGTGACCGACGTGACTTTATATATTGATTCATCGGATTGCCGATTTTTACCAATCAAATAATAATCTGTATATTAATGCGTGAAGCAAAATATTTGTACTCCTTTTTATGAAAATTACGCGAACATACTACAGGAGTGCAGATTTTTTTAAGAAATAATGCATAAAAATATATTACATATATTATATTAGTAAAATAAGTAACGTACACGTTGTTATCTAGTATTAATTAAACTATAACTAACTAAACTAACTAACTACAAATAGTCATTTTAAACAATTGAAATTGTTTAATTAGTAAATAAAAGTAATTATTTAAAGACATATTAAACTGCCAACCCGTGTTTTATATTTGTAATGCAAATTGGCTGTCATGAATCTCGGACACGTTGTGTTAATTTTGCAGTTCATTAATCATTTGCATGCCACGAGGTATACCGGGTTAGGATACAAACACAAATACAATATAGCATTGTAATACCGTGCAGCGTCTAGACGGCCTCATTACAAACCACCACCCTCGCCACCCTCACTGGAGGGTGTGCCTCGTCCTTGTGCAGAAAAATATTCTTTGATAATCATATTGTCTAGCGTATAGCTTTTATTTAGGAGCTCGAGTGTTTCGCGATTTAATGGGAATGTGTATTTATCCCCATTATCCTCCGGTTATAAGCTCACCCGACTTGTTATCTGTAAAAGTTGAGGTTTTATTCGAATTGGTTTGTGAGTTTTGTATATCTAATAATATTATCGCCATCTTTGCTCTTTTTCTTTTAACTATCCGTAAATTGTTAAAACATTTCACGTTATTTTTATGGCCCGACAACTTGTCAGTTCAAATTCTATTGCTCTTTAAGTTACTTAGTTAAACTGCCACTTGCTGCCGAGTTAATACTTGTTATCGTCAAGACAACAGTTCACCGCTTCTGCCAAATCTGCCCCGATGTAGCTAACGCCATATTAAGCCTGGCGACATAAAATTGTACTCAAGCCGTCGTAACGTCTTGTGTATATCGCGGGGTTGGGCGTATCTTAGTCGCTATAATCCATGTCTCTCTTGATAGCTATTACCACGCAGTTTCGGGTTGTCATCTGATGTCGATCATATTGTTCATCATCTTGTTTATTATCTAATTCCTTATTTATTTTTTATTGTAACAAGATTTTATGTTGATTATACTTATTTTTTTTATAAATATGAGATTTATTGCCTGATTATACCAAATCTCATTTCGCCAATATTGTCATGTATCATAAAATATACATTTCTCTATTATATTATGTGTGCTTTACATATTATTATTAAACTAATACAAATGTGGGACAAATGCGTTATGATAAAATGAAACTATTTTTTATCTATATTTCCTTCTATAAATTTGTAACGTGATAATTGTCATATATTATTTGTAATGACCTACGCCACGTATTGCACATTTGGTTCGTTATTTTCGTGCTCGTGAGTCGTGGCCCACTGCGCCGGCCGTTGACTCTACGCACGCGATTTATCACGCCCGGCGTGCGAGAGTGCGGACGATTTTACTTACGCCATTGACATATTTATGGCGGTACCAGCTCTACTCGCCCTACACGCTCCCCCGTGCTGTTGAGATAGTTTTATTGAATTAATTGCACGTTTGTTTGCCTTCGCCCGGTATTTGCGGCTTATATTTTGTTTGCTTTGATGAAACACACCACGATTTGCGGAATTCACATTTTGACTCCTCTCCTTTGTGATTTTATAGTTGCGGCTCAACAATGCCTCGCGTTTAGACTTTTGCGCTCGGCTATAAAGTAAATTGAAAATATAAATGTTGATCCATCGATATTTTTAGAGCAATCCCATTTTTTGCGAGTTGAGTCTCTGTTTCCATTGTGTATTCGCCGTGGAACGTTATGGCCAAAATGAAACATAGGTCAATTCATCAGCTAAGGGGAAACGGAACAAAGAATTTAAAACTTAAATCTCGAAGAATATACACTTTGAAACAAAAGCCAACAACTCATCATGAAATATTTTGGCAGATATAATAATAAACATTTTAAATGACTCTTTTGAGAATGCGCCCAGACAATAATGCTACTTTGTACATATTATTCATTGCGTTAAGAGATATTGCTACCACTCGGGTAATATTTTGTATTTCGGTAAAAGGAAGAGATTTTCTTTTGTACGTGTAAATGAAAGCTTGTATTGTAAGGAAATATATTGCCAAAAAGGAATAATAATGAAATTTCTTTTAATATATATTAATTAACCTCAATATAATAAAAAATATACTAAAAATATTTAATATATAAACAAATTAATTAGAGTATGAGCATTATATATTGTCTTGATGGATGAATCATGTACTGAGTAACCGTGGCTATGTTTAGCCCAATACGTGTCTTATGTGCGTGAAGTGAATCTGCAGATTAAATATAGACTAGCTAGACACGATGCGAGTGTCGAAAATCGTAAACACGGCCAGCCTTGACTGAAATGTGCCCTCGTTACTATTGCAATTGATACAAGAACAAAATGAAATTGTCAAATAATGCATTTACTAGGAACTTATTGAGTAAACAAAATTAGAAGTCACTACCTTATAATATAATTGCTTTATAAATTTTTTGTGTTTTGTGCTTGTTATTTTTATATATGCGAAATTTTTAGGTTCATATATTTACTATATGTACAGCTGAAGTGTTAGTATGGTTTATTTATCTGATTATTTTATTTAGATAGATAATCTGAATTATTTACGTCGTAGCCGAACGTAAAGACTTTATAAAGATGAATTGCAATAATGAAATATAGCGTATAAGTTTAGTTAAAAGTGAATATTAAAGGTTTTATAATGTAACTTTAAAGATATAGAAAGTTATAGAAATCAAATAATAACAATATATTTGGGATTTTTCTGTTATAAATTAATCAGTCTATCAATATGTGTATATGATATTTCTTTACTTTATGCACAACTGAAGCAATTGGTAGCTTAGAGAGAATTTCACGATTATTTTACGGAATCGGGCGTGAAGTTAATTTTACCTTTTACAGTTATAAGTATATATAAATGTGTGTGTGTATATATACATATATATATATATATATATATATACATACATACATATATATATATATATATATATATATATATATATATATATATATACATACATATATATATATATATTTAAATGTGCTATTTCAAAAAAAGGTTACTTTATTTCCCAAACTGTTACTCTACATTTTTTAATTTAAATGTAGTTAGATATTTTTTTACCGTTGCATAGGCTGTTTTCTGCTACTACCCCGCCAGGGATGAAGCGTGAAGCTAAAAAAATGGGCTGTTTATCAAATATTTGAATGATTAGTTGTAATGATATGTATATATTGATAACACATAATAGGCTCCATTATTTGCTATCAGATGTCATTACTTTCGTTGAGTAGTTAATTGTTCATATAATTTGTTGTAATTGAATATATTATAACAATATTTTATATTAAAATCAACCTACTCGTTTTATAATTGACTATTTCATAGTAAACCTGAAACAATTTTTGTTTTTAAATCGAAAACTTAAACAATTAGAATAAACACAATCATCAAGGGACAGACAGACAATGTTATATACTAATAAGATTTTTTTATTACAACGCCTATATAAAATGTAATAAATAATATATCATTTTATTACTTAGAATAGATTGAGGTTAAGTATCCAATGCAATGTAGGTATAATGATATGGAAGATTAGCAATAACATCCGGAATCGTACGACACTCGCTGTCACTCACACCGATACGGCTAGGTTAGATTTTTTTTGAAATAAAGTAAACTAAAAACTTTAACGAGAAAACCTTCATTGTTTGCTAACTATCACAATAGATCGACAGACGTACAAAAAGTCGATTACTTTTTTCTCAGATGCAAGGGTAGATTAAAATTATAAAAAAAACTGTATATTGTACTGATTCAGTAATATTATATCTATAGATACTTTATTATTTAGTGTGAATATAGTATGAGTATTAAAAAATGCTGCTTCACGCTTTATCCCCTGTAGCAGGGTTGACAGAGAACCTACTGTCAAGACACGGGTAATTTGAAAATGATTATTATATTTACCTGATAACAACATTTGCAAACACTTATTAAATAAGGTCATGCTTTGTATCGATGATAGTTCTGTTGCTCATTTATGTACGTTTATAGTTATTTTAGAGAAGTTAATTAACCTTTAACTAATACCCGTCGTTATACTTATGTGTTACCTTAATGACACTTTAAATTATATTTCTAACGCAGGGTACTGTGTGTAATATTTATTTTATTAATTTATTATATTTTACAATACATATTTTATTTTGTTATAATAATATTGACGTCTGCATTTTTTATATAATGTTTGATTCAGCCAAATTTCTTTCATCACCGTCTATATAATTATTTATTATATTACCTTTATCTATTAATACAATGATAATTTTTACTACTCCGAATTCATAAATGATTATATTTAAACGTTATTTCCATTTTTCTGCTCCTGTAAGACCGAAAGGGGTGTTTAGTTCCCTACTCAATACACTATATTCTAGGTGTCAAAACAGTCAACGGAGTCTTGACATGCGATCCTCTTCAGCTAACCTGCTATGCGGGATAAAGTGTGAAAGCTCAAACTAACTCGTGTTAAGACTGTACCATTGTTAATTAATCATCTTCGTCTAAACAAAATTACAAAATTATTTCGTTCCACCCTATGGTGGGATTCCAATTTCAATGTTGACTCACATTATGATACATTGATGATTGTTGTAACTTATAATAATAGTATACTTTAGTACAAATCCGTTAACGCCGATGCAATGCATTTGGAACGCATCTGACTAACACCGCCTACTGTATCAATTTGTACTGAAACCTATTTGGACAGATTTACGTATTTCAAGGTTTTTATAGAATTCGATTCTCAATCGGAGGAATAATTATGTTAAAACTATTTTAATTGCCGAGCTCTGATAAGACCAAGTGCGGCGTTGAGTTTCGCCACTCAATACATACTGTATCGAATTGTGTGGAAATCGGAGTACGATTAGTCTTGACTCTAGGTACTTCTTGTATACCCTGCTATGTGGGATAAATTTTCACAGTTTAGTTTGAGAGAGTGTTTGTGTTCACAACTTCGACAGCTTTGTTTTGGACAAAATGTAGAACAGAGTTTAAGTTATCTCTGTTTATTACTCTGTAATCTCGGATATTGTAGACTATGTAGTACAAATAATAATTTGTTTTATTTATAATTGTTTTGTTAAGAAGAATATTTTGTTCTTAACACTTATTGTATATAATAAGATTGTATATAATAAGATATATAAACGCTTCAATAATCTTACTTTTATATAAGTCATTTCACATGGAGTCTCAAATAAGAGTTTTCTGGTATGTATATTATTTGGTAGTTTTCTTGCTACTTACTTGTCGTTATAACGCAATAAAACTTATTAAAATTTATTAAAACAGCTTCAAATATATATTCTGAGAGCGCAATTTACCCATGCATAATATTTATGAGTTAGATTGTTCTCCAACAAACTGGCAAGTTACTTTAGTTTTAGATAACAAAAAATCCAAATGGTCGTTATTAATGAATTTGAAATAAAACACTTCCTGTGATTACGACGAAGTTTTAAAAAATATTATTATACTTTTTATAGCTTTACAGCGGAAGTTGTTTATGTTAGTCGAACGTGTTAAATGAATAATACAAGTAGTATGTCATTATTTAACTAGACATTTTGTAACGTATAATATTTGTTTTCATTTTATAATTTAATATATTTATTTAAGATTAAAGAAAAATTAGAAGACTCATAAATGTGGAAAATATACGTCACCTTAGCATATGTCACTTTATGCAGAAGTATATAATATAAAACATTATATACTTAACATTAAAACATTATATTTTTTATAATAATACGTAGAACAAAAACTTTATACCCATTTTGTCATAAGTGATGCGGACTGAGGGGTATAAAATTTAAATAGATATAGTGAAAAAAAATGCAGCATGCTAACATTTATTTAAAATATAAAATAGACGTATCAAACAGTGCTTTGTGTTTGACATGTGCTTTTATATAAATTTATATATACGTCGCTAAGGCAACGCGTTGTTAACGCATCAATGAAATATGTTTGTCTAATGCATTCCCATAAAGAATATTGGCTTTCTGTATTACTTCATATAAACTTTAAGTATATCAAATCACATACGCCTTTGTCGGTATATATACGTTTAAATGGGTAAAATTTTTATTTCATTTTGTAAAACATGTAGTGATTTATACCATGATATATTAATGCTATAACAATTAGTATATGAATATAGTGATTTAGTTAATGATAATAATTATATAAAAACAGTAATTGCTGTCTTCGTCAGTTTGAACTTCTGCTATTAGATATCATCAGATTTATATACTATTTATTTGAAGAAACCGGTTGTGGCGCAGTGTGAAAGCGTCTGACTACAAGCGCGATTGGTTGTGGGTTCGGTTCCCATTCGGGGGAGTGATCTTATTTAAATTATTTTCACTTCCTTTCTCTGGAAAAACGAAGTGCTGCGTTAAATTTCGTTTCTCAACACGCTATGCCTCGAATTCAGCGAGTTCAGCGCAGTACGGAGTGTCTCGACACAAGGTATTTTCTATCTAACCTGACATGCGGTATAAAAGCGTGGAGATAAAAAAAATATTTGAATGGGCTACCTCCGCCGTAATGTTCTGTGTTTTGACATAACTTGTCACTACGATTACATATTTTTATTTATGAGAATCGGTCCGCCAAGGTGGTCCCACTAGTCTCGATGAACAAGATTTACCTACGGCGAAAGCCTTATTCACTTGAGTAATTTTGACGTCGATCTCAACTAATACACTGTGATATTTCTACCGATATAAATATAAAAGGAAACACGTTAAACGTTCAGTTTATTTCTGTGTATAGTTTTCACATGTTTCTTTGTAAATGACATTGAGCGAATTTATTTGGCATTTGATCTCATTCGGCTAAATTTACTCAGCCTTGAACTGTCCACTTTATATAAACAAAATATTATCACATTAATACTGATTCTGTGTATTATATACATATAATAATTATTGACATTTTAGTTTTAAAATGGGAAACGTATTAAATGAAACTATTTTAAACGGATTAGTCGCGTATATTTTGGTATTCGAAAACACATTTTTGGAAACCTGACGTTTCGAACACTACAGTAGTCTGTCGTGACATGTCTACGAGTAACTGTTTAAAATAGTTTTATTTAAAATGTCTAAAAATCGCGACTGTCAAAGAAATTATTATGGGAAACATAACATATATAATAAATTCACTTTTGTTTCAGGTGACAGGCAATAGGGACCGTGTGAGTCAGCAAATCCAAATAAAACTCGGCGACTACCGGCTCGCGCAAACCCTACTCGACGACCCCAGCAAGTCTATCGGAATATGCGCCGAACCTCCAAGTCCTGCTCCATGTGAGTATTATTAACACTTTCCTTATAAACAAAGTTTACATCTGATAAAATTGTTTACAATTTTTTACATTTTAGTTGATGTTTACGTCACATTGACGATCTCTTATTTTTGAGTTAGATACGTAGTGAAGGTTATCACGTATACATATAACATTAAAAGTATTTCATGATAAATCCTTTTTTTGTTCAATATTAAAGTTACACGCAAAATAAAATTATTAATAACACCAATAAATGTAAACAGTAATTTTTAATTAAACTTTTTAATTATGATTGATATAAATAATCCGTAATGGCAATGTATTCGTTAATCGGCGCGTTCATTGTGCGCGCCGCTCAAAGCGATACCCGCAATCATCGCAGCTCACCCGAATAAAGTGAAATAATGGAAACTGCATAATAAATCTGTTTTAATGTCGGCCTCGACGTGCATTATGTCTTAAAATATCTTTAACATTTCTCTTTGCGTCAAGGCAAAGTGAAGATTTCTGGTTTTCAACTGATTTTATGAATTGTGGATTTTTGTAATGTAGATATTTTTTGTAAATTATTTTTCGCGTTCCTGTTCCGAAACTGTTCTTAGTGTATATTCAATATGACAAACATCTACTTACTAACTACTAACTCTAGGTGTACATTCTTTTGCCTTTCATTTTTTGCCAATGTATGCAGAAAAGCCTACGACATTCTAGTGGTTAACTATTTCGTCTTTCTCTTTCGCTTTTTTAAAAAACTTTATGTTCTCAATAAAATACCCACAACTGTTTCTTGTATGAGTTCACGTGTCTTCTAAAGTTCCTGTGAATGAATTTTAAACGTAACAGAAACGATGACATTAAAGAAAATAACATTTTATTTGATGAATTCAATTATTTCTTAATAAAATTGATCGTCGCGTCTAAATTTTAAATAAATATTCCTTTATTACAATTGAAAGTTTTCTAGGGAAATGCTGTTGTGTATCAAAATATACTATGTGTCGTGCTTGCGTTATTTTTATGTTTTGACGTCAGAGAGAGGCAAGTCAGAGCAAGCCAGTTACATACTCGTTCTCCACTTTCATTGGTATATGTTTTATTATTGGATTGATAATTTTTTTTGTGATAATTTTTATTATATAGAACACTACCTGTATCGTGTACTGCCAATTTATTTCTTGATATGTTGCCAAAAGCGTTATCTTGTTTGCCATTTTAAACTATTGATTCGGTACAGTTTTCCTTGTACACGAGTGTCTGACAACGTTATTATTGTGTCAATCTTTATTATTCCAATTCGCTGTTTTATAAAATGTGTCCCTTTGTTTGTAGCTTCGTTTGTATTTATAAAAATATTTTTCCTATAGAAACGATTTGTTTTGAAAATGATTTTATTGTTTTAAAATTGATTGATTTATTTATCGCAGTTTCATATTATGGTACATTAACTTAAAAAGTGAATAAAAATTACGATCCAATTTGACAATGCTCTCTTTAAAGCGTCTCAAAGCTTTTTCTATTACAACTTGCAAAGTTTGTCCGTTGAAGTTTTTAATCTGTCAGCACACAGTAAGTACGATCTATATAACAGAGTAATTTCGTTTGATCTATCGCGAAGTCGCGGACATTCTCAAAGGGTTCAAAGATTCCCAAAGTCGTTCAAGTAGAAATTCGATTTTGCAACAGCATTCAAGCAGTATGATGAAACTGTGTTTGGATTTTCGGTAATAAGTGGAAATTTTGATAAAATATTTTTGTAAACGAATTCTTTTTAAAACATATACGACTAGGTATATGAGTCCGGTCGTGGCGCAGTGGGACAGTGTTTCACATTAAACGGTTGTGGGTTCGATTCTCACTCGGGAGAGATATTTAAATTAATTCCACTTCTTCGCTCTGGTAAGACAAAGTGTGAGTTTGGCGTTGAGTTCCGCCACTAAACACGCAATGTCTGGAATGCGGTGGAAAGTAAAGTATAGAGTGTTTTGACACTAGGTACTTTCTGTCTATCTTACTATGCGGGATGAAAGCGTATACGTGTACAAAAATAAGTAATATATGAAAGAGATTATAATAGATATTTATTTAAGATATAAATAAATGTTTGCATTAGACAAATTAAGTACAGGTAGCGAATCACATTTACTATTTGTCAATTTAAAAGTTCATTTTATATAATTTATTTCAATTAATGTCGTAATCATGACAAAAACTAAATAAAAATAAAAATCACGCGATTTAAATAACAAAATAGTGATTATACGTTGATTTCGGTGAAAGCTCTTTAACAACTTTTATATCCAGATTACACACAGAAAAGATAATTCTGCAACATTACCATAACAAAGGCTAAGTTATTTGATACGCGGCCGCAGTGGAATCTTCAATTTTTCAGGTGAAACAAAAAAGGAATATTTTCGGCCTGTCTCGAGAAGCCTATTTGCATAATGGCTCATTTGAGATATTCATACCGGTGTACTTTGTACTGATGCTTTGTTATGTAACGAAATGTATTCATTATACAAAATGCAACCAATCTATTATTTATATGATGGTAAATAAGTTAGAACTATTAGAACTCTATAGGAAGAGGATTTTTTTTAGTTTCACATTTTTATCCCGCATAGCAAGGTGGTGAACGTCGAGACACGGTTTGGTAGATGGCGGAACTCTACGCCGCACTTTGTCTTACCAGAGAAATTTTATATAGTTTCTTATAAATTGAAATATTAGATAAACTCAAGATTTTCTACAGACAATTAATAAATATTTTGAGTTCTTTTTTTCCTTTCAAGTAAGCGTCTATACGCATATGACAAGTATTTAATATAATGGAAATGTCGATCAAAAACATCGTCGCCAAACTTTCCAATCTAATTAAACGTCAAATAAAAAATGCTAAGACCCAATGAACGCCATATAAATGCTAATTAGCGAGTTCCTAGTATTGCTGTATTAAAGATGGCAGTTTATAAGTAATCAACGATTCGAAGAAAATATTTCTAGTTCTTTGTTCTGAGACCTGTATCACCTATTTATTACCTATTGTTGGTGTTTTTTTTTAATTTTATGCTGTATACGTATTGTATATTAAATGTATTGTCATTAGTAAGGAACTGGTTCCTGCTTGGAATTTGACAAATTGCAATTAATAACTTGTTTGAGGAAATATGAGAACCTTTTACATAAAATAACGGACATTACTAAGAAATTATTAGCAACGTTATATATTTATCTATACTTATGTTTGAAACAATACCTTTACAAATTAATTACGATCTTTTATTATTTATTGTAAATTTTCAGATGATAATTATCTAAATATTTATTTTATATATTTCTTTATTTAAAAATATCACACGTTTCTGCACCCAAATAATTTTATTATTGAAAAATAAAATACTTCACTACATTACACAAGGCACTATGGCATACAACATTTAAAGGGAAAATAGGGCATTCTGAAGCCATTTTTTATGTAGCGATTTATTGGTGTTGCCCTCGGCGTTGAGTTGCGGCATCCTAATAAATGATTCAGCGTGTTGTTCACACAGCATTGTCACGTTGATGACAAGTCACGTCACGGTGCGTCTCTCTCTACTACCCTTACTTGTGTGGACTTTAAATTTAATTTGATTTGTGTTTGTCGAGTATTGTATTTATTGTATGTTTAGAAAATTTTATTCATTTCTAAATCTATGTTCTTTATAAGAGTTATTATTGAATTTATAAATCGCTAATCGTCATAATCCTACAGCTTAGGGAAAAGTTAATAGCCATAATCGGACATTAATAATTTTAAATTCAATTAAATTTAAAGACTCTTTTTTATTATAAATTGTTTAATTTAATATTTTATTTCCTCTGTCGTATTAGACATTTTAGACGTAAGGTAACTTCAGCGCGCCATTCGGCACACAATGTGAAGAATAATTAAATGATCACTAAAATATATGAAGATAAAAGTTATATAATAAACTCATATACAATATATTTATTTTCCAAGAAACAAAACACATCTCGATGCAAGGTTATAAATAATTTAGTGTGATACTCTCGAGCGTTGTCAATGATGATCGTTCGCATTATCATATGGACGATAAATGTATAACACGTAGATAATGTATGGGGTTTTATTTTACTATTAAAATATTCAGAGCCTATAAGAGAACTAATCACATAGTAAAAGAAAAATAATATTAATATATAGATAAAATGAATATATTAAATTTTAATTGTAATTTACGTATAATTTAACTTAAATTATTAAAAAATATATATATTATTAATAATTTATTTTTTATAAATAAAATATAAATATACATTTAACCTTTATTTATTATATACTCGTAGCTTCTATGAGCCTGACCCGTGTCTGTAATATCATGGAAACAGTTAATATCTCAAAAGCAACGGGCCTTAAGAGTGGCTATAAAAGAGACCTATAAAACCTATAATAATGGTATACCAGAGTAAATAATATACTCTACGCAATATAAGCCTGATTCTTCACCGGATATATGTGTACGCAGATATATTGCATGTTTACTGTACCGTTATAATTTTAGCTAATAATACATTCTTTTTTTTTGTTAATATTTTCTTCTATTTATTTTTTTGTCTTAATAAATTAAATAAGTAAAACTCTGTACATTTAAAATCAAAAAGAAAATTTTAAATATTATTTTATAACGCAAGTAATGATTGTATGACGCACGATCATAAATATTTATATACATTTTTTATTATCAATATCGTAAATGCGAGTATAAAAATGTAAAAAATAACTATTTATAAGAAAATATTGTGTATATAGTATTGTATATATATGTTTCGAAGCGTTTAATAACTTAAGTTGTCGATGTAATTCACGTTTATTTGTCCTCGGCTTGAGTCAGTTCTTAATTAAACTGGTTTAAAAGGACACTTTAGAAGAGTCCTCTGACGGCTCGGAAATTATACATGCAAAGATAATTCAGATCGTGCCGATTGTAATAACGGTCCGTTTATGCGATTTTGATAATTCAACTCGATCTACGGTCGTATTAAATTGATTTTTTATATAACGTTTTATTAGTTATTTACTTACATAGTCATATATAGGAATTTTAAACACCATATTTTGTCTCTTAATTTTTAAATGTAAATTTTTCCAAGTAACTTTTGAAATCACAACCACATATTCTATAATCAAATATAATATATTAACGCTCAAAGTTTTAGTACTTAGTTTGATTTTTCATGTCAAACTATATTCCGAGTAATATTTGCTCCAAACGTAACGTAGTTTTGAGGATAGCAAGTTATAATTGAATTGATTCAGACGATTTGGGATCCAACCAATTGAGTAGGGTACGCTCTGTATATTATAATTGTAATTGATGTTTCTGATTTACTCTTTTATTGACTACATTCTATAACATCTTTATAAGTTATATAAATTAATCTTATCCATTTATAAAAAATAAATTATTTATATATTAAATACGATTTTAATTTTTAAATGTAGACCTTTAAATTGTTTTCTTTTAAAAAAATTTAAAGGTAAATAACCTTTAGGGTCTCGTAGCTGAAAAACGAAATCCCCTTATAAAATCAAAATTTCAGTGTATCTGTACGTCCGTCCGTTTGTACATCACAGATACTTTTTAATTAATTTAATGAACTAAATATTAGGACGGTTCATACTTCTTCATATTAATTAAAGAGTTACCAACAATCTTGACATTTAGTGAAGAAACTAGAGAAAAGCTAGTTTCTTAATAATTTTCCTTATATTTCTCAGTACGGTTTTGTTTTTTCTTCGTAAATACTCAGTTCACGTTTATATTTGCTTACACTTTAAGATTAGAGAGATTCTTAACTGCTACGGAATGTATAATATTAATACTATAAGGCGATTACAATACGTTACGGTTATAACTTATAACCATGCCATGGTTATGAAAGAGCGGCCTCAATAAAGACAATGATTTCGCATCACGCATACGCGCAAATATAAAATACGTGAGCCGAATTGTGTTTAGCAATTTTTGTATTACTTCGGCCCTACGGCCCTGGTTTCATTTCATTAATATATATAAATAATATATGAAGAATATTGTGTAGATTGATCGTGATGTTTACCGGTTCAAATCCCAGTTTTGGGACGGTAAATATATATTTCTTCGTCTATATAGATTAAGAATTGTGTAAGCTTCCTCTATGTAAAATTAACGGTAAATTTGTTTGTTTACAAAACATAATTATTCTCAATGGAATTGCATGGAAATAAAAAAAATGCCTTTACTATATACTCGTATATGGCAACAATAAGGTATGGATGCACGTAGTATATATACAAAATTTAGGTCAAACGCTTCCTTGGGAACATCTGTTATGTTAAACTACCAAGCTAATATGGCTATATTAACTCTCATACCACTCACTTTTGTAACTCAATAATCGTAGTCGTAAAGTGTCCAAGATATATTTGTATAAATAAACTTAAGTATAACGTACGTTTAAGTAAGGGCTTTTATATGCTTAATTCCCTTGAAAATTATGAAGGCAAAGCATTTTTGAAGATAAGCTCTGGAAAACAGTGAGCTTTATTTAGACTACACTATAAATTGAGAAATAACTGTCCCACCTTTGCATATGGCTATTTAAATATATAATAATATTTGTATAATATATTAAAGTTAGTCTAGAGATTTATTAATATTTGCAAATAAAGAAATACAATCTTTTATACGAGTAATATAAAACACGTTTAAATTTGTTTTAAATAAAACATAAAGTATACCAGAGTATTATTTCCCTTGGGCGCTGTACAATGTTGCCTTGACCGAGACTGGAACGTACAATGTCATGTCGGTACTTATGTAAGTGTACACTATAAAACAATTCAAACATTAATATATATATATATATATATATATATATATATATATATATATATACATACATATATTTATATATATATATATATACATATATTTATATATATATATTTATATATAATCTACTATCTACTAATTCTAATTCTGAGCTCGTAATTTCCAATTTGCGTCACTATGTGTGGGATGGCAAATTCTAGACCGGAACGAACATATTATGAGTGGATATGAATTCAATATATTCGACGCAGATCGTTACTACAAATTTAAAACACTCGCTGCTACTTTGATATTTTTGAATGAAATATTAAAGAAATTTGCTTATTAGATTGTTCAACAAGTATTATATATATCATTTGAAATACAAAAATTGTTTTGTAATCATTAAATCAATCAATACAATAGTGAAAATGTTTTATTATCGAAATAAACATTAGCCGAACCTGATTTTTATAGTACTTACTGATTTGGTTTACTAAACTTTTTAATACAAATATTAGTGTTTAGTTTCGTCTGACAGCAAACGCGATTGATTGTGGGTTTGATTCCCACTCAGGGTTGATTATATTTAAAATATTATTTTTATTTTTGCGCTCTGGTAAGAAAGAAAACGCGGCCTTAGCTCGCGTCTAAGTTGTATTGACACTCCGTTGCCCCTGACTACTTACTCTACTATGCGGCTTTAGGAAAGTGTTATTTTGATCATATTTAGACGTTAAATACCTCTTTGGAATATATTAACTTGGTTACGCGAGTTCTTAATTAAAGTCTTAATTAAATGTAATTAATGATTCAAATATCAATTTTAAGTAATACACAATCGTATTTACACATAAGATTATGCCAAAAAGTTTCCATTAGCACATTTTACAAGAAACATTAACAAATGTGTTATCTAAAAAGTATTAATATTTACGATTTAATAAATAATAAATAAGTAAAGTACATTAATTTAACACGATAATTTTTATTGCATCAGAAAGCTCTTAGGCAATTTTATATATCCGGGCCGAGTTTTACATCAATGAATGTCAAGGGTGGGCGCTGCATGAAGATGCGAGCGAGTGAACGAAATAAATTGTGAGTGGCAGTGAGTGATGTAAGAGGTCATTACAAAACTACTGCAATCGGAAATGAGGCTAGAAGGATCACTCCTCGTTAATTATACCTCCATACTGCCGTAGCGCAATGAGTGCCAACGTGTGAATCTTTTTATTAATATGAATTATATTTTAGTTAATACTGTGACTAAATTGTTTCGAAAATATAGATTTTTCTGTGTTTCAAATGACTGGTAATTATAAATATAAAGTTGATTATGGTTAAATTAATTACGTTAGTATATACTTTTACATAAATTAGAACGTATTATTGATGTAATTTATTTATTTTATTTAAAACATTTTATAGTGGTATATAATAATATATCTTTTCAAACTAAAGATTATTTTTAATTATTAAAATCGACTAAATATTAATTAATTTATTTTTGAAAAAACGTATAAAAATTTGAACGCAGCGGGATTCGAACCCGCGCCTCTTGGATACCGTCCAAGCGCTCTGACCACTAAGCCATGCGTTCTACTACCAGCTGCGTCGAAATTCTTATACGTTTTTGTTACAACTTATTTATGTTGTCAGCATCTCTGTAGAGAGATTTTTACAAATTTCTACTACTTAAAGATTATTTAGAAATAATCGTTTAACAAGAGAGATTGCTATTTTATTTTAATATTTACTATTTTTAAAGTGTTATTCCACACTTAGGACTTAATTAATTTGCTGACTCCGTTTTCATTTTCTTCGTTTAATTACGTCGAAGGCTTTCTAGGTCGTCCAGTGTATGCAACAGTTTCAAGAGAATTCTCAATCCAAGGCATCTTAGGACACAATGTTACCTAATTGCATAAGTAGTTGAAGAATTTATGATCAAACTAGAGCGTATATTTTGAAATTTAACGATATGAAATTTTGTCAGCAAAATGTGACTTAGAAAGTCATCTTTTAAACTTTCATTCAAAGCGAAGCGATATTGAAATCTATAGCTTTAAGGCATACGATTATTTTTGTTTAATTTATTACCGTAAAATTAATATAATCTTTCAGACAGTCAACGTACTGTTATTTGTTGGTAAAATTCAACTCATTAGTTCTATAGTGATTCATATACATATTTGGAATCGAATTAATATCTTTTTGTTTTTGCTTTTTTGAAGTTCACGCTTTTTATCCCGCATAGCAGGGTAGACAGAAAGTGCCTAGTATCAAGACAATCCGTACTTCGCTATTCACCGAATTCGAGATATTGCGTGTTGAGTGGTGGAACTCAACGCCGCACTCCCTCGAGTGTGGATCGAACCCACAACCGTTCGATTCGCGCTTACAGTCAGACGCTGTCCTAATGCCCCACGACCGGCACACAGATTAGTATCTTCTTTATAACATTCGATACTTCTATCTAATTTTATATATATATCAAAATTCAAGATAATTTTTAATACAATTTAAGATTTAAATCTTTATATACGTGCCTTTATTTTGAAGTAATAAGGCTGTAAAAATGAAGCAAGTATTAAAATAATTAAAACTCAACCTAGTTTCTGCATGCAAATGACTAGCAAAGCTTTGAGCGGAGACGTGTATGTAAGTACAATGTTGCCAAGATCACGGTCGTTACGACGCTGAGGGCGTGATATGTGAAATCTGAGATTAATATTAATTTATCTATAAATCTTTCTTATATCTTTAAACAATAAACATATTGTTAATGATAATCAATCTTTAATGTTGAATCGTTTACACACTAATTTACAACATGATTTGTAGTGACAGTGTACTGATAAAACACTAAAATTTCCACTTTCTTGTTTCTCCAGCTTTATTTATTATGAGCTTTATTTATTATACCTACACTATATTTAGCTCAAAGAACAAGTTAAAGCAAATAAAATCAGTCAAATTTCTATAAAGTTCTTTTACTATTTCCATTTATATATTATTTATTTTCACTTCCTCGCTCTGGTAAGACAAAGTGCGGAGTTGAGTTCCACCACTCAATATTGCTAAAATACTGTTGAAATGCGTAAAGCTTATTTATTTTATAAACGTTATATTTAAAATTGGCCTAACAATTGTTCATTTGGTTTTGCAAAGAGATTAATAACTTACTGGAGCGATAACAAGGCCACATCACAGTGCTGATAAGGGCGTGCACAATAGAAGTAGCTTAGATATAAACGATACAGCTAAAAGGCTTTATAAACGGTGAAGTTGCTAATTATTATATAATTGTAATTTAGATTATTTATATATTGTTACTTATAATACAAGTTCAAATATAAAAAATATTTGATTTACATTATCTTACATATAGCTAAAGAGTGGTCTATAATGTAAATACAAACCTTACCTGCTGGTGCATAATAATAATAAAAGAAATATAAAATAACTTTATACATCACTTTTGATTTTAAAAAGTAATTTAGAGAATTTTTAACATTAAATGTCGATCTGTATGGCTGTATACAAAGATTCAAAGGCGCGTAAGTTACTGAAGCGTCATCAAGGCCGCGCGAAGGCGACGCCAACACAATAGAACAAGACATTGACTGTGTCAAGTATCGATAAAGTTCCGTTTGTTTTATTTTCTGCACGTACTTGGGTGGATGTTTAAATCAATTAACAATAAGCCTTTATGCTTTTCAAACTTTATAAGATCGTTTGTAAGTTAGATGTTATATCGTTTTATCATTGTAAGCAATATACGTATATAGAGATATAATATTACAATTATACGAGGCTTTCAATTCCGTTATATTCATAAAAAAGGCAAACGGATATTTTTACTCTTCTTATTCTGAATTTTTTAATAGCATGATGACTGTCAAGAAAGGGACTCGATCAAATTGACTCCTAATTTTTTCCAATTTTTACAAGTCAGACCATCGATACAAACAAAATGAACGTTGTTAGCGTGTAATTTAGTTACACTGTATTTATACCCGCTATCGCTCAATTACACCGTCCTCTTCCGTAGTAATCCCTCGGGCTGGCCGCGATATAATGAGAGTAAATAAAACAGGCGGCCACCAACCGCTGAAACGCTTCATAACCGCCGACTTTTTACGGGGCGGCTTATAATTGCACTCTGTAGCACTTTTCAATGAGATTCGTTGGATTTTTGGTATATACGTTTTTGCTTGCCTTCCTCTTTGCGTTCGATCGATTTTATTATTATTGTGAGCCGTTTAACTGATTAAAAAGTTACGATACGTTTAACAATGTACTATTCATTCTTTGTGTGCTGATATTATGAATGAGTTTATATATTAAACGCAGTCGAGTGGCTTTTTGATATGATACTATATTTAAATAAGCTTTGTTACCTTTGAGATCCCTTTTTTAATTATTTATTTATACTGCTTAAACTAAAACAATTCTTTTAGAAGTAGAAGTGACTATGAAGACATAAGCGTAGCTTTGGTAAAAGCTGGAATAATCAATGGTGATGTATCAATTAAGCGGGTTCCACACTCTCGGTACGACGCAACGACAAGTCAATTTGCAACGACAATTCTATCAGATTACCAGAATACGGTTGTATACTCAGAATATCGATGAATTGACAGAAGATAGGTTTTACCGATCTGATTTAGCTTCACTTTTTTTGTTAGCAAACACAAGTCAACTGATTGCTCGTGACATCTTATCGTTATTACATATTTAAATTACTGAATATGTGTGGTGTTATCTATATTTTAACTAAATAAGTAATCACAAATTAAACTTAAAATTACTTTTATATATGCATTGCAATCACATTAGTTTCTATCAATATATAAACTATATTTTTATTTTATAAAAATTCTATCATAACTTATACAAATGCAATTCATACAAAAAACTGCAATACAAGAAAATTTTCATCATCATAAAGGATCAAAGATGATGTCTCAATAAAGCGAATCCCACACTCACGGCATTAAAAGCGCGACAAGTCAATTTGCAAACGCATCGCGTCGTGTGTGCGGTTGTCAACGCGGATTACAGTGCAGCGATTTGCTACACTAGTAACACCATGATGCTGTGTTATATATAATATTTATGTATAAATAATTTTTTTATGTATATATTTATTTATTGTACTTTAAAAGATATAATCACAGAATTTAAGAAAACAAAAGGTGGTAAAAAAACATTTCTAAAAGAGATTTCTTTCAGCCAAACTGTAAAGTGGGTGAACATTATGCATGTTAGATTATCTAATTCATAATATATTTCATAATTAAGGTACACTTTAATTTCAAGGCTTTTGTTGGTTCTCGTTAAAATATTTAAACGTTATTTTAACAAATATAAACTCATCATATTGTTTTAGTTATACAAATGTTGTTTTTTCTAGTTGTTAGAGCTAGATATCTCAAGTAAATCGTTAAAACTGAAGTTTTGCTCTCGTACACAAGTAAAACAGGTGTCTGTAAGATGTTATACTTAAATCCTCTGGGAATATTTCAAACATCACAAATGTAAAACTCCTAGCGCTATTGAATATCAAAGATGAAAACGAAAAGTTTCGCAGTATACATTACATTCTGGCAATGGGGACCTCGGATTAAATTTCATAGTAAACTTTTCTATATATAATTAAATCTGAATCATAAAACGGTATTTCAAAGATTTTTAAAAGAAAAATATTTATCCTTTGGCGATTATATTCACACGTTACATAATAATGTATTGAATATTTTCTTCTCTTATAATATAATTTGCTTTCACGCAAAGTATTTGTCGAATTTATTGGGACCTGATGTTATAAATATTTTGACAATATAATTTATCCGAGAATATTTATCGTAGGGTATTCACGGCGGAATCTGTTTTTACATTACTCGGTATCCAATAATCCCTTCATCCCTGAATGGATTGGGAGTACCAGTAAGCTGATTTATAAAAATGTTCCATATTAAATTTGTAATGCCACTCGTTTGGTAAATTAAGTAAGTATATTTGACATCGTATCTCATACTTATGTTTGTATGTAACGAGAATTATATTATTTTTTATATAAAACTTAACTTCAACTTAAGTCTTTTTAACGTCCAATGTTTCTAAGAAAGGATGTGCTAATATTACAAAAGGCATGGGCTCCCTACCACGAATCATTTATCATCAACAGAGGGTATGTAATGAACATACGACGGGCGAGGTCGTTAACGGAATTAGCCACTGTACAGTACACACACACACACATACACACACATTTACACATGCACACAACGAATACTCAAACTCACACTACTTTAGAATGGTGTGCGCATATGTACTTCCAATAGAACACATACAAGTCATACGTCAATTGACCAATCGCTCGTTTTGCATTAGTCTAATCGGACTTTCACAGTGAAAACATACTGATATTATGGGACGCCAATAATAAATAAAATCTGTGGACTACTTGTTGTGTTCTAGGAATTTTATGAAGGGTTAAATTTTGTTTTTATTATAATTTATTTTACAAAATTTAACAAACTTTGTTAAAATTTTCTTGAATATTATTTGAGTGTTATTTAACAGTGAATATTATTATTACTAGCCTTATTAGACATTTGCTTTGCCGCTAGCGAGGTAGCCAGTCATTTTGCTGTGTAGGCTCGCAAAGGACACGCCACATAATGTGTCGTAAATATTATAAGCAAACAAATTGACAACCTATACTAAATTTAATTTGCGAGATTTATGATGCTAATATCTTCACATTTTATATTGACTAGTAAAATTGATGTTGTAAGCGCTTATTACCCATTGTTCACCTCAACGTACTCGCCGGCGAGAATTATAAGAAAAAAACAACCAATAGCATGCACACAATAGAATAAAGTTACTTTCACGAGGAAAAGTTAATTTGCGATTAAAAAACTGTAATTAAATACGTCAGTACTGGTAATGACTTGGTGGTGCTGTTTAATTTATTTTTCTGAGATAATGATATAATAATTATTCAGTAACTATCTGTTTATTTTACCCTTTTTTTGTTCAACATTAAATCTATATTTTTGCTTTTTTTTATGTAACAAAGAAAGCATAGAAATGAATACTTCCATTTTAGAGGATAAAGCTATTGCATTCGAATTCACGTGCAACCAATAACTTTTATATGTATTCTCTCGAATAATATTTCAGTATTGTTCATTTTCGAACGCTAAAAATACATACGTACGTATATCGGAGTGCACTCTGCATAGACGACGTAGGACGCGGTGGCGTTAACCGACGTTACATAAATATTGGCCGATACGCAAATCTCTAGTTTATGCTCAATGTGCCATTGTATTCTAAACGGTTGGATTCTGCTACACGTCTGGAATATTACTTACCATTGGTCATTTTAGTGACGGAGCACGAGATTTATTAGTTGGTTGTTTTTTTTATTGTCTATGGTTTTACGTTCTTGAAAGGAATGACGGCAAATAATTCCTTTTGTAGGTGTATTCGGATCAAATATCTTTCTTTAAAGTGTATATTATACAAAAAATAATTAATTGAACCTACAACCTGTAATGTATCGTATTTGTTAGATATTAGAGCGTTTATTTTGTATAGCGTTTAATATTTATAAATTTCAATTATCATTAATTTCATTTTAACCTCTAATTACTTTGAAGTATTCATTTCCCTTCTAAAGGGCAATATCCCTACCGAAATAAAAATTCCATGAGCGCGCCCAACGACCACTTAGATATACTTAGTTGCCATTGAAAATTTATGTTTGCATTTGAAAAGTGTACGCCACGTACATTACGAACGCGATAAACATGTCTACGGAGCTGAGTTTTATTCGTTACCTTATTATAACCGAGTTCCATTCTATGAACACATCGGTTTTTTTTTCAACCGCCTAATATAACCGCCTGATTCTATTGTGTTTTTCAAGGCTTTAATATATATTATGGATTTTATAGCTTTTATCGGTAATTCATATTTGTACTGTCTATGTTTGTTATATAGAAAATTTATATCAATGCAAGAATAGACCAACTTACAGCAATGTAGTACACTAATAATTGTCATTAAGAATAACCTTAAAAATGCTCCATGTAGAGACATCAATTGATTTAAAGGATAAGATACTAAAAAAAAAAAATATTTATTTCTTAAAGTATTTAAACTGTTCTACTTTTTCTGCAAAAGTATTCATAATACTTAATTTTTGTAAGTCTTATAAAAGATCAATAGATACTTAAAAAATAAACTTATGACTGTTATATATTGTGAATAAAAATATACGCGACTACTCCAAAATTTATGATTGTCAGAAACATGAATAAACTAACGTTTAAAACTGTAAATACTAAGTAGTTTTATATATATATATATATATATATATATATATATATATATATATATATATATATATATATATATATATATGACGTTTATGTTACATAAATAGCAAATATTAATTAGTTAAATTAGCCAAACTCGTCCTGTTTACTTTAGGGTTATGTACTCTAGAATGAAGTTTTATACGATTTGTTTTCTTCCATTCAGTCCTTGTGGAGCGCACCTTGTCATCCCTTTCCACTGCTACCTCCTGAAACCCCCGGGAGGGTGGTTTCAGGAAGTTTTATAGGTCTTGTGTGCGTCGGTACAGCTTTTATACGAAACGTTATGGCTTTTGCCATTCTGAATCAACATTCTGTGTACGGTGTAATAAAAACCTTTGTGCCCTCGGAATGATAGAAAGACGATACAAGGTGAAAATGAATGAGTCAGCAGCGTGTGTGGAATAAAACGCGCTGTGACTAACTTTAGTAGGAATTAATAGTTTTAGATATATGACTAGCACTATTTTGTTAGAGCTTATAGAAACGTAATAACTTTCCTTAATTGTTTGAATTTTTCATTAATTAATGCATACAATAGCCTAATGAATATAATTTCTTTGTATAATTTAAAAGTGACATTGATTATTATATGTTTGGTTAGTTTAGTGTATATTTGTATAACTCATACAAAATAAAATTTCTTATTTCATTTACATATTCTTATTACCATTTACAGATTGTAGTAAACAAACATTGTCCTCTTCCTCCACGGAGGGAAAACCTCGAAACATCTCTTGCATTGACCTCCTTACGGTCGCGTCGGAACACAGCGACGGCCTTGTCGAACAAAATAACGTGATTCGCATACCGTATGTGATTTTTTTTACTGTTTTCGATTGAAGGGTCTCGCAATTAACTAAGTCTTCAATGTTAGAACTTTCTAACTATGGATGTCTGAACATTTGTAGTCTGGAAAGTTTTTACTCATTTTGCTTAGACATTAATTAATTTTTATTAATAAGTTTCAACTTTTATAATTTTGAGATTTTAGTACTGATTTGGCTTACATTATAAGATTAAGCTTACATAGTTTTCCTGTGGCGGACTTTTGTTAAGAAATTGTTATTCTAATTGATTGTGATTTATTTTCATTCAATACTCAAGTTATGGACCATTGTTAAACCCACGCGCAAACCTCGGCACGTGCTTATAAAATTAAACAAAGATATTGGCGTACAATATCTTTTTTTTTATAAAAGTACGCAATGATTTTTATAAAAGTGTGAGATTTCAACTTGTTTAAGAAAGTTAAAAATTACTGAAATACAAACTGGATTCTTACATTTTTAAAGGTGTTTTTTTTATGTATGTAGTGTTTGTGATAAACAAAGTAAAACTGGTTGTCATATATTATCTTAATTAGTTTCTATGTTTGATATTCACAAATAGTTGGTAAATAAACAATCTAAATCAATACACTCGAGCAATCACTTACTGATAAAATCAACACAAAGCAAAATCCTAGTTTTACGGATCCTTGGCTATAAACAAAGGTCTGGGATCTGGCCTATATAAACCAGATTCGGCTTAATAATATCTCGGCTACTTTTAATGTTAATTCATCACAATTTATACCGAACAAAATATATTTTTCGTTTCTTACTTTGTGACACATTAATTAGAATTACGTGGTTTTAAAATTTATTTTAGTCATGAACTTTCTTTAGTATTTTATCAAAAGATATAAGTATTATCTCTCTATAAGAATATATATATTCTTAAATGTTTATTATTTATACAGGTTAACTGAGTCGCCATTTCAACTTTTTTGCATTTACGTAAAATATTTGCATTTCCCTCAATATTAATATTCGTATTGCTTAAAATGAAGTCGATACGGAAATCCATTATCGCGACGCGTTATGTTAAAGTTATTACGTAGTTGTGCGATAAAAGTCCCGAACTAAAAATTCAATATTTAACTTTTTCATTCCAGTTGTTTGTAGGTCACGAAGTAATCACAAACAAAGCCACAATTGGCTAAATAAATATTTCAATTTGTCCGTTGGTAAAACCTATTCTGAGTCAACCACAGCGTTATAACTTGCCTGATTGTACCCGTCGGCCGTCGGCGAATAAGATTGTGCGTGGATATTGAAGTTAGTCATAATAATGTACAACTAAAAGTTACCTCAACCACAGTTCTGCGGAATAATGCTCAGTTTCTGAAATAGAGTCAAGTGGTTATAGAAAGTTACTATATTGTGTTTGTTTACGTGGATATATGTTTAATAGATAGCTAATGTTTTAATATTGCAAACATTTTTATATCGTGGTATATTTTTTTTTTGCTTTAAGATAAAAGCTTTTTATAATGCTCTTAGGTAGCAGTGATTCCAAATCAAGCAGATGATCCATTAAATTTTCTCATAAACAGCAAATCGATCGTAATACTTTTAAGGGTGATACAATCTGCTGGTGCGCGGGCGCATGTCAACGGCCGCAAATGTCATTGCCCAGCCGAGCCATAACGCATTGTTTCATCTTTGTACGAACAACTGATTACTTTTTAATGTACTGCAAATTATATTCTTTATTTTTTATATATATCCGCGCTACCTTTATTTGAGTGTCTAAAGTAAATAAATGTTGTACAACCACACAATGGTTGAAAGAAATTGTCGGTGATATAACTATCGGTAGATCAGACAATGGTCTATGGTTATTTTTTTATACATTTCCGAGTGTACAGTAATTCGTTTCACATCATCGGCTATATAGATCAATAAAACAATATTAAATATATATAGAAACTTAGGAAGTTAATATATTATTAACTTAAATGCATCAAGGTATAAGGACCAATATAAAAACTGCGACAAACGTTTTCCCATGTGTTAAGTGCAGTCGTGATCCAAAAGGGATATGTTTAATTAGCACTTCGCAATGGCTATGGGATTTATACCAACATTGGGTGTTTTTTTAGCTTCACGCTTTTATCCTACAAAGCAGGGTAGGCAGAAAGGACCTAGTGTAAAGATTGCGTGTTGAGTGTTGGAACTCAACGCAGCCCTTTGTCATACCAGAGCTAGGAAGGGAAAATAATTTAAATGTTATCACTCGCCCGAGTGGGATCAAACCCACAACCGACGCTTACAGTCACATGTTGTCTCACTGCGCCACGACCGGCCTCAATATTATATGGTGAAATATATGCTTATGTAGTTAAATAAATCATTTTCTCGCTATCGAGTGCTTGTTTCTCCGTTTATTTTTTATATTTTTCGACCTTGCTACAGATCATCCAATCATACATAATCCTTTTAAAGGAAGGGAAGGCGGACAAAAGTAATTGACGCTATTCATTATTGAGAAAGAAAATCGATGTTAAGGTATCTGTTTGTACGAAAAATGTTATATTAATATATGGTATTAAAAATTGTGTCATTGGTAACAAATGCCAATGTTGCTTCTACGTTAATATGCTACTAGACTTATTATATTCAATGCTTTCCTACAGCGTATTGTATAGACATATGTATCATGTTTTTCTACACTATTTTCTTTTCTTTTTACAAGTAAAATCTAAACCCATAACTACTTCTTGTAAATAAATCTACATTTTAAATTGCACAATATATAAGAATTCAAAATACTTATATTCATAAAAATGCTTTTATACAGCATCTAATCTCAGAAGCGAGTGCAACAGGCGTCTTATCGGATATCAATGCAATACTTTCTAACTCGCCATTGTACGGGAGGGAGGCAATCGCGCCGAGTGCATCTGGGAAATAGCCCTATATACCACTATCATTCGATTACCATTCGCTTAGTGGATATTTGAAAACGTCCATGCATTTGATAGATCGTTGTAGCAACCGATAGTGTAGAGCTTTTAGTATCAATCTCTATCTTAAATGGATCAAGCGATATGATTTGAACAGTTGACTATTTTGGTAAATGACTAAAATTAGGGATTAATTTTTTCTATTTAGTATTAGTATGGTTTTTTTTGCTCGACTTACTTTCTCATTGTGTGAACCTATCTAGAGCAGTATGCTATTTCGTTCTTTGCTATTCGTTCATCACTTTTATTTTCCCGTAGTTTCCGGCTTTTAATATATAACTATGAATATTACATACAGTGCTTTCTTGCATTTTTAGCAAACAAAGAGAGCTTTATAATAACACAGCAATAGATAGTCCTTTCCAATACTTAATTACATACACTTAAATAATGCAATATAATAAACTAAAAAA
The DNA here is from genome assembly GCA_032432895.1 of Dryadula phaetusa. Classification (NCBI taxonomy): domain Eukaryota; kingdom Metazoa; phylum Arthropoda; class Insecta; order Lepidoptera; family Nymphalidae; genus Dryadula; species Dryadula phaetusa. The sequence continues at coordinate 5,984,487 of JAOYRS010000080.1, forward strand.
TTAATCATAAAATATTTATTTTGCTTCTATATGTGCTCAACTTTGCGCCTACGCCAAATACTCCATGTTATCAACAATATAATTTTCACCTTAACTCTACATATATTATCTCACACAAAAAGTCTATAGAACTATTGCACTTATTTTTATGGGCGATCCGATAATAAAGTACCGATATGGAATTTATTACGCACTAAGTTATGCTCAAAGAAGCTATCTCCAGAGATGTCGCCTACATACATCCATTTTATATTTCCCTTCGAGATTTCGTTAGTTTGGCATTCGAATATTATGTGTAACGGTGGGTTTGATGAAATAATAAAATATTCATGACTGATATTATAATATATAACGAGTGGATTTTACATTTTATTTTTTGATATAAATAAATATTAATTTGTTTATCTTTGACTTTTTGGTCCATTCAATTTAATTTACAGTGTATATTATACAATTGTAACATTTTAAAATCGCAACATGTAATTTACTAATTCTTATTTTAAAATTTTTACTTGACTATGTTTTTAATAAATTTTTGCCCTAGAATACGGGAATGATTTCTGTATAATAATATTATTAGTAAAAAATACAAAAAGATGCTTCGTGTAATATAAATTTTATCGCATCTCAGATTTGAACTAGCAACCCCTCGTTATCACCAATTAGCCTTGCCCCCTACTGTTCTAGGAGGATGTCATTAACTTTTAATTAAGCAAATAAGACCGCATCTTTCATAATAACAGGTAGTTAAACCAACAGTAAGCTATAAGTATGATATTAATTAAAATGAGTCGGGTTGTTCAAATTGATTAACGACCGACTTCGGTAGCCGCAGATTATTGAATGATCTTTTTTTTTTAAATTCTATGAAGGTGATCCGATACCGTTAATGCGCCGTGAATAAGTTTAAAAAAGCAACGCAAGCTGTGCCCCGATCGCCCGGCTCCGGTGTATGTATTTATTTATGTAGGGAACGCCTAATTGGACGTCGGTGGTTCGTTGCGTCACATGGGATTTTATACGTGAGTGTAATATGATTGTGTTACGTTATTAAATATTGATAGGTATATTGTAATTATTTATAGCTTCTTCACACAGAAGTGCTAAGTAGCATTTAAGTTCCATTATTTATTTTTATATGATGAGTATTGTTTAGTATATATTTTTATATGTACTCGTTATTGATAAATAGATACAGTGAGATAAATGTGTTATCATGGCAAATGAAAATATTATGAAATACTTCCAAATAACAGTTAGGTTTATAGTAGAACCTGTATAATTCGTCTTGTACTGACAAGGTTCTCTTTGTCATTCAAATTTACACCTAGACGTCTATTATCGACCTATTGAAATAACTTCATTACTTAATACTGAAGTTAAATTACATGAGATTTTTTTATTGCTTATTTTTTTCTCTTTTACCACGTGGATCTAACTTTTCCAACTGAGAATCGAACCCACAGTACACGGTCGGATGCTTTCCAATTATGTAACGATAGCGCCACACTCATAATGTAATCTATGATTTTTTGAAACTAATTGAACTAGAAGTCATTTATAAGCCTCATGCTCACCATAAATACGTGCGTAAATACCGGTAGTACTCGTTATCTAGTTTGTATGAAAAAATATCCCGTCATTCTTATTAAGTATCAATATAGTCATATCATAGTCAATTGCTATATTGTATGTATGGAGCAGTGAAAGTGAAGCCACCTGTGTTGCGTGACCTGACGCGGTTATAATTCAAAAGAAAACATCGTTTGTGCATTTTCTTTATGATTTCATATAAGATATGTTTTTTCAAGTTATTATTAAGTAAAATTATAATTAAATATAATATTTAATTGAAAGATTTTAATTTTGATTATTAACGATTTATAACGTTTTAGTATTGCAAATATAAAATCATATGACAGTTTTCACAACGCAGTCAGTCTAAAGTAAATTTTTAAATTTATTTTGCTGCCGACTGCTCTGCGTCGCGTCTACAAAAAAAAAAAGATTTCCATTTTACTCCAAGAAATAGCGTGTTAACGTTTCAAATAAATAATCGTCATACTCGAGATGCTCGTGACCTTAAAACCCAACTACAGCAACAAAGTCAGGTACGATTTTGATAGACCTTTTATATTACAACGTTGATATTTTATAAAATAATAATATTTTTCCCCGTGTGATAGCTATCTTACTCTCAGACGTCGTTTGATCGCAAAATGAGATTCAGTTATGAGCTGTTCATTCTACGAGTATATGATACCTTGTTAGGGAGGATCTACACGTATACGTGTTTGATACGTAAAGAATAATAGTGCTGTGTACAATAAAATGTAAGTGAACGATATTGACTGTTTACATTACTTTGAATATACGTTTTTTATTGCGTACTTTTTTGTTGTGTTTCTATGTTATTTATAAGAGTTGATGTTATAAATTTACTGGTGGAAATATATGGGCATTTTATGCAGTATAATAAACTATCCGCGGCGTTAAGTTTCGTTTTCTAACTCATAATGACTCAAATACACAGAAAGTGGTAAATAAATATCTTATTCGATCTTTTTTGTCAATTAATAAGTTTCTTTGGTGAAGAAATAATTAAATTCAAATGTTCTCCTTATATCTTAGATTGAGTCTCAAGCGAATACATGTAGTGTGTCCCTCATATCGTATTAGTAGCAAGCAAGTAGCCGGTAATAGAAAACGGCAAATTGACCAATCAGAAGCGTCGTACATGAGTAATTGAACTAGATGTGCAATTCTGCTGGTTTTATCAGATAAGGTCTGCAATAATGATATACTTGAATCTTATCAAGACGTCAAAACTATAAAAATAGTTGAGATCATTGATGTTTATTACATACGTAATATTATATTTTAAAGATTTCTAAAGACTTTCCTATTGGCAAAAAAAACGACAATTTTTAAACATATAGATGCAATACTCATTCACATCTTCACATCTTCATTTATAAACATGTCTATCTAATAGTTTGAGTTATGTGTGTTCGTTTGTGTGTGTTTTTTTTTAAATATATATACGTTTTAGTTGTTGTAAGAACAATTAAAGATATAATACACTTAGTGTAATAGGATCTGGTGTCTTCCATATTACATTTTTGATTATTTTAATATATTTCTTATATTAGATTCAAACCTATAAACAACGCGTGTAGTGCACAGTCTATTTCGCACTAAGACAATACTTTGGAAGCTAGATATTTTACAGTAAGTATATAGTTTAAAATAAAGACGATTTACAATTTGCACTAAACGTATGCATTAAATTACATTAGCACGTCGCCAAGTAATTTAATACACGACAGTAGTGCATTATGTACGGGACGTGGATAGATAGCGTGCCTGTGTTTGTCCGCAGATGCGTGCAATTGTAGTTGAATTACGCTGACTTGAATGGTTCGTGAGGAGAAGTAATCGAGATTATATTAGATCGATTTGTGTTTTATGCTTGATATGCTTGTGTAGGTGTTAGGTGATTTAATTATTATTGGTATTGTCTTTATATATCAATGATATGTATAAAATGTATGAAGAAATGAAATATGTATTTTTTGTTAGAAGCCCTAGCAGATTAATGATGACTACAGTCAATTTTAAGTATATTAAAATTGAAATGCACTTAATACAAAAATGAACTATAGAAGAGTTTATAAGCAGATTTTGTTTATAAAATCAAGTTACAGTTTCATTATTTATAATTTAAAATACATTTGCCACGTTAAGGAACAATGCTCATATCCGATCAAAGGCGAGTAAATGCTAAATGTAAAGCTACTCCTTTGTCCTGCTCGCAATCTCCATAAACCTAAACACCTAGAGATCCACTCCGTCGAACCACCCCTCCTTAAAGCCCCATTTACATGAAACGCTCTGAGCTTTAATGTCCTAAAAGTGGAATATTGCAGCGTATTCTTTTAAAAGTTATGTTTTTAATGATCATATTTTACTATGTTTAGTTTTACTATGTATACATTAAAAAATTACAACTTTCTAATTCTCTCTTTTTATATATTAGGAAAATATTCGTTGGTGCATATAGGCATTTCTGACCTTTCGGTAATTGCAATTCATGACGAACATTCCAACCAATTAAGCCATATCAAGACTACTATGGATCACTATCAAAATTAAGTGTATTTTATTCCATATATATATATATATATTATTATGTGAAACTTTTATTTATATATGAAATATCTTTTATAATAAATGAGTTCTATACTGGTTGTGATATTGAAAACTTTTACAAAATATTAAGATAGGTTAGTCCGCTCTTTATCTCTTCTCGCTGAAGTTTCAGGCAGCGATATGACAGCTAAAAACGAAAACCCGTTTTAATTTTCCTCTGAAATCCCGTGGACGGATGAAACGAATTGCGGTGGATGTTAAATTTATTTTTAACAAAAATTCAAAAGTTAAAATAGTTTCAATTTGAGTGAAACATCAAAGGGGCAGGATTTATGAAATGATATTTTGTTATTGAAAATAATACTGTAATTCGTCTAGCTGAAAGGAAACAATACAGTTCTACCTAAAAAATGCAAAGTTGTCACATAAATTTAAAACATGTCAGATGTAATGAAAAAAAAACGCGAATATGAAAACTTTCTAAGTGTTACTCATTAAAAATTGTTTGAAACATGTACGTGTAATATTAAATATCTGTTTATTTAAATCTAGTACAGTCAAGTATATCAAACAAAGCGCATTCTCTCAACAGAAACGAAGTTAGTAACGTAACTATTTTTTAACATGTCCACATGGGAAATAACGTGAAACTATGAAATATGAATGTAGTTCTGATATTTTATACTTTATATAATTTTATAACATTAAAAAAAATACTTACGTTATAGAATAGGTATAAAAGTATAATTTTATGAGTTTCCTTCTCGTACTTGTAAAATCGAAACACGAATATTCATCCCACGTACTGCGAACATGATCTTAATTTTGCAGTTAATTACACTGAACTCACTGTCTCTTCAAACTGATAGGTTGTTAAACTTTGCTGGAAGACATGAAAATAGATATATTTCTGCTATATTTATAATTTATTTTTACGTAATCTTACTAATATTGTAAATGCGAATGTTTGTGAGGATGTATGTTTGTTGGTCTTTCATGCAAAAACTATAAAATTATTCTAGGTGACACTTTACAGTAATATAACTTATACATTAGAGAAAAGCAGATGACAAGTTATAAACATTTGTAATTATATAAAGTACATCGTCATATAATAATAAGTATTGTAAAAAAAAATTGTTTATAAGTATCACTTATATTGACTACACGATGCTTAAACGTGAACTACAACTCCAATATCACTTAATATTTTTAAATTTAACTTAGTTTAACCATATTGTAGTACTTACAGCACATTGTTTTGTCCCAGGTCACCCGTCACGCCGCGAGAATGAGTTCAAAAAGCCTACAAACGCTCTACAAAATGGCCGAGTACACCACCGCCCGCCCTATTATAACAAGGTATTGTAATACAAATAACCGTTCATTATTATTTGTTATGAATAAAAAATATTATAGTAATCTAGTACAGGAGTTTTTTTTAAATTCCGTTTTTAAGTGTGTTCTGATCATATTAAATTATGATTAATATTCATTATTTTGTTAATCTTGTTTTATTATCATATAAATACAATAAAAAGCATGCAAATTAATATTGCGACCATGTTGCACAGCTAGGCAGCTTCAAATTTATATGCGAAGGTTGTGAGTTCAATACCCATTCGAGGCAATTATTATATCTATTCCGCAAAGCTTCTAATTTTGGGCGGAAATTGTATGTTCTTTTTGCCTACCCTTCATATACGGGACGAAGTATAAAGCTACCTTTTTTAATTAGTATTTAGTACGTTGACTAATCTAAAAAATAACAAGTACAAGTACAAGATTCTTTTTTCATAATTTCACCGAAACTTATAAAATATGCAAACTTGATAACAACAGTATAGATATAACAGATTTTCGATCGTTTGTCACTGTCATTTCGGCTTTTCAATTAAGTTGGAAAAGAGCAAAGTGAGGATTAGGTTATCAATAACTACTGACTGCTTGTTTGAATTTTAATATTAAATTATGATGTTATTATTGATTCCAGTACATATATTGTATTTATTATTATTATAAATAGTTTAAATGCTTAGGAAAGCTAACAAAGACGTATTCATAACTACATCCATATGATTTACGGGAAAAGTTTTCAATAATAAGCTCGTGTATAACGAAAGCTACAACAAGTTTAAAAACACAAATAAATCATATTCTTAATAATAAGTAATAACATTGTTACGATCGTTCTAAATACCAACAAAGCCTACGCTACGGTCTCCTCGACCGCGTCCCCGTCACGGGCACTCGTCTATCCCCGATTGTCGAGATAAAAGTACCAAATTACGTCTCTGGAAACTTTTGCTGAGAACGACCATCTATTATTTAACTTCGCATTTAAAAATTTCATTCCTTTATTAACAATATTTTTATTATGCTTTTTTTTAGGTTTTATATTATGTGCCTGAGCGTCAAAATTAATATATTATTATAGTTAGTTAGTAAGTTTTTGAATACTGCTGTAGTTTTAAATTAAGTTATCTTTTAAATAGTTTTTACTTAATTTGTTATATATTTATTTTATTTATTTTTTTATATATATTTTATTTATATATATTTTATCCTAAATAGCAGGGTAGACAGACAGTACCTAGTGTCAAGACACTCTGTACTTAGCTTTTCACCGAATTCGAGACATTGCGTGTTGAGTGCTGGAACTCAATGTCGCACTTTGTCTTATCAGAGCGAGGAAGTGAAAATAATTTTAAATATAATCACTCCCCCGAATGGGAGTCGAACCCACAACAGGTCGCGTTTACAGTCAGTCGCTATCACATTGCGCCCCGACCGGCCTCATAATGGATCTAATAACAGTAGTTGTGGATACATATCACATAGAGGGGAATGAAGGAGAATGAGGGGAATCTCATGACCTTATATGACCTTATGGAGACAAAGAACAGAAAATGGACAATTACTAAGGTTTCCTAATTAAAGTAAAATACGATACTTAACAAAATTTTACTACATAGTATAACATAATATTCAAAATAAATTAAAATGAGCGCATCTCGATAGACGATATCAACAGTGACCTATTCTGAGACAGCTATTGTTATGCAAAGCTTCAGCCTGATCTTCTGCTCTGATCAAATTATTCTCGCCATTATAAAAATTTATTCGCTTCCATTATAAAAAGGAATTTCTTTTGAATCAACTGAACTCGACTTGCTCGTAAATCTTATAAGATTATTCGTATTACTTATATTGCTAATATTGAAAGTTTTGAAAGTGTATCGTTTTTTTTTATTTGAAATCTATTATATAGAATATTTTAGCATATTTCATAAAATTACAGTAGCGGTTAAGTTATGCTTAACTAAGCCACTGGTCTGAAGTTTCGTAGTTTTACTTCCCAAGTTTCTAAAGCGAGCGCCTCGGGCTGCCTTCCCGATACTTTGCTCTATTGTAAACACGTGCTCGAGATTTAACGCTTTTTGATACTTCTTCAATGTATTAATTAAAACATTTATTATTTCATTTAGTTTATAGTTTGATTTTGTAATACAAAATAATGATAAGGTATTTTGTTAACAGAGCGAAGGACTCAACTCGACGGGTCCGGCTGCGCATCGACCGCCTCCCCTACGGTTACCCAATGGAATCCAATCCCAAGTAAGTATATACGTAAATAATGTTGCATTACTACTTATATATAAATATTTTAACTAAAATTATTTCTTATACATATTTTTGATATGTAAGAATTATATATTAGTTCAGTGAACTAATGAGCGAAAAAGTAGACAATTTTTTTTTTTAACTTCACGCTTTTATCCCGCATAGCAGGGTAGACAGAAAGTATCTACTAAGTCAAGACACTTCGTACCTCGCTTTCCGCCGGAACTCAACGCTGCACTTTGTCTTACCAAAGCGTGGAAATGACAATAATTTGAATATCACTCCCGAGTGGGAATCGAACCTTTTACCGGTCGCGTTTACAGTCGGACGCTGTCAGACTGCGCCAAGACCGGCCTCAGACAATTTTGTACGTGTACGATTCTATTATAATCTCAAAAACATACCAACGTTCGTCAATAAAGTAGTATGTATATGATATTTTACGTAAATTCATATTTATAATGAATAGTTTTCGGGGAAGTAATAATTTGTTTTGGACATGAACATGGCGCGTTACGTGCCGAGTTTGCGCTAACCTAATATTGTTTCTAAAACATGCTACAAGTGTAGCGAGTTACCCACTTTCTAGGTCACAGACGGTTTCAATGCCTTGAAAAGTAATTTTAGGTAGTGATTAAGTTACTAAGTTCCTTTCTGTTGCTTGTTTCACGTATAAAATGTGGAATTAGATATTATGAAACTCGTTACGTAATAAAAGTAAATAGGTCAGCGTTGTTCGTATTTATTTATTAAACAACTTATCAACACCTTTACATGAATAAACAATTTTGATTATAAAATTAAATGTTTTTAGTATTGAAGATAATTGTATTTTGATTAGAGAAATTATTCGAGGGAAACTATTTTAAAGGGATTAAAGTATAGACTACTGTAGGGGTTCGAAATGTTCGTTTTCAAATATATATTTTTAAATATCAATATATACGCGATTACTCTATTTAAAATAGTTGCATTTAAAATGTGTAAAATCGCTAATTAATAATGTTTCGGTTAAAGGCAGTTAACTGATTGGCACGTAAGAATAACACATAGTTTAACATAATTGCGTAGAATGGCATTTAGCTCTAGACTAAATCAATTTATATCAAGAAATATAATAAATGACCGAAATGTTGGACCGATTAGTCTAATTTTGAGTGTGTAAGTAATCAAGAAAATTTGTATGTAGATATTCAAGAAATATTTAAAAGGAAACAGGAAACTATACAGAAAATAGCAATTTTATTTTAGTATACATACAAATTGACAAGTATGAAAAAACTCAAACAAGCTACATTTAGATATTAAATATTAACTGCACAGTAGACTACGGAAACATAGTAGACTACGGAATATGAAAAGGCGTATAATTGACAGATAATTTAGGAATTTTATTTTAGTTTCTCGTTGAAGTTTTTATAGCATTTATATTTTTAGTTTCTGTATCAAAACTATTTATATAACTGGATTGTTTCCATGATTAGATTTCAATGTAGGAAATTTTCTGAACATTCCAAATTACCTAATTTTGATAGATTAGAGATTTTTTTTAGATATTTGTGGATTTTAGTTATTTTATTCTAATATATGATATATATATATAATATATATATATATATATATATATATATATATATATATATATATATATCTGTGTAACAATATAATACTGGAGTATTATATTGTTTGTGCGTAATTGATTAGTTGTGTTTGAGGATAATTAGTTAAGATTATTGGGCACTTGATGAACTTCAAATGTCGCCCACGATTAGTATGATGAAGGATTAATTAATTTATAACTTGCTATAATATTACAAACGGTTATATAGCGATTAAATCGTTATAGTGATTTAAATGAAGTGTTTCTTCATACTCTTGATCAGATTTTGTTCGCGATTATATCTTTATACATTTAATTTCACAATTGAGAGCCTTTTAGTTTGTGAAGTTGCAGATTGTTAATATAAGTATAATTTTAAGCACTTTTTTTCTACGTGAATGGTCGTTCTTTTTTTGCTTAATATATTAAGTAAATGTTTTAAAATAAGTATGTATTCCTCCTTTCGTTTCTACTCAATCTTTTGTCATGACATTACGCTTTGACGTTAGAGATTTTTTAAATTTTGTAATAAAATGCCAAATTATTTTTAACTATACGCAATTTTTATACGTTTTAAACGAAAATATTTTTAACGGATTAATCGCATACATTTTAGTATTCGAAAATACGTTGACACGGACAAAATGTCAGATTCTCCAAAATGTATTTTCGAATATAAAAATATACGCAATTAATCCGATTAACATAGATTCATTCTCAACAAATGGCTTATTATTTAGATATATATATGATTTTATTATATTTTATGTTAAGTCAGAATTCGCCATATTATTTATTACAAATCTGTGTCAACGCATTAAACAGTATTATTGATGTATCACTTTGCAAACTCAAAGCAAGCCTATTGCCAAAGATATAAGGTTTTGTTTGCATAACTACGCCCATAAACTTAATAGTCAGGACTCGCTAAAGTAGTAATCACGTGTTTCCATAAAAATAGTATTATTCAGTAGTTTCTACACATTTGCTCGTTTTTTACGGTCGTATAACTCCTTATGGCTAAGTTTTACATGGATTCTGGTGTAAAACGTTTTTGCTTCTTTTGCATTTATATGTAATTTAACATGCATTTCGTAAATCTATTCAATTTATATATTTAGTAAATATTAAATAGAAAGATAAAAAATAATGTTCCCTCTGCAATCCATATTTTATAGTTATTTATAGATAAATTCCAATAAATAAGCATTAATTAATATCGTTCATTCATTCATTTAAAAACACTTAGCGAGATGCATATTGCACATTGTATGTCAAGGATATTCATTTTTATAAAAATCATGGTAATGATAATCATTTTTTTTATTCATGTGGGTAATATATTAATTTATAACTAACCCGACTTTATAATATTCAATAATAAAAAAACAGCTTTTCCATGTTTATTAAAAAGCAAGGTATCTTATGTCTAAAAATGGTGTTTTAAAGCCTAGTGTCAAGTCATCTCCGTTTTGTATTTTCCGCTCAAGCTCAAAATCGGACTTTCAACAGGAAAGTAAATAAAAATAATATATTTAATATTTAACTCTTACAATTAAGTTGCGTGAAAAAAGATATTTTCATTTCTTTTATCAATTCCTACTTAAAAAATGATTATATGTAAAATTTATTTTCATTTTATTGAGATACAGCGCGGCGTTGAGCTCGCCAGTTGACTACAATGTCTCGATTTCGGCCGGAAAATAGTCAACGGAGTATCTTACCACTAGGTTGCCCTGACTACCTTGCTATGCAGTTATATATACGATATATATATTTTAATTTAATAATCTATATACTTAATATATTTTTTCTTTTACAGAATAACAACGATAGCAGCCAACCACCTATTGAAAGTATATTAAAGGTGAGACTTTTTATATTAATAGCTATATCTATGTCTATAACTTTTTAAAACTGAATTTTAAGACATCATTATTTGCGGCGTTGGCGATTATATACTGTGTATGCATTTACTTGCGATTTTTAGATACCTGTTAAATACAATATCTTTGCATTCGTTATATACATTTAAAAAACCATATGATTAGCTAAATATGAATTTATAATGCAATAAATTACAATATTTTACATGCATATGTTGCTTCTGTCACATACTTAAAATAAAGTGAATAAGTAACATAAAAAAAAGATGTTAAATGTTCACAATATCATAATTTTTCATGAAAAAGTGAACATTCGTGACACATATTTTAATACTGTCTTCAACATATAAAGATTTAACAGTTCAAATTCTGTGGTGAATATATTTTTATTGATCTCTGATATGTCTCTTTTAACGTGCAACAGATAAAATATATCATAATGAAAATATAAATGTTATTAAGACACAGCGTTGTTTTGTTAAATCTCCCTTCGTGTCTCTTTGTGTCACTGGCTGTCTCGCAAATTATTGGTGCAGCGGTGAAGTTTTCACATACATGTCATATTCGCACTATAATATTAAGAAATTAACTAGTATTAGATTCTTAATACAAAATTAAAATATATGTTATTAATAAACTAAAATAATAATATTTTTACTACACTGTAACTCAATAACAGTGTTTTTTATACGAATTATCAATAAATTGTAATACAATCTTTAACCTTTAAGAGATCAATGTCATAGTAGATTTTATTTTCTGCTCTCATTTATCAGTGGTCAATGAACAAAGTGTTATTGAGAAAACTGTTTAAACGCCGAAATTATATTGACAATAATCCAATTTAAATTATATATATAATCCAAATTAATTTGCTTTATTTTAAAGTGGGTAAGAAATTCATATGATAAATATTGTGTTAAATTTAAATTACATTATTCTTTGAGTGGATTAGTTTCATATCATCGATCAAACAACATTCTGTTGATTGTTTCTTATGATCTAAATTCATATTTAATTATAGAAGCTTATCGATTCTTATGGAGGCCGGTCGTGGTGCAGTGTCACAGCGTCTGACTGTAAACGCGATCGGTTGTGGGTTCGATCCCCCACTCGGGGGAGTGATTATATTTATATTATTTTCACTTACTCGCTCTGGTAAAGACAAAGAGAGGCGTTGAGTTCCACCGCTTAACACTCAATGTCTCGAATTCGGTGGAAATCGAAGTACGGAGTGTCTTGCCACTAGGTACTTTCTGTCTACCCTGTTATGCGACATAAAAGCGTGAAGCTAAAAAAAAAAGATTCTTCCGTTATTATTAGCTATTGATTGTTATCTCTTATAGTTAATATATGTCCCTTTGGATTTTATTTTTAGTTGACCGCTTTATTGTATTCTATATTAAATTATCAATATTTTAAATGTATATTAAATCTTCGGCACATACGAGATACATAATAATTTAATATGTATTGGTTTTATTTTAAACTTAATGTGACCAGAAATGTGATTTTTTTATATATATAATTAAATATATATATATATATTTTTTTATATATATAATTAAATTATAGGCGAAAGTTATGACGTAAACAAGCAATACATTTTATGAAAGAAAGGGTTTTAAACGTATAAAAATAAACGTATAAAATATTTGTTACCGATTTGTAATAACATAATATTGGAGCATAAGCCAAAATATGGTCGTAGTGAATACATGAATATTTTATATCGTAGGAGATGAAATCACTTCCAACACCGGTCTCGGGAATCGCGGCGACGCCCAGGAAGGAGTTAGAAAAAGAATTCATCTTTAACCCGTTCACCAATAAGGTAAGGCAAATATATATTATTACAAATATATTTATTCAATTTGTCTTTTATTAAAAGACTATTTTCTTTTAAAAATATATAAAGTTGACGCAAATAGATGTCGGTAGTTTTTTTACATTTATTAAATTTTTAACAAATGAGTCCGTAGAATAAGCGAAAAGTTAGTGATGAATTGAGGCTGGTGGTGGCACAGTGGGAAAGTGTCTAATTTTAAACACAATCGGCTATAGATTCCATTCCCATTCGGGGAAATGATTATATATTAAACTTATTTTCATTTTCTCGTCTCTGGTAAGACAAACACGTCGTTAAGTTCCGCCGCTCAAATTTGACTTGTAATACGTGAAATAGAGGTGCGAAGCTAATAATAATAATAAATGTCTTAACACTAAGTTTTCATTTTCTATTCTGAATTTATTTGCAACAATTTTTTGATTTCGCTCTATTTTTACATAAACGAATCACTTTATTAAGGTAAACGAAGTAGAGTGAAATAAATATTAAATGAAAATTCGCAGGTGCAAGAGAATCCTCAGCTATCTCAAACAAACAACGATCTCAAAACACCCCTTACAAAACCCGGTAAGTTTTTTATTCTGCCTATTTATTTTAGCTTTAATCTTTTAAGTAAAATTATATTAAAGAACGTCATTGTTTTACTATTAGCAGATTCTTATAATAATAAGTAATAGTAATGAGCTAATATCGATCGATCGGGTATGGTAGCTTGTATATTTTTGTTGGTGAATCAGTTGGTCAGAAAAATCAGAAAATTTGCATAGATTCCATGGGGTATATAGGGGAATACTAAAAGAGGAATTCCTGTATCAGGAACATTACGAACGATACGATATGAAAAATGATATTCCACGTTTTCCAGTGGAAATAGTATGGTTATACAGTCTGATTTAAGCATGGCGAACACTTACTCGTACTTAATGCTTTAATTTGTTTTGTGCAAATTGAGTAAAAGAATGTGATGTTAATTTACTTAGCGGAATTTTGAAAATATATAATCGCGTTTTTGTACCAAAAATGTAAACTAGAACTATTATTGTAATGTAATTAAAAAGATACTTCATTTTAGTTAATTATATATGTATTTATTTTATTTGTATATTATTGGAACGACTTTTGGATGACCTTATTTCTTATTATATAATAAATAACCTTTGACTCTGAATCTCACTTGGGTAAATTTTCATGACTAAATAAATTTTGCACAATTATCTTTTTATTGTGCAATACTATGATGTATTTCATAATAAATTTATTGTATTACTAATACGTGTCATCGTTAACACCGATCTATACTTAGTTTTTACGAAGTATTTTTATTATTGTATTGATTTTCAATTTCTGGTATATATTATTTACGGTTAGAATTAATGATTCTAGTTCAATATCTAGAAAAATCACTCTTTCTTTTTCTTTCTTTCTTTCAATTCGCAAAATTTAGTTAAAAAACGACTTATGTACAATATATTGAGTTTAATATTTTATTAAATAGTTTTATTTGTATGCTATTTCGCGTCAGAATATTTTTTAAGCTTTACTTCAATTGTTGAGAACAAGAGTTATTATTATAACTTATAGCAGCAATTATTCGTCTTTAATGACGGTTTCTTAAAGGTCACAACAAGTGTTATTTAAGTTATTTTTAATTATTTCTGGAATATTGTAAAAAAAAAGATTAATAAATGTCTAGTAGTGAACAATATTAGGTAAATAGTTTTTGCAATTAACTTTATTAATACATACTTATCGTTTTTAAATAAAGGATATGTTTTATTTTTCATTGTATTCACGGGTTATAATTCAACTTCCATGGCTACTTGAGTGGTATATATCAGTTTGGTTATTAAAAATCCACATTATATATAAAATAAGTAAATGTATTTCATATAAAAGTTTCAAGAGCGAAAAATCTAAACATTTACATTTAAATGTATATGAATCGTAAAATAGTTAATTTATTGAGGAAATATAAATATTGCAAGTGACGTTTTAAGATAATTCCGTTGAACACAACAATTCTAGACGTTAAGTGTTAGATTACAACGAAATAGCTTTGCTCAGTTCACTTTAGAGGGTTGTTTTTATTCTCAAATGAAATTTAAGCTTCTTAGTTTATTGATTTTTAATATTCTTCAAATGTATTTGTTTTCTGGTAGAAAATAGATTAATTTTTTAAATTATAAGCTTTTAATTTTCGTTACAACGTATTAATTACTGATTTTTTTCCTATACATAGAAATGAAATCTATCTTTTGGTATAATACAAATAATTATATAATAACTAATTCATATAATTTTGTTTCATTGTTTAAATACTTTTACCTTTGTATATGTATTGTACATACTAATGTCGACGTGGGCAATCGTGAATGTCTGAAATGTCGGCGGCCAAAGGCTATAAAAACTCAAAACGCCTATTTGCTCGCCTAATTGGCTACCTCAACTGAGTAAAAAACCCAAGGGCCAACTTTGAATGAGCGTCTCCGCCGCAAGAAATGAGATTCGTTGGTGATTTTTCATGCCCAAGTCAACATCGAGTTAGGCACTGAATTAATTTGACTATTCCAACTAGTTATTATTAAATATTTAACATAAATCGATAATTTAACGTCGATTAATTGTAAAGTATAAAAAAGTGATTCCAGTTTTTAATCTAAATGCAAGCAACACAGTGACTACAAAAAGCTTTAGAAAAGACAAAGTAGGACACTACAAAGTTTAGTCTCGTTTGCTACACTACAAAGCGGACGAACTTTCTGAACCGCTAAAAGAAGCAAAGTACTACTTTTAACCTTTTTCAAACGAAAAACTAGAAATGAAACACTCGATGCCCATTCGCCATTCAGCGTTAATCGCCCCCGTGTAAATGAAAATATGACATTGTCGAAAATATTAACACATTTATGTATTGGCACGGTCGGGCGCGCCAGGAAATAAAAGTTAGAATGAATTATTAAAGGCAGTTTACACGTATCGCGGGCACGGATCGCCAGCGCCACCTGTCGGCGACGCGGATAAATAAAATAAAACAACACAGCAGTCGGCGCTCTCTGACGTCGCCCCGCGATAAACTCATAAAACAAACGTGCCCGCAAAAATATTTGCTGCGCTAACTGAATAATAATGAATGCGACGGCCAGTGTGCGCCGCCCTTATCTGCGATCTATTACGCTTTTGCACGCGAACGCAACTCGTTTCCGTCCGTGATAAAAGCGATTTTTGCTTACTCTTACACGACAAAACCACGCTTCGTCCGATGTAAGCCTAATGGAATTTTTACCGACTAAAGTTCTAGTGTTAACTAGCCCAGTATTTGTCAGACACTCGCAAACAGTTTTGGGCATCGATACGTGGATGGGTGGATGGACGTTTTAGGATTTCACGAGGCAATAAAACCTTACTACGACTTTAAATAACCAAATGAGATTGAATCGCTATCGCTTGTGGGCTATTTGTGTACCTCATCTCGTAGAATGTGGGACGCTCTGAATGTTGCCACTGCCCACTCGCGCGATCATTCATGCGCATGTGATTTTTTTGCCTTGGCTCAACATAAAGTAGTCATGAACACAAATATTACAAATAACAATAAACAAGACCAACCTTTTTACTGTATTCAATAATACAAATATCTTTATAAACTTGATTCCTAGTCACATAAACTCTGATGTCTCTTTTAAACTCTAAACTTTTACTATGACGAAGCTTTTCGAGAGACGCTGCAGACAAATGAATACGCGCTAACGTGCCGCTTTTCCTTTTTCCAAGTCGGCAAAACGGGCACGATTTAATATTCTATTGGTTTTATTTTTACGATAGATAGCAAGCGACTGCGAATACGCTGAAATAACACAGGGCAGTGTGTGTGTGTGTGTGTGACACGACGCCGGGGGGCCGTTATACGAATTAGATCCGCTGAAAAGTGAACCTAGTGTATTTTTTACCTATGCGACTAAAACCTATAGTTATTCCATCCCCTATACCGATTGCAGTAAAAGCGTTGCAGTTTATACTCCTACACCCCTTTGTTAGTCAATGGCAATCGAGATGTTAACGAGTGAGTACTTTGTCCGGACCGGTCATCTGATTTGGCGACGTAATTACTTAATGAAATCGTTTGTATGGCCGTGCCATTCAAAATTTGCTCACTTATTGTCGCTAAAACTTTGCATACATTCAGTAGTTGCCGGTCAGTAATATGAATATTCATTCTATACATATGTACATACGACTCAGTGACTATTGGCCAATATACTAAACATAATTATTATTCCACGCGTGCACTTCACGGCGGCGAGCTGAGCGCTGTAGAAAATGCAAACCTGTTGTGAAAGTAGAGGATAATTAATTTGCCCGATTACTAGAGTGCGAAACGCAAATAAAAATAAGACCGTCACAAAAGAGATCAAGGAAAACAGAATTTAAATCTCGTTGGAACAGTGAAACTTTAAAGTTCATTAACAGTGTGTATTTTATCTTCGCTACAAGTTTATTAGCAGTAAACTAGAGCTTTGACAATTAAAAGCTCCATAGTTATTTTAATTTAATTATGAGAGGCTTTGGCTTAACGAAAATACTATTACGTCGTTATAATGTTTTATATGGTGTTTTGTTTGCTTATTAAGCAGCTTCACGCTTTATCCCTCAGCAGGGTTGTCAGATACAACCTAGTTGACTGCTTTCCGCCCGAAATCGAAACGTGTTTAGAGGCGAAGTCAACGCCGCCCTTTGTGTTGCCAGAGCTCAGAAAATGTGTTATTATTTTGACAAATTATATAAGTTTATTTCAATTTTATTATAACCAAATAGATATTTGAAGACGTATTCAATTATTATTTAAAAAACATAACTGTATCTATTGATTATTAAAATTTTATATTTAATAAAATACAATATCGTTTTTTGCTGTAATTATTTTGTATGCACGTATATGTCACTTTAACCATGTTCGGAACCATTGTATGTCACTAGAATCCTAAAGCAATCTGCTTTGTGTCTACGGAAGTACCGCCATAGTTACTTGATGTTTATAAATGAAACGTCGTAAATATTATACAACCATTCGTATTATATTTTATTTGAAAATATTTTGTGTGCTTATACGTCTGCCACTTTCCTATATCACTATAACAATATTAAAGAATTTTGTAATATAGAAAGAAATTAACTTTAAGTTATAAAAAAACATTAAATTTTTTAATACCTAATACATTTAAACAAGTTTAAATGTACATAATAAGTAGTTTCACACTTTATCCCGCATTGCAGGGTAGTCCAAAACAACCCATTGTCATGACACTGCTTACTTCCTAAAATCGAGACATTCCGTGTTGATAGGTGAACCCAACGCCGTGTTTTGTTGACCAGAAAAGAGAAGTGAAAAAATTTTTCAATATAATCATTCCTCCGAGTGGAAATCGAACCCACAACCAACCGCATTTACAGTCAGACGATGTCCCATTGCGCCACAGTGGTCTCTTTCTAAAGTTATAACTACTTAAAATTACAAAAACTAAATATTATTGTATAATGCGTCGTCGTATTAAAATTTGCAATGCGTGGTTCAAGCCATCTGTCTAACACAACATTGAATATATCACTCGCTTTATTAATATTGATGTGGAATTCATTTGCATGCTTAGTTTTATTGTCATTTGACTTTAAACAAACAAACTCGAGTATTTTTTTATGGAGCAAAGTGCCTTTAAATGTAATCTGTTTAGATTTCTTATGTATTAAATATTTTTTTTGTATTTCAAAAAAATTATTGTTTATGTAGGAAATTTCTTAAAAATTTGGTTAAACGTAAAAATAAACAATTGAAGGTCGATCGTGGCGCAGTGGTACAGCGTGTGACTGTATATGCGATTGATTATGAGTTCAATACCTACTAGGGAAACGATTATTTTTAGATTTATTCTTATTTCCTAACTATAGATAAGATAAGACAAAGCGCATCATTGAGTTCTACCACTCAACAATTCAATTCAGCAATTTCTCGAATTCGGCTGAAAGCGGAGTATGGAGTGACCTTGAGACTACGTACTTCCTGTCTACCCTTCTATGCGGGATAAAAGTGTGAATCGCCAAAGGTATATAGTAAACGTTTGAATAGTATCAACGTTAAGAATAAGTCCACTTTTCACACAGATTTATTAGGGGCTATAGAAACGCGCCTGGCTGCTCGTAAACAATTTACAATTTGTAAGCAATATAAGATGAAGACATTAGATATTCACGCAAAGTAACTTTGGAAGGTACGCTTCATATTGTTAACTTTTGATTTATTAAGCCTTAATTTCAATTATAAAGGGCTTTTAATAGATTTTAATACTTCACGCTTTTTATCCCGCATAGCATGGTAGACAGGCAGTACCTAGTGTCAAGACACTCCGTACTTTGCTTTCTACCGAATTCGATACTTTGTCTCGCTCTGGTAAGATAGGAAGTGAAAATAATTTTAATTATAATCAGTCCTTCGAGTGGGGGATCGAACCCAGAACCGGTCGCGTTTACAGTCAGACGCTGTCACACTGCGCCACGACCGGCCTCGATAGATTTTAATGTTTCTAGGTCAAATGAAATACATAAACATACTGTCACTTAGCTTTTATTTATAATAGATAATTATTATTTGCTCGATGTATATATATTCTTACTTAAACGTTACATAAATGAACTCACCTTCTCGCTTGTAACGTGGCCACGAATGCACACGAAGATAATATTAAATTTGATAGTCTTAATTACTTAATATTTATGGTATGCCGTAACAGGTGTGTCTACAGCACTATATTAACATAACTAGAATCGATGTATTTACATAATATATTAACTGGGTTTGATTGGTGCTTATTAATTTAACCTTATAATTTCTGTTTAAGGTTATGTGATGGTATTTTATTTTTAGTTGGCTTTTTTTTGTTTTTGGAGATTTTTTTAATATGTAATTTGAACAGAATGAAAGATGAATGGATTGAATGAATTCAGCTACACGCTTTAGCAAACATAGTGTTAATACACGCCGTTAACTGCTTTTCACCCGAAATCGTTAAGTGGCGAACCCAACGCCGATATTACTTAATAATAATAATTAATACTTCTATAAATTATAATTCTTTCGTTAAGTTTTTAGTTTGTCTGTTGACTTATGTGCGGCGTTTAGTTTCGTGACATTAAAAATGTTTTTAAAAATATGTGGAAGCTAGAGAACAGTTTGTCTAAGTGAGAAGAATAACTTAGTATCGCACTCGTATTTATCGTCTGGTTTAGTGTTTTTGTAATTTTTATGCATCTATTACTGATTTTTCTATTAGACATATGTTAAACTGAGCAATAGTTGAAAAACATTTCGCTGGCATGGCTTTCAAAAAATCCTGGACTAAAAGTATTATCGAAATGTAAATTCTCTAGTGTTTATTTAGAATGAAATAGCATTTAATAATGTCCAAAATTCACGTAAATCCTATTAAGATAACATCCAAATAAGTTGTGTTCCACCTGCGGTCGGGATTTCCAAAGCCTGTCCGCTCCGCGGTTATTAATCGGTTCAACAACTTTATGCCTCTGTCAGATGCCTTCTTACCAATTGACTAGTTGAGAGGATTTAATCAAGGATAATGCGTATTATATATTTTGTTATAATTACACTCTTAATGTCAATATAATCTAAACAAATCAATAAAATTGGAGTGTCCGTTTGTAATATTAAAATAATTGTTCTTCACTAAATGCATATATGTCTGTCTACACATATCAAAATAACGTTTGTTACAATTTTTGCCATCTGTTTATTTTTTCCGGCTATTATCTGGATTGGCTGAACTGATTTTGTCGAAACTTTCTCTTAAGCTATTTTATATAATAAAGGTTTAGAGAACTAAAATTCCACGCCGACGAAGTCACGGGCAAATCCGCTATTAATGCTTTAAAAACTGGAAAAATCGCATACTTTGCGTATGATATATATGGGATCCACATTTTTCCGTAACTCTATAGATTTCAGAATTCAGATCTAGGTTGACGATTTCAATATTTGTATATCCTGTTTGTTAATACAGCAAATTTCCGTCGCATCTTTTCACCGACACTAGCAAGATGTTTCAGTTCTGTTAATTTCCTCTAAAGCCTTCGAGTGGCAGTTGTATTTATTTACCAACTCGCCTGCCGACCGGGCGGACTCATCTTCGTTAAGTTTTAATTAATGCCCGTAGTTTGTACACCGCAGGCTTTTCTGTCGCCTGATTTACTTGCCGCTCTCTCAATCGAGTGGGCCGTTAGCTGGTGCTTCACTATGAAATCAATTTGTTAATTATTTGAAGGACTTTGGTTTATATTAAATGAGTTCCACGCTGTGTGTACACGGGTTTGCCATTGTATATAATATTGTTACGCCATACTTCACTAACCGACCGTTTTCGTATCATATATACCTACTATGATTTGTAATAGTTTTTATGATTAATTCACTTGGTTAGTATCAATGAAAAATTAAAATGGCTTCTGTTATCCAATTAAAATTCCTCTTTACTTGTTCAAGTTAATTTAAAATATTGAATATTATAAATTCCTTTGCTCATTTGGTCGGATCGTTATCCGTTAACTGTAACACCGCTGCGCTTGCTTAATATATTGTGTGTGATATTTGTCAACGACCCGATAGCTGATATAAAATAATTAACTGCGAATTATAATATAATAACGTTATAAATTCGCATATATGAATATTTGCTTTATTGTACACCTTTTATATTTAAATTGGTGAGATATGTTCGTCGCCTCATTGTTCCCTTACAATGCTTTTATCCGGTAAATAATATATCGCGATTGCGAATACTTCACATTCTACAGACGAGAGCGGTTTAGAATTGAGAAGTTAAGAAAGTGGGATTCCTAACTCAGATTTGCTCGGTACTAGCGGAAAATTGTGGCATTCGCAAGACAATGTATTGGCCCGATACTATTTCATTTCGAACGATTGTACGCCTTGAACGTGATAATTCAATTGAACTCGGAAAACTTACAAGTTTCTCAATCCATCATCTTCAATCACTTTTTGACAAAATATTTTTGTATTGGTGAAATTCTAAACCTACTTGTTAGCTTTCTTAAAACTTAACGTTATGTAAATAATAAGATCACGTTTCATACTCGGATTGTCTTGTTTTTCATATATTTCTTTCTACGCTTATTATTCATAGATCCCAATGTAATGACACATAAGGGTATGTCATCCCAAATCCTCACACTGAACGAATCTTTAATATAAACAAACATGAATATATCACCTTTTTACGTCAAGGATTTATTTTATATAAATTACAATTACAAAAATAGAATAAATCGAGACATTTCAATGTAAATATACTCAATATGGGGATATAATCGTACTACGCCATCTATTGACCGGGCCTCGTGACGTAGCCGGGGGGCCCCACCCGCTGTGTACGTAGACGTGCTAGTGACGTGATCTCTATGAATCGAGTAGGCTTTTACCGTACAATTGTATTTATTATACTTTTCTAATCTTTTTGGGTAATATAGTGCTTTTTGTTGTTCAATAAAACTAATGAAAATATGATTGTTGAGTATTACTTGAAATTATTATGTTTAAATGTATAATGAATGATATAGAATCGATGAATTTGAAAACCGAAAAGCGGAAATAAAATAATAATTAGAATTCGCTTTTAAAAGACATATATTGGATTTTAAATGAAACACTGTTAAAAGTATTTTCTATATATTTTCTTACTAAATAAAACTTCTATATGCAAAGTCATTGATGCAAATATATTAAGAATCGATTTTGTATGCAAGTCTAGACGTCCCCGCCCTATTATCTGCATACGCTCTATTTTCATCAGTCGTAGTATTTTACTACAAGTCCACAACTACTCTTGTTTATTGCGCTCTCGGCGTTAGATTATCGGTTAAACTCTAAATGCAAGTTATTCAATAGTTTCGGTACTATCGTTACAGAAGCACTAATTGGATAGACAGACATACACACACCCATATATATATATATATATATATATATATATATATATATATATATATATATATGGCATAATAGTGTTGCTATACTATTGTTGGAGCATTTTTGTCAATTGTATTACGCTAACTCTAGAGATACTGAGAAATAAAAATTATACAACCACTTCAATATTCTCTTTAAAATATTACAAACAGTAATTTTCGGTACTAATCGTGTTTTATTATTCACTAAAGATTTTAGTGACAAGCTTCTTACAGCGTTTGAGATGGAAGTCGCCGTTTAAGAGGTAAATCAACGTCAATTAAATTATGAAGGGGTTAAGGGTAGGTACAGCTTGCGCTGCGCACTTTCACAAATCTTGTCCAAAACAAAGGGTGGGGTTGAGACCCATATTTGCCCAGATTTTTAGATCGCCATATTAAAATATATGGTATATTGGATTTTAATTTGCGTTCTTTGGATTTGTAGGATATAGATAATAACTTTGTGGTTATGTTGATTAAATTATAACGTTGGTGATAGCAGTTTATAATTATCATAAATATATTTAATATATAATCATATTATTTTTTACTGTTACTTTAATACGATAAGAATAACCTCAATACAACACACGTTGTTTACTTAGATGTACTAAGAAAGTACACCTAAGTAAACAACTAGAGAAATTGTACACCGATATATCTAGTTCAGAGGTTTAAAATTGAAGCTTAGAAAGTAAGCGTAACTAACTACACCAGGCAATCGTTCCATTCGAACTGTTCTGTATTCTGCATTCGACACTACTGTCAATCAATCAGTACCTATATTGTAAAAACTATACCATATATTTTTTTAATCAACGTACACACACACACACGAATCAAACAATGGCTTTGTTATCACATGGTTTTCAATATTTGGATTTCACTTGGTTATACATGTAAATAAATATTTACCGTAAGTTATATTTTAACGTATAATACAAAGTACGGCGTTTAATTTCGCCACTCACCACGTAATGTCTCGAGTTTAGAAAGAAAGTGGAGAACACAATGTCTTACTAATAGACTTTCTGTGTATTTCTTGCTATGTAAGATAAAGTGAAGTTGCAAGGAAAAATTATACTTTACACTTTAAATTCAAATTTACGTTTGACATATTTTATTTCCATAATGCCGTACTTTAAAACGCTCTTTGCTATTAAGTTCATATAAGAGATTCGTTAGATGGGGTGAGGTAATGTAACGAGCGTACATGTAACCTAATGGGAACGGACCAGTGGAAACACCGTGACGCATTCTAATGTCGACCCAGATTTGAGGCAATTGACTACCATTATGTACCTTTTATCGTTTTTGTAAACTTTAAATGTTTCTTACTTCTAGCTTTTGTCTTAATACATCACTTATTGTAAGGTCGAATAAAAATCGAGGATTATATTTTATAACAAAAAATTTTGCGTTAGATTCTATCACCTAATAATATATTCCCTATACAATGACTTGAAAATGGAAAGTGGCTCATTTAGTTCTTTCTTTGTAACATGTAAATGGTAAAAATTATTGCTTGGGACCGGACAAGGAATTAAGACTTGTCTCGCATCCTAATTGTGACCCACATAGAGTGCGATAGATCTGGTATAGAAAACATTAACTATTACCATTCAACTTCAACGTTGTTTAAATTAATGAAGCATGTATCTTCATATTTTGAATAAAAATATTTGACTTTGATTCCCGCGATGTTAAACGACAAAAAGAGAGCTGGAAAAAGCCTGATGCTATACTATTGTTTTTAATTTTTTGCAATATACCGGCCGATCGTGGTGCAGTGGGACAGCGTCTGACTGTAACGCGATCGGTTGTGGGTTCGATCCCCATTCGGGGGAGTGATTATATTCAAATTATTTTCACTTCTTCGCTCTGGTAAGACAAAGTGCGGCGTTGAGTTCCACTACTCAACACGCAATGCCTCGAATTTGCAAACACTAGGTTCTTTCTGTCTACCCTGCTACGCGGGATAAAAGCGTGAAGCTGGAAGAAAATAAAAACATTTCTTATTTATCATGATAATATTTTCCGACTTAATACACCTAAATACTCATATATTGTATATTACAGTTAATGAAACTCATAGTATATTATTTCAAACAGAAAGAGATACATTTGAAATCCGTTACAAGTATCCATCGTGGATGCTAAGCTAAGCAGCCTGCGGCGTCGTGTAATGGCCCGCATTCAACGGTAAACTACCACGGAGTCCACGACGTTGCCAACTACATCCTTACGGGAAACATATGTGTTCCGCTTATCCAGCTCTTACCTAAAGTTTTTTTTATTTACGTGTGTATATTTTAGAAAATTTCGTAATATTCAATATTTACAGCAAATTAGATAGAAAAATAAATTATTTTCCCCCAAGTTATTCAAACGTCGACAATTCAAAAGACGCAATTAGGTAACAGCCGTCATAAATAATAATAAAATGTAAATAAGGAAAAACGACCTTTAAAAGCCGTGAACGAAATAATAATGATGATAAGTATAAAGTTGCGAGCGACGAGTCAGCGTAATCGCTGAGTGCGCCACACCCGTTTAATTCAAAGCTCTCGTCAAAGCCTATCTGAAATAAACATACTTGTTTGTGTTTGAGACGTTGCAAAATATCATGTCAAGTGGTTCTTGCATGATATACTACAGAACGCGGTCGAATGTAAATTCCCGTAGCAATTCCTATCTGTGCTCCCCGCTTTGTTTAACCTCTCTAAGCTCCGATATGAAAGACGGCTGCCCCCCTACAAGGACGCCGTATCTGCCTCCCCACTTATGAACCAAAACGTCGCAAGTCCACCGTATATCCAAAGCAATTTTAATCCTGAATTGCCACAAGGAGACCGAATTTTCCTCATAATAAATTGGCCTCTACAAGAGAGGATAATAAACGCATTATTTACACGACGAAAATTGAACTTTATCGAATCTTTGCGAGGTTTCTTTTCCGTAATATTGAAGCGAAATTCCTGAAAAATCAACTTTCCGTAACGGAAGCTATATTTTCTCTGTCACTTTGTGTTTTTTCAGGCGATTTCTCACTTTTCAGGTCTTAAAGTTTTATCGTTCCGCGGTAGATTGCATTTGACCTCGAACGAAATTTTTAACTGCCCTATTAAAAAATTGAGTAGAAAAATCTTGAGTCGGCTATTTTTCCTTGATCACTCTTGGAAATAGGTAGTCCGCTTCGAAAGTTTTTTTTAGTATTGCGTGCTTCCAACCATATCGTCGCGTAATTAAATTAATTAAGTCAGAGTTTCGTGAAGCCATCCACGGTGCATGGCAGCACGCTTGTTTACAAGTGCAAGACAACGACCGATACGCTTAAAATCAATTAAAAGGAATTATCAGTGTTTTTACACCTCATTTAAAATGTACAAATGATTTGAAATAAATCGGTTTGGGAACTTTATACTTTGATGTGAGACTGCGGATATTGAGCGGGTTTTTTTATGAAGTATGTCCATAAAAACTTTATTTAATACTCATTGAAGCTTATATAAGGTTTAAATATTTCTTAATGACAGAGATCTTTAATTATTAAATACGTTTGTACGCCGCAATGTTGCTTTTAATCTATACAGAGCCGAATGGGAACTTTTACCCTCTCCAAGCAATTATATGAAGGGTTGAACTCCGTCAAGTATTTTACGAAGGATTTGAAGTAATTTATACATAATAAAGGAAGCTTTACTGTTTAAAATACACGTATATTTAAGTTTCATTAGACTTTTTTAAATATAAATTTATCAAGTTTTTTTTTTATGGCAATATCAATTACTAAAACTTGTTACTTGTATAGAATATGTTATTATTCAATTAACATCTTCACTTGTTCACGTTATATTGGTTCTTGGAGGGGAAATGCTAACCAATCGATTTTGCTAGACTTCACGTACACACAATTGATATTCGACCATTTTATATTAATCGTATAAACGTATACAATCAGTATTGTATGACGTTTAGGGTCAAAATGGCTTACAGTTATTTCAGCAAAGTCTTGTTATTGCTAACATATGTAAAATAACGTTTAATGGGAATGACATCTGTACAGGTAGCAAGTAGTATCCGTGGACTGTAATTAATGTGCAATGTTATTATACCATATGTGAAAGCTAGCTTAATAACCAATTTTGCTTTATGTATTTCGTTGAGTTTCGTGAATTCTATCGAATTAAAGGTATTTTCAATTCAAATTTCATAAGAATGGAAAAGTTAGAGCTACATTTCTCGGATTCTTTTTCACCTATTTTTCAGAAATAGGACGTTATTCTGCTTAATTTTTGCATGCAATTTGTTTACTATATATACTGGAGAAACGAATATATTTTAAATATGTTTTTAGAGTGCAAAATTTTCAAGGCTATGTTTATATTACTACTTTTAAATTTAAAAGTTTACATTTTTTTGTATTGTTATTCTGAACGAACGTTCACTGACTGAAATTCAGGTTCAAGGAGTGAAGATTTTTATTTAAAAATAAACAAGAGATAGCAAAGTACGTTACCTAATAGTATTAAAGGGTTAGCTCATTATATCACGACAATCTATAATATAATAAAAAAAACATAAATGTAACCGATGGTGCTATTTCTAAATAAAACCAATGATACCCATCCCCTTTTGGTAGATATTCAATTGGTTAATGTGGCCGTGTACAATACACGATGAAATTAACCGCGCGCCAAGTGGAGGCGCAACCATTTAATTTTGCAGGGTGACATTAATTTTAGGGTAGATTTCAATGTATTCACACAAGCGCTCCTTACATAGTAAACCTGATTATATAAATATTTTTTTGGTTGACATTGATAAGTTAAAACTCGATAATATTAGATTTTTTTTTAAATATAAAACAGTGTTTAAACAGAATTAATTATTTACGCTCCGGGAAATGATTATAAGAATTATTATTTTAATTCTCGTAAAACCTCCTAAAACGATGGCTGTCACAGCACGGCGTTGAGTTCCGCCACTTGCACATGAAAAAGAAACCTTTATTTATATTTTCCATTTACCAACTGTCACATGTTCCTTAAAACCGCAAGAATTCTTAACACAACTTCACAATAAAGAATGACGTACAAGGACAATAGTCCTATGTACCATTCCTATTACAGAAACATCATTAATAACCGTCTAAAAATATAATGTGCGATAAATTCTGTCGACAGTTCTCAGAACCGTGATGTAAACAAAGGCAGGAAAATAAAAGTTATAAAGCTCACTTTGTGTAACATTACGCAAATTTTGACAGAATCCTTAAGAAAGCTAATTGTACGCGTAATTCGTTGTCGTCCTCGGTCTTGATATTTGAGTCCGAACCTCTGGAACTTTTACAGTCTTGTATAATTGCGATTTGATTTCGTATTTTTTTTGTATATATAATAAAGTAAAAACTAAAATGTTATTTAATTTTCTTCTAAATATAAAATTTAAGTCACAGTTAAGAAAGACAGACACTTTAAGTCATAGGCGAAAACTAGTCATGACGAAAATACTATCTATTTTACAAGCGTTTGTAAGTAAATATTCGTTTAAAATCTCAATTTGATCTTAATTATATCAATCCAATAATAATTTAGCATATTTCCGAATGAAAAGCCATTTAATAGGCTTAGTGATCCGCCGTTTTCATTTATTTTCAGTTTACGTTGAAACTTTGTGGTTTATTCGGGTGTTACGGGTCGATTAATTACATTAGCACCTCGTTGCGTAATATAACTGTTTTTACTATTTTTTAAAACTTATGATTTTTTAGATATATAATACATATAATGATTTACTTGTTTGTGTTTTGCATATTCATTTGTCATTAATGTTTCAAAGCAATCGCTTAATTTAAATGATGCATTTACGTAATTACTGGTTGTTTTCTTTTGCATATGTTATTAAGCACGTGGTAAGTAGTAACATATGGAGGCGAGCTGCTACAAAGAGCTCGCAGTCTGCTCAGGGCAGGTGTCCAACAGGTGCCTTCGTGGATTGTACGATTCAACCGTCTTCACCGCACCTTGGTTATACATATATATGTATATTTCTGTATATGAATAACTAAATAACTGAGATACGCTTTTGATTTTAATTCATTATCTTGTAATAATCTTAACTAATTTACTTAGTAAGTTTTTTCAATAAAGTTAAAAAGGACGAAAGCGAGATGTTAAGTCTAGTCTATGTGAATTTAATTTTAAGTAAAATATAATGGTGCTATAGACAAATTTTGTATTGAAATCAGTATGGCTGTATAATATTCATGAGCCTATAAATTCCTTCAGTTATTTGTGTAATGTTGGTCATGCGTACAAAGCTGCGAGTAACATGCAATATATTGGCATTACGTAATATTAATAAAGTAGCTCCATTTAGACAACGTTTGTGTACACATTGCATGTAGCTTTATAAAATAAGCTTTTTTTTATTTATGTACGTCGGTATTTTTAAAATTATTTATTTATGTTTAAAAACTTAATATTTTACTTTTCGTTGGGATTTAAAACTTATTTAGACTATAGTTAAAAAGTCTTTAATTATACTTTCACTCAAATATTTTTAAACAATTGATTTTAATTCGCGCTTTGCTAGAATAATCGATAGATAAATGTTAATTATGCGTATCGATAGACAAATGTAATAAAAGTATTATTAATTATATTATTGTAAAACTATTATTTCGTTGTACAATTTATAACAAATAAACAATTTGTTCAATCTCTTCGTTAGGTTTTATTTTTTAAATATAATATTTTCCTAGTGAGGATTTTAAAGTAAATTCATATGATCTAATAAATATAGGACGTTTATAGGACGTTTTAAAGAGCCAATAAAACATTAGTTTAACGCGATGCGAGTACGGAAATAGACTGGGAGGCGGCGGCGCGACGCCGCGCGTCGGTGCCGTTGCGATGCTTCAGATTAAAGAAAAAACTACAACGCTAACTATTGTACAAAGTCGTGATTAAAATATACAATCTACTGGGAACATTTTCATATGAAGGACATTCCAAACTATTTATATTTTTTATTACTTCGTACGATATTTAAATTATAAAATATAATTTTGCTGTAATATTAATAAAGGAACAGGTAATATGCTAGACATAACAATACACTTTCAGTAAGGGAGATGATTGTAACACAACGCAGACGTTGAAACAAAAGCAATGTAAATGTTTTTCTTTGTAATTTATTTCTAGATTTTCTCCACGCAAGACGAGGGCGTGCTATTGATGTCATAAAGTGCGCGTAAAGGCTTGGCAGTGTCGTGTGAATACTACGTCACTTGTTTATTTACATGACGCCGCTATGTAATGCAAAGGGAAAATCCACTCGGAACATTATCACAGTTAAATAAAACGTATTTACCATAAATAGTTTAAAGAAAACCCAAGATTAACATTAATTGCTTATAATTAATACCTGTTTTTGGTTTAATGGTTAGTTTACAACTCTTCAAGCGGAGATCATAGGTTCCGTCGCTATTGATATGTGTTAGGATATATTCGTAATTATTATTATTTGTCTTGTAACAAATTAAAACTTCTTTTTTATCTATTATCTATTAAAGAAAACACAGGGACAGCAAATGTTTGAAAAAATACTCTAAAGGAATTGAATCCAGATCACAAAAGAGTAAAGATAGAACAACTTGGATGACAAAGACATTTAACCCCTAATTATAAATCTTCAAAAGATATTTAATTCATAACCAAAACTTTGCTTTTATATTTTAACATCCACTTAAAAATTATAAAAGTGAGCGTCGCAGAGACGCTTCGATCCAGGGGAGTTTAGAACTACCCTCGCTAATTAAATATTTGGCAACTTATCCCCACTATTCTAACGATGCATAGCTAATAGTGCATCGAGGACGTGCGTCCGAAAGGCGCGTGCGGTCAGTACACTCGCGCGCGCTCTACCGACCTCACCACTGTGAGGGCGACTGTCACGGCCGAAATAAATGTATTCACACTTAACATAGTATTAAGATACCGCTTTGCGTCACACTTTCTCGACATTTTGTAATCGTTCTATTGGCTTCTTAGTCGACGAGCTTCCAATTACAAAATATGTATAATGCCTCTTCAAATATTTTTTCCCATATGATTTGAGGTGTTTTCACGAGTTACCAACCAGCAATTGTTTGTCTTTTAGAGCACCTGAGAATGATCCAAGTCGGGAAGTTCTTTTGTGTCTATATAAGGAGTAGCGTACGTGCCGTGTCGGGCGTCCCGAAAATCGATGAAATGCAAACATGTTGATGTGCGAATAATCAAGCCGCGATTCAACCCCACGTTTCAATGCGAGTAATAATAGCGACAGAAAGGGAGAGAGGGAGTAGGTAAAACTTGGTGAGGACCGCGCCGTGCCCACGCACGCGACTTACTACTTAATTTGCAAGGATTAAAAGTCACTGTGCATTGATGGAGTGGCGTCGCTACATGCACTTGTGAATGGCTCATTCTCATCGATTTTAATGACCCTGTCTACTACGCGGCGAGAGGGCTCTAAATTCATTGATTAAATTTATTGTTATGTTCTACTTGTGACAATATAATTATATTTCTGTATTATCCATGTTCTTATTCGAACTCATTTCAAATAACTTTTTAAACAGACTTTAATCACACGCCTTTGTTTGCTCTACACGTCGCTTGTTAAATGAGACGCACATGTAACGTAAGAAGATACGTATAACGGCATTCCCCACCTTTCTTTTAAAAGGGTCGCCATAAAAATAAGTGAACTTTGAATTAGATTACAAGAAAGCGGATTAGAAATACGACAAATCCAGTGACTAGTCGTTGGGCTTGTAAGAAATAGAGGGGAAGTAGGGGATCCTTGTCACCACCTGTCCGTTTTTAATAGCTTTCGGAAGACGCAGTCGTCCGGAGGCCGTCGCTCGCGCATCTGTCGTTACTTCGCGCCAAAACATACAAAGGAAGGATGTGTTTAGACTTAGAAAACATTTAAGTTGTTTAAACGTAGCATTGTTAATAATAACTTATAATATTTTATTTCAACAGATGAATTATTAACAATAATTTGGAATCAATTAATAATTTTGATTTAGTGTCAGTGAATTAAGTGGATTTTAAGTGAATATTATGTGACAATGTTAGGTTTTCTAAGATCTGATTTTGGATACCAAAACCGTTTGACACTCTTACAACAGCTCATAGAGTGCGGAGATGTCTTGCTTGGGAAAGAGTTGGATGTTGTATTAGGTATGTATGAATATATGCATTATGTAAACATAAATTGTAGTTATTGTAGAGCTCTAGGATAGTTATTGGGTTAATAGCTTTGTTCGGTACTGATGGGCAATATCTAAAAAAATGTATTTAGATCATATATATTCTTGCTTTATCAAGTTTAAATATTTGTATGAAAAAAAATTAAGTATTATATAGATAATTTTATATACCTCATGGGTTTTAACAACATTTCCAATACTTCCGTCACTGATGATTCATACATTAAATAGATGCCGATACATGAACATATGCATACTACACTATCATTTATTACCTCGCAGTACGTGGAAAACCAACCTTTCAATGGCGGCGAATTAGTCCTACGACAAATGACTTATAGGAGCAGTCTGAGTAAATTATAGCGTAGCTCCTGGGAAATAATAAACGGTTTAATTGTTTAAGTGGAAACCCAAAGGAATACTGCATTTGTAATAAGTGCTCGTGTACAAGTATTTACCTGCATTATGTAATAGTTTTACGTAAATATATTGTTTTTTTATAATAAGGTAAATATAACGATTTATCTTGTGGGAAATTTAAAATGAATTTATTGCCTGTAATCGAATCATTAACATCATAGAATGTGATATACTGGTAAATAGGTATTATCAAACAGTTAAAGTTTTCCATTTTCATAATAATATTACTTTGTAAAACTATGTTTGAAAAGATTAACTGTCGACTATCCCGCCGGCTCTTCTCAGCAGAACTGTCTTTCAAATTGGTGGTAGCTTTCTGTATCACTGACAATACTGACTCTTGTGTTGATGGACGTTTTAAAAGTTTTGTAAACAGCCTATTTGAATAAAGAATATTTTGATTTGATTTTGATTTAGATTACATTGTATAAAAATTATCTATTGATAATTTTTTCATTCGTGTCTCTATTTTCCAGTTAGTTGCAAAAATTGCAGAACAAAGAGTTGAGTGGAGTAAAATAGAGTCATCATACTTAAATAACACAATATAAACATTTTCATTCTTTAAATCTATGATCATCTTGTTTGGCCAGACACATGTCGATTGCGACATATTGTCATGATGCTTCCATACAAAATGATTTGCTTGTATAATTTACACGTTTGTCGCGTCAAGTGGTTCCTAGTAATCATTTCTCAATTACGACAACCAGCGACAATTGTTAAGGAAAAAAGACGCAGTAAATCACAGAACAATCAGATATAAATAACAGGTGTCAAAATATGCACCGGCGCAGGAGTGCGGGTGTAACGAGGCGCCTGTGTCGTTTTCGATGCTAATTACAAAGATTTATGACACGGCCAAGACAATGCGACGATAAATAAGCGAGATCCGATCAGTGTCTACCACTCGGTGGATCCACTATACTTTTGTGTTTAGTGGTAAGAAAACAGTAGTGGTAATATCTACCGTATTAGTGGTATCACGTTAACCTTATGTATGATTATCTGTATGCTCGTTTTTCTTGTCGTGATAGATAAAACGCAGCGCTGTGTTCCGCACACAAACAATACTTGGCGTTGTGTTCCGCACACAACACTTGATATATATCAGATGAATAAATGTATAGATATGTAAGAATGTTTTTAATACTGTCAATTTTTTAAATGTTGTTACGTTTTCTATGACTTTGCGTGTGCTAGCCATTGTAGGTGCTTGTGATAAAAAAAAACTTGTTTGAAAACAATAGCGCTTGCAATTAAAAAAAGCACAAGCACAAGTGAGCTGTGTTATTAGACTGGCAGGTAGATGAAAACACATGATTATTGAATCAGATCACTCATACCTTAATATATATATATATATATATATATATATATATATATATATATATATATATATATTAAGGTCAAAAAATATACTATGTTAAATGTCGAATGAATCAGAAATGAAGATGAAGAATGTCACAATATGTATAAATATATATAAATGACATTAACTATTGATATGCACATATTTATTGTGTCATATTTGTACACGTGTTACGAGAGACAATACATGTTGTATGTTAAATTATGAAACTGAAAGTCACTTTTTGTACAGTTCAATCATCTTTTTAATAATATTTGTAGTCGAATATGCTACTATTGTTATGGATATCACAGTAAATGTCTCGCTTATTCTCATTAGAGCGATGTATAAAATTGTTTAAAGTTTATTTTAACTTTCCACTAAGCGGGAATGGAACTCATAACATAGCCTGTACACAGTGACAGAGCGCCTCGATGGCCTCTTTTTAAACTTATTTTCATAGATAAATAATTTCAACACCATGAAGCCTTTAAATTAATAATTTTTTAAATTCAATTTCTCACGAAATTTGTGTGCGTAACGCTACGTGCGTACGTTGTAGTCGCACACTCGATTAGACACGCGAAATTAAAGTAACGTTTAGTTCCTTCTTGCTCAATAGTCGTGATTTTTAAATTACTTTTTACAAGCTAATACCAATTTCCCACGAATCGAGTCTTATTGTATTCAAATATTACTTTGTCACAACTAAAAAGACAGGTAGCTCCACGCTTTTTTTTTAGCTTCGTGCGTTTATCTCGTATAGCAGGGTAGACAGGAAGTACTTAGTGTCAAAACACTCCTATCACTTCTTTTCACTGAATCCGAGACATTGCGTGTTAAGCGGCACTCAGCGCCGCGCTTTGTCTTACAAGAGCGAGGATATGGAAATAATTTAAATATAATCATTACTATAACTATAACTTATTTGTTATTTTAAAATTGTATAATTTTATTACGTCAGTGTTGAAATGTTTATCGCATTTCGGTTTGATTAGACAAAGCGTGACATTGACTTCCGGCTCCCAGCACGCGACGTCAGTAAAGCTAACGAAAATATAGCAGTAGGTTTCTGGTTGTCCCAAAAATTAAGTGTGCGAAGAAAAAAAATACTAGAAATGATATATTATTTTATATGAAATAAAAAAAATATATTAGACTTGTTTATTTTACACGAAACCATATGCTAAGTCAGTACTTGTTTGTTTTAGTACGTTTTGTTTGTTTCAAAGTCAAGATCGACGTTAAACGTCACATTTACATTATTGTTTTTTTTCTTTTTTTTTTAACTTTACGCTTTTTAATCCCGCTTAGCAGAAAGTACTTAGTGTCAAGACACTCAGTACTTCTCTTTCCACCGAATTAGAGATATTACGTGTTGAGTGGTGGCACTCAACGTTTATTTTTTCAACCGCTCACTAATTACGTAACGTAATACAACATTCGCCATTGTGAGAGTATATGTTGAAGCTATTTCAAACGTTTTTACAAGTTATAAATTACCTTACGACTGCCTATTTTGGCGGTTTGTTAACTCTAAACAAAAGATATCAAATGAAGGCCTTCTAAGAATCTCATTCACCCTTTCCTTTGCGCAATATAAAACTTTTTACAAATCAAGCGTGAACTAACCTTTGAAATTTCGGCATCGGAAATAATAGAATGTTTTTGTTATTTTCTTATTTATTAGGCGTCGTTGACAAATAGGTAACAGAGTTTCATCTCCTTAACAAAGAAGTTAAATATGGTGACACTTCAACATACTACTACTATATAGTGTCTGGGGGTTCAAATCTCGCTCAAAGGAGTATTGCATAATACAATCGATTAGATTAATTTATTTTTCCACCAGTCTCCGATACTGCTTCCACGTAAAGAACAATGGAATTACAATTGACCGACAGACCGCAAATAAAAAAACCGCAAACTTAAATATTATGTGGATAATCTTCCATGCAGATACGTCATCTATTGCCATTAAACTAAAGCTTTTAATTGAATATCCGTTTTACACGGTGATTGACCTGTGTGTACATATAATCAAATAAGGTAACTTGTTTTTTTTATTAGAAACAGTTTGTATACTTGTTACAATCGTAATAAAGTTCAATTTTATTTGTACTACTTTCTTCTGGCCAACATCAACTATTATTAGTATAGTTTTATGTGTATTTTATAGATTTTTAGGTTTATTTAATCGTAATAATATCTCGTGAACAAACAATTATGGCATTTTTTTCTTATGAAAATGTATGAAAATATGTATATGTTATATGTTAGAGATGTCTTTGTGTAATAAGTGGATATTAATGAATCATAAACTAAACTATACTAAATTTCATACATAAATGTTGTAACAAGGTCCAAATTAAAAGTGTGTTTTCACGTATCAATATTCTTGTTTACCCTATTTTAAAATCTTATTCCAATATGGGAATTCTCTAAATATTTATTTTAAAAGCTTAACAGATTATACCAACAATTTACGTGGAAGCTTTATATTGTTCCTAATATGAATATCTAATAAAACACCATACTCTTTTTGTTTACACACCGATAGTACAAAAAAATTATTTACTTTACGCATTCACACCACTTCAGAGCGTAGTCTAGACTTATAATGAGCTTCATTCAAAATTAAATTGAACTAAGTTCACATCGCTCGTGCTCTAGTGCGGGCATAAAGCAAATGTGTATTTCAACAGAGTTTACAAGACGGGATTTTTAGAATACTTCTATTTAAATGTTACACAAACTTACTAGAATAAACGCTTTTTTAATATATTTTTATTTAAAATTTGGACATTTTAAAATGTATTGTTAATAAAAATGGCTATTTGAGTAGGTGACATCAGATTATTCTGCTTCTTCTGATATTCGTGGACCCGATTCTTCCACTTAAAAATAGAATATATGACTTATATTGTCCTTTACTCAGTCTAAAACAATAACACACGGCGGTTAATTTTACCATTCACACGCAGTGTCCCGAATTTGGACAGTAAGCGGCGTAACGCACTATGTTTTGTCTATGTACTTTGCTATATGTAAGATACCCTGAAATTAAATCTCTCTTGTTCTCGTTTCTCTTTATCTTTGTATGGTACTAAAGAAGCTCATCAATAAATAAATAATAATTTATTGAACAATATCCAGTAGCGGTTTCAGGGACGTGAAGCGTGACGCACACTGTACCTACGCTAATGCGTCGCAATGATACGTTCTCATAGTTTGTGTAATTATACTCCGTGGTACTGTTTCCTTTGTGAGTCTATGAAGGGCCCATGATGACATAAGATACGTATATATTTTCTGTTGCAAAAGCTTCGTGAAGATTCGCGTGATGGAACGTTTGTATCTTTGATGATTATATATTTAAATTTAAATTTTCGATGTAAATAGATATTAAAATATTTTCATACTGTCTGTCTATTGCTCATTTCACACCAGCTGTTTATAACAAAGTAGTCAGTATTACAGATACACGAAAATATTGTTAAGTCGGGCGTGACAATGTATAAAATTTATTTTTATTTACATAATTTCACGTGAATTGTTCGTGTATTACAAACGTAAACGTTGATACAAGAAGGACATTTGCATTCTCTCAACGGTACCACGAGACATCTTGGCACATCAATCTTTATTTTCCTAGAAAAACTGTATTCACATTCGCTACGTGCAAATGCTTCGGTTTTTTTGTGGAATTCTTTAAAAATTACTTCTTGCATACATGTAATTGCTCATTTGGTCTTAAAACTTTTTCGTGTAATGGATATTTCTGTTGCTTATCTCCATATCTTTTGCTTTTTTGTTAGAAAGAATTTATACTTCGTGGTCTATATAGTTTGGTATATAGACCACGATAGGATTGCAATGGAATGGCCTCATATTTTGGTATCGAGAGACAATGCTTCTATTAATATTGTAAATATTTTATTAGGAGAGATTTAAACTCATATGTTCCCTCACGCACTAATCAAGTAACTTTAAATATGACAAGCTAATTAAAACATACCTCCAGTTCACTCTAGTAATACACTTTTAATACTTTACAGTTATAGACAGACAGACAGGTAGATATGTAAAATAAACTAATTAACATACTCTTTATTTAAAATTCACAAACAAATATGAAAGTAATTGTAAGTTTGATTTTGTAAGCGCCATAGGGTCAAAGTCCTATAGGACGGCTAGGTCACCGTTGTTCAAACCCTGTGTCTCACGTGTTTGCGTATAATAGAATATTGGTAGACTTATTGGTATTTTGATTACATTTTCAAGTTAATTTTATAAGGCTAAGTTCAATGACATTGCGCGTTGTATATCATATTTGATTATGAATTATGAATTGTGAATCATCCGATTTAATTAAATATTTTATGACGTGAATTAAACATATATATTTTTAAGTATTGTGTATGGATATAATTATGTTTTTTCTCATATATATGTATGTATGTATGTATATATATATATATATATATATATATATATATATATATGTATGTATGTATATATATATATATATATATATATATTATCCTTTATTTACTAAGATAGTAATCCTAAGTGAGGTATGTTTAATATTGGGACAATCGTCTACTAATATACAAAATGCTTGCATATAAACTTACAGGGCTATAACAAAAACACTCAAGTTTTAGTGAATATTTAATACTAGTTTTAATTATAAAAACTACTTTTAAAATAATTTTAAATAAGTAAATTGATATATTATTAACATCACAAAAATATGAACTAAACATAATTATTGGGAAGTGGTAAGAGCGAGCCTACATTATTCTAACTTTACTAGTATAATTGTATACAGTATACACAACATAAGGTGCACGAAAGCTGTATTTTGTGTATCAACAAACAATTTGTCGAGTGGGAACCAGCAAAGTACAATAACTCGAGAAGTTTGATTGAATTATTCGTATACAATCTCGAGTCGTGCCACTGTAAAGTTCGAAGCCCTACACCAGTATAGGCTGGGAACCAAACCCGGTGTTTACATTCGCGCTAGCTGCGCCTAAACAAACACGGCCCTTTCTTGTCGAAATATTACACCTAATTTGATTTCTATTGCGTACGCTCTAAGAGTTACTTGCACAAATATACAAAAGGCATTAATAAGTTGCTAAGCCCACGAATGTGAGTGTCGGAGACATTAACGGTTAAGTGCTTTTAAAACTAAGGCCGCGATAGAAACA
The DNA here is from genome assembly GCA_032432895.1 of Dryadula phaetusa. Classification (NCBI taxonomy): domain Eukaryota; kingdom Metazoa; phylum Arthropoda; class Insecta; order Lepidoptera; family Nymphalidae; genus Dryadula; species Dryadula phaetusa. Next base: position 6,023,882 of record JAOYRS010000080.1, read on the forward strand.
AATGTTCGAAAGTAAACTCTAATATTGTATTTGTAATCATCTTATGTATAATATAACAGTATTCACGTTTTGGTTGAAGTTAGTGGAATTTCACAGTGCGCTTTATGAGAATGCTATGACCTGATGTTGTTTATTATACTTATTACTACTGTCATTCTATTTTTAGATATCTTTTTATGTCTAGAAGTGTCACTTTATCTGTTCCCTTTGAGATCCCTTAATAATCATTTTATTAAGAATATTGTAACATTTATCAACATCTTATTCTGTTTATATTTTATTCTAGTATACTAACTAACGTCTTCTTTTTCTTTGTTTACAGGTGTGGGCAACCGGATATCAAACTCAAGGAGTTCTGTGTCTCCGTAAGTATTAATATGACTCTACGTACAGTGTAATCAAGTTTAATAAACAAAACTAATTCAGAAATCAACTCGTGACATGTTTCATAATTAAAATATTTTTTTTTTATTTGCTTCTTCTGATATTTTATGCAGTGTCTGACCAAATAAGGAAAATAATCATATGTTGAATTTATAACTATACCTTTAAAAGAATATATATTTAATTTGAGAATTAATTCTTCAATTTTTCTAAAAGACAAATTTATCATTGAATTTATGCGTAAATACTTCTTGAGTCAGATATTAGAGAAATATTAAAATTCATGTGCTTAAGTAATTAATAATTTAGATGTGCTAGTTAAAACCTTGTTAGCCTTTTTTCGAAGTAAACTGAACATTCCCTTGAAGTTACATTACATTGCTAATTCTTCGGATTTTTGTACTGTTGGTTTTTTTTCTTATTTTAAAACAACGATTATTTCCAAGATGCCTTTTTTATTTATTATTTAGTTAATGTTTTATCTAAAATATCATATTAATATAACATGTAATATCTATTAACATGCTATTCAATTATGTTTCATATGAGTGAATTAACTTCAAATTACTATAAATCACAATCGCACGCTTACAGCGACGTGGTGAACAAGAGCCTCGGGCTGTCTGAGAGCGATGACGAGGTCGCAGCAACTACCACCAGACTAGAGCCGTAAGTTATGCATAGTTTTCTAGTAATTACACATAGTTCTTAACATATTAATTCGTAATAATTTCATAATAATAATCGTCGTAATTCTTGAACATATTATAGTTATTTTTGTGATTTTGTCAAAGAAATTTTGTGTATTTAGATTTTTCGTTATTTCAATTATTTCGGTGCTTAGTACATTTTGAACTTTGCTTTTTTTTGTCTTATTATTGTTTACGAGTGGCAAATATATGTTTTTTTCGATAACTTTCAATTCAATAGGAGTTTCGTTGATTTCTCTAACGTAAGATTTAAATACTAAGTATATATTTACAAACACCTCCCCAATTTCAGTGTTAAGTGTTTTATTTTTGAATACCAGTTGACTAAATCTCTATCACACCCTTATTATAGTTTTTGAATAGTTTGATTGGTTTGATGGATTGTGTTGTTTGTTTAAAAAATATCATTACGCTATCTTAATATATATATATATTAAGTAATTCATGCTACTTTATTTTTTTTTAACATAATAACCACAAAAATAGACGAAGACGTTAATAGATCCAGATAGTTGTTATGAAATTATTAAAAATAATAGTTTTTAAAATTACATTCACAAACTACATGAAAATATTCTCAACAATACCTTTAACTAAGAAATTATTAAATTTATGAAACTATAATTGGCTATCACAGTAATACTATTATAAGTGTACGTATGGTAAATCTTGTCACATTATGCTTTCACCTAGCCTTCGCTCTTGACTCAAGTATGCCCACTACGCAATAAGTCGGTCAATTTATGACGAACGATACACGGCTTACTTGTACTTACGACGTGCTATGTAATGCAATATCGACATTGACCTTTTTATTACGTCATAAGTATTATTATATTTGTGGTAACTGGTAATGGTATCGTTTGTTTTGATGATGTTGGAAGTATTTTGTTTTATTTAAAAAAAAATTATGATTTGTATTAAAATATGAATTTCAGCGTTCTAATAAGTATTTTTTTAGCTTCTTATTTGAATTTTTATTATTATAAAAATTCGGTTATTATATTAATTGTCGAATTAAATTAAAATAAATATACATTTTTAGTAAAATTGTTTTCAAGTTAATTTCAGACAAAAGAAATCATTACGTATATAAAAGAATTCTTTACGTATATCTATTGTTACATTTTGCTGGAACAAGTGTTATTTACTTCCAATTTTCAATTCAATTTACCGCATCATACGGCTGATAGGTTTAGTCAATAAAGCAAGAACTTTTTTAATCTATAAGTCCAATATTTAACCATACGAGTAACTTTTATCTATAAACTATAATAAGGTAATAAGTCGTCTTTTGTTTACCGACTTCGGTAATAGACTGTGATACGCCTGAAAGGCTTCGTACAAGATTACTAAAACAGCTTGCGTTGCTGTTTATACATGATCTACTTGGACGTAAACTACTGATTTAATTATTTACCACTCATTTAAGTATATCTATATATATATATATATATATATATATATATATATATATATATATATATAATTATATAAATATTTTTATCATTTAAATATATCTAAAATATTGATATACTCTATCTCTATTTCAATTAGAACATGTAAGTGATGTTTAAAAACCTATACTATGAAAATAAAAACTCTCAGTTACCTTATACGCCACTATAATCGTATTTTATTTAAGTGTATTAAATGGTGTCTGCTATATAGATAATTTACGTTTACGTTCTTCCACTTTTATCGCAAACAACGGTTATACGGTTTTACGCTAGATAAATAACGTTCGTTAATAATGTGAGAGAAGCGCCTCGTGTGCCTTCTATGCCACGTATTGAACTTAACTTATATTGTATGAAGGTGTTCACAAAAACAATGAATCTCTTTTTCTTTCATCTTGAAGTCATTAAATCACTTTCCAAGTTTACGTTACACTTTGTAATGTATTGTTCGGTTATTTTTGTTATATTTCTTCTAATGAACTTGTCTCTTTTCCCTTCATATGTATTAGAATAGATTTTTTTATGTTATGTTTTTAGTGATGCTCACCGGTACCGCGATCTATCTATCTATCTAATATTAACTCTTTTTTCCACAGCATCATCTCGCCAATCGGCTCTGGTGGTAGTCCAAGCTCAGGTAGCGAGTCCTCCCCATCAGATTCAGAATCTGAGTCGTCTTCAGCGGAGTCCACAAGTGGGACCGCTCCCCCGCCAGCCGTCGCGCCGCCGCCCGCCCAGCGACCGTCCTGGAGCCTGTCCAATTTCGCCCCGCCGCCCGCCCATCCGCCCGACCACGATCTTAGCAATGTACTGGCTGATGCGAAAGGGAAACCGGTAAGTGTATTTTTTTTTAAATTAGTTACAGTAGTTTTTTGGATTTTTTTGGAGTTATTTTTAAGAATATCAATTTAAAGTCTCATCTTTAGTAAGAAAAACCACGGCGTTAAGCTCCGCCACTCATCAAGCTATATTTTACGAAAAGTTAAGAACAACGTGTCTAAACATTAGATTTTCTCTGATTACACTATTATGCCGGAAATACATGAAGTTCCAATTTATAATTATTACACTTGTAAATTATATATCCCAAAGGTAATTCGTATGCAAAATTTCTTATATAAATATTTTATCTATTCTACGTTCTCATATATATGCATATATAGCATTCATATATTTTCTGCAATAACGAGGCAGATAATTTCATATCTAGCACTTGTTTATTGTATAAAGACAAGATGGCACCTTTCCCAGGTGTTAAATTACAAGAGATAAACACTTCTGCGTACACGTTCACAATTGTGATCCAGCTTTAGAACTATCAACAGCTCCTTTGTATTTGTATTTTTTAAGAAGTCTAAATTTTTACGATTCTACATATTAAGTGAAGATTTTACTTCGTCTAAATGGATGACAACTTATATCAACTTCTCATACAATTAATGCACAATATTGGAAAACGCCGCAAAGAGGACGTTCATCAAACATGGATCGATTTGGCCCTTTTAAAATGCAATTTGAGAAACGGTTTGGTATACTTCGAACGGAATTTATCAGATCTTCCGCCTAAGGAGAAGCACAAAGTATTAAACAACTATTTCAAACTTAAGGATATGCTGTGGAAGGCGGTTGGTGCTTTACATGGAAATATAAGCACAATGTCACGATTGGTATCACATTTACAATATTTGTTTTACGTCACGCAAGAATTGAACCCAAGATGAATGATTTAATTAAATAATACAATTTTCTTTACAGAGTCCTATATCGGAACTATCAGATTCCGAAGCATCGTCGCCTTCTCCCGGAGCTAGAAGACGGAGATCCCTTGCAAACCGCATTTCAGCCGCGTCTAGCGATGACGAAGCGCCGAGACCGAATCCGGTGAGGAGATTATATCAATTATATCAAATTACAAGATCCTTAGTATAACTTAGTATAACGTGGGATAGTTCTTTTTTTCAACTGGCTTGAATGATTATTTGCAGTATCGACCTTTAGAGATAACTTTAAATATTATTAATAACTATATATAATAAAGTTGACATTTCTTATTATCTCCCACGATGAAGGAGGTGCATGGAAATATACAAAATAATAAATCACATTGTCACATATATTATTTATCACTATTTAGACATTTTTCACCTTATACTAATGAACAAAGATTATTATATTAATTAAATGGTTTTCTTCTTAGTATTATTTGTATGATTTTTTTTACTTAGTTAAAAACAAAAGATATACTATCGCATCATTTCAATAGTCCATATTGCCAACAGGTACGAAACCAAACATCGCCTTCAATATCTATCACAAACAACTCCCAAAGTGGGGTCAAACGTGGTAGGCCTCCCAAACAACCTCGCACGCCGGAAGAGAGGCCCGCTAAGAAAAAACGCGGCAGACCTCCCAAAAAGACTATAGGGGGACCCCCCACACCCGCGCCCGACAGCGAGCCCGAACCCGACCCCCCACAACACCACCCCTTGCAAGACACTAAGACGCATATATTTAGAAAGGTGAGCTGTCTGTGTGTATATCAAAGTAGGAAGAAACAAACGTTGTTGTAATATTGTAGTTTAAACTTAGTAATGATTTTTTTGTATTTCTGATTGAATTGAAGTAATTATACATTTTTTTATTAGTATACACTTATGTTATTTATATACTTAATAAATATAGTATATTAATTATAACACTATTTTTTACAGGTTTTTACACCAAAAAAGACGGACGAGTGTGGAGGGAAAGGTGGCAAAGGCGGCAAAGGGAAGGGAGGAAAGGGAAAAGGTCAAGTCACAATAATTGAAAGCACAGCCCTCGAGTCCCGAGTCGATGACGACGACAGGAGACACAGGGACCGGTCAGCGGAGAGACGTAACGAGGAAGCAATTGCTCGGGTCTCCCCGCCACAGGAACCGGAAACTTTAACAAGGAAACGAGAAGCGGAAAGGATGGCTTACGAGAGGATACAAGAAAGAGTGTCTATCGAACGGCCCGAACGTACGAACGATCGGATACCGGACCGAACGGATCGATTACCAGACAGACGGTCCACCGACCGACTACCCCCTGACCGATTATCTACCGACCGGCTACAAGAACGGATATCGAACGACAGACTGTCAACCGAAAGGTTATCAGATCGATCCTCTCTGTCGACGAGCGATCGGTTATCGTCAGATAGGAAATCTACCGATCGACTCTCTGACAAAATGCTGATAGATCGGATACCGAGCGAGAAAATGTCGATCGACCGCCTATCGGGCGAGAAACTCGAACGGATGAGCGAAAAAATGTCGCATGACAGATTATCGAGCGACAAATTATCTCACGAGCGGTTATCGAGTGACAAATTATCACACGAGCGGCTGTCGAGTGATAAATTGTCGAACGACCGGATATCAGGCGACAAGATGTCAATAGATCGGCACTCGGGGGAGAAGTTACCTTTGGACCGAATGGACAGATACGTCCGGGCGGAGGCCGATGTCGGTTTCGTACAATGCCCCGTTCAGAACTCTTTATCGAACGGTCAGTATTTATTTATTGTTTGCAAGTTTATTTAAATGGCTTTTTTTAACGTGTCCTTTTATGATGCACCTAAATTGGAAATATGAATTTGGTGTATGCATAACACTTTGATAAGTGTATGAAAGTGACATTATTAGTAATATGGACTACTAATGCAAAAAACATAACTTTATAATATTTAAAGTGTTATCCACACACTTAAAATTATACACGTATTGAAAATTCGTATTAAAATGTTAAGCGTAATATAATATGAATTTGTGCCTCTTTAGTTATTAGTATACTAGCCAATTAATCTGCATTTTTACAACTTGTCCTGACTATCTTGACGATTGTTTGCAACTTGCGGCATGGCAGGATGTGGATATGTCGGTCGATTGGCTAGCGTATTTAAATTTTTACTGAAGATACATTAGTTTAAAATGTTTCGTTTATACTCACTATACGAATATTCAATACGTTGATAATTAAATATTACAATACTATGTTATCTTGCTAGCTTCTGATGTGAAACAACCCAAGTATATACATATATATATACCATATATGTTTGCCATGAACCCGCAGGCGGCGAGAGGTCACGGCGGTCGTCGCTGGCGGTGAGCATCCCGCTGAGCAGACTGCGCGCGGAGCTGCAGCGCGCGCTGCAGCGGCCGCGCCGCGCGCCGCCGCCCGCGCCCACGCCGCCCACGCCGCCCACGCCCGGCAACGACCATGTGAGCTGGGAATTAGCTTTTGAAATACACTATATATATTGGTTTTATTGTGTTCTTACGTAGTAGAATGGTTTGTGATGATTGTGGATTTAATGCCCATTCGAGGGAATACTCAGAATTGCTACTTTTAATTATCTTAAAAGACCATTAGTCGCACAGTAGAATAATGTGTGACTTACAGTCACACATTGATTGGTGGTTCTATTCACACTGGGAAATAATGATTTTAGTTAAAATTTATTTTCCTTTCTCCGTTCTGGTTAGACAAAGCGCGGCATTGAATTCGCCATTCAATACGCAATATGTTGATTTCGAGCGGAAGGCATTTAACAGAGTGTGTTGACACTTAGTTGTCTGTGACTATCCCGCTGTGCGAGATAAATTGTGTGGCTATTAAAAAATGTAAAATTCATGATGAACTTAAAATGTCAGGTCGAAATATGATAATTGTGAATTGGGTTCTTAATTATTTTCAAATACAAATAACTACCAAAACAATTTGAGTAAAACTGATGTGTCATGTTGTACTAAAAAAATAGTTTTAAATGATCACTCTACCAAACAAGTTAAAGTTTATGTATATTTACGTCCATTTTCCTTCCACCTAGACGCTAGAAGGCAGCGGCGTGAGCCTGTCCGGTCTCAGTATGGAGCGGTCGGAGCGCTGCGCGAGCCGCACGCCCATATATTATTCCTACTTCGAGCGGTTACCCGCCGACGCGTTGTCAGACGAGGAAAGAGACCACAAGTGAGCGCAGCTTGTTGTTATTATGTTTTTGTTTGTTTAAGCTGCGTTGAGTTCCGCCATTCAAAACGGCCTGAATGCAGCGATTTGTTTCGAAACTAAGTTCTTTCGCACTAACCTGCTACAGGATAAAGCGTTAGCTGGGATAAAAGGTTCTTAAAAATAATGCTATGTTAGTATTTAACTCATTTTTAAAATAAGTTTAATTTAACATCATTATTTCCTCTCTCTGATATGACTAAGCGCGGCGTTGAGTTCCTCCACTCAATAAGCAATGTCTGAAATGACGGTAAGTGGAGTGTGGAATGGTATGACACTAGGTACTTTTTGTTTACCCTGCTATATGGGATAGGACGGGGGGTGAAGCTTAAAAAATATATTTGCTTTTTTTTGTTACAACAAAAGATTTAGATAAATTTATAATTTAGATAAATTTTAAAAAGTTAATTTGATGTCTGAAAAATTCTACAATATTTTAGTATTTTTTAATATGTTTCATTTGTATAATTATTATACTTTTTCAGATATTACCTAGCCGAAGCGAAACGTCTTCGTACTGCGGCCGAGAGAGAACAAGAACCCCTACCACGTGTAATGTTATACCTCGAATCGGTACTATGCTTCGTCCTGACCGGGCGAGTGCTGGAACTAGAACTCGATACAAAGAAAGCATTCACGATATATCGAGAAACAATCGAATATATAAAATCGATACACTCGATGCCACAACGATTCCGCGCCTCACCGCATTCCACTTTCAGCAAGTTGGATATTCTAAGGTGAGTGTAATATATATTTTTTATATTATTATTTAATGAAATGTAATAAAAATTATAGTTACATCTATGGTTGTCAAACTTGTATTAGATGTTCTAGTATACCAAAAAGTGCTTTCTAGAGCAATAAAGTCAATATATTTACGTTATTTATTATAGGGAAAGTAATCTTGAAACACCCTATTTTATTACTGACACGAAATAATAGTAACAAAGTGCAGAATAATTATTTTTTTATATAAAAATAAATTATATTAAATTACAAAAATAAATTGTAATACAATTAACATTATATAAATGTGTATATACGTTAGTATAAAGGGAAATGCTCGTTGCTAAGGTAACCCGTTGTCAAGTTGACGCGTCAACGGGATATCTATGAAGTACGCATGATAAATATTAATATGAATTATTTCAGTCTTCGGGTGCAAGCGCTGCTGTACCTGAGAATGTTTAAAATGTACAATCGAGAAGTTAGAGAGTACAACAAAATTGTACAGGAATACCAACAAAAGGTGATTTTTTATTTCATATTTATTTTATATATTTCATAATGTTTGAACTAATTTTAATTGTTTTTTGTTTTTTTCTCATATAATAGTTGCTAACTTATTTATTACGATGGTTAACATAATTATTTTCAACGACCCAAGTTAATATACACTTAATGGATCGTTTCTGAGAATTTACCTGACTTACTGACCCTGTTATATGGGATAAAGCGTGAAGCTGCTTAGTAAAATAAAAATATACATAATTAATGCTCAATCATAACTCAGCCGGCCTGCGCCGAGTCCGTCTCCACGGTGTCCAACGTGTCGGCGTCGTCCGCGCGCTCGGCGTCCCCGCTGTCCCCCTCGCCCTCCCCCGCCGGCTCGGTGGGCTCAGGCTCCGGCTCCGGCTCCTCCGGCTACTGCTCCCTGGCTCACGTGACCACGGGGCAGGGCTCCGCGACGGGGCAGAACTCCGCCGGCTCGGGGCAGAGCGCCGGGTTCTGCTCGATGGCGCACGCGGTGCCGGCGCACGCGCACCACGCCCTGCTGCAGCTCACCAAGTATTACACGTTCCTGTACGTGGCGCACGACCTGTGGGAGCAGGCCGACGGGCTGTGCCGCTTGAGGCCTAACCAAGGTGAGTTAGTCTATATTTTATTGGTTGCTTATTTCATTAATGTTTTTGTGGATACTGTTGTAGTTTATTAGGTATGGTCTAGACCATGGTGGTGCAGTGGGACAGCGGCTGATTGTAAACGTGTTTGAATTATTGTTATTTCTTCGTTGCGGTAAGACTAAACATGATTTTGAGTTTCTCAACTTAAAACGTAAGACTTCAAGCTCAGCTTCAATTCGGAACAAAGTGAAATTGATTATAATGTAACATTAAAATGAAATGTGTGTCTCTTTACACTTCATTGTATTTTTCATGTAAAACAAGATGACTTTAAGTTGATCGTAAATTAATTCATTTTTTTTGATTAATTAATTGATTTGCCTGATCTATACTTGGTCTATACCTTGTCTCTACTTCTCATTTATCAAAACAATAAGTAATTTATTTTTGTTAGCAAATCTGCCAATACGATTAATGACCTATCTGTTCGTGTATGTTTCCAGACCTGTTCATAGCGGTGGACCGCAAGTGCGGGCCGCTGACGCTCTTCTCGACGTTCCGGCACCTCGTGCAGTACGTGCGTCACGCCATCTCCCTACTCAAGAACGCGCCGCGCGAGTGACGCCGCCGCGACGTGACGCCGTGACGGGACGCGTCACGCCACGTCACGACACCGTCGCGCCCGCGTCACGCGAGGCCACCGGACATGATCCCGCGTCACGGCGGCCGGGGCGAGGCTACCGTGCGTGATGCAATATCGATCATAGAACTAATTTAGTATGTACATATATACATATGTATGTATATGTATATATATTACTTTGTTTTGTCATTCTGACGTGACGCGTCACGTGACGTCACGCCCGCGTCACGACACCCATAGCGGAAACCCGGATATGACGGAATATACGGACTAATTTAGTATATATATATATTACTTTATTTTTGTCATTCAATGTCGATTTTATTTGACTTCCGCGATTGTTTTAATGCAATGTTTTGTTTTTCGGTTGTGAAAGTTGGTAGTGTTGTTTTTATATTGTTTTGGTTTAAATAATGTGACCAACATTATAATTGAAGATATTAAAATTGTATGTATCAGATCTACCAACCGTTTTGCTTTTTTGGGTCAATGCATACACAAATTTTGTTAGTAATGTATATAAAATCAGTTGTCCGCCTTGGCCCAAATTATGTACTGGAAGCAAAAAAATATAATGCGCTCTGATTTTATGAAAATTTCTAATTTAATTGCAGTTAAGTTTTTAATGAACATATACCTAACTGATAAGACGGCACTCGCAACGTGACAAGTTTTTAATTTTAATTAGTTTATCATTTTGATTGCAATAATGTGATGTAAAATAAAATAACTTAGGCTTAATGACGATCGGACTCGTTATTTTTATACAATACACGTTTTCTATGAATTGGAAGTAAATAGATGGAACGTTTTCGTATGTAGCGTTAGCGTTAAAAATATAAAAAGTAGACATTTTTTACATTTCTCAATAAATAGTGCAATTACAGTGTTTTTAAATTTTTGAACAAACTCGCGCTTCGGTGTTTGTTTGTAAGAGATTAAATGTACGGAATACGTCACGGCCTGTCGCAGTCGTTTTTATGCTGACCGTTCCTTTTTTTTTCTTTTCAACTTTTTCACAAACAGATTTAAAACAATTTAGATCTATGATATAAATCTTTGAAATTTCTCATCTAAAATAAATACAAAATTGAAATATTTATGGGAATTTCTTTTAAAAACCGAATCATTATTTGCTTTTAATAATGATTTCTCTCTTAATTTATTAAATCAGTATATTTTTTACCGTGTAAGTCGGTTGATTTGAGTGACGATTGATTGATTGTTTGATTGACCACAGATCTTCCTTTTAGCGTTGCCCGTATTGAGATAATTAAGATATTCCTTTAGAATCGAAATCGACTGCCAAAAAAATGGCGAAATGTCTCCGCGTTCTCACTTCCCAAGATTATGACCAAAAAGTGTTGTAAAAATTGTAAATAAATAATCGGTCGCCAAGCGAGTAATGATAAGTTATAGAATAACCATATCTTAAGTGTTTTATTTTCTTTTTTTTTCCTTTTAAAAAATATTTCTTATATCGGAGTTATTTGCACGTCGTATACTTCGTGTGGGCCAAAAGAGGGTATCTCGATAATGAAGGGATCACGTAGTTCTTTGATTGCGTTCCTCCCTGACGGTACAAGGTTCGAAATTAAACGAACACTTGTTGACATGTCGAGTTTTATATTCGAATGTTTCGCTGGAGGGCGCCGTTTTAGTTACTGTCGCTTTTTTCAAATATCGCCTTTTTACAACTACAATGCGGTAAAGCAAATACACCAGCCAGGTCTGTCGGAAATCACAAATAAAAAAAATATTATATAATTTCAACATTTTTTAAATGAAATTCTGACGAAAGTGGATGGTTTTTTGCTTTAACATGTTGTAGTTGCAGACAATCGATGTGTAGTAATTACCAGTAGCTCTTCACATTGAAGCCAACAATCTCCAGCCAAGTGTTTGTCTCGAACAATTCGGCGAACAATTTTTTCGAGCAAAAAGCCATTTTAGTGACGCGTTAGATGATTTTTTATTATACATATCAATGTCTCAACGGTGGCGGTATGTCGGTTTTAGTTAACGATACATTGATATAATCGGGATGACAATAATCGATTCCACGCCGAGTGTCGATACTCGAAGTGATCGCGGATAGCTTAGTGACCTGGTGACCTAGTGATCTAGTGACCTGACGTTCGTTCGCTACAGTTGTTAAGCATCATCCGCATATTTTACAAAGTTTTTAATGAATAATATTATTCCGTAACAAAAGAACAGAACACCAACATTTTTCTCTCGGTTGTTTAACAAGTTTAAGTTGTGATTGTAAATATATTATATATTATACATTTTGTAATGATATACATGTTAGTGCCAGATAGGTTTTTGTATGAACGTTTATAGTAACATTGTAGGTTGCCCGTCCGTCCGTCCGTCCGTCTGTCCGTGCGGGCGGCGGGCGGCGGGCAGGTTACGCCGTACTGTTGTTAACACGAGGAGACGAGATGCCTTGTACATAGTATTATATAAGAAATGTGTAGTTTTCACTCTATATTTTAATTTATATTTATACTATATTTATAGTTAAGCGGACGAGAACATGATAAGTGAGCGAGTATAGAGCGAGGCCCGGCGTGACCTGAGAGTTATCTTCTATTAAGACTAGAGCTTGCAGCGTTCAGTTCTTAGCGGAGTAAGTCGAGAGCGGAGAGCTAGTTGTAGTCGCGCGCTTGTTGTCCCCTCTGAGCGTTTCCGCGGACCCCTTATTGAATGAAACATCGGTACTTACGATTCGCACAAATTATTTATAATTTTTTTTCTTTTAATTCGTTATTTATTGTGACATTATTTTTTTTTTAATTTATTGTATGTAATGCAACGTAGCGAAGTTTACTTAATAGTTCGTGGGCGTGAGATGCCCGTCAACACCCGCCCAGCCTCACGCCTCGCGAATGTCACTATTGTTTTTTTTTATTATTATTATTGGCAAGTGTTTTTTTTTAAATTCTAGCATCTCGTTCGGCAACCCGCAGATATGTACTTTGATTTCTTGTTAACGTTCTTTAGTTTATAATTTGATATTGATATGACAGTACATGTTGCTTGTTTTATTTTTAAGCCGATAGGCTTCGGAAGTAGAGTAATGCGATCAAGTGTCCTTTATTACCTGCAATACGGAAAATATAGAATACACGTAAAATAGATTAATTAATTAATTAAAGTCGTCGCGTTCTTGTTTATATGAAGTTACCTCATTTCATTCATTCGCTCATTGTCCGTCAAAATAATAATCTCAATAAAAAAATTTGAAAATGGCGCCAAATTTTTATCGACAATTATATTATTTAAGGTGTACCTAATGAACTGGTTGGTTGATGTTAGGCGATTGTTCTAGAGAATTGTAAAATACTGTTTTTTTTTTATTTTTTTTCTTAAGTAGCATCTTGTGTTGATAGCGTGTATAATTTGTTTTTTTTTTATATTTGCGTTAAGAGATATGTATAAATTTGTTTTCCTCTAATTTTATTATTTGTGTAACTATACTCTATGTTATTTGATGATAGAATACATTAATTTTTATGTATAGTATATTTTTGGTTTATTTTTCCCCCCCTTTTTTCTTTCCTTCTTAGTATTTTGTACGGTCCCCAATGAATATAGTCAATTTAGTGATTGTTAATTATAATATGGATCTGCGATAGCGAAACTTACCTCGGTGTAAAGCAATTACACGATAGTCATATTATACGGTTTGCTGTAAGTCATTGTTAGGGGTTAATAGCTTCGTCAATTTGTTACGAGTGTTCAACTACCCTCATATATGCACATATGTGAAATCGTTCGTACATTTTTATTTTTAATTTTGTTTTTTTTTTGTTGTAACGAAAGTTCTTATCCTTATTAATGTTAATAATTTGATTTTCCAATTTATCTATTTCACTGTTAATTTAAATCAAACAATAGTATTTGCTCTATAAATTAATATATGAGGGTATACCATAGTATTAGGGCCAATACAGCCTTGCAATAAAACAAAATTTATAAATGTAACTTATAGTTACATTGGCTGATGCAATAATATGTCTCACAGTGAGCTAAATGCCTTAAAAGTGTTTCAGTGGCAGTTAGATGTACGTATATGTAAGTTATCTTAAGAATTCAGTACTTTTAGAAGATAAATCTATATCATAATAATTATTAAAATATTTTTCGTATGAAAATTAAAATTTTGTTTTAATATTTATTAAAAAAGAATTAAATCATCTTAAAAACTACTATTGCTAACTGATTCTTATTCAAAATTTTTAATATAATCAACAGATAGTACATACATGATAAAAGTTGAAAATAGTGTCTCGGGAATATTACTAAAAGTACTGAATTATAAAAGTGATCGCAGCACAAATTATATAATAATAAATCATAACATATATTAATGTCAGACTTACGTCTGTTGGTAAGTAGCGTAGGATCGCTGCAAGCTCGATATTTTATATACATTTCTATATGACGAATTGACACGGACCTTAAGACGATACTTACTGCCTTAGAGCTCGGTTGAATTGCAAGAATTTGATGAAAAATATATTTTATATTATACTTTATTCTTATTTACTTTATTTTCATGTTTATTTAAGTAGTTTTTTTTATTAATTTAATATACATCCCAAGCAGATTAAATGACATATTCGTTTTAAGAAAACAAAAAAATAATTCATGTATTTCAATACTTGCAATTCAACCGAGCGCCCGGAGCGCTTTCGCATAACCACGCTAAATGTTTGCAGACGACGGAAAATTATATGAAATATATAATATAGAATTACTTAAACTGTGCGTGGTGCGAATACTTCGCGCTTTGTATACGATAGATAGGGTAAAGACGGCCGTAGGTTAAGATAGACGAACTATATGGTAAACAAACTGTAAGGGAAGGGTTAGAGACGGACAACGGTGGGCGGCTTGAAAATGTTCATATTAGGCTTAAGCTTTTAGCTACTTAGTAAATTGCGGGACAAGGACCGAGTAGGGGCGTGTTTGTGTCGTGCTTAACGGCTTTGTTTACCATATTACTGCTAGCTTCTTTCGAATTTCGGCCAAAAATTTTTCATTAAACGCTTAGAAATGTGCTGTAAAGTACCTATTTGTAATGATAATATTTTCTTATGTTCGTAAAATGTGACCAATCTCCTTGTCAAATTCGATTACTGCCTAAAACGGGACGGTTTTAATCTAATTTTCCATTTATTTAAAAAAAGTGCGCGTTTGGATTATCGCTCAGTTACAAGAGGGCCGAGTTTAGTGTTATTATTAAAGTTTGTAATGTAATATAAGATGGAACGAATCAACATTAATATATTCATAATAGTAAGTTTTACGTTTACGTGTCGGTGTTAAATTACGGAACAAGCGTAGACGACAGCTAGCGAATACCTCACTACGAGGAGGGGAATTGAATTAATTTATTTTAGACTTAAATAAAGTTCAAAGTGGAAATTTAAATTGTGCCTTAGTGAGAAATCGGACAGCCAATTCATTTTGGACGGAAGCGACGACCGCGGTGGACGGCGCGGTGGTGTTACGAGACTCGCACTACACTATACACTACTGCACCTCTAATTGTAATGACTTTGTCGTTTGAAAGAGAAACCCCTTCTGAGTTTATAGTCGAACTAAATGAACGCAATAATGTTTAACAATATTTTGTTTTAACGGATGTTGTAACTGATTATTGATTATATTTACATTATATTATATTATATTATAGAGTAGTTCGGTATGTACATGTCGTAGCAATAATTTAAGAGTGGCAATAAGTCTAGTGGATTTGCTTTTGTGTCTTTGGATATATAATTAAGATGTATAGAATGTCCTCCCTGTGCCTCCCTCCCAACTCCTCGCCCCTCCCGCCTACACTCCGGCTCCCGCTCCCGCTCCCGCTCCCGCTGTACACTGCTTACCGAACCTTACGCTACATTTGACTTCTTAACGTTTTTAAAATATATATATATTTATTATACATAATATGGATTAAGTAGAAACGATTTAAGTATTTGATATTTCATCGATGTGCGTGTTCCAATTGATTTGATTGCTAATTTGTAGCTGATTATGAATGAATGGATTATGGATATTCTGCTTCGTTCTTGGTTGTAGACCGCTTCCCGCCCGGTCTCTCCGTCTGCCGGACGCTTCGACTTTCTCCCCACTAAGCTTTAATCGTTTAGTACAATTTGTGTTGGTCCCACTATAAATATTAACGTAAGACAAAGTGCCAAGAGATGCAAACCTTTCCTAAGTGCAATTCCTTCTCAATTACTGTACCTCTGTGTGTATGTACAATGTACTCGTATGGTTTAAAGGCGTGTTGTATTGCTTAGCCTAAAATTTTCTCGCGGGATACAGAGCGCGACCCTCGCTCCGGACTCGAGCTTCCTCGCCGAAGTATCCCGCCGAGCGAAAGTGAGACAAATATATCGAAAATGTAACAAGTAGATTATAATTATAATAACAGCCACGTATATTCTAAATTATGTTTTGTAGTCGATGTTTTGGATTAGTGCGATCGTGTGAGTGACGTCACGGCACGCTTGTCCGCTTGCACGTCGGCCCGCAGTAGGACAAACTAAGTATAGTATAAAATTGTTTACCACTCGCCCGAGCGGCGTTAGACGAAAATATTATTTTTCTTAGATCACATTATATTGTATAAGTAAAGTAAAGTAAAGTAAGTGGCGTGTGGCGCCGCGGGGCGCGGGGCGCGGGACGCCGCGGCAAAGGATATTTTTTTACAGCGTCGCGCCCTCGCCGCCACGTTGTTATGTTTAAGAGGATATCTATTGTCTATTCCAAGGGTTGAATAACTACCAACACTTTTTTATATTACAATAATTATAGAAATTATTATTGAGTGTGATGTTTTCTTTTTGAACCTCCTTTTGTATAAGAATTTAGAAAAGAAAAACATGAGAATTTATTATGTTTTATATATTCACATGACATTGTTATGCGCATGTGCATTTGGCATAATTTGTGAATACAGCGTCCATAAAGGTTTCCCATTTGAGGTTATGTTAACAGAAAGTATTTAAATTTTTAATTTAGAAATGCGTGAAGATATACCTATCACGATGTATTGTTCATTATACTTGTTGTATTATACATGTACACCCATTTTAGAATACGAAATTAAGATCGGACTCAATCTGTTTAGTTAGTTAAAGTAACCATTAAAGAAACAAGGAAATTAGTAAACGCAAATAAAAATCATGGCGCAGTGGGGATAGAGTCTGAAACCCTAAGCACGATTAGTTGTGGGTTCGATTGATGGTATGGACTCAGGGAATGATAATATTAAAAAAAAAACATTTTTCGTTCTGGTGAAACAGCGTGCGTCCTTGAGATCGCCACTCGACACATGTCTCTTCTGGCGGAAGGCAGTCAACGGAGTGTCTTGACACTAGTTTGTCTCTGACTACCGTGCGAGAGAAAATGGAAAACTATAATTAAGCAAAAATAAACGCATTAATTCAAGCGAAAGATATCTATACTATGTGCAATAAAAGAATTCTGAAATATTATAATATATATTTCAATTTTATTGTTTAATTTCTAACATGCTTCTTCTTTTTCTTCTTTTTGTTGGAGTGTGCTTCGATAAGGTCGTCTATTTCCTTGCTGTCATCACCCAGACGCTTTTGTCCACTGTAAGTAAAGAACCATAGAAATTACTTATTTATGGCATGATTATATTATAATTAGACACTATAACTGTTGTTAGTGAAAGTATTTGACTGTAAGCGTGATGGTAGTGTGTTCGATTCCACTCAACAGATCGATTACATTCAAATTCTAAGATTTTCGAATTTTTCAAATATTATAACAGAACCTATTTTAAATACATTTTTGAAAACCGATTTTTCAAATAACAAAATATACTCAATTTAAAATAATTTCCTTTAATCGCTCTATTAAGTAACACGCGGAGTTAAGTTCCGATACTTAAACACACAGTAACTCTTAATTTTATCGAAAAGTACATAATAGACGTATCTTAACACTAGGTTTTAATTTTTAATATGCACAATCGATTGCGTTAACAGAGACGCTGTCCCATCACGATAGCCTCATACTTATTAATATTCCAGGAAAAACTAATATAATATTAAATTAAATAAAAAAAAACACAAAGTTATCATTCTAAGTATCTATCTTGTATAAGGAAAAACGTGAAGTTATACAAATATCTAATAACAATACCTTTTAACAGACACGAGTTTTTTGGCGTCCCCGGCCAACGCCTGTCCCCAGTCAAGGTCGCTGCCTTTGATACGATACTGAGCTAAATCCTCTCCCATCAGACGAGATAACTCCTTCCTTTGCTTCTTTTCTAATTCCTTTAAAAAAAGTAAACCAATTTTAGAATGATTACTTGTACTGTAAAGATGTGTTTTTTTAAGTTTGCAAATTTCTCATAACAATATAAAAAATACAAAAGAAACTCGATTATCCGATCCACAGTTATACGGCATCGCGATTAACGGACTATCAACCCCGAACAAAAAACTATATACACAAATACTATTAAAATTGATTTATTTTAAAAACCGCAGAATATATGATATTTAAGATATTTTCAATAAACATATTAATAGCTTTATTTCATTTTTTAAGTATTTAATCATTTCCTAACATCATGTATTATGCTGTAACATGTTCAAAAAACGCTGTTCTTCGAAACGATACCTAACGACAAGAATCAATCCGGATAATCGAGTCTCTACTGTATTACTTATTGTTGTAATACAGTTTCAATATTATAATTATCTAAGCACATCCTAACAATACAATTTCATACAAACAACAATAATATTTCAACTTACAGATTTATATATTTGAAAATTAAAATAAAAAAAATCAAACAAATATAATAAAAAAAATCAACATTTATTCTTCAACCAACAACCAAACACAACAAAGCCAACAAAAAGCCCAACATTGGTAAATACCTTGGCCGCTTTGGACAACTCCTCATTAAGTCCTTGCTTTAATGGCGCGTCCATTTTCACATCAATCTTGTCATCAATACCCATTTCCTTGGCAACTGTAATTTCTAGTACGGAGTTTAACCCCGAATTGATTTTTTTACACGCCTCATAGAACTTTGCTAGAATTTGCGATCCGGGCAGGCCGAGCTCAGACGCAATGTCGTCCACGTCCTTCATTTGAAAACCCATCGCTATGAAGATAACCTGTTGACAACAAAGAATTTTGTGTTTGTACTATTTTAATTAATTTCACTTAGGATATTGGATCCTTTATATAAGTTTGTATTAGCTGCACGGTTTTATTCCGCATAACAGTGTAGACAGGAAGTATCTATTGTCAAGACACTCCATACTCCGCTTTCCGCCAAATTCTAGACATTAAGTGTTGAGCGATGGAACTCGATGCGGTGGAAATGAAAATAATTTAAATATAATCATTCCCTCGAGTTGGAATCGAAGCCACAACCTATCGTGTGTACAGACAGACACTGTCCTAAGGCGCCACAACCAGCCTTGAAATCAAAATAAAATAACTTTTTAATATTGTTAATTATCATATCATATTGAGGTTGGTCGTTGCACAGTGGAACAGCATCTGAATGTTAACATTATCGGTTATAGGTTTGATTCTTACTCGAATAAATGATAATATTTTTATTATTTATTTTTTTCATTTTCCAAGCTCTGGTAAGACAAAGCGCGGCATTGAGTTCCGCCACTCAACACATAACCTCTCGATTCCGGTGGAAAAGCAGTCAACGGAGTGTCTTGACTCTAGGTTGTCTCTGACTAATAAATGAAAAGCTTCTTCTCTACAAAACATAAACTCACCTGTTGCACAGCATCCAGTTTAATCGACATTTTTGTATGGAACACTATGTTAGCTATCGGCCCGAGTAAATCAGTTATGAGGCGATAGTCGGCTTGTTGACGACAATATGCTTCTATGCGGGAGAGGTCGTGGCCGGAGAGGTACTGCTCTATTAACTGCTTTGTTAGAACTGAAAACATATTAATAAATGTTCAAAAATATTCCAATTCTGGTTGCCAAGTTCGAGCTACGTTTCAACGAAGAATGAGATTTATTTATTTATTTTAATTTGTAGGGTACACAATGCCTTGAATTCATGAGAAAAATAGAGAAAGATGACTTAAGTCGATATCTAGGTATAACGTCAAACACAACTAAAAAAAGAGAAACAAAATAAAATAATACATAAAGTTAATTTTAATATTATTGTACAAAATTCTCAGTGCCAGAAAGATTGACCCCACCCTTGACAATAACGGGACCAAATTTTTATATAAAATTGAACTCTGGTATTGATAAAAAGCAGGTTAGCACTTCATATAAATTTACAAATTACAAATAATCATTATAAATAGTAACCAATATATTACTCTGATATATAAACTATATTACTGTAAAGAGTAATTCATATCCCTGTAGTAGCATTATATTAGTAGGAAAATTTAGCATTTCTATTAGTAGGAAAGATAATTAATACAAAACTTCAGCCACCCGGTCCATAATCTATGTCAAGAACTCACCAGGCTTATCAACACTAACGTTATCATTTAACAACGTGGAGAGTGCGAGCGCGGAGGGCAGAGGGCGGAAAGCCCTCGCCAGTAACCGGGAGAAGCGGAGGCGGAAGTCCGCGCTGTAGGCCGAGAGCCACTCGCAGCGGAGAGATTGGACACTGCGCAGCATTATACAGGAGTGCTCGTTTGTTATCTCGTTCGCTTTTTGACTGAAATTAAATTATTGTGGACGTAAGTAATATATTGTTGCTACAAAAAACAATAGCTACATTTGAATAGGCAAGTCCATAGTAATTTTGTTTCACTCTTATTTAAAACAAGGTAAAAAAACATGTCAAAACTTTGACTAATCAGTCAAAAATGTTAGTTTTGACAATATGTAATGTGTGCTATATTATGAAACTAAAAGAAAAAACCATAATGCAATAGATGTTTGAATATAGAGACAGTTGAGAAATCGATTCCAATTTGGAGGGAAAATTTTAAATTTAAATGTGAACTCACAATTTCCTAGAAAAAAAAGGTGAAATTTGGAAATGTCTCTGGTATATGTGTAAAATATAAACAAAATAATATATTTACTGATCAGTACATAATATTTTAATATATATATTTTTAATGGTAAGACCATATATATAATATCTAATTGCCTTAGCAACATATATCTTAGTTTATAAAAAATATTCTTATAAAAATATTGGCTTTCAGTCTTTCTATATATGAACTTCTTTATACATGGTTCAATTATATATCAATTAAATTACCTCAAATACACCGGCACGTACTTCTGCGACTTCCAGAACTTCAACAAATCTTCTGTCAGCCCAAAGCTGGTCCCCAAATAGTCTAAATGTTCCGCTCTTACTTCTGTCAACCTTCGTAGAAGTGTAGGTGGCTTTGATCTAAATTGTAAAAATATTGTTAAAAAATAAAATATGTAACTTTTTTTCAAAGGTGTACCTTTATTTTATATAAATTTATTTTATATAAATAAAAATAGTCAAGTTATTCTTTTTTACATTGGTTTTTTACCAGTTAAAATCCCGTCAAAATCGATCCAGCCATTTCAGAGATTAGCAAACAGACAGACAATAAAACATGTGCATTTAATAATTTATATATTTGTATAGATAATAATTATAATAGAAATTTAATTTTGTACTAAATAAAATAAAAATATACTACCAAAAAAGAGATGGGCAGGTAAAATCTTGAGATGCATATAAGTAATGGAAAAATGACCTTGCAAAAGTGGTTGAAAACTTGTAAAGACATCAAGATTGAAATGAAAAGATATGAAAAAGGCCTTTGTCAAAGGATAAACGGACAATTAAATTAATCAGATTCATGTTGTTAATATTTTAAAATCTAATAAAGAAGTTTAATTATTATTATAACTTTCTTTAAATACTTTTATATATAGCTTTCCCCTCTACCTGCTTAACAGAGTAGGCAAAGAGAACCTCGTATCAAGAAACTCCATCTTTTGCCATACAAATATTCTTAGATATAAAACCATACCTGGGCACTATACTCTCAGTCTGCAGAGAGTTATTCTCCCCGTTTCTCTCTTTATCCTCGTCTTCACTCACCGCTTCATCTAGGCACGGGATGTCACCTGAGTAATAGGCGGCTAGCTGCTGTAAAGCGCGTTTGCCGTAACCCATCTAAGATGATAATAAATTAATAAAATAATTATTAATATATTTTGATTTGAAAGATACTGGTGACAGCTAATTACACCGTAATAATATTCATAAACGGTTTATATCTAGTAATTTAAAAACTTAAATTAATTACGAATAAAATCATACTGTACTTATTACTTATGTATGTGTAAGTTTTTTTTAGCTTCACGCTTTTATACCCACACAACGGGGTAGACAGGAAGTACCTAATGTCAAGACACTCCGTTCTCAGTTTTACATAGAAATCAAGACATTGGGCTTTAAGTGGCACAATTCAACGCTGCACTTTGCTTTACCAGAGTGAGGAAATGTAAAAAAAATATATATAATCATTTCCCAGAGTGAAAGTTGAAGGTCACGACCGATTCCGTTTACAGTCAGATGCTGTCCCTAAGCCGGTCTCTATATATAATGTGTCGCTTTCTGTTGATAAGAAATGATAACATCTTACCCTCTGATAAGAAGGATGTGTTGCTATCCTCACAATCCTTGCACCCGATAGTTTAGGAAAGTCTTTATCGCCGAACTGTTCACATATATTCCAAGGGATGAGATCCCCTGCTGCTTTTCTACCACGACCTAAACTGTCCTTTACCGATCTGTAACATACATAGAAATAAGTAAGTATAAAAGTAGATACAGTAAATAAAAGTAGAAAAATGGATTATTAATAAAAAGTAGACCGATTTTTTTATTTAATATAAAAATATTCGCACATTTAATAAAAATGGCTTTACCATTGACGAGTGAGCGACACAAGTGAGCTTTGAGTGTGGAAAATATATTAAGAGAATTTATTATACCCAATAAATTATATAGAAGTAAATTATTATAGTAAAAATAATCAATTATAAAGAATAAAAGTATTTTCTATTATAATGCAGCAAAAAATTTTTTTACGTAAGCCAAATATAAGCAGAAGTGAAAACAACATACATAAATAAATAAAAATTTTGGGATGGTTGTCAGTTCAATCCCTACTCAGGGTAAAAACTTAATTTAAATGTTCATTTCCTCGCTTCAGTTTGACAATGTGCGGCGTTCAGACCCGAAAAGCTATGTATTGAATTGAAAAGTGATGTAGAGTGTCTAGACATTTGATTCACCTTTTCCTTCTGATCATTTTATGTTTTGCCTACGCATTGAGGTTTTAAAAAAAATCATAACCAAAGTGCAATCCTACTCAATATCCTAAAATATAATTAATTAAAATAATTAAGTACATTATAAATTAACTAAAAACTAACTTATCAGATAGATTCCCCTCCAAGCACAGTTGTATAACGCACAGCACCTCGGGCATGGCGGCGGCGCGCGGCGGCGCGGGGGCCAGCAGCACGAACAGGCAGTGCGCGGGCGCGTCCGCCAGCAGCTGCAGGTCGTTCGGACTGTTCTGATGGCGTGACCGAGTCATTTTATAATAAGCAATAAGATCTTCAGTTTTAAATTATACTTGCTTGTCATATAGTAAACCTAATGTTTTAAACATTTTACAGTAGATACAGATGGTCATTTGACCCAAAACATCTGCGATTAATGTACTTAAAATAATTTCTTTTAGTTGTGATATTTTCTTAAAATGTACTTTTATTTATAGAATTCAGTAAGAGTATTAAAGTTTGAAAGTTGACATTTGATTTGTAAAAAAAAAGCATAAAATGTTATTTCCTCCGAAATTTCTAAGTATACATTTTTTTTTGTTATTCTAAGTATGTAAAGAAATAACACTTTTAAAATATTAAAATAAGAGAAGTAATCCAATAAAGTAAGCTTGAAAATAACAAAACAATGAGAGTTTATTAAGTTGTCCACAAAATATAAACATCTGTCTTTTCTTATAATACAAACAATATATTAATAGATAAAATTTTAGTACGCAAAGTATTTAGCAATCACCTTTTCCAAAACAGGAAAAAAGCTAATATTAAAAACTATTGTTCACACATAAAATGTCATTTACTCCGTAAACATAAAAACAAACCTACCTTATAATGGCTAGACACATAAATCGCAACCAATCTATGTAGGAACGCCTCAGCAGCCCTATGGTAACAGAACAGCGCGTCCCTGTTCACTCGCAACAGTTCACAGGCAGCGGGGGGCGGAGCACCAACACCGGGAGACGGAGACGGTGCCTCCAAGCATAGCAGGGAATTTAACCAATGTTCAATAGGGTCGCCAGTTCGATAACGGATTGGCTCTTCTAGTTTTATCTGGGTATATGAAAATGTACGACATGATTAATATGTTATAATGAAAACAAATATTTTTAAAATAGATCTAAATCGACAGTTTTTAAATAAAATTGACTATATTTTTTGGTGTCCATTATGGGAATGCCTTACTTTAGCATAGAATATTTAATGTTACAATAAATCCATTTGTGTTACATGTTTATAACTAAGCTGAAAGTAACATATAATTAATTTATACATAATATTCATCAAAAATATCTAAAAATGAATAATCAAATTCAAATCAAAAGGACTCACCGGAGCAGGTGCATTATGTTCACTTTGCAACTGTGCAAA
This sequence comes from Dryadula phaetusa, assembly GCA_032432895.1. Taxonomy (NCBI): domain Eukaryota; kingdom Metazoa; phylum Arthropoda; class Insecta; order Lepidoptera; family Nymphalidae; genus Dryadula; species Dryadula phaetusa. The sequence continues at coordinate 6,048,714 of JAOYRS010000080.1, forward strand.
TAACTTCAAGGACAAAGCGCGTCCTGTCCCTTCGTATCCTGACACGGTAGAGGATAGCAATGCTAGTGGAGCTTTTGTAGCGGCTGCCGTTACATGTGCTAGGGGGATGGCGGCCGCCTCGTCCACAAGTACCAGGTCAGCAGCGGATAGGAGGGAGTGGTCATCCGGTGTTATGTACTGGAAAGCGTTTAAGTATTTTAATACTTACATATTGTTTTGATTGTTTGTATGTTTTGTGTTTAAGTAAGAATTAGAAGAAGTCACATATGGCTATATATTTAAATTTTCATTACTAAGAAATATTTATTTTAATTTCATGCTTCATCCTGCATATCAGGGTAGTCAAATAGAACGTAGTGCCAAGATGATTCATTCCCCACTTTAATGTTATAATAGCCATTAAGGTTTCTTCTTAATTCTAAATTTATTATAGGAACTATTTAAGATAAGGCTAAAAGATAGATGCTGTAAATAACTGCCAAAGAAATCTTTTATAATTTATTATCTATAACAGATTCTGTAACCATATTTATATTAAAATTTAATATAATCACTTACTTGCACAGTCTGCCTCGAATTCCTAGCAATATTAATTCTTATGATGGCCTTCTTGAAATCAGGATTAGTTGATCTTATAATATTATAATCTATATGTTCTTGATACAAACAGGCATCCAAGCCTTTGAGTACAAATTCAAATAAAGTAATTAAGTTTTCAGGGTGTGGAGAGGTCACATATATATTGACATAGCCGAGAGATACTGCTGCTGCTATAGATAGGCCTAGGCAGGCCGATTTGCCCCTGCCTCTAGCTGCTGTTAGACAGTGAGGTGGTCTGGAAATGATATATGATTTTTTTTATATGTTTAATATTATTTAAATTATATACGAAAGTGTACGTAAAATATATGTTAGTGTGTAGTAAAATTTATTTAAAAAATGTTATGTATTTCTGAATTCATGATAGGAAAAAATTTGGAGTTTCATTTAAAATGTCAATAAAGAAAATCGATAGACTTGCCACTCTTTTTTTTAAGGTTCTATTACCCAATAGGTAAAACGGGACACTATTACTAGACTTTGCTGTCTGTCCATCTATGATCATGCTGTATCTCATAAATTGTGATAGTTATATATAAATTTTTTAAAGATAATATATTTCTGTTGCTGCTATAACAACAGATAGGAAAAAAACTAATAAAATACATATTTAAGGGAGCTCACATACGAAAACCCTAATTTTTTGCTCGTTATTTATTACGACAACAGGTACACGCCGAAAATAATTATAGAATATTAAATTATTATGTATTAATTATGGAACCCTTCACGCAGGAATCAAATTCGCACTTGACTAGTTTTTTGTATCTTCTGAAAGTGGTGGTTGGTGTTGAGTAAGAAAAACATTCAAACTTTATAATTAAAGGAATTTTACATATTATTTTCTAGAACAAGTATAGGCTGTAATTTGTATTTAAAACGTAATATATTAAACAATAATAGAAATATTCACTTACCTAGACTGTCTATCGGCAAGTGTATTTATAAGTGCAACCAATGCAGTTGCTTGATCAAAAGTTCTACATAATGCAACTAGTGGACCCGCTGGCGGAGTGTCAGATAATGAAGATACTAAATCTGTTAGCTTCGGGTTCACTTTCTGAAACAACAAATTGAAATTTAGTTAAGTTTTTTTTTCCCATCTTGCATTTATTTTCATTTAAATAAACTAACAATATGTATTTTTTTGTTAACTAATACATAATTAATTTTTATATATATGTGACTATTTAATATTCTTTTCCTTTACTTATCACAACTTTTCTTTTGTTATCAATATTTTTGCTATTATTAATTTATATTATAATTTTATCTAAAATTATTATTATTATTATTAATTATTATTAATTATTAATTGTTATTAATTATTATTATTTATTATTAATTTATCTAAAATTATTATTTATATTATTATTATATCTAAAAATATTATAATATAAAAAACTAAAAAATATACATAAATTAACAATCAAATAGTGATACTGTTAAAAAATATATTTACCTCTGTTATAGCATTTACTGGTTCAACTTGAGCTGTTTTAGAAGATATAGGGAGAACATTCAAGGCATCATCCAAAACTAAGCATCTTGGATTATCAGCTAATGAGAGTAAGAAACGCTCATTAAATCTATTAACTACAGTATCATATGCTTCAGTTTTAAACCTAAAAGTAAATAATAAATATACATTAAAATTACTATTTATATTTTATTTGAATTAGATTTAGCTAGCTTTAAGCATAAAAGGACTTTTTTGTATATTATAGTAAAAGAAAAGTACTGTTTTTCCCTTATGATGTTTAATTTAAAGGAAATTATTAACATGATTGTAATATATACCAAATTCTACTAACATAGTTAAATTATTCATAAATAACTCATCTAGTTTCTAGGCATAAATAAAAATATGACATATTATTAAGCCAATATCACTTTAAAAACAAAATAATTATGTTAAAAAATAAATACAAAGGCTACCTTGAATGTACGTCCATAGTAATAGAATGCAATTGCCTCAATGAATCCATGGTCTTCAATAAGAATATAATAAGACCACCTCCTTCCACAGTTTCAATTGTGCGAGCCATCAGATTTGGTGTTAAAGCTTCAAAGTCCTTTAATTAGAAATGTTACAATGAAAATTTTTTTTCCAAAAACACATTTAGCCACATAAAAACTATAAGCTAGTATTGTATCACTTTTACTAAATTCTTTAATTTTATACTTAATAGCAATAAAACTAAAATAGTAGTCACTTATTATTATCAAAATATTACATTATACAACTTACTTGTAAAACACAAACACCATAAGTCTGACCAAGCATGGCATGACTTTCAGAGTAATATCGACCATGTATAGTTGTTGCAACTCTAAATGCATCAAATAGAGATTCTTCTGAGACTTCCAATTTGCCAGCTGCTATTTTTTTGGCTCTTTTACGACCATGACTACAATAAAAATTAAAGTATAATTTAAAGAGCACTCATTTTGAAAAGAAACTGTATATTTTTAAATATCAACTTACTTGCTGATAGCTTCATCTTTGTTTTTATAGCACCATAACACTGTAGGTCGAGCTTTTACAGTCGACTTTACAAGCATGTCATATAATATGGGTACCTAAAGAGGAACATAGTTAATAAGCAACATATTTTGAGAAATATAATTTATTATTACACATTAAATGCTAAAAACAACATACTTGATCTCTGCTTTTGTCCCCAACCAGCAAAAACATTGTACGGTGACCAAGTTTGACTCCATTCTCAATCATAACCCGTATACGGTTATCTATTTTCTTCTTAACCATTTTTTAAAATAAAGTTATACTTTACTTAACAGTAATATTTAGGCAAATATAACCTAAAACCGCATGTTTATCATCAAAATCACACGAATTTGACATTTAATTTTAAGAGAAGTCATTTTGACAAATTAAACAATGATAAAATCCTTTTTACGTAGTAAATGTAAATATAAATCAAAATATATGTAGGTCAACACTTTAACACAAAAATCATAAGTTAAAAAAAATAAATTTTAATTGAATAATTTTGTAATAACAACAACAATAGCAAGCATTTCTAAAAAACTTTACTGAATCAAAAATTCAGATCCAATATTTTTACTTTTACGTCCTACCAGGTTAAATAATAAGAAAACACATGATAAACGAATATAAGTACATAATTAAGTATGTTTTATAATGAATTTTAAGGAATTATGTACATGCCAATCATTATATCAGGTCATAGATAATTCGGGCAGTTATGGTACCTTTTGTTACTACTTCTGATCTAACTATATACTTAGTACTTGTGCACTTTGCTGAGACTATTGTTTGTTAGTCTCTTAGTTTAATTCGCTTTGAGATTCATAACGTAGTCCCAAGTCAACGGACGGATAAAAGAGTTTCAATTACATTAAAAATATATGTTTATCCAGAAGCATGGCTTATAAATAAAAATGATAAAAATATTAAGAGTAATTATTGTTTATGATTTTACAAACTTGTAGTATAAATTAATTAATTGACATAAGCCGAAATAATTATTTATGAATTTCAAACATTCCATATAAAAAATCGGTACTACAAAATAAAGTAATCACAAAATATCCATTATAAATAAATGAGGTCATTTTGGTGAAGTGAAACAACGTTTGAATACAAACACGACTAGTTATAACGTTTGTATTGGTTTCTCACTTAAAAAATAATTATATTTTAATTTTTGTTTACCCGCTCTGGTAAAATAAAACTCGGTGTCAAGTACCGCCACTCAGCATACAATGATTCCACTTCGGATGAATATTTAAAAATTTCCCTTAATAATCAACTAGAAATTATAAACGACAGCTGCTATTTGCAACTATATTCAGTTTTGTTTATAAAAATCTTTTTGTGTTCATACATCAAGTGATAGGTAGTATTTAAAAATGATTCGTCCGCATTTCAATTAAAATAATAATAACGAAAACCGTTATTCAAGTACAGCAACACTGCACGCGTCGCCGCTTCCCTACTATACTGTCAATGTCAAATCTGTCGAAGATTCTAATTCTGGATTATCGGCATTTTTTCCAATTATAACTTTTGAATAACAATCTAAATACTTAATATGTTTTATGTGCTTAAATTGCTTGTAAATAATATTGCTTTATAGTGATTATTACGCTGCTTACCTAAGAAGCAGGTGTGTAAACACCATCATACACAAAAGCGTAAAAATGGCAAAATCTCAAATAAATACAAAGTCTAGAGACTATTTACGTGACAAAGAAATTTTCTTGAAAGAATTGAAACAATTCAATGAAAGCAAAAAGTAAGTAATAAACAATGAAAGTAAATAGTAATTTTGTATATATACATATAATTATTAGTTCAATATTACAAGTTACCAATTTTTAACATTTTTGTTTTCCAGTATCCCATTTAAAATACCGGTGGTGAATGGTATAGACATTGATTTGTATCTCTTATACTCCTTAGTACTACAACGAGGTGGTTTAAGTAAAGTAAGTTAAATATTTGGATTTTATCAAAGACTATTTTTGTGTTGTTTTGTAAACAATATTAAATATATATTTTGTTTCATGAATGATTAATTTAAAGTGAAATGTAATAAAGAATTCAAATATATAAAGAAATCAAGAACATTATTAAATTTATTATTTATATACAATCTCTATAATTTTAGGTAAATCAAAATGATACTTGGGAATCTTTTTTACGGCAGCTGAGACTTCCACATCCTTGTGTTAATGGATCGACACTTTTGAGAAGAATATATGGAACTTATTTAGAAAAGTAACTTAAATAGTACTTAATAAGTAAACTTAGTATATCATTAGATATATATTATGTATGAATATATAGTATAGTATAAAAGCGTGTGTGTGTGTACAATTGCCAAAGGTGAAACATTTAAAAACCAAATACAACTTAATTTTTAGTTTAATGACAAACTAATTTCGAAATCTATAATTAAAATAATTAGTATTGAAAATTAATACAAATAATAAATTTTAATTATTTCATTTATAACTTACAATATTTACATTATTTGGTGCAAATTTCTATTGGTGTTGTTGTGGCCAAGGCATTATGACAACTACAATATGTGATATAAGTTTGAGATTTAACATTTTCTAAATAACTCTTAAAATTACCATCTATGGTCATTCCTGAATTTGTAAATTGTGTATTGTCCATCTTACTCTTTCTAATTATAGTCTCTTTTGTATTCACTTTCCATCGCACTCTCCTTCTTCTTGGACAATAACACATTTTCATGTCACTAATTGTTTCTCACTTCAAAAAGTGATTACAATATTGAACGCTCACTGCTGGAACAGTGATTGTGTATTACATAGAGGAAAATATATTTTTTTTGTATTAGGTGTGCTTACTATTTTCTTAGCCAAAATAATTGTAGCCTGTTATATTGGAGCATAATCAAGATTTTGGATGCTAATATATCATAGAACTAGCTTCAATATTTTATAAATGTGAATATGCATTGTAAATATAATAAATTAAACTTATGTACTTTTATTTAGGACACACTCAATTGCAATATAATTATGGCTTTTTATAGTCAGTTTTCAGCAATATCAAAAGTAACAGAAATTTTGAAATTATCGTATATCGTATCGTATCGTTAGCCAATCGCAGTCCACTGCTGGACATAGGCCTCCCCAAGTTTGCGCCAAACATCCCGGTCCTCCGCAACCCTCATCCAGCCTTTGAAATTATAAAGCCTCTTATAAATGATGCAATATATGTGAAGTGTAAAACATTGTGCCTTTTTTTATACTATAGATATGAAAGAGCAAAAGGACCACCAGGCAGAGACGATGATAATGATATGGATGATGATCCTAGACGTGGTAGAGGTGGTGGTATGCCCCGTATTAGCTTTGGCAGTGGTACTTACATATCAGGTAAATTATATATTAGAAAATCCAAGCAAAAATGAAACTTATAATAAACCCAAGCATGTTTGCTGATAAAGCCTTTGGTCTTCTACAGATTGGATAGGGCACTGTAGTGTTATTTCAAGTTTTCCAATTTCTAATGTTAAAGTGACAAGATTTAAAATATCAGTTCACTCACACCTGTATAAAGAACTTGATGATCTTCAAACTGCTAAATATTTTTTTGATTTTTGGCTAAGAATACTTAGTTAAATTTCAAACAAAAATCTCTATGCAAATAAGTTATCCATTTGGAAGTTAAAATGCCACAGACAGACATACAGATTGACACATCAAACTTGTAACATATTTTTCTTGTGTATAAATAATTAATTTTTATTGTTATTTACTATTATGCTAGGAAATGTGCAGTATGAATATTATATAGTTAGTCATATTTCTCATTTATAAATTGATTAGCTTATCTATTATTATTATTATAATGCTTAAAGCAAATTTTTATGACATTTGCTATTTTTCCAATTAAATTTATTTGTAATGTAGAATGTACATTGTTCCTTCTAATATGATAGAGTAATTGAATATAAAATTCTTTAAGTAAGAATTAAATGGATGAGTATCATAAAGTACAATAATTCTAAAAATTTATTTTTTGAATTTTGTAATACCCATGTTTAATTTTAGCATCTGGTGAACAACTTCGTACAGGCAATCGTGTTGCTGGTCCATCTGAACGTCTCACCCTATCGCTCCTCTCACCAATGCCCAATGAACAGGATTTTGCTGTAAATGTATGTACAGTGCTTGCAGCAGACCATTCTAACCGTCTGCCGTTGAGTACTACACCTCATATATTGGATTTTTTGTTAGCACATGCTGGGGTGTATAATCATTGTAAGTGTATTGAATTTATTATTATTTTTCTATTTGTTAGTTTGTGATAATGAAAAATTTTGATGTTAATATATTTCTTTTTATATATGAAAATTAAAAATATCATCAGCTTAGTGTATAAAAATAGTAATAATAAAGTAATAGTAGTGTGATACAAATTTTTTATACCATTCCATAACAGTTAACATAAAAAAGATTAATTGTGGCCAATTTAATATTTTTCTTAGAATAGTTATTCTATCAATAAGAAATCTTTTAATGGGATCTTTTAGTGGAATCTTTTAGTGGGATCTTTTAATAGAATCTTTTAGTTTTGTGCCAGTTCGTTAATAAAGTAGCTTCATGAAGAATTTAATGTCAAAACAGTCGCATTTTCCGCTTTCCACCCGAATTCGAAATGGAACGCACGCCGCGTTTTGTTTTAACTCAGCGGAGCAATTAAAATAATTTCCATGTAATATTCTATATATAACTTTTTAAACAGCAAGTCTACGAGACACAATAGGCCGTTCCTACTACGAAGCTCGAGGTCGTTATCCTCACGAGTTCTGGCAGCTCCGAGCTGGTGGTGGAGGTGCCAAGGAGTTAGCAGATGAAACTAAGTTCATGAACCCTGGACTGGAACAGCCTGAGCTCATGGTGCAGGCTCTAGCTGCACATAATACATTGACAGATTGTTTGATGCAAGGAGACGAGAGTGAAGAGATGGTGGAAAAGGTTTTGGAAGATGTAAGTCCGCGTTTTTTATTTTAATTTAATGTCCGAGCTTGTGGTTGCGAACGAGTTCGTGGTATCTGGATTGGAATATCCTCTACTGGTGGTGCAAAAAACCCACACACACACACACACAATTTCTAATTACCATATGAATGACATATCATATATTTTACATATTTAATGTGCCTGATACTTATTTAATTTCTTTTCCTCTTATATTTACCAGGATATCCTCGAAGACTGGGTGACGGAACCATCAGAAGAGGACCAGCTCTTTGCTCCAGAGTTAAGCGGAGGTGCCAGCTGCGTGTACACACAAAGAGTTTTGCAAATAGCTTCCATTGTACGATCGCTTTCATTCCACGAGGAAAATGTACAGTATTTAGCAAGAAGTACCACGCTTATAAGGTAAGAGAGAGGTTCGCATAGCAGAGTGGATAGTAGAATTTATTTCGATTCTTTCTCTTGGGTATCGAACCTACGGGCCTAGTGAACCTTTAAACGTCAGTCCACTACGGTCATATCGTAAATGCATTATACGTCGCTTGAATGCATTATATAAATGAGAAAGGCAAAATTAAAGCAGGTTTATTTTTATTCTGGTATGATGTGGATTGTTCTTTGAAATTTTTACTTTGTGGTAAAGTTTAAAAGATGCCAAATAAAATTCTCAATTATGGGCTATTCAAAAATTACGTCCCATAAATTTTATAATTCTTTTGACCCCTCCTTCCTTGTCACAGCTGGTCACATTTCTGAGACCACCGTTGACACTATTTTTAAAGTGTTATTTCACACTTAAGATTAGAAAACATTTTTGAAAAAAACGTATAAAAATTTGATCACAGTGCAATTCGAACCGCGCCTCTTTGAAACCGCCTAAACGCTCTGGCCGCTAAGCCATGCGTAGTACTGTCGGCTGTATTGGAAATTTTTATACGTTCGTTACAACTTATTTAAGTTGTTAGCATCTCTGTAGAGAGATTTTTACAAATTTCTACTACTTCAAGATTATTAGGAAATAATCGTTTAACAAGAAAGATTGCTATTTTATTTCAATTTTTGCAATGTTTAAAGTGTTATTCCAAACCTAGGATTAGAAAACATTTTTGAAAAAACGTATAAAACGTACAAGTTACACTTGTTGTTTGTTTTTTATTTAATTAATATAAATTGTTTTTTTTTCAGATTTCTTCTTTTATGCGCCAATTGCTGGGTCGGCACGTTACGGCAAAGCGGATTGGATACGCTTGGGAATGTGTCCACCGAACTTATTATCAAGGTAATATATTGTAAGAATAGCTGTGCCCCCGACCTTGTTCGCGTGGAATTTAATATTTCTAGATCTTTTTTCATAATTCTAATTTAAAAATAGCTTCAGTTACTCCTTATTATATCATTTATTTGCCGGTGAAAACTTCGACCAAATCGGTTTCTTCATCCCGAATATTCGTCAGCCGGAACAAGTACACAAGCGTATATTGTAAATAATGTTATGTTGGTATATGTAGTGTTAAAAAAATAATTTAGTTTTTTTCATATGTTTTTTTAATATTTTTCTCAGTATAACTGTGTAAATTACAATAACATTTTTAAAAATATTTCAAAAATAGTATCTTTTCTTACCCATAAACCTTGGATTGAAGATACTGTTTTGAATTCTGTTACGGCCAATTTTTTATTCTTTTTTAAAACACTATGACATTTTGTCAAAATATAATTTTGAATATTTTTTAATAGTAATATAATGTATTCCTTTTAGGATCCAGCCACATGTCTAATATCACGCCATGTGTTATCAACTATACAGTCAGCGTTAGTGTCTCCGGACCGAGCTCGTGTACTCGCGGCCTTGGAATTACTTAATAAGTTGGCGCAAAATGAGGCTAATGAAGACGCTTTATTGAAAGCTCTTGATCCTAAGGTATGTGTGGAATTTATTTTGTTGTTATTGGTTCAATTATCAAAATAAAACATAATAAACTTATGACTTATGATAACTTTTTGATAATGATCGTAAAAAAATTGATCGTAAAAAAATTTATTAAACATATTCCTCATATGTTTAATAATTTTTTTTACGAGATATTAGAGATTGTACTGAAACTTGCTATAATTGAAGCAATGTAAATAGTTAGAACTTAAAAGGGTTTGGATGAGAAGTTGATTAGTTTTATTATAAAAAGTCAATGTCACGATAGAGACATGTCACGACAAAGATGAGTTCGGCTTTGTCACAAAGTGCACTAACGAGTATATGGTAAAGTGTAAAGTAAGGCGTGGTGGGCGGCAGGTGTACAGCGACGTGTGCGCGCTGCTGACGCTGCGCGACATCATGGCGCTGGTGAGCGCGCTGGAGTGCGTGTACGCGCTCACGGCGCTGGGCGACCGCGCCTGCGAGGCGGCGGCGCGCGCGCCCGGCCTGCTGCACACGCTCGTGTCGCTCGTCACCGTCGAGGTAGTTTTACCTGTACACGTGTGTGTTTTTTGCACACGAACGAATATTTTAAATTTGAATATTCGTGTGTTACGTATATGCAAATTTCGTTTTTTTTGTGACGTTATGTTGGCACTCGTGTCTCGGAAGCATTCTCAGAACACAAATAAACGTTCCTTCGGCTCCAGATAGAATCTCCGCATTCTACAGTGAACATTCGGAATGCATCCGTGTACCTAATTTTGTTTTTCGCACAAATTGTGATAAATGGTTCTTTGATCCATTGTTTTCTATAGGTAAAAATCGAGGACGAGCCAAAACACGTGCAATTAAAACAGCCGTCAACAATTAACTGAACATATAAAATGCCCGATCTTGTTGTAACAACGTATGCTACGTTGTGCACAAAATAACCGAAATTCGAATATACGTAACCTGCGAAAATTCGAAATTCACAATACTTTTTTAACACACCTCGTATATAAACATAAGAAAATAAATTTTTTTAGTTACTTAAATTTTTAATTTTTTTAAAATATGTGGTATGTTACAAATATCTCAATTTTAGGAATTTCGAACTTAAAAAAAGTACTGGTATACTACAAGCAAGTAAGTGACGTGGGTATATTAAAGTGACGTGGTCGACAGGCACAGAGCTACGGGCCGCGCGCGTGCATCCTGATGCGCGTGGTGGAGACGGTGAGCGGGCCCGGCGCGCTGGCGGCCGCGCACGACGAGCGGCCCGCGCCGCCGCAGACACAGGTCAATGTCGTTATTGTTAAATTATCCAAATAAAATGCATTTTGTTTCTTGCAAATAATACTAACAAAAAAGCTGTTTCAAGCTCTATCTGGAGACTCTTTGTTGCCCGTGTTCCGCTCTAAATCGAGATATCTGATAAGTGGCAAAATCAATGCGTTTTATCTACTGGAGCGGAGAAATGAAAATAAATTTTATATACAATTTTTCCCTCTAATGGAAATCGAACCCATAACCAATTACGTTTACAGTCAGACCCTGTCCCACTGTACCGTGATTATTTTATTGTAATTATTTATGTACATACTATGTAATTTCGTTTTTCTGTGAATGCATTCATGGTGTACAAACCGTTTTATCAGTCTGCCTTCTTTATCTTTTGCTTTCATTTAACAATAGCTATATGGTATAAATACAAATAATTGCAATTCCACTAATATTCCAGCCTCAACCACTTCAACCAGCTAAGGTGGAAGCTCAAGCGTCTCCGAGTCCAGCACCAGCGCCGATGACGTCGTTACAGCAGTCGCACTTACAACAACGCACTGTACAAGTAAACTAGTTTAATATATAAATCAGTTGAATAAATAACATTTACATCTAATTTGATGTGTATGCTTATAATATTAAAAAAAAACCGCTTGTTTTGGCTCTATACTATGGTACGGCTGGATCGATTTTGAGAGGACCTTAAGTGGAAAATAGCTTGATAATGTTAATTTTATTTATGTTAATTTTATTATACATTTATAAAAATACAGAGATGTTAATTTCTATGACAAGAAAAGTCGTTGGCTCAGCTAGTGTAAAAATTAAATTAAAATAAACAGTTTTCGTTATAACAATATTCAGATTAGATGGTCAGGGAGAACTTAGTGTTAAGACAATGCTGTTTCTCATCCCCTATTCGGCTTTGTCTTACCAGAGCGGAGAAATTAAAATAAATTAAACATAATCTCCCTTATGGGAATCAAATCTAATAGTAATCGCGTTTACAGTCAGAAGTTTGTACCGTCAGCTTCTTAAATAGAAATTAAATATTTATTTAATAAGAGTTGAGGCGTGTCGAAGAAAATGTAAAATGTTTAATAAGGAAGATAGTGCAGAAAATGTGATTTTTTTCTGTCTGTACGTAATGCACGTGTGTGTCGGCCAGGAGAACGAGCACTTCGCGCAAGCGTGGCTGCGCGCCACGTACGAGCCGCTGCCGGGCGGCGACAACAGCGCGTGCGACGCCGCCGACCTGTACCGCCAGTACGTGGGCTGCTGCGCCAAGCTGGGCCGCAAGGGCGTGCTGGGCGCCGCGCACCTGCCGCGCCTCGTCAGGTCAGGGGCCGCGCAGGCGTGATGGAACTAATTGTTCATCTCAATTATTTGAACAGTGACATTGAATTCAATTATTATAATTTATTTGATGTTATAATAATCGAATCTGCGATTGTGTCGCGTTTATATATGAATATTTTTTTTATATTAAGCACATTTCATATTTTATACATCCTAATTTGAATAGTTCGACAACGTAAAGAACATATTGTAAAGACATCTGGTTTGATATTAGATTATATTTATGTTTATAGAGATATAATTGTTATTGTTGATTGCTTTCTATTCTATTCAGTTTAAATGTCATAGTAAATTATAAATTACATCATGTTCCAATATTATGAAAATTATTTTACACATGATTTCGATATTTTTTACGTCTATATATAACGTCATTCAAAATTCAAATATTTTATTTACTAACTAAACAAAATATTTTTTGTAGCTTCACATTTTTATCACACAGGGTAGGTAGGAAGTACCTAGTGTTAAGATACTGCGTTATATTTTCCACCAAATTCGAAGCATTGTTAAGCGACGGAACTTAACACCGCGCTTGTACCTACACGAGCGAGGAAGTGAAAATAATTTAAATATAATCACTACCCCTAATGGAAATGGAACCCACATCTGATCGCGTTTACAGTCACACGCTGTCCCTTTGCGCCACGATATCTGCTTTTATTACAAACAACATATAAATATTTTAAATTTATTGTATAAAGACATATTTGCCTCAACAGAACGGTGTTCGGTGGTACAGTGGGACCCAACACCATAACAAACGCCTCGGGCGAATCTCAACACGTGTATATCGGTATACGGGCGAAGAACATGCCCAACAGAAGTAATCCACCTGTTGGTATGTATATTTTCTTTACTATTCATATTATCTCTGTTTATAGTAGTGTCAAGTCACTACGATCTTCTTGTGCCTAGATAGGGAGACATAAAATATATATTTTTTTAACTTCACGCTTTTTATCCCGCATATCAGGGTAGACAGAAAGTATGTAGTGTCAAGACACTCCGTACTTGGTTTTCCACGGAATTCATGACATTAAGTGTTGAGTGGTGGAACTCAAAACGTGGATTATTTTATATATTTAAAATATTTTTTTTTAATTTCAGGTCCATCATCGCCGATACTGAAAGCGCAGTTGACGAACAAACCAACTGTGGTCGAACAGAAACCTGTTGTTGTTACGCAAACCGCGGTAGTGTATTGTTTTAAATTAATTTTCTACTAACATCTTACTGCAACTTTGTTGTTAATGGTTGATTTTAAAATTTTGAATTTTAATGTAGGTTAAAACGTTTAGCTAAAAATGAAGAAATAAGAAGCTAGATAGAACCTAGACACTTCATTATCCACTATCAGCTTTAATATAAGGCAATGCGTGCTGAGTGGCGGGACTCAACACCGCGGTTTCTCTTACCAATGAAAATAATTTTACATTCGTTATAATTATTTTTCCGAGTAGTTATCGAATACAAAAGCCCATATTAAATAAATAATTTATTTATATATATATATATATATATATATTTATTTATATATATATCCAGGTTCAACAGACCCAGCCGCACCCCCACTTGTCGCAGGCCCTCGAACCCGTGACCATTGGCGTTAACAACACGTCCCTTATAAAACATTTGCTCGCCCACAAAGTAAGCCCGCCGCAAGTACAAGTAAGTTGCTAACTAACACTACTAACTTGTATTTAGTTTTAGGTTTTACATTTTGTTATAGTAAAAGTTTTATTGCAGTTATGGATAGTCAATTTTAATTTAAATAAATAATAAAAAAAAAACAGTTTTTTCTTACATATAATGTTTATTATAATAATTTTTGTTGAACACCATTGTTAATTATCGTCTTTTAAGTTCCCAGTGAACTGTCAGATGAGCGTATTTTTTAGTAGGCACTAGCAGATGTCCTGTTTTAATTATGAAATAGTTAACATTTATTTTATATTGTTTGTTGATTAAATGATTTTTAAACAATTCTGTCAATTATTGTCTCAAAGTTCACAATGAACTGTTATGTTATGGGGAAAATTTGAATATTGATTTCTTGTGAGATTTTTTCATGTTTCTTCATTTTTTTTATTTAGTATCAAATGCTCTATTTTAATTATGAATTAAATAATTTAAATTTTAGTAGTTTTCAAGGATAGGAGTTATTTTAAAATAGTGTTTAATTTTTCTTTTTTTTCTTTTTGATACATAACGTTATTAGTTTGCTAGGTCTAATGAGCAAAATTCGATATTTATTTTTTCTGTTATTTTTTACTGGGAATTTTCAGGTTTTTTTAAATTTTGTAGCAGATATTCGATCTTAGTTTAGACAACAAATTCCGACTTTGGTCTTTTAAAAAAAGGAACAGTTATTTTAAATCAGTGTTTAACTCATTTTTTATATACAAAACGTAAGTTCACCTAATTTTATACATTTGAAAAAGTTCTCTTTTTCTTTAAGAATGTCGTGTAAAATATTTAGGAATTCAATAAAAGTAAATACTTAAAATTGTTAAAGTTCTTGAGTTATGGCGTGACAAAGGGATATCGGTATTAAGTTTTATAAATCTATATACATATATTTTAATATACATATGATATCTAATGATAGATTATAGTTGATGTTTTTGTCCGTTGGTTTTAAGTATTGTAATGCGTTAATTAGAATAAATAGTAATTTGTATACAGTATTTTATTATTTATCACTAGTGTCTAGTTAGTTATTTTCTCTTAGTAAGATATTATTTTAATCTTTTTTAGTGTTATGATTTTTTTTAAAAATAATCATTATTATAAATCAATATTCAGGAAGGTGTCCAAATGTAGTTAATATCCAAACGAGTTATTCAAGTTTTTGGTAAAACAATTTACATTATTTTTGTATGAAAAATAACAGAATGCATGAATTAAATTTGATTACATTGTATATGTACATATACAATATCAGTAGAAGCATGTCAAAATAATGTACAACTAACATTTGAATAGTTTTATTATTTGGCATGCGTTTAATTTTTTGTTTTTTAGCTTTCGTAAGCATGAAAAAATATAAGTAAAAAAATTATAATAATGCAAATAATTACCAATGTATAACAAGAAGGTGTGTCGACATTTTATACTGTAATAAAAATTTTTTTGTTATTTGGAATGCAATGAATCATAATTTTCATTGAGTTGACTAAATATTAGTGTTTTTTTTTTGTATTTTATAAAAAAAATAAATGCATTATCATATTCCTATGTGAATAGAGAAATAAATTTATATTTTATAACTTATTATTATTTTATAATTAATTTTTATCATCAACAATGAACAGGTTGCGCAAAGACAACAAAATCAACAAAGAGCTGGAACGCTTGTTGTGCAACAGAATTCTAATACAGTAAGTTCTTTCTTTTATTAAATTAAAAAACATATTTTTATTATTTTTTTTTGTTTCCGTGTCTTATGAAGCTACCTTTATTTTCATAGTTTAAATGACGCTATTTTAAACGTATTAATCGCGTATATTTTGATATTTGAAAACATATTTTTTGTAAACCCGACATTCGAACACTACAGTAGACCATGAACGCCGTTTATCCCTTTAATATAGTTTCAAGTAAAATGTGCAAATATTGCTAAAATTAAAGATCTTCTATTTTTTATTTGTACAGTATATTGTATCGTACCTTTGGAATTAAAGTGACTCTACTCTTAATTTATGTAATTTGATATAATTCTATATTGAAATATTTTATTTGAATATAAAATAGTCATTTTCAAAAAAAAAAAAAAGTTGAGAACTTTAATTCTTAATTTGCGATATATAGTATTATTTTATTAACCTCATTTTTATAACTTTCACTCGTAAGTCGTGTCTATCTCTCTATCTATCTATCTATCTATAAATAATATATCTAAGAAAATGCTGTTATTACCCAATTCTAGTAGTCTGATTTACTTGAAAATGTAGAAAGTTAGATTTAATCGTTTTTATTTGTTAATATTATTTGATTTATTGTATAGTATTACAATATATTTATGGAATAAATCTGATGTCCTCACAAAAACGACCAAAATAACGATTATATAATTGTGAGGGTGTTCTTTTTTAAATGAATTTATTGTTAAATTAATTGTTGCAAATTGTTGTACCATTCCTGCAAAGTAGACGATACTGATATTTTTCTATAAGAAAAACATATTTATTGATGGTACTAAAAGTGCTTATGTAATCTTAATTTTCAAACACTATTTTACCTCAACATAAACTGAATCAGAATCAGAATATATATATATATATATATATATATATATATATATATATATATATATATATATATATATATTTGTATTATATATATATACATGATGATATTTTTAAATTTATTTTTTAGAATATGGAAGTAGATCCTGAGGCGTTAATTAAGTGCACTACAATTATACCGGGCGGTGTCAGTAATACGACGACTGGTGATAAGGTATGGATTATTTTTTAAAATAGTTTTTTATATAAATAATTTTTATAAATGCTAACTGAAAATTAATTAAGTGATGATTTATAATATCTGATGATAGCTTGTTAAAATTGAGTTTAAATAATTTTTCTTAGTTACAGTTACTAAAATATTTAAATAATGTTGGATTAATAATTTTAAATTTATTATATTTTAACGCAGAAATATATTTTTTTTAATTCCAAAATTGTATTTTTTTACAGCTGATAATCAATGCGAATGATGATGTCATAGGTAAGTAATTATTTTTTAGCTTCACGCTTTTATCCCGCATAGCAGAGTAGGCAGAAAGTACCACACTCCGTACTTCGTTTTCCACTGAATTGCGTTGTGTGTTGAGTGGTGGAACTCAACGCAGCTCTTTGTCTTTACCAGAGCGAGGTACTATAAATTAATTTGAACTTTTAAAGTGACAGAAATATTTGATGTTTTTTTTAAATATCGTATATGTATGTTATTTCTTAATTTGTAGTGCCCAAAGAGGAACCGGTACAGATTCAAATAGACGAACAAGCGCAGTTGACTATTGTAAGTAATTAAAAAAACCTGTTGTATTTGTATTTTATTTATTATTTAAATAATTTAATTTTATTATTATTATATTTTTGCTTGTACTCTTAAATAATTATATTTCTCACAGAAAACAGCACAGAACAAAATGCTCGCCGATCTTCTAGAAAAGAAATCTAACCCGCCAGTCCAAGTAGTGCAAATGGGGCAACAAATTAGTGCACCCACCATACAAATAACTGAAACAGGACAAATTGTACAAGTCAAAGCTGAAAATAATCCATTAATACAAATAAACCCGGAAAGCGTTCCTGCAGCGCCATTTTTCCAAATTAAAAACGAACATGGCCAATTAATACAGATTAAAAATGAACAAGGACAGATAATACAATTGAAAAGTGATCAACTGCAAGGTGTCATTCAGTTAAAGAACGACCAAGGTCAAATGATACAGATAAAAAGTGACCAAAATATACCACAGATTATCCAGCCAACTGTTATACAGAGTGTTAAAGATAAAGAACAAATTGTGGAGACGGTAGTGACTGATCACTCTTATACGGAACCGCCAGCTAAGAAAGTGAAACTTGAAGAGAAATCTGAGGTATGTTTGTATAAGGATTAGAGTGTTGTAATTTTTTTTAAATCTAAATTTTATTTGGCGTTAAAAATGTTCTGTCATTTTTTGCTGTGGTCGACTTGTTTTTGTCTCATTTTAACATAATTGTAAATTAATAGACATTAAGACAAAGTTATCATTTGCTCGGTTTCTTTCTGATATGCCTTTAAAGAAATATATATAATATCGACGTATATATATATATATATATATATATATATATATATATATATATATATATATATATATATATATATATACGTCGATATTATATGACAATAAAAATTGTCATATTCTGTAAAAGAAATAAAAGTTTAATATCATCTATTCAATATAATATTAAAATAATTTTTAAAAATCAGAGTAATTCCCCACAAGAGAGCGTGTCTAAAACGGCTGCCAATCTGTACGCGGCTCTCGCTGCGTCCGCTCTGGAGGATGAGGATGATTTGGTAAGTTCTATCTTTTATCAGAGCTACTGACATTATGTGTGACTTATATTATTTTAATGTATTACATTTTTTTTAACTTACTGACTTTTAACTGACATCTTTTGTGGAGTTATTAAAGATAACTTATATATATTATGTCATTTCATTTGCTATATTGTTGTTAACATACTATATTGTTGTGCTTTTTTGTTTATGGTTAAATTACTAATTTGTATCTGTAATTTATCGTTAATTCTTAACACTCTATATAATACTTAGAAATACTAATCCTACGTCTATGATTTATATTATTTTATTATCTTATTAAATGATTGCCATTACTTTTGTAAATTTTTTTGTAATTTTTTTTGTATATTTTTTTAACCCACTGACTTTTTAACTCTCACCTTTTGTGAAATTGTTAAAGATAACTTTATAATAAATATTCTCTTTCACGTATAATGTGTAATTAATTTTATGTTCATATGTTTTTACTTAAACGTAAACGTACTTAAAAGTAAATTGATATTTTTAATTTTTATTTTAACTACATAATGTCAGTAGCTCATTTATTTTAAAACACATTGAACGGAAGTATTACGTTAAAATTAGTAATTTATTAAATTTTTCCATGTCTGTGCCTAAAGCGACCTCGTGGGATTATTTTGACTGGAACATTGACTACTAAGGTTTTCTTGTATTTATATAAAAATATCTTAATTAAGAAATTCAATATTGTATATATATGTATGTATTTTATACTTTTATAGTACAATATATATATATAAAAATATTCTATTTACATATAATTAAATAAATATATTCTTGTTGTAGATTATAAAGCCTTATTTATATAATGTGTTTAGTGGAAATTTCTTATATGAAATTTAAATTCTAACAAGATTTGAACCCATATTATCTATTAAACATGTCCATGTGTCGTATAGCTGTTATAGATTTAATATAATTTTCTTTTTAATGCTGGATTTTAATTATTACAAATTACATATTTGAGTTTGTAAATACTTTTAAATATTTAAAATAATATTATAATAATTTTTATTCTACCTATTAAAAAAAAACATGTGAAAATTTAAGAAGCCCTTAATCAAATAATATTTATTATTTTTAAACTTTTATAGCTACCGCCTAAACAAGAAACGGTTGAAGTTATGCCATCTTCAGTTTTGGTATCTGGCGCGAATGAAAATCAATCAGTCATCATACAAGAACCTATTTTACAGGTAAAGACATTTCTTATGATTTTTTGTAATGTTTAATAGATATGTATATTAAATTAAATAATTTTAAAACAATAACTTACATTTTTTAATATTTTTGATGTTTTTTTTAATATTTTTAACAAAATGCAATGTTAAAAAACGAGTAATATCAAAATATGTTTTTATTAAATATATAATGTATTTTAAAATCGATTTATTTTTAACATCTTATGTTTCGTTTTCTTTCTTCTATGAAAAGAATTTAGTTTATAAAGTTTAAAATATTAAAAAAGAAACATTTTATTTATTACAAAATTTCTAAATTTCCTTATTTGAAATATTATCGTTTCAGGTCCAGCAACCGACGCTTCAGGTACAACAACCTACGTTGCAAGTACAACAGCCAATACAAATGCAGGCTTCTACTATACAGGTATATAAGCAATAACTTCAATATAGTTATTAAGTTCATCTTTTTCAGTCTGACACTTTATTTGCATATCAAAGTAGACTAAAAGAATTTAGTGTCAAGACCGTTCTGAGCTTTCCGCTCAATTTTAGGATATGGCGTATCGATTGCGATTAAATTCCATGCTTTGTCTTATTAGAATAGGGTAATAAAACAAAGTTTATATATCATTATATCTATAACCATTGTGTTTATAGTCGGACTCTGTGATACTGTGCCTTGTCGGCCTCGTGTTTCTTAAGTTATAATGTTTTTAGTTCATACCAAAATATATTCTATCTACGATATTTAAAAGAGAATTATATGAAACGAAAACGAGTAATTTAATCAGAAACTCTTTAAAGCGGACGCAAATTGCATTACAACATTTTCTGATATTGTATGAATGTTTTAAATATAGAGGATATTATTCCATTATATGTAATGTTTTGTACGGAAAGGCCGGTCATGGCGCAATGGGATAGCGTCTTGACTAAACGTGATCGGTTGTGGGTTCGATTTCCCCTCACCATTCCATTCCATCACTCAATACGCATTGTTTCGATTTCGGTGGAAAGTGGAGTACGGGGTGTCTTGACACTAGACACTTTCTGTCCGCTCTGTTATGCGAAATAGAAGTGTGAAGGTAAAAAAACATATATAATTTGACATTTTATTTAAATATTTAGGTACAGCAACCATTGCAAGTCCAACAACCGATGCTACAAGTCCAACCGATGGACGTGCAGAATATTATAGCGTCACAAGCGGGACAGATTATATTACAAGGTAAGTTAAAGAAAAAAGGTATACTGTAGCAATTGCTTATATTTTTTTTTATAAAGTTTTGTTTACATGTGATCATATAAGTCTAGAAAGTGTACGAAAAGGAATTATTTATCAGAATAAGACGAAAGATATAAAAAGTAATTTTAAGGAATTGAGGCCGGTCATTGCGCAGTAGGACAGTGTCCGACTGTAAACGGGGGGGTTTGTGGGTTCAAACTCATTCGGGGGAGTGATTATATTTAAAAATTATTACCACTGCCTCACTTTGGTAAGACAGAGTGCGGTGTCGAGTTCCACCACTCAACACGGAATGTTATGATTCAGTGAAAAACGAAGTACAAGCAGTGTCTTTCTGTCTACCCTGCTATGCGGGATAAAAAGCGTGAAGCTAAAAAAAATGATTTTGTGTAATTTTTTGCGATAAAAATCAAATTATGAGCTATTTTTATCAATACATAACATGAATGATTATTTATGTACTTACTATTTTTTTTCTTAGTATGTCAGCTTTTGTTTTTTTTCTAGAAAAGCCAGTGACGTCACAGACTACACAATTTGTTCAACAACCAATGCAAATAATCGCAACGCCTAGTACTTCACAAGGTATTGTAGTAAACTTAAATCTACGTAAATATTGTTTACAATATTTCACTTAGTACTTGTTCTCTTTGCCTATATTTTTTTTTGTAAATTTTTGTTTTAAATTAAAAAAATAAATCTTATATCACTATATAATATACAATGGATAATATTTATCATTTTTTTCTAAATTTGTTTTTATCAATATACTTTCTTTGATATTTGTTTGACTCATGTTTATCATGAAATTAAAGCAAAAAAATATGATTTGCCAGGTTTAAGTTACATAGCGCAGAATATACCCGGCAATATGATGCAGAAAACTATTATTATAGTACAAGGACCTACTGGAGGTGGTCCATTAACACTTACTGTAAGTATTGTTACTTGGTTTTAAATTATTTTTGTATATATAAGCTAACATTATTACAGTTTAAAAACATGTTTAATTTATAGTGTTGTAATTATTAGTTTGGTATAAAAATAATATATTTTTTATATTAAAATATACTATTTAAAAAGGTTAACAACCCCGCCGGTCTCGACGAGGCGACGTTAAACAGCCTCATAGCGCAAGCTACAGAAGCGATAACCCAACAACAAATTATACAGGTCATAGCTTAGTCTGGCTTAGACTAGTCTAACTAACTTAGCACTTAGCCTTTATTAACACTCACTTAGCCTTTACTGGCGCTCACTTATTCATTGGTATTTTCTCTGCCTATAAACTTTGTTTCATCTTATTAATGGCTAAGCTATTTTTTTGTCAATTGTGTTTGTTTTTATAATTACATTTTTTTTATTGATTTCAAGTCCATTAATTTATGACATTTTTTGTTAATTTTTTTTTTGTTAAAATGTGTATAATCCTTTCCTTCGTAGCTGCTTTAAGTTAAAATGATGTTATTAGTATTTTTCCCTACTAAAAGTTTTAGAACTGAGTGATTTATCACTAAGTACAGTTACATATAAATTAGATGAGGGTAAGCAAAAAATCATCAAATAATGCTTTTTAATTTTCTTTCTTTTGGCTTCTTAAATGGGTTTGGTTATTAAATATGATTTTATGTTCTCATTTAGAATATTCATTACGCTTATTTTAACATTATCTAGTTCTTAAGTATCATATAATAATTACATAATTATTATTTTTTTAAAAAGGTTAATACTATAATTGTTTAAAAGGTAATTTTTTAATCAAATTTTGTGGTTTTATATAATTTTATAAAACCAAAAACGTGTAGATAAGTTATATATATATGTACTTTTATATATGGTAGGTATGCCAATATATTGATGTACATATTATATTGTGGTTTTAATTTTTTTTTGTTATTAATAGCCTGTTGTGATATTTATTTAAATAAATAAATAAATAATAATATGCACTTATTCCTTTCTAAACATTTTTTTCCTAGTAATATTTAAAATATAATTTATTAAATAGAATGCACAATATGTTCATATAAAATTAGTTTCTTTGTGTCCACAAAAAATAACAACCTTGCACCTTTCAATCTTTGCAACCTTTCTATTTAGGTCTGGTAAATCATTATCATATTGCATAAAGCTTTTTAGGGACAAATTTAAATAAAATAAATGATATAATTTTGTGGTGTTTTGTTACTAATAATTAAAGATATTGCTTACATTTTCACTGTTATATGTTTATTATTAATTATTTCAAAAACTCGCTTAAATATAAATATAGAACTTAGTTCCAAGTAGCCGACAATAATTACATTCAAGTGAGTGATAAATAAATAAGGAAAAATTAGGTACGGATCCAGTCTGTAGTGTAATGAAATATTTGACGCTTATATCGTCGGTCGTTAAGGTTGATAGATTGATTATTTTTTTTAATAATGTTTATATAATAATTTATAACATTATATCCCAATTCCTATCACACAGAATTCGGGAGTGATACAATCAACACAAAGAGTGATAGTGAGTCAGCCGACTCTAGTGTCCACGTCACAGCCAATAGCCGTTGTTAAAACAACAATAACACAGGTGTTACATGGTTTTTGCACGGCTTTCGATATTTTTTGCATGGATATATGTAATTTAGTTTATTATTTATATGTTAATAATAGATTTTGATATATTAATATCGAGTGTGTATGAAAAAAATAAATAAATGGTAGAAATATTGTATTTTGGGACAAAAATGAGTAAAGTTCAGTGATTTTTTTGTATATTAAAGGTTTAGTTTTTGTTAGTTAGTTGTTTGTTAGTGTTATATGTTTTTAGAAACACTTTTTTATATTATGATTGTTTATTTCATTCGTATCTTTTGAAAAGTCACTTTTGTAGGATTATTATAGAAAAATTTTTGTTAGCATGATATATTTGTTTGTGTAGGTAGATGGGTTGATACTTTTGTATTCATTACTAGAGTTTGGGTGCAAATACGTATACAGCTTTTAAACACTTAGAAAACGTAGTTTTTTAATCGTATAATTTTATAGTTTTTGCATTATGAATAATAAAAATATTATATATTCTTTAATCTAGAACGCTCCACAAATAACGCCGAGTCAACAACCAATAATAACCACGCAACCGCAACCACACAAAGCTCAAATAGTGAATCAACCGCAAACACAACAAATTGTCGTAACACAAAAACAACCACCGGCTCTTATTAGCACGTCATCGAGCAACCAAATAGTGACCAATCAAATAGTAACGACAAATCAACAATTGTTGCAAGGTGGTCAACAATTATTGCAAGGAAATCAACAGTTATTGCAAGGGAGCCAACAGCTGTTGCAAGGGAGTCAACAGATAATAGCGGTTTCTAACAACCAGCAGATAATAGTGAATGCGCCTATGAAGCAAAGTGTTCATAGGTTGCCGCAAAGGAGTCAGGTTGCTACGGTTACGGTGAACAGTACTCCGGCTGACAGTAAAACGACTAACATACAAAGTGGTGGGGTAAGTTTGTTTGTAATATTTATAATTGTAAATATATATGGGTGAAAGTCAAGTAAAAATATAAATTATTATACAACTATTTTGTTCTGAAATATTGATTATTGATTTTTTTTATAAAATATGATGATTTTTGTTTATTACGATAAAATAAGAATTAATACTTAGGTTAGGTTACGAATCTATCGTAATATAGCAGAATTTTAAAAATCTTTACGCAAAACATAACATAACATTTTACCCATTTCCTCGAAATTTAAATTCATCCTTGCGTCTTTAAAGTTGACGTAAAATAGTGAACTTATTGTAAACATATTGAGATTTCAATATTAAAAGAAGACTAGAAAAGTAAGAACATTTTTAGAAAACATTTAAGAACATTTATAGAAAATAAATTGACTAAAAAATAATAAACATTTCATAAGCCGTAAAAAATTTTCAAAAGCCACCATCTTGGCTGAATTTTGAGCGTAAATATTTGAATTAATTTGTTTAGATACAATTTGCGACTTTTAAATTTTTTTTTTTTTTTTTATTTTAGAAAACTCCACAACCGGTGATGCGTCAGGTGATCACACGTCAACCGGTGATGATGGGCAACACTAAAATAGGGGATAAAGAAGTGTTCGTTACGCAAACTATTACAGAGGTAATGGAAATTATTAAATACAGGTTTTGTAGAAATGAGCTTGATTAAGTTTACAGTAGCGATTTTTGTAACGTATTATTACAAATAAGAACTAACTTAGTTTTTAAATAACGATAACAAATGACGTCATAAGTTAGAAGAGTTATTATAGTTTTGTACTAAATAATTACGAAAAAAGTTAAGTAAACTATTGATATTTTATCATTTAAAAATATAAATTATATAATTTTAACAAGAAATTCTAGTCTTTACTAAACATGATCAAATATTGTTACTAGAAACCGGCAACACCTAAGAAAATAGAAACGCCACCCCCTCAACCTTTGCCACCAGGCTCTGACGAGACCCCCTGGATCTGCCATTGGAGGGGATGTGGCAAGTATGTTCCATTTATATGTTTATTTATTATTTGTGACCATCGATTGATACTAACCTCGCCGATGATTCGTACCCGCGGCTCTTTGATTTGAAATAGTCCAAGTGTTGTGATCACTAAGCCATGCGCTTTACATCTGGCTGCTTCGAAATTTTCATGGGTCTGTTACAACAAAAATAAATAAGGCGTGATTGTAATTGTATTATGATTATGAACATAATGCAATGATCATAGTGATGATCATTTGTTTTAAGTATACCAGCTTTTTGATAGCTTTTTTCTTTTCTATACTCATGTTACTTAATTGAATGTTAATGAGTGCAACGCGTACAAGTGTTGCCTTGCTTGACGTGCCGAGTGTGCAGGTCGTTCGCGAGCGCGGCGGAGGTGTTCGCGCACGCGGCGGCGCTGCACTGCCCGCGCGGCGCGGGCGCGGAGGCGGCGTGCCAGTGGGCCGACTGCGACCGCGTGCCGCGCCGCACCTTTGCGCTGCTGAACCACTTGAGCGACAAACATTGTACTGTTAACGTGAGTGTTTTTTTTAAATAGTATATATGGTTATATTTTTAGGGTTTCGTATTCAAGGGGTAAAACGAGATCCTATTAATAGGATTTCATTGTCCGTTTATCACCAGGCTGTTTCATGAACCGTGATATAAAATCGATTAAAATAAATATTGAATGGTACATTCAATATTTTTTTTTTTTTAAAATAAAAATACATAGGTTTATCTCAAATTCGAGAAGAAAGTGGGTAACAGTGTTTTGACTCGAGGTTCTCTTTTCTTTTAGAGTATGAAAAATGAAAGTGCTTGAAATATAATAAGAACACTATTAATAAAATCAACGATTGCTTCATGAGCTTTATTAAAAAAAATACATTTATATTTGACTCATTTATTATTAACTCAAATCCACGTGACAGTAATTTAGGAACCTAGCTAAGTACTTTGCTCAGATGATTATCTGGTGTTTTCTATTTATATTTATTCTTTATAAAGTTTGCTACATTATCTTATAACGGTATAACTGCATTCATATGAAACTGAGTCGTATTTATGAACGCCAACATCAAACCTTGTCTTTTCAAAAAGTAAAGTAACAGCAAAGAATAGTCAATATAGTTCTTTGTTCAAATTGAGCATAAATAATACTAATAAAATTATATTAATCATCAGATACAAAGGTTAATATGTCATTATGTGTAAATTCGTGTAGAGAATATCAGTATATATTTTTAAAAAACGTATATAAATTTGAACGCAGTGAGATTCCAACCCGCGCCTTTTGGAAACCTCCCAAGCGGTTTCACTACTAACCCATGCGTTCTACTACCAGCTGCGTCGAAATTCTTATATGTTTTGTTACAACTTATTCACGTTGTTTGCATCTACAGAGATGCAGACAACGTAAATAAGTAAGAGAGATTTTTCAAATTCCCGTTACCCAAAAATAATAACAAATAATCGTTTGGCAACAGATAATGCTAGTTATCTTTATATTATACTATTTTTAAAGTGTTATTCCACACTTACGATTAGAAAATATTTAAAAAAAATATATAATACATTATTTAACAATGTATTCTAATCCACTAAAATTAGTAAAATATTATGAGTATATATTTGTGTCAAAATATTAAAAATATATATTTAATCTTATTAATTTTCATATGTTCGTCCCTATTATTATCAGGCCCTAAAGGCGTTGTACAACTCGCGGCGTCACGTCGCGGCCGAGACGGAAGCGGCCAAGCCGGTGTCGGTGGGGTACCCGCCCAACGCCGCCCTCGCCGCCCTCAACAAGCACGCCAACGATCTGTTCAATCCTAGAGAGCTAATGGTAAGTTATTGATAGATTTTAATTATTTTTTTTCTCACAATTAACAATTTCGGTCATTTTTAAATTAATGGGACATATATTTTATATGGAATACTTCTCTTCAGCTGAACTACCATATATGCAATATCTTGAATTATTTCAACTATATAACTCGAACAAAATATATAATTTCCTTGCGTGGATTTGATGGTATATATTGAAACAGTATATTTGGTAAGCCATAGTATTTAATAATATATTTTCTGTACTTGTTTATAGATTTTCTAAAAAATAT
This sequence comes from Dryadula phaetusa, assembly GCA_032432895.1. NCBI lineage: Eukaryota > Metazoa > Arthropoda > Insecta > Lepidoptera > Nymphalidae > Dryadula > Dryadula phaetusa. The sequence continues at coordinate 6,076,549 of JAOYRS010000080.1, forward strand.
CCTTTTATATGTCGAAATTTTATTACACATATTTCTCAATTCTTGTTAAATCTAAACCCGTTAATTTTTTTATTTCGCTTTCCTCTTGACATTAGAGCTGTCGATATCTAACCGTATTTATATAGTTATACTATACAGTTAATTTAATAGAAATAAAAGTAACCTAGTTTTATACATGTTTTGTACTTATTGAGAACAAATAAAACAAAAAAAATGTGAATGTGATAGCTTCATACTAGGTTCTCTCTTTTAAAATATTATATTCAGATGTTCTGAAAAATATTTTTGTGTACATATACAGGTGTTCTAAAAATAATATAATATTTTTTATGAATGTTTCATATTTTTACTTTTGATAATCATTTTTTGAAGTATTATTATATCTTATAGATATTTTCATTAATTTTAATTTTTATGCCTAATGTTTAGTTTATGGTCAGTGTTAGATGTGAAATATATATTAAATGTATTTTTTTATTTTATTTGATAAATTAATTAGAAATTGGCTGCCATTTTTTATTCTAAATTTGTATTTGTGTCATAAAGTTCTACACTATATTATGATATTTATGATTTTTTATAATTCTACTCAATGGCTGGTGTAGTTTGTTTATTATGATCCACTTTATTTTTAAGTAAACAATAACTGAAGATGTTATATATTATAGTTAATTTCTTTTTTTCATTATAATTGATTTGTTTTTATTATTTATATCGAAAGTCATAAGACTTATTTATATTTCATTTTAAAACAAAATATATATAAATATTATATTTTCAAATTAACTTTTTGTAGCACATTGTAGATCTTCTGTTGTGTTAAATAATATTATATTATAATCCAAAATACAAACACTTGCACGTATTTGAATCAATAAAAATAAATAATAACTCGATTTTACCCATTTGAAATGATTTTTATTACTTAAATAAAAATCGATTATTATTAATCTATTCAAATATACTAATCAGTTTCAAAATACACATTTATACTCTAGAATCATACTTTTAACAAATTCGACTTTTTTATTAATTGTTATTGTTTGTTATTGCTCAACGTGTAATGCTGTGGTTATGTTTTAATTTTTTACTATTTAAATTTGTTAACGATCTTTTTCTGTTCGTTTCGTTATGAATTATCTTTTCCTAAATTCAGCCCTCTTGTTCTATATGATTTAATTTATTTTATGTATATTACATAAAATAACTTATTGTCCTATATATACTATTCATTGGCTTAGTATTTTAAAATCGTCGATAAAATTTTATAAATTATTGACTCCCGTTATTACGATCCTATTTATCTATAACAATAATAAATAAAAATATTACTTTAAATTTTATACCAACTATTAAGAGTTTCTCCTAAAATTTTTAAATGTAAAATGAACATTTTGGTTGTTTCTTCATTAAATACAATGTTATGATAATATCTGTTATTATAAGCGGAATTTTAGCAATTTTTTTCAGTATATTTAGTTGACGTTATTTATGTTAAAAGCCAGTACTATAGATTTTTTAAATATTAAAATAACTTAACATTTACCAAGTTCAATGGTAAATACTATTTCTTACCTTACTTGATTAACATTTACCGTGTCCCTCAGAGGTAAAATCTAAATTTTACCGAGTGAGTTTGATACTCAAAGAATAGTTCGGGCTTTTACATTAACATATCGTATGGACTTAGCAGGCTTACACTCTAAGTCGACTATATAAACACGTTGTACATAAATAAATACATACATATAGACGTAAGAAAACGATTTTGCCGTATATCAAAAGAAACTTAGAAGTACTTGTCATAGGTATTGGAACTATTTCAAAATGAATCGTTATTTCGGAGAGGGTAAAAATTAAGGAAGTAATTTTGATTCAATTCAACCTGATAACAGACTACTGTAAAGTATTCGAAACGTCTGCTTTTCAAACAATTCAAAGTTTTTGAATATTAAAATATATGCGATTAATTCGTTTATAAAAATAATGTTTCTTAGATATGAGCAAAATTATTTTCTTGCGATATTTTTTATATTATGTGTGTTTTTTACTTACTGTCACGTAATTACTACCGTGTGTGTGCAGCACCGCGCCGATGTCACTAGAACTCCGGAACAAATGGTGAGATTGCGTTTGCGTTGCTTAGCGACGAGGCTCGGTTTTTTAATTTTTTTTTATATAATGTAGGTGTTAGGTCTAGAAAGTTTTGTGTAGGTTTATAGTGTATTTATAATGAGAGGCTTTGTGTTCTCGTTTGTACAGTTTATTCTATTTTTTTTTGTAGATTACTTGCTAGGTTAGCGTATAACAATAGGGTTCATGTTAGTTTTATTTGTCTTGTTTTTATTTAGATGATTTTCCAATATTTATTTAAGATATAAAAAAATAACATATTACTCCGCTCATGAACAAACTTTTTCCGTTTAATCTCATAAAGATGTTTAATAACTTTAAAAATTACGTCTAATTTTATCCTATTACCAATGCCTGTAGTAATAAATTAAGTACATAACAACTACGCTACTAAGACGTAGTCAAAAGTCGAAACTAACCTTGGAATATATATTTTTCTCGCATTATGGTTTGAAATGGAAAACAAATTTGTTCTCAGAATATTTCATTGAATACGAGTGCTGTTCAAAAATGAAAGCACTTATAAGGTGTTTGCGATGAAAGAGCTTTAAAAGGTGTTAAAGATTAAGAAAGGTGTGGAATATTATGTTTATTTTGTGTATATTATTTTTTATTTTATACATCTTTTTAATGGAGCTTAAATGGTTTTGGCAATTTTAAATATACTTTGACCTATTTAAATAATATTCCACTTTACGTTAATATATAATGTATGGATTATAATTTTGTTTTTAAATAAAGTTTCAATTGTTGGATTATAATTTTGTTTTTAAATAAAGCAAATTTATTTTTAATAATTTAAAAATTTTTAATAATGGAAAGATCCATTCAAATATTTATTTGCAATGCCAACAATACTGAATGTTTCAAATAATCGAGCCGATTTGCGAAACTATGGATTTATAAAATTTTTATTAATTACATTTATATACAGCAATAGCAATATTTTTCCGGTAAATAATAATTGACATGAAAGATATAACATAAAATTTCATTATGATAGTAAATTAATAACACATTTCACAATACTAGATATCCCGTTGACGCGTTGATAACGCGTTACTGTAGCAACGTGTATATCACTTTATGTAAACGTGTATGTTAAACATGTGGTAGTGTGTGTTTTATTGATTTACTATATTTTTATGCATTAGTTTAAAAATATATTAGCATTCTGCACTCCTCTAGTACGTAAAAATGAATTTATTTATTTATTTGAAATGCAACAATGGCAAGTTTTTCAAACAATCGAGTCTCTATGTATAACATAACTGTGCCAAATTTCATACTCAACAGTTTGTGTTATTTTTGTAAAAAGCGGTATAAATATTTTGCTTCACGTATATGGATAAAATTTAACAATATATGGTTTTTTTTTAATTAAAATAGTAAATTAAAGTATTAGATGTATATGTAAATAGTTTTAACTATTTTTTCATTTTTTTATTACACTCGCTAGTACACCTCGAGCCTCGTCGCACACTTTGCCGCCGCACAATGTTTTTATGTTATGTTGTTACGTCCGTTTTGGTTTTTTTGCGCAGCTTTTTGTATTCGTGATTTTTGTTTTATTCCTATTTGTTATAAATGATTTGACGTGAATACGATTTTTGGATTTCGCGATTTTTAACATATTTTTCATGAAATTATTTAAACCGTATTATAAATTGTTATCAATGTATATTTATATTGGAAAATAAATTTCATAGACGACTGTCTATGAAACCTGTGTCCCTTAGACTAGATTTAATAAATGATTCCAAAAGTCATTTTTTTTAAAATACACATATTTTCGAATACTAAAAGTATACGCAAATAATCCGGTTTACGTAGTTTCATTCAATCATCATTTCATCTAGATAATTATTTAAAAAATAATAATATTTTGTATAAACCTCGTTATTAATAAACGTGTTCACGTTAAATTATTTTTTTCTTTATAAAATTATATACAATTTGAACTTTTAGATTTGTTTAAGTTAATATTCAACAGTCTTATCAGAGTTAATTAGCTGACTTACTGTATTTAATGTCAGTTAAAAATTAACTTTCCTCTTTAAGTGTGGTCGATAGTATATCATATTAAGTAATAATTACAATTATCTTATACAACAGTGGGTGGTTGGAGGCTTTTAAATGATTTCTTTACCTTATTTTATATATTTTTTATACGTTCGTCTGTTCTGTTAACGAAATATGATTATATTATTTTTTTTTATATATAAAATTATATATTTGTTTATGACACAAACACATCTTAAGCACTATAATAGTTTTAAGCTTAGCTTCATGATATTTCGTTTGTAGTTTGTCCTTTTTGTAATCTATATATATAGATATATATTTATATATATATATATATATATATATATATATATATATATATATATATATATATATATATATATTTAAAGATGCTTTTACATTTTTTTGCCTTGGCAATAATTATATAATTTAATTTAAATTGAAGAGCAGGGAGAGCCAAACTTCTAATGAAACGGGAAGTTTATTTTTTTTTAATTTAAAAGTAGCCTCATTGAGGCTCTGGAAAATATTAAATTTTGAAAAATGGCTCCAACGTAAGAGTCTTAATTAAAAAAAATGTTTAATGATATCTGACTTCACCCTTTCTAGAAGAAAACATTAAAAACAATAATAGTATATAATATAAAAACAATAATAGTATATATAAGAAAACAATAATAGTATATATAAGAAATAGCCTTAGAGAAAATAAAAACATAAATATATAGTGTCGTTTTCGACATTTCAGTAAAGTATATAGGTTATTTGAAAAATATTGTAAAAGTTAATTTAGCGTAGTGGATATGCGTTGTTTAGTCAATTCTAGGCCAAATTTAAATAATTAAAAAATAATCATGTTTTGTTAACAATAATGCTTTGTGTGCTATATGTACTTTAAATTTAATATTATTTTGTAAGAAAATTACGTTAATTATTTTTTTTTTTAATTAGGACGAAAATGAAGGACCCGTGACAAAAAGTATTAGACTCACTGCAGCTCTCATATTAAGAAACATCGTTATATACTCAAATACTGGACGGAGGTAAGCTATTGAATTGTTTTTTTGTTATTAAAATTTAATTATTTTAATGGGTATAGAGTTGTTATTTTGTTTATTTTTTTTACCTTTACGCTTTTCATCCTGTATAGCAGGGTAAACAGGAAGTATTCAGTGCCAAGATACTCCGTACTCAGACTTCGACCGAAATCGGGACATTGCGTGTTGAGTAGCAGAGCTCAACGCTGTGTTTTATATTACCGTAGCGAAGAAATGAAAATATTTTAAATATAATCATTCCTCCGAGTGGTAATCAAACCCACAAACGACTGTGTTTACAGCACCTGTCCCACTGCGCCCCGACCGGTGGATTTATGTAATATCTAATTTAAGATATTTTTTTATGCTGTTATTGTTATTTATTCATCGAGGCGAAGTGGGAGTGCTTCTGACTGTAAATGCGATTTTTATTTTCACATAAAGGTTTACATCTTATGTAATATGCCACATAAATAAATTGTCAACCACATATTCATTACAATGTAATTAAACTTACTTATTTAAATATTAATTACATACATACGAGTTGGTCACTCGAATCCATCCATTAACAAAATATTTCCATTCCACAGGCTTCTCCGTTCATACGAGGCGCACTTAGCCTCAATAGCTCTTAGCAATGTGGAAGCTTCGAGAACGATCGCTCAAGTGCTATACGATATGAATAACATTTGAGAGTCACTACCGGGCTCGGGCCCGGAGTGATTGGACACTACTGTAGTGACGCGGTGTAAGTGATTTTTTCATTTTATTAGTATGTATATGTATTGTGGTAAGTTCTTTTATAAGTGTTTGTGAAGTTAGTGGAAGAGTATACTGTAATAAAAGTAAAATTTAAAACTATTTTTTTTTATTTTCGTATTATAGCTCTGTAATTGTTTGAGTTTAGAGCTAAATTCTTATATTTCATTATAAAATGTAATTTAAGAATTTATATTACTTAATATTAGTTTTCAGTCATAAATTGTACAACAAAATTAATAATGCTAATTTTACATTTGTCATCTCTTTCTACGAAACGTATTACCTGTGAAGAAAAGAGATAGATTATGTTTAGCAGCTACTTTAGTCAATCATTAAAAATGGCACTAAATCTTAACATTTTTTTTATCTTTGATCTGATAAATCATATTAATTATTATTTTTATCGTAAATAAGTAAAATTAAAATTAAACGTAATAAATAGTTAAGATGTTCATTGGAAATATAATAGACAAAAATATTTTTAATAAAATATTTTTATAAGGTACTGTCAGTATAGTTTTAGATATAACGCAGTTAAGGAAATAAACTCGTTTTATATAATATAATAATAAGGGATTTGGCAAATTGCCTTATGGGTATTAAATTTCGTAGATTTCATATGAAAATTATGTTTAGAGAGTGAACATAATTATAGTATACTCATTTTATAGATATATATTTTATACATCATTAAATAACCCCCCCTGTATATAACGAGTTGATACCCGAAATTTCGTTTGTGCGTATTATTAACCTTGTATTCACATTTTCTTTTATAGTTTGTTAAACGTAATATCCCATCCCTAGGTTTTTTGTCAGCATTCTAACCCTAGTAGACTGTACATTGTGTGTCAGTCATTTAGCGATGGAAGAATATTATTTATATGTACTGATAAACATGTATACATATTTTTTTTAGCTTCACGCTTTTATCCCGCATATCAGAATAGACAGAAAGTACGCAGTGTCAAGACGCTTCGTGTCTTGACACTAGGTACTTTCTGTCTACTACTACGCTTCTACTACGCTTTCCACCGAATTCAAGACATTACGTGTTAGAGTGGTGGAACTCAACGCGGCACTTTGTCCTACCAGAGCGAGGAAGTGAAAATAATTTAAATATAATCACTTCCCCGAGTAGGGATCGAACCCACAACCGGTTGCGTTTACAGTCAGACGCTGTCCCTATGCGCCAAGACTGGCCTCAATTATTTTTTACATCAATTAAATACACATTTCTAGGGCAAGTTACTCCTAAGAGATAACATATTATATTGCGTAAACATATTATATTGCGTAAACATATTATATTGTGGTCAAGTCTTACAAGGTTTATCTATATATGTATTAGATTTATTATTTTAGTAGACAAAATTTTTATACTTACTTATGTCTTGTCTCTTTTCCTCGTATCACTCCATCCTACTCGCTATGTTAAAATGTATTGCTAAAAGAAAAAGTAATTGTAAGTGAACTAAAATAATTATAAATATATATATATATATATATATATATATATATATATATATATATATATATATATATATATTTGTCTGTCCGTACACAAATACTAAAGTTCAAAGTATGTAATAGTATTTTTTATGAATATCTATTAAATGGTATTTTATGTCTATTCTATGGAATACTATAATAAACTCATCAAGTATTTTAATTTACATAGTTTAAGTATTGTGTGACTGTATGTATGTGTAATAATACAAGTAAAATGTTAATTGTGAAATAAAATATTAGATCGATCATTTGTTTTTTTTTTTCATTATCACTATTTTAGAAATTAATTAATAATGAATTAAAAAAGAAATTTATTCAAGCTACGTTATTTTTCTTGAAAATAGTAAAAAAATATTTTGTTATTTGAAAATACAGGTTCTGTGACCGTGGGCTACTGTAAAGTGTACGAAACGTAGAGTTTTCAAAATATGTATTTTCTAATACCAAAATATACTCGATTAATTATATTTTAAATAGTAGGTCTTTAAATTTATTTTTTGTATGTGTATATTCGTATAAGTTACATTATAAACATATATAATGTATGTAGTAGTTAATTAAAACTTTAAGTTAAGAACTAAGTAAGGCAATTAATTATAAATCCTGGACTCTTAGGGAATACATAGAGACAGTATAGGGTCTCTATGAGTCTTATAAGTTTAAGCACTTTAAATGGTATAAGTAAATAATAATGAAAATAATCAATGTAATAACAGGTAACAGGTATGGTAACCTGTGTCCGTAGAGTGTTAATAATAATTATAAAAAAATATTAGTCATTAAAAATCGTAAAAAACAAAGAACTTTATAAAAATTGCGGTTGTAAAAATGACACTGGGGTCGAACCCAATACCAACATAATGCATGCATCCGCACCATAAGAGCGAAACCAACTTGTCAGATAGAACTAAACACAATATAAAATCATCTAAACCGCATTTTTATTTAGAAAGGTGTTGCAAGCACACACATTTAAATATTCATTGCGATGCGAACATACTTTGCAATTCAATGTGGACGCTCTTCCCCAAATGTTCCATCCGCGTTTCGCGTATAACCGAATTTTACGTTGTACGTTCTTTTGTTTCAATTGGAATTATTAACGGTTAGATTTTAGTTCGATTGTTTGCGAGTTAACAAATTTGGAGGCTTTTGTGTTTGGTAAAAAGATAGTTATTTCGTTTTTTATTGCGTTTAAGGTAGTCGAAGGAAAGTCGAAGTAAACTTCGTATCAAGTGTGTTCTTGATTCTTCGAAATTTGCGTACATTGAGTGTTCAATGGTGGAATACAACTCCGCGCTTTGTCTTAAATGAAAATAATTAATTTCGTTCTTCTTCTGTTATTTTGTTTCTCTGTTATTTTATATATTAACTTCTATTATACAATGTTATTGATATTAATGGAAGCTTAGGTAGTGAATTGGCATTATAGTCAATTTATCAAAGTACGAATGGTACATATATAAATTTTTAGCTTCTGCGACGTTAAAATTTCTACGTGTGTTTCTTTTCACAATCTTTTAAAATAAAAAAAAAACATCACAAATAAAGGAAGTATATAAGTAAAATGTATTTAAGACACCTTTCTGATAGTAAAGCTATGTCCCAAATGACCATCAACATAGATGGGCCATAGATTAGGCCATAGGGTACCACATGGTGTCAGCATCATCATCATCTCATCATCAGCCGGAAGACGTTAACAGCTGGACGTATGCCGACGCACCGCACGTCCAGCTCGTGGTATACTACATGGTAAAATATTTTTTATGTAAAAATATAACCTTTTATAATTGTTACGATATGTTGTTGTTATGTGCTTTGCTATTTGCCTGTAAACGGCATTTGTCAGCTTTACGCAAATATTTGTATAGCGTGACTGAAGTTCTAACATATAAACGGTTTACATTAACTAAAATATAGGTTGGTATAATGGTGCCCGGTAGAAAGTTGTTAGTAGTAAATTGAGTATTTATTTGAATTGTTAAAGAGCTATCGATTTTTGACACCATCGCTATAGGTTACATAAGACATATTTTTTTTAGATTTACGCTTTTATCCCGCAGTAGGATAGACAAGAAGTATCTAGTGTTTAGGCACTCCGTACTCCGCTTTCCACCAAATTCGAGATATTGCGTGTTGAATGGCGGAACTCAACGTCGCGTTTTGTGTTACCAAAGTGAAGAAGTGAAAATAATTTATTTATAATCATTTTCCCGAGTGAGAATTGAACCCACAACCGATCACCTTTACAGTCAGACGTTCACGCTCACTATGTCACGATCGGCCTCCAAATACGTAATATATATATTTCAATTCATATTCCAATTTTTTCCGTGATTAAAATGCATTACATAAAACATACATAAAATGCATATTAAAAATAAACCGAAAGCAATGTTTTAGCTTTCCTCTTTCAAGTTAATACGATTACGTAGAGTATACTTCGTTCGTAATTTTTTTAAAACGTCATTTACATATACAAATATTTAAATAATCGTTATCATAATCGATTAAATTTTAAAACGTTTGGAATACTTATTTCTATGTATTATAATTACAAAATCGATATGCTTTCATAACCGTACATTGATCATAATGTATAAATTTACATTATAAAATAAAGGTCAATTTTGGCAATGATTATGTTTGCCAATACAATTACGTATGCAAAACGATTGTTAATTTTATAGGCCATTTCATTTTAGTTTGTACAGTGCGATACATATAATATGTATGGAATTAAAGTGAACAATTTATTTGTGAATTTTTGATTGTTACAAGTTATTATTCATACTATCAAATTATACTTTGTTAGGTTTGACTATTATATATTTTTAGTTAGTATTTTAAATAATAAATCTCAAATTGTTACTTGATGAGGGCGGTCGTTGCGCAGTGGGACTGCGTCTGACTGTAAACGACATGTGTTGTGGGTTCGATCCACACTCGGTGGAGTGATGACATTTACATTATTTTCACTTCCTCGCTCTGATAAAAGACAAAGTGTGTCGTGAAGTTCCACCACTCAACACACAATGTCACGAATTCAGTGGAAAATAAAGTAAAGACTAGGTATTTCTTGTCTACCCTGCTGTGAGGGATAAAAACGTGAAGCTAAAAAAAATTAAAGAAAGGGCATGGCAGGATAGAAATAGCCTAATATCGAGACATTGCACGTTGAGTGGCGATCTCAACACCGCGATTAAACTCACATATAAAATTAACAAAGTGCGGCATTAAGTTCCGCCACGCAACACGCAGTATCGAATTTAACGGAAAGCTATGTACGGAGTGTCTTGCCACTGGGTACTTTCTGTCAAACGTGTTTTGACGTACGCTTTTATATAAGTTGAATGATATATTGATAAGACTTTTACAAATCAACGGGTTCATTTGCATCATAAACACAGTATATAGATTTTCATTAAAAGATTGGTTGTAGAACGTTCAAAAGGATACAAATCCCCAGATACATGTTATATGTAATTATACTGTTTACATTCTATACACCGTCTGTCGTGACGCGTATATCAATAAATCCGACCCGAATCGTCCTCCGTGAAGCAACCCTTATCAAATGTAAACTACCCGCCCTAATCTATTCTTTCATCCCTTCTATGGATGTAACCGAAAAGTACATACTTGAATATTTATCGTATGAAAAGTGTTTTGATTGCTCTCTACATATTTTGTGCAAACAACAAATAGTTTTACTGGTACTGTATTTACGTAGAATTGAGCATTCTGGTGCAGTGGAACGGTGTCTGAATATATCTGCTTTGTGGACTTTGAATTATATTTGTTTCTCTAATCTGGTCTAAGAAAGATGTGAGAAAGTTGGGTCTGCCATCCAATAATTCATTGGAATTGGACGAAAAACGGAAAACGAATTGTCTTAGTTACACCAGATTCTCTTTTTCCTTACCAGAGTAATTTTTTTAATTTATTTTTTAACTTATTTACTAGGAAGCCAACATTGCATACTATAAAAACATTGTGTACACATTTATAACAATTGTAACATACTTTATCTCAATTATAGGCCAACTTAACATGTTTTTAAAAATAATTGCTCACATCCCTTTAAAACTCAAATCCATTAAAACAAAAATTCTAGTTGAAGGCAGTAAATTATATAAAAAATATACATTAAATTGTTGTATGTAGGTGATAGCTAAAGCTACAAAAAAAGAGAAAAAAAAACTTAATTTTCAGTATACAACAAATATTTAGTTATTTTACTCCATCAACTGTTTTCAATCTTATACGGCAAACCTTTCGGAGAGGTTTGCTTTCTATGGAACCTTTTTTTAGTGTTATTGATTCTGTGTCGAAGGACAATGTATTTTTTCTACTGTATCTGTATGATTAATTGCGTATATTTTGGTATTCAAGAACACATTTTAGAAAACCCAGCGTTTCGAATATTTTAAAATAGTCCGTGACCACCGGTAGGCTGTACACTTAGTTATAGTTATAAATCATACATTTTACGACGTAAATGCTGTTTTTATTCTAATTTTATCTGTCATTCTATGAATATTTTTATTCTGATTTTATTATATTTTATGAGAATAATTTATGCAAAAAGCATATAATGTATACGAGTATATTATATACTTTCATTATACGCTAAAGTACTGATATTGTCCACGTGAAATTATTGTACATGCATATTAATTGTTACAGTATTTGTTTTTTTCTATTTTACTCAGAAATAATATTGAATAGAACTATTAACTTTTGACTACAAGGGATTAAATCAATTTGTATAGGGAATTTCTTTAGAAGCTTATTTATATTTTTGTTTGTTGTGAATATTTTTCATTTTATTGTATTAAAAAGAATAACGACGTCAATATCACGTAGGTTGATTTCGTTCGTCCTTCCTCCCACTTACCACTGAATTTAAACCTATGACCTTTCTGAAGCTTCTTGAATTATTTTAGATAAGCCTAATAGATAATACGTATTATACCTCATTATGAACTCGACCATATTATTGTGACTAATTTATAAATTTTCTGCATAATTTTTTTTAATATATATCAAGATCGAGGGATGAGATTAAAAGCGGAAGTCAACGCCGTTTTTTATATTCTGTGTGTGTTTTTATATTCTAGAGCACCAGAATGAAAATAATTTAAATCTTTCATTTATATCTCTAAATAATAAATTGCATTTAAAATGAATCGTAATAGAAATTAGTGTCGCCCTTATCGTCGCTAACTTTTCAAATGGCATAGAGTAATTAATGTAATGCGAAAGTTTAATTGTTCTTAAGTTGGAGTTTTGCCGCTTGTTACTTCACAGGGCATTCTTGATATCTTACAATTCAACTTGCCACAGATGCTGTTACCTCAAATCTTTAGAGTTTCAGTTATAATTTGTTAGGGAAGTTTTAATATAGATACATAGGTCGTAAAGATGAGATTATTTTATGATTGATTTATATATAAATATTATTAATTTATAGTATATTTGATTGGGACCTTAAATAATTAAAATTAAATATTTTTATACCTGATTTTTAACATTGATTATAATAAAGTGTATAATATTTTATGATAATTATTCATGCACCTTCTACATAATTCATGTGCCCTTTGTACGGACCGAGCGAATAAGTTCACCTTACAGTGGAAATCAAACCCCATAATAATCGGTATACAGTTATTCCTACAGTGTCATAGAGGTGTTAAATTTAATTAGCAGAGTAATACATAAACAATTATATATAAAGATTTGAGTGAAAACTTATCAGCGAGTTTATTCGCTTACAGAATTGAATTTTTTATTATCGTTTTTAAAACCAATTTCGATGTGATTGCCACTCGCGATGACGAGTCTGAAAGCTATGTTAAGTAATTAACACTTAAATACATGACTGAGCTAGTTATTTGCATTAAGGACAATATAATATCACATTTGGATTTAATAAGTTTTTTTTTGCTTCACGCTTTTATCCCGCATAGCAGGGTATACAGAGAGTACCTAGTTTCAAGACACTCCGTCTTTCGCTTTCCGAATTTGAGACATTGCATGTTGAGTGGTGGATGTCAACGCCGCCTTTTGTGTTTCCAGAGCTAGGATATAAATATAATTTATATAAAATTATTCCCCCGAGTGAGAATCAAACCCACGACCGATAACGTTTACAGTCAGACGTTGTCACACTGTGCTACGACGGTCTTTTAATATGTTTAATTTTACATAAGGGTTACCTTGTTGGTAGATATGGGAGTTTTTGTACATTCTAGTAAATTCGTAAACTCGTCCACGCGTATAATTAACGTTGCCTTATCAAAAGCTATTTCCTCCATTTTGTAATTAAAAAAGTCTTTACACAAAAATATAAGCTCTTTTATAAAAGAATATGAAAATATGAAGAGTGACCGACCTGGTCGTGGCGCAGTGGGACAACATCTGACTGTGATCGCAATCGTTTGTGGGTTCGATTCTTACTGTGTAAAAAAAATATATTCCATTTGTTCATTTAATTTTATCGATGACTTCATATTACTATCTATAAATAGTAAAATAAATGTAGATACTCTTTAGTCGATTGTTTTTTAATTATTCTAAATTCGTAAAGATATTGAAACTAATTATCGCTTGTTGCAAGATCGCTCAAATCATTCACCAATATAAATATCATGTTTTACTACCTGTGAGAATGTTACATATTGACGTACACACATTATATTACAAACAAATTATATATATATATATATATATATATATATATATATATATATATATATATATATATATATATATATATATATATATATATATAATTTGTTTCACCTTACCTCAACGTTTGAAAGTTGTCCAAATTTTCTATCTAAATTCGAGAAGTATTGTCTCTACTCAAAGAGCATTTCGTGCTAAATATGGTCGCCATGGTGAACCGTCTGAGCTCGCTATACGTCGCATAATCCAAAAACTGGAAAGTGAATATTCTTTGCACGATAGTAGACCACCAACACGAAAACGGACAGGCCGTAGTGAAGAAAATATTGCCGCCGCATGAGCCAGTGTCGAAGAAAATCAAAATGTTTCCGTTCCACGACGTGCACAAGAATTAGGTTTGGTGGAATCATTGGCCCGTACTTTTTCAAAAACGACGAAGGCCGTACTGTTATTGTCAATGGCGACCGTTATCGTGACATGTTGAACGATTTTTTTCTTGAAGTGTATGAAATCGATGCGGACGACATTTATTTTCAACAAGATGGCGCAACATGCCACACTGCGACCGTCACAATGGATTTATTGCGTGATAAGTTTGGTGAGTCGGTTATTTCTCGCAACGGTCCTCACAATTGGCCAACAAGATCATGTGATTTGTGATTTGATATGTTAAATCTCAAGTGTATGCCAATAAACCAGCTACGACTTCAAGACCTTGAACGCAACATTCGAGCGACTATAGCGGCCATACCAGCCGAAATGCTGCACCGAGTCATCGAAAATTGGACCGATCGTATTCACCAATGCAAAAAAAGTCGTGGCGATCATTTGAACGATATTTTGTTTAAATCATAAATAGCATAAAATTTCCTATCTAATAAAGAATTGAACACGAAATTCGAAATATATTACATGTTTTATTTCAATTTCAAAACATATCAAACATATATATATATATATATATATATATATATATATATATATATATATATACAATATTTAATAAATTTGGAAAAGCTCTTTGGATTTTTTAATTAATCATGTCTGTTTACTTTCAGCTCTTGAAATAAATTCTCACATAGAAACAGAATTTAATTTGAAAATTTTTACATACTATTTTTTCCTTAAAATGTACTAGTAGGCACCTACATAGCCCTTGGGAAATTCTCTATGAAGTAAACATAACGAATATTTTTAATGGAACACAAAACGCCGATACTATACTAAGCTTCGGTATTAACAATAATTAAATTGGCATCAGTTATAAAATTGCCTGCGGCCAGTGGAAAGCTTCTATGGATTATTTATTAATTTTAATTGAATTTTATTTGTACTTTTAATTTGCATAGGATGCTTTACTCGTCGTTTGAATTCATTCGGGGCTAAAGTAGATTTAAATAGTACCTACTTATTAAATAAATGCATTCTTTTTAAATAAATAGATAAATTGACTAAGAATAAATATAGATAATATTTTTAATATGTGAAAAGGGTAAAGAACACAACGTCAAAATTCCTACGTATATTTCACGTGTGTTATAAGAAAGCCTAAAATGACTATAATAATTTAAAAAAAATTGGTAGGTATTATAATTTATATTCTTATAAAGCTTGCGATCTTTTATATAGAAAAAGTAGAATATCTATAGTATTTTTACTTTTTTTACTTTTATATATATATATATATATATATATATATACATAATATTTTTACTATTTTTCTTATTCTTTAGCTTCACGCCTTATCCCGCTTAGCAAAGAGCCCGAAATCGGGACATTGCATGTTGAATACCAGAACGGTGAAATGAAAATAAATTTTAATTATAATGATTTGTTCGAGTGCGAATCGAAATCACAACCGATCGCGTTTGAGACGCTGTCCTATTGCGCCATAATGGCCTTATACATGAAACAATACTTTGTATTTATTTTAGCGAATGTAATGCGAACGGAGGAGTATCATATTTGGCATATCCAAAGTTTATATGAGTATATTAAACTATTATATTTAAAAGTGCATTAAATTATTAAGTTATTAAAATAAATATTACACAAAAAATACTGATAGGAAAAGGAGGAAGGGCATGTAAGCCCTAGACGAGCCGAACGAGGTATACAGAGACCGTTGCGTTTGGCGCTCCATTGTCTCTGACGGGTGGTCAAGGGATACATGCGTGAAGCTAAGAAAAATATTACACTAATACAAATATTGTCCCCAAATGCAAGAAATTCTGTTAGTGAATATTTAATAACTGATATATTTTCTTGAAAGCTGTTTAAATTATAAAGAAAATGTAAATAATAATAACAATATTAGTTTAGAAATATGTACATTCAAAAAACAATGTCGAAATTTCTATATGATTGCCACAATCAAACAAGTTTCTACATCTACGAAGGACATGTGGATATGTTATAAAATTTATATAAACCAGGCATATTGCTAGTCTGAGCGTGAGCTCGGGCTAGGTCGCTATAATCTAGGATTATAGCCAACCTTTGTAATCTCCTGAACGCGGCACGAGCGATAGTCTACGGCGGACCTTTAAAAATATTTAAACACCACTTTAATATGGACAAGGTTTGATTGCGCTTTGAATGTGGTGAGGATATTATGAAAGCTGTTTATATATGTACATTAGTTAAATTGAGAATGGGAGAATAAGAATGGGAGTTTTGAAGAATTTTATGATAATCCGTTAGTTGAGGTCAGTCGTGGCGCAGTGGGACAGCATTTAACCATAAACGCGAACGGTTTGCGAGTTCGATTCCCACTTGATAGAATGATTATATTTATAGACTCTATTTGCAGTACATTCTACAATTTATAAATCATTTAAAAAATATTAAACTGATCTGTTATATTATACAGAGTTGTGATAACTCAACTTAACAGTATTATATGAAAAGTATCTGCTTTTAAACAACATTTTTTAAAAAATCGTAATTAACAATTTTGAAAAAACGTATAGAAATTTTTGAATGCAGCGGGATTCGAACCCGCGCCTCTTGGAAACCATCAAAATTCGTTGGAATTTTTTGAAGATTTTAAAAAATCAAAATTGTTTTCTAATCCTAAGTGTGGAATAATACTTTAAAAATAGTAAGCTAAGTAAACTAAATCGTAATTAAATTATATTTTATTGTCTTGTTTTAAAATTGTATATTTCAAAGCAGCTCTCTCATGTAATATTCAGTTTGAAACTTGTTTACTTGAAGTTCTCGGACTGTTGATAAGACTGTTTTTATATTTAATCAGTGTCGTTGTTGTCGAGTGGGAGAACTTTTACAGGAAACATTACGTGAGATCCGTGTTCTTATCAATATTTGTAAGAAAAACATTTTCATATCTTGAATGTTCATGTTTTTTTATAATTTAATATTTTATAAATTGAATGTGTTTTTTTTAATAGATTTTCCTATTGCTTGCTTAGGTATGCTTATTAATATATTATAGCTAAAAAAACTGCATATATTATAAAATAAATTATGTACGATAAGAGTATACGCAATATATTAGTTGCCTTTTTATTCAACAAAATAATATTACAGTTTTACAATATCTGCAATTACAATAATAATAATATTAATTATTCATTGGGGGATAAGAAGTTTGAAACGTGGAAGATATAACTGTTGAAGTATGACCGAATAGATATGCAGTTATATATATATATATATATATATATATATATATATATATATATATATATATATATATATATATATATATATATATATATATATATATATATATATATACGTAATTATTTAGCACACTAATAGTGCTGATGTACTACTTGTTAATAGGGTTAACCACAAGATGTACAGACGTAATATTTTTTTATAATTTATGTTATAAATTATATATATTAAGAGACTATCGTGTGTTGAAGTAAACAAGTGTAATATGTCAAAATAATAATAAAGACGTCAGGGTTAGAAGAATAGGTAACATCAAACATAATCTACTAATCGAAAGTACAAGAGTAAAAGGCATAGGCATCAAGCAAAGGATCGCAAATCATGGATAAAAAGGAGTGTAGGTGTCTTGTAATAATATTATTATTTAAATTACTTCCTTTAAAATATAACTAATAACATCGAATGACGTCCCCTTATTTACTGATATTTAGGACTTATATCCAATGTTACTTATTTATTAATAATTCGTGGCGTAGTAACACTTCTGAGTGTAAACGCGGTTTCCAATAGATTTGATTTCCACTCGGGGAAATGATTTTTATTTTTGTCGATCTAGTAAGCCGATGCGCTGCGTTAAATTTCCTCTACTATATACAATATCTCAAATATGAGCGGAAAATAGAACATTATGTTGGGTCTGACTATCAGCTATGCTCGAAAAGGTGTGAAGCTATTGCCTATGTAATATAATTAAACGTAATTACATTTAAAACATTGGATTTCTAAAAGTGGTAAATCTAAAATTCAAAGCGGCCGCAGAGCGGGTCGAGGTTGCGATATTAAACGTAAATTGCCATTAAATTGTTCTGGCGCTGGATTGCTCGTGGCGACAGGCGTGAGGAGGAATGCTCATCTTTACTTTTAATGGACGTTCTACATTAAAATCGATTCAGTGTTCTGAGCAATTTTACTATGCTATATTTGTCATAGTATAAGCTAGGATGGAGATAATAGGTTCGGTGTTATTATTAATTAACTTTATTTTAAAGTGCGTCTAAAAGAATGAATTAGTTAGATCCTTTATAGAAGATTTAGCATACACTAATTGCTAAGTTTGTAAAATAAAACGCTTGTAAAAATAAATGTTTTGTTTACGGTAAAAATTAAGACGGATGGCAAGAAGTACATTAAAATTACTTGCAAATTGCAACGTTGCAAGTTTTTCTTGCGTTGATTGATAAATACAAGTTAAGCTAATAACAGCTTGATAACAAATTTTTTAAAAATATTTTTATAAAAAAGGAAAAAGTAACTAACACTACCATAACAATATGAGCGATCGCTCACAAAAATCATGTAATTTTTATCTTCAAATGTATATATACAGTATTATTGTATGTAAATGTAGGAGGGCGTGAAACCGTCAAGGGAATAAAGCCAGGGACGACAGTTCCCAGTAAAATTTTCCGCTGTATTACATTCAGCTACTGTGTTTTGAGTACGTCGAAACATGTTAGCGCGACAATACCTACTTTTTGGTTATTAGACCAAATGTATAGAAGTAGGTGTGTTTAATAATGGCTGGCTATTTTAACTGTAAAAAGCACTAAGTTCTTGGTATTTATATAACTTTTCCCGTTTATTTATAAAATTTGACTTGATTGGTGAATTACAATATTTAATTCTACATGTTTATTTTACTTGATGCACCATTCACCCATGGGAAGCCCCAGGTTAACGATTTAGCTTAGGTTCGACTACTTTAATGAATATGTATCAATGAAATTCCTTTATCAATATTTCGATAGAGTTCTTAAATGTTCTTATAATTAGTATAAAATTACAACATATTATCACATACGCTTTCAAATTTAAATCAAAGTGGATTACAAGATTTTGATAACAAACACTAAGACTCAACACCCGCAAGTTTTCGTATTAAATAACACGAGTAAAAGCTCAGCCTTTTGCGCATCTGCAGGCAATTTGGAAATTAATTTAAACTAAACATTGTTTAATACGTTCTAAGTAATCCAGTATTCAGATGCTTTGTCTCCCGCGCGCAGTGCCGCCGGTCCCGCTGAGAACGATAGTCTAATTCTAACGCAGCTTGTTAACTTTTGTTCTATTATTATAATATAACTAACTAAATATCCTGACTTCGCTTGGTATAAACATATGTCAATTTTTCACTTAACCAATCAAAACTTTGAACGCAGCGGGATTCGAACCCGCGCCTCTTGGATACTGTCCAAGCGCTCTGACCGCTAAGCCATGCGTACTACTAACAGCTGCGTCGAAATTCTTATACGTTTTGTTATGTTGTTAGC
The DNA here is from genome assembly GCA_032432895.1 of Dryadula phaetusa. Lineage (NCBI taxonomy): Eukaryota > Metazoa > Arthropoda > Insecta > Lepidoptera > Nymphalidae > Dryadula > Dryadula phaetusa. The sequence goes on from JAOYRS010000080.1 coordinate 6,096,695, forward strand.
ATCTCTGTAGAGAGATTTTTACAAATTTCTCCTACTTAAAGATTATTAAGAAATAATCGTTTAACAAGAGAGATTGCTATTTTATTTTAATATATTACTATTTTTAAAGTGTTATTCCACACTTAGGATTAGAAAACATCTTTGAAAAAACGTATAAAAACTTTGAACGCAGCGGGATTCGAACCCGCGCCTCTTGGATACCGTCCAAGCGCTCTGACCGCTAAGCCATGCGTTCAACTAACAGCTGCGTCGAAATTCTTATACGTTTTGTTACAACTTATTTATGTTGTTAGCATCTCTGTAGAGAGATTTTTACAAATTTCTACTACTTAAAGATTATTAAGAAATAATCGTTTAACAAGAGAGATTGCTATTTTATTTTAATATTTACTATTTTTAAAGTGTTATTCCACACTTAGGATTAGAAAACATCTTTGAAAAAACGTATAAAAACTTTGAACGCAGCGGGATTCGAACCCGCGCCTCTTGGATACCGTCCAAGCGTTCTGACCGCTAAGCCATGCGTTAAATTTAATTGTTGGAGTTCTATAAATTGATGGCAGGCGATGCTTGGAATAGGATATTTATACAAAACAAAACAAAATACTAAATATAAGATAAGTATACAAAATGCAAGATAAATATAATTAATGTACATTAACATACATATATAACATATAAATACATACAGAAATGTTGTCATATTTACGTATACCAAATATAGACCTAATGCAAATATTTTGAAGTCAGTCAAGTTTAATTAATACTTCGTCTTTGCTTCTTTCACTTAATAATAAGCGAGTTTTATAGCTCACGTTTGGTAGGTGTCGAAAGGAAACTGCGTAGCCTTCGCAGACATGGAGAAGCAGCAATCATTGTACTGGTTACCTCGCCTGCTTTTGGTACTCAAAATGCTTGCCATTGTAATATCTATGTACGTTTCTTACTTATTCAATAAATAACATAAGAGTCCTGTAAATAATTGTAGGAGATAGTTGCTAAATATAAACTGGACTTCACAGTTTCACTTTGCTTTAGTATATAACTAACGATTAAAATTGTTTGAAAACATTTTTAAAAACGTTTAAAAATTTGAACGCAGCGGGGTTCGAACCCACGTCTCTTGGAAACTGTACAACTTTGACGGTTTCCAAGAGGCGGGGTTCGAATCCCGCTGCGTTCAAATTTTTATAAGCTTTTTAAAAATGTATTATAATTCTGGAATAACACTTTAAAAATATTACTATTTTTATATATTAAAATATTAATATTTGTGTCTACGAGTGAATATAGTGTTCAGACACTTCTTTCTCCACCTTTTTACAATAAAATTGCTTGACTTTTTAATGGATTTATTGTCAGACTAGTAGTTGAAAGACAGATAGAATAAATAGCAATTGAAAACAGAAGAGGCGATAACACGGCACCTTGTGGGACGCCGACGTTGGTTGAGGATAATTCGTAAAAAGAATGTTCTATTCCAAAAGTGCTGTTAGAACCCATACAAATAAGAACAAAAGCATTCAACCACCTTAGGGTATATTGTACATTATGAGAAGTCAGGATAGCAATTTTTGTTCATACTATTTTAACTATGCCAAAACTTTTTTGTTCTAGTAATTTTCCGTAAAAAGACGTACAAAATTTTATATATATATATTGATAAAACGAAAGAAATAGTAATATATTCAAATGATATTTTAATAGAACCAATAAATTCAAGTAAGATTAGTTACATAACCCCATACGATTCAAGCTAACATCGCAACGGATCATTAGCTCGTCTACGGAATGACGGACGGGGTGATATATTGCCGCAGCTATCTCGTGAATAGCGATCATTTGTAAAAGTTACATCCACTCGTGTACAATGCAAATCGTGTATAAGAGTCTTCCTTTTAATAGTAGTGTTGCCCTTTTAATATGGATTTTGTTTAAATTGAATTAAAATTGTAGTTTTTAATATATGATAAATATTTCTTGCTAGTTTTTGACTGAGAGCGAATATACCTATATGTGTTTTAGATATTTTTTTGATTTTAAAAAAACTTGAAATTTTTTCAAGATTATAATCTACTATAATGTTGAACTGCATTATTATAAACTTAAACGTTATTAATACTTAAACTATTTTGAATATGAACTTTCCCCTGAGTAGGATCAAACCCACTACCACTCCGTATCAGATATTGTAAGGAAGAAAATATACAATGTATAACAGATACAATGTTTCTTTACTACCAAAAAGCTTTAAAAGTTTTCCTCTTACATTTGTGTTAAATTTAAGTTCTAAGTACAACTATTATGGTCTTTTAAGCGTAGGTCGTAACATTACTTACCGCTTATTCCTTTATCTATAAAAATGATAATCAACAAATCAGAATAAATTAGTATAGAAAATATATTTATTTATAAGGCCTGACAATTATATAAAATAGATTTTATCTTTAACTACAATCTTGAAGATTTAGGCCAATACATGACAAATTTTTGGTATTGTTGTTGTTTATTTGTATTTACTAACACTTTTTTTAGCTTTACTTTTTAATGGTATTTAGAGAAACGGAGAGCCAGACGATACTTTCTCTGCATGTTTGCCTTTCGTGACTGACTTCTGGCAGTTCCAGTCTTCGACTCCATGTTCTGAAAAGTTAACCATGATCTCCCATTACGTCTCTTAGTTCTTATATGTATGTGAAAATAAAGATTTCTATTATTATATCATCGCTTATCTTCTTAACGTACCCATGCCACCTTATTTAATTGAGCTTTTGATAGTGCTCATTGAAAAAAAAGTTGCGATAACCAAGAAGAATATTTTATTACATTTATATACATTTCAAGGATATCTGAGCAGAAATAGGAATGACTTAAATAAATTGTCAAAAACATATAAATAAGATGTATCACGTGACCTATTTTGAGCTTAAAACCGGAAATCGAATACTTTTGCGTGGCGCCGCCGGCTTTGAGATCTCTGTTCCTGACTTGAGCGGTATTGACCTTTCATTTTAAATTTTTTTCGAATCTTGAAAGGGAGATATCTATATTTTCTTCTTTTTACAAAAAAAATCGATCATATGTTTTGTAAGGTTTTGTAAGGTGGTTATAAGAAATTTCGTTCATATGTCATGTCATTACCTTTTTGGTTAAGCTATAAATAGGACTCGCTTGACGTTTGTATTGGTTGACACACGTATTAGTGAGGTTTCATATTTTAATTAATAATCTCTGAAGTTTAAGTTCTTTGAATTGATCTCTTTTAACACGGTGTTGGGTTTTTAGTTAATGTTAGTTTTATATCGTCATATTAGGTAAGTTAGTTAGTGTTTTAAGGTTATATAAATGGATAACGATCGCCCGCCGGATCCTCCGGATCCCGGTGATGATCCTTCCCTAAATCATATTTCCAGAAAACGCCAAGGGGATGATTCATCCTCTTTTAATATTGTCCCTGCTAATAAAAAAACTATTGTGAATCCTTCTTCTGCTACTCCGTCTATCCAAATGTGTATGTTCATCCTTCCTTGTATGATGGTGTAAAGTATTATATTTATTCCGACAAAGGCCCTTTTATAGTGTATGTATCAAGAGATACTCCTGATCCTGCTTCAGGGACCTCTATGAAAGCTATCAAATTTGGTCCTCTTGAATCTTAGTTCCTCCATACAAATAAAATTACAGACATAGTTAATGATGATGTAAAAAATGTCGGCCGCAATAAAATTAGCGTCCAATTTGCGTCTGCTGAAGCTGTAAATAATTTTTTGATTAATCCAATTCTAAGTCTATGTAAGTATGCTTGTATTATACTAACTTTTAATGTAACAATAATAGGTATTGTAAGAGGAGTTCACGTAGATTGGGGAATGAAAGAATTTGTACAATCATTAAAATACCCATCTGGATGTGGTGAATTAGTGAAAGCGTGAAGATTAAACAGAAAGAATGTGAGTGAGGGTGCTACTACATGGATCCCGACTCAGTCAGTTGTAGTAACATTCCGAGGACAACTGTTGCCTGAGAGAGTCTTTTCTTATTGCTCCTCCCTTCGTGTAGAACCATACTACTTTCCAGCCATCCAATGCCTAAATTTTTGTTGATTTGGTCATGTCAAAGCACAGTGCCGGTCTAGTTCCAGATGTTACAAATGCTCGCAATCGCACATTGGTGACTCATGCAAGATAATTGAAGAGTTTTCTACTTGCCTCTATTGTACTTCTAAACACTTTGCCACAGACAAGGGCTGTCCTGAGTTTGCAAGACAACAGGCTATTAAAATTTTAGTGACTCAAGAGAATATCCCTTACATTGAAGCATCCTCCCGACTACCTCTTGCTCAGCGTTCTTATGCTGATGTAACTAAGGAAATGTTTTTCACTCCAATTACCTCCAAACCAAAAGCTGTCATGGGGAAAGCTCTTTCTTCTCCCACAATATCCTATCGCAAAACTGTTACCCGCTCTCCCCGTCCCCGAGCTCCTCTTGAAAAGGGATATGATAGCCTCACTCATCAAGCAATTGTTGGGGACGGTCCTTCTTCCCTTCCTAATGGCTGTGCTTTACCTGATAGACCATCAGAATCCAGAAAAGATCTGCTAGTTGCTTTGACTGAAACCCTTATAAGTATTTTAACTCCATTAGATGATGTTCCTTTACCGTCCAACGTTGCCCAAAATCTAGCAAAAATCTTTAATATTCTTAAATATGGCCCCTCTGTCCATCCTCCAGTGGAATAGTAAGAGTGTTCGTGTTAAAAAACATGAATTGCTTTCTATTATTTCACTATATAAACCTGTCATTGTTGCCCTCTCGGAGACATGGTTAATGCCGGAATCCCGTTTTAGGGTCCCGGGTTTCTCATGTTTGAGGGAGGACAGGAGTGACGGGTATGGAGGTAGTGCTATCCTCGTCCAGCACTCCACTCCATATTCCTTGATTCCTCTTTCTAATTACAGTCCTCATTTTAATGCTGTTGCTGTGAGAGTCCTTAATATTTCCTGTCTTTCTGTTTACATCCCCCGTCCATCTTCTTCCATCTTTCTTGAGTTAAATTCTATAATTTCTTCTCTCCCTAGTCCTGTGCTAGTCTTGGGAGATTTTAACACTCATCATACGATGTGGGGGTGTTATTATTGTGATGGATTCTCTCCTTCGTTGGTGGAAATGATTGATGATGCTGGTCTTTGCGTCCTCAATGATGGCTCACCGACTCGTAGGGTTAATCCTAACCAGAATCCTAAGACTGCTATAGACCTTTCCCTTTCTTCTCCTTCCCTTGCCTCTCAACTATCATGGTCTGTACTTTCCTCCTCCTATGGTAGTGATCACTTTCCCATTCTTCTGTCCTTAGCTAATCATCAGGCACCTATTCCCTCCCCTTATCCTTTTACTAAATACAATCTTAAAAATGCAAATTGGTTAGAATATGCATCCTCTGTTGATAACATGTTGGGTTCTCATCTTGAGTCTATTAATAATGAGAATATTACTGTCTGCTATGGTCAGTTTGTTGATGCTATCTTATTATCTGCTAGTCATAATATCCCCAAAAAACACTTCACTCCGTATCAGATGCCTTTCAATCCATGGTGGGATCAGGAATGTTCTGATTCAGTCAAACGGCGTACATTTGCTGAGTCGTCCTATGCAGCATGTATGACGGTGGAGAACTTTATTGAGTATCAGCGCAGTGACGCGTTGTTTAGAAAATTGATTTGGAAGAAGAAAAGACTTGGATGGAGTAGTAGTTGAATAATGTTAAGAGATTTCGCCGATCTCTTAATATTAATTTCAGCCCTAGCTCCAATAACCCCGCTTTTTGGCTTGACGATTTTGCTGACAAATTGGCGCCTCCATTTGTTCCTTGCCATAATTCATTTTATAATTTCTCCCCAATTATATCCTTAGTAGAAATGGATACATTTTTCTGTTACAATGAGCTTGAGAGTGTTCTTATAGGCTTAAAAGACACTAAACCAGGTGAAGATGGTATTCCATATTCTTTTTTAAGTAAATTAAATAAAATATCCAAAGATTATTTTCTAAAATTAATAAATTGTATTTTTCATTCAGGCAATATTCCCGAATCCTGGAAATCTTTAGTTATCATCCCTATCCTTAAACCAGGTAAAAATCCTTCCGATCCTAGCTCCTATAGACCCATTGCATTATCGTCTACTTTATCAAAAATTGCTGAACGGCTTTTAAAAAATCGATTGGAATGGATAGTGGAAAGCAAAAATATATTAGCTCCCTCTCAGTTTGGATTCAGACGAGGGATGGGTACCATTGCCAGGCTCAGCATCTTCACTACGGACATTCGAGTAGCCTTTGCCAAGGAAGAGTACTTAGTTGGTGTTTTTCTAGATATAGCCTCCGCATATGATAATGTGCTTCTTCCGTTACTCAGGCAGAAAATGCAATATCTGAATATTCCCGCGAGATTGACTCATTTCATATGCAGTCTGTTTATCGGCAGGACTATTTCTGTAAAACATCCTCTCCTTACTATTCCTCCCAGACGTGTCTGGAAGGGGATTCCTCCGGGTTCGGTTCTTAGTCCTCTGCTATATAATATTTATACGCATGACCTTGAATTGTCTGTAAACAATTTTTGCAACATTCTCCAGTATGCTGATGACATTGTTCTCTATTATAGTTCAAATTCAGTAGAGGACATCAATTTTCGTTTAAACACTGTTTTGCATTATCTAAACCAATGGTCTTTCATTGTCGGTACTGAAATGTAAGGCTGTTTTATTCACAAAAAAAGAGTTATTCCAAATTTTCGAATCTACTTTGGCGATGAAATTATTAATTTTTCTGATAATATTAAATTCCTAGGCATGGTTCTTGACAAACGACTGAACGGAATGGCACATTCTGAATATCTTAGCAAAAAATGTGAAAAAGCTATTAATACTCTACGTGCAGTATCTGGTGTATGGTGGGGTGCACATCCCTATACTCAAAAACTATTGTACAATTCTTTAGTCCGTAGTCACATTGACTACAGCTTATTTGTTTTAGACCCCTTTAATAAGGTTGCTAATGATAAATTAAATCGAATACAATACAAATGCCTTAGAATAGTTTTAGGTGCAATGAAGTCTACTCCTACGAACGCACTTCAAGTGGAGTGTGTTGATCCTCCTCTTCCTCTCCGGCGTCAATTCCTGTCAGATCGATTTATAGGTAAATTGTTACAGCTCTCTTCCCATCCCCTATTGTCTAAACTATCCACTACATCCAACCTTTGTAATCGTGATAAATCGGTATCATATTTACTCAACAGCTTCCTTAGATTTACCAATCTCCCTCATCCCTTGAAAAGATTTCCATGTAATCCACTTTATTGTACTCCTTATCAGGCCCTAATTCATTCCCCAATCATTATCACGGATATTGGCTTGTCCAAAGATGATCCGGGTGCCAACACAAATTTTAATTCGTTAATTCAGCGAAATTGGTTTAACCATCTTCTCATCTTTACTGATGCTTCCAAGCTTTCAATAGAAGGCTGTGTTGGTGCGGCTTGCTGGATCCCAAAATTCAAAATTATCTTACAATTTAAATGCCCCCCCGAATCATCAGTGTTTACAGGTGAGGCTGTTGCTCTATTGGAAGCTATCCTGTTTACGCTTTCACATGACTTCCCACGGACTGCTATCTTTACAGACTCTCTAAGTTGCTTATTGGCCATCAAACAAAAACCTTTTCATGGTAAGATAGTATCTTCTATTATTTTAAGGATTCGTGAGGCTTTGTTCGCATGTCATCGTAAGGGTTTGGATATCTCATTGATTTGGATCCCGGGTCATTCTGGGATTGGAGGTAATGTTACAGCAGATAACTGTGCTAAGTCAGCTGTTCAGTGCGGAACACTCGAACATTTCTCTATTTTGGCCCAGGATCTGTTGTCTCTTGCAAAAACTCATCTGGATAGTTCTTGGAATCGTTATTGGGAGTCGTCCAATCGACTAAAAGGTAAAAATTATGCACTCATTCAAGCAAAGATCCCAAAACGACCGTGGTTTTATAGATGAAAACATGCAGATCGTTGGGTTATCTCAACTGTCTGTCGTTTGCGCTTTGGACACTCATGTACACCTGTACATCTGGCTAAAATCAAGGTCAGGGACCATTCTCTGTGTGAGTGTGGCCTCGATGAAGGCACCCCCTCCCATATCCTTTTTAGCTGTCCTAATCTCCTTTATCCCCTCTATGAAATCCTCCCACTTAAAGTTCCTCGCCCTATAAATGTAAATTCTTTATTAATGTTTGTGTTTAGTCCTCTGTGTAAATTTCTTTGTAAATATATTAAAAAAAACTTGATTGAATTGTAGATGTACTTAATGTATTATATATTGTTTTTTTACTAACCAGTTTTTGTGTAGATTATTTAAGTATGTATTTTGTGTTGTGTTGTTGTAGATGCAGACTTTTTACGGGATCACTTCTTTATGAATAAAATATTTAGGAGTGTTTCAATTCACGTTCTTACCGTACAACCTCCGTCGTGTGTTCTCCTATCAACGTGACATTGGCGAAGTGATTTGTGTTCTACTGGCATGCTCGAAACGCCATAAGCTAAGAACCAACCAACTAAGCTATATATAAAATTGTAAACCTTTCTTTTGTATCTACGAGTAAATATAGTGTTCAGACACTTCTTTCTCCATCTTTTTACACCTAATTTCGAGACATTCATTTTTTAAAGTATGAAAAACGTTTATAAGAAAAAAAATATATAAATGAATCTAGACTCAACCTGACCTTAAAATACATTAATCTGTGCGCCAAGACGGAAAATTGGTATAATGAATATCCAAATTAAAGTTGACAAGAAATTTACGAAAATGACCGTCGGAATACGGAATTGTGATAGCGTATACTCTAAATATACCTTCGGATGTATATTATATAATTTTGACGTCAATCACAGGTGTACGTATCAGATGTTGTAATTAGCTTGACGTGATGTTGAACAAGAGACGTATTAAGAAAATTAATATAACCGTATATATATATTCCAAATTGGTAATAACTTAGGTAAATCATATTTTTAGTATAACTTCTTTACCTATGTAAAGTTTTATAGTATACCATTCTGCTAAGTAGCCGCGTTTAAATTTTTTTGGTGGTATAAGATCGATAAGTTTTATAGAATCGACCATAAAATATACTAAAAAGTTTTTTGTCGTTAAACCTAGCAAAATGTAGAGCATTTTCCTCATTTATATGCCTTAAGTGTTTGTTATCATTATACAAACCGCTTAAATGAAGTTTACATGATATAATTATATATTTTGGCATAATTGAAGTGCCTAATTTATGTATTACAATAATTTATAACTATTGTCAAACATGATGACGTCAAAAATTAGTATATCTTTCTAGTATCAAGGTACATATGTATGAAATATTCTCAACTTGAACAAAAGCGATTATGTAAACGATTATGAAAATGCCTCGGATGAGCGTTATTCAGATATAACGCTAATTTTCATGAATGCGCACTCGTTATGTGGAAAACTCTTCGTAAGATCATAAAGACATTTCATAAGGCGCTTTGAGCGTATGTTGATTTATTTTTAGCTATAAAATATGGTAACACTGCATAAAATTTTAGCATATTCTTTTACATTAATTCTTTTTATATACATTTTTACTGTTTATCAAAATTATATATACATATATATATATATACTTATAATAACTTTTCCCCTATATATAAATATATATATATGTATATATATATATATATATATATATAAGGGAAAAGTTATTATACTTCAATAAAAGCATATGAACCCAGGATATTAGCTCTACAAGTCATCTACAAGATACACGAACTAGACTTCGAGCCAATTTGCTGAAGTTATAATCTACGTTTATTAAAGTTACAACTTGCGAATCTTCATACAACTTACTTAGTAAGTGAAACTTTCAAAAGCTTTTTTGCTCGTTCCATTCAAAGCACTTTCATAAGTAAATGTAAAGTGTAATTTCAATGTAGTTACCAAGTTTTGTAAAATATTGATAATCCTAGTTAATAATATGGCGGCTTTTTTTTAAATTAATATAAAATTACGCTGGTGTTATACACTTATTTATATTAATCTATAGGCAAAAGTTATATTTCTTACTAAGAATTATTTTGTTTTCTTGTATTATGATTTTTCTGTTTAATAAATTATATATAACAGGAAATTTATAACAGGAAATTTATAAACAGTCATCAATTATTCAAAATTGAATGATTAATGAATACTAATTCCAATACTGTCATAATACTAATCAAATTAGTTAAATTAACCTAATTAATGTTAACGCATTTGAGATATGTTTAGCTGAAAACGATGTTAGTTTAGTCGGACCTTTAGACGAAATATGACATGGAACCAAGCCTTTTATGTTAAAGAAATGAAAAAAGTATCTTAACCATATGATTCGACAACTCTACAATATTTCTACAAAGCCATTTATTGTAGAAACTCTTTTTAGCTTTCCCTTTTATCCCGCATAGAGGGTCAGACAGAAAGTACCACTAGGTACTTTCTGCTAAGACAAAGTACTTAACTTTTCACCGAATTTGAGACATTGCGTGTTGAGTGCACTACTCAGTGTGGTGGTGCAGAGTGGTGGAACTCAACGCCGCATTTTGTCTTACCAGTGCGAGGAAGTAAAAATAATTTAAATATAATCATTACTCCGAGTGGGTATAGAATCCACAACTGATTTACACGCTGTTCCACTGAGCCACGACGGACCTCAAAAGAATTAAGTTACTTTATTAAAATTAATAAAGGTATAAACAGGAAGTCAGTCACGGACGTATAGCATTATATAAATATAATAGTTTATAATAGTTTCATAGCGTCACGTAACGCAGGGCTACGCACTTAATGATGCCCACCCACTGACCCCGATACGGAATTCGAAATATCCGCTTTTAGTTTACATTGAAGGTTGTTTTGATATTATTCTTGTTTATCAAATTGTTTATGCAGTAGTTGTAAATATATTTACTTTATATGATTGTGACTATGTTCAGATCACAAGCTAATATAAAATATTTATTTCGATATATTTTATCAGTTTCTTATTCGAAGTGGTTCTAATGTTAAACATAAATACAGAGAAAGCTTCAATTTGTGCTTAAATGTATGCTGTAATGTTAATATGTCTTCTGCTTAGACACGATATATAGAAATTTTGCAATGGTTGAATACTTAAAAAATAGTTTTATACTTTTTCCTTCATCAAGTTTCCTAAGTATCAAGGCACTCTGTTTTTAATATCTACTTGAACCCGAAACATTCAAAATATCGGGGGTGGTGGCAACCAATTTGTTTAATCAGATGGCCCTTGACATTAACTTAAATACAATTATATTCTTAAGTGGTCTTAAGCGTCACGATTATTATCACTGCTACTGCGCTACGCCTTTTCAAAAAAAAATCTTTTCAAAATAAATTTGTGAAGATAAAAAGTACTCAAATAATATTATGATTAATCAATCTTTAGCGGTAAAAATTCATAAAACTTTGTAAAAAGTAATTATATAAGTAATATGCTAGGGTAGTTTACCATGAGTCAAAGTTCAAATGTATTAGATCGTCATTTACGCAGTAACGTCACGTAGCACACTGCTACGCGCGAGTAATTGCTTGCTCTGCAATGACCTCAATACTGTAAACATTTATATATACTTATGTTTAGAGTACATGTCATGTTATGTGAGTTAGTTTTGTGTAAGTTAATATAATTAGTATCAGTTTTTTTTTATTACTACATGTTTGAAAGCTTGGAGATGCCTTGCAACACGCAAAAATAGGTGAAAAATTAAGCGCATAACATTATGTTTTGGCTGGCGTCGCTATGTGAGACTAAAAAAATAAAGAAACAAATATACAAATTATACGGTAGTTAAGTTTGCAATCATTTAAAGTTCAAAGGATCGACATTTACAAAGCAATGTTGTGCTATGTAGAGGTCTGTGCTACGAGCCTACGAATAATTGCTCGCTCTTTAATGCTGTTAATACTGTAATATAGTGTACAGCTTATTACAGTAGATAGCTAATTTAGATTATTTTTAACCCATTTTATATTTTCTATTGTAAAATAATAACATTCAAATGTTATAATTATTTAATTTATCATACTACAAACTTACAAGAAAAAATATCCATTTTTTTCTATATAAACTTTAAGAGGATCAAGTGCCTAATTTAGTACATAGATACTCGTATTAGATAAAATAAGATAAGCCGACAATCTGTCAAGGTGGGGCTTCTCACTGTCACTTTCATCGCCTCACGTAACACCACGTTGGAGTTAATGGCACGCAATCCCGACACCGAGCTTGGAAATTATAGGTCATTATCGATTTTGCTGTAAGCGTGACGGTTTGTACTGTATTTGGCAATTTTGTTTCTTTAAAATTTATAATTTATTATTAAAATCATAGAAAAGCAGGTCAGCCTCTGACTTTAAATGTGACTATTTGAAGGTTCTATTTAATATCGTTTCTTATTGATCGTCTGCTAAAGCGCCGCGTTTTGTTGATTTGCAGTATGAAACGCCGCGCGTTCAGGTAATTGAAGTGTACAGCTAAATGCCTTGATATCTAGATCTAGGATTACTCTGGTAGAAGAAGTAGCAAGACGCGTAGCTTATAATTATAATAACTAATATAATATAAGGCATAGTTATATGTAAGCGAACAATTAAAAAATGTCATATAAATACATATTTAGTTAATATATTGTAATTAATATATATAAAATATCTATCTTAAACAAAGTCATAAATAAAAGCTAGTATAAATAAAACGGTTTCATTACATCAAATAGAGTGGACGATAATAAATCAAACGGTCAATAGATGAAATTGAGAAGCTTTGTGTTTTGACCTCGTCTTTTCATTATGAATTGTTTCCAATATTTGTTTGTACGCAAACATATTAAGTGAAATCCTTGGATTTTTTTACGTAGAAAAATAAATATATGAGTTGAACTAAAACGCAATAGAAGTAAAACTTTATGAGCATGAGATGACTAAAGACTGGTATTATTAGAAATTTATGTTATTACAAGCGGAACCCGTGACTTTGTTCACGTGAAATTTGACATCTTTGGATTTTCATTTTATAATTCTAAAATAAAATTAGCTTTAGTTACTACTTACAAAAACTATCTAATATAATAACATAGAGACAGACAGACAGACAAAAATAGTAAAAAAATATAATTTTAATATATTTACGGTGTATAAAAATTTAAATACTTATTTCATAGATAACATATATCGCAATTTTTATGACTACGAACACATACAAATACGCACACATACGCATACGTATAGTTTGACAAATTACATCAGACATATTAAGAAGAATTTATTCTTTCAAAGGTTGTAGTTAACAAGAATGATGAAATTTATGATTTTACAAGCTTTATTATTATACAAGAATGAGTATTACTATAAAGACATTATATAACTACATTAAGGGTAAGTAGAAAATAATGTCTTGGACCCTTGTACATTTGGGTTGGTTGTTGTTTAATAAACATTGAAAATTGATCTAAACAAATCTTTAGTTATCTAGCAGTTTATTGTATTTTGAAATGAAATCTTAATGTTTTTTAAATATATTTTCTTAGAAATAATGGGAAAGCCAGAGCCAGTTCGGAGATGCAGAAAATTAAGTTCTACAAAAACGATTCTAATACACCGCATAATAGCATTTGAGATTGAATGAAAATATATAACTTTTTATTTAGTTGCAGACGTATTATTAAAAATAAATATAGACTTTATGAAGATCTCTTCTCGTCTCACTGTAATCGCGATCGGTTGTGGGTTCGATCCCCCTCGGAGGAGTAATTATGTTTAAAATTCTTTTCACTTCCTTGCTCTGGTAAGACCAAGTGCTCTAGTAAGGCAAAGTCTTGAATTCAGTGGAAAGCGAAGAAAGGAGTGTCTTGAGTGGTGAAGCTAAAAAAAAGATCTCTTACATATGGAATTTGTATAGAATAATTTCTTGATTGGATCTTAATCGTATTTATTGTGTTTAATCATTTGGCTTATCATTTGGCTTTAGTAAGTAGTTAAATCGTAAAACAAGTCTGTAAATAGGTAACCCGTATTTTAAACCTCGACAGGGCAGCACAGATAATTTCTCAACAGATTTTCACCAGAGTGGAAAAGAGCTTAAAGTTATCGTAAATGAAACTTTATTAATATTAGAAAGAAAACAAGAATCTCATTCACATAATGATACCATGGCAAGTTTAATACCATCGTTTACATTCTATACGGCTACATTAATCAGCAGCTCTGAATATGTCGCGCCGGAGCGAGGGACTGACTCATTGTGTGTAATAATGGCCTACTTATATTAATTTTCTGCTATTTGCCGCGATACTACTTTTATTCTCTTTTATAAATGACACTGTCCGTCATTTTGAAGGGCGTCAGTTTCATTCATGTTTAGAGTAAACGCATATTTTGGAAGTATATAATTTTTTTTTATATAAAAATGTAAAGGAAAAATAATTGAAAAAAATATCAAATTTAAAAAAGAAGAAGAAAATATATTGTATTTATATATGTTGGATTGTCCTGGTCACCTTGAAAAGTACATCGGGATAATCCTATGAAATATTCTTGGATCCTTTTTTTAAATATAAAAAGGAGGCAAACGAGCAGAAGAACCACCACATAATCTGTGGTCATCGTTGCTCATGAACCATAACATTAGAGTTGTGGATGCGTTGCCGGCCTTGTGATGGGAGTAAGAGGAGATAGTGTATTGTACAGCCTCAGCTAAAATATTTGCACACATGTCAAAATATTTTGCTTCATGCCAGATTTATTTGCATTCTTTCACACATAAAAGACGTAATCCTACAAGAGTTAATGAAAAACTATTAAAGAATTTCAACATCTATCATAAAATCTTTAAAATATTTTTATGCTACCCCACTAACTCTTAGATTAACTATAACACGTCTAATATATAGTATAAGACGAATACAATAATTTAACAGAAAAAACATTCTACATGTGTCATATACAATAGATTTAAATATTCATTTTAATTAAAATTTATTTTCTTTTCTCTGCTGTGGCATTCAAAATGGCGGCGTTGAATTCCCCGCGGTGAGAGAACACAGTCTACGGAGTGCCTTGCCACAAGGTTGTCTCTGGCTTCTTAGGTGGGATATAAAGTGAATAATAATTAAAAAAGCAGTTAATTAATATTGTAGATGTTTCTATATGTTTCTATAACAACTCTGTAGTAACTGATTAAATTGTTTGTTCTCATGATTATAGAAAATTTACTTCTATAGGTTTCCTTCATGTGGTATTCGAATTAAAGCCTCACACAAATTATTATACATGAATATTTATAAAAACATACATTGTAATAAAATTGCGTTCTATAATTTATATATCTAAAGGGATTTGAACTTGCACCTCCTTGAAGTAGTTTCTAGAACATCAAAAATAAAATTATGATACATGGTACGGAATTCCAGTAATATTTTAAATTTATTAAAAAAAATAATAATTTATTAAATCATACATTGATTTAAATACATTTATTACTATATTTCAATAATTATTTTTTAACAATTATTATTATTATTATTATTTTAAATATATTTTTAATTATTTACAATATTTATTAAATTTATTTAGAATTTTTTATTCTTTAAATTTATTTATTTATTCTTCTTAATTTCATGTTTATATTCTAGTAAAATATATGTTAAGGTAACATTTATACTAACAATTAAGAACAGCTTAATGATTTCTAATGTAAAAGAAAATCTTTGTTCTACTTCAAAAGGGTTTACAGAGGTACGTCGTAATTCTTGATAATTACGAGGGGTTCCAACCTATTTGAGTGTCAGAAATTGCCGTTTGAATATATTCTAATGAGATCTTTTTAAACAATATAAGTCTGAAATTAATTTTATACCTTTTAGCAGAATTAAACGGTTTACGTAATTTCATTCTGGGATAAGTCGTTAAGTTACTAAAATTTTTAAAATATATATGTATTAAAATTTAACTTGGCATATTAATGTTATAATAATAGAATAAAATATTAAAAAATATTTATATATCATTTTTATTTTTTTGGAATCTATAGCAGTCCCCCCGTGGGGGACAGCGTAGAATATAATTCCCTTCATTTGCTGGGCAGCGCCCCGTAAGGGGTGGATATCCCAATAATTTGGTAGCAGGAGGTTAATTCTCCGACTGGCTCGTGACAACTATCTTGACAAAAACGATCCGCCAAATATCTGATGACGTGTTCCGGTTCGATATCATGTGAGCCAGCTATCTCTATTCTAACCCATCCTTTCCCTCAGAGACTAGTGATTCCAACAGTTACTCATTTCACTTCCATACCAAGGCCGGCAACGCAACACCAACCCATCCACACGCTGTTGTGGATGCATGGGCGAAGTTGATCACTTACCATCAGGTGGCCCTCCTATTTTTTCTATAATGCCAATTTTTTCTATAAAAAATTGTTGAGTCACAGGTAGATAGTGAAATCGTAAAATCTCACAAAAATAATAATGCGTAAAATAATTTTATAACAAAGGACAATATGCTTACATTAGATTTATAGTTCAATGCAATTTTACTCTAAAAGCTTTATATGCATTCGAGTAAGTGCTGGCGACGAAACAATATATGGAGATGTATTGTACATGAAACATAAATCGACGAATCGAAGTGTAAAGTAAAGTAGTTTCAGTGGATATTAAACAAGAATCTATTCTGTCTCGTCTGTGCAAACTTAAACAAGATAAGTTTCAGATCAATTACGACGTAGCGTAACGCCTTAAAAGCTTATTTAAAAGTTTTGTTTAGTAAAAAAATGTTTACGTTGGATAACGTTACCGTATTATTTATTAACGCTTGTAGGTCTGTTCCGGTCAAGCTATAGGTGAGGGTTCAAATCTTAAATGTTCCCTAATTTAAGATTTGAACCCGTATTAAAAATTTAAATTCATTTATAAATATATAATGTCTAGATATCAAAATGTTCAAGCAAAGCCCAGCATTATTTTTTTCGATCAGAATTTCAAAGTATGGAAAAATGAGCTGTCGGGTAATTTGAGGTAAATTTTGTTTGAGACAAACTATTTTTTTTTATTTTTACACTTTAATGTATGGATTTTAACTATAAACATATTAAAATAAACAGTGCTTTTTCTTGCAAAACGATTATTTTTTATATATCTGAAGTCAGTAGAAATTTGTAACAATTTCTATACAGAGATGTTTAAAATATAAATATGTTGTAACAAATGTATAAGAATTTTGACGCAGCCGGATGTAGAACGCTTGGCTTAGCGTTCAGGGCGCTTAGACGGTTTCCAAGAGGTGTCGGTTCGAATCCCGCTATTTTTAAACGTTTTTCAAAAATGTTTAATATTTAAAAGATTCCTTAAATCTATTTAAGTACTAGATTATCTAATTGAAAGCGGCGAATCCTTCCATATTTTAATTACTTGCACAGTGATACTTAGAGTAAGATTCTCAAGGGATCTTAATCTATATATAGGTCTTATACATTAGTTTACTCAGAAATATATAATTTAAATATTTAGTAGAAGATGTAGGAGTGAATTCCTTAGAAAGATGGCAAATATTTAAGCAAAATTTTATTTATTTTTGATATTACAAACAGAAATGAAACCCTTTACATCCTGCTTACTTGATTATTCTTATCAGTTATTTACATAAATACTTACTAGAAACGTTTTTCCGATATCCCCATGCACATATATTTTGTTTAAACGGCGAAATAAATAGTAATATGTATTCCCGACGCCCAACACGAATCGGTGATAGTCTAAATAGGAGAATTATACTGGGACGACATTTGTACTGACCCTTGTTTATATATAAAAGAGCCTGCGATGACCTCGTTCATTTCTAGTGTGTACGAATAATGTAAAGTGAAGAGGGTCGAATGTTCACTTGTTAGAAACATTAACGTTTACCAATTTTGGTAATTAAAGTGATTTTGTAACGCAATTTTACGTGGATATTATGGTTTTCAGTTTCTCTTATGAGATTTTTTGGAGCACGCGATGTCTGGAAACAAGTAAGAAATAAAAAAAAATTTTGTAAATTTACACCAAAATATATGTATATATTAACACTAATGCTATTTGTTATTTTTCAGCAGTATCATCTTTTCCCTACAGCAAGATAAACTTATTGATAAAACACTTTCTTGCCCCCAATATCAAGACACTGTGTGACTTTGGAAAGAATAAAATATCTTCTTGGTCTGACCAGAAGGAGGAAATAATTTAAATATTAACATCCGAAGAACTCACCACCAATCTAGTTTACTATCTGATGCTGTTCCATTGAGCCCAGATGGTCTCAAATACACTCATGTTTGTTACTAATATTACTCGTAATAGTTATTAATATTTCTTCTACAAATATAACTTATGTTTACAGTCTTTATTATTGTTTGTTAATAGTTTTTTCATATACACTGCTTAAATTAACATCATATTAAAATGCAATGATATAGCTCAAGCGTTGTACTGAATGTACGTTAAAACAAACATTTTTCATTTCCCTCTGCAATGTACTCGTACATGCAATTTCGCAGTTGTAAATTGGAACAAAAAAGTTGTTACAATTGCTTCAAAAATTTCGCCGTGGTGAAATTTGAATTTGTACCCATATAGTATGTATGTGTAAGGTACCTATATACAAAGCACCTATATATAAAGTACCTTATATATAAGGTACCTAGGCATAAGGTAGATATGTATGTAGGTTACTTTTAGTTTTATATACGAATATGTATTAGATAATATTTCTGTTTAAATTTTGTAATTGATATTTTAAGCCCAATATAGAAACTTATTTTGTTATTTTGCAAAAGACATGAGGAAGATGATAAATAAAGGTAGAGGCACAAAGGTTATTACAGTGAAGTTATACATGATATTTTGTAAATAAGAAGACCAATTAATAAAATATTCACCATATCTGAAGATTTTTATCAATAGTTTGTTTAGAGTGTTTCCTGTTTGTCTTTTTTTATGTTCGGGTTATTTATTGAGTCCTGAGACCCTGAGTAATTTAGGGGGTGATAAATTTGCTTTTTTCTTGCCACGTTTAGAAGTCATTCCTGTCCCAGGGTGATCAGATCAGATCCTTTCCCTGCAACGCGATGAGCTCACACATTAATATCACCACTTCTTCTTCCTGGTATTTATCCCAGCTCCAGCTAGGATCTGTCTTCCACCTAGTCCTATTCCACTTTGCACGATCACCTACTATTATGGAACGCTAAGGAATTTCTGCTTTGTTAAATTAAAAATATTATACTCATATATGTACGTACGAGAAAAATCTGTTTAAAAAAAACAAGAAAGCATAAATATATGCATTTGTAATAAGTAAATGTAAATTAAATACAAATAGTACGAATTTTTGCATTTAGTTTCATGATGTTACTATAATTTATGAAAATTAAGCTGGGTTTCCTTTTAATCACCAGTGGATAATTTCAACCATTTTTTGTTTCAGCTGCATACACATAGAAAAGTATTTAATGTCAAGACACTCCGTACTCCGCTTTCGCGGAATTCAACGATACAGTTTATATAAGCAGAGCGAGCGGAAATGAAAACAATTCAAATCGCCACGACCAGCCTCTGTAATTTATAAATAAAAACAAGTGAATTTTGAAATAAATATATCGACCGCAATATGTAGCATGGGCGGCACAGTTCTTCCCTTGTCCGGTCCCTTCATACATTATTTACTTCCGCAGCCGTACTGAGTTGTGGTTTACAAAGTATATTTACTGTACGAAGCATTTTATTGCATTTTTTTATTTTGTTCTTTTTTTACGTAGCCTTTCCCCTTTTATTAAACTGTAATGTCTTTGCTTTCTTTCTATTAATATTTTTAATATATAACATGAAATTGTGCGTAGGCCAGTCGTGGCGTAGTGGGACAGCGTTTGACTGTAAACGCGATTATTTGTGGGTTCGATCCCCACTATGGGGGAGTGATAAACGGGGGAAGTACAGAGTGTCTTGACACTAGGTAATTTCTGTCTACCCTGTTATGCGGATAAAAGCGTGAAGCTAAAAAAAAGAAATTGTGCGTGATGGGAGCTACTATGCGGGACAAAAGCGTGAAGTAAAAAAAGTACGTACTTGTTTTTTGCCGTATGTACATATACAATTTTGAAGGTAGCGTGTGTGATACTTACCTTTCGCAAACCGTCCAATCGCTTTTACATTTCCAGCAAGCTTTTATGCGCTTGTAACAACTTATTTTTGTTATTAGAATCTGTATAGGGAAATTAAGACAAATTTCCGCTGACCAGAGATTTATATAAATATCTTTTTATAATTAAATTTCGTTTCAATCAATAATATTTTATTTTTCGTAGTGATTTTACTTAAATATAAAATTGAAAAAGAAAATATTATTGACTGAAACGAAATATGCATTTTAATTTCATTTATATTAAAAATATAATAAAATTTCCCAATACTTTTCCACAAAAAGAAATACTTAAAATGTACAATAAAAATAAAGTTATTGTAACACGAGTTACCGCTGAAATGTTCGTATATTTAATTTTCCCAAAGCTTTCAAGATGCCACTTGTTTATTTGTACTGGCCTCCAAGTGAGTAGGTTTATCTCAGAAGCTTGTCTACACTCCGTTGGGTAGACAATATGTTAGGTGAACGAGCCATTCACTTAAAATACACCTCTTGGAGTATTTTATTTTGCTTTTCTAGGTACAAATGTATAGAAATAAACTTATTTTTGGTCCTGTAATGTCAGCTCTTAATTTTTGTAAGAATTGTTTGGTGTTGGAGAAATATTTTTAGAAGTTGTTGTAGCCCACAATGCCTTTTTTATTAATTTTATTATTTTTTAAGCTTCACGTTTTTATCCCACATAACAGGGTAAAAAAGTACCTAGTGTCAAGACGTTCCGTACTTCGTCTTCCGAATTCGTGATATTGCGTTTTGAGAAAGAGGCTAAACTTAACGCCGCAATTTGTTCTACCAGAACGAGAAAATGAAAATAATTTTAAAAATTCCCCGAGTGGGAATCGAGCCCAGAACGCGATCGGCGTTTACTATCAGACGCTGTTCCATTTCATCATGATTGGCCCTATATGGCTAATAATATTTGTTGTTAAAAGTAGAATCATCTTTAACATCATAATCAGCCGGAAGACGTTCCCTGTTGGATATAGATCCCCACCATAGCACGCCAGTTTGGAACGACTGCTTACCTCCCATCTAGCGGTTGCCCGCAATTCTGACGAGTTAGTCAGTCCACCTAGTGGGAGGACACCATTAATGGAAAACTTTATACATCTTAATTTGATTTTTTTTACTAATATATATATATCATTCATATTAAGTGTATGTAAAATAATCATATTAAGTTATTATATGAGACAAAGCAATACAAAGCAATAACAAAGAGATCATATTAGCTACTGTTGTAGATGTTAACAGCAATAGATCAAATCTTGGGATATATTCAAGTTTTGTACAAAAAACTCTCTTGTTATTCACGTTCAAGAATTTAAGGTTACTGGTGACGAGTTTAAAAAGTTTAGATGATGTTCCTTAGGAAACACAGTATTAGTAGTAACTGGAAAATTGATTTGAAGAACTTTGAGGCCGTTCGTGGCGCAGTGGGACAACGTTTGACTGTAAACGCGATCGCTTGTGAGTTAGGTCCCCACTCTAGAGGAATATTTAAAACTATTTTCATTTCCTCGCTCTGGTAAAATAAAGTGCGGCGTTGAGTTCCACCGCCCAACACAGAATGTCTCGAATTTGTCTCGAATGTGTCTTGACACTAGGTACCTTCTGTCTACCCTGCTGTGCAAAAAGTAATCATTGTTTTTTTAAAAGGTTTATGAATAAAGTCGACACAAACGAAGCTGGAAGCTACAATTAGTTATTTTTCTAACGTTAAAGTCATCCAACATTCATAGTATAAACGAATAAAAACAATTTAGCTTGTAATGTTTATTTTTCACTTAACTCCATGAAATTCTTCTGCATAAAATGTCACATTTTATCTTATTAAATTGTGTACCCTTCCATATTTTACCCTCGAGGATTGATAAGAACACAAATAAGTGGCGCATGACTCTAATATTCATATCTTATACTGTCACGTGAAAATCGCTTTTGTTTTCATATTTATAGAGGCTGTTTTACTTTGAAATATTATTACTTTTAAAAACTTTAAGCGTATTGCTGTCCACCAGATGTTTAGTATAAAAGTGACGTAATAGCGACCTCAAATGACTTTGTTATGAGCCAGCTCTGACCTTACTGATATAGTTATAACGTTGCTCTTCCTTTCATTTTAGGGTTTATTAAATTAAAATATAAGTGATAATAATCTATGAAATGCTTTTAATTATTCATTTCTTGTTTGTATATAACTAAATAACAATTTGCCTGTAATATATCTTATTACTGTATTTATAAAATAACCAGTTCTGATTCTGTCGGTTTTGAACTATTGCATATGCTATTATTATAGCTTCAAGCTTTTATCCCGCACAGCAGTGTAAACTGGATATGCATAGTGTCAAGGCACTCCGCTTTCTGCCGAATTCAGGATATTGCATGTTAAGTGGCGGAACTCAACGTCGCGCTTCGTCTTAACAGAGTAATGAAATGAAAATATATTATTTATATATATTGTCGCGTTTACAGTCAGACGCTGTCCCACTGCGCCACGACCGGTCTCTGCTTCTATTATAGTTTGATTAATATAGAAATTTAAGATATTATAAGAAAGATTTTTGGAAGGTTAAACTTCAGATTGTATAGAAGTGTGTAATTTTAAAGTTAGAAAACTGAAAGGTTTATTTTTGAACAATTTTTTTTGGAATTATATCTTTAAAGCTAGCAAGTACCTGGTGGGTAAATCATTGCATGAACTATAAATAGTATAAACAAATGCTACTTAAAATTATTTTTTTAGTTATTAAAAACAAACGAGTATAAGTAGTTTTCTAAATAAATTGTGAAAGTGGAAGTATGAAGTGGAGTGTTTTGCAAAATTTTCGAATGTAACAAATGTTCGCGTGAACTAAGTACCGGGCGTTCTCTAGTAAGGCATACAGCAATGAATTATTTTTTATGTAATACAATGAAGTTTCAATATACTAATTCAGAGAGAGAGAGAGAGATAATATGTAATATAAAACAAGCAATTTTAATATAAATTAAAATAAAAAACATAAATATTTAACTAAAATCAGATTTCTCTTGATTAAGTGTCTAATAGGCGATTAATATTAGAATGATGCTCGAGAAAAGATAATATTTACTTTGTAAAACGAGGCTTTATCTACTTGTAAAAGATACCAGTATCTTGTTATAATTACATTTTATTTATTAGAAAAGTTGTAGTGGAGAAATTTAGGTGAAGTATTCTTGAGTAAATTACACTGTTTATATATTGCAGTTAATAGTGAATTTATTTCTTGAATGGTGTAAACGTGAATTATTATATATTTTTATTTCTATATTCATTTTTAAGAGAGAAAGACGCGTAAAGAATAGGCAGAGGGAACATTGAGGTAATGAATTTATTCATTTTACAATTTTCAAGATATTATGAATTGATTGGCAGGACTCAAAACCGCTGTATCTCTTAATAAGTCGAGGAAATAAAAATAATTATATAAAGAAACGGCAGCTTTTCGCTTAGCAATATAAGGAGAGAAGTCCATTAACTGTTCTCCTCCTGAAATCGAAACATTGCGCGTTGAGTAGCGAACCGAACGCCGCAATTTGCCTTATAAGAGCGGGGAAATGAACATTAATTTTAAATATAATTATTCAACCGATAGGGGTTCAAAAAACAAAATCAATCTCTTTTACAGTCATTCGCAGTCCCAATGCACTGCGATGGCCTCTTAGAATTTTATATATTTAATTGTATTTGATTATTTTAATTTCTCTTTAAATTGAAAATAAAAGTTAATAATGATTAAAAGATTACTTATGAAGTACCATATTGTTTATGGTACTTTGTAAGTAATGTTTTAAACATTAGTAATTTTTACAAACCATTAAGTCTATAAATAGTGGAGGCCAGTCATGGCGCAGTGGGACTGTCTTTCTTGTCTGTTTGTGATTGTAACGTGATCGGTTGTGGGTTCGATCCCCATTCGGAAGAGTGATTATATTTAAAAATTATTTTCACTTCCTTGCATTGGTAAGACAAAGTGTGCCATTTAGTTCCATCACTAACCACACAATGTCTCGAATTCGATGGAAAGCGAATTACGAAGTGTCTTGACACTAGGTACTTTCTGTCTAGTGGAAAATAATATTTTTACTTTATCTATATTCATTTTTTTGTGCATATAAATTCATTTATGTTTTTCAATTTCAGATTCCATTCCTCGGTTAAAATTTTAAATGTAAAAAAATTAAAAGAATCGATTATGAGAAGTTATAAAACTTAAAATATTATATTTCTAAAAACAAACGATTTAAAAAAAATATTAAAAAATTTTAGCACTTATACCAACATTTCCCTTGGTTCGACAGGCGCAGGTTCAAACTGTTATACGATATATTAAGATATTATAAGAATATTGAAATAAGTAATTCATTGGTTAATATACAATACATTTAACGAATAAAAAAAATGAATTTGCTTTTCAAAATTTATATAAAATTATTTATAAATATACTTAATATATAAGAATTGAAATCAATAAAGAAATACACCTACCTGCATAATAAAGCATAAACACAGTACATATAATCTGAGGATCAAAACAAAATGAATTATGTGGGTAGTTCGTTACAGGGATCTGCAATCTTATTACACTGATATTTGACTAGAAATTATGCGGGTATGTCTACGAATTAAGCTTCTTTGTATGGATGAAAATGTAATTGTATATTCAGCATGTAACTGATCCATGTAATTGTATATTCAACATGGAAGATATATGAGAAAAACCATTATTGAATGGTGAACGTGGTAGAACGCAATATAATGATTATCCAATTTTTTATCACTATTTAACCTCACAGAATTACTTAGATTATTTTGTATATATCTCAATGTAATGTATATATCTCTATATATTTTATATATCTTGTATCACTTCTCTATAAAAACTTAAATTGTTCAAAATTGTATATGAGACCGGTCGTGGCGCAGTGGAACAGTGTTTGTAAACGCAATCGGTTTCAGGTTTTATTCCCACTTGGAGTAATGCTTATATTTTGAATTGTTTTTCCTTGCTCTGGTTAGACAAAACATTGCATTAAGTTCCGCCATTCATCACGCAATGTCACGATTTCGGTGAAAAGCGAAGTACAGAGTGCCTTGACACTAGGTATTTTCTGTCGGTACATAGATCACAAAGAATTTTATATACAAAAGTAATAATAAAACTTAAGAAATGATAATAAATATGCAATAAAAACGATGATAATATTTATCAAGTTTAATAATCATATTCATACTAGATAATGTACAGTAGTTATTCTAGTGAAATTAACACATGCATAGCACAGCACTAGTCTAGAATTTCCCATTGGCAAATACTTCCTATGAAGAACATACTTGAAATTAATGACCGCTCGAGCCCATTGAATTTGGAAACGTTCCTATGTACAGATTGCTTCGTATCCAGCTAACTGCTGCTGAAGTGCACTAAAGCTATTGATCAATACATTTAGGCATTACGCTTGTCTAAGTTAAAAAAGTCATTGAAATCATGAATAGGTTTCATTTTCATTCGTATATTTTCATTCATTCTTTAAGTGTGATCATTTTAAAAAATAGTAGGTCATCGTGATTCAGTGGAAAGGTGTCTTATTATAAACGAGGTGTCTGTAGGTTTCTGACTTTGACTTTTTTGAAGCAAACATGAGGTACGATCTGTTTATTCCTCGTGGCTGGATACACAGAGAACTAGAATAAACAGTATGAAGGCGCTCCGTTTTCTGCTTTCCATGTGAATGCAAGACTTAGTCCTGAGTGGTGGAACTTAACGCCGTACTTTGTCTAGTTTGTTTGCTAAAGTTAGAAAATGAGAATATTATATGTTAATATGAGCATCAGAGCATTTTATGAATTCATTATAGCATTTTGGATTCATCATTCATTCTTATATTATAGTATGTTTTAGAAAGAAAAGCGGTTCAGTGCCTGGAACTTTAATTGTCAAGTGTTGGCTTCGAACACGTGTTACAAATGAACTGATTTAGTTTTATATATATATATATATATATATATATATATATATACGGAAAACTAAAAAATGGGACATAAATATATATATATATATATATAATATAGGAAAAATAATCACAATTGGTCCAGTAGATTGGCGGTTATGACGTCACAAACCGCTATAATATTAATATGGATCGAATCATTTTACAAATAGTTTTATATCACTCAACACGCATTATCTCGAATTCGGCGGAAAGCGGAGTACGGAGTGTCTTGACATTAGGTACGTCTTGTCTATCCTGCTATGTGGAATAAAAAGGTAAAGATAGTTTTATACATAAAAAAATATGTAATAATGAAGAACGAAGTGTCTTATTGTACTGTCATAAAAGTGTTATCTACATTGGGGATTAGAAGATATTTTTAAAAAACGTATAAAAATTTGAATATGGCTTAGCGGTCAGAGCGCTTGCAAAAGATGCGAATTCAAATCCTGCTGCGATTAATTTTTTAAACATTTTTATAAATGTTAACAAAATGTCTTATTTATACATTAGCTTTTTTAAACATTATTTCATGTAAATAAAATTATAATACATAAATTACAATAAGAGCAAATCTTTCGTCGCCCCACAAAGTACGTAGCGATATTAACAAAGTTTATTACGTATTCACTGGCGTAGGAACTAAGTAAAGTAAACTTACCTACTTAGTTGCTCCTTTGATGATATTCGAAAACATTTTGGACGAGGTGCACCCTCGTCAGTTTCCTTTTAGATGAAAATTGGGAGACTGGACGTCTTGGGGACAATTTTGATTTACGCCTATATCTGCCTTGATATTGCTTTGATAGGATTTAGTTTGTTTATAGGCGTATGACAGTTTTCTGTTATAATACATATATGTAAGTATTTTTTTACTAACGTTTGCAATTGTTCATACAATAACTGTTTGTTTCATATTTCAGTAAACGTTTGTGAATGGAAATGCTGAACATAATATATTTAGCTTGAAATACTTATTTAGTTTAATTAATACTCTATGAAATTATATTTGATTCGTGTATTTTTTTTCTAATAATTCATTATAATTTAATGAAAATTAATATTAATTAATAAATACTTTTTAAAAACAAGTTTTCTTCATAATGTAATGTATTTTACAAATTAAGCTCTATTATTTGATATCCGAATTTGCTGGATTGTGTAAAAATATTTTAATCCGCCATTTTGTTGCGGCGGCCATTTTAGATTAAAAACAATACTGATTATATGTCTTTGTTATCATGACTGAAATCGGAAACCAAATTTCAGCCCAATTGGAGACTGGGAAGTGGGTCGAATTGAGGTTGAGAGATTTCACACTAACTAACTAACACGGCAAGTTAAATAAATTCTTGGAAAATATGTAATTTGTATTAGATAAAGGTGAAATAATTAATGAAAATATACAGATGTTCGGTTTGTACACCATTATATTGTAGCAAAATTTAAGGTTTCATCCTATTTGGGAATGCTTGGAATTCAAATATTAACTACTTACGTAAATGTGTTAAACACATTTAACCAATAACTTAATAAATATGTTTCATTCTTGGGCACTATATATTCAATAAAATGACTGTATATAATAATCGATACGTAGACAATTTTTCCTTCAATCTTTTTTATCTCTAAGCATCTCCCTGAATTAATAAGATAGACAAAGATGATAGAGAGAGGTAGAGAGCGTATATAGTGCGTGACGTGTTGACATAGTTATAATAAATACGAAAAAATAATGTTAAAATATTTCATATAATGTGTAAAGGCCCTAAACATAGAGCAAAGTAGAGCAGTGCATGTTAATTATAACGAAGGTACGTGGTTTGAGTAATTATACCGCGGTTGCAACTTGCCGCGTTTGCGCTTAGTATGTTCAGACTTTGTGTTTAGTGTAACTAACTGTGATCGTTAAATACTTTTGGAATTATGCAAATAAATGATGTTATTAAATTTTTATTTTATATTTTTATGTATAATTTTAAATATTATTATTATTATACTTATATGCTAAGGAAAATGTTTATTTTCAGCGCTTCCCCTAAATGAACAGATAGGTAGGCAAAACAAAATAGGTAGGCAAAAAAGTAAGAATTTTTTTTAGCTTCATGGTTTGTACATTACACTCTACATCCACTGCATACTTTCTCCTTGTCCACAATCATTATTCTCTCCACACACGCCCTTGGTTATGTTTTGTACCTTCCCCCACTATCATCGATATTATGTTTTCGAAGGCCAAGCGAAATATCCCCTGACCTCTCATACTCCTCATCATTTATTTATAATAAAGTATTTTATTATAAAGAATTTATAGCATAATTAAAAGAATATAACACACGCTAAAATACGACACACTCCTTATATAACATTATATACTTATTGCTAAGACAATGCTTAGGTAATGTGGAACAGGTCTACTAATATGTAGAGGTATTCATGATAAAGTAACACAAGTTACTTTATCATGAATACTACATGAGTATTCTCTCTAATCAATGAATGGTTCTTGGTTAAAAAGTTCGAATATAAATCTTTGTATAGATTAGAACAATAAAATAGCCCATAAACTAAGGATATGTAATGTAAGATTGTAAGAAAGTGCAAACCATATGAAAACAGTAAAAATCGAAGCATCCAAAATATTTTTTTATATTTATTCCAAAATTAAAGTATAAAAATAACGAGGACGGTTGTTGCGCAGTGCATTCGAAGTAATGAATGTATTTAAATTATTTCCATTTAATACGCCATTTGTTGAATTTGGCGAAGATTACGGAGTGTCTTGTCACTAGATACATTTTGCTTTCCCTGCTATGCGGGATAAAGTGAGTGAGTGAAGCTAAAAAAGGAATACTGCTATTTTAGTATTTGAGGTTATATTAAAAAAGGCTTTCACATAAAGCTTACTAGTAAGTAATGAGTATTGACATTTTATAAAAATAAGCCTAACATCCGGTCTACAACAACGGAAATATTACAGAAAATCTTTTCAAAAGAAAATACTTTGCTTACAGAAATATTGTTCAAGCAATTTTCCCAGCGCAAATTGGAATTGACAACACTGGAAGAACAATTTTACCTTCCAATCCTACACGGTACATAATTTATGTGCTATATTTGATGTATTATATACATTCAAATAAGTCTATACATTCAAATAAGTATACATAAATTTATATATTAAGAGCTTAATTATTGTTTTAAGTGAATGTTTGTATTTATATGGATTACCGGATACATTTTTTGTGCATTCAACAAAAAATCACGTTCGTTCGTTTAGTTTCAGCCTTATTGTGCCCACTGCTGGACATAGAATATAAATTATAAAAGATATACTTATGTATATTTTTATAAAAATCATGTATAAATAAATATTCGAATACATTTTAGAAAATTCAACGTGTTAAATACTTTAGAGTAGTCCGTGGTCACAAATTACCTGAAAGTTAAAATTGGTGGATTTAAAATGTGCAAAAATCCTAAGAGAATTATTTTCTTACACAAGACTAGGCAAGAAAGAACTATTCTTGTTAGAGCTTTTTTTAGTTTCACGCTTTTTATCCCACATAGCAGGGTGTATAGTAAGTACCTAATGTCAAGACACTCCGTACTTCGCTTTCTACTGAATTCGAGCCATTGTGTATTTTAGAACTCAACGTTACATTTGTTTTACCAGAGCGAGGAAGTGAAAATAATTTTGAATATAATCACTGCCCCGAGAAGGGATCGAACCCACAACCGGTCGAGTTTACAGTCAGACGCTGATACAATGCGCCACGTCCGGTGCGATTTTTTCATTGAAATTTTATAAATGTAAAATTTACAAACAAGTTTGTTTATTATTTCGATCGCTTTTTTAATGTTAACTTTGTGCAGTGGCGGCGTTTGATTATATGTGTATTCGTAGTGCATTGGAGCTATATTGGGAATATGTTTATATTAAAAAAAGCTTTTTACGACCTTGTTAACTATTATTATGTAGTTATATAGCTTTACCTGGTTTTGTTAGACGACGTTTAAACGTAAAGAAAAAGATAAATTATTTTAAAATTTAACTTCAAGAATTGTAAGAGATTTTATATCATGCAATTTAAGTAGCTATTTCCAGTGAAATAGACAAGATTGGTTCATTTCTTGCCTCTTATAATTATTTTGTTTTCATTTATATTTTTTTATAAAGAAAATTGGCAAGAAATTGAAGTACATTATTTTATATCGGATTTATTTTTAACTGTTGAGTTTCTCATTGGCTTTTCTCAGCAGAGCTGAATTTCAAGCTAGTGATAGATTCCTGTAAGACTGATATTACTGACATTTTAAATTTATTGATAGTTCGAAAGGGTTTGTAACGAGTAATTTGAGTTGATTGTATGCAAAAAAATTTAAAATACACATCTCTACTTCAATATACGTAGTGTCTTATAAAGACAATTTTCTCTTTAAGTTTGTACAAGTAAAGTAAAACATAATATCACTCTATCTTCAACTAGTTTACCAGTGAAACTTCACCTGTGTTACATTAGCTTTTAGCTTTTTTTTAATATATTTTATGTGTGCACCATATTGTATATAAAAAATAATAGGCATTACATAAACACTTACAAAAGACTGCCTTCTTGCTAAATAGCCATTTCTTCCAGTTATCTTTTAGGGCGGAAATAAGCCATTGTAACAGAGAGGTAGGTGGTTTAAGGTATTTAAAACTAGGTACATAATTAATTATAACATAGCATTCCTTATAAATGGCCTATCTTAGTCGTTTGATGCATTTTTGCTAAACGTTATATGGATACTGTAGTGTTAAAATGAAACTATTTTAAATGGATTTAAATCACGTATATTTTGGTATGTCAAATATGTATTTTCATATACGAAAATATACGCGATTAATCCGTTCAAAATAGTTTCATTTAAAATGTGTAAAAGTCAAAATATTATAGTATTTAAAATATTATAGTATAATATTATATAATAGTTTTTTCGTTTTGTAGATGGTTAAAAATATTCATATAAATTAATTTTGAAATAATTAAATAACTTTTAAATATTAAGGGGCTAGTTTTCATTAGGTTTTCCGAGTTCCATTGTAACTTATTATCTCTGAAAATGAACTTTAGGTGTAAAGTTTATTTAGGAGCATGAAATGTAAAAGCTTATTAACAATGTGGGAGTATGATACCTTTTACAAAGTTATATTACGACATTCATCTCTTGTGGTCGGATTAAACCTAATAATTTTATTACTGTACTCACTACTGTTATTGTTTTACGTAAAATTTTATTTAAATTAATAAGCTTTTGAAATTCACGCTTTAACCCGCATGACAGAGTAGACAGATACATACTACTAAGATACTCCGTTCGCTGTTTTTAAAAAGCCATTAGAAAAAACATTTTGTAAAGGAACATGATTTTTACTTCAAATATGGGGGATAACAGCGCTGTATATATATATATATATATATATATATATATATGAAGCTTAACATATATATCATCCATATAGGTGCACATAATTATCTATTACATTCTGAATGACATTAATTTCATAACTGGACTAACAAAATTGAAAAACCTTAAAAATATAATCTAAATGAACACAAACACTCCGTACTCAGCTATTATATTTATAATATATGCAAGCGATTGTGTAGATTTTGACATATTCAAGAAAACCCGTCATAGGTAGATTGTCACAGGTAGTCACAGATAGATTGAGGTTTTCTTCTGTTGTATAATTATTGTATAAAAATACCATCAAGAATTGAACAAGTGAATAAGGTATATCTGGAAAGTATGTTTAGTAGAGATGAAAGGTACGAAATGGATGTGGAAAGGCGTATTGATGCCGGTAACAGTGCTTTGGCTGCATTGATGCGACGGCAAGTCAGCGTATGTGCACGTCTTGCCGTTCATAATGCAGTACTGATATCAAAGTTGTTCTACGGCAGCGAAACGTGGGTGTGTCAAAAGAAGAATGAAAGAAAGATGTATGCAGTAGAGATCCTGTCTCTTCGTTGGATATGCAAGGTGCTCAGGTGGTTTGGGCACGTTAAGAGAATGTAAGAATGGTAAGAAATATTAATGAAGAAAAGGTGAGTGTTACGAGAGGCCGGGGGAGACCTCGGTTGACCTTCAAAAACACAGTATCGAAGATACTAGAGAAAAGTCACGTAAAGAGCACGAGGAACCCTTGAAAGGCTACACCGCGAAGGATAAAGCGTGTTTTTTAGTTATTATATATATATATATATATATATATATATATATATATATATATATATATACCCATAACCCATACAAATATATATCTAGCCACATGTAAAATGTTTTGTAAACATCAAAGTGTAAATAGCGTGTGGAAATCATGTTTTGATACGAGTCGCTAGTCAAAGCAAGCTTGTTTGCTTCTTTCATTTGTTTGACCGCGTCGTAAGCTATGGGTGGATATGAACAAATACATACATACATTATAGCTCTCGTAGGTATAATATAAAGTAAAATAAAATAGTTATTCATAATGTTCTATGTGAAAGTAATCGTTATAGTGACGCAATGGGACGTCTGGCTTTCAATGTAATTGATGTGTGTTCGATTTTCACTGAGGGAAAGCTTATATTTTAATTATTTGCATTTTCACTATTTGGCAAGAAAAAGCGCGGCGTTGAGTTCCGTCAGTTAACAAGCAATATCTTGAAATCAGACAAAAAGCGGGAACCTGAATCTCTTGATAATATGCTATGCGGAATATATATATATAAAATTTTGAAGCTGTTTATGTAGTATATATATATATATTGCTTAAATTACTTAAATCACAGAGAGCACGTACGCGCTCGCGCGCACGTGCTTGCTTATTACTTACTTATTATTATTTATTATTTATTATTATTACTCATACAGGAACGTTATGTCATACGTTGAATAGGTAATGTATAAAAGAATAGTTATCACGGTACTGTGCCGAAGCTTTGACTTTATTGATAGTGTGAATCGGCTTTAAGGAACTCAAGATGGCGTTAGGTTTCAGTGACGTTTTTCAAAAGAAAATATGGCAACTGCGATTTATCATCAGCATTATTAGAATTTAAGAAAATACTCGACAATGCAAATTTTGCGTAAACTTTAAATTTATTTTATTTTTTATGATTTAAATAAGTTCTCAATCGAGTTTGCCCTTGATAAAATTATTAATACAAAGGTGGCTTCGAGATGGCCAGGTCGTATTTTCTAATACTTTTTCCGATTGTGTTTTGTCAAACAATTGGAAAGAGGATGATATATATATATCATTTCAAACTAAGTTTGGAATCATTGTTTTGTTGCAAAATAAATTCTCGGCTGATTAACCTTAGCGCGGAGGAAATGGCGTTTACCTCTAAAATTTCCTTATACTACTCCTTCTTCACTATGCTTCTGATTTGGACTAGATTTCCAATCCCATAGCCAGATGCTACCATGCTTGAAAGTCAGCACTACACACTGCGGCATCATCTTTTCTTCGGTGGAGCGTTGGACGAAAATTCTCTTTATTGACCCGAACACTTCTATATATATATATATATATATATATATATATATAT
This sequence comes from Dryadula phaetusa, assembly GCA_032432895.1. Taxonomy (NCBI): domain Eukaryota; kingdom Metazoa; phylum Arthropoda; class Insecta; order Lepidoptera; family Nymphalidae; genus Dryadula; species Dryadula phaetusa. The sequence continues at coordinate 6,130,617 of JAOYRS010000080.1, forward strand.
ATATATATATATATATATATATATATATATATATATATATATATAAATATATACCTCCTAGACCTCCAGTCTATCTTTAATTTCCAAATATATTTTATGTATGTATAAAATTGGAATATCATAAATGTTTGAACAAATCTTTTTATCTTTTCTGTAACATGTAAGACTGTGTAATATAAATAAAATAAAAAGCCTTTGAGTATATTCGTTTCAATGAATGCATGGATGAATTTATCTCGCATTATAGTGGTTCAGTGATTTTGAATATAGTAAACTTATACTGGTACGACCTTTGTATCAAAATATAATTTTGTTTGTAGATACTAAATGTGAATGGAATGTTAAAAATAAAATTTTATTCATATTTGCTGTATTTTATCGAATATTTTAGATAAATGAAATAAGTTGATGTTTATGTATTTTTTTAAAGCTTTATATCATAGCAGGGTAGTCAGAGACATTCTAGTGTCAACACAATCCGTTAACTGGTTTCCACCCGAAATTGAGACATTGCTTGTTAAAAATATTTTTTCATTAAAATTATACTTGCGAGTGGGAACTAAACCCACGTCCTATCGCGTTTACATCCAGATAGCGTTCCTTGGCGGTGCGCTGCCCTCTTTTGATTATTTCCAAGTATATCACTCGAGATCTAAGTGGAGTGGAGTGGAGTAGTTTATTTCTGAGGATTCTAGGTAATGTTATTAGAAAAACATTATAGCCTTTCTTCCTTGATTGGTTAACTTAACATTGCCTTTTTCCACTTAATTGGGTCGGCAGTGAATATTTAGTCATAATACATTGAACTAATAAGCAAAATAACTATAATACATATAATACATATAGTATAGCCGTATTGGCTATACTGCGACTGGTTGTGGGTTCCATGGCCACTCTGGGAATGATTATATTAAAATTATTTATATTTCCTACCTCTGGTATGACAAAAAACGGCGTTGAGTTTCGCCACTCAATACGCAATGTCTCCAGTTCGGTGGAAAGTGTAGTACGGAATGTCTTGACACTAAGTACTTCCTGTTTAACCTTTACGCGGTATGACTGATGAGAAAATGACTGATTGGGTGAGTAAAACTGTCTTAGTTAAATATACAGAGTATAGAAGAGAAGTATAGAAAGCCAATAATTTTCTTAATAATCGATTAGACATATATCAAATTAATTAATTTAACTAATTCGTTTTTGACACACACTTCATTGTAAACATTGTTAGATAAACAGTCAAATAAGAAAGCAAGTTACTAAGCACGTATATAAAAATACAAATATTTTGTAAATATTTCATCCAGTACAAGAGAAAATGTAATAGAGTTTGAGGAAATAAATCAACGACTAAGCTGAGATTGTGTCGACAGTAACGAGAATTGTTTTAAAGTATGAAACGTTTTTATCTCTCGAGTAATAATGCAGCAAAGTAGACGGATAGTGAACAAAATGTTATTACACCCAGCGTTTATTCAAATAACAAGACAAGGAAATCCATTTAAATTTAAAAGGATTATTCGTTTTTAATATGACGTTTTTGTTATAAATCGTCTTTTTAATTATTTGTCTTTACATACAATAAGGAAAGGAATATATTTTCGAAATATTAAAATTGAAAATACCGATACATGGAAAAAACTAAATAGAACTGTTTTTTTAGTAACACATAATCAGAAAAATTGAAACATATCTTGGCTTTGACTATAAGTTGTAATACTTTTAATATTCCTGTAATATATGATGCAAAGGTAAACAGAAGCAAAGGTAAATGGTACAAAAGGTTGGAATAAACATGAGGAAGGTCACGTAAAAAGCATGAGGATCGCCTGAAGGGCATGTATGTAGAGATTAAAGATTGTAGACAAGGCGAAAGTAGTATGCAGGGACCGAACCCTGACTACTTCTCCCTGACTACCCGCCTAGAATGAAGTGTGAAGCCAAAAAAATAATAATTTTATGGTTTCTAATGTGACTACGGATTTTTTCTCATATTTATTGCAAAGTAGACAAGCAGAGAGGGTAGAAAGAATGATTTCCCATCAGCAGATCCCTCAAATACTGAAGATACGTGAACAATTTCACAATATAGATATTAAACTCTTTTTAATGTTGTGCACCCACTACTATTTCAATCATCAGACAATCAGACTTTTGTTTAAATACACAAGTCGATATTTTTGCTTATTTTAAGAAAAATACTTCATTCTTTTTAATTTAAATACGAGGTCGACAGGCGCTCTCGATATATTCGAATGTAAGAGAACGTCAGTAATAAGTACAAACACTCAATGTTCGTAGAAATTCTGATTGCTAATTAATTATTATATAGCATATCTGCATGTTTTGATGTAAAAAATGCATTTTTTTATTTTAAATTTTGTTTCATTGTCGAAATTGTCATTGGATGTTTCTTTTTCAAGCTGTATTCATGCATATAAAAATTTTTTGCTATAAAAATGAGAATAGTTAGAATATCTATTATTAGCAGGTCAAGGATGATAAATTACTAAATTATATTGCAGTAATTTTGATTTTTTAGTAATTAAAGGAATATGAAGGGTAAAAGTTATAAATATGAAAGTAACGAAGTTGAAACTAGACATAAATAAAAAAAATTGATATAATTTCTTTATTTATTAAATAGGTCGCGCGTGGCGTAGTTTGACGGCGTCTGAATGTAAACGCGATCGGTTGTGGGTTCGATTCCCACTCCGGGAAGTGACTATATTCAATTTATTATCACTTTCTCGCTCTGGTAAGACAAAGCGCGGTGTTAAGTTGCGCCACTTGTCACGCAATATCTTGAATTCGGTGCAAAGTACAGAGTGTCTTAACTCTAGGTACTTTCTGCCTATTCTGCTATGCGGGATAAAAGCGCGTCACTAAAAAATAGATATCTTTAAATGCATGAAAAAGAATGTGACAGTATTCACCTATTGTATAAATTTTCTAGGAGTAATTTTACATTGCATCCAGGTAGCAGTTGAAGTCAAATACAATCTACCTCAAGCAAACTTCGCTACCGATACTTGTAAGTAAATTAAATTTAAAGGGTCTTCTCTAAGCCAACAACTTAAAGACTAAGCTCTAAAGGCTGGGACATACTCTTATAGAGCAATCCTTTTTTGACTTTGTTTACTAATGGTACTTTCGCGTAAAATGCAGGTTGTCTTGGTAACGCTATTTAATAATAAGATCTTTGATGTTCGCGATTTTTACACATATTGAATGAGACTTTTAAACGGATTAATCACGTGTGTCGGTGTTCGAAGCGTCGGGTTTCCAAAAATATATTTTCGAATACCAAATTATACGCTATTTATTGCGTTTAAAATAGTTTCATTTAAAACTTTATTTAATTTAAAATAACACGTAACTTTATGTTCATAATAGTGAATATAATATTAATTTTATTAATTAATATAATATATCTAAGAATTATGAAATACGTCTTTCTGTTCTTTTTTGCACATAAATTTGAACATATACCAACTTTCATACCCCTAAAATCACATAATTTTCGTGAAAAAATGAATGAATGATTTTCCTTTATTTCTTAACATATAGATGACATTTCAACGTTAACTTATATAAAATCACAACAACGCCAGTTTACTTTTGGGAACTTTGATTGGAAAGAGTTTGGGAAGTAATATAGAATTTTTTTTAGTTGTTCCTTTCCTTTCGATCCTTTTAATAAAGTATATTTTTTGTTGATTGCTTTAGTATGTTTATATAATAATATAATAAAATTAAATTAATTTTATATTAAGCCAGACAACTCTCTTTATGTTATACGAATCCCGGTACACTGATTGTAAGTGCAACTGATTGTAGGTTCGATTCCCACTTGGAGGAGATATTATATTTAAATTATTTTTATTTCCTCCTTGAAAGTGCGGCGGTGAGTTCCACCACTTAACACGCAATTCCTCGAATTCGGCGGAAGGCGAGTACATAGTGACTTGACACTAGTTAATTCCTGTTTACCCTGCTATGCGGAATAAAAGCGATAAAAATAATAATATCATGTTTGGCAAAATATTTAAATTGTATCATTTGAATATAGCTTTAGAATCATTACAAGTTTCGATAAAGGATCGTGCGGAACACCAGATTAGTTGAAGTAAACTTTGTCGCTGACTTGGAAAGAAAGCGATATATTTTAAGGTAGATCTGTCTATTGGAATTAGGTGAATAGAAATAGTATTTGATTTTTTTTTATTATTTATTTTTAAATGCCATCGTGGCGCAATGGGACAGTGTCCGGATCAATGTGATTGGTTGTGGGAGAAAGATCATATTTAAAATTAATTTTAATTTATCAGCTCTGGTAAGCGCAGTGTTGAGTTTAGCGACCTTATCTTAAATTTTTGTATATATATATATATATATATATATATATATATATATATACAGTAAACGCGATACATTACCGCAACTTTAACACCAAAAGTGTTTCTCGATGCACTATTATTACTAACAGTAAATTAATAATTATTTAGTAAAAGTTTTAATGTAATTTCTTGAGGTTGATTAGACAATTGTGTACAGATATTTACTACCCTAATATTTACTATTTTTAAAGTGTTATTCCACACTTAGGATTAAAAAACATTTTTGAAAAAACGTATAAAAATTTTGAAAAAATTTTGGATACCGTCCAAGAGGCGCGGGTTCGTATCCCGCTGCGTTCAAAATTTTTATACGTTTTTTCAAAAATGTTTACTACCCTAACATTAGGCAATTTTATATATTTAGCTGGGCAAGAAAACTGATAAATATAATTATGATTTTTTTAAAAGTACTTTTATAATACAAGTTGTATAAACAAGTATTTAGGTTTAACAAACTAACAATGATAACTTCTTCCAAATATTACATTGTTACATCAAAGCTTGTTTAAAAGCGTTCCATTAGAAGTAAAAGGTTGCGTAGGCAGTCCCTTATGGAACCAGCTTAACTCCTTTCATTTTCCTAATTGATGAATCAAACATCTTGCTATAGTTATATATATATATATATATATATATATATATATATATATATATATATATATATATATGTATAATAACTATAGCAAGATGCTAACGCGAGAAAGATAAGAAAACGTGATCGGTTGTGGGTTCGATCCCCACTCGGGGGAGTGATTATATTTCAATTATTTTCATTTCCTTGCTCTGCTAAGACAAAGCGCGCTGTTAAGCTTCGCCACTCAACACGCTGTCTCAAATTCGGCGGAGTACAGTGTGTTTTCACACTAAATACCTTTTATGTACCCTACTATGCGAGATAAAGGCGTGAAGCTAAAAAAACAGGGGACACACACAGATCTTTATTTTATGCAAAATTATCTCTTTGATTTTAAAATATTCATTCAAATATTATCATCTTATCTTGTGCAATTATAACTAAGTTAAGTCGTGTTTATTATATTTCACACCAACATAATTTCATAGATCATTTACTTGATAAAATCATTTACTTATCTTTATAAAACACATTTTGTAAGAAATACTGTAACTATATGAACTTCCAAATAAAACAAAAATTTGAATAACACATTATGGAAATAACTAAGCGACACCGTACCACAAGGGTTACATAAACGTTATCGAATATATACAGAAACACGTGTAGAATTATGTATCTATTATTGGAAAAGGTATATCAAGTACGGTTTTACATTAAACGCTTAGTCCATATGTATTTTTTGAAATTAGAAAATGGATAAATTTCAAAAATGCTCGCTTTTATCCCGCTTTTATCCCGCCAAGCACAGGAAGTATCCACTGTACACTTTGTACTCCGTTTTCCGCCCAATTGCGTGTTGAGGTATTGCGTGTTGAGTGATGGAACTCAACGCCACGCTTTTTTTACCAGAGCGAGTAAAGAAAATCATCTATATATAATCATTCGAACAAAACCACGACCAATCTCCTTTGCAGCTAGACGCTGCCCCACTGCGCCACAACCGGTCTCATTTCAGATATTTTTTATATTGATAGATAAAGTAAGGCTAAATAAAAATATATAAGGGCAATGAAATTTTAATTGATTTATAACTTTGTGCGCAAGCGTACGAATAGCATATACAAATTATCATTTCAGAAACGACAGTCATTAACGCAAATGGAAAATAGAAATTAATAAAATTCTGCCATTGCCTGACTCCTGCTGATATCGTTTTCAATTTATCATCCTAGTTCCGACGAGTTTCATTTGTTTTATGTGGAAGATTAATTATAATTAGTTTTAGTGCTGTTCACCGTGGAAATGTATGGACATACATACATACATACATTTGTATAGGTTTAAATATATACATATTGCATAGATAATTAGTTTTAGGCCCTTATAGTGATATGGAAAATCTGACTAGTTAGTTTTATATCTCCGATAAAAATGATAAGATAATGCAGTATCTTACGGTATCTTCTTTTTCTTTAGTTTACGTTAGATCGGCAACGAGTACATCAATTAAGTAACCTCTTCCATGTTTAATAACGGAGCTCAACGTTGCGGGTAGCTAAATTTATACGTGGGTGGGGAGAATAAGCCCATCGTCACTGTGTTTATTCAATATACGTTTCCAATATGCAAACAGTATTATATACATTTAAAAAGTACTAAAAATGTATACAAACATATAAGCTAAGATACATATATGACAAAGCAAGATACTGTACTCCTTGGACTATTTTCATAGATAACTTAGGAATTCTTAAGAAAATACGATATTATATTATATTCGTACGTGCTATTTGCAGTTTATTATGAATAATCCGAGTTCATCGTCTTTCAAGTCACGTAATCAATGTGGTGAATCTTAGTAATCTTTTGGGGAGAACTTTCTTAGTAACTTCTGAAAATATGCTCTTTCATTTATTATTTATTGTGATTTGAGTTGTTAGTTGGTTTTGTTGATTGGTTGGCTTAAGGGTATGTGGGCGATGGTAGTGGGTTGTAATTTCGCGTGGATGATATTTTGTTACTTTGTATATTATAGATAAACAAACACTCATTGAAAATGAAATTTATTGTTATTAATTAAATATATATAAATTATATTGGCGAAGTTTTGACTGTAAGCTCGATCGGTTGTGGGCTCGATTCCCGCTGGAAAAAATTATTAGGTATATTTATTGTCACTCCTCTCTTCACTCTAGTAAGACAAAACGCTGCGGTGGGTTTCACCAGTCAATACTCAATGTCTCGAATTCCGCGGAAAGTGGAGTAAGGAGTGTTGACACTAGATTTGTCCTATCAGCCCTGCTGTGCGGAATAAAAGCGTGGAGCTATAATAAATAAGACATATATAGGATTAGAAAACATTTTTGAAAAAACGTATAAAAATTTGAACGCAGCGGGTACGTTTTTTTAAAAATGTTTTCTAATCCTAAGTGTGGAAGTAAGTACTTTAAAAATAGTAAATATTAAGACATACATAATTATAATTTTATATAGACATTCAGAATAATATAATTTAAAAAAAATGTTTAAAACTGGATAATTTTATTTGAAAGGAATTTTCAGTATATTTTATTGCGCCTTCAGCGTCAGGCTTTTCGCGTCTTAAGGTGGCCAAACAGTATGTGAGCCGCCGCGCCAGCATAATTTTTTTCAGATTTACGCTTTATCCCTTGCGGGGTAGTTTTTCGTTCTGCTTCATTCATGCTACATTGGGCATAGTCTTATCAAAATAAGAAAAATAAAATAATTAATAAGTTAACATTATTGATTGTCTATCGATCATTGAATCTGTAAAAGGAAAAACTTAACTTATACTATCTCAATTCTTATCTTGCCTTGCTTGGATGGAACGTTCTAAATCAAATAGCCGACGGATGATGGATTGGAAGATATCAGCTTAATACTTTAAAGATGGGATACCTTTATAGTATTAAACGGATATCCTTACTGGGAAGACCAAGATGATGTAAGCATAATTGTAAATTTTTTTCGTTTATATATAATCAATTTCTAAATGAGAAATAAACTGAAATGAATTAACACGATGGTTGTACTACCGTGTTGACAGTAAGGCACTGGTAAACAAACCTACAATATTCAATATACCAATATTATTCAAGGAATAATTACAAACATAGACTATAGCAGGGTAGACAGGGAGTAGGTCGTATCAAGACACTTTATATTACACTTTCCGCAGAATTCGAGACATTGCATGATGAGTGGTGGAACTCAACGCCGCGCTTTGTTTTACCGCTATCTTACTTGTTTGGGAGGAGATAAAAATAATTTAAATATAACAATTTCCATGAGTGGGAATCAAACTCATGATTGCCTTTATAGTCAGACGTTCCCACTGCGTCACCGGTCTCAAATTATATATATATATATATATATATATATATATATATATATATATATATATATATATATATATATATATATTAATACAGTCATCTATTTATTTATAAGTAGACAATATTCCTGTAAAGATGTAAATTTTGGTCGGCCGTTACACGTCATTCAAGCACCAGCGCATAGCAATGGAGCTAATGAGCCGTTTCGACGGATTTTGCCAAATATGCAAATCGTAGATGTTTTGTTACGAGCAAAACTGGCTGAAGTATTTTACAATACATTTGTAACTTATTTGTTTAATAAATATTTCATTTTGTTCGTATAGCTACTAGCGTCTTGAAGTTTTTCTATCTGATATATATAAAATGACGACTTTTGGTTTCATTTCAACGATGTTTTATTTTTATATGATATATAATATTTTAATTTTATTATTTATTTGCCATTATGTGTGTATATTAGTTTGGTATATGGACAATGCTTTTAAATTATAGGAAATTGGAGAACGTAATAACATTGAATTGTATTGTTACTAAATCTGAATTAGGTATAGTACAAAACATTAATTCAGATGAAAGAAAACAGATGTTTTTGTAGTTTCTTTTATTATTTTAATATAATAAAAGCGTGTATTCCATAAAATTGAAATATGCTTTACTTAAAAAATTTGCTAATAAACAAATAAACGTTATAAAATTTATGAAATAACCAGTAAATTATCTATAATCAATATTCTTTAATTTATTTGTAGGCGCATAGTCTTAAGTATTGTTTCTATTGAATCTTTACTAAGTATGCATTAGGAAGGAGGTGAGTGTTAATGCATTTTAAGCTTATATTTGAATCACAGGTCTCAGGCTCTTCTCCAAGCTTTTCTCATGTTCGGTTGGTGCGTCCAAGGAGTGCTGAGGAGTTGTTAACCTCACTGAGTGTTGAGTGATATAGTGAGTGTTTAATGTCATTCCTGACGCGTAACGACCTACCTACAATTACATACTCACGTTTTTACTTTCTTATTATTTACGTAAGAGAAGAAAAAGAATAGATTTAAAAGCTTTTTAACAAAAGCTTAAAATCGTATATTGTTCCCTCTTCCTTGTGAGATATCCCAAAGGGGTTAGTTGACGGGTCTCTCAATCTATCTAAATTTAAAATGTCGATAAAGGAACAGTTTTAGGTGTTCAAACGTGTATATTTATAGTACAATATATTCAACAACATAATATTAAATTATAATTTAATATAAAATTATTTAAATTGTTCATATAGTTTCATATTAATGAGCCTTGATAGACCATAAAATGATAATTATCATGGCAGTGGGACAGTGTCTAACTGTAAGCTCAGTTGCATGTAGGTTCGATTTCCACTCGGGGGACTAATTAAATTTAAACCATTTTCACTTCTTTGCTCTGGTAAGACAAAGTGCGGCGATGTGTTGCAACACTCAACACGCAATGTATCGAATTCGAAGGAAATTGAAATACAGAGTCTTAACATTAGATATGCCCTGTTTACCCTGCTATGCGAGATAAAAGCATGGGTTCGATTCCCACTTGGCTAAATGATGATTATATTTAAATTATTTTCATTTCTTCGCTGCTTATCTCACACAAAACGTGGCGTTGAGTTCCACCACTCAATACGCAATGTCTTGAAACAAGATTCTCTCTGACTACGCGGGATAAAGCGTGAGACTGATTTATATTAATTGCAGGTTCTTTCTTAATATCGATTATGTTAATAAATACATAGTTATACGGATTTGTATTGTAAAAAATGTACATATAGATTAATGTAGATAAACTTTACTAATTAAAATACATTATTGATACATATTTTCCTTATTTCTTAATTTTATGATTTTAAAAATGAAAACGTTCCAATACCCTGGAAAAATAAAGATATTTTGATAATAAACTGTACGCAAGGTGGAAATATAAATAAAACATTAAATCAGTAACATTGGTCATATATATATTATTTTTGTTGCTAAACAAATAATTTAAATTAAAAAATCATTTTAAATTAAATTATTTTAAGCGGATTAATACGGGATATTTTGTATTCGAAAATATATTTTTGGAAACCTGTTTCGAACAATTTACAGTAGTCCGTGGTCACAGGTCACAGTCTACCTGTGACCACGGACTACTGTAAAATGCCTGTCTTATTAAAAAATCAATATCCCAAAATCTTCTCGGAATTCGAACATACAACATTTGTAATCTGTTACTAACCATTTATAGCAGCCTGTCGAGCTTAATAATTAAATTAAAAATAAAATAATATATTAGAATTATGTAAGAAAAAGGATTTGTTTGTGGCTAACACTATGTTTGACCACAAACAAATTCACATGTACACGTGGAAACTGATGGTAGAGAAAAGATGGTAAAGAAATCAGCGTATTCGTTACCAAGTTATGGATACGCGTGTGTTTAGGGGTGCCGACATGGGAACAGATCACTATCTAGTAGCTGCTAGAATGAGGGGTCTATTTGCAGGTTGTTGTAGCCATACGAGGTGTCCAAACTTGGAAACGAATAATCACATAAGGAGCTTCAAGACTCGACGATTAGAGAGGAGTATCAAGAAAGGGTTTCCAAGAAGTTAGACAGCTGCGAAATGGGTACTGAAAGTGTTGAACTATGCTGGCAGAATCTTAGGAATTATATGATTGAAGCTGCAATTGAGTTATGTGGCGTTGGGAAAAGAGGCTTTAGTAAGAAGCGTGATGAATGGTGGAATGATGAAGTGAAAGAGGGAATAGAAAGAAAGAAGAAAGCATGGCGGGACTATAAAGCCTTGAATAAGAATAAAAGTATGAGAGAGATAAAGAAGAAAGATTATAAGTTGCAAAAGCACCTAACGAAAGCACTGATAAAGATGAAGCGCGAAAAGTTAGAGCATGAAAGAGATGTAAGATTGACAAACAATTTTCGGGAAAACGCTACGCTTATCTGGCGAGAAGTTAGTGATTCTTGGCGTTGTTCACTAACCTGTAGAATGAATGGAGAGCGTCTTGGACTTGTTCTTTTTTCTATGCAATTTATGCTTGAAAACGGAAGAAGTTCCGGATGATTGGCGAGGCGCAGTCATCGTGCCTTTGTATAAAGGCAAAGGTTCACAGATAGACTGTGCAAACTATAAGGTTATCAGTTTGATTAGCTTGGGCAGTAAAATTTATGCTAAAATTCTAGCGAGAAGAATGCAAGAGAGATATGAAAGGCTATTATGGCCAAAGGAGGATTTGTGCTAATTGGATCATGAGAATGCAAGTTACAAGCATTGGTCACCATTCTAAACGACAGGTGTGAAAGTAATGGTCTAAACCTGAATTCGAGTAAAACTAAGATTAGTATTTGAAAGAGATGAAGAAAGAATGAAATGTAAGATTAGGGTTGATAGAAAGATATTAGAACCCGTGAATGAGGTGGTATATCTGGGAAGTATATTTAGTAGAGATGGAAGATACGAAATGGATGTGGAAAGGCGTATTGCTGCCGGTAGCAGGGTTAACGGTGCTCTTGCTGCATTGATGTGACGGCAAAACATCAGCGTACCTGCACATTTTGCCATTCACAATGCAGTACCGATGTTGTTATACGGTAGCGAAACGTGGGTGTATCAAAAGAAGAATGAAAGAAAGATTAATGCAGTAGAGAAGAGATGCGATCTCTTCGTCGGATATGCGGAGTCAGTTTAGCTGACCGTATATGCAGCGAGGAGATACGCAGAAGGGCAGGTGTAAGTGCGAATGTCCTAGTAAGAATGAAGAAGAATGTGCTCAGGTGGTTTGGGCACGTTGAAAGAATGAGTGATGAAAGAAGGATAAGAAAGATTTATGAAGCAAAGGTGAATAGTACGAGAGGTCGGAGGAGACCTCGGTTGACCTTCCAAAACAGTACCGAAGATATTGGAGGAAGGTTACGTAAAAAGCATGAGGACCCCCCGAAGGGCATGTATGAAGAGGATAATGACTGTGGACGAGGTGAAAGAGGTATGCAGGGACCGTAGCATTTGGCGCTCCGTCCTTTTTTTGTAAAAATAAAAAAAAATTAAATTGTATATTATAGTATTATGTATATTATATCTTTATACATATATTTTCAAGATATGCGTAATTAAAAGAAAAGATTCTTACGCCAGTAGCTGCGAGCTATCCGGCGCGCGGCGACTCAAGACAATTTAATGGCAATTTACGTTTAATATTACGGGGTCGGCTTTGCTCTGCTACGTTTTCGAATTCTTAGCTCGCTTTTATTTCTATTGTTTTGTTTTAGAAATGATTAAAAGGAAACGTTAAACGATTATTTTTTCATATATATTATATGTGAATGCTTATAATATGTTTTTATTTGAACCTTAGATTGTTTCCGAATAGGGTAGTCAGAGGAAATTTTGTACTAAAATATGACCGAATTCGAGATATTGAGTTCTAAGTCGTGTAATACAACGCCGGATTCTTTGTCCAGAGTGGAAGAACGAAGATAATTTTAATATAATCATTCTCCCGAATTGTAGTCAAACTAACAACTTCTGCCTTTTATCGTTCATATTATGCAGTACAATGACGTAGAACAATGTTTATGGGTCGATTTACATTAGTGTGTTTATTTTTAAAATATTTTCGTTAATTAAGTCTGATGAGATAATGTGCGGCGTTGGGTTTCACAAACCGAATATGTGTAAAACGATAAATTGACATATTTATTTTTTGATTATGTACGAATGAAAAAGTTTTAAATGCATTCTCTACGCGTTTTGTATGAAAGTAATTCACAAATAAACAAAGAAACTATCAGGCACGAACCTATAATTATATTTCTGATCTGGTCTGCCATCATTGCCGAGTCCCTTGGCAAGTACAGTGGGATCATGCTGTGAAGAATATTATTTTATATTATAAACAAATTATTAAGGAACTCAGACCTCAAAAACAACATAGAGTTTAGTTAGTAATTAAAATGAAGCAAGTATAGTAAACAGCAATATCATTTAAATATTAAAACTTATCAGTACAGTCTATTACGCTGTGCAAATAATCCGAAGCAAAGCCGTTTACACGTTATTTGCAGTGAGACTTATTCGTTCATCTCGTCCCTTCATACATTATTCAGTCACTCAATAATGTGACCCACAAGCATATTGCGCTATTTCGCTTTGTTTCGCCAAAAAGGAGGATTTTTATGAAATAGGTAATAAGAAATAGGTATTTCTGTTTATAATTATTTTATAACATCAAATGTTTAATATAGTGATGTGATTGTTGACTCTATTTCAAGTTAAATCAATAATTTAATTATTAAGTTAACAATTACAAATAATTTAATATTTAATTATACTGAATTCAAGTCAAAAATAAGCTAAACTCTTAAAATAAAGCAAGAAAGATTAAAAAATATCGATATGTCGATATAGTAAGTGATTCTATTTTTCAAATGTCAAATGTCGATTAACATTTAAGGCCAAAATTTTAATTTTCAAAATTTGCTTTTTTAAAGTTTGAATATGTTTTTTCAATAACTACTAGCTGTAGAATTTAAGTACTTATAGAATATTGTGTAAAAATATCGATATGATGTATCGATACAATTTCCGACTTGCCTATTCCTAAAATTAGCACTTTACAAAAAAAGATTTAGTAATTTTATACGTTTTTTCTTAACAAGTTCTCATATAAACGCTAGATAACATATTGCGTTATCAGCTCATTACGTTTATTCACCCATGCGCCTCCATCCATATTCGTATCACGATCGGCAATTTTCTCACATCCGGGACCACTCCCGATATTGTTTCTTACTAAAGTATATATGGTACATTTAGTGGGTTAGTCAAACTGGTTCTATAAAATTATACTATTACAATATTATTACTACTGAAACTTCCATCATCTTTCTATGAAAATTAAATGGACTCATGGTTATGAAAATTGGAATATATTTAGTTTATATACGATATGTATATTTTTGTAAAGAAGAAACCGAATATTTTTAGTAATAGTTGATTTGATTAAATAGATATTGTGCGTACCATGCATCTATATACTTGTATATAGTGTTGTATACACTTGTATAGTGTTATTACGAATAGTGTTATTACGAATTCTATTAGAGAAAAATGGTCAAGAGACTGTCTTGGCACTGGGTTGTGTGACATTCGTGCTATGCGGGATAATGTGCGTGCAAATTTATTTAAAGTAAATATTTTTCGCCACCTAACAATTTCTATACGTGTCCTAAAAAAGATTTCTCTTCAAAATTTCTCTTTGCATCAATAAAAAAGTATATTACATACAATATAATTACTTCTTAAGCCCACTATCGAAGCAATACAATGGCAAATTGTAATCTTTAAATAAATTTCAATACTTCAAACGCGAGGACGATAAGTAAATACGCAACGACAAACAGAACGATGACAACGAGCGCGTAAACAGATTTGTTTTGTAAACAAATAGCGTACAATTTATAAATGATAACAGAATTTATCTTAACAGTGTTCACGATAAGGCCTATTATCATAGTAGTAAATTTCACGTTCAAAACCTGATTCCATCGGTTTGGCGGAAGAGCAAAGAATTATTTACAGATTAAGGGATACAATGTTTTTATTGTTTTTTTAAATTGTATTTGTAATTAATTCGAAATATTATAATATTACAATTTTATAGAGAGACCAGTCTGACTGTAAATGCATATAATTTTAGATTCGAATCCTACTCGAGGAAATGATTTTTTTTTAATTATTTTTAGTTTCTCGCTTTGGTAAGAGTAAAGAGCGGCGTTAAGTTTCACTTCTTGATAGGAAAGTCTCAAAATAATAATAGCCTGTAAGCGGAGTACAGATAAATATCATAAAGGCTACATTTTATCTAAACATCTGATCACTATTTGCGTGTACGATACTAGACGGAATGCATTTTGCTAACAGGCCATTACTTTAGGATTTGTATTCTATATTTCACAAGTCGTAAATATTTTTCATTTTCAACTTCAAATACTTCCCATCAGAGTAGTTAGTTGGTGCTTGAGGCTGAATGTAAAAAGTTTCATGATTTTGTTCTCCAAATTCTACCTTATATCAATAAGATACTGCGAGTTTGGCGGCAGAGCTGTCTTACATAATCGAGAAACACTTTTACTTACATAGCAGAGAAAGTAGAGACAAAGATATATAGCGTTAAGACGATCTTGTTGTCCGCCTTATGTGAATTTGAGGCATTTCGTGTAGAATGGCGGTATACAACGCAGCACTTTGTCTTACCAGGGTGAATAAGTTGAAAGCATTTAAATATAATCATTCTCCTAAGAGAGTACCTAGGATTGTGTAGGAGTGAGGATTGCTTAGTCTTATCTTTGCTTATAATCCTAATACATTACGTTACTACTAAGTTTTTTAGTTAGTTTTTTTACATAATATTTGACTAAAACCAGCACCTGTAACGTATATATAATTTATTACCTTTAACTATATTAACAGAGGCCGGTTGTTGTGCCGTGTGACAGCGTCTGACTGTGATTGGTGGTGGGTTCGATTCCTACTTGAGAGAATGATTATATTTAAATTATTTTCACTTCCTCGCTTTCGTAAGACAAAGTGCGGAGTCAAATCCACCACTTAACAGGCATTGTCTCAAATTCGACGGAAAGCCAAGCACGGAGTGTCTTAACACTAGGTACTTTCTGTCTAACCTGTTATGCTGGATAAAAGCTAAAAAATACTTTATTAATTACTGTCGCTTATCGAACCTGATACATCCCATCTATTTACCAGGTATACATCCAAATTAAATTTGCTTGATTCCACATTATCCCGGGAGGATTTATAGCAGCGATCGTCAACGTATTGGCGTCATAAAGTTCATCACAGTTTTATGTTTACTCGCACTGCCTAGTCTCTAAGGACCACTTGAGCTTTTGTACAAAGTTTCTCTTGCATTTTGAGAGATGGGCGGGGATTAGCTGGAGTAGTTTTTATGTGTTTTGTTATGGGATAGTTAATTAGATTGAGTTTTATTAATATAGTAGGTACATGATATATTGAGTTAGATGTTAGTCCATGTATTCGTCGTGTAGATTTTAAGAAGGATGTTCTCAATATAATTTTTCTACGAACTTTTATGTTTTTTTTATATTTCTTTTTGAGAAATAGTTATTTTTTAAATATATTTATTGTAGAATTTACGTATTAGCATATAGTGGAGAACAAAATGACTTTTCACATTTTTCATTCAGATTTTACATTCAGATTTTCTTTGTTTACTCTAAAGAAACTTGAAAATAGATTTAAATATGAAGTTATATAAAAAGACTTGAAGGCGTCAGCTGAAAATATTTCTAATATGTGATACTTTGTTAAATTATTTAATTGAAATCTTTTAAGGAGTCGAACAAGAAATTTTGCGTTCTAATCCTATTCTGTTCTCTATTAATTACGAATATTTTTATAATATTTAATGAAATGTTTATTACAATATGAATAGGTAACATTTTTAGAAAAATATTTAAAAATTTGAGCGAAGTGGGATTCAAACTTGCGCCCCTTGAAAACCGTTCAAGAACCAGGGGTACTATTGGATTTTCAATCAGACGCGGGTTTGAATCCAACACTTTTAAATATTACAAGAAAAGTATTTTAGGTATATTATTTGATGAATATCTTAAAAAGTTTAAATGAAGCATAACAGGCGTGATATTTAAGTATAAATGCGAGGCGTTTAAAAAGCACTCATTTTTCATTTTATTCAATGAAAAGTATGAAATATTTTACATTCAGTATTGAATGGAGTGCCGTGGTAATATCCGCTCTATTATACTATATGCAGCGATCATCGCTGTACATTTTAATATACGAAAAGATGTCGACATTTTCTTTATATTAATTTAACTTACTTTGAATGAATATTATGTATGATTTTTTTATAAATTATTTGGTCATATTTTGATTTATTCAGGCTAAGATTTACATTATTTAAGTGTTTATTACTGTTATCAATGGGATAGTTAATTGAATTATATATATATATATATATATATATATATATATATATATATATATATATATATATATATATATATATATATATATATATATATATATATAACCGAAACAAATACAACTTTACAATGTACATATTACATACTTATAAGTTAATTCCTAATTATAAAGAAAATACAATGATAATTATTATTAACTAACTATCCTCGCGACTTCATCCGTTTGGAGTGGAATTTTAAAACTTCTCCTTAATTAGACAGCCAAAATATTTTCAAAATTTTATTACTATTTTGGTGTTTGTACGTATATATATATATATATATATATATATATATATATATATATGTATAAGCATTTAGTAAAATGCAGTCATTTTAGTTATATAAACAGACTCTCTGATTTTATTTATTTATATATATGAATATATGGGTCATAATTTTATCTTATTTACAAGCAAATAACATTATTGGTAACAAACTAAACTAACATTTCCGTTTTACTTTTCACAAATAACATAATGATATTAGATCAAGCTATAATTTTATAAATAAATATCGTGGGCAATATCTATTTAATGAAAGGAAATACAAAAATGATTTCTTCAAAGGCTAGCAAAATCCAATAATAATTTCATTTATCAGTTGAAAGACAAGTGAATCGAGTTCTTGGTGAGTTTGAAAGCGACAGACGCTTGGGAGGTACTTGAACAAAGTGTTCGTAGTACAGGGGAGTGTGGTACATTTTAGATAGTAGGAAAGTGTTGTGTTTATAAATGTTATCAAAATTTTCTTGTCCTTTTTAAAATGGTTTTCATGTTACAATAAAGGTATTTGTATTTTTACTTAACACTTTATATATGTAAGTACCTCTATAAGTCGGCCTTTAAGGGAGACGCACGCTAATCATTTGAGTTACAAAAGTTTCAAAATATTAAGTTTTCCAACTTAGGCCGATTTTAATTCGATATATAGAGGTTGAGTTTCATTCTTACAAATTTAAAAATTCAAGTTGCAGAGATGACAATCATATTTTTATTTATTTTAAATTAATGTTATTTTAAAGCATGGAGATATTATAAGTAATTTTTTATAAAGGATAATTCTTTTTTCTTCGACGTAATATAATTTTAAGGAAATAATTTTAACGTAATCACGTTATAAAGATTGTAATATTAAACATTGTTATGTTCGAGATACAGAGGTCCATTTTATTTTTTCAGATTATAGAAAAATGTGCTCCAAAATATCTTGCACGGACTCATTCTGGAGTATTGTAAAAAATAGAAATTCGAATAAAAAATTGGTTTATTTTCAAATTTTTTTGCTGCTAATTAAATATATATTGGTTATTAAAACGGAGATATAAGTAATTTATAAATTCTAATCACAAAATATCATAAGTCTTTCAATAAATGAGTATAATTTTGGTTGAAATTTTACACTATGTGTTCTTAATTCAATGTGTATATCATACGACTATATGTACGAGTAATATTTTTTCTATAAAAAAGTAGCATTAGTTAGTTCTTATTACATCAGCTACTTGCCTATAAAAGTTTCGTCAAAATCAGTTCAGCCATTGCAGAGATTAGCCAGAACAAACAGATAGACAGACAGACAAAATTGTTATAAAATTTTAAATTTGGCGTAAGTATCGTATGTATATTCATATGTATGTAGTAAAACGCGATTATTTCAAAGTTATAACCAGACACTCCAATTTTATTTATTTTGATCTAATAAAAAAAACAGTTCACCCGATTCTAGCCTATAAAATTAAACCAGTTTCTGCAGTGAACTAAAAACTTTCTTGAATCAACTTGTGAACTAAGATGAAACGAGATGTTGATAAAGAATTAAAAGAAAGAAAACCAAGGCGGTGCTTGAAAGGGGTAAGTTCGTAGAAGTACGTGTTATTTGATTTTAAATTGAAATATTTTCTTCGAGCTATTGAGATGAAGCGAATCACGTTGTAATACGAATAATTTTAATTAAAAGGTAACTTTAACGTCCTAGACTTTTCTGATTGAGTAGATTCCTTAATCACTATTCGTTTAGTCTTTATCTCGTACCTTTTTTGTTACTTAGATTTTTCATTGTTTATTTCTTTCTTTGAAACTATCGTAGTGCAGTGTGACAGTGTCTGTCTGTATACGCGATTGGTTGTCAATTCGTTTCCCACTCGAGGGAATGATCATATTTAGAGTTTAATGTCATTTCTCCGCTCTGGTCACCCAAGCCCCGACTTTGAGTTCACCGCTAAACACGCAGTGTCTTGATTTTCAGTTGAAAATAATCAACGGAATATGTTGATATGCGTTAGTCTCTGACTACCCTGCTGTAAGGGATAAAGCGTGTTACTGAAAAAAAATCTATCTTTGTATAGAGATACAAAGATAGACAGAGACCTTTCTTATTATTAATTACTGAGTAGAAAACCTGACTGAAGCTATTGAAATACTTTATTCTGTACGCTCAACCCTGTACGTTGTATAACTAGAATCAATTAATGCAATTATTTAATAATAATATATTTTTTTAAGTATCCCACCATGGATCTTAAGCCTGCGTCTATCAAATTTAATTAAACTTAGGAAAATTTCATTATTAAAATGTTTATTAAAAAATATATTAATTTGTAAATTTTTGGCTTAAAAAGAAAGAGAAGACCAGTCATAAAATGAAGTATGTAACTTCTTACTTTAATACTAATTCTTACTTTAACTTTGTATGTGTCGAGTTGTTTACTTTTGAAATTATTAATAATTATTTAAAGAATTCTTATATCGAGGCCTAAGTAATCCTCATAGGATGTTGTTTCTCAGAAAGTTTTTATGGGGACCTATTCTTGAAAATTGCTTATTTTATGTGCCTAATAAAAGTTAGGCAACTCGGATAGTATGCGCCAACTATGTTGATAAAGATATTAAACCATGATCCTGAGGTCGGGAATTTATCTCTTTGTTTTATTGAATGAACACAATGTAATGTAAAAATAGTTACATAATCTTTTTCGCAAATTGCGAGGCAGGCAAGGCGAGGCATTCTTTCATCGCCGTGCTTTTTGTGATTAGAGACACTAGCATCGAAGACTTGTCCATTTTTATTAATAATATTGTGTTTTTAATCTAAATAGTTTTTACAAGTTTTTATTTAACTCGCCGTGTTAATTAGTTAGTTAATGTGTGGGAAATTTTAAAACTTTAATTTGACCTACTTCCCAGTCTACGTTTGAGCTGAAATTTTTATTACGATTTCAGTACTGATGCCAATTAAATTACATATAATCAATATTATTGTTAATCTAAAATGGTCCCCACAGCAAAATGGCGGATTATAATTTTTACACAACTCACCTAATATGGGTATCTAATGATAGCACTTAAGTTGTAGAATACAATATGAAAAACAGTACATAAAAAAAGTTTGTTTTTGAAAAAAAATATTAATTAATATATTATTGTGACTAGAAACACTGGCATCGATAATTAGCCAATTTGTATTAATAAGGTGTTTGTCAAAGCAAATTTTTTTAATTAGTCATTTTGATAACTTATCACGATGGTGTTATGGACATATCTAATATATTTATGCATATACTGCCTAGTTCGATAAAGTCTACAGTCAAATTGTCTCCTTATCATTTGACATCAGTTCTTAGTTATACTATATTGAAAAAATTATATAAAAGTAAGTAGGTAATGTAAGACATTTTTACATGTAGTTTAAAAGCAGCAACGCAATGTATGGGCGGTTTAATCATTTTATATAAAGTTGCCTAAATATACTAGGTATATTTAATTAATTCTGTCATTAATATTTACATAGGTTATAGTGAGAATAAAGAAGAACGTGCTCAGGTGGTTTGGGCACGTTGAGAGAATAAGTGAAGAAAGAATGGTAAGAAAGATTTATGAAGCCAAAATGAGTGGTACGAGAGGTCGGGTGAGACCTCTATTGACCTTTGAAAACACAGTACCGAAGATACTGGAGGAAGGTCACGTAAAAAGCATGAGGACCGAAGCATTTGGTGCTTCGATGTTTCTGACTACCACCCAAGGGAAACTAAAAAAACATTTACAATATTCAAGCTTTCAAAGCTAGGATAACGTTTAATTAGGTAGTAAGTAGGTAAGTAGAGTAGATACGAAGTACCTAACGTCAAGACACCCCGAGTGACGAAACTGAAATATAAATCATTCCCCCGAGTAAGAATTGAACACACAACCAATCATCATTTACAGTCAGATGCTATCTTACTGAGTCACGACCGGCCTCTGATAATTTTTTTGTTGTAATTATTGTCAAAATATGCCTATTTACTTTGGTTTTATTACTTTTTTTTCTTTGAGTTTATAAATGTTCTGAACTACACTCAGAAATCATAAATAAGATTTATTTTTTTAAAAAATTATGCAAATGAGCTTAAAAAATTATGCAAATGAGCTTAAAAAATGATGCAAATGAGCTTTATGATTGAAAATTTTCATAACTAACACAGAGAAGGTGCTAAAATTTAGCTTTATGCTGTACTGGGTAGAATCAGTTGATAAATACTTTCTTTGTTCTTCTCCATCCATCTAATAGTAAACTTGTAAATTTATCCTAAAAACCGATATATTACTAAAAATGAATTACTAAAAAATATATATAAAACAAAAGACTTCGATTTAAATATTTTTTATTAAATTATTTTACGCTTCAGCATTTATTTTCATACAAGTGAAAAACGCAGAACATATTGAATTATTAATTTTATTTTCAAAGGAAAAACCTCAATACAAATTGTACGAATATTGTAATTTAATATACATTTTTTATTTGTATTGAAATCATATTTTTTACAATTTTTTAATTATTTACTAGTAACTAGGATATATTTAATATTGTAGGTTCACACTTTTCTGGCGTGGCGGGGTGGTCATAGCGAACATAATCTCCTGACATGTTGACCTCTTATACCGCATATGATTTCGAGATTTGACGAACAATCGCATCTTACATACATTGTCCCACTGCGCCATTATGGATTACGTAAATAGCAATAGAAATATTATTATATTATATTAAGTATATTACAGGAAGGTCGGCATGACAGCGTCATACTGTAAACGCGATCAGTTATGGAGTTTGATTCCCTCTAAGGGGAGAGATTTTATTTAAATTATATTTACTTCCTCGGTATGCTAATATGAAGTGCAGCATTGAGTTTCACCACTTAACACGCAATATTTCACGCAATAATTTGGCGGAAAGCGAAGTACTGAATGACGTTAGGTATTTTCTACCTATCCTTTTATGTGGGATAAAAGCGTGAAGCTAAAAAAAGTATATTAAAAATCAATAATTATATTACACCGTCTATATTTAACGCGTGACCCAAAAATATTATCTGTTTTTACTCTTAACATATCATGTGCCGTCTTAAACATATACGCGACATCATCAATCATGATTCCAGTCATGACTTGACATGTCTTTTGGGGTACATATACAAACATAAAAAACATATAAAATATCTTAATGTTAACTGAATAAGGTATACTTTTGTATGAAGCTTGAATTTTTATGAAAATTGAGTATTAAAGTAAGCACATTGTCACGGTGGTTACAAACAATGATATGGTGTAAAAGTTCGCATCGATCTTGTTTCTTTAGCCTTTGGCCTTTGATTTGTTTATTTTTAGGTTTTAATATCTACTTATCTATACTATACTAATACTAATCCAATACTTGTAATAAAATTATATAATATTTTTATGAATTTTCAGGGCCGAACTTGGCGCAGTGGAACAGCGTCTGACTGTGAACGCTCGCTCGCGACTGCATGTGGGTTCGATTCCCAATCGAGACAATGATTATATTTAAATTTTTTTCATTTTCTCTCTGAGATAAAAACGCGTAGCGTTGAGTTTCACCATTTAACACATTATGTTTTGAATTTGGCGGAGTACGAAGTGTCTGGACAATAGGTACGTGGTTACCCTGTTATGTGAGATAAAATCGTGAAATCATAATCAAAACTAAATAATCAAAATTTTATTGCTAGGTTCTAAATTGAATCTATTTTTAATAAAATCACAGTACAGCTTCAACATCCATTTACCGCTACATTAACATAACATAGGTGGTTTCAGTTAATCTATAAACTAGTTCATTTTCGTTAAAAAACTAGTCATTACCCGCAACATTTGCGTGGTGTTTTGTCCCAATTTTGTCGTTTTTTTATTTTATACAATATAAACTAAAACAAACATTAACTGTTATGGAAATGTTGCCAAAATACAAATTGTATTTAAATCAGTTTGTCTGTTTCCAAGATCAGCGTGCACAAACGCACAGACGGGTATAAGTGTTAAATATATTGTATAGCGTTCTATTTCATTGATAAATCAATGATAGTATTGCTTATACATCTATAAAAGTTTATAATTTTAACAACTAGAAATTATTGTCAAAATATGACTAGTATTTAATTTAACAAAATAGTCGAATAGTAAACATTTTTGAAAAAACGTATAAAAATTTGAACGCAGCGGAATTCGGATCCGCGCCTCTTGGATACCGTCCAAGCGCTCTGACCGCTAAGCCATGCGTTCTACTACCAGCTGCGTCAAAATTCTTATACGTTTGTTACAACTTATTTATGTTGTTAGTGGGATACTAAGAGAGATTTTTACAAATTTCTACTACTTAAAGATTATTAAGAAATAATCGTTTAACAAGAGAGATTGCTATTATACGTTTTTTCAAAAATGTTTTCTAATCCTAAGTGTGGAATAACACTTTAAAAATAGTAAATAGTCGAATAGTATTCGTAAATAGTACTAAATCTTCATCTACAATGTAGTCACTAAGTATAATTGTATAGGTTTAAGTAGGCGAATTGTTAGTTTCTTTTTCACTATCAGATCTTCATAAGATGTGAGTATGTAAAAAAGTTCTTAATAAATTAATTATTTTTTTTATTATAAAAAATGTATAAAAATTTGAATGCAGCAGAACCCGTGAACCCGTGGTTTTTGCAAAACCGCCCAAGCCCTCTGACTTCTGAGCCAAGCGTTCTGCATCCAGCTACATCGAATTATACGTTTTGTTACAACTTATTTATGTTAATTAGTTAGCATCTCATTAGAGAGATTTTTACAAATTTCTGCTACTCAAAGAATTATCTAAGAAATATTAGTTCGTACCAAGTTATTTCTAAGAAATAATCGTTTTGGCTAGAGAGAGATAATACTATTTATTTTAATATTATTCTTTTTTAAAGTGCTATTGCCCATATAGGATTAGAAAATATTTAAAAAAACGGATTTCCAAGGGCCACCGGTTCGAATCCCGCTGTGTTCAATGTTTTTATATTTTTTTCAAAAATCTTTTGCAATCGTATCCGAGGAATTAATAACACTTTGAAAATAGTTAAATAAGCTCATAATTAATAGGCTTCAAAAGAACATCTGTTCTATTGACAATAATTATTTTGTAAAAAGAAAAAAATGCTGTCGAAAAATAAACATTTTTTTCTTTCACGTTGTATCTCGCATAGCAGGGTCAGAGACTATTAAGAACCTTACGAGTTGATTATTCTTATCGAAACCAATTAGTTACATATGTTTAATTTAATACATATATATGTTTAATATAATCATAAAACACAATCATACAATAAATTGCTACCCTACTTGTAGTTTTTGGGATACGTGTTCTATATATTTAAGTTCATATTTGACAAGGGTCTACCGTATTGCCTCCAGTTGTGCTTCTGATATCTATATATACCTTTGTTAAGATTAATTAAATCCTTTAATACACATTGTTGAGGCCATCGTGGCGGAGTGGGATAACATCTCACTATAAACACAAATGGTTGTGGGTTCGATTACCAGACATTCCATTTGTGGTAACACGTAATATCTCTTGATACTACATTTTTTTGGAAATTGATTCGAGTGGTAATTAAATGCCACTGATAAAATTGGTGGATCTAATAAATAAATTAATTAATTATTTTAGGCAAAACATAGTTTAATTCTACAACGTAACGTTAATCATTGGTAAATAATGAAAAACGGTGAAACAAGAGAGAATTTAAATGATGCATTCTCTATGCCGGAGAGATGAGCAATAAAAATAAAGAATTAAAAATAAATCACTAGAACAAAATTGTATACGTTTCCTCATATACGCTTAACATTCTGAATACGTGGCCATTAATTTCTTCTTATTATGGTGGAACAATAAACAGAGTGCGAAGATCAATCACGTGACACACAACGCTCATCTGTCATTCACAGTAGTGGTGTGTGTGTGTGTGTGTTGAAGTCATTACTTGGTAAATATATACTTTCATTCCGTTAATGTGTTGTACTTAATATATATAATTGTTTATGTTTTTATACTTAGATAATATATATTTTCATAATGTTTTCAGGATATTTCAAGGTTTTTAATAGAGCGTCCTTTTAACGCTTTAAAATTTTTTTATTAAGAATGTGAGGAAATTTTTTTTTTACAAATTTGTATTTAATCCTATATTAAGGTATTCAGAGGGAAATTAGTTATAAAATATTTCATTTTAAGGTTTGAACCCAAAATCATCAAGTTTACAGTCAGATGCTATTAACTGAGTCAAGACGATCTCAAATCTCAAATTTACACAATGCGTTAAATTATATACTTAAAATAACATTTAAAATTTACGTTATTCAAATTCATCGTTTCAGTTACTTTCTTATAAAAAATAGTTCTTCATTTCTTTTAAATTACTTTCATATAAAATGAAAGTATGATGGAAACTGCAAACAATGTGCTTGGACTACAGCGTTTTGTATTGACGTGACTCAACTGTAAGTTTTCGACTAAGCTGGGATGAAAAATACAGGTCACGCGGCCAATTAGTTTGTTGAAAAACAGTTCTGTTTTACAATGAAACTTTACCTACATAAAATTTATTAATATTTATTCTGGTACAATAAAAAATAAGCAATATTACTTTTGAATTTGGTATCTGTCAATTTTTGTACGAATGTTCATTTTTTTATTTAGCTTCACGTTTTATCTCGCATTGCTATGCGAGGGTAGACAGAAAATACATAGTGTCAAGACACTCCGAGAGAGTGGCATAACTCAAGGCCAAGCTTTGTTTTACTAGAGTAATATAATTATTTTCCCGAGTGGAAGCTGAGCCACGATCCACGTATGAAGCTAATGCAATTTTTAACATTCTTCATATCCTTGGTATTAATCAACCAATGAAGTAGTACAAAGAAACCTTCTTTGTTCCTTCTTTATCAGGAAAAAATTTGGTCGTCTATGTAGTGCTCGTACGTAAAAAACGATCAATGCACTTTCTAAAAAATCCTGACAGAAAATAAAAGATTTTATCTGGGGGCATCAAGATGAGATAGGAGTTGTAGCTTATAAGAGACGCACTGATCTTTCTGTCTTTCTTAACTAATAATTTATGTAAGAAGAGGGTGGTAAAATCAAAATAACTACTTAAACGATACGCAAAAGAAGAGGCCGGTCGTGGCGCAGTGGGACAGCGTCTGACTGTAACGCGATCGGTTGTGGGTTCGATCCCCACTCGGGGAGTGATTATATTTAAATTATTTTCACTTCTTCGCTCTTGTAAGACAAAGTGCGGCTTTGAGTTCAACCACTCAACACGCAATGTCTCGAATTCGGTGGAAAGCGAAGTACGGAGTGTCTTGACACTAGATACTTTCTTCCTAACCTGCTACACGGGATAAAAGCGTGAAGCTAAAAAATAAATAAATAAATAAAATGACCGTATATATGCTGAAAGATCTAACGAATATTAGCTGTGGAGTTTCCTGATAAAAACAGTGCGTTTTGCTATTGATGCAATAGAGAACAATAAGAAAATAATGCTTTTCTTTGGAACAATATCTATCGAAGAATAAACATATTCAATATTCTTGTAAATTGATATGGGATGTCCCAATTACAGATGTAAGATTAAGAACTCAGTCTTATCACTAGGTTATGTTTCCCTGACTACCCTGTTATGTGTAGTAAGGCACAGTCTTAGTCTTTACATATGTAAAATAAAACCATACAAATAAGATTTTTCATACAATCTATCTATACATTTAATACGAATGTATTGTATCGTAGTCTGTACATAGAAGATGTATATGTAAAATTAAAATTACCTTCAATTATAAATATAAAAGTCAAAACAATATCATTTTGATCGTTTGTTGAACGTATGCAAATTTGGGTATGCTAATTTGGGAAATGGCATAGCAAATTTAAAGGCAATTTTTATTATCGGTTTTTTATAATCCCCTAAACATTTAGTGTTTTATTTCATTTATTTTGGAAATAAGAAAGTTATATTATATATTAAGTTAGTTATATTGATTTAAAGTATTTTGTTCGACAAAATTGTAGCAAGGGTATACTAGTAAGGTATACTAGTGCCCGCCTATATAAGATATATTACGCATTATCCTTATTTTTTTTTTAGCCTCACGCTTTTATACCACAGAGCAGTGTAGACAGAAAGTACCTAGTGGTCAAGACACTCCGTACTTCGCTTTCCACCGAATTCGAGACATTGCGTGTTGAGTGGTGGAGCTCAACGCCGCACTTTGTCTTACCAGAGCGAAGAACTGAAAATAATTTAAATATAATCACTCCCCCGTGTGGGGATCGAACCCACAATCGATTGCGTTACAGTCAGACGCTGTCCCACTGCCCCCCGACCTATCCTAATTACAGTGCTCATAATTCTATGGAATAAGAACATCTCGAAATACATAACTACTTGTTACATAAAAATGTATTTATAGCAAATATGATCCGCAAGTTTATGTAATCTCTGAAGTTACTTACATAATAGTAATATTTCGCTTCTCATATCCAAAAATATTGATATACTCGGAATGAATAACTATTACTTACTTGGTCTACATAAATATGATATTCTATGGGAGACAATGTTAATTGCTGAAATGTATAAACACTTACAAAGCAAATGTACTCTATTGTTAAATAAAATGAAACATCTATACATTTAAATAAAATTGAAGTGTCTGTTTTGATATTTAAATAACTTTAGCTTTAACATTAGTATTTTACTAAATGTACTTGCATGTATATTTGCACTTAGTTTACATATATGTATATGGGAGGTTATTTTACTTTATAAACTACCAAGTATATCTCGTCATCAGCCAATCGCAGTCCACTGCTGGACATAGGCTTCTCCAAGTTTGCGCCAAACATCCCGGTCCTCCGCAACCCTCATCCAGCCCAAGTATATCTACTTAATAGTAAAAAGATAAATGAAATATCTATACCAATATATCTATATATACTAACATATTTTTGTCAGTCTGTTTGTTCCGGCTGTTCTCTGGAATGGCTAGACTGATTTTACAGGACTTTCACTGGCTGATGTAATAAAGATGATGTAACTTACGCTAATCTTGTATTGGAATTTAATCGAAGTCGAAGGCATAGACAGTTTTAGTTTACAACAGTTTTAGTAAACAAATCTTAGATATAAACAAAATATTCCTATAAACTATATATATATGTAATGGGTTGTATGAAAGATATCGATCGATATAAGAAAATGTGGATGGATTTAATATTATGGGTAAATAAATAAATATACATCTAATATCGTCTAATGTCATAATAAAAATGATATTATTATACTAAAATTGTGCATAAACAAGCCTTTCATTGCCCAGGATTAAATAAATTAGCGATTTATCATCCATAATGGTACTAATGTAATATAAAAGCCGATGTTAAAGAAGCCACTGTGTACACCTGGTGTTCGTTTTCTATTGAACTAAGCACTTAAGAAAAGTTATGCTTATTATATATATATAAATATATATATATATATATATATATATATATATATATATAAGGCACAAGGATAAGAGATTCAAGATCCATATTATTTGTTTTTTTTAGATATATAGATATATACATTCTTGATTGTCCGACTGTTTGTCTCTTTGTTCTGTATTAATCTCTGGAAAAGAGATTAATTTCTGGAATAGCTGCATCGATTTTGACATGAATAGCACTGGCAGATAGATGTAACTTAGGATATTTTTATTTTAGAATTTCAACAAAAATATTCAAAGATGTTATATTCTACGCGGACGAAGTCTCGGCTCAGCTAGATTTATATAAAAATCACAAATAAAGTTTATAATAAAAGCACGTAAAAACACTCGTTGAGTGCGCGCACAGTGCATGCAATTACTTTGACAAGAAAATGAATATTTAAGTATATTGTGCTGGCACAAGACATACAAACTTTGACGATATTCTTTCTCAAGCGATCCTTGAGCTCTTATAAAAAAATGTTTGAAGAAGTCGTTAACTGAAGCAAAGGATAAATTTTAAATATTAAATTAAATATATTTTTTTAATTAATTTTAAATATTAAATTAAATATATTATTAATTAACTAGTAGATACGCGCAATTTATTTTTACTTTATAAATTGCTATAATTAATGGCCCCTAAAAATCACATTTATAGTCGAAGCTGCTAAGTTTTGTATGTCAACTGAAAATATCTATTAGTACATTGATCAACTTTTTTTAAAGTGGCATCCTTATGATACTAGCGGCCCACTCGCTGCTTCGTCCGCGGTAGTTCACGATTATAGCAGTTTTGTTTTTATCTGCCCGCGTTTTTATTTAAACCTTGACTTTTACAGATTAGGTCAAAATTTATTTTTTTCAAATTATACAATTAATAATAAAACTTAGACTTAGCTACACGTTTTTTCCCGCATAGCAGGGTAGATAGGAAGTACTCAGTGTGAAGACACTTCGTACTTTCGCCGAATTTAAGACTTTGAGTGTTGAGTGGCGGAATTCCACCCTGCATTGTCTTATCAGTGCGAGAAAATAATCTATGAATCATTATTCCCCTAAGTGGAAATTGAACCCATAACCGTTGGCATTTACAGTCAGACGCTGTCCCACCGCGCCACGACTGGCTTCAAGAAAAAGACCGGTCTTAGAAATAAACCATGCGAAAATTAATATTTATACACACCTACTGCTTATATAACTTATCTACCTCTATACACATATTATAAAAGAATAAACAACAAATAGTTCGGTACTTGAAGTATTTAAGACAAAAATATACTGGGTATATTAATATATACAGTCAATAATATAATCAGTGGATTTTTTGTCTGTTTGTGTATCAATCAAGTTTAAATTACTAAATAGAATTCAATAAATTTTATAATAGTAGTAGATATCCTTTTATCGTGGTATTTAATATAATTTTTCAAAAAAAAA
Source organism: Dryadula phaetusa (assembly GCA_032432895.1). Classification (NCBI taxonomy): domain Eukaryota; kingdom Metazoa; phylum Arthropoda; class Insecta; order Lepidoptera; family Nymphalidae; genus Dryadula; species Dryadula phaetusa. The sequence goes on from JAOYRS010000080.1 coordinate 6,161,275, forward strand.
AAAACGATAATTATGAGATAATAAGTGTGGTTTTTTGGATGGTAATAGCTGAGAGACTTGGAGCTTAGATGCATGAGATACTAATATCATATTAATATTCAATTTAATTCATACAGAAAATATAGCAAAAATAATACGCAATTACTTAAACATTAAGATCCTCATCTCATCCGCTTAAAATTTCACTTTCTTTGTATGTGATACGTTTTTATATACTAGTTACATATCTTATTTATATTTTATGCGAAAAATCGACCGTTTAATGTAATCGTGTTCCCTTTTTGTATAAGTTTTATTAGCATACGTGATCTGTGTACTAGGACATTATTAGTAACTAATATCCTTTAAATGGGTTAAATAACTCAACTGTATATCTTTTGATTGTAAGGAGCAATATATTGAATGTAAAATGCAAAAGCATTTGTAAACATTATTATTAAGTAGTAAATAACCCACATTTGCATGCATGGTTTATAAGGAAAAATGTGTGGAACTAATTCTTGGTATAATTTTGTCGAATAAAATAGTTTAAATTGTATATATATAACTTTCTTATTTGTGTATCGATTAAGCCGTTTTTAAGTTTTACATGCACAAATAAATAGACAAACATGTAATAAAGAAATAAAATCATTGTTCAAGAGCCTCGCGGATCATTCTAGGAATATATCTATTTTTCCTAGCGGTTACAGCTTTACTATATATGAAACAAACTCGTATGTTTTGTTAAGCTAAGTTAATAAGTTACTTGTTAAAAGAGAGTTTCTGTTCATTTAAAATAATATCATTTTAGATATAGTTAAGATGAGCTTTATACTAAAATGAAAAGCTAACAGAAATTTCGATATATAAGAAATATATCCATTAGAATAAGATAACAACGTATAAAAACCCTATTTGGCTTTAACAAGAATAGAATAAAATATATTTTTTTAATGTTCCCAATGTCGAAATTAATAAATTAAATATATCTACAAAAGTTGAGTATTTTTTTCATATCTTGTCTATATTTTCTTTAGAAATTTAAAATATAACTTGTTAGATTAGTAGATATTTTTTATTAACTCTTGTAGAAGGTACCTAGTGCCAAGACACTCCGTTTTCTGTTGAGTAACTTATTACTTATTCTTTTAATTTAGAATTATGAATAAAACATCTTGCGATGTCAAATTCCACGCGGATGAAGTCGTAGGCACAATTCATCTTAGTTATATCAAAATAATGTGTTTTTGTGTGAAATATATGCTAAGAAAATCTTTTGAAAAAGTTGCTTATATAATACGTATTTGAATAGCACGTGTAAGTACAGTGTCATAGAAATTTCTATTTAGTAAACGCAATCTTGACTTTCAACGGACTGAATCAAAATGCATCTTACATTTCCCTGGATACATGAATTTCTTATTTTCATATTTTGAGTAAATAACGCCGTCTCTTTTATATTGATACTCGATGTAAGGAAAGTTTATATGTGACGTGAATAGATGAAATAAAATCATGTTTATTATTATTATATTATTATTAATACTTTATTTCACTTAAACAAAATACGATACATTAAATATTTTTAACAAAAAAAATATATATTTACAATGGCGGCCTTATCGCTAAAAGCAATATTTTCAAGGCAACCACCAAAATAAACATATTGTAAGAGAGTACAGAGAAAGCATTAAATTCTATACACACACAAACACACACACACACACACACACACACACACACACACACACATATATATACATACATGAACATATATATACACAAAATATATTATTCATATTTAAAGAGTTTGCTTAAAATAATGCTCTTTAAGACGTTGTTTAAATTTCCGGACTAATTGGGACGGTCTTACTTGTAGTGGTAGTTCATTCTAAAGTATTGTTTTCAAAGTAAAACAGTCACCATAGCATCTCGTTCGGCATAAAGGAACTTTGAGGAGATTATTATTACGGAAACGTAGTTGTAGGGCGTGGAGACAGTTCGACCCCAAGAATCTGAAGCGATCTTTGAGCTACGAAGGAGTAGTAGGATGATAAAGAATAGTGTAAAGGAGTGTCAAGGTATGTAAATGACGTTTTAGGTGAGCGTGGTATTGGGAAACATGATCATACTTCTTCAATCCGAAGTTAAATCTTATGATGAGATTTTATAACCGCTCAAACTTGATAACTATTTGTTGGGATAAATCTGGGTAACAGGAACCAGAATAGTCAAGGATAAGAAGGAGAAGGGTATGAGCTAAGGATCTTTTGGTATTTAGGGGTAAAAGATTTTTCCATCTTCTCAATTCACCTTAGGTTGAAAAGATTTTGCGACTAAGCTCGCAGATGTAGGTAGCCCAGGAAAATGTGCTATCCATCCTGATTCCCAAATTCATAACAATCCAATCTCCAAATAAACATTGTTAAATAAAAGCGGCGGTAAAGGAGAATGTAATTAAACAATTATTTAGACTTCCCAAATGTGTATACTTAAGACTTACCAGGATTTACAGATAAGCCATAAGATTTACACCAGGTATTAATCAATTGTAGGTCGGAATTAATTTTTGTTATCGCTTTAGGAGGATATCGTCTACTGCTACAGTTGTATAAATTTGTAGGTCATCAGCATAAAGATGATATGACGACGATATGAGTTTAGTGAGTGTCAATAAAGATGGAAAAAAGTAGTGGAGATAGCACACCACTCTGCGGGACACCAGCAAACATCTGAATTGGATCTGGTTGTCTGTCGTTGATGTTAATACTTTGTCTGCGGCCATGTAGGTACGAAGAAAACCACTCAGTATCTTCAGAAGAAATATTGATGGACTTTAAAATTGCTTAAAGAATGTCATAATCTACTGTATTAAATGCATTGGAAAAATCAAGCAAAACAAGCAAAGCGACTTGTTGATTATCACAGACTTTGTTAAGTGCTGTGACTGTACTGTATCCACGGCGGAAGCTAGCCTGGAAAGGGTATAGGATATTGTAATTATGCAAAAACAGGTAAAGTTGCTCATGCACAATACGTTCTTAGACCTTCGATAGGAAAGGGAGTGCAGAAATTTGTACGGGAGTACAGAAATTTGAAGTTTATGTTGTGTGTGTTTAAGTTATATCTTTTTAAATTAGTCGATTTTTTCTTGAAACTGGCTATGTAATATTAATAGCTTCTCTTTTATCCCGCATAGCAGGAGAGACTTGTTGAGTAGCGGAACTGAATGGCACCCTGTCTTATCAGAGTTACGAAATAAAAACCATTTAAATATAACTACTCCACCGAGAGGCAATCCAACCAACAACCGATCGCGTTTATAGTCAGGCGCTGTCACAATTTGTTAATAGTTTATTACTTTTTTTTAACTTCACGCTATTTTTAAATTTAGCCTTTATTAGTTAAGGCTAAGCTAAGTACAAATTAGTAAGTATTCGATTTACACTGTGGGCTGCCCGTATGTATAGTCACTATGTAATTCAATAACAAGTTTGATTAATACTATTTGTCAATCAGGTAGCTACGTATTAAATCTCAAGTAACATATAGGTACAACTGTACAGCGCACGTAAACATTATAATTAGTAGTGAATAAAGAAATATAAAAGAATACGAGTGATCCCAGGGTGTAGACAGTTTCCAACCATCTTTTGTATTGAAATTAGGATATTTTTGAATTTCAATAGCCTCACGGATCATCATAGGAATATATCTACTTTCCCTAGCAATGATATGAGGCTTATTAAATCTGATGTTATGGTTGAGCTTAGTCACTGTATGTTCACACATAGCTGACTCCAACACTCGTCCATTCTTGACTTCGGAGATGAGATCCTTCATCTTAACTATGACGCTACTCTTTGTTTGACCAATGTAAAATAGACCACAATCACAATAGTTTGTATATACTTGTATAATGCAAAGGAATATTACTATTCACGGGTTTCAAGTATTAGATCACTTTTTTATTTTGCTTAAATATAGTTTTGATTGAAGTTCTTCTTAAGATGGTGCCAATCTTGTCTGTAACTCCGGTGTGAGTGGCTTTTTGTTCTTCATACAACGCTGGCAGAGAACTGGCAGCTTGTTCTAATGAAGGGCACCCTTCACCTGTCGAAGCTCGTCCCCTACGTGTTCAGCGTCGTACAGATGGTAAGCTTTCTGAAACAAAGATTTGCCAATGGTACATAACTGTGTAGGGTGGTGGTGAGATTCACCATTGAGTTACCTATTGGTATAGGTGGGTTTTTTATACACTGTGTTTCCTAAACTGCCATTAGGATTTTTAATTACTAATACATATTAAAGTTAAAGAATTATTTGCCTGTAATTCTATTGTAAATTGTATATAGTCATTTATAGAATTGAGGTCGTTTAGAAATATATAATTATTGTTCTAAGGTAAAATTGTTAAAGCATCATCTACGTACCGCTTATATGTTCTAGGTAGACATAGTGCAGAGCCGAGAGTTATCTCCTCGAGGTGATTAAAAAACAGATGGCGGTAGTTTGATATAATTAATTTTTTGTATCAACTGACAGATAAATTCTCCTCATTCTACTTGTCATCAACGACTACTTTGAAGTCTTCGAAACGTCAGGTTTCCAAAAATATATTTTCGAATACCAAAATATAAACGATTAATTCGCTTAAAATAGATTTATTTCAAATACTTATACATTTATTTTGAAAACTATGGTAACGTTTTAGATATTTGAAAATACAAAATGGCCAGTCTATTTTTAGAAAACTATACCAGATAAAGCTGAAACAAACATTCAGTGGAGTATTTACAAAGCTTTTCAAATATGAAGATGACTGGATCTCAATACAGTATTTCTAAAAATTCTGACAACTAGATACCTAAATAATAGTACATGGAAATGAAAAATATTCAATTTTCGCCATTTTGATCGATTACCGTATTGATTAGTGACTTTGACTTTATACCAGAGGCAATGAGTATAATATTTTATATATATTTATACTAGGTGAACTCAACGCTGCTCTTTGTTCCACTGAGAAATGAAAATATTTTTTAAATATAATCATTTCCTTCCATTGACAATCAAGCGTTTACTCTGTCTCACTCATACTCTTTTATTTACTTCGTTCACTACTACTTACAATGTTTACGTGTGTTGTACAGTTGTACCTATATGTTACTTGAGATTGTAAATTGAATACGTAGCTCCTTCATTAACAAATCGTATTAATTAAATACATAGATTGTACTGTCCTTAGATTTATTATTAGACCTGGTATATATTCAATTGCAAGTAAAAAATATGTAATAGGGAGTTGTATATGAATCTCTTTCTAGTTACTATAGATGTCAAAAATTTCACTTTTATAATAATTTAGCTTATAAAGAGTACCTTCATTATTTTGTGGTTATCCTGATCATACTGGCAGGGGATCACGTGGCAGAATCAAAGCGTGGCGTTAAGTTCCGCCACTCAACATGTAATGCCTCGATTTGGCGGAATGCGGAGTACGGAGTGTTTTGACACTAGATACTAGCGTAAAGGTAAAAAAATAGGTTCATGCCATGATAATTATGTTTTATCATTAAATTTAAATACGTCCGCAATTTTTTATGTAAATTGAATAACCACGAATAGGTTGGAAGTCAGAATAACGCTTAAATTAATACAAATATCGATTGATGTGCTATTCCAGTATGTATTATATAAGGAACTTTTTTAAAAAATGTTTTGATAAGATAAGAAAATGATAAAAAACTTTTTTAAAATTCATTAGTAACCTTTCTACAAGATTTAATAAAGATTATACAAGATTTAATAAATCTAACAAGTTATATTTTAAATTTTCAAAGAAAATATAGACAAGATTAACAAAAAATACTCAACTTTTGTAAATATATTTAATTTATTAATTTCGACATTGTGGACATTAAAAAAAATATATATTTTAGTCTATTCTCGTTAAAGAAAAATAAGGTTTTTAAACGTTGCTATATTATTCTAATGGATATATTTCTTATATATCGAAATTTCTGTTAGCTTTTCATTTTAGTGAAAAGCTCATCTTAACTATATCAAAAATAATATTATTTTAAATTAACAGAAGCTCTCTTTTAAAAAGTAACTTAAAGGTCCGCTTAACAAAACATACAAGTATGTTTCATATAAAGTAGTGCTGTAACCGGACGTTTAGTTCATGTTAGTCACGAAGTCGAGTTAGATCTGATATTTGACTTGTTACTTTATCACTGTGCGAACTTTATTTAGTAAAGGTACAAAATATGAAAATATTAAAATAAATTGCTACGAGTATTATAATGTTTCCTGTAGGAAAAACCTTATTTAGTTAAGTAAAAACTAAAAATATTGTGTATGGTTGCATTGGAAGAAGACTAATCTATCCATATATTCCTCATAATTGGCGAGAGATATAGTAACTTACTACAGCTAGAGAGTCCCACTGTATTGCTTTAAGTCCTTGACCCGTTTCAAGGAGGTGGCAAGGTGGGACTCGTTCTCCACCTGCCCAGAATATACCCACGGTACCTGAATTATCCCCATACTAAAGAGGATGGTCGGGAATATTGTACGGTTCTGCAGCTACAACTAGACCAATGGACTGCTCTGTAATGCTCTGCATAAGGAGAAGCTGAGCGTGACGACAATGGTTAAGGTTGGTTTGAAGGACTCGTATAAGCGTGATTGTGATGCTGCCATGGCCTCTAATGGCCTATAGTCCAGCGTTGAAGCCATTATCTCCTCGTTTGTTTCTCTGCCATTATTAATAGCCTTTATTTTTCTTGTCTTTTTGTTAGGTGGACTACAAAGTTTAGAACCTACTCTATGGTCTGCACGGAGCCCGAGGTTCGCACAAATAAGACATTTTGACGATTGGGCAGTGTAAGTTCTTGTTTTATGACCAGGTTCACCACATTTAAAACAACGGTCAATCTTATCGATTCCACTAAATCCAAAGCACCAGATTTCCAAAGCAACGAAAGCATTGCAAAGGTTTTACATCCAGGTGTTCAACACTTGTGGAATTCCAACCCACTCGTAATCTCGCTGATTGAGCCAATGTCCTAACTGCATTCACCGGGCATCGGACCCAGACAGTTCCCAGAGATGTGGTTGATCTACGAACTTCACCAATTTTAACATGTTCCACTAAATATCCTCCGGATTAAGTGACTGCTAACGCTACTTCCTGTCTAGTTACAGCGTCATCTAAATCTTTAATGCGCTTATCGCCCATTTTATTCGACGATATCTTTACTCCAAAATTAGCAAGCTCGTCGCGCATTCTTGTAACCAACAAGTCTGCCTTCGCATTATTATCTGTTGTTAAAAATAAGCCAACAGATTTTGCTCTTTTTGCCTCTTGCCTTGAATCTTATTTTTCGCTGTCGACATTACTTCGGTATATATTAAACTTGAGCCTTCAGGAACATTCACAGTGATTGCAGCAGTTGACGGTGACCTAGGAAGCTCTTTGGTCTTAGACTTAATGCGTTGACTTGGGTGCTTTCCTGTCGTCTTTGGAGAGGCCTTTCTGCTAGCTACCATTGCCCATGACTTCGCACGAGGTTGGGAAATTGACGTCTGCATTGCTTGTGTGTCAAATACCGGTGGCAAATTGACAATGGGTGGGGGTATCGACTTCCTAGATCCACGCCTTTTTTTCTTCTTAGAGTGAGACTGCACTTTTGTTTTTCCCACTATGTCAAAATGCGATGTTGAACATTGTGTGATGGGAACAGATTTCCTTAAAGAAGGTCTAATATCAGGGAAAATTTCATCTTTAAATGGTGCCAATTTTTGCTCTATTAATATTCCTATCTGGTCCATGAGCCCGGATTTACGCTGTCCTGTGGACTCGAAGAATGAGATGTGTGGCCTTGAGATAGAACGTTAGACGTTGCTGGACTTCTTTCCCTTGGTAGTTCTAACTCCTCCGTGATATTTCCTGGACTGCCGCCTCTACAGTTATAGCCGCTAAGCGTAGGCTATGGATAAATCGATCCGTCACTTTTTCCACCGCCAATAAATTCTTTCTTATGCAATCTCCAAGTTCACTTGTAGCCTTGGTTGCATCTCTTTTGCTAGTTCACTAATTGTTAGGAGATTTTTCTTAGCCTTTCTAGATGTTCGAAGCACTATGGAGTTGAATAACTCATCCGCTGTGTTAAAAGACTCCTCGGCAGCCAAATTATGTGTGCTCAACTGAGATAAATCACTATCTGACTCGCCGATGATTGACCACTCGATTGTATCCAAGCATAGTGGGCGCCCAAAAGTATTATGACGCTCATTTAAAGTTTTCCCTTCTCTTCCTCTGCGACTTTTTTGCATTTTGGGTGGTGCCCTTGCCGTCGAACTTGAGGGAGATTCCGACGTTGAATCTTCGAGCGTAGCGAGCTTTCGTTTCCGACCGTCATTCCTTCCCGTTTTTGCATTTTTAGACGTAGTCTGTAAAAATTCGCCTTCACGTCATTAGAAATTGCAACTTTCTCAGTTCTATGCGCCAAACTTGATGCTATGGCATCAGACGCCAGACTCCCCCCTAGATTTGAGGGGCAGACAGCACCCAACGGTTCTGTGGAGGATTCTATAACTGCGAAGCAGCCGATACCTCCCTAGGGTAGTTTAGTTTTCTTTTTTGCCATTTCATATATTTTGGTGAGACTACAGCTTTGCCTTTTAGGGGTTAGGTCCCTTACATACCCCCCATCCCATGCGCTAGAATACCTTCTGGCCATGCATCTCCTTGGCACACCAAACCTTGAGATTCAGGGTATTTCTTTTCTAATCGAGGTTGTCTTCCTCGCTTCACTAGCAGAGAATACTATGCACGTTTGTGATCCAGTCGCTCGCACAGTCCTTTCTGCTAATTACAGAGAAGGAGCCGACTAGATGACAAAGTTCTGTCCCCACGCGAGTTTCCTCCCGAAATCGTTATCAAAGATTATCCTCAACAGAAAACTCGTCATAATAACAAAAAAAATACTCTGCCCGATTTCCATTGAATCACTCACACAGTCCACTCTGCTTGTCAGAGAAGTACCAGGAGCCGACCAAATGACAAATGCCAACCCTACCTACGTTACCTCACGAATCCCAACTTGAAATAACATAATTTTGCATTCTAACCACTCCTGCCAGTCGTTCGTCATGGCTTGCAACCGTTATTCAAAATGAAAACGGTTACAGACCATGCCCAGGGTGGACCACGAGGAGGTGACTGGCTTGCACCCCAATGTCATGTACTTTATTTGAAGGTGTATATTACGACTATAAAACATATTTCCCATAGGAATAGATCTTATTGAAAGAGGAATTTCCGCTTAGAGTTTAATTAATATAAAATATAGTAACAATAATAAAGTATAAATAAACGAGCGAGCGGCAACTTGTATGTATGTTAAATATTCGAGATTCAAGCTTCAAATGAATAAATATTTCAGTTGTAAGCTTCTTTAAAATGTCTAAAATATTAGACAAAATTTATCACACACAAAAATACATTTAAAGAAATTTCAAACGCAAATCGTTGTGTTGAAATATACAACAAGGAATGCACACTGACGGTTGAAAGCTGTTTGACTAGAAATGTTATATGCCGAGAAAGGCCAACATTATTATGAAGCAAACTGTACGAATCATTTATGTTTAATAACTTTTAGTTTTAAGAATAATCTTATGGGGGCAAAAGCATATGATGTATTTATTTTTATATACTTCTTATTATAATTCGGTAAATTATTGGGACAGTAAAAATATGTAAACAAAAAACAAGGATAGCTGGTGCATATGTTTTTTATGAAATGTATCGAAATTAGCTGCCTCAAATTTTTTAAAGCCAGTAATAACGCGTTTACAATCAGCTGCTTTGCTTGAGTGTTTAAAAAGCAAGGCAATATAAAATGGAGACCGCCACCCAAAATTATTTACAAGTTATGTCCATAAAAGAGCTATATATAGTATTTTTAACCGACTTCAAAAGCAGCAGGTTTTATATGTTCATACGTTATATTGTTAAAATTAAGTAATAGTTGAGTATTATGCTCTAAATATGCTTTCAAATCATGTGCTTAATTCTGTTGTTTGTGTAAAAATTTAGAAAACCAAAAATCACAAAATGTCCATTACTTCAGAAATATACCTAAATATATCTCAAACTATAGTAACTATGTTCTCTTATGAATAACATACAGTTATTCTTAAGTCGATTTAATTTTTAATATATTTAATATATGTATTTGAAAAAGCAAGAAAATAAGTATAAAATTATTCTTTTACCCATTTCTTGGAACGAAGTTATCGTAAGTTTCTCTTTATCGCAAACTTTGCAAACTTTTATAATCAAAGCAACGTTTATGGATAGACCATAACTATATAGTTTTGATAAAATTATTTTATTCACTCATAAAATGGCTCTGTGTGAGAAAATTGCAATTTTGCTGTCAATAATATCTTGAGAAAGTTTTGAATTTTTAATAAAATTTTTGCTTATTTCTCAAATTTATGAAATTGGTTATTTTTTTTACCAATATGTCTGAGTAAAAAGATATATTAGTTTATCTAAGATTTAATATCTTATTTACAATTGATTCCATTTGTTACGGATTACCAAGACACAATAATGTGTAGCGTTGAGTTCCGCCATTCAACATACAATGTCTCGAAATTAGCGGAAAGCGAAGTATGTCTCCCTTCTATGGGGGAGAAGAAGCGTGATCCTAAAAAAAAACAAATAGAATATACTCAAAAATTACATTTTTCTGAATTTGTTAAAGAATTAAAGTAAAGTAAAAGTAAAGTAAAGTACTCTTTATTGTACTTAAAATAAAAAAATATACATAATCTGTCTTTGTATTTAAATAGTACAATAGGCGACCTTATCGCTAAACGAGCGATCTCTTCCAGGTAACCTTTGGGTAGAGGAGAGAATGAATGAAAAGGGGAGGGCGTACAGAGTAAATAGATATAAATATATAAATACATATGTAAACAAACAAACACATACATACATATATATATACATATACATAAACATATACAATACATACACACATACATATACATACACATACATATACATACACACACATAAACATATACATAGATTTTTTTCCCATTCATATATATATGAATGTATGTATCTATATATACATACATTCATATATATATAAATAGAAAAAAAAAATGCAATAGATTTATATCTGTGTTAAATAAAAATCTTTTAGCTTTTTTTTAAAAGTTTGTAATGTTTTAGCTTGTTTGACTCTCAGTGGTAAGGAATTCCATAAGCGAACGGATTTTATAGTGAAGGAATTTGTATAGAAGGAAGAAGAATGGCGAGGAATATTAAGAGTTAAGTTAAAGGTAGAACGGAGAGAAAAATTATGTGATTCACATAAAAACTTTAATCGCTCTTTAAGATATGATGGGTAAGACGGATTGAAGAGAACATTATAAAGAAGACAAAGAATGTGAGTATTCCGGCGAAGCCGAATTGGGAGCCACTTGAGCTTTCTGCGAAATTCGGAGATATGGTCATATTTGCGAAGACCATAAATGAACCTTATGCAGATGTTTTGGAGACGTTCAAGTTTGTTTAATTGTTCCTCTTTTAAATCAAGATAACAACAGTCAGCGTAATCAAGTATGGGTAGAAGTAGTGATTGTGCCAGCGCAACCTTAGTAGGAATGGGTAGAAAGTTACGTAGTCGGCGTAATGTTGCAATAGCTGCAAATATTTTACGACTTACCTCAGTAATTAATGGTTTCCAGGATAGATATTGATCAATAATACCTTAATTTTTGACTTTATCAGTAAAGGGAACTATCGTTCCATCAAGCATTATAAACGGTAATTCTTGTAGAGAAATTTGAGGAATAAGTCGTGAACTACCTATTATAATAGCTTGAGTCTTCTTTGGATTTATGTTTAGTCCTATTAGTTTACTTTTAATTGAAATATTTTTTAACTCTTCATTTATTGCTGATATGAAATTTGGAAGTTCATGCAACGAACATTGACGATAAATTTGGAGGTCGTCAGCGTACAGGTGGTAGGGAGAAGAAATATTGTAACATAAATAGTTAATAAATAAAGAAAATAAGAGAGGAGACAACACGCCACCTTGTGGAACGCCAGCACGCACCAGGGACCATTCAGAATAAGATTCCTGAATACGAATACGTTGCTTGCGACCATGCAAGTAAGAGTGAAGCCAATCAATCACTTTAGGAGATATGTTAAGAGAATACATAATCGCCAATAGAATGTCAAAGTCTATGGTATTAAAGGCATTACTAAAGTCGAGCAGAATCAATACTGTAACTTGATGATTTTCCATGCCCAGGCGAATGTCATCTGATATGTTGACTAATGCAGTAGTCGTACTATGACCAGGTCTGAAACCGGATTGTAAAGGATTAAATAGGTTGTTGTTTGCTAAGTATTTACTAAGTTGCTGGTTTACGAGGCGTTCGAGGACTTTTGATAGGAATGGTAAGATGGATATAGGTCGATAATCAGACATGGAAGAAGGATTTCGGATTTTAGGTAGTGGCGTTAATTGAGCCTCTTTCCAGGATGAAGGAAACACATTACTATTAATGGAAAAATTTAGGATTGACGTTAAAACAGGAATCACGATATCAAGGATTGGTATGATCATTTTACGACTAATGCAGTCAGAGCCAACTGCATCAGAATCAATCGCCAATATATTCCCTTTAACATCACTTTCAGTAAATTGAACGAAGTTAAAAATGGAATGAGTAGGGGTAGGTAAGGCACGAATTTGATTTTGAGTTCTTAATTTAGAAGTTACATCAATTGTAGAAGAAGGAGAAAAATGAGCGTTAAGTTTATTTAAATCTATATTACATGGATTGGTATTATGTTTAGCCTTCCCAACCCCAATTGACTTAAGAAATTTTCAGACCTTTTCTATGTTACCTTCCTCAACAACAGATTTATGGATATGGCGTCGTTGTTTATCCCTACACACCCTGTTACATCGATTTCGTGATTTAATATATTTTTCTCGTTTGCTGTCACTAGGGTTGTTTCTATATTTAGATTTTGAGTTATTTTTCTTTTCTTGCAATTTTTTGATATCTTCCGTAAGCCACGGAGCTGGTAGATGCTTAATACGTACGGGTCTGATAGGAGCATGAGTATCGTACAGTTTAATAATTAGGGAGTTAAATACAGATACTTGGCAGTCTATAGTATTTTCTTTATAGACCATATTCCAATCAATATGTTCAGCATCCTCACGCAAACGTTCCAAATCCATATTAGTAAAGTTACGTTGGAGAAATATCCTTGATTTTGCTTTGGGCGGTTTTATTTTGTAAGAAAGAAAAATAAGATCGTGGTAGGAGAATGCAGTAGCATTGCATTGACCGTGGATTTCAACATGGTCATTGGAAGAAACTAAAATTAAATCTAAAAGAGAAGGAGTACAGTTGGGAAATCTATGAGTAGAGGAAAGGGGAAGAATATGCATATTAGCTCCGGTAACCACGGATCTCAACCGAGTTGCTCGATTGTCACTTTTTATCAGGCAGGTGTGAAAATCACCCATGATAATTGAGTGCTTATATGAGAGGGTTAATCTTTCAAGCAGTATCTCAAAAGATCTGAAGTAATCCACAGTAAGTGAGGGGCTGTAGTATACTCCGAGAAGGACTTTTGAATGTGCGAATGTAAGTTCGATAAAAAGATGTTCAGGCTCGACAGCGTCCTTCATATTGTCTTGAGAATAATCAAGAATATTAAATGGTATGTGAGAGCGTAGATAAATAGCAACTCTCCCGCCAGAGCGACCATTGCGATCACTTCGAATTAAATGAAATCCCGGCAGAGAATAAGCTGTTGATGGCAAGCAAGGCTTAAACCACGACTCGGATACTAATATGGCACGTGTGGTAGTATTATCAAAAGAGGACAAAAGATCTGGATAGTGAGCCGGAATACTTTGAGCATTTATGTGAACCACATTAAAGTTTTTTGGATACGGGGTAAGATAAGAATTCAAAGAGTCTTTTAAAGAAGGAATACTCTGAGAGCTACTGATAGTAGAATCCTCAGAAGTAGAAGAACAGGAATAAAAAGAGTCCATGCTAGAATCATTGTCAGACATTTCTCTATAAATTAAATATTATTCTCTATAAATTAAAAATGCAATATCAATCTAAAATAATAATATATTAAATAATATCTTTAATATTTAATGTATAATATAATATAAAATACTGTGTATAATAAGTATGTTATGACAGGTATAAACAAATAAATAAATAAATATACAGTAATATAGTTAATAATGTATAAAAATAATAGTAATTTTTATATTTAATTACATAAACAATAAAGCTATTTTGATTTACTAAATTTTTTCACTCACCTGCCGGTTGCCATAGAAATATAAAAATATAAAAATACTACATACAAAACGTCAATCGTTAAGTAGACAAATATATCTTACGCACCAGACTTACTAATGGAATACAGAAATATTTATATTTATAAACTAAGATAGTAAGACATTTAACAACCGAAAAAAAAAATAGTAATATTTATAATAAACACATAAGTTAAATATTTTGATACGCAAAATGTCTCACGTCTAATTTAGTTTTTAGTCTGTTACATAAATTAACATTAGTTTTCTAATAGAAACAAAATATGTAGGTAGTAAGAAAAAAAATCCGTTGTTTACATATTATGCGAAGTTGACAAGCAGAAATTAAAAAGTCTGACTATGAACACGATCGGTTCAAGTTCGATGCCGCTCGGGGAAATGATTTTATTTCAAATTATTTTGATTTCATGTCTCTGTTAAGAAAAAATACGGCGTTGAGTTCCGTCACTCAACACGCAATATCGCGAATTCGGAGGGAAAGTGGAGTACGTAGTGTCTTGACTAAGTATTTCTAGTCTATCCTACTATGTATTATAAAAAGCTGAAAGTCAAAAAATAGAATAGGTTTTCCTAGATCTTTTATGAATATGAGAATCTTGTAATTTCCAAAGTAAGAAATTTTGAATTAGGTCATATTTAGTCTAAGCCAACTTTTCAACTACACTACTAACATAATTATAGTAAAAATAAAGGAGTTTACACATACTTACTAATATTAAGTATATGTATTATTTATACAAAAAAAAAGAAATACCACGTAGAAATAGAAATAATGTTGTCTCTAATATTTTCACCACTTATACACTGTGTGTCATCTAAACGCTTCAAGATTTCCGCTTTAAAATTGCTGTAGCGTCCTCGAAGACCTAACTTGGGACATATTTTAGGATTTACCATCAATATAAGAGAAGATTTATCTAGATATCGTGACGGGAATATACACTATATATCTAAGTGCATTAGTTTTAAATTTTTAAAGAAAATATTTTTCATATTCTGCGAATTTTATTTTTTCAACTTCACGCTGTTGACAGAACTTTAGGGTGGTTGAAAACCATTAAATCAAACTAGTTTACATCAGAATTTAAGTTAATGCGTGTTACACGGCAGAATTTAGCGCCGTGCTTTGTCTTATCAAAGTGCGGAAATGTACTAAATTATTATAATGTGTAAAGTATGTAATGTAATTTAGTTTTAATCGACGTTACTTACTTTCATTTATAGTTAAAAGAAAAATATTTCCAAGAATAAAATTAAATCTGATACACTATTTTAAACATATAATTTTTATATTTTTATGAAAATAACAAATAATTTTAAAATTTCTTAGTCGCGGCAAATTTAAGTTTTATGTATTAATTTGATCCGAACATATATAATTTTACAAACAAATTGTATTTTTTTATATATTTTTTACACAACAAGGAGGCAAACGAGCAGAAGGGTCACCTGATGGTTCGTGGTTACCTTCGCCCAGGGGCATCTACAATATTATAATTGTAGATGCGTTGCCGGCCTTGGGATGGATGTGAAAGGAGATGAGAGAAAGGATGGGTGAGAATAGGAAAAGCTGGCTTGCACGACATCGAATCGGAACACATCAGATATTTGGTAATAGTCGCGAGCCAGCCATAGGATTAGCCTCTTACCACTGAATTACTGGGGTATCCGCCACTTGCGAGATGCTACCCAGCAGCGGAGGGGAATTGTATTCTACCCCGTCCCCTCACAGGGTAAAGAGTACTGGAAAATGTGGGTAATAGTAGCATTGCAAAATTTTCATACATTTAAAAACCAGTTATGATCTTAAGAAAGAAATGCTAATAATAAAAATAAATTATAACAAAGAAGTATGTCGACGCAAGTGAATTCAGAACGCATGGCTTAAAGGTCAGAGCTTGGACGGATTTCAAGAGGTGCAAGTTGGAATCCCGTTGCGTTCAAATGTTTATATATTTTTTTAAATGTTTTCTAATTCTCAGTTTTGAATAATATTTAAAAAAATACTATATTAGAGCTTTGTGATGTAGCTATTAAAATATTTCTTTCTATCATTAAAAACAATACGATGAATGAAGTTTTTTAAGTCTCGTACATCATGTTTGAAAACAGCGGTTTAATTTTCTCTTGCACAAAAACAGTGAAAAGCTTTGAGGGATTAAATTTTAAAGGTGTTGAACGCCATTAATTTTTTATAGTTTAACATAAAAGGAATCTTTATAATAATTGTTATTTTAAATTTTAATTGTTTTATTAAAGGCTGCGTTTGACTTTGCCTTGGAAAATGGACTGTCCTAATTGGTTAATTCGCCTACGCGAGTCCCAGATCTAGACAGCCACAACGCCTCCTTACTGGACCTTCTGCTGACTTCACATCCAGAGCAGTATCAGGTTAAGGTCGTTGCCCCTTTGGGATCTTCTGACCGTGCCTGATTATGTTATTAAACATGGTAGTTGCAGAACATCCGCAAAACATCGCGTTTGGCACTACAAGTCAGCAGATTAGGATGGGATGCGTACCTTTTACTCATCTTATCCCTGGGGGCCGGTTTGCTTTTCTTCTGGTGATCAGAGTGACGGTACCGCTGCTGTTGCCGACGTGATTCTACAGGTTATGGAACTTTACGCCCCTAGCTCTGTAGTGCCAATCGGTGGCAAGTCACGGCCCTGTTTTGGTACGTCTTGCAAACAAGCTGTCATTGGCAAGCACGAAGCATACCAAATCTGGGCTCTTAAGTTATTTTAAGAATCAAATTACTAATGCAAAGTCCGAGCATATTGCTAAAATCGGTGAGAAGGTTGAGAAATACCCGTCCGGAACACGTCAGTTCTGGGCACTCTCGAAGGCTGCACTTGACAATTTCAGCCAGTCTTCACTTTCGCCTTTGCGCTCCGAGAATGACACCCTGGTCCACATAGTGAAAGAGAAAGCCATTCGGATCAGTTTTACCATTTGATCGCATACAACGGAAAGCCATTCGGATTGTTGGGGACCCAATAATCTGTGACAGGCTTGATACTTTGGCGTTGCGTAGAGACGTTTCATCGTTATGCGTTCTCTATCACATATATCATGGGGTGTGTTCTGGAAAACTGGACCTGGTTTCTGCTGCTGAATTTTCCAACTGCTCTGTACGTAACAGACTAAAATAACATTTCTCTCTCTCAGACTCTCGATACGCGGTGTTCTACTACTGTGTGTTTTAGTACAAATTTCCTTCCACGTGTCACACAACTGCGGGACGGCCTACCTGTAGCAGTGTTTCCAGGTCGTTACAACCTTCAAAAAGCGCGCTTATTCCCACCTTAAAGGCCGGCAACGCTCCTGTAGCTTCTCTGGTGTTACACGGGGTCGTGGCCAGCAGTGATCACGTGACCCGCACGCTCGTTTGCCTTGCCTGTCCTATAAAAAAAAAATCGTGTCCTAGTAGGACAGCGTCTGACTATAAATGCTATTGATTACGGGTGCAATTCCTACTTAGAGGAATACTATTTAAATTATTTTATGTTTTTCTAGTAAGACAAAGCGCGGCGTTTCCAATACTTAAATATTGAAAAGCATTGTCTTGAATTTTATCAAAAAGGAAAGAACGGAGTGTTTTGATTCTAGGCTTTTAGACTGTTCCGCTATGCGGTTATAATATGTAATTGAAAAAGATAAGGACTGATAAGAATGATTCTTATTCTAGGACTATATAAAAATCATTTAACTACAAAAAAACTTGAGAAATTAATAAATACCTAAATGGTTCTATATATATATATATATATATATATATATATATATATATATATATATATATATATATATATATATATATATATATATATATATATATCTTTCTAATACAAGGGCAAGAGTGGGCGTAAAAGGTTGGGAACAAATTCGAATCCATCACCGAGGTAATCTTTGATCTATGTAAAGCATTCACATCACGTTTTCAATATGTGACAAATGTTTGTACAGTGTCAAACCATATAAGGATATGCTTTTTCTCAACAATAATAAGAAATGACGGCGATATAACGTCTTTGTGTTATATAAAAATATATATAAATATATTTAAATTGTTTTCATTTCCTCGCTTTGATAAAACAAAGCAAGGCGTTAAGTTCCGCCACTCAACACGCAATGTCTCGAATTAGGTGGAAAGCGGGGTACAGAATGGCGTAACAATAGGTACTTCCTGTTTCCCATGCTATGTGGGATAAGAGTGTAAAGTTGAAATAAAAGGGCGACTTTATCAAATCCTATATCTTCAAGTATGACAAATATATTTAAAAGTAATTTATCTATACTGGTAAATTATTGTAAAAGAAAATAAAATTCTTCTATCTATACTATAAAATTTATATATAAATTTTATAAAAATTAGTTTAAAAATATTGTGCTTACAAATTTAGTATTAAATGTTTTATGTAAATTAACGCAAATTTAAGTTTGAATATATGCAAAGTGAATCCACGTTGCGAAAAGTTCTTAGAAATAATTTTGTTTCGCAAAAAATACTAAGTAAAATTAAAAGAATAAATAAAAAATAAATATGAAAATTTATCTTAAGCCTTAAAGCTTTAAAGCATGCAAGCTAGGTAAGCT
Organism: Dryadula phaetusa; assembly: GCA_032432895.1. Lineage (NCBI taxonomy): Eukaryota > Metazoa > Arthropoda > Insecta > Lepidoptera > Nymphalidae > Dryadula > Dryadula phaetusa. Next base: position 6,180,289 of record JAOYRS010000080.1, read on the forward strand.
ATACTGAAAATATATTTGGATAAAATTGAAAAATACTAAATCCTTCAGAATGTTACTCTTTCAAAGTGAATTTTAACCAACAGCAGTGCCCTGGCATCGTCAAAGTTAAGCCTTAGTGATGCAGAACATTATTTCATATGTCGATAAATGTATAAATATTAATTAATATTTGTATGTATTTCCACTGTGATTAATTGTGCATTGGTTAATGCGTAAATTACTAGATGCCATGGCAACGTGTATGCCAATAAATAGTATGTCAAATGTATAGTTGTGTGAATAGTTTATTCTATTAATCACACCTATTTCAAATGCCTCCATATAAAAATATTGGATTTCATACTTTTTTAAGAATTGTATAGTGTTGTATTGTAGTTTTTTTTTCTATACACAGAATTTGCATATAATGTAAAAAGTTCACGTTATATAGGTAAAAATATTTGTCTATACCAGAACGCTAATACTAGAACTAGTTTTCTTTTTCAAAATTGTTTGAAGACAGCGTCAAAATTATCATAGATTTAGTTTATAAAGCACTATTATCTGCACTTTGTTCTAAGCTCATGATTTAGATTTAACTAACTTAATTATTTATATAAATTCTCTAAAAAATTATAAATAAAAAAACAAACCTCTAGTTACACAAGCACATCACTATATTTATGGAGCAATGGGTTCGCGAAATAGCCGGAATTAGAGGAGGACGTACGCTGTCGATCAATTATACCAATTGTTACACAGAGTACGGTTTAAAGGGATTTTATTTTTAAGCTTATGGATCGAGTTGAGCTGAAAATGCGTTTATTTATAAAATATAATATTCGTGTGTATATTTACAAACATATTTTAGAGAACCTTTCTTTCTATATGTATTGTACATCATTTTAAAAATGTACTTTTTTATGATAACTTTCCATATAATTAAAATTTTAAAATTTAATATCACTGAATGATTATTTTGTAATTCTAAAATAAAATTACTCTTGAGCTATCTAATAATAAATGTCCCATCACAATCAAGCCATTCAAAAGATTAAATGGAACAGAGAGACACATAAAATAAATTAATATATTTATACAGATAAAATTAAAAAAATATATTTATATAGTTGTATCGTGTTAGTATAATATTGTAGGTAAACAAAACCGGTCGAACATCCGGTGTTCACCTTCTGCCCGCATTTGAGACAAAAAAGATAAGATATATATATATATATATATATATATATATATATATGTTAAAAAACAAATGTATGTTATTGCAAATATATAGAGTTAGCAAGTGTTTAACAAGACAGCCGCCACAGAGCTTTCAGCCTGGTCAGGAACATTAAACATGAATTCTTACCGCATAATAATTCAGCATTAGCATACTATTAAAAAGCTTTTAGAGCCCAAGTTCCATACATTATTGAATCTTGAAACCCATTCAAAGGGTATTTTAAAGGTAAACTCTAGATAATAGCAAGTGATCTAGGAGGCTTACCACTGTTCACGCTACGCCTGATCGTCCATACTAGATTGTAATTATAACGTAGTTCACAATGCAATGGTCTTTATATTACGTTTTCATATTAGTATTTGTGTGTACTTATTTTTTAATGTAAATAGATTCTTTGGCTTTCCTGTGAGATATCATTTGAATAAAAAACTAAATTACAACTTATATAATTCCTTATAATGCTTAATAAAATACTAGAACTTAAAGATTTTTAAAATTAATTATCAAAGATTGAGTAACATAGGGTCGAGCTTTATTCCTGCTGCTTTATGTTGAGTTTGTTACCAGAACGAAGAATTGAAATATTTTTCATTTGTAAAATTATTTCCTTGAGCGAAAATCGAACCCACCACCAAACATGCTTATATTCGGACGCTGTCCCACTTCGCCACGATGGCTCAAAATATTAATTAATATTTAGAGAAAGATTTTATATTAATTTGATTAATAATAATTTTCATAAATATATAACAGCTTTCAATTACTTATAGTATTTTATTTTTACATTTGAACGTATACATTAAAAATATAAACGTTATTTACCTTTGGTATATCGTGCTTTAAATATTTAAAATCCTTTAACATTTTGTAGTCACGGATGGTTTAGTTGAGTATCAGCTAGAGATTTATTGCACTAACGTTTCCAAGACAGCTATCTCACCCAGGCAATCCTTTTAACCTTCTTAACGTGTTGATTTTATACTTTCAAGAATATACAAAATAATGAAATTATTTGTGAAACAGTTTAATATATCTATGAAAATTAAAATCAGCGAAACGTTTGTACGTGTATAAATTTTACACGAGTGTACTAAATTGGATTTTCTTTTTTTTATGTGATCGTTATTGTCAGGAGAAGGTTTGTACATAAAATATATTAAGATAAAAATAGCAAATATTTAAAAATGTCTAAAAAGTAAATGAGCGAATAAAACGAAAGTGTGTGTGACATCTTAAATATATTAACGTAACAAAACGACGAAACACAAAACAAGACGAAACACGAAAACAATACATTTTTTTAAATTCGCCAATGGTATGTTAAAAATATTCTCAGTATGCGTAGTTAGAAAGAATTGACATAATTATTACATTTTATAGCAAAGCGGAACATCCTTTCCGCGAGGGATCTATGCGGAGGTCTCAATGCATCCCTCATGTGGGATCTGACGTACGCTTTGTAGAGGTTAACTCTAGTGCGCAGCGGGATGCTCGACCTGAGCATTGGGTTCAGAATGTGTGCGGCAACCCTCGCTGCCGTGATTGCTATTCTAACTTGTGCCTGCATGGAGAGCGATCGGTCGATCACGACACCAAGATAAGCCTCTCTCTGCCAAGGGAGGTGATTCTGTAGGGTAATTGATGGTGGCATCTTTCCAATGCCACCCAAAATGATGACTTGCATCTTAGTCACGTTGAGGGACAGTCTCCAGTTGGTCAACCAGGCCGGCAAGAGGTCTAGGGCTTCTTGCAGTTTCCGGGCTGCGTGAGACGGGTTCGTCGATGTAGTGGCCAGTGCGATGTCGTCGGCAAAAAGTGCCAACTTCACAGCTGGATGTCGGGAACATCGTCCGTGTAGAGGAGGTATAGATGCATGGGAAGAGGAAACTCCCCAAGGGCGCTCCCGTTGTGATCGGGTGGCTGTTGGACATGGCTCCCTACACCCACACGCGAAACGAGCTGTCCGAGAGGAACGTGGACAGAAGACGCGCGAAGTGGTGTGGGGTGCCAGCTCTGATGACTTTCCACAGGAGACCAGGGTGCTATACCCGGTCGATTGCTTTGACGTCAAGAAAGGCTGCAGCTGTAGCCTCCCTTTTGTTTGCAGCGGTGGTCGCGATGTGCAGCACCATGGCCACCTGCAGGGTGGTTGAATGATTGTTGCGAAAGCTGAATTATTCCGGGTGCGGTTGGAGGTGTGTGGAGAGGTGAGGCAGCAGCAACCTCTACAACATTTTTGACGTCGCACTCAGGAGCGTAATGATTCTCTGCCTTTCCGTTGACTACTTTCCTTCAAAAATTGAAACACTACGTGTTGAGTATTACGATATAGCACTGTTTAAATCAACTTGGTAGTTCAAGAAAATTAGTTACCGATTCGAATTCTTTTAAAAATATAAACTGTATGTATAAAAAGTTATCTTACTTGTATAACCGATAGCTATTATGGTAACTCTCACTCGAAGAAAAAATACTTTTAAATTTACATTCACTCACTCTGGTACGATTTTGTTCGGCGTAATTTTCGCCAAACGGTACCAGTATACAGTACATATAAAGAAAAGCTTTAAATTGTAAAATATTTTTTAGAATGTGTGTCATGGGGTGCTTGTCAATTTCGTTAAGGGATGAATTACTAGGGTTACATTGAATTATTTCTCCGTCACGTACTGACATGTCGTGTACTAGGTAACTCTAATTGAGATATCTAATTATACCTTTGACCTTTCACAATTTACGTAGCTAATTCGTTTTGTAGCGTTGAATCTTTTAAATTATACTAACTCATACATATTTTATCAGTGTTTTGTGCTGGAAATAACGTAATAATTTACGTTGATGAATATGAATAAAATATATTATAATTAAATGTTTATCAATATATTTTTTCATAAAATTTATTTAATTATATCTTTATTTTGTAAACGGAGTCTTGACATGAAGTTCACTCACTCAGCTTACTGTGCTATATGGGAGTAAGTATTATGCTGAAATTATATATATAATAAGTATTCTTGAGGCCGGTTGTGGCGCAGTGGGACAGCATCTGACTGTAAACGCGATCAGGTACAATTCCCCTCGGAAGAGTTATTATATTTAAAATATTTTCACTTCCATGCTCTGGTAAAGACAAAGTGCGGTTTTGAGTTCTATCACTCAACCCGCAATGTCTCGAATTAAGTGGAAAGCGAAGTACGGAAGGTCTTGACAGTAGGTACTTTCTGTCTACCCTGCTATACAGGGTAAAAGCGTGAAGCTAAATAAATATATATATATATATATATATATATATATATATATATATATATATATATATATATATATATATATATATATACTCCTTAAGAACATACAGCTCGTGTTTATAAAATATATATAAAATGTATTCTATATACATAGTTTAACATTGTACATAGGGTCGTTCATATCATAGTGTGACAGCGTCTGACTGTAAACACAATCGGTTGTGGTTTTGATTAAAATCTTAAAAACGGTAATATGATTATATATAAATTACAATTATTTTCTTGCACTGGTAAGCCATCGTTCGGTGATGAGTTTCGCCACTCGACACGTAATATCGCGAATTTGGCAGGAAACGGAGTACCGAGTCTCTTGACAGTGGATATACGCTGCTATGCGGGATATAAGCGTGAAGCTAAAAATAATTATTATATATACGCGTATGTCTACATTATAAATAATAACAACTGTAATTTGGAATAAAGATTATAAAAAGATTGAAGAAGTTTTTCATATTAATGTTCAAGCAGTTTTCGTAGAATTTTAAGATAATATAGATACATTGGCAATGAAAAACAAACACGCCAATGTATAATAAAAAATCCTTAAAAGAAAGAGGCTTTATTATTTCATGGTATATAATCAAGTTAATTAAGGGAGTATTTGAGAAATTTATATATTTCATAACCCTTTTCCTTGCGGAAAGCGCATTTTATTTTCCTCGATTATGGCTTCGCTTTTTGTGATGTAAAATTTATGGTAAAATTTCATCCTGCTTATCATATGACAGTACTTATGTTCCTTTTACTTCCTTGTTAATTATTTTATATATAAACTGCCTTACGCTTATTATCATATATAGCAGAGTAGTGTCAAGACACTCCGTTATTCAAATAATCCCTAAACCAAGACATTGCGAGCGAAAAATTGGTGGAACTAAATATCTTTTGTTTGCTTTGTTTATATTTATAAATAAAACTAAACTGCCATTTCTTTTTACGTTTTGATACATTTTCTTTTCCCATTGCAATATGATAGTCTGAATTATTAAAAACTTATTGATAGAGCTTTAATGTAACATTTATTAGTAGGAATACAGAAATCATAGATATGAAAATTTCATCTGTAATCAAAAGTAAATAGAATAGAAACATTATTATTAATATATCGATTTTTTACTATTTTATATCACATTCCACACAAAGGATTATGAAATATTTATTAGAAAAAATATAAAAAAATTGAACGCAGAAAGTTTTACACGTGTTATAAGAATTTTTATACGTCTTCTAAAAAAATTCTAATTTTCAGTGTGTTATTCTAACACTTTAAAATAGTAAAATATTTAATAAAATAGCATTATCTCTTGCTAAACGACTGTTTCTTAGATATAATTTAATCATTGGGTAAAAGAAATTTGTAAAATTTTACAGCTTTAAATTTTAATATGATATAAACAAATTCATAAAATAAAATTCAACAGATATCAGTTAAGTAGGCTAGTAGAAAGCTTTTAATAATAATAATTTTTATTGACTCAAAGTATGTACAGTAACCAGTTACAGAAATTATAAGAAACTGAATTATATTATATATTTAATCTGGTGTTAATGAACTCTGGTACCCATTGTAAGATTTAACTTGTGTTATGGATACCTGCGCTCTTACAGTTATTAGGAGTGACAAGGATGATTCGGTAGATAATAACTAACTTTTGTGTCTGGCTCGTATATAACAAAAAAATTAAAGAAAAAAAATTAAAGTTATTTTTTTACAAAATTTAAAGCTAAAACCACATTAACATCCAATATAATATATTGGATATATTATATCATATAGTTACTGATTTAAATTAATTTTAACTGTTTCATGGTGAAGCTATTTTAATAAGGCTCTCCGTATCTTTGTAATCTTGCGCCTGTAGGTACAGACCCACTTTTACTTTGCATAGATGTTTAGGAAGAGAGTATATATTGCATGTTTTATTTATTCTATTATAAAGGTAGTTACCGATACATAGATAATGTCTCTAAGCTATCGCAGTATTTCATCTGAATGTGGGGCATACATTATAAGAGCGCCGAGATTTGGCAATATCTTCATCGTATTTTATTTCTTTATGGACTCGAAGTATAGTCTGCGGAACAAAGAGCTGTCTCCCTGTCAAAACTTTACAATCTATATATAGCTGAGTAGTCGAGTGCCTGAAGTATTTGTAGGTCATAACCTTGAGAACAGCCCTCTACGCCCGTTCTAGTGGAAGGAATAGAGTTTTTCGTGCTCCATGCCAAACAGGAACACAATATGTCAAAAAGGACTGGCAAAGAGCATAATAAACTGTTTTTAGTATAGAGTAATCTGCAGACTGTCTAAGTAATTTAAAGATAAAGATGATTTTACGGAGTCTAGAAGTTAAAGTATCAAGGTGGGGCTTCTAATTTAGGAATGGGTCAATAACTATACCAAGATCCTTGTATTCCAATATTAAATAATGTAAGATACTTTACAGCACTTGCTTTTGAAAGAAGTGGGCAGTTGCATGTTGATGCCAAAGAGTTCACTGGGCATTTAATAGAATGTGCTTTTAGAGTTAAAGAATCAATAGGATATAAATTATTGGGTTTAAATGAGAATGGCATGTACACTGTTTTGGATAGGTTAATCGTCAATAAATTATCAAAAAACCAGCTCATCATTGATCTAAGAGCGTTTTCTGCATGCGTAATTGTCTCTGCCCAATTATTGCCATAGACTTGTAATGCTGTATCATCGTTTTGACTGTCACTCGTCAAGTTGTTTATTTTAACGACTTGTGTACGATCCGTGAGATAATCCTCAAGAAATTTGTAAGTAATACGAGGAAGGAATAAAATTGGAATACAAGGTATTCCTCGTATTCCAATTTTACCCAATTTCATAAAAGATTAGGTATAAAAACGCTGTCAAACGCTTTGGAAAGCTCGATGAAAATGTCCAAGCACTTAATACCTTTATCCAATTTAGAGAACTTGATCAACAAAAGAAGCGACAGCATCCTCAGTGGATTTTCCACGTCTGAAACCGTATTGGTTGGGTGCAAGAATATTACGTATTTCAAGGAAGTGCATTAAGCGCTTGTCGATGATTTTTTCTAATATTTTAGACATTACGGGAAAAATTGATATGGGTCTGTAGTTATTAACACTGCATTTATCCTCACTCTTGTAGATTGGATGAACGAATGCCTTTTTAAAAATTTTTGGAAATGACCCAGAGGATATAGCAGCATTGCAAACGTGCGTTATTACAGGTACAGGTTTTGACTTGACTCTTTCTTCTCGTTCTTGACTTGTGCTCATCGTTCTTCTTAAAAGTCTAGCTGATATACCATCTCAACCTGTAGTTGCATCCATTCGCAGTTCCATGATAGTGTTTTTAACTTCAACTTCATGTGTTGGTAGTAAAACAAGCGAATGTAAGGGCTCATTATAAGAATTATCATTGAATACTGCTTTTGGCGTTCCACATATTGATTTAATTGCTTCTGCCATTCTCTTGCCCACATTTGCCAAGAAATTGTTGATATGATTTATGGAGTTCATTCTATCAGATAATATTTAAAATAAATAAAATATTTAAAAGCTTAAGTGGTTGAGAATCATTTGGATGTGTGGATATTATTTTTTTTATAACTTTCCAGGTAGCCTTTGAATTGTTTTTGAGCATTACGTAACTCCGATTTCTCAAAGTCCCTTTTTAAGTTTTTTAGCAATTTATTGCCAAAGTTTCTATATGTCAAATAGGTTATTTTAAGAGTATAATTTTCGGGATTGGCCTTTAATTTACGTGATAAGTTATTTCTATGACGTATACATCGTAAAAGACAATTTGTTATCCAAGGTTTAATTATTTTACGTATGTAAGAAATGTGAACAGTTTTAGCGTGCTTTTTAATAATAGAGCTAATAGTGTTAATTAAGGATTCTGCTGCACAATTTGCGTCTTTAATAGTCAAGACTATTTCAAAGTCAACGCCAGAAATTTCACGAATAATAGCCGGATAATTAACGATTGTACAAAACAGTTTGGGATTTACACTTAACGTATTCCATTTAATGTTGAATACTGTCGGTTTATAATCAGTGATATCGATGTCGATAACCAGATTAAATGTTTTTTCTTCAGATTTTACAATGACATGGTCTAGGCATGAGTTATTACGTGTAGGAAGTCGATGTGATGGAATCAAGCCATGCAACGCCAGTAAATTCGGATACATGTGAGCTTATTGGGAGTAATATCAATATTGATGTCGCCTACTATCACTAGGTTTTTCGAAGACAAAGAGGCAAGGATGCTAGCTAATTCACATATAAAATAATCATGCTTACGTACACACACGGTGAGCGATAAATTGCCACAACAGTCAAATTTTAGGTGTTTAAGTGGCATACCAAGTAACTTGCATCTTGCTTTTGAGGTTCCACAACGATATGTAATAAATCTGACTTTACATACATTATGACACCATCATTTTGGTTTTTTGGCTTGCTCGTGAAATACGATACATAACCTTTAATAGCAGGAACTGTTGCAGATTCTTTTAGCCAACATTCTGATATGGTAATAATCTCACACGTAACTTGTAGACTCGACAAAAACACTACAAAGCTATCGAAGTTACAGTTTACACTACATATGTTTAAATGAAATACGTTCATTGATTAAGGCGTACTTTTAATGAATTTTATGCATTGCTCGGGACTTTAGTAATGTCATTTAAAACATTTACGGCAATCACGGTAATATGGAGTTTAACGCATGTGGGAGGAATTCAAACAGCAACTAACTATTGTTAATACAGTAAAATCAGGATAGATGTGCCAAAAGCAAAGTAGAGTGTAAGTGTGTGATGCATAGAATAACAGAGAAACAGATATAATTTATTTACGGGTTGGGTTTTATACTAATTAATATTAGATGAGGTAGATAAAATACTAAATTATAGTTACAGATACTGAAAAAAGAAAATATACATGTACTATATATTGCTTAAATTTAAGTAGATTATGATATTTAGGAGGATTTTTTTCCAAAAAACCCAGTAAGAGTTTTCTCGGAAATGACTTGTATTGCTTTATCCCGTAGTAAGTTAAAATTGTGAGCTCCAGCAAATTTTCTTGACCGATGTAAAAGTTGTCTTGAGGAAGGTGTTAAACGATCAGATATATATGGGAATACATTCACCTGGCAATCCAACTAGACCACTATTCAGTTTTGTTCTATTTTGTTTCCCTTTATTAAATTAGCGTGCAGCGTGCAAGATTTTATATTTTTTGGTTACAGAAGATAGTTCGACTATTATTTGCTTGGTGGACCCTTGCTTCGATTGAACTCTATACACATCACGCATTTCAGCTAGATCGATACGTACGTTCCGAGCATCACTTATGATTTTTAACAGATCATCGTTGGCCTCATCGTTTTTGCATGGCACATTTCTTAATTCGAAGGTAGCAGATCACTGGCATTTCTGGGCATATAAAATTTTCCTTTCCAACTGATTGATAATAGCACTGTTCGGCTTTCTCACTTTCCATTTTTTCTATCTTGGACTTCATTTTTTCTTATTTTATATTCATGAGGCTAGTGGACTAGTGGCTCTATTTCTGCTTTAATTTTTTTTATATTTTCATTTAGTGCCTTAATTTCGGACAATTCAGTGGTAATTTTTGTCATAAATTGTTTTTAGAGTGGTGTCCTGAACTTCGTTCCATTTGGCTAGCATTTTTCGCATTTCCTCCTTGGAATCACTAAGTTCATGGGGGTAGATTCAGATGGGGGCGCTTTGTTCTTTTTGTTATATTCACAAATTCTGGTTCTTGTGTGGTTTCAGTAATATTGGGATTGGAGTGACAGCGCTGCACTTCAATTTGTAGTGTAGAAGGTGTTCTTTTTAGTTTTGGCATTTTATAACGTTGATAAATAAATCAGTTAAATTTTATACTAAGCAAAAAATTTGTTAAAATTTTTAAGTTACAGCAACCTTAATAAAATGATATTGTAATTCTATTTGTGATGTCTATTTTTGTGACATTTGACAATTGACACGACGAAAGAGTTTGACAAGTAACAGATGATAGAAAGATAACTTGTTTGTGACAGTTATAACGGGGATGACTTTGATAGTGATGTCAAAGTTAAGTTGACGTTGAAGTTCCGCACACTATCTTCATCTACATTGTTGCTAGTCTCTTTCAACATTCAAGTACAGCTGCATAATGCTTATGGCCTCTTAGCAATTCACAAATTTATGTAATATAATTTTTGAGTAAGATTTTATTTATTTGTAAGAAATAATTTTTGAAATATGCACACGTCTAATTCACTACCGAGTTCCGCCGGAAGAGGGAAAACATACATACAGATGATAAGAATTATTTATCATATCTTGATACTTATATAGATTCATACAAAATTAGTTTTTTAAATATGTACATATTAAGACTATATCGATATAATATAATAAATATAACAATGTTCTAAAGAAGAAGCAACTTATAGAAATACCAAAACAGGTAAGCTAAGGCTTAGAGAAAGCTCTCAAAACAATGGAATAGTATTTAAATCCGACTTTTGCAGTGAGCTTCGTCGTTGTATAAGTAGTTTCCAAAGCTATACTGTTTTATATGACTATTTTATTATACTATAGAAATACAAGCTTTTTCAATAAAAACTTTGCGCTTTTATATTTATTGAGTCAATCAGATATCTGCCTATATTCATTATAAGAATAAAAATATATGAGTACTTAGCATTTTCGTAATTTCAAAGGAAACAGTAATTAAATTCACGAAAATTTAATGTTTGTCGGTTATGGCGTTAAGTTACGTTATTTAATATTCACAATGTCTATGTTCATATATTCAAAGCGCGGCGTTTAGTTTAGTTTAGCCACTCAATAGGCAGAGTCTAAAATTCAGCGGAAAGCGGAGTATGGAGAGTCTTGACACTAGGTGCTCGCTGTCTACTCAGCTATGCGGGACAAAAGCGTGAAGAAATATAAAAAAATCTGATACATACGATAATATAGAGCTATGTATGTATGTAACAGTGTATACAGAATATTGAAAATTTGCAATATCCGCTCAATCGCACGTAAAGAGATGATAGTACCTTAGAGAATTTTATACATTTTACACTGAAATGGATATACGTACTCGAAAATTTCACGTCATCATATAACAATTTTTTATTAAAAAATGAATAAAATAATGTTTTTTATCAATAATGAATTTCGTATTCGGCAATACAATATAGAAAATTTTTCACGTTATTGTTATCAGTGATGGTGTGGAATCGAATTTACAACCACTATCTATTCAATAAGTAAATTACTGAATCATGATATATTTAGTATTTTAATATTATTTTATTTCTATAAATTAACTTTAACTTATTCTTTTTGAGTTACGGCGTTCAGTTGCGTTATTTTGTGTTCAAAATGTCTAAACAAGTAATTGAGTTCTGTATCTGCCGTTCACATAATAGTTTTATCCATATATACAAACACACTAGTCTAACATATACGAGTATGAGGACAATTTTGAAGTAATATATTATTATTTTAGCGAAATCGTTCAATTCAGATAATGTAATATAGGACACGTTGACGCTCAGGGACTGCTGTCGTTGTAAATTGATGTATAGATTCTGTTCTAAGTTAACGCTTATTTTCATAGCAAAACTACGTAATCTATTTATATATAGGTAACATTGGATATTACTCCTAAATATTAGTAACTAAGGTGACGTCATTCGATCTTAGTATATTATAAAGAAAGTCGTTTAGTTAATAATATAAGTACAAAACAGCTACCCTCCTTTTTAATTATGATTTCCCCTCATCGGTCGATGCCTTTATAAGTCAACAATTCGAACTTGAACTCGAATTCGAACTCTTTTACTCGCTGATTTTGGAATAGTAGGTTGTATGGTGCTGCCTAATCTCCTAATCCTGACGTTATTATTATTATTTCAATATATTTAACGTGAATTAACATATTATGTAAGTTTTATACTATAACAAAGGTACAGATATCGAACAAGATAACCAAAGAAATTAGAAAGGAAATATCAAAATCTCTTTACAGAGATGCTAACAACATAAATAAGTTGTAACAAAACGTATAAGAATTTCGATGCAGCTGGTAGTAGAACGCATAGCTTAGCGGTTAGAGCGCTTGGACGGTATCCAAGAGGCGCGAGTTCGAATCCTGGTGCGTTCAAAACTTTTATACGTTTTTTCAAAAATGTTTTCTAATCCTAAGTATGGAATAACACTTTAAAAATAGTATATATAAGGAAATATCACTCACTATTTTTCGTCGATTTCAGTGCATTGAATGTCAGATGGTAAAATCAAATGGTACGAACTAATGAGAGGCAAGTTCAATATTATGACATACGCTACAGTTGTTGATTTTAACGAAATAAAGAAGTGAGATTTAGACTAAAGTCTGATCTGGATTAACGTTTCAATCCCAATACACATTGATTCATATGGCGATGCCTTGATTACACCTAAAACATAGCTTGATTAGCTTTTTTCACAGACTAAACCTATCGTAAACAAAAATACATTTGAAAATATTCAATTCATACTTCAGATCTCATCATATTATCCAAAATTATAAAACAAAATGATATTTTAAATTGTTAGAAACTAATTTATACTGTTATTAATAAATTTTAATATGGGACGTGACGATACGGCAGTGTGTTAAAATAGACATAATAATGTAAAGGAAATCTGAAAGGAAAAACAAATGATATATATTACCGCTTCCTTTAGATAATTCGATATCGTTGTTGAAGATTGCGCTTTTCCGGATTTGCTTCTGTGAATTTTAAATTTCGTATTTTTCACAGCTCTCAATAATCTAAAAAAAATTCGTATTAAATATTTTACTTCATTAAGTTAGTTTATATTATTTTTAGGGCTATATTAATACTTAATTTAAATCACACTGTATATTCTTTACACATTTTTTTTACAAAAAATCAGATTTTTACAACATATATAGAAAATAGAAAATGAAAAATCATAGTTGTGCCTTGTATTATAAATTATAATAAAATCTTAGCTTGAATATAAATTTCCAAATATCACTAAAACCTTTTTACTGAAAACCTTGTCATAAGATAAAATAACACTATATAAGCTTAAAAGACATAAATAATATAAATACGTACACAAAAATATGAAATATCGTTTGAGGCTTACCCAAAATTCTTTTAACGTTTGTACACATTCACCCAAATGTATATGTATGTATAAGGGTTTTAGCAAATATTGTCTCAGCTGTATCCTTGTAGAATCAGGTCACTTTAGACACGGAGTTCGTGACAAGTGAATGCGTGGAAACGTTACTTTTCTATAGAATCTTAAATCTATTTTTATCGTACCTTTCATTGTTTTCGTACTACGGAATATATATATATATATATATGTGATGCATCAAACGCATTGGTTGTGGGTTCGATTCCCATTGGAGGAAATGATTATATTTAAAATTTACTTATATTATATTATAACGCGGCGTTGCCAGTTCGTCACTTACCATGCAATGTATTTCGGGCGGAAAGCAGCCAACGTGTCTTGACACTAGGTTGTCTCTGACTACACTGCTGTGAGGGATAAAGCGTAAAGCTGCTTTTGTATTTCTTTGCATGTTACGGAGCAAATTGATAGAACGTAGTGTTTAAACACTTCCTTCTCCGCTTTTCACTTAAAGTTCCAGGTGTATTTTCTCAACTCAACACACACCTGTTTTTAAATGATCGATGACACACAAATAACTATTTTCCATTGTGGTTATTAAACTAATAACCATTGTGTTTGTTAGTATGGCGCCTCTCTATTACGCCACGATGGCGTTACACTGACTGACATAAATATTATAATATATATACATTCAACACCATGGGAGTTCAGATATTCCCCACAGAGGGCACATAGTAATTGTAAGTTCAAAGTGCAGCTTTACATTTCATTAAATTAATTTGCTCTGTACATATAGATTTGCACAAACACTGGAGAATTGTGTGATGTTTCGTTCTAGATAACTCGCGTGGGATTATATCTATCTCTCTATGTGTATATATATATATATATACACACACATAGCACGGCGTTCAGTACTGCCATTCAACATGTCTGGTATTTCGGGCACAGTGTGGATAGCTAAGCCACTGTTAAATATATTAAATAAAATATGGACAGGGATATATGTAGGAAAAAAATCGCGTTTTTGGGGCTTATTTCATTATATTCTTATTGGAATAATCAAAAAGAGTAAATAAACATTTGTTCAAAAACAATAAACATTTATATTCAGTTTCTATGAAAATGGAAATATTATTACTATGAAATGTGCAATGATATTTTTAAAGCTGACAAGTCACACGTCCGTCCGATTTGAAACTATCCATTTTAAACTAAAATCTATTGGATATGTAAAGTAAATAAATCGAGTCCATGACGTACATACATATTCAATTTACTACTATGTCACACAGTTTTTATTTTTGTTTGTGTTCTCTTTGTCTATTCAGCTTTTTAAAGCATTTGAATTTGAGGCAGGATTCGAACCCGCGTCTATTGTAAAGCGTCAAGCGCCACAAAGCAATAAATTATTATAGAGCTACGTCGAAAAAAATAAACGAACCACGAACAATCTTTTAGCATTTCATAATTTGCAGAAAGTTTAGTATTTAATTATTTCAATATTTTTTAAATGTTATTAATTAAGCCGGTTGTAGCGCAATGGGGCAGCATCTGACTGTAAACGCGATCGGTTGTGGGTTCGATCCCCCTACGGGGGAGTGATTTTATTCAAATTATTGAAAATAAGTTAGGTTCCACCACTCAATAAACAATGTCTCAAATTCGGTGGAAAGCGAAGTACGGAGTGTCTTGACACTAGGTACTTTCTGACTATCCTGCTATACGGGAAAGCGTCTACACTGTTAATGCGAGATAAAAGTTAGAAAAAAGAAAAAAAAAATATTAACACAAACTTAGAATAAGTAAGACATGTTAAAGTCATTTCCTTATGTTATATTTATAAATAAAAAATACTTTAAAAGGACAATAACTTTTTTTAAAACGTATAAATACTTTAAAGCAACGAAATCTAAACCCGCACCTCTTGCTATCCGTCCAAGCACGATGACCTAATCCATGCGCTCATCATCCGACTACGTCGACATAGGGTCGCACAAAAACTTCAATTTTCAAATCGTACAAGAACTTTAATTTTCGACTTTAAGACGGCTTCCGAGAGGCGTGGGTTCGAATCACGCTATGTTTAAAAAACAATTGTTATACATTTTTTAATATATTTTCTACTTCTAAGTATCAAATAATACTTTAAAAATAGTAAAGTAAAAAAAATAATCCGCCAAATTACACAATATTAAGCCCACGGTAGTGAATCTAAAAAAAGAGATTTACGACTTAATAGATGCTTCAGCATTATTTTCTATTGTTCACCACAACGAGGAAGTAATTAATAGCCATCAAGTTCCAGACAAGAGAGCGTTTTTCTCTTCACAATTATAGTGCTAGAAAGGGATGGCAATACTCTTTTACGTGTAGCATCTTCATAACATTGTATGGACATTGTAACTTTATATTTTTTTGCTAGAACATAATATGTATTTGACATCAGTCAAACACAATTATTCAATAAATCACGTCCAAATTCTATAATTACTTTGTAATTAGCCGGTCAAATGCAGGAAATTAAATTGTTTTTCCTTAGTAGTATGAATGAAGTGAATTATATTAGTAGAATCACGCTTTATCCCATATAGCAGGATAGTCGGAGATAATCTAGTGGCAAAACACGTTGGCTGCTTTCCGCCCGAAATACATTGCATGGTGAGTGACGAACTGGCAACGCCGCGCTTTATTTTACCAAAGCAGAGAAATAAAAATAAATTTTAAATGTAATCATTTCCTCCAATGGAAATCGAACCCACAACCAATTGCGTTTCCTGTCAGAAATTGTTCCACTATGCCACAATGGCCTCTCTCTTAAATCTATTTTTGGTTACATAAAATATATAAAATAATTACTAAAATTAAAATACTTCACAAATTCTATTTGCAACAATATCGAAATGAAAGCTTAAATGAAATAACGCTTTTGTATCTAGCCATTCGTGTAAGCTCATTACCAAATCTCTTTCAGATGGACAATGTTGAATAAATTACGACTTTAACTTATTGTGACGGGTTGGCCTACTTTTGTGAAACTTTAAGCACAATTCGCTTAAAGTACTATATAAAAATTAATTTTATTGCGTAGTTAGTATTGTTGCAAGAAAATTTTCGCTCCTTTTCGCTCTCATTTAATTTTAAATGATAAAATGTATTTACTATTTTTAAAGTGTTATTCCACACTTAGGATTGGCAAATATTTTTGAAAAAAACTTGGATACCGTCCAACAGGCGTGGGTTCGAATCCCGCTTCGTTCAAATTTTTATACGTCTTTTCGAAAAAGTTGAATAAATGTATATAATTAAATAATTTAGTTTGTCCATGACGAAATATGGTATATGCATATTAAATTGCTTTTCTTGTATACTACATAAAGTTTAGATTAAATAGTGTAATTGTTAAAAACTTAAAAGCTCTGAGATTTTAAAATATTGTTTTTTTTTTCAAATATCCAAATGTAATATGTAAATAATATTCGTATTATTAATAATATTCCTTGGTATGCTACTTTTCTATATTAGATATTCATATTATTTTTTCTTTCCGCCCGAATACAAAACACTGTATGTTAAATGGCGCAACTTAAGGCTCCAATTTGTCTTACTAGAGCGAAAATATGAAAATAAATAAATATCTCCGACTGGAAATCCAACCGAATTGGTTTTACAGATAATCATTGTTGCTCGCTTAAGATTATTTTTTTAAAGGGAAAATGTCAGAAAATTAGTAAAGATCGTTTTTAATATACCTATATATATTACGAAAACTTAGCGATACTGCTTTCGTATGTTATAAGTTTTAATAAATAGCACTAATATAATTTAAGGCCGTCGCGGCACAGCGTAACAACTTGTCAGCAAACATGATTGGTTGTGGGTTCGATTCCCATTGAGGGAAATGATTATTTATAAAATTCATTTACAATTTTCTGCTTTGGTTAGCGTGGCGGTGAGTTAGCCACTCACCAGGCAATGTTGCAATTTCGGGCGGAAAGCAGCCAACGTGTTTTGCCATTAGGTTATCTCCGACTATATATATATATGGGATAAAACGTGATTCTACTAATATAATTCACTTACTCATACTACTAAATAAACACAAATTAATTTCCTGCATTTTACCGGCTAATTACAAAGTAATTATAGAATTTGGACGTGGTTTATTGAATAACTGTGTCTGACTGATGTCAAATACATATTATGTTCTAGCAAAAAAATATAAAGTTACAATGTCCATACAATTTTATGAAGATGTTACACGTAAAAGTGTATTGCCGTCCCTTTCTAGCACTATAATTGTGAAGAGAAAAACGCTCTCTTGTCTGGAACTTGATGGCTATTATTTACTTCCTCGTTGTGGTGAACAATAGAAAATAATGCCGAAGCATCTATTAAGTCGTAAATCTCTTTTTTTTTATTCACTAATGTGGGCTTAATTTTGCGTAATTTGGCGGATTATTTTTCCTTATTTTACTATTTTTAAAGTGTTATTTGATACTTAGGATTAGAAAATATATTTAAAAAATGTATAACAATTTGACTAAACATAGCGGGATTCAAGCGCGCGGCTCTTGGAAGCCGTTTTAAAGTTAAAAATTAAAGTGCTTGTACGATATACTATTTTAAAGTGTTATTTGATACTAAGGAACCCAATCCACCACCCTCGCTAACTTATTCCAGTTAGGCAATATCCCACTGTGCCACGGACAATTTTACAATTGAATTTAAGATTGTAAAAAAATAAATGTAATGACTGATTGATTGTTATTTAGTTTCATAGGGGATGCCATATAAGTTGAGTTTAGTATAGGCCGTTATTTAATTAAGAAACAGTAGGTACCTATTGTTTGTTTATATAAAATAATTTCGTGGGAGAGTAATTAAATTAGCATCTATATTACACGCCACAACAATGTGTTGACACCATGCTGGTAAATTGCCTAGATAATTTAATTTGCTTAGAGGATTTTCTTGTTTAGCGTTCTATTGATTGAAGGAATTGTAGATATTTGAAGGTTCATGGTTCGAATTGAGTACTAATTACTTATGGAATAGGCTAGGTAATTGAGAGTGCGGGTCAGCTGATTGTAAGTGTTTACCATCGCCCATGGATCCGTGTATAACCATGGGAGTTACAGGTGGATCTTATATAAATGATTTTGTTTTTAACTCCGCTTCACGCTTTTATCGTACATAACAGTGTAGATAGGAAGTATTTAGTGTCAGTACACTCTGTACTCCACTTTCCGCCGAATTCAGGACATGAACTCCGCGCCTTGTCTTACCGAACCAAGACCAACCAAATTAAATTAATTTAAATATAATCATACTCTGGGGAGAGTGGGAATCAAACCTACAACCGATTGCGTTTACAGTCAGACGCTGTGACTTTGCATCACAATCGGCCTAAATATTTTTTAATAAATAACCTATTTTAAATGTGAAGTTTCAACTAAATAGAAAATTATAAGTACTTTCGAATCGCATGTTAAAAAATATGTCAGTACTGTCAGTTCTACTGAACATGGCTTCAAAGATATTGTGCTGAGAAGATCCGGAAAAAACACTACAGTTGCTCTTAAATTATAATTAATATTAAATTATAATTTTATAATAACTTCTTATGAAGTTAAGAACTTAAGAATTAAATTATATTTTTAATACAATACGAAACCAATGTTGTTAAGCTTTAAGTTTTTTTTTAATAACAATTGGAGTGTTTTCACACTACATATTTTTTGATTAAAGTGGGTATAAGTTTGAAGCTGTTTGAATTTAAAAATGATCTACGGGGATTTAAACTGCGCAAAACAAAGTTTACTTTGATCTTAGAAAATTTTAGTCAACATTCTCGCCGTCTTTTACCTCACAAGTTACAACGTAGTATGAGGATAATTAAAAATGTAATATTTAAACAGTAAATTTATAAGCGTCAAATATTTCAGTCGAATTTTCTCTTTATTACTTCATTACAAAGTTCAGGTCACATGAAACGCTTCGAATTTTTCAAGGGACTTATAATTATTAAATTCCACGAGCTAGGGTACATTTTTTCCATGCCACAGTTTGCCCAGGCCTTCATAAAAGTAAATTAACGTCGTTTATTATATACAAGTAAGTTATAGACCGTAGCGTTGATTTAAATTAACTTATTATGTTTTCAAAGAGTGTAGTAGCGTAATAGGACAACGTTAATGTTAGTAGTTGTGGATTTGTTACTAACTGATACGTTCTGGTCAAACTAAGTAACGTGTTTCCCAATAGAGATGATAGGATTTTGATAGCTCACAGCCGCCATTTTGGTTTTTTAACATTTGACATTTGTATTGTTTTGTGTTCATTAATATTTGCCATTTAATTATTTACAAGTTCACGTTAGCTCAATGTTTGGAAATTGTCCAAATTTTCTATCAAAATTCGAGAAGTATTGCCTCTAAGAGCATTTCGTGCTAAATATGGTCGTCATGGTGCACCGTCTGAGCTCGCTGGAAAGTGAATATTCTTTGCACGATAGTAGACCACCAATACGACAACGGACAGGCCGTAGTGAAGAAAATATTGCCGCCGTATCAGCCAGTGTCGAAGAAAATCAAAATGTTTCCGTTCCACGACGTGCACAAGAATTGGGCTTATCCAGAATGACAACCTGGCGAATTTTACATCTTGGCCTACATCCATACAAGATTGTGTTGGCACAAGAACTCAAGCGAGCAGACCATCGATTACGTCGTAAATTTGCTGATTGGGCGCTTGAAATGATGGAAACGGACACCGAATTTCATAGGAAAATCATCTTTTCAGATGAGGCTCACTTTTGGCTCAATGGTTATGTGAACAAACAGAATTGTCATTACTGGAGTGAGTCAAATCCAAGAGTGGTTCATGAAACACCATTACATCCTGAAAAATTGATGGTTTGGTACGGATTATGGTAAGGTGGAATCATTGGCCTGTACTTTTTCAAGAACGACGAAGGCCGTACTGTTACTGTCAATGGCGACCGTTATCGTGACATGTTGAACGATTTTTTTTCTTGAAGTGTATGCAACATGTCACACTGCGACCGTCACAATGGATTTATTGCGTGATAAGTTTGGTGAGTCGGTTATTTCTCGCAACGGTCCTCACAATTGGCCACCAAGATCATGCGATTTAACACCCTTGGACTATTTTTTGTGGGGGTATGTTAAATCTCAAGTATATGTCAATAAACCAGCTATGATTCAAGACCTTGAACGCAACATTCGAGCGACTATAGCGGCCATACCAGCCGAAACTCGGTGCAGCACCGAGTCATCGAAAATTGGACCGATCGTATTCACCAATGCAAAAAAAGTCATGGCGATCATTTGAACGATATTTTGTTTAAATCATAAATAACATAAAATTTCCTATCTAATAAAGAATTCAACACGAAATTCGAACATATATTACAAATTTTATTTCAATTACAAAATATACTGTTCTTATTGGGAAACCCCATACAGCGTAGAGTTCCACCACACAATACGCATTTCAAAATCAGGTTGAAAGTGAAACAGATTAGAAATTTTGACTACACTGTGATGCAGAAAAAAAGGGGAAAAGGTAAAAAACAGACTAAATTTAAATATTAATATTGTCTTATATTTTTGTTACAAATTAATTTATGTTGTTAGATGTAGAGAGATTTTTACAAATTTCTACTACTTAAAGGTTATTAAGGTATAATCGTTTAACAAGAGAGATTGCTATTTTATTTTATTATTCAAACGCAGAAAAATGTGAACGCAACGGGATTTGAACTCGCTAAATAGCTTTCAGTAGTGAAAATTTGTAAAAATCTGTCTACAGAGGTGCTACATAAAATAAGTTGTAACAAACCTATAAGAATTTCAACGTAGCTGATAGTAGAACGCTCGGCTTAGTGATCAGAGTCCTTGGACGGTATCCAAGAGCCGCGGGTTCGAATCCCGTTGTTTTCAAATTTTAATACGTTTTTTCAAAAATATTTTCTAATCCTAAGTGTGAAATAACACTTTAAATATAGTAAATATTAATATTATCTGTTTAGTTGGAATTAAGTCCCGGTTTATCTCACAGGATAAAAAAAACTGCTTTTTATCAATGAATGGGCTATATAAGAAATAGCGTATCCCACCGCTATGCTTAGATGCAATAAAAATATTAATCGACTCGAGATATTTACTCTTTTTAGAGAAAAATTGAAAATGGAACTTGCCACTAATTTATTAATTCAATTTATTCGACTTGCAGAAGAATCCCAAATGTAATAACAGTGGTCATAAAAATAAATGACTCTTACTAAATAAATTTCTTGTAACATATTTTCCAAGAGTGCCATTAGAACGTAATGTACGTTTCATATTTTATAATTTGTTTATGGATATACGAGTAAATAATAAATAATTAGAGACCATGTCACGCCCCCTGTATGTCATCATTGGCAACACGCACTAGTCAAAGACTTTTGTCTTAAGACTCTTACGAAGTTTGGAAGATCTTCTGTAGCTTCCCGGACCCTGCTCATTCGAGCTGGATTTAATAAGAAATGCCTTTCTCGAGGTTTGACTCACCTAGCAAGACTGTGTACTCCAGGTCTATGTAGTGATCAACAACTTCAAGGATGCTGTTTTCAATAGTGACCGGATCAGGTACGACATGGATAAAAATCCATGTTCATCTTAAGACCTGCTCTTTGAATCACTACTAAGATCATCGAACATTATGTTCAGGTCCTCCAAGGTCTCAACCAATATAACTACAGCATTGGCAAAGCGAAAATGAGAAAGGTATTCACCATTTATGTTGATGCCGTATCTTGTCCATTAGTGGTTGGTAACTGTATGTCTCATAACAAGGTCTACGGTCGCCCAGCTGGCAATGGAGAGAGCAATGCTTATTATTTCCCTAAGTGACAGAATCAGAAACGAAGATATCCGTAGGAGAACAAAAGTTATTGTCATTGCTCGAAGAAATAATCAGCTGAAGTGGCAGTGGGCAGGACACAGTGAAGAGAACTGATTGCCATTAGGCCATAGGGTAGAAAGGTTCTCAAATGGCGTACCAGTCGACGCTCAGTAGGCCGGCCTCCCACCAGGTGGACTGACGATCTCATAAAGGTCGCGGGCAGGCGCTGGATGTGGGATGCGTAGAAGTGGTCGTTGTTGAAATCTATGTCCAGCAGTGGGTGCAATAAGGCTGAAACTAAAAAAAATATACTAAAAAAAATAATAAATTGATGAAGACCAAGCTCACTGTAAATAAGTTGAAGAAGAATTAGTTTGCAATGTCTCCAAAAGTAGGCGGTCGATGAAACCGGTGATATTTGTTGAAATCTGAAATAAACACCGCGTCTAGGCAACCGTAGTATAGGACGCCATGTTGGACGATGGACAGAGAAATTGAAGAAGGTGGTTAAGTGTTACTAGGATAGTTGGTGTTCTATGAACGACGTAGGCTACGTTTTTCAAGGAATGGTGACAGACTGACAAAGCGATAAATGAAAATTATTAATTCGTTTGTAAGTTTTTCTATTTTCTAAACAAAAACTTTATTTTTATATATAAATATAAACCGAGAAAAATGTATGACCTCTATAAAGGGAAAAGACAGCAATATCCTTGAAGTGCTTTAGGTACACAAATTTAAAGGTTATTCGTAAAAAGAATATCTACCAGAATATATTTTGTGGTAAACAAGACTATCAAGAAACCCATAACATAGCGTTAAATCTTGGAATTGTATATTACTTTGTACAATATATTATATTTGTTGTTTCACATTTATTTATATAGGTATTACTTCAAAGAGACATACTTCGTTTTATTAAATAACTTGTTTACTAATGTACTAGATATGCCCGTCATTTTAAAATATATATTAATTATGCAGTTTAAAATAAAATGATTTTCTAAGCTTCAAATTTTAACCCACATAGCAGGATAGTCAAAGAGAACGTAGTATCGTAGTATCACTCAATTCGCTGTTAGAGTACTAAGTGGTAAAACTCAACGCCTCGCTTTTCTTAACCAAAAAAAAAATTAAATACAATCTTTCCTTCGAGTGAGAATCGAATCCACACTCAACTAATATTACAGTTACACTCTACAGGCTGTCCCACTGCGCCACAATGACCAATTTTGTGGCATTCGGTTTATAACCAAAATCTCAATAGCTATATTATACACTAGTTCTGTATACAAATTTTGTTTGAAGGCAATCGATTTTAATTTATCGTGAAGTATTTAACTAACTGAAGGTAATGATTTTGGTCGTTAAAGGAATCATGAAATTCGAAGGTAAAATGGACCGTTTGTTATAGGAGTGGTAATTGTAGCTCAAACAATTTTTACCTTCACCCTTGTCACATAGCAATGTGGTGGTGGTTAGAGCCAAGACACTCGGTTCTATACTTCCAACCCAAAATCGATACATTGAGTGTGTAATGAATTAAGCCAACGCCGCGTTATGTCTTAGTGTAATCATTTCCCCGAGTGGGAATCGAACCCACATCCAATTTCGTTTACACGGGGCATGGGAGGCGGTGATCGCTTACCATCACGTGACCCGCACCCTTGTTTGCCTTGCCTGTATATAAAAAAAAGGAAACAGTAAAAAACATAAGACCATTGTGTGAAAAGTTTAAAAGTGCCTATTAATAAAATGAGGGCAATATATTTGTTATATGATTATTATAATCGACTTTTTGTGGATATTAATCTTCTTTTAGAAACTCAAACTCATTCGAGGGATTCGGAGAGATGATTAGAAAAGATTTAAAACTTTTTATGTGTAACATGTGTTTTTTATTTGTTTCGTGAGATAAGTATCCAGTTTGAGATTAAAAAATATTCTCTGATTTTTTTTCTAACAACTTAACCCTATAATATCAACTAGTCAAAAGAGTCCACGGAAGACTAGTACTGGGGTAGTTCTTTTAGCCCAGGTTAGTGACGGTTGAGAAAAAGCACCATGAAGGGTAGACGACCAGCGCTTATCTCCCGGTTTAGAATATTATATGCTACGGTGACCCAGCCGAGTCTCCATGCGCAGAGGTAAGGGGTTTTCTTATTGTAAAAAGCCATAGTTTTAATTAATCCTTTATAAGTAACTATATATATATATATATATATATATATATATATATATATATATATATATATATATATATATATATATATATATATATACATATATATATATATATATATATATGTTTATATATATATATATATATATATATATATTTATATATATATATATATATATATATAAATATATATATAAAGAACTACCCCAGTACTAGTCTTCCGTGGACTCTTTTGACTAGTTGATATTATAGGGTTAAGTTGTTAGAAAAAAAATCAGAGAATATTTTTTAATCTCAAACTGGATACTTATCTCACGAAACAAATAAAAAACACATTTTACACATAAAAAGTTTTAAATCTTTTCTAATCATCTCTCCGAATCCCTCGAATGAGTTTGAGTTTCTAAAAGAAGATTAATATCCACAAAAAGTCGATTATAATAATCATATAACAAATATATTGCCCTCATTTTATTAATAGGCACTTTTAAACTTTTCACACAATGGTCTTATGTTTTTTACTGTTTCCTTTTTTTTATATACAGGCAAGGCAAACAAGGGTGCGGGTCACGTGATGGTAAGCGATCACCGCCTCCCATGCCCCGTGTAAACGAAATTGGATGTGGGTTCGATTCCCACTCGGGGAAATGATTACACTAAGACATAACGCGGCGTTGGCTTAATTCATTACACACTCAATGTATCGATTTTGGGTTGGAAGTATAGAACCGAGTGTCTTGGCTCTAACCACCACCACATTGCTATGTGACAAGGGTGAAGGTAAAAATTGTTTGAGCTACAATTACCACTCCTATAACAAACGGTCCATTTTACCTTCGAATTTCATGATTCCTTTAACGACCAAAATCATTACCTTCAGTTAGTTAAATACTTCACGATAAATTAAAATCGATTGCCTCCAAACAAAATTTGTATACCGAACTAGTGTATAATATAGCTATTGAGATTTTGGTTATAAACCGAAATGCCACAAAATTGGTCATTGTGGCGCAGTGGGACAGCCTGTAGAGTGTAACTGTAATATTAGTTGAGTGTGGATTCGATTCTCACTCGAAGGAAAGATTGTATTTAATTTTTTTTTTGGTTAAGAAAAGCGAGGCGTTGAGTTTTACCACTTAGTACTCTAACAGCGAATTGAGTGATACTACGATACTACGTTCTCTTTGACTATCCTGCTATGTGGGTTAAAATTTGAAGCTTAGAAAATCATTTTATTTTAAACTGCATAATTAATATATATTTTAAAATGACGGGCATATCTAGTACATTAGTAAACAAGTTATTTAATAAAACGAAGTATGTCTCTTTGAAGTAATACCTATATAAATAAATGTGAAACAACAAATATAATATATTGTACAAAGTAATATACAATTCCAAGATTTAACGCTATGTTATGGGTTTCTTGATAGTCTTGTTTACCACAAAATATATTCTGGTAGATATTCTTTTTACGAATAACCTTTAAATTTGTGTACCTAAAGCACTTCAAGGATATTGCTGTCTTTTCCCTTTATAGAGGTCATACATTTTTCTCGGTTTATATTTATATATAAAAATAAAGTTTTTGTTTAGAAAATAGAAAAACTTACAAACGAATTAATAATTTTCATTTATCGCTTTGTCAGTCTGTCACCATTCCTTGAAAAACGTAGCCTACGTCGTTCATAGAACACCAACTATCCTAGTAACACTTAACCACCTTCTTCAATTTCTCTGTCCATCGTCCAACATGGCGTCCTATACTACGGTTGCCTAGACGCGGTGTTTATTTCAGATTTCAACAAATATCACCGGTTTCATCGACCGCCTACTTTTGGAGACATTGCAAACTAATTCTTCTTCAACTTATTTACAGTGAGCTTGGTCTTCATCAATTTATTATTTTTTTTAGTATATTTTTTGGTTTCAGCCTTATTACACCCACTGCTGGACATAGGCCTTCCTCAAGGATTTCAACAACGACCACTTTTGCGCATCCCGAATCCAGCGCCTGCCGACCTTTATGAGATCGTCAGTCCACCTGGTGGGAGGCCGGCCTACTGAGCGTCGACTGGTACGCCATTTGAGAACCTTTCTACCCCAATGGCCATCAGTTCTCTTCACTGTGTCCTGCCCACTGCCACTTCAGCTGATCAAACAATGTTTGTGGTGTGTTGTAAATGTTATTATTTTACTAAAAATCTCAATAGCTTGACCAGCCTCTCAAAAAATCATAATTGTATATGTTTATGAAAATGGTTTTTTTATGAAAATAGCCTTAGGCTTCAATGTATATATAATCCTAAGTTATAAAAAGAATGGATAATTTAAATTGTTATAAAATATTTATAGACATATGTCCAAATATTGAACATGGCTCACATTACACTTTTTTTTTCTTGATGTAATTTTTCTTTATCGTAAATAGTAATAAAAATCCTTAACAACATTTTTGAACTCGCTTGACATAAGTATAATGTTTTTATGCAGTTTTATAATATCTAAATTTTAAACGTACGCCTGGGTTCAATTTCCGCTATACCTAAAATCTAGAACTCACTAAAAATCTATGAACATTTTTTAAAAAAATATATACGTGATAAAAAAAGTATATTTATAAATAAATACGTATTTGAACGCAGCGCCATTCGCGGAACCCGCACCTCCTGTAAACCGTCCAAGCGCCCTGACCGTCGATATTCTTATACGTTTTGTTACAACTTATTTACTTCTTCCCAAAGATTATTAAGAAATAATCGTTTAACTAGAGAATGCTCATAAATTTTAGATTTTTTATACGTTTTTAAAAAAAAATTTCTAATTCTAAGTGTGGAATAACACTTTAAAAATGATAAAATATCTCTCCAAGATTGATCTGAATGTTCGTAATTTAATTTGTTTGTTTATATTATTCTTTTTATTTAAAAGGTAAGCGTTGCCAAAGAAAATAAATTACATTTATTTAGAGAATATAGAAAAATATAAACTAGCAATACCCGTGATCTCGTTCGCGTTGAATTTAACATTTCTGGTTGCCGAATTTAAAATTATTAAAATAAAAGTTGCCTAACTTAACTTTTTATCACATCAGCTAATAGCCGTTCCAGAGATTGGCTGAAACAAACCCATAGACAAATAAAAATAGTAAAAAATATTTTTTATAGGTACCTATATGTATATTAACATAAAGTAAAAAGCGGTTATTTTTAAATTACAAACATACACTCCAATTTTATTTGTTTATTTGTATAGATATAACTTTATATACATCTTTCTAATCACAGTTACGTTGGCGTCGCGCCAAGCCAAGCTCGAGTATGCCAGTGGAATGAAAACGGATGACCTGAACAATGTTAGCTAACTATTTTAATAGATTTATTACTATTGAAGTATTTTTATTAGTAGTTGGTTTATATTCTTATTTGACACTTGTTAAAATGTCAACTTGCGTACTAAATTCTATGTGTAGTAAATATTTTGACTGTTTTATATTGCCTTGAGTTTATTATTTTTTTATATTTTAGACTCAAACTTTGACTTTGCAAAAAAATCAATAAATTTTAAAGATAAAATATCTTTCTATACTGACAATATATTCAATTTCATGTCCAAGGACTAAATTATATATTAATGTGGTAAAAATATTTTTTGTTCGAAAGCCAGAAAGATTGCGTAGTCGCTTGTTGTTCTTCTTCTTGCTTATCTAAATCATGAATCATCCGATTAAATTCCGAGTGACATGATATTACGTGTGAAGCGATAATATTTAATGGTTTTTACCTCCGTTTAATCAAAAGTCAAAAATACGAGCAAAAAATAGAGATTAGTGTCTTAACACAATGTTTTGCAGGAAAAAGGATCATACTGTCACTTTCTTTGGGAATATTGTAGCGGAACAGTAGTAAAGGGTGACTCCAAATGGAAATGAGAAAAAAATTACACTCCATAGTCTGTAGGAAAGAAATTGTGAGATACCTATGTAGGTACATATGTGTATATATAACTACATATATAATAAAGATATGGGAAAATAAAATTTCCAAACTAACTTTTATCTGCATCGACGTTTTCAAGCTAACTGCAGCTAATTACAAAACTGTGCTGTGTTTAAACTGGAAAATGCCAATCGACAGAAAAGCTACAGAAATAGGATTAAGTCAGCGTTTTTGGCTAAAGCGAGTTTTGTGGAATTGAATGCAATGCCTAATTTAACTGAATTTTTTACGATTGTGTTAGTGCTTGGTTTTTTATTTCACTAAATAGTTATTTTTTAATTTGAGAATTATTTATACATCAATTATTAACACATAGATGTATTATAAAAAAATCTTAAATATATAAAAAAAAAACTACAATATCAAATATTAAAAAAAATTGATTCACCGGGGGTAGTTTGTAACGGTGTGTACTTATGTACATATTAAAATATAAATATGTTTCAATATTGAAATGAAATATGTCTCTTAAAAGTACACATAACAATATGTATAATAGTAAACTATAATAATATTATAGAGTATATAATAATAGACTATAATAGAATTATAGAATATTTAATATACTATGTAATGAATAGTTTGCGTTCGTGAAATAAAAGAAATTGCAGTTGTGCATGTAATAAGGCGGCCGAGCTAGTCGACGTCGGTGATATCGTGCGTCGTCGGGCCGAGTCGTCTTTCGTAGAAATTTTGACTTTATGTTTAAAAAGATTTCAGGTTACACCGTCCTGAATGTCAGAACAGTTGCGTGGCATATATAGGGAGGCAGCATGCGGCGGTCGAGTCAACCTCCTTATGTACTAAGGTACTAACATATATGATGAGCTGAAAGACTCGTACCGCATATAAAATAAATATGATATATGGTTTTATGACGAATATTAGCAAGATCTTATACAAATGAAATTTTAATAAGAAAGTAAATATATGTATTTGGGGCGAGACGACTTTCGATGTTCGGCGAGCTTATGGCTTGCTAATATTCGTTGTCGGTGGCATAAACCAAAGTTGCTGGGCGTCACCGATTCTGATATATGATGTTGGTCGGTTATATCACGACTGATGCTGTCTCGCGTCGCATGCGCGATGCTTGTACGGTGGTGGATGTTGATATAACTTGCGATACGCGACCATCGGTGTTCAGTGAGCGACTCAATGTTGCTTAGCATCACTGAAGCTAATATTCTTGGCTTATATGAACCGCTATGGCGACGTTGGTTAGGTTATCGTGTCTGGTGCTGTTTCGCGTTGCATGAACGATGTTTGTACGGCATCGGACGTTGATATAATTTGCGACACGCGACCATCGGAGTTTGATGAGCGTTATAGCTTACTGATAACTGATGTCGGTGGCGCAACCCAATATTGCTCGACAACACCAATTCTAATGTCCTTGGCTTATGTGAACGGTTATGGCGATGTTGGATAATTATATCTTGACTGCTGCTGTCTCGAGTTGCGGCAGCGATGTTGTACGATTTCGGACGTTGATATAATTTGTGGTACGCGACCCTCGGGGCTCGGTGAGTGTTACAGCTTATTGATAACTGATGTCGGTGGCGCGACTTGTATCTTCTCTGACATTGTCTTATGTTGCGCTAGCGATAGTTGTACGGCGTCAGATTTAGATATAATTTATTTCTATGTCGTTTTACACCCCTGGTGTGAGATGAAGGGTATTGACGTTTTTATATCTCATGCGTTTCGAAGTATGTTTTAGTGGTGTCCTTAAGAAAGGGTGCTTTACTATTATCACGAAATGCTGTAGTACGTAATAGTATTCAACTGTATGTCTAGCACCTTGTTTGGTAATAGAACGCATAATGTGACACACGACTGTCAGTGTTGGGCGAATCTATGGCTGATATGTGATGTCGGTGGCACCTAACCAAGTTTAGTTGTTGGTTGTGACAGACGGCTGCTATGTATGTGCTGGGCGTAAACATAACTCAATCGGCCGTTCAGAGGTTGTGCCTCTGAACTGTATCTGGCAGGCCAATCGAAATATCATCATGTATTGGTCTCATAAACCAATCCGTGATTTATATTGGTCTCACAAACCAATCAACGGCTTTGGCTATCTTTCCTCTTACTATAGTCACCTCCAATGGTTCATTATAATTGGGAGAAAGGTAGGACGCGCCTTCGGCTTCTCCTCGGACGAGCCGTTGGTGATCTCAATGGAAGGTTAATTAATGATATTACTAATATGAAAAACCCTATCTGATGGCAAATAAATTCATATACGAGTCAATACCTTTTGATGGCAAATATATAATATATGAGAATACCTATGTGAGAATACCCTGAGATGGCTAATTATATAAATTTAATATATTGCCACTTGATGTATTATGAGCCAAGGCATGATTTTATAATTGTAGTATTACAAGTTTGACTGTAAACGCGATTGGCTGTAGATTTGATTCCCACTCGGAAGAATGAAAAATTAAATTACTTAAATTCTTATTTCTCTGCTCTGGTAATGTCTTACCAATTGTCATGCCTTGTCAGGCATGCCGTTGAGTTCCGCCATTCAACACGTTATATTACGTTAGCTGCAAACGTAGTATCTTGACACTAAATTCTCTCATACTACCTTGTTATGCGAGACGAAGCATGGTGCTTTGTATTATATTGGAGGAAATAGCAAGAAACGTAGTTGTAGATAACGCTAAAACTCAAGTATACCTTTTTTGAAAAAACGTATAAAAATTTTGAACGCAGCGGGATTCGAACCCGCGCCTCTTGGATATCGTCCAAGCGCTCTGACCGCTAAGCCATGCATTCTACTACCAGCTGCGTCGAAATTCTTATACTTTTTGTTACAACTTATTTATGTTGTTAGCATCTCTGTAGAGAGATTTTTACAAATTTCTACTACTTAAAGATTATTAAGAAATAATCGTTTAACAAGAGAGATTGCTATTTTATTTTAATATTTACTATTTTTAAAGTGTTATTCCACACTTAGGATTAGAAAACATTTTTGAAAAAACGTATAAAAATTTTGAACGTAGCGGGATTCGAACCCGCGCCTCTTGGATACCGCCCAAGCGCTCTGACCGCTAAGCCATGCATTCTACTACCAGCTGCGTCGAAATTCTTATACGTTTTGTTACAACTTATTTTTAAAAAATTTTATACGTTTTCTCAAAAATGTTTTCTAATCCTAAGTGTGGAATAACACTTTAAAAATAGTAAATATCAAGTATACTTTGTTATCATATTTTCATGTAGTTTTTGAGATAAGTACCTGTAAATTTATCGAAATAAATAGTTTGTTGATATTTCCATTTTGTACTAATAAATATATGTATGACGAAATCAAATTTGAGAAATGTATATGTACCATTCTTATTTCTTATTATCCAAGTGAAGGTGGTGGGCTTAAATTCTTCAAATATGTTTATTATTTAAACGAGTTTGAACCCACCAGTCCAAGTGGACAGTAGGTTTCGCTTTACAGTTATATTACAAATGTTTTATATGAATTCAAAGTGATTGTAGTAACTTATCGAAAACTTCAAATAGACAAGAAAATTAGAACATAAAAAATATAATTTCTTAGAATTTCGTCCGGCATTCAAATCATTTAATCTAAAAATAATATAACATCCTTACTAGTACACCAACGTTGGTTGGTTGAAAAGAATAATTTAGTTGTTTCTACTGTAACACTGATAAAGTATTTTAAAAAACTAAAAACACAACTAAATTTAAAATATAGCGTGTAACGTCATCTTGGCAGAGTAAGACGTCATCAGTCCGTAAACATGATTGATTCTGGGTTTAATTCTCATTCGGGAGAATTAATTAGATTTCAATAATTTTTATTTTTGCACTTTGGTAAGCAAATATTTCATTGAAGTATTTTTTTAGCTTCACGCTTTTAACCCCGCATAGCAGGATATACAGGAAGTACCTAGTGTCAAGACACTCCGCTTTCTGCCAAATTCGAGACATTGCGTGTCGAGTAGTGGAACTAAACGCCTAGCCTTGTCTTCCCAAAGCGAGGAAACGAAAATTATTTGAATATAATCACTCCCCCGAGTGAGGATCGAACCCACAACCGATCGTGTTTATAGTCAGAGGCTGTCCTACTATGCCAGAACTGGGCCTCAAGTTGATATTAGGCAGAGTCTTAACACGAAGTGTTCTCTGTACATACGCGTGACGCTGTAAAAATAACGATGTTAGAAATGATTATGCTTTTTAAAGATTCTCAAAAACATTCCTTATCTGTTATGGTTTGAATAAAAAGTGTAAACACTTAACTTTATCTATATCTTTTATCAAACTATTTTTATAGTTATATAAAATAGTTACTGAACTTATGAATTTATTTATTTTTTTGTAATTTTTAATATTTATATTTATTTTATTGTATATCTTATTTTTTTTATTTCATAAGTAATGTTGGTTAGTAATTTGTTACTATGTGGAAGCATGAAAGGAAATCCTCTTTAAGTACTCACATATACTATTTGAGGAATGTACGTATGAAATATCAGCTTTTTACGCTGTGTGTCTGTGCTTTGTCGTCAAATTGTAGCCCACAACTTGATTTACCAGAACTGGGCTATTTACCGTAATAGTTTCCTGTTTTCATAAGAATTCTCTTCATTTTTCTAATATTTGAGTTTCTAAAACAATATTTTTAAAATAGTATTTGATGGTTCCATAAAAATGGTACTCCAAAAACAAATGCTTAAGTAATACAGGAAATGAAGATTACATATATATGAAAGATTTACTAGTAAATTCTAGTAGTATTAGAGATATGGAACGAAACGTGAACGGCAAGACAGTAGTTATAACAGGTGGCGCACAAGGCTTAGGACTAGCGATGGCCAATAGTTTCCTACATAATGGAGCCAAACTGGTGATCATCCTTGACTTAAGAGAAGACCTTGGTACCCAAGCAATAGCAAGTTTAAAACTTCATTATGGAAATAGAGCTGTTTTTTACAAATGCAATGTTGTGACAGATTTGGACTATATTTATCATTTGATCGTCAAAAATCATCAAAACGTTGACATTTTAATAAATAATGCTGGAATTATAAATGAATCTAATATTAAAAAAACTATAGATGTAAACATAGTTGCTGTTATGGAATGGTCCATGAAGTTTTACGAGCATATGAGAATTGATAAAGGAGGTGACGGTGGTACCATTATAAACATTTCCTCGATTTTTGGCCACAGAATCACAGCCCACCTAGCATACTACCATGCTTCTAAGTTTGCTGTACTTGGATTTTCAAAGTCCTTAGGACATGAGAGTAATTTTAAAAGAACTGGAGTACGGGTAGTCACAGTTTGCCCAGGAATGACGACGACTAATTTGGGCTTAGATCCCCGGATTAGGGAAGAAGATGTATCTGAAAAGTTTATTGCAGAACTTGAAACTACCTATGAATGGCAAAAAACTGATGCTGTTGGAACGGCTACAGTGGAAATATTTCAGAAAGCTGATAGTGGTACCGTTTGGTTAGTGGAAGGCTCAAGGCCGGCTGAAAAATGGGTTATTTAAATTTATAATACGGTTTTTATAAACTAAATTACTATAGTTATTATCATAATTTAATAATTATTTTTCTGATATTCACCATAGTTTACATAACTATGTAAGACTACACCACAAGCCTTTCATTTTTATTACCGTTAGATAAAGGGAAAACACTGTTTTGTTTGATAATTACAGAAAATAATCATTTATTTATGTAATTGACATAAAAAAACACTAAATTACTTAACAGCTGACTTTTGTAAATATGTAACATAACATGTATTATGCGTTATGTTAAGCTTGTTATTATTTATTAGTTAATTGTTATTGGCAAATAATATAGTGTCCCCTATCCACCAATACCCTCCCTACCAATTTAGGTATCAACACTTATATACATAAGTGTAAATTCTGTTTTTAGCTACGTGTGTGATATTTTACTGTCAGACTAACAGCTATATCAATCAGCCTGTCAATCTCTATCGGGCCAGTACCTCCCTCTCTTTGAACCGACTGCATGACAAGATTACTAGATTTACGTTGTTAATCATTTAAACTAAAATACAATGGTACAGTGTGTATAGAAAGTATATAAAATATGTAAGAAATATAAAGTTTCTTTCAATAACAAATATATACATTTACTATGTTTTATTTCTCATCATGCATGAAATTAGAAATTAAGTTTAGATGCAAATGACTGCATTTTCATTATAGATTGATTTAATCATATTTGTTTAGTATTTTCATATTAGTTATTATAATAAATCATATATATTAATCATATTCAGTATTATATACATTACATATTATAATTAGTTTAGGTCAGTAGTACTTAAATATTGGCTACAGTTATTTATTTATTTTTTATATTTGTAATTAACAGCTTAAGTATATAAGTATTTATTTGATATCTAAAATGTCTTTGTTATATATATATATATATATATATATATATATATATATAATGGTGTACAACAACTCTTTCTGTTTTATTTATTTAATTGCATTTAAGAGTGGGGAAGCGACTCACCGTAGACGCGATAATTTGTGAGTTCGATTCCCACTCGGGAGAATGAATATGTTTATTATTTTATTAAAACATTTGACGGAGTGCCTCTTACTACTCTGCTTTTAATAAAATAGTTGTTTTCTATTAACATTTAAACACAAATGTAAAAAAAAAACTTAAAACTAGCATAGATGTGTCTTATCTGGCTAGAACGGAGAAATAAAAATATTTTTTAAATATAATCATCCACTCGAGTGGAATCGAATCCGCAACCAGTCGCGTTTACGGTCAGGCGATGTACCACTGCGCCACGATGGCTTATTAGGAAATATTTTATAAGTAATTTATACACTAACAGTAACATATTGTAAAGCTTACAAAATTAATGATCCGTTAATAATATATACTTTGTGAATGTTTGTTGCAGTTTAAATTGGTAAAAGCCCATGAGACATCTGACTGACAGGACAGAATGCATTGCAATATTATAACCAACGAATGAAATGTATTTTGTATGCCGAAGTGCATTTTAAAGTAGCATAACTCGAATGAATTAATAGGAAAATAATAATTTATATAAAACTGCAAATCAGATATAAGCATCAAAATTATATAAGAAGTATAATTAAACGTAAGTTTATAAATAACAATATCATATGTGTCTTTTTAGACTGAGCGCGGTGTTTAGTTTCGCAACCAAGCAAAATAGAGTTCTAACTATCTAAAGGTGAGCATGTATAAGCTATGTTAAGCAAAAACATATTTTATTTATATTTAATAATTAAACACATGAATATATTTATCAATCATTTTTTATTTCTAAAAATATATTTATTTTTTTTCCAACTAAGTATTTTAAATTGGATTTTTATATACCAATAAACGTCAGTAGAAATTAATTGGAACCGTATTTATATCTTTTAAAAAAATCATATAAAAATAATATGAGTGATATTTTTACAATTTGATCATTAAATTATACAATATTTGTTGAGAAAATAATATTTAAGTAAATATTAAAATAACAATTGATTTTATATTTGCTCAATTGACTTCAATATGATTTCTTTTGAAAGACAGTAAAATATTTAGTTTTTGTTAGTAAGTCATTTGATTTTTATTATTAACGAATTGTCACCAATAATTTAGTAATTGCAGTTACTTTAAGTTCGAAATATTAATATTTGAAGTATTACATAATATAAGTACTTATATTACTTTTCACTATTTTCATTTCTTAGCTCTGGTGAGACAAAAGGCGGCGTTTAGTTTCGCTACTTAACAAACAATGTTTTTATTTGTTATTGTAAATTAAGAACAGAGTGTCTTGATAATAGAATTGCATGTGCTTGCTTTGCTTTAAAAATATTTGAAGGTGACAATAAATACAAAATAATAATTAAGTTTCTAAATAACCTTTGTAACATATGAAAGCTATTTTTAGTTTCTACATTAACATAGTAAATTGCAAAGTGGTTGCAAAACAAGCGCTTTTCTATTAAACCAGTTCTGCAACTTACTCGTATCGCGTTCTATTTATTTAGTTATATCGAAAATTTGCTAACTAAATATGTTGTAGTTAAATGTTTAATTCCAATTATTTTTAATTGAATTTAACTTTATTTATTGTAAATTAAGTGTTTATATAGTGGCGCAGTGGAATACAGTTTTGGGTTATATTTCCACTCGTGTAATGATTGTGTTTAAAATCAATCAATGGAATATCTTGACGCTACCTACGACTGGCCTTAATGCATCGGTCGGAAATCGGTTAGATAGGATCGGAGAATATTTTTATATAAAATAAAGGAGTAAAAATCTCTTCTATACATAATTTTTTTAATTCCGTATATTAAATTTATAGAACCTCAAATACTGCTCGGTAGTTTTAGTATGTGTGCGTGTCTGTTAGTCTGTTCGTTTAGTTCGTGAATTTGTATAAAGTTAATAGAAGTAAAATCGGGTAACTTTTTTATTTGCCGAACTACGGGCTAGATAGGTATGATTTTTCATAATAATATATTAGAAACTCAATCATCATATACAATAATATCCTCAATCATCATATCCTGATACTGAATGTTCTTTCTGATGGAAAAATAAAAAAAGAACTGATACTGTAAAATTACACTGATAACTCGCAAATTTGCACAAAAAACATATGTACATCAACTTGAATATATTTCCTATATTCGCACCTATATTCTAAATCGTACCATCAATTATTAAATTGAAGGCGTTGATGTTCTTTCAAAATTATAACAATACTATGTAAGTTGAATAAACATTTAAAAATAAATGTTTTATAAGTAGTGTCTTTTGATAATACCATTTTATTAGCATTTTCTTATATGTACATATATATGTATGAATGAATTAATTAATATAAAGTATAGGATCCACACTTTGTGCTTTTTGATATTTAAGAATATATCCAGTTCTGAAAATAGTACAATATTTTAGGAGTATTTGTTCGTTTTGTATTATGTTTAATTGTCTTTTAAAACTTATTTGTGTACTCAATCAATTATGGGAGATTTTATTCATGAAGTGGGATACAACACGACTAAAGGTACACTAAAAAATCATCAAATTATAATAATTAATTTATAATTTAAAAATAATTAGTTATAACAACAAATCTGTACAATTTAAAACTAAGGTTACCAGGGGCTAGCGTAGTAAGCTAAAAAAACGGCATACGAGATATATTTAATTTTGTGTGCCTAAGCCTTTACTTTACGAAGATATACGGGCACTCGCCCAATTGAAGACTTGGGATGGGCTATGATAGATTATGAGGAATGGGTCCGTATATCTACTAAAAGTTCATGGTCACCCTCGTCAATTATAGCATGAGCAACGAATGTAATGGGTTACTTCATGTAGCGGTGGTGACCTGGGCGCCTTCTACGCCTTAAAAATACGACCACGTTTTAAAATCCGTATAAAAATTTGAACGCAGTAGGATTCAAACCCGTACCTCTTGGAAACCGTCCAAGACACAACAAAGTCAACGTCACAACGTTTTAAAAGCTTATAGATAAGTATTAATATAGTGAGACACAACGCTGCATTGGGTATCGTAAGTAAATCTTTAATAGTATTAAATAATACATTTTTTACTAACAAAACACAAAAATAATCATCAATCATTGGGCACATTCGGTTTTCCCATAAAAATCACACGTGGACAGGTGGTATATACTGTGGTGGATACTTAAAATCACATGTGGATAGGTGACGTCATATGTGGACACTGCAATTACATGTGGACAGGTGGTTTCACATATGGATATCAGAAATCATATGTGGATAAGTTTCGTCATATGTAGATACCTGAAATCACATGTGGAAAGGTGATTTTTGTGACATTTATGATTTGTGTGAATTGAACTCACAACCGTCTCATGGACACAATTTTCAGCTTCACGTCCAAGCTTTACTCGCACAATGGTTGATGTTTAAAGGCATTTATGTCTACAGAAAAAGTAGGTCAAAGGGCTGATAAGCATCCAAAAACACATCCCAATGTTAGATAAGGACAAAGTTGAGGGAAGTGTGTACTCAGAATGTTATTAAAAAACTTTGTGACTGTTTTCATTGCTTAAAAGCATTGCAAAGTTGTTTCGTAAGTGTGTAATAAAGATTTTTTGTAAAGAAAAAAGATGAAAAATTTAAAAAAGAAAAATGTTATTTTTTTTAGATGAAAAAAAATAACTTTTTTTGCGTTTTGTATTTTAATAAATATAACAGTGGACTTCCTTGGGAATCGAAACCACTTGCGCCTACAG
Source organism: Dryadula phaetusa (assembly GCA_032432895.1). Lineage (NCBI taxonomy): Eukaryota > Metazoa > Arthropoda > Insecta > Lepidoptera > Nymphalidae > Dryadula > Dryadula phaetusa. The sequence goes on from JAOYRS010000080.1 coordinate 6,219,436, forward strand.
TAAAATCTTGTAATTTGCCATTATTGTCAGTTGTCATTGCCATTGTGCCATTATGACCAATACTCGTATATTGCGTATATGCTTTATAATATCGTTTGCAAATGATTTCAATACAATTACACAGTTATAACTTAGTTCCATACTATATTATTAAAATTTGAAGGCTGTAGGTATATTCAATTAAAATTTAATGCAAATAAATCTTGCCTCACCTTTCCCTAGAAATCTCAGGAGCCTTGAACGAATGAAATAATGTAGAAACAGTGTATGTTAATTAAAAGACGTGTTGTATAGCAGCAATATTAATTACTTGCCTGCAAGCTACTTTATTTATGATTAAGGAACGAAGGTATAGTAGGAAGGTGAATTCGAAATGGAAAATATGAATAGACTTAAGATAGTTTTCTTAATATTTTTCTTTTATAAGTATGTTACTGAGATATATATTGTTCTGTTACTGGAATAAGTTTTAAAAAATCTTTCTATCAATGTTCGAAGGAAAATCTTGCAATGATATTTTGACCTCCTTTTATTGTCTAATTAACTTTAAATTTGCACATGAATCCGGAAGAAAGTATAATATTTTCATATCACTGTCTTTAAATACTTTAAGGACAGTGATATGAAAATATTTTATAAAGTTATAAAGTTTTTTCTAAAATAATTTTACCTAAATGTTCGAATATCACTTGAAAATGAAAAAAATACCATATTATAATGAAATCAAAAATGAATAATAACTATACTTAAAATAAATATCTTAAGTCAAAAGAAATTTTGTAGATAATATATTATGTATATCGAAATAATTTGTGTAATAAAAAGATATTTTTGTTCAAATCCGCTCCTTTGTGAATAAGACTCGTATAAAATTGTGTGGTTCGAATTATAAAAGAGCAAATTACGAAGCTTCTAAGTAAGAATATTAGCTAAAGTAAGAAACTTATAAGTTCTGCGAAAAATTTAAAACACAGGGTTCTCAAAGACACGAGCACGAGCTTTTTAAAACTGCACTTGTCGGATCGTAAAGTTTTTCTCGCGGAAGTACATCTTTGAAAACGGAATGAATGTTTAACATCCAAGTTCAAGAGACAAGTTGAATTGAAAATTGTCTTAATAGTTGTTGAGATTTTCTATATAAAGTTATTATTTAGTTTAAACTTTTTCTTTTCTAAAAGACTTTTCTAACGACGTTTCTAAAAGACAAAGGAATATTCGACAAGTGGAATTGGATACCCTGAATATTGTATGCTTTTGTGATAACTTTAGAAATGACATAGTATCAAGATACTCCGTATTTTGGTTTAAGCCGAATTAAAGACATTGCGTGTTGAGTGGTGGAACTCAACGCTGTCTTACTAGAGTAAAGAAGTGAATATAATTTCAAAGTAATCACTACCCCAAATAGGAATTGAACCCACAACCGATCAAGTTTACGGTTAGACGCTTAGTGGCCGCCACGACTGGCCTCACTTTTGTGAGAGTTTGAATCGTATTATCACTTACGAAAATATTTGAGTTTATAATAAAGAACTTTGGTTTTCTTGAGTGTTATATATTTGGTTATGGTTTAAATGCAAATATTTTGGCAATATATTCAAGAAAATTAGATGTTTCGAACACTTTGCCTTAGTTGTTGCTCATTTTTCTTTCTACCTTAAAACGGTTTTATTTAAAACATTTTGTAGATCAAGTATAATAATTTATATCAAATTATATTTTAGTAGATTCTGTAATAGAGATATTACAGAATCTGTAAATGAGAAATAAAAAAAAAACATTTATTTGCCCTAATTTGATACGCATACAATATAACTTAAATAAAAATAATCGCTTCTATATGGCTTTTAGTTTTGGAGAAATTCGTGGAAAACACAAACATACACTTACCAAATTAAGTACACCTGCTTTTAAGCCCAAATAGATCTTCATACTTCAAATATTATAGAATTTCAATAATGATACATAAATACATATTAAACTGACAATCTCTTTTTCTTGGAGTCGATTAAAAATATCTTATACGAATTGAATAGATCATAATTAAAGTTCTACTGAGTAGGAACTCAGGAAAAGAACTTACTTAGGAAAGTAAACGTTTAGAAAAGCTCAACTACGAATAAATTTAATTCTATAACTATAATATTCTTGTCTGTCTATACTTATGGAGGGCCTTCTAGCAGCTGAATTCATTAAATAAGCGATCAACTGTTTTTTTTAGTATCACGCCACATAGCAGGGTAGACAGAAAGTACCTAGAGTCAAGACACTCCGTACTTCGCTTTCCACCGTATTGGAGGCATACGTGTTAAGTGGTGGAACGCCGCCCTTTTATTATTATTATTATTTAATAATTTTTTCCACATGTTTAAAAATTACATTATTACTTACATAATACATTACAGATAAATGTGCAAATGTGTTATTCTACTTGCATTGCATCATATAATTGTTCTAAATTCATATAACATATACTGTATGGACACAAGTTTGAAGCACAAATTAACTTGTTGTGGCTTGGTTATGTCAGTCACGTATCGAAGTTAGGATTTGGATTTCAGTTATTGCTTTATCTTTGCCGCCGCTGATAATAAGCCAAGTTGTTCTGATCTGTAGATTAGAGAGTTTGTACTAACACAGGATTGCGGGAAGTTCTCATATGAGTGTGCCATAACTCATATTATTTCAGTAACTTCTAAACGATTATAGTTATGGTGCTTTTAGATTTTGTATGTACTTAGCTTCACGCTTTTTATCTTGCATAGCAGGATAGACAGGAAGTGGCTAGTGACAAGAAATCGTTTTCATCTTAGAGTGAGAAAATGTAAATAATTTAAATAAAATCATTCCTTCGAGTGGGAATCGAACACACAACCGATCGTGTTTACAATCAGACATTGTCCCATTGCGCCACAACCTACATATATGTCGAATATATGAAGCTCGCGTTTTACAATACCTTTTTACTTTTAGCTTCACACTTTTTATCCCACAAGCATTAGTACGATTTGAGGCCGATTGTGGCGCAGTAGGCCAGCGTAATGTAAACGCGATTAGATGAAGGTTCGACTCTCACTCGGGGAACTGATTATATTTAAATTATTTTCATATCCTCGCTCTGATAAGAAAATGCACAGCGTTGAGTTACGCAACACATTACGAAATATCTCTAATTTAGCGGAGAATGATGTACGGAGTATCTTGACACTAGATACTTCCTATCTACTTGCTAAGCTAGCGATAAAAAACTGTTTTATGGTTTTTCTATATTAAATCTGGCACTTGTAGTTGGCTCTATGAAACTCTTGTTAGTGATAATATGGCTGCTATTACATTTTTAATTAGATATATCGTATTGTAAAGGAGAATTGTATACTTTTATGTTTACGGCAAATATGACTATTATAAATTCAAATTGATAGCTTAATAAGATTTCTTTGCATTTTATCAACTTCATATAATGGAGGTGACTTACTTGTATAAGGAATAAATCCATATTATATCACATCTTAACTTCTTACTTACTACACATTCTGTTCATTTAAAAAATATGTAAATTACTAGCGGAACTCAACCCTGCAAATGCAAAATTTAGGCTCAGTACGTTTCTTGCAATATTTATCATTTATAAACGAATAAAAATCGAACCCACGATATCACGTGAATAGATTATTAACATATATATTGAGATGGCATTTATTTTAATATAATCATAAAATAAATCTGTAGAAAAGTCATTTTTGTACATTGAAGAAATTGAAAAAAAAAAATAGCCAGCGTGTGAACTGTTAAGTAACTGAACCCATTTCCATCATTTTTTCAATTTTTGTCTGTTTGTCTGTTTGTCTGTTTATATGTTTGTTTGTGCGCACATCACGTAAAATCTACGAATTCAATGCTGAAAATGTTTATATACAAAAATTATACGTAACTTGAGGTATAAATTAGTTTTTGTTTCATCGAAATCGGTTCACTCTATCAAAAGATATGATTAATTTTGTGAGTTCAAGAAGAAAAATATTACGTTACGCAATTCAGTATAGTACTTGCAACGACATCTTAAGTCTAAATATAGAACTAATGTTGATAGTTGGAATCCAAAGTCCAATAGATGGCGTTGTGCAAATTACGTCATTTTCTGAATCGCGGTGTTAAGATTTTCCGCACGAGAATCACCTCGACCGTGTTTACTAGACAAATTCCCCGCCCGCTCGCCGACCGCAAGCCGAGGTTCGAGCCCCGCAGGGGGCGCCCTTGCGGCCGTCGGCTTCCTCTCAAGCAGACACGTCAGTGCTTGCTAATACTTCGCAGGGCTAGAGTACCCTCTTCCCTCCCCCTCCTGGTGTCGCTGTAAAGACCATTAAGGTCAACAGCATTTAACTCAAAGACAGAAAAAAAAACTAGACAAATTGGTTTTGTTAGGTGTCTTAAAAGTTCTTGAGTGTGTCGTTAAAGTTCTTTGGTTGCTTGGAAAATTATTTTGGTTTCGTTTGGTCATTGGTTTAAAGTACGAACTAAATACTGAATTTTACTTATTCCGTAGTTGGTATTTGGTTGCTTGGAAAATTATTTTGGTTTCGTTTGGTCATTGGTTTGAAGTACGAAGTAAATATTGAATTTTATTTACTTCGTAGTTCGTAGTTGGTATCCAATAGTGCCAATCGTTTTACAGTAAGTTAGTGTTGTCAATTCGTTGAATCACAACCACCAACAGATGATACGTTGTCGTACTAGACTTTTCGACGCACCGTTCTTTTAAGTTTGTAGACTATTCAGTCATAAGTGTTGTTGGTTTTGTTTATTGCTTTAATTTTCCTTGAAAATGCCTCAAAGAAAAAAACTAACCTTTCGCTGCGTAGCCGAAATGCGAAAAGGATGAGACTTAGTAGGTCTCAGGAATCGGAAGAAGATCGTGAAGCACGGTTATCTGCTAACCGAGAGCACATCGCTCTTTCACGTGAATCTGAAACGTTCACCGAAAGGGTCACGTTTAAGTTCACAAAGAACACGGACCGCGACTTTGCGGTCTCAAGAGAGCATCGAGGAACGCGAAGTACGGCTGTCAGCTGTTCGAGTGAGAAATGCCGTCTCACTACAGTCCGAGACTTTCACCGAAAGGGAGTCACGCTTAAGTTCGCAACGAACTCGCGCCGCGACTCTGCGTTCTCAAGAGAGTATCCAGGAACGCGAAGTCCGGCTGTCTGCTGATTGGGAGCGCCATTCTCTCTCACGCGAGTCAGAGACATTCACAGAAAGGGAGTCGCGCTTAAGTTCGCAAAGAACTCGGGCCGCGACTTTGCGTTCTCAAGAGAGTATCCAGGAACGCGAAGTCCGGCTGTCTGCTGATCGGGAGCGCCATTCTCTCTCACGCGAGTCAGAGACATTCACAGAAAGGGAGTCGCGCTTAAGTTCGCAAAGAACTCGGACCGCGACTTTGCGTTCTCAAGAGAGTATCGAGGAACGCCAAGCACGTCTGTTATCTGATGGAGAGCATCACGCTCTCTCGCGCGAGTCTGAATCTCTCTCCCAAAGAGAAGAACGATTACAAATAGCTAGACATAACTATGAAGGTGTACAAAGAAACAATGAAAGTTATCTTGCATCTGAAAGGGAAAGAATAGATGAACTAAGACGTGCAGAAACAGCAGAACAACGTCAATCTCGCCTAGAAATGGAACGAGCTCGATACCATATGAATAGAGAAACAAATAGCGAAGCTGATGAGTCCATGGAATATCACGATGCAAATATTTTATTACCTTGGGACAATAGGGAAAAATCAGGGTTCACTTATTCGTCTAGAACTAATTATGCTGGCTTTACTTCCGTGGGTGACATGAGAGAAATTTGTAATTTTTGTCATGCTTTGAAATGGAGGAAAGAGACAGACGGAATGTGCTGCTCAAATGGAAAAATTGTTCTTCCAAATTTCCAAGATCCACCACACTTACTTAAAAGTCTCCTTAATGGCGATCATCCCCAGTCGAAACATTTTTTGGATAATATTCGTTTATATAACAGTGCTTTCCAAATGACTTCCTTTGGGGCAAAACAAATAACGGAAGGACCGTTCATGCCAACCTTCAAAGTACAAGGTTAAGTTTATCACCTTATTGGATCTTTGCTGCCAGAAAATGAGCCCAAATTTCTCCAAATTTATTTTGTATCCGATTACACGCAACAGCTTAATGTTAGAAATCACAATTTTCCCCAGCTCATTGCTCAGCTTTTGGCTCAACTTCAAGAATTGCTGCATCAATTCAAAGCTGCATTGGAGTCAATTCCACAAGGCAGCAATGATTTCAAAATTGTTATAAGTGCCGATAGACGTCCTGTGGGTGAACACCGTGGAAGACACAATGCACCCGTCACAGATGAAGTTGCAGTTGTTTTAGTCGACCAGGAGTGTGAGAGGCGTGATATCGTGTTGCGTACACGCGACATTCGCCTACAACGCATTTTGGAAACCCACCGAGCTTACGACGCCCTGCAATATCCACTAAATTATTGTCATGGTGAAGATGGGTACAATTTTGGGCTGTACCAAGTGAATCCTACTACGAAAGTCACTAATTATCAAAAAAAATATCTGCTCAACAGTACTATTCTTACCTTTTCCAAATAAGGCAAAACAGTTTCGTATATTTGCAACGTTTTCGTGGTTTGTTCAGCCAATTTATTGTGGACATGTACGCAAAAGTAGAAACTGAACGTTTAGTGTATATTCGCACTAACCAGCGATGGTTACGCGCTGAAGAATACGTGCACTTGCGGGACGCCATGCAATCAGATAATAACGTCGAAGACTTGGGTCGATTGGTTATTTTGCCACCCAGTTTCACAGGCGATCCGCGGTATATGCACGTACGAACGCAAGATGCTTTTTGTTACGTCCGTAAATACGGCCGGCCGGACCTTTTTATAATATTTACAACAAATCCAAAGTAGACGGAGATTTGCCAGGCACTTCTCACAGGACAGGCATCATACGACAGACATGACATTATTGCTAGGATTTTTATTTAAAACTCAAAGTCTTGATTAATCTACTTACAAAGGAGAAAGTTTTCGGTTCAACTCTTTGTTTTATGTATAGCGTCGAGTGGCAAAAGCGTGGTTTACCTCACGCGCACATTCTTCTGTGGCTGGAAGAAAAAAATCGTCCCGATGCTATAGACAGTGTCATAAGTGCAGAATTTCCGGACTATAATGCAGATCCGATTTTGCATGATATAATATAAACACATATGGTTCACGGGCCATGTGGCGTCTTAAACAGGGAATCACCGTGCATGAAAGATGGTCAATGCTCAAAAAAATACCCCAGAGCACTTAAAGAACTAACTATGGCTGGGGAAAATGGGTATCCGCAATACCGGCGAAGATCACCGTCACAAGATGGTTTCACAGCTACTATCAGATTCCGTGGACAAGAAATAATTCAAGATAATAGTTGGGTGGTACCGTATTCTCCAGTTTTGTCGAAAGCTTTTCAAGCACACATTAATGTTGAAATTTGTAATAGCGTCGAATCTATAAAATATATATGTAAATATGTTAATAAAGGTAGTGATCAAGCCATGATAGCACTGAGAAATAACAACCAATTTGATGAAGTGACAAGGTATCAATCTGGCCGATACATAAGCTCTTCGGAGGCAGTTTGGCGCATGACCTGGAAGGCGGGCAGCGAGTTTACTTTCAGCCAGGAAATGTGGCAGAAAGAATGAACAACCCAAGACAAACCACCTTGCTAGCATTCTTTCGCCTTTGCGAAAGAGACAATTTCGCTAAGTCTCTGTTGTACAATGAAGTGCCACATTATTATACTTATAACAAGCAGCAAGGTGTTTTTAATCGCAGGAGACGTGGAACTGCTGTAGAAGGCGAGAGCGGCATTTTTAAAGACCACGTGATTGGAAGAGTATACACGGTGCACCCAAATAATGTAGAGTGTTATTATTTATGCCTTCTTCTTCACACAGTGCGAGGACCTACTTCTTTTGCTGAGCTCCGCAAAGTGGACGATATAGAATATCCCACATTTCAAGCTGCTTGCCGCGCACGGCATTTATTAGATGGCGATCAGCATTGGGATGATGCTTTAGCCGAAGCATGCGTCAGTGATAGTCCACATCGTTTGCGCCATTTATTTGCCATTTTGTTGACATTTTGTGGCCTATCGGACGCTGGGCAGTTGTGGCAAAAATAAAAAGACGCGTTTTCCGAAGAATTTTTGAGACAGCAAAATATAAATAGTGAAACTTCTGACCAAGTACGTGAAAGCTGCCATAATAGGTCTTTGCTGGCTATACAAGATATAGTTACAAGTATAGGAGGGAACCCCTCAGTCAATACGGCTTGCCGACTCCGACAGTTGGTGGGGAACGAATTAATAGGGAGTATACATCTGAAATAAATTACAACCCCTAGAATTAGCAGAAATATTGCGAAATGGCTGTTCAAATTTGACATCAGAACAACGTCAAATCTTTGATAGAGTATGCTGTAGTGTAGAACATTCATTAGGAGAAATGCTGTTTTTAGATGCACCTGGTGGAACAGGTAAAACTTTCCTCACTAAAGTTATTTTGGCTCAAATAAGGAGCCAAAACCAAATTGTCCTTGCCGTCGCCTCCTCAGGAATAGCTGCCACTTTATTACCAGGAGGAAAAACTGCACATACAACATTTAAAATCCCAATCGACTTGGACCGCACAGAAAACCCTGTTTGCAACGTGTCTCGCAATAGTGATAAAGCAAAGGTTTTACGTGATTGCGCTCTTATCGTTTGGGACGAGTGTACGATGGCAAATCGTAAAGCTGTGGAAGCTGTAGATAGAACGTTGCGAGACATAAGACAAAATGACCAACCGATGGGAGGCTTAACGGTGCTATTCTGTGGAGACTTCAGGCAGACACTGCCTATAATACCCAGAGGAACGAGGGCCGATGAAATAGGTGCCTGTTTAAAGAGCTCTATTTTATGGCGTAGTGTCATAATAACTAATTTGAGCTTTAATATGCGGGCATATTTGGGACGTGACGCAAACGCGCAGCTTTTCTCAAATGTACTACATCAAATTGGTAACGGCACATACCCGACTCAAGAAGGAGGTAAAGTAACTTTTGTCGAAAGCCTGTGTTCTCCTGTTGCCTCACAGCAGGAACTCATTTCCTCTGTATACGGAGATCCATCAGAGATCTCGAACCATGACGCTGCTTTGCTATGCCAACGAGCTATTTTGGCACCTAGCAATGACCAAGCAGCAGCAATAAATTCTCAAATATTAGTACATGTTTCTGGAGAAAGTAGGGAATATTTATCAATTAACACGGTTTTGAAAGAAGGAGATGCCACTCACTATCAAGTAGAATTTTTAGACTCTCTAAATACACCAGGTCATCCAGCACACAAAATTTATTTAAAAGTCGGAGTACCAATCATTCTACTCAGAAATTTAGGCCCACCAAAACTATGCAACGGAACTCGGTTGAGAGTGACAAATCTCCAACGAAATGTCATTGAAGCCGAAATCTTAACAGGTTGCGGCTCCGGTGTTGTTGTTTTCATTCCCAGGATACCTATTATCCCCAATAATTTTCCATTTACTTTCAAACGTGTGCAGTTTCCTGTAAGCCTCTGTTACGCTATGACTATTAATAAAGCCCAAGGCCAGACGTTATCCGTTGCGGGTGTAGACCTTACTTTTGATTGTTTCTCACACGGCCAACTCTATGTTTCTCTATCACGTGTTAGCAACCCAAACAACGTTTTTGTATACGCTCCGGGTAATTTTACCGCTAACATAGTGTATAGAGAAGCCTTGACGTAATCAACTATACCAAAAGCCAGGACTCTTATCTAAATCATCAAAAAGGTGATATACTCTTAACTAAACGAAGTTTTTTTGTTCTCCACAATCACGCGAACGAAGTCGCGGGCACAGCTAATATAATCATAAAAATTATTTCCTTATGGTTTATTATAAATAAATATAGAACTATTATGCAAATATTTTTAATACAAATATTAATATCTACCACTTAATTCCTTTTCCTATGATTAAGGTTATGCCGCATTTAATTAAATACTTCCTCTGCATCCGTCATCAATATTCATAGATCCTTTCATATTCGTATTAACGAATCGTTCACAAAGCTCACCAATATCTTTATGATACCCAGTTATTTTTTTTACAGAATTAACATATATATATATATATATATATATATATATATATATATATATATATATATATATATATATATATATATATATATATATATATATAAATTCTTGGCGTTTTGTAGAGATTACGTGAATTGGATGGCTGTTTTAATAAATTTTCTTAAACCCATATTGTAAATAGTCATATTGTTACTTACATATTATTGGTGTAATCGTTGAATTATGAATGCTACTTATTATATAAAAGTAAGTCGAAAAACTAGATTTTATATTACAAATTTTAATTATACCAACGAATGTGTAATAACGTTGTTATTGTGTAGTTATAATTTATATGTTTTTTTTTTTTGTTTTAGCTCCATGCTTTTATCCCGCATAGCTGGGTAGATGAAAGTAAATCGTGTCAAGACATTTCGTATTTCGCTTTCTACCTAATTCAAGACATTGCGTATAAACTGGGGGAACTCAACGCTGCACTTTGTCTTCACCAGAGCGAGGAAGTGATAATAATTTGGATATACTGAGTTCCCCGAGTGGGATTCGAACCCGCAACCAATAGCGGCTATAGTTAGACTCTGTCCCACTGCGCCACGACCGGCCTCAATATGGAAAATTTAATTAGTTTAATATAATATTTTTTTAATTATTAATTAATTTGTAAGAATGAATTAATAATTAATAAATAATTTGTAAGAATTAATCAATAATAACTAAAAAATATTTTGCTACAACAAAAATATATATATTTTGCGCGTCAATAGATATTCTTATATAATCAAGTAATTAATTTTTTAAAGATCTTTCTTAAACCACAAACTTATGATCCATAAAACTTGTGTGATCTTATTCTATTCTTATTATTGTGATTTTTTTACGAAGACTAGTTGGAGAACACCCTACACACAGCAAACAAAAAGAAAATAAAAATTTAGAGCTCTAAGAAGGAGTAGAGGTGTCCTCTGTAGGAGCGGGTCCTAGTTATAATGTGTTTGAGAAACTGGAGGAGTCCTTTTAAAAGATGTAATCTGTTGATTGTACTCTTCTCACCACTGAGGTTTTGCTTACTACTGGTCACTCATGTGTTTAAAGCAACGCATTGTCAGGTTATTTTGCCGATCACTTATGGAGACGTGGATCTCTTCTAGAGGTTACCATTTTAAAGTAAATAATAGTATTATGATATTTAAAACGATATTTAAAACTGATAAATAAAAAAAATTATATAACTTTTAGAAAGCTATATTGTGAATACGGCCTAACTGCACTACAATGTCATCGTTTATCAATTATTCATCGGGATATTAATTTTGTATTGAATATTGAAATTGTTTTTGTATTAAACTATTGATATTACATTTAACAAAAAAAAACAAATGTAGCAAAAATGAACGCCAATGGAAAATAATAATAATACATTAGATTGTTTCTTAGCATATAAACATTTATGTGAATGAATATTTTCAATTCACTTACAAGATAAATATCAAGGCACTTTACAAGAGACATTGCGTGTTGAGTGGCGGAACTTAACGCCGCGCTATATTTTTCTAAAGCGAGGAAATGAAAATAATTTAAATGTAATCGTTCCCCTAAGAATAAACCCTTTAAACAGCCCGTTACAGTCCGACGCTGTTTCACGAAGGCGTTAATATTAAACAGAAAATCTACTTTTCAATTATACATTTGCTATTACAACCACTAACAAGTTATAATTTAATTGTTTCATATTACATAAAGATATTAGAAGTTTTGATATGTAAACTTTGCCGTGTTAAGTCCGAGGTTAAATCCGAATAGGTTATCAACGTAAATCCTTAATTAATCTCTGAACTCTAAACGGATTATGGATTAGATAGGCAAATTTGCTTTGGACTTTGTATTGTAATACAATTTACTATAATATACGAGTATGTTTATATAACGTAAAATGATGTTTATATTGCGAGCAATTTATTATTATATTTTTTGGGTCTATTCAAAATATATTTTTACACTAGCTGTGTCCGTGACTTTTCGTCTCATCTCGAGATGGTGATTCTTTAATCTAGTATAAGCCATTTGAAGTCCCGTCAAAAAAAGTTAAGCCGTTAGAGATTAAGCAGAACAAACAGAAAAACAGACAGACGGACAAAAATTGTAAAATGTCATATATATAGTTATTATTTCACTAGGTTCGATTTTATTTGTAAATTTAGTCAAATCTGCACTGTTCGTTAATTTACGAATGTTATGCAAAATCATACAGAGGAAATAAAAAATTACTATATTTTTCCTATTAATAGCTTAGAAAATGTTTTAGAAATCATCACAACAAGTTATAGGTGTCGTGTACTTTAAATATTTTTACATTCTTGCTCCGCCATTCAATACAATGATAAACCAAGTACACTAGGTTCTGTCTGTTTGCTTTGCTATGCTGAAAAAAGCGCAAAAAGCTATATTGAACCAAGGACTAACAGAGTAACGAGTAATGCTTGCTATTTCATATTCTCGCCTCATTTTATATGAAAGGAGAAAATCATGTGGATTTGTAAACATATTTTCACATTTCATCCCTCCTTCACGAGAACGCCTCGGAAACGTTCGTACATCATTTAAGCTTTATTGTTCACTGAAACTTTTACTGACACCCGTTGTTTTCCCCTCGTCTATTTGTACAAGCCTATTGTTAAATCATTTTATTGTTATTCTTATGAATTGGTTGTTTTTATTACATTTTTTTGTTTATATATTAATTTCAATTAATATCCTAAATAAAAAAAATGAAGTAGATTTTATATTTATTTATTTAGCAGATTAAGAGGAAAGTCTTGCTTTATCCCGCATAGGAGGGTAGTCAGAGATAACCCATGGTCTAGACTCCATTGACTGCTTTCCACCCGAAATCGAGACATTGCGTGCTAAACTCAACGCCGCACTTTGTCTTACTATAGTGGAGAATTGAAAATAAATTTTAAACAACACAGCTAATCGCGTTTTTTTACATCTAAGTTGGAAATTTAATATCATTGTCGTTTTAATGCTTTCTTTACACCCCTTATAAGATGTAAATTTTTTCTGGTATTACTAAGTATTTTATTATTTAAAAATGTCTTTCTATACAATATACAATTTATATACCACGCCTAAGTAATTTAACTAAAAGTTATCATCCTAAAACAATATAGCTTTGAGAAGCATTCAGCTTTCAATAATATTGTAAATATAACTCAAAGTTTAAGTTTAACGCCGTTTAGGAAGTAATATGAATAGCAAGTTGCAGCGCTCAGGCGAGAGTTATGTTTTAGTAACGAATTGTTCTCTTATAATATAATTTAAAGTACGATGTTCTATGTACACGTGACTTTTAATTTATTTTGTTAATTTTTTTTAAGCTTTAGTTATAGAATTTTTAAACTTTTTCATAATTATATCTTAATTATAGAATTAAGAAGAATAAAAACTTTATCCTGCATAGCAGGGTAGACAGGAAGTAACTAGTCTCAAAACATTTCGTACTCCGCTTTCCTCTGGTGATGGAACTTAAAACTACGCTTAGTCTTATTAGAGAGAGGAAATGGGAGTAATTTTAATATATATATTCTTCCGAATAGGAATTGAACCCATAACCGATTGCGTTAATTTTCAGAAGGTGTCCAATTTCACAGATCATCCAGGAGTGTAAATATTACGTTAAAGACATTAACACTATTATTACTTTTTTTAAATATATTTATTAATTATAATGCTAAATGAGGCCGGTCGTTGCGCAGTGGGACAGCCTCTGATTGTAAGCGCGATCGGTTGCGGGGTCGATTTCATTCAGGGAAGTGAATATATTTAAATTATTTTCAATTCCTTGCTCTGGTGAGACAAAGCGGTGTTGAGTTCCGCCACCCAACACGCAACGTTTCGAATTCGGCGAAATACAGAGTGTCTTGATACTAGATACTTTCTGTCTACCCTGATAAAAAAAAATAAAATAATGAGGGATAAAAGCGTGAAGCTAAAAATATATATAATAATACTTAATCTCTAAGGTTTTTAGTCTCATTCAAATACCATATTGAGAGCCTTAATCCATCCATCCAACGTTACATTTAAAATAAGCTAATAAAGATATTAATTAGATACTTCGTCCTTTGTTTAGTCTACAGGATAAAAAAATATCGGTGTAATATAGAAAATAAAAGAGTAAAATATGTCGATTTAAAAATTGTTTGAAAGATTTATGAGAATTCAGATTTTAAATAGGCTCTTCAATAATTAGTGCTGTAATAATCTCGCTTTATCCTGCGTAACGGGGTAGTTGTGTCAAAACACTCCGTTAACAGCATTCCAACAGAAATCCAACAGACATTACGTGTTAAGTGGTAAACTCGACACCATTCTTCGTTATACCAGAGCGGAGAAATGCAAATAAATTTCAATTATAATCGTTTCCTTGAGTGGTAATAGAACCCATGAACAATCGCGGTTCCAGTCAGTTAATGCCACACTGTGCCACCATGAACTATTATTTTTCTTATCATTTATTTAATAATAGTGTAATAGTGTTTTCTAAGAATTTGTATACGAATAAATGACTGTGGTTTGATGGTATGAGCGAGAAAAACGAAATCGTTTCATATAGGACAGATAGAAAGTATAGGCAAAGGGAGGCACAGAATGTTATGTTAGGGCAGTTTAATCTACATTTAAGGCTTTGTAAAAAATAAAGCATAAAAAATAGTAATTTAAGAATTGGAGAGAATAGAATTGCTTTAGCTTCGCGCTTTTATCCTGTATAGCAGGGTAGACAGAAAGTACCTTGTGTCAAGACACTCCGTACATCGCTTTCCATCGAATTCGTGGCATTGCATGTTGAGTTGTGGAACTCAACGCCGCACTTTGTCTTACCGGAGCGAAGAAGTGAAAATATTTTTTAATATAGTCACTCCCCTGAGTGGGGATTGATTCCACAACCGATCGTGCTTACAGTCAGACGCTGTCACATTGCGATACGACCGGCCTCAATCTATAATTTTAAACTTTATTAAGAAATGGTACAGCAAAGAATATTTTTTTATAAACCTAATGTAAGGAAACACATAACTTTGTAATTGAAAAAAGAAATCCGGAAGCAGCAGATTGTTGAAAAATTAATAATTTATCTTATGACAGGTAAATTAAAAAAAGTTTTGAAGAATTTTTACTAACTCAACGCCGCACTTTGTCTCAACCAGAGTGAGGAAGTGAAAATAATTTTAATATAATCACTCTCTCGTGGATTGAACCCACAGCCGATCGATTTACGGTCAGACGCTGTCCCATCGAGCTACGACCGGCCTCTAACCTCCTCTATTTATTATTATCATCATTAGTAGATTAAGAAAAACAATTGTATGTATATACATATAGACAAAAACTTACAAACATGGAAATATATATTAATATAAGTATATATATGTAAATAATGATCTATAGAAATAAAATAAAATCTTATATTAAAATATCCACTTTTTACTAAATGCACGCATACATACATATACGCGATGCGTATATCAAAATAATATTTCTTACTATTTTTGTCTGTCTATTTGTCCCAAAGAGGGCTAATATAATAAGGAGTAATTTGGACTTCCTTTAGTCTACTCAATTAAACGTACCTCATGTTATTATTCAGTTTTTTGAAATCTAACTTGTACTTCGTTTATAGTCTCTCGAATACTGACAAAGATTTGTTTTCTTTTGTCCATGCATTTTTAAATCTCGCATAATAATTCGCGAGTCAAGACTTACCGGAAGCGTAATCGTTAACTGCAAAAATAGCATAAAATCGAACATGGAAAAGCTTGCCGATGCAAAGGAAATATAATTAGTAATGATTTTTTATTGAATTTTGTGGTCAACAAAAACCACAATCTCCATATCCATTATAATCCAAGTAACATGGGTAAAAGATGAAAAGTAAAATATCTGATGAATTGATACGGATTCGTTGGATTCTTTCCTGCGGTTCGGAGGCGAAATTTATGGCTAACTCATTATTTCAGTGAGTGATTTATTCAGTAAGGTTTTTTCCATTTTATTATTTCAATGTATATTTTTGTTCATAAAATTTGAATTATTTGTATTATTTATGTAAGTTTCATTTTGTCTTAAGGAATTTGTCAAGCTTACATTTAGATTTTAAATCCTAGATTTTTAATGTCAATTTTTTATTCCTACAGTGCTAGTCATTTCCCTTATATTTATAAAGACAATTGCAATATTTTTATTTTTTAAATTTGTGTATGAACTTTGAAACCACTGACGGAATAACATATTTCAAACACAAATTCACTCGATACTGTGGGACTTAATATATCTTCATCGTCTTTCTGTCATTGCACCTCTAGCCACAGGTCTAGATCTACATCTTCCACCTTCGTAGACTATGGTTTGCGTCTAGCGAGCGTGCCTCAAGGTTTTTTTTTCATGTATGCGTAAGTTGTGGCACAATCTTCTTGGGGAGGCTTTCCCTCTGCGTTATGATATTAGTGCTTTCAAGCGTTAGGTGTACAAACATCTTCACATATATGACCGGTTACGCTTCCACTACTAAAGGCGATAGTATCTTTAGGTCTTTCTGTCCGTTTGCCTCATTTTTGTGTGTAAAATGTAGATTCTCTATTAAAAAAAAACTAAACAATGCCCTAAGAAAAGCCAAAATTATCTCTAAAAGATATCTTGTCGCAGTGGATAAGATACCTATATATATGTAAAAAGTATTTTTTTGTAGGTTTAAAAGTACTGAAAGAATATATTCATATACATACATACATTTAAATATATTTATATTAATTACATACATTTAAATATATTATTTTATTACATACATACATTTAATTATATAAAATAATAAAATATAATACAAAAAATATATTATAAATAATACAACTGTAATAATTAATAATTTCAAGAAAGACTTAATAAAGTTTATTCAGTTTTATTCTCATTCTTCGTTCGAGTCCCACAAAGACGGCAAAAGCCGTAACGTCATAAATTCACTTTGAAATATTTACGTCAAAGATCAATAGCTTCTTAGCTTCCAGGAACAGCGTCATTAATTGTCAAAGGAGTTATTTACTTCTTCTATTTGTTTAAATATTTCTTGCTTATCCTTGTTGATTTTGTATTACGCAAAAGTTATTTTAAATTATTTTTTGTAAATGTCATTTAATTTTTTGTTATATAAAGAATTAATAAATACATACATACCATACATATTTTAGTTGTACGCTTTTATCCCGCATAGCAGGCAAGACGGGAAGTATCTATTGTCAAGACATTTCGTACCGTACATTCCGCTGAATTCGAAACATTGCGAGTTCAGTGGCGGAACTCAACGCCACACTTTGTCTTACTAGATCGACGTTATGAAAATAATTTAAATATAATCATTCTACAAGTAGAAATCAAACTCACGAATGTATTACAATTCATATTGGCATTTGCACTCTCTATTGCAACAAGTATGTCAAATTCAATACATCTGAGTTCGTATATTTTTTTAGCAGAAGAGCTTGAAAGCTTCTCCTTCCAATATTAATATATACATAATATAGAAGACAGATCTTAACTAAATGGCTTATAAAACTATAGAATAAATTTTAAGTTTATGTTACACATATAATTCTTATACAATTGCTATCTTCTAATAAAACTCATAGACATACGCATGGGACAGCGTCTATCTGTAATTGCAATTGGATGTCGTTTCGATTTAGAAATATTTTCATTTTCCCACTCTGGAGAGATAAAGCGTGTCGTTGAGTTAGCCACTCACCACGCAATCTTGATTATGGGCGGAAAGCAATCAACGTAATGTCTTGACATTAGTTTGTCTTCGACTCTGAGAAGGCGTGAAGCTGAAAAAATATACAAATAACTCTTTATTTACTTTAAACTGCAGTATCAAGTTCGCCTTTTGACTTTTAAATTCTCGATACTAAAATGTACAATTACTTACTACAGTTTAAAAATGAAAACTATCTATTTGAACGAATGGTAGCTGGAGCGATCGCCCACACTCAATAAAGCGGATATTACAACGATACTTCAACATTCAATATTTAGTGCAAAGTGTTTCGTATGCATGAGATTTGAATGGAATAAAATGAAAGTTCACTTTAAAAGTTAGAAATAGATTGAAATAGTAAATTCAATGTTACCTCATACAAATATATTGTTTTGCATTTATGCATTTTTGTTTTTTTTTGTTTAAATTTGAAAATTTGCGCTTTATCCCGCTTATCAGAATAGTCAGAGATAGGTTGTAAACGGAATGTTTAGACAACGGCTGGTTTCTGCCATAAATCGAGACACTGTTTACCGGAGAGGAGATGTGGAGATTATATTTATTAGCTAATATAAACTTAATATGTTCTAATATAAAATACAAATAGCAATATTTTATGTACTTGTCTGGGTTCTATTATATTGTTTTTTTTTATTATTATTTGTATAAAAGAAATAATAAGGCCGCCATAGTAACGAATGCGATTTACGCATATCGCCCGTACGTAAGGCAGATATTTGCCTTACAGGACAAACGATAGCGTGGGACTCATGGTTTTTTTCTTGAGACATCGTGGAACGCTATAATACATCTACTTTAAGTGTACATAGGAATAAAACATCTATTTTTTGTACCTGTAATTATTTTTTTATTACGTTTCTACCAAATAATTTTTATTAAGTCGTAACGAATAAATAAGCTTGTTAATTTGTAAAAAAAATAATATTTTCCTCAAAAAATTTAAGAAGCTTATTAAAAAGTAAAAGAACAACAAAAAATACAATTGACTTCTAACTAATCCAGTACATATTCACTTTTTAGTGTGATGTGGATTCGATTCCCATACAGGGGAATGATTTTTTAAATTATTTTCATTTCCTAATTCTGGTAAGACAAAGCGAGGTGTTGAGTTCCGAAACTCGCAACGCAATGTCTCGAAGTCATCGCAAAACGGAGTACGAAGTATATTGACCCATGTATTTCTTATGTACCCTGCTATGCGTGAAGTTAAGAAAAGAATAAAAAAAATATCATACCCAAAATATAACAAATGAAATTATTTCCAAGTTAGCATCCTAAGAACCAATCTTCATTTTAAATTTCATACTTTCACGCCGAGTGGCAGCGTTTTAAATAATTAATAAAATTTTACAGTTTACAGTATCCTGTTTAAGTGAAAAGCTAATTAGCACAACTGCACAATGAATATTTGATGCGTAATTAATGTTATTGCGCTCGCAGGCTCAGTTGAATATAGATTATTGAAGTATATTATATTATAATAAATGCAAATAAATTACAATTTGTTTTGAAATTGTAACGTTTATCTCCTCCCCGTATAGTATATATGAATACTATAATTATAAAATCATGCCTTGGCTCATGATACGTCACGTGGTTAAAACCCATTATTGTCGTATTCGTATATAACTAAAGATCTTTTAAAGATTCAGAGGTTACAGTGTTAAGAAATTTCAATTGCAATATATTAAATTTATATAATTAGCCATCAGAAGGTAATCTAATTTATTATTTATATATATTGCCACCAAATGGTATCGATCGTATATGCATTTATTTGCCATCAGATAGGGTTTTTCATATTTGTAATATCATTCATTAAAGCTCCATTGAGATCACCAACGGCTCGTCTGAGGAAAAGCCAAAGATGCGTCCTACCTTTCTCCCACTTATAATGAACCACTGGAGGTAATCATAGTAAGAGAAAAGGTAGCCAAAGCGGCCCCGCCCCGCCGCTAGCCGTGAATTCCGACCGACTGTGTTTCTTAAAACCGTGGTATTGAACAGTTAACGTATATGATACTTACAATGCCTTTGCAAACGATCAATTATTAGTTACCTGTTTGATAGTTTGTGAGACGAATATAAGCCATCGGTTGGTTTGTGAGACCAATACATGATGATGATACGTCGATTGGCCTGCCAGACCAATATTACATTCCGGTTCGCATATCAGTTCAGACGCACACTTGGCGGCCGATTGTGTTATATTCACGCACAGCACATACGTAGCAGCCGTATGTCAAAACTATCAATTAAACTCGGTTAGGTGCCACCGACATTTGCCGAACACTGACAGTCGCGTGTCACATTATGCGTTCTATTACCAAACAAGGTGCTATACAAACAGTCGAACACCATTTCGTACTACAGCATTTCGTGAGATAATAGTACAGCACTCCTCACAAGGACGCCCTTAAAACATACTACGAAACGCATGAGATATAAAAGCGTCACACACGTCAACGTCCTACGCCGTACAAACAACGCTCATGCAACGCGAGACAGCACCAGACGTGATAGCGTAACCAACGTCACCATAGCAGTTCACCAAAGCCGAGAATATTAGCCTAAGTGATGCTAAGCAACATTGGGTCGCGCCACCGACATCATTTATCAGTAAGCTATAACGTTCACCGAACACCAACGGTCGCGTGTCGCAAGTTATATCAACGTCCAATACCGTACAAGCATCGTGCATGCGACGCGAGACAGTATCAGTCATGATATAACCGACCAACATCTCCGTAGCAGTTCACCTAAGCTAATTATATAAGCCTCAGTGACGCCCCGCAACATTGGTTTATGCCACCGACCGAAGTTAGGCGGCATTGTATGTCTCTATCACATAGATCCATTATATATTTCGCCCCAAATACATATATTTATATTCTTATTAGAATTTCATTTGTATAAGTTCGTGCCAATATTCGCCATAAAACCATATATCATATTTATTTTATATGCGGTACGAGTGTTACAGCTCATCATATATGTTAGTACCTTAGTACATAAGGAGGTATACTCGACCGCCGTATGCTGCCTACCTATATATGCCACGCAATTGTTCTGACATTCAGGACAGGTGTAACCTGAAATCTCTTTAAACATTAAGTCAGAAACTCTATGAAAGACGACTCGGCCCGACGACGTACGACATCGCCGACGTCGACGAGCACGGCCGCCCGTACTACATGTACAACTGCAACTTCTTATATTACACGAACGCAATCTTTTCATTACATAGTACATTAAATATTCTATAATTTTAATATATATATATATATATATATATATATATATACACATATATATATATATATATATATACATATATATATATATAATCATTCTTCCGAATAAGCTACATACCCAAATCACCCATTGGATGGGCAAATACGGTTCCAATACTCATCTTTGCCTCTATAATTATAAAAAATGAAACAAAAAATAACGTGTTAAAGTAGATAGCAAGTATTTCTTTTAGTCATTAGCAGTAAAAATAAAAGAAGATGTAAAATATCTATTAAATTTATGCTATAAAAGCCCAATTTAAATGGATCAACAAAACAAAGCTCAAAGAAAAGACGACTTTCCGAAGGAAAGGCAAACGTAATCCGTCATTTCGTTTGACGAATCCAATAGAAACAGAAGCAGGGTATACACTCACTGTGGTTTTATTAGTTTTTTTTTTATGTTACTAAAAGAAAAAAAATAATACTTTCTCAAGGAATAAGCTTATTCAACTTGGACTTGGAAAGAGTAAGTGAATGTAGAATAAACATATCAATTCTATAATTAATTAAGAATTAAGATACTAAATTATAATTACTTATTATATTATAGCAAGCAGTGGTGAAGCTTCCGTATAACACCTTATTATATGACATCCGATGGTAGTCATCGGATTAACTATAATAATTATTAATTTTATGAATTACAAACTTGAGGCCGGTTGTGGCGCAGTATGACAGTGTATGTCTGTAAACGCGACTGGTTGTGGGTTCAATCCCCACTCGGGGGAATGATTATATTTAAATTATTTTCACTTCCTCACTCTCGTAAACACAAAGTGCGGCATTGAGTTCCACCACTCAACACGTAATGTCTCGACTTCGGTGGAAGGCGAAGTATGGAGTGTCTTGACACTGGGTACTTTCTGTCTACCCTGCTATGCGGGACAAAGCGTGAAGCTAAGAAGAAAACAAAAAAAAGAACTACAAACTATGTAAAGAAATTATAATTATAAGATGATAATATTTAAAAAAACTAAGAGAACTTACAAAACCATAAATTTACTCGTAAATAAATTACACATCTGCAAAAAAAAACTTTTTCAATACTCCATTAACTCTTACACTCTAGGGTATGTGAAAAGTGAACTACATTAAAAAATACCGGCTTCAAAAATTGAAAAGTAAAAAATAACTTTATAAAGATTTAATTTAAACACATCTTGTAAAGCAATATCAATAAAATATTATTTAGTTTAAATACTAATACACATATATATATATATATATATATATATATATATATATATATATATATATATATGTATATATAAATATAAGTCGGTGCGGTCGGTCAAGCCAAACACCTTAGAGATGCCTTTTCTGTAGGAATTACAAAATCAAACTAACTGTTGATAATTCGCAACACAACCATGGAAATATTACCAGATCTACTTGGTGTCTCCAAGTTTCTTTGGCGAAACTATTACTGTATTTAACAAAATGGCTTGGCACCGTCTTCAATACTTATGAATTAGTACAAAAACCAAATAGTAGCTATTTTTTAAATATTGCTTTACAAGATGTGCTTAAATTAAATTTTTATAAAGTTATATTTTACTTTTCAATTAAGTAATTAAGTTCAATTAAGTCGGTTTTTTAAATGTAGTTTATTATTATTTCTTGCTTTTTAAGGTCCGTTTGGTCATGGCTGTTGGATACAGTAGTTTATAGGCATATAGGGTTTTGCAGTTAAGGTTCTGGTATAAGTATATGTCTAATAACAATATGTAGTATGGAATAGAAAATACAGTAAAAACGATCGCAACAATCGCAAATTATATGCTGTTATTCATCGAAGGTTTTCATCATCATGTTTGACATCTCGAATGATCTATATCAGATTTTCAACAAGTTTTTTGGAACCCTCCCTGAAATGTCATCTCCGTCAAATAAAAAAGTTTTCTTAAAAAAAACTAAAAAAAACTTTTAAAACCATATTGGTTCATAAATGACGGAGAAATCGCAGTAAATATGTAAATAGAGTCGTGAATCATTTTCAATATATCAACTTAGCAAATATGATCTTGAAATCAAAACTACTGGGCGACACTGAAATACATTTTTATGGGACCTAAATAGTAAATTTTTATGGGACCTAAATGGTAAATTGATAACCTCCTCCTTTTGGGAAATCGGTTAGTAAAAAATATGTTTTAGTATTTATTTCTTAAACCAGCTTTCCTTATAATAAACAATTCACGTATAGTTATTAATAATATAACGACCCGTAGTGCATAGAGGCCTCCCATACAAAAAGCACTTTTAATTTCATTAAACCGCTACACCGGCCAATTGAATTAATTATTCAATGAATAGAAAAGCCACCGATATAGAAATAAAGCTTCTGTATATTATATTCCCTTTAGAAAATGAACAAAATAACGAATCCCTTATACTTGACTGTATAACGTATTTATATAACTTGTTTTCATAATAACTACTTTCCTAAAGAGCGTGGGTTCAAATCTTATATGAAAACAATTCGTTTTAATTTAAAAGATTTTTTAATTTCCTCCCTGTTCTTCTTAATATGAAGATGCTTCATTATCTTTATAGCATATATTTGCTATTTCCTTTACTATATGGCTGACAGATAACTCACAGCTACAACGGTTTGATGTAATTAACTGATTTGAAATATAGGTTTGCTTGAGAGTATTGGGGACCATTGGGAGATAATTTTTTAATTGCTTTTTAACTTATTTATATCTCATATACTAATATAAAAGAAAAATGTGTATAAAGGTTAACATATTTCAAAAATCTCACGTAGAGAGGGTAGTTTATATTCTTAATAACTACGTAGTTATAATACATCAAAAATTTGTATGGTAACCGAATAAAACAAATTTCCCATTTTATTATTAGCATCGGAAATAGAAATAAATGAAATATAAAATATATTTTGAAAAATAAGCTTTTTAAATTGTTTAATTTTTTTTAATTTATTACTGTATTCTACTCTACAATTCATTTAATTTCATATCCGTACTAGATAAATTATACAAAAAATCCCATTTATCCCAGCAACAATATTGATTCTATAATTGTATTGCCATCAAGACTGAAAGTGTATTCTGTGTGTCAAATTAAGCTTGCAACAGTTACAAACATTAACTAACTAGCACGGCAAGTTAAATAAAAGTTTGTATGAAAATGAAATTTTCTTGTTCATACAAGCCTCATTATTTACGACAGTCGTTGTGTTAGACATTAATCGTAACTCGTATCCAAATCACATCGCAATCGTAACCAAATTAACACACCGCAGGTCGATAATTTTAATAATGGTTTTAGTGGTGTTCAATTCTGCATATTGATTCCTATTGAGCTTGATTTTCATATTACTTAATACAATCTGTTTTTTAACTACAAAATATTCGTTTTTTATTTTATTTTTTTTTCACTTTATCGCTCTGGTAAACCAAAGTGTAGTGTTGAGTTCCGCCACTCAACACGCAATATTTTGAATTTGGCAAAATGGGAAGTGTGGAGTGTCTTGACACTAGGTACATTCTGTTTACCCTGCTATGCGGAATAAAAACCGTGAAGCTAAAAAAATCGTTAATTTCTCTGTTCTTTTTTATTGTTTTCCGCCACTCCACACGCACTGTGTCAGATTCGGCGGAAAGTGGAGTACGGAGTGTCTTTGCACTAATTACTTCTTGTTATGCGAATAAAGGGTGAAGCAAACCAATTTTTTATAATTATAATCATATTGATTTTTGTTGATTGGAGATTTCATTGATTGAGGATTTTGTAATAGTATAAAATAATACAAGAGTTATTGGCACAAATTTTCCTACTAACAAATTTTATAAAATGTCAAAGTGACAGATGTCTCTCCAAGTTCAATTCGAAAATATAATATTTTTGTGACCATAAGCTAAGAACCAACCAACCAACCAACTAATATTTTTGTGGATTAATGCTTTCATCCCGCGTAGCAGGGTGGACAGGTAGTTTTCGGTGTCACGACACTCTGTATACCGCTTTCCGCCGGGACATTGCGTATTGAGTGACGGAACTGAACGCTGCGTTTTGTCTTACGAGATCGAGAATATGAAAATAATTCAAATACAACCATTCCCCCGAGTGGGAATCGAAATCACAATTGATCGCGTTTACAGTCAGACGCTGTCCAACAGCGCGACTACCGGTCTTTTTGTATTATTTTTGATAGGTCTCTTTATTAGTATAAGTAGAAATACTATCTGACCGTCTTGTCAAGCAAAAAGACTTCTATTACTTATACGTAATATATTTTCTTGTATTAATTTAATTAAAACTCAAATATGATTGTTGCTCTAAAAGTTAATATAATTAATAGAGATTTAAAATTTATTAAATGTATAATCGTCCGTCGAGAAAAATTGAAACGAGAAAAGATAGTCCATTGAGAAAATTCATTTACCAAGCAAAGGAAACTTGCTAAGTTTAAAATTTGCTCAGCCTTATTTTATCTTTTAGTTTCCTTTGGCCATTATCTGCAATTTTACTGCAAACAACTATAAAAGTTTATCTTAAGCCATTTTCATCATATTTCTTCTGAGGAACGTTATATTATAGCTTATAGCCGGTCGTGGCGCAGTGGGACAGCGTCTGACAGTAAACGCGATCGGTCGTGGATTCGATCCCCACTCGGGGGAGCGATTATATTTCAATTATTTTCACCCAACACATTATATAAGATTTGCTATTAAACTTGGCTCCAATTTTCACATTTATGTTTTTGATGAGATATTATCACTTTTTTAAAAAAATATATTAACAGTTCCACTTTACCCAACAGCATTTTTAATAGAAAATACATTTTACTTATATTTTACAAGTAAAGCGTGAGATTTTAATTAGTTGCATTTTACGTTAACTTGTAATTTAATTCAAGAGCCTCGCCTTGTCCTTATTACGAAGAAACATCTGCCGTCTTACCTCGTGTTTTAATAAAAGCAGTGACTATTACTACGGCCCAGTTGCCCACCTTGAAGGAACTTAAAGGAACATAATTAAAGAGTAGTGATTTGCCTATGTTTGAGGTATTTTGATTCATTTAAAAAGTTTTAAATTATAATATTTTTGATTTTACAACTATATCATTTCAGAAGATATTTGTCTTTTTATATGATGATTGAAAATAAAAAAAAAATTATCCAGCATGGCAGGGTAGTCATCCTCCCTGTGTCAAGACATCCTGTGTTTTGACTGCTTTCTGTCCGAAATCAAGACATTGCTTAGTAAGTGGCGAACTTTACGCCGCAATTTGTCATACAAGAACGGAGACTTAAAGCAGATACGATTATAAATTATGAGTAAGAGTTTATTCTCAGTCAGTTTATTGTAAAGTACTTAACATCAGCTCATTAACATCAGCATTGATATAGATGTTTTATTAGCTTCAGATTTTATACCATATAGCAGAGTAGATGGAAAGTAGCTATTGTCAAGATACTCAGTACTTCGCTTTCTACCGAATTTGAGACATTGCGTCTTGAGTGGTGAAACTCAACGCCGCACTTAGTCTTACCAAAGCGAGGAAGTGCAACATAATTTTAAATATAATCACTCCAGTGGGAATGCAATTCATATCCGGTCGGGTTTACAGTCAGAGGCTGTCCCACTACGCCACGACTGACTTATGATATAAATGTATGGTATAATATAGAAGTAAGTTAGGTAGCAATGAAATTTAAAAGTGAGAACGCTTGAAATTAGTTTTGCTCAGTTATAAATACTTTCATACGTATTATGGTACTTATAGTAAATTTGCAAAATATATTTTATTCTTTTTTCCTTTTATTTAATGCTTAAATAGATATATGAGACCATGGCCCAGTGGGATAGCGTTTGATTGCTAAAGCAATGATTGAGGGTTCGATTCCGACTTAAGGGACTGATTATATTTAAAATTATTTTCACTACCTTGCTCTGATAAGATACAGTATCTAAATTAAATTAAATTTCTCGTTCTGGTAATAGCCGTTAAACACGCAGTACCTCAAAATTCAGTGAAAAGCAGAGAATGGAGTGTCCAGATACTAAGTTGTCTGCCTTTCTTGCTTTGCGAGATAAAACGTAAAGTTATAAAAAATATGTTTAAGAACAAGTAGATATATGAAAAAATTATAAATAAGAACCAGTCACTTATATATTTTTATTAAATCCTTTATTTTAGATGGGGGATTCGAACTGACTACTTTCTGCTTATTACTCACTGCCACTAAGTACTAGAATAATATTACTCAAATTAATATACTGTCCCAGTTTTATAATAAAAACATCCTATTTTTGAAACATTAATTCATCTTTATAAGTAGTCTCTTCACATTTTGTTCGCAAAGAACTCTTTGAGGTAATCAGTCTTGCTAAGTGGCTGGAAGAGCTCTTGCCATAAATAACTAGCTACTTTTTACTTGAACTAAATGGTAGTGTAATCAGATTGCATTTAGTATACTATACCGCGATATGTATGTATTTTGTTGATGTTTACTATGTTTTTTATTAGAATTACGGAATTATTCATTATAAATTATAATTTTTATTAAAAAATTCAAAATCTTTAATTTTCATTATTACGCTCTAGTAAGACAAAGCATTGCGGTGCGTTACCACTCAACACGCAGTTTCTCGAATTGGCGTGAAAAGCAGTTACGGAGTGTCTTGACACTAAATTTTTTTATAGGACAGGCAAGGCAAACGAGCGTCTTTCTGCATAGCAAATCATGGATATATAGAATTAACAATGTTGGGGACAGCACTGGCTGTCTGACTACGTCGTGAAGCTGGGTTTTTTAAACCTTATTTCTTTAATTTGAAAAATATTCAGATAGTAATAAACAAATAATATTATTATATCATAAAAAAAATTATAACTATAAAAATCTTATCCTAACAGAATATAACGATTAGAGACTAACTGTGGATGAATTTCCTGTAATAATTAACAAGTTTCTATTGTTTTCCTACTTTTTTTTTCTATACAACATTTATTTCAAGCTTTTACCCTGAGATATATATTTATAAAAGGTTTTATGAACAGACATCTAAATTTTCGACTTAAGATTTCATAATTTCTCTTACTATGTTGCCAAAGAGCCAGGGATATATGCTATTTTACATATATTATGCAATGAAGGTGAAAACCAGGTGTAAGTTTGAAAGTAAAGTGGCTATAAAGAAGCCATGCCGCTAGGGTCATTATGTCCGGTACTTAACTGCCTAACCTACCTGAAGTAAAGGGGAAATAATTTGGTATTGTATAATATTTTTGTTTAGTTTTGACAACGTTTATATATAAATATATATATATATATATATATATATATTATATAAATTAATATATATATATATATATATATATATATATATATATATATATATATATATATATATATATACATAATCTTTGTATCTGTTTTTAGTAAAATTATATGAAGAGAGGAGTATAAAATTTGGCAAAGTTATAGTTTATATAGAGATTGAGTGTAGAACGCTAATATTTTACAAAAATAATGTATAATAATATAATAAATTAATAAAATAATTGTAATAGACTACCATTTGTTTGACATCCACATTTATATAAAGTCACACATTGTCAACGCTTCTACGGGACATCTAAGAAAAATACTTTTTTGAGGCCGGTCGTGGCACAGTGGAACACTGTCTGAATGTAAACGCGGTCGGTTGTGTGCTTAACTCTCACTCGGGGGAGTTATTAATTATATATTAATTATTTTGAATTCTTCGCGCTGTTAAGACAAAATGCGGCATTGAGTTCTACCACTCAACACGAAATGTCTCAAATTCGGTGGAAAGCGAAATACGGAGTTCTTTGACACTAGACTACTTCCTGTCTACCCTGCTATGCGGGATAAAAGCATGGAGCTAAAAAAATAATTAGCTGAACATACTGACTAATTCAACTTTTTTATTTCAGAATTAAGCTTGCTATCCACAAACTAAAGCTTATTCTAATATTATACAGTTATTTATACTAATATTATAAATTTAAAAATATAAATGTATAAACCTATAAAAAGAATAAACATATAGTATAAATACACGAAAATAATTTAGAGATTGGAGAGCACCATAAGAATTTTTGCCGAGGGACACCATTTCACTCCTATATATAAAACCATATTCAAATATTCTTAATACTAAAGTAAAACTGCAAGTTTTCTTTTAGTTACAATGAAAATCAGAACAATGAAAATTCCGTTGTATTTTTAACCAATTTTAATAAGGAAATGTATGGATGCATGAATGGATTAGGATCGAAAAGCTATTTAAAATGAAGTTAGTAGCTTGAAGAAGAACGTAGTCTTTTCAACAGCAAACAAACGGGTGTCTTACTCTTACCCGACTGCCAAAAGGAGGGTTATATTTTTATCGCATTTGTAAGTATGTATACAAGTCCATTTCTTTGATCTCTTGGAACTGCTAAACCCGTTGAACAGATTTTGACAAATGATACGTCGTTATATTCGTATTAAGCACTAAATATATAAAATTACTGAAAAAAAGAATATGGTAGATTTCTCAACACAGTTTTTGATCGCAATCGATTTTGAATTTTTTACCTCAATTTTTTTTTATTTTAAAGCGTTATTAAACACATATAAATAAGAGTAAGAAAACATTTTTACTCACAGGTAATTAATTCCCTTTCAGTAGCAACGAAGTTGTGAGTAGTCGCTAGTATAGTAAAAAGTGAATATGCAGCGATTACCGTTTAATTAAACCTTTTGTAGAAATTCTTCTGAAGTTTTTTTAATTTACCTGTCAAAAGATAAATTATTAATATTTCAACAATCTGCTGCTTCCGGATTTTTTTCAATTACAAAGTTATGTGTTTCTTTACATTAGGTTTATAAAAAAAATATTCTTTGCTGTACCATTTCTTAATAAAAATTAAAGTCATAGATTGAGGCCGGTCGTGGCTCAGTGTGACTATATTTAAAATTATTTTCACTGCCTCGCTCTGGTAAGACAAAGTGCGGCGTTGAGTTCCACCACTCAACACGCAATGTCCAAACTCGGTGGGACGTCAAGTACAGAGTGTCTTGACACCAGGTACTTTCTGTCTACCCTGCCGGATAAAAGTGTGAAGCTAAAACAAAGATTTTAGATTTTTCCACTGGCTGACCCCGTGACATCGTCCACATCGTATTTAAAATCACTAGATATGTACTTTATAATTCTAAATTTAAACTCCCTCTACTTATTACATCAGCTATCTGTGCATCGAAGCACTGAAAATTGTTTCCGCCGTTCCAGAGATTAGCTGGAACAAATAAACAGACAAATAGACAAAAATTATAAAAAAATATTATTTTGGTTAAAAGACTTACAAATTAAATTTATTATTATAGATAAATATTTTAATGACATTTTTAAAATTTAATATCTACAGTATGTTTGTACTAAATAGAGAAAAGTACTTAATCTTCATATAGGAAAATACCAGGTGTAAGTATTTTGGGACAAAGCGACCCTATTAATGACTTCATATACTTCATATATGAGGCTACAAAAAGAACACCTGGTGCGGGAAAGATGTATCAAAATAAAGTCAGTAAATTATACGTAAATTATTAATCGTTCTACATTATATACCTGTTTATTAGCTTGTGAAAAAGCTATTAAAAAACTTAATTAAAAACGAAACAAAAATTTAAATGAATGGATTTGAATCCACGGTTTTGGATTCGAAGCAGTTCAAGTGCTCTGGTCACTAATGAACCATCCATAAATTACGTAATATGAGTTTTATAATTTTGATCCCAGTTGTAACAAGAACGGGAGGTTCTTGTTACAACTGGTCTCTATTGTGAGACCAGCGTTGTCAAATGTCACACTTTGTTGGCCACATACCCCACCTTGACGTGTGACGTAATTAATGGCTGGAGTTATTGAGGCTGCAGATGCGATGGGTTGTGGGTTCGATTCCCGCTTAGGGAGTGATTATATTATAATTATTTTCACTTCCTTGCTCTGGTAAGACAAAGTACGACGTTGAGTTCCGCCACTCAACACGCAATGTCTCGAATTGCGCGAAAAACGTGCGGACTGTCTTGACACTAGGGACTTTAAAGTGAAGCATGTTAAAAAGAGAACGTATCAAAAACTTGTACGTACCCAGATTCGAAGGCGCGGCCTAATAGGCAAAAGTAAAGCCAAAAGGTACATTACGATACGTGTGACCTAAATGTAGTGAGCTAAGCCTAGCGCAATCGAGATTCACCTTAATAAATAAAAATATAAGATTTTTATTAATATAAAAAGGTTATTTCTAAGAAACAAAACAAAAGGGAGAATACCATTTTAAGACCGTATACAGCATTTCTATCCATTTTCTTACAATATTTTG
Organism: Dryadula phaetusa; assembly: GCA_032432895.1. Classification (NCBI taxonomy): domain Eukaryota; kingdom Metazoa; phylum Arthropoda; class Insecta; order Lepidoptera; family Nymphalidae; genus Dryadula; species Dryadula phaetusa. Next base: position 6,251,118 of record JAOYRS010000080.1, read on the forward strand.
TTATTCTAAGTATGGGATAAGAATTTAAAAATATTAATATACTTATATATTGAATGCTTTTTTTAATAGCGAATTTATTTGAACTAATTGGAAAATTATTGTTAAGTTTATGAATACAATACTTGCTATTAATTACTTATTGGCATTATTTGTGATAATGTTGCACTTAAAATGTTTTAAATTAAAATTATTTTTAGTTTAAACATTGTCTACGGTACAGTAAAATGCGGTTAAGCTGTCTTCAAAATCCTGCAAATTTATAATCAAAATACTCTTTATTCAAATAGATTGTTATAAGCGACTTCGAAACGTCAATCTACCTAAAATGTCAGTATTGTCCTGTTAGAAACTACCACCGGCTCGGAGAGAATAAATAATCTTTTATTATACACCTACCCAACCGTGCGCAAAATGATATTAAACGTTAGTTTTTAATATTAATTATACATTTTTGTTCTTATTTTCAATCAACAAGTAAAGAAACATTGAAACATTAAAACAAACATTGAAAGCCTAAAAATCGATGTAAATACCTAATTACAGCAAGAGAGTTATTCTTCTCTAATATCAATTGTTTCGCCTATATTTAAGAATGGTGTATCACTGGACCGTTTGGGTTACTTTTGTCTATGACGAAAAGCGTATAACATTACCCTCAGCGAGAATCGACCCCACAACCATTGTGTTTATAACAAAAATTACATTATATTTATAAATACAAAGTGAGCTGACGTGCACTCTCGCGGGAAATTTGAATTGGTAATGCGTTAGCAATGTATAGGCTTCTAATGTGATTTGAATGTCAAAACATATGTATGTATGGTAAGTGGAATACGTTGTATTTGTGAGAGTAACGGTACCGACTTATTATGAATTTTAAAATATAAAAAAATGTAGAATTGCTTATTAATGTGGCGGAGCTCAACGCCACCTTTTGTTAAAGTTTGCCTCGTTATTTTGATAATTGTTTCAAACACGTCTTATGTTTTACGATTGGGCTACTTAAATACATATTTAACCGATATAATTTTTCTTAGCCTTTAAAGGCTTTCCACCGAATTCATGACATTGCGCATTGAGCGACGGAACTCAACGCCGCGCTTTATCTGACTAGACGAGGTAATGAAAATAATTTTCAAAGGAACTCGCCTGAATGGGAATCGAACATACGACCGATCGCTATGATATGTACTTTTCATTTATGTAACAATGATAAGTTATGAAAAATAACAAGAAAACATAATATATTTATAATTTACGCATTATAATTGTTATTGAAACTGATTCCTGAAACTGCTTTTCCCAATAAGTTTAAAAGTTAGTAAGTAGATTGTAACAGTGAGAGGACTAGACTTTTGTACTTGTTTGGTTTTATTGAGCTATAATATCTGACTAAGAATGCATTTCTGACGAATGGAAAATGTTTATATGTATCTAAATTGTCTGCCTGATTCCGCTTTCGTAAGACAAAGCCCCGCGTTTTATTACGCTACTTAACACGCAATGTCTCTAAATAGAATACAACAAAGTATTTTTATTAACTGCACTACGAAATATGTGTTAATCTTTAATATCTATCAGATCCGTAGATTATTTGTTCATAATGTTTAATTTGAAAATTGAAATGCCACTGACGTTAAAAAGCGATAATTCAATTTTTTCCTAAGAATTACATAGTCTTGTGCTGATAATGATATACGAATTGAAAAATGTTACAAATGTCACAAATGCATATTAAAAATTTTAACATTCCAATATTATAATGTTTACATGTAAGCTGTTTCTCGATGTATAGCGAAATAAAGCAAGTATAAGACACTAAATTCGCCTTGGTATGCTGCAAGTCACGATTTTTTGTATTTTTTTCATTTGTTTCTATAGTGTTAAAAATTTAAATGAAGTTATTTATTATTTTTAAAAAAAGGTTTAATCCAGTATGTTTGGAAAATACATTTTTGAAAATCCTACATTTAGAAATCTTTATATTGCCCATGGTCACCTCTCAGGAGAATCAACATGAGAAGATATTCAACCAATACATAATAATACCAAAATTTACGTGATTAATCCATTTGAAATAGCTTCATTTAAAATGTTTAAAAATCGTGAAATCCTAATCAATCTTATTAGGATACTAAATCCTAGTATTCTGTTCCTTGTAAAAACATTAAGTATATATTAACGAAACGAAATATCTAACCAACTGTATCATAAGGTTCTATATCATCATCAGGTTGCAAAATTTCTGCCTCGTCATATAATTACAAAAAAAAATACAATTACAACAAACTCAGTTGACTAGAGTTAAGACGGTTCCCACAAGGTGTGCGTTCGAATCCTCCTTACATTTTTATATATTATAAAAAAATATAATAACATAAGTAATATTTCGAAAATATGAGGCCTGGCGCAGTGGGTTCGATTTCCACTCAGGGGAGTGGTTATAATTGAATTATTTTGACTTCCTCGCTCTGGCAAGACAAAATGCGGCGTTGAACTCCAGCACTCAACACGCCATATCTCGAATTCGGTGGAAAGCAAAGTACGGAGTGTCTTGACACTAAGTACTTTATGTCTTTTGTGCTATGCGGGATAATAGTGAGAAGCTAAAAAAAAGACCCACAGTTACTATATTCAATCAAGTTCATTCCAATAACGGCACGCTGGTTAAAAATACACGCCATAAAAATTTTATAAGAAAGGTTTAAATATATTTGAGGCAATTACAAAGTGTCAATGTTGAACAGAGTTTCAACTCAAACAATTAGGAAACACCCGCGATACAAGTCAAATAAACGTAATTATTCGTAATGTGTTAGTACAGTACGATTAAGTTTTGTAGAAATATTTTATAGCAATTTGCGCTGTTATTGTTGGAATAATGGGAATGGATTCGATGTTTAGAAATACTTAATGTTATAAATTTAATACGATTGAGTTGTAAAATAGATTTTTTTTTATTTATTTCTCTTGGGTAATCAACTTATCTATTTTTTTAACTTCACACTTTAATACCGCAGACAGAAAGTACCTAATGTCAAGACACTCCATACTTCACAATTCGTCGAATTCAAGGCATTGCTTGTTAAGTGGCGCAAGTCAACGCCGCGCTTTGTTTTATCAGAGTGAGAAAATGATAATAATTTAATATAATGTCCCACTGTTCTACGAACGGCCTCTAACTAACTAACTGATTATTAAAACTAACTAAACAAGTAACTGATTTTTAAATTTTCAAAAATAGGTACATAGAAAATATTAATAAAAAAAAGAAATATTAAGAAAATATTAAAAAAAACTATTTTTAAAGTGTTATTCTACACTTAGGATTAGAAAACATTTTTGAAAAAATGTATAAATTTTTTTAATAAAATTTATTTTTATCTATATCAATTTTTTTTATCTGGATGACGTGTCAAAGAGCTGTCCAAGAGTAATATGACGCCGTAATATTACGAAATTTTGTTTTTGATTTTGTAATATATATATATATATATATATATATATATATATATATATATATGTATATATATATATATTATAATAAATTGTAATGACCTGTAGCTTTTATGCTTATTTTAATTAATAACATTAAGATTTCTATTAAAGATATCTAAATTTAAATCAAACAAGAGCAAGTTGTACAGTGCCTTGTAGATTCTGTCTGTACTAACAGAAACTGCAACGAAAGCAAATACTCGTATATCAGCTAATGCGGGTATTTAGTATCAAAGTGGAACACCTTTGTATCTATTTATATAATTGAATAATTATACGTTGTTTAGTATTTATATTTGAGTTAAAGTTGCCCGAGTTATAAACCCAGCAGGATGAGATTTTTAGGTAGGTGGAATCTCTGGACTAACCAAATTGCTCACGCTGAAGCAGGGAACTGGCCAAGGACCCCAATCGCTATAGATTGAGTATGTGCCATGTTAAGTATCAATCACCAGTTTGCCAGTCAGTTCAGTAGAAGGTCGAAGCTTAGTGTTTATATTTAAGAGACTTCGTTAGGGAGCGCCAGCGTTGCAACTTGAATTGGACAGCTAGTATAATCTTAAGAGACGTGTGCTAAGGTGACTGCTAGAAAACAGCAATTCTCACTTTTACATAGAAGGTCCTGCCGTGGAGAAACTGTGTTAGGGATCGCGTTATAAGATGAGGAGTATACACGCGATGCACCTTGTAAAGCAGGCCCGGGTGGTATATTTGGCAATATCTAGGAAGGTTACTGCAGTCTTCTTCCTATCATCTGAAATGGGGGCCAAGTGCATCACTCTTGCTATCTGTAGCGAGCTGGAATATCTGCAACAACTTTAATAGTAACTCTTAGTTGGGTTATGATCTACGGTCCTCACTTATTAGGGAATTTTCTTGAAATATTGTAGTCAGAATAATTTAAAAAAGGTATAAAGAAATAATAGAAATCTAATCTAGAAAATTTAATAACTTTAGCCATGAAATAAAATGTAGAATAAATTAAAATACAGATACAAAATAATATAAGTGAAAAAAATAAAATTTCTTTGGCAAAAAATAGATAAAACCACAAAAAATAATATACTAATATAAATATATCCTATACGGATAAAAATATAAAACATTGTGTAACGTTTACCTCCCCCCCCCCATATAATATATATAAATACTATAACTATAAAATCATACCTTGGCTCATGATATATCTCGCGGTTATTACCCAATATCGTCATGTTTGCAATAACTCAAGAACTTTTAGAGATTTAGAGGCAACAGTGTTAAGAAATGTTATCTTAAAAAGGATATAAAACTTTCAGAAGAGATTATAGTAAGAGATTTTAGTACGTTAGATATTCCGTTGTATCCGTAGATGCGTCTTATTTAACCCTCTGTTAGAAAAGTAAAAATATCTGTACAGAGATGCTAAGAACATAAATAAGTTGTAACAAAACGTATAAGAACTTCGACGCAGCTGGTAGTAGAACGCATGGCGGTAAGAGCGCTTGGACGGTATCCAAGAGGCGCGGGTTCGAATCCCGCTGCGTTCAAATTTTTATACGTTTTTTCTAAAATGTAATTGTGATTTATTAGTTATTGTTTGCAGAGCTTAGTATAATATTAAAATATTTTATATATGCTCATACAAAACTATTCAAAGATGGCGGCAGACGCTTTGGTATATTTATATTACAAATTTCTTATATCTCTTAGAATATACATTCTAAACATTTAATATCTTTAATATAATTATTTTACTCTATTAATTAAAATATTATATTCATTTAATGATACTTTTATATTAATAATGGAAAAAGAACTTACCAACAAATTCTTCAAATCATAGTAATGTAAATCTTACCGACCACGAATACCATAAAAACATTAATAATGGTATTTCTATGTATTTCCGATATTAAATATTGTTATTACATTCACTGCCAGTGTCTTATATTTCTATTGTTCCAAATTAAATATTAACAATATTCTCAAGCGTACTTTTCCCCACATGACGCTCCCGCCAATCCCCCTTCTTTTTTTAAAAATCTATTTGCATCATTCTAGACTGCCAGTAATTTATTCAGCCAAAATTATATTTAATAAAAATAAAATTATTAATTATGTTATTACTACCTAAAAATACTATATAAAATAATATTTTATGTTATTATTCAATTATTAGTACATTTATATTTAGTAGGTATCGTTACAATTATAAAAAACATAAGCAAATAACTAAATTTTATATTGCTTTTTCTAGTTCAATTAGCTTAAATCAAATCAAATTCAATTAGATCAAATCGAATTAAATTGAAGTCTTGGTTTTCAATTTTGCACTCATCGTGACTGCATAATATTAATTTTGAAATGTCAAATACACAAAATTAAACAATTGAAACGATGAATTGGTAACCGAAATAAAAGCTTTAAATTAGAATTTGATTCAAATAAAATTTGAATTAGAAAATATAAAACACATAGTTGTGATCCAGAAACACTTTGAGAGACACGTAATGGATAAAAATCAAAAAAAAAAGTGTCTATAATTATAATAATATAAAAAATATATCTTCTACGAGACGTTTTTACTATACAATTAATTCAAAAAGAATTTATAAAAATATTTGGTTGTCATTTGGGAACATTTTATGTATTAAATTGGATAACCTTAATACCTAAGAGGGTAACAATCCATAAATGTTTATTTTATATACTTGTTCCTTCATGTTATATTAATGAAATCTTTATTGCAAGTTTCTTATTCTATGATATTTAAATCCATGACATTATATAAAGAAGACAGTGTAAATCGGTGACTACTGTTCCTTCCCTCTACAAGTATAATTATATTTAAACATAAATTTATGCTAAAACGACATGTAAATGTACGTCATAAAAGGCTCGTAAAATACGGCGTTAATAAAAGTGGGTTAATTACTTTCTTCCCTTAACTCGTGTACTGCTTACTCACACTCGGGTACACACAATTAAGAACTCCTAAAGACTATTGGCATACAGCGATAAAGTAAAACTGTTGTCTGTACAGCTTCGCCCTAAGTCAAATCTAATTAAGATAATATTTAATACTATATTTGCTCTTAATTTGGGATGACATTGGTTCTTTGGGATTGCCGATTACGGAACATTATATTGACAATTGGGTGGTCGTAGCCACAAAATAATAGAATAGTTTAAAATATCTTTTTCTTCTTGATATTAATCCCGAGTAGACTTTGTCCTGTGACCGCCATCCTGGATTGGGCAGAAATTTTAGGCCTAAGAATCATGATATTTCTTTGGAAGGTCTTTGGAAGTGTAAAATAGTTATGAGGAATTCTCAAGAGATCAAAAAAGGCGAAATTTTACGTGTTAAATTAAATTAATAAAAATTATGTATCGAAATAAGTATGTCTCATAAATTGACAACTTGAATTAATGGGTTATTAAGAATGAGTATTCAATTTATTTAGAAAGTATATGAATTTATAAATATTTTTTTTATATTATATAGTAATTTATTACCTATACCATGAGAACTGTAAAAAAAGGATAGGGACAGCCCAGTACAACTGTAACGCGATCGTTAATAAGTTCGTTTCCTCGAGCTAATGATTATATTTAAAATTTCTTCGTCCCGATTTCGTCCGGAAAGCAGTGAACGTAGGGTATTGACACTATATTGTCTCTGAATATCCTGCTATGCGTGAAACTCGTTTTAATATACGATACGATATGTACGAACATACCACGTCTACTTGTTTATATTAATTTGTAGAAGGTTTTATTAATCCAAATACCAGCGAGGCAAAGCAATCAAGCTTTATTAAGAGAAATTCCGAAGGAAAAGTGCAATGAAGAATTTTACGGGTGAATATTTTTTCTTCATTGCAATCTTAGAAAGTAAGCAGTCTAACTGAAAATTTATATAAGTATTTATATTGCTAAAAAAATTTAATTTAAAAAATATTCTAAATTAATATGTACAAGCGTTAAAAAAAAACATTTTTTTAGTTCTAGATTAAAGCAACTCATGGCCCTAAGATCAATTGGATTGTTCTTTTTACTTACAATTAACTTTTTTAATTATAGTTAAATGTATTTTTAAGTTATAGTATATACGGCCATGATGGCGCACCGGAACTGACTTTAAACGATAGTTGTGGGATCGATTCCCACTCGGAGAAATGATAATATTAAAAATTCATTTTCATTTTACCGCTCTAGTAGACAAAGCACGGCTTTAAGTTCGCCAATCACATTAAGTAGCCTCTGGCTACCCTGCTATTCAACATTATAGTATAGTAAATTTAAAAAATATTCAGTTTCTGCATTTACTTCTATAGAATTTTTTAAAAATAAGAAATCTAAAGTTGTTTTCAGCTGTACATCATTTACTGTCTTGTTCATTCATTTACTGTCTTGTTTAAGAGCGAGATTTGAATCCGCGCCTCATGGAAACAGTCCAAGCGCTCTGACCGCAAAGCCATACGTTCACTTGTATATAGTGATATAATATATAATGATGATTTTAAATAGCTATTAGTAATTCATAGGAACAGATGATAAATCCCAGCTTACGATTAAGTACTTACCATTCGAAATCTATAGAAAAATATTAAATAAAATTATAAAATTCCTTCAACTTTTCCAATATTCATATTTCATATGTATGTTAATTAATTAATTATCTTTACGCTTCAGATGGTAGAGCAGTACTACGTTTTCCACTTACGCTTGTATGAGCAATACATATTATATTATTTTATAGTTTGCCTGCAGGATGCATTCGTTTCGATGCAGTTGAGACTTGTCTGTTGTATTTACTGCCATGATAATAATAATTTAAAATGAATTTATTGTATAATATTGTTAGAGTACACAAGTGTAATATATAAAAAATCTATATATTAATGTGTGAAGCAATTTTGTACCTTTTTCCGAAAATAACAAGGATTGAGGAGTAGGAAATTTGACAAAGTTATAGTTGATATAAATAATGATATGAGAATATTATTATTGAAAAAACGTATAAAAATTTGAACGCAGCGGGATTCGATCCCGCGCCTCTTGGATACCGTCTAATAATCAATAATGTTATCTAATCCTAAGTGTGGAATAACACTTTAAAAATAGTAAATATGAGAATATTAATATTTTATTCAAAAATCGCATATAAATATATATATAAAAAAATATATATATATATATATATATATATATATATATATAAATATATATATAAAAAAATAAAATACATGTAACATATACTACCTTCTGGTTGTTATCTATCACAGCGCAATTTGAAGGCATCTTATTGTAAATATATTTGTTCAGGGGTTCGATTCTCAATTCGAATTAAGTTGTATATAATTTCCAAGCTCTGCTAATAAGCGTGGCCTTTACTTCCACCATTCCTCACGAAATGTCTTAAAGACGGGTAGCAAATGAAAGTGAACGTTTAAAACATAAATTACAGATTTGTGTCAAGATATTGTTCATATATGTGTAGTACTTCATCCATGAGATCGATAAAAACTTAAATAAGTATATTTTACATATAAACACGTATGTTAAAACCTGAATAACAAATTAACAAGGCTTAAGGTTTATATTTATATATATATATATATATATATATATATATATATATATATATATATATATATATATATATATATATATATATATATAAAAACAAGAGAGGCCATCGTGGCGCAGTGGGACAACGTCTGACTGTATACAAGATAGTGGGTTCGATTTCCACTCGGGGGAATGCTTATATTTAAAAATTATTACTATTTCTCCGCTCTGATAACACAAAAGGCGAAATCGGACGCCACTCAACGCGCAATGTCAACGGAGTATTTTGACACTAGATAGTCTCTAACTATCCTACTATGCGGAATAAAGTGTACAATTTCTCTTTTTTCTAAATATTTCTAACCATATCATATATTTTGACATACACTTTTGTACAAATATTTCCACATTCACGTACACATACGTGACAGAGCCACTTGTAATTGCATTCCCTCGTAACTTCTGCCCGCTATTACTTTTCTACAGGTATAACTCTAAAGGAACGTCGACTATAAATAAATTTGTATAAAACATTTATAAGATGCAAGTTGTCCTCAACTAAATTACACGAAGCCTGAAAGAGAATTTTCAGCAGTTACCAAACAAAATTATATTCTAACTCTATGAAAATAGAGTTGCATCTCGTTTATTCAAACTAAATCCTTATCCAAGGCAACAATAAAAATAGTATCTTAGAAAATGTTACTACATAATGATATTAATGCTTTTATGCAAATTTAGACTCTGTTATGTTGTGGATAAGTTTTAAATTTATTTTAGTATTATTAACGATTTATTTACATACAATTAATGAAAGGTTGGAATATTTCATTATTTAATATTTAAATAAATAAAAAAAAGGAATAAAAGCGTGGAGCTAAAAAAATATTTATTTAATATTTAAAAAAAAACGTCATATTTTCATATTATTTCTTAATAATGTTTGGGTGGCAGTGCAAAAATGTCTCTATAGAGATGCTTCTACATAAAAAAGATATAACAAACGTATAAGAATTTCGACGCAGCCCGATGTAGAAGGCATGGCTTAGTGATCAGAGCGCTTGGATGGTATCCAAGGGGCGCGGGTTCGAATCCCGCTGCGTTCAAATTTTTATACGTTTTTTTAAAGAAATATTTTCTAATCCTAAGAATGAAATAATATTTTAAAAATAGTAAAGTATTATATTTGATTAATTAACGCATTATCAATGAAAATTTCAGGCCTCTACATTTTTTAATTTTGTCTGTAGAACGTGCACTAGTTTTTGACGCTTTCTATACGAAATTTTGAAATCTTCCGCTAGTACTTGCCTACAGTATTAGTTGCCTATTAACGTAAATGCAAGTCGAGTAGAAATTGCTTGGGGTGTAATAGCTGTGCGTCGTCTATCCGTCTCGACGTAAGAGTGATTGTGTAATAATTTATACTTGAACATAATATATAAAAATAGTGTTTTATTGACTGTATTTCTATCTTACTGGACTCAACAGACTTTAATTTTTAATTCATTTACGATTTACAGTTTTTTTTTACTATATTCGTGATAGATTTAGTAATTACAGGTTTTTTTAATATACTTTTTTATTTTTTTAATATACCATTCGTGAAAAGCTTAAATTGTTTAGACAAAGTGCGGCGTTGAGTTTCGCTGAAACGAACGTACGAAACAATAAATCAAAAAAGTTTAAAAGTCAGGGACGTAATGGTGTAACACCAACTCTTCTTTACGTAGAAGACCCGTGAATATATAGAATAATTTCTGAATATATAAAATAACATTTCTAATATAATAATTGCAGTAGAAATAAAAGCTAGCCGTAAAAACTAATGTTCGGAGATTTTACGAATCATATATTTTAACGAGTCAAATGAGTATTATGTTCACATCTACTCGGATCGAAATTACCGTCTGTATGTGAAACGGAAGCAGTGCGGTTAAAACTTTTAAACATAAATAAATACTTCGTAAATTCATAAACTAAAAAGCTCTTGTAAAATATTGTTTTAATATTGTTTTTTGTATTTTAAGATAAGCCACGGCGTTGAATTAACGTATATATAGTGTCTCCATATTGGGCGGATAGAACTCAACTCTTGACATTAAAATGTCTGATTACTTTTGTTTTTTTTTACATATATGCTATTTAGCTTGCTGATTTAGTGCAATAATTATTATATTTCTTTATCCAAAGAGTTAAGGTATTTCTTTTATATGATCCTGCTTCTATATTTTTTTAGCAAGCAAAAATGAAATATAACCATATTATTTGAAATTAAAAATTTAAAGTAAAAATTTAAAATAAGACGTAGTTTCACGCTTTATTTTGCATAGCAGGGTAGTCAGAAATAACCTATTGTCAAGGCACTAAGATGACTGGATTTCGTCCGAAATCGAGATATTGCGTGTTGACGAACTCAACGCCGCGCTTTCTGACCTATACAAAATTTCTAAAACAAAATGTAGCTAAACAAGCTTATCTAATATAATCTATTATGGTATTTAAATGCATTCATCATGCTCTATCACTTATAAAACATGAAAATTACGTATTTATACAACATGAAAATTACTTGGATAACGAGATTTACATTTATAATTTTACAAACGAAGTGATGATTGCGACTAAGCCTGTAGGCTGTGAAATAATACGACAAAATACTAACAACGCTATTAACAAAAATCGAATAAGCATTTTTTTTGCTTTTAAGTTTTTTTGGCGTCACGCTTTTATTCCATATAGCAGGATAGAAAGAAAGTACCTAGCGTCAAGACACTCCATACTTTGCTTTTCTGAAATCGAGATATCGTAGGTTGAGTAGTGGGAGTCAACGCCTCACTTTGTCTTATTAGAGCGAGGAAGTAAAATAATTTTAATATAATCACTCCCCCGAGTGGGAATCGAACCCACAACCGATTGCGTTTACAGCCAGACGCTGTCCAGCTGCGCCACGACTGGCTTTAACTGTTAATTATACATTTATTATGGAAAATAGAAACTTTTGACAAATAATTGATTAGTCCATTCTCTAATTTTTACATTATTCGAGCACCCTACCTGTGTTCGTGTAATGGCTTTAAGGCGTAACTATATTGATATGGCGTACTGTGATATTAAACATATTCTAATTGTAAACAAAATTTTGTCATATTTTATTATTTTTGCTTGAGAATTTTAGTCATAGGTAAAGCTGAGCTTGCTACTTTATAAAAAAACTGTTAGAAATACTTTTTTCCTATATTGAGGCTTAACACTTTCTCATTATTTTAGATACATTGTGGGATAGTAAAAATATCTTTTTTCGATATTTCTTTAAACATACTATTCGTTTAAAACCTAATTTAAAAACCGACCGTCTTATATAGAAAAACCTTTGCAAACTGCTCATATGTATTTTTCACGTGCTTTATCCCGCCTAGAAGAGTAGACAGAAAATACACAGAGTCAAGACACTTCATACTTCCTTTTCTTAGTCACATAAAAACCTTAAAACAAAAAATATGGTGTTTATACGTATCTTCTGAACACACCAAGATATCAGCGTTCTCAGTTTATACCGCAATAAATAGGCTAGCAGTAAAATATACACGCGAAATACCTATTAATCTAATATCTAGACTGACATTGCAGACAAAAGCAATATATGAAAATAATAATAGTTTTCTTTAAATATAATAAAAAAATATTGTGTGAGTGATTATATTTAAATTATTTTCACTTCCTCGCTCCGGAAAGACAAATTGCGGCGTTGGGTTGCACCACTCAACACGAATGGTTCGAATTCGATGGAAAGAGAAGTATGGAGTATCTTAACACTAGATACTTTCTTCCTGATCTGATCTGTGTAGATTTAGTACTGAGCAAATTGCAAGAGGTGTCAATTGGAATGTATTCAGTTAGATATTGTTATAAAATATGATAAAGAAGTATGGCGTAAGTATGGCCCTCAACACTGCACTTTATCTTACTACACTTAAGAAATAATAATTTAAATATAACTTTTCTATAAAATATTATATATTTTTTTTCATATTCACTCTCTTATCCCGCATAGCGGGATAGACGGGAAGTACTTAGAGTCAAGACACACCGGTGCCCACCGGATATAAAAAATTACGTGTAATATAAATATAATCATTCCTTCGAGTGGAAATCGAACCCGCAACCGATCGCGTTTACAGGATAGACGGGAAGTACCTAGAGTCAAGACACACCGGTGCCCACCGGATACAAAACATTACGTGTAATTTAAATATAATAATGATTATATTTAAATTACACGTAATGTTTTGTGACTTATATTATATATATTTAAATTAATTGAAGGAATGCCTTCGAGTGGAAATCGAACCCACAACCGATCGCGTTTACAGAAAGACACTATCTGACTGCGCCACGATCGGCCTACAATACAATCTAGAAATCTAGATATATATATGTATAATAAACTAATAATAAATTATAAGACTCAGGTGGTACGAGGCCTAAGTAAGCTGCTTTCTTATTTATATTTCATTGTTCATCGCGAAACATGAATGATATGATAAAGTACCAGAATTTATTACTACAAATGAATAATACATTGTTGGATTTTGCTTGGTAATAATAACGTTCTTATAACATACAATGAGTGTGGAATGATAACCGTGACTACGCTAGTGGAGTGATTCATTATGGGGCACTTAATCCCCGATTTTTTGTCATATTTTCACGCATTATCCCGCATAGCAAGGTAGTCAGAGACAACCTAGGATCAAGACACTCCGTTGACTGCTTTCCGCTTATAATTAAGACATTGCGTGTCAAGTGGCGAACTCAACGCCGCGCTTTGTCTTACAAGAGCGGAATATTTTGTATATTATACATTTTACATTCTCTTTGACATTATATATAAGTAGTTTTGTATTACTATGCAAATAAAAAAACGTTGATTGGGTGGTTTTATTTTTTCCTATAAAGAGATTATAAACATAGTTTTCATATAAAATTTAAACTTCTAATTGATTATATATATATATATATATATATATATATATATATATATAGTATGTAATTCCAAAAATTACTTTTATAATATACATTATTTTTTAATTCATATTTTATATAAATGTCAGAATGTAATGTTACATTATACTTATACTAATATTTTCTTCAATATTGTAGAAGAGCTCATATGACTACATAAGGAGGACATTTTCATCTCAATTCTCGATGCATGTCAAGGCTTTGGAAGCCTATGAATAAATATGGCCTATGCTAGGCCAAGTGGAATGTAAGTCATAATGCAAATTGTTCTATTATAATACATACCAGTACATAGTTATCTTAAACTTAATTTTTTTAGTTAATAAACACTTTTACATATATTATTATTTAATATATGCTCTAGAACTCATTGTAAAAAAATTAACGTTTACAGTTTCACACTTTACCCGGTCGAAAAGAAACTAGTGTCGAGACACTTCGGGCGCCGCTTAATACCTGAATTGGAAAAAATATATAAAATATTTCTAAAAAACAAGCTTTTTTCATAGTGTATTGTATTTTATACACTAAGTTTGGCTCAATAGTAGTAAAGACCCTTAATAATGAATAAATCCAGCATGTCGGGCAGTTTGTTCGAATCAGAAGACCAGTACGACGGTTCGTTGGTAGATATCGGGTGGAGGTGGTGGATATCCACACAGGATTTTAGTTGACTACCTCTAGTAGTAGTCAGCCTGGAGCAAAAAGGTATTTTTAGCATTCTTATCTCCACCGGAGACAAATCTTCTACCCAGAATTTGGAAGTAGGCCCAGAACTTACAGTCAGTTATGGTATGACTGGGTGTCTTATTATCAACGCAGTTCCGGCGTGAGCCTCGTCATGCGGATGAGGGGTAAAATAAATATCAAATCCTTTAATGCAGCATGAACTTTTGTATGTTGCATGCGACTCTGAAATAAGGACTACATCCAGATTATTAGATGCTATCATAGCTTCGAGTTTAAGTACATTAATTAGATTATTTATAGACATTATTTAGTCAGTTTAGGAATGATGGTAGTGAACAGATTTAGTTAGGTACTGATTTGTTGTAAGAAGAAATCAATTTCTTCTGATTGTTTATCATGAAGAAATCAATTTCTTCTGATTCTTATAGGCTGTGATTAAGATCACTGGATGTGGATTTTGAGGTATTCAGCGGTTTTCTGGTGCCTTTGGTAGTAGCTGAAAGTGAGTATTCTGGATCAATATTAGGTCTGGCCAGAGGCATTATGATATGGATTTCTGTTATAACATTGTTTAGGTTTTGCTCATTTGGAATGGATTTATTTTCTTGGTTTGTCTAGCAAGAATCTCTTTATAGACTTGACATCCCTTATAGTTGGCGGGACAATCCCTACAGTACAGAGCACATTTCGCCGGCGTGTTCCTATCTTTTTTCGGACAGTTGGATGTCTTGTGACCTTCGCCACATTTGACGCAACGATATGGCCTCATACAGTTTTTTTTTGAGTGTTCATACTGTGGACACCTTATATATATATATATTTCAATCTATATATATATATATATATATATATATATATATATATATATATATATATAGATTGAAAACAAATGAGTTTTTACTTTGATGTCTTAAAATATTCTAGACAAACAAACGCTACGATAATTGAAGGCCCAAAGGACATCATTAAAATTCTATACCGTATTGACAGTGAAAGGAAAAAAGTATTTTCTAATACTCTAAGAGGCTTTGCATTGGACAGTTGATTGAAATTTAAGTATAAGCCAGCTTATAGCAAAATAAATAATATAAATGCTTAAAATATTACGTTCCTGAATTGTTATATATACAATCTTTATATATTTTTTAAGGAATATACATATTTAAAAGAGCAGCTTCACGCTTTGTCCCGCATAGCAAGGTAGTCAGAGACAATCTAGATATTTAGATATTTTTAGAGATAGCTATTGCACACATATTATATACATATTGTACTTTTATCGCAAACGGAAAAGTACAATATAGCGAGTCGTCGTTATATTCAATAGCTCGTCGATTTTAAGACAATATACGCTGATTGAAGTTTTCCGACACCAAGCTTTTGTTCGACGAATTTCTAAAAGAGTTTTTATGTATTGTATTGTATAGATGGATGTATCTACGAATCGTTCCTATTGGAATAAGATAAAAAATGATCTACTCGTTCAAAAATGAATTGATGCATCTTTTATTATCATAAATTAGGTCAAAAGTCAAACTCAAATAATTTGACCTAAAATAAGAAGTTACATGATTCATTTAAGAACGTAAATTATTTTACATGAATGCATTTTTTTATTAGTGACAATGATTTATCATTGAAACTGACTGGAACGAGGTCTTCCTTCTTAAGGAGTGTTACCATTTATGAGGTCATTAATGTGGTAATAACCTTTGACAATCAAAGGTCTCACTCGTTTCCTGACAACATTTTTACCTTGAGACCAGGACCTTGCGATATTCTTGTATAATATGATTTAATTACTTGCAGAAAATATACAAATTGAAAATTATCGTAGTAATACTTTTTACTATACCCCTACACAAATTGAGGGATTAAAATATATATATATATATATATATATATATATATATATATATATATATATATACCGGTAATTATTGGTGGCAGACAGACAGACAAATTGTTTTCCTAAATATATTTTTGGATATGGTATCGATCTAGTAATAAGTATATAATATAAACTTATGAATTTTTATTATATTTAAAAATAAAGTAGTATATGGTATATATATATATATATATATATATATATATATATATATATATATATATATATATATATATATATGCCCGTACTAAATGAAGAAATGTAAAAATCTGTTGAAAATTATTCTTGTAAAACCATTTTTTTAATTATTAATGATAAATTAAAAAAATATATACATAAATTATCTTTGAGCTTTTGTTTTTATCACACTCTATCACTAGCTCGCTGTATAATAACAAAAATTTGTACCTCAATAAATAAAATATATAGGCCGATCGTGGCACAGTGGGGTAGCGTCTGACTGTAAATGCGATCGGTTGTAGGTTCGATCCCCACTCGCAGGAGTGATTATATTTAAACTATTTTCACTTCCTCGCTCTAGTCAGATAAAGTGCGGCGTTGAGTTCCACCACTCAACACGTAATGTCTCGAATTCGGTGGAAAGTGAAATATGGAGTGTTTCGACACTAGGTGCTTTCTGTCTACCCTGCTATGCGGGATAAAAATCGTGAAAATAAAAAAAATATAGTAGCCTTTAAGACGCGTAAAATACATTAAACCTTAGCTATATAGGTTTTACAAAATATATTAATGTTAAACGCATAGTAGTATGTGAAGTATTTGTTTTATATATTAAATATATTCCTAAAATAGTATTTCTGTATACAATTGTTACAATAATATAATAATTTTTTTTTATAATATATAATTATTTTTTGTTTCGACTGACAGACGAATGTCACCTCAGTCTATATTTGCATATTTGCATTTTATAAAAATATTTTATTTTAAATAAAATATTTATTTTAATATTTCACTGAAAGAAACACAAGATACAACTTTCAAAATATTTCAGAGGAAGTAGAAATAGATCAAAATCTTTACATATCAAAAATGTAAGTTATCGCTATCTGTACATGTAAAATATTAAAAAAAAGGTTATTAGCACATTTATGAATAACAGAACTTAAAATATTAATTTTTTTGAAAAAACGTATAAAAATGTTTTCTAATCCTAAGTGTGGAATAACACTTTAAAAATAGTAATTATTATTAAATTATTAATATTAAATTGTATAAGTAGTAATATTAAATTGATTTGTTTATATGTTTGTCTGTATCTCTGTACGCCTTAACCGATTTTAATGCAGTATTTGCTTTTATATTTTGGTAGCCTTCCTGTATACTAAGTGTTTATTAATTTAAAGTATTTTGTACTACAAACTCATAATATTTAAATTGTAGGCATTCATTGCTAATAAGAATGAAATATAGCAAACAAAACCCAAGTTCTAAGTACTTTATAAGTTTATTTTTACTATACATCAAGAAATATAAATGCATATATGTACAATAAAAAGGTAAAAACAAAACTATACAATTTCATTATTTTCAAGAAGTTCAGACAACTTCACAAGAGGCGTTTCGTCTATTTATTCTTTTCATATTCTTTTACGAGTATACTTCAATACTCAGACAGTGATTGCTTAAGAATTTATTATGTGTAAAGATTTCTTAATGCCATTGAGCTTGTTGGGCTTCGGTTAACTTTCTACTTAATACTATAATGTAGAAAAATAGATTTACTTTCTTTTTACAGCTTCACGTTTGAGCCCGCATATCAGGATAGTTAGAGAAAACCTAGTGTCAAGACATTCTGTTCACTATATCCACCACAAATCGAGAATTGCGTCGAAAATCGAGATATATGTATATAATGGAACTCAACGCAACGCTTTGTCTTAATACAGCGGAGCGAATGATATAAGTATGTTTTTTGTAAATTATTATTATTATACCTGTGATATTGTTGCGGTTATAACTTATAATCATAATATAATCATATTAGTTCAGAAAGATAAAATAACAAACATTAAATAACTCAATACTAATTTATTTATCTGTGGTTTTCGGTGATATTAGTATATTTTAAATCAAAATGTTTTAAACACATTAATCGCGTATATTCATTTCAGATATATTTTTTAAAATGAGGACAATGTGGTAATAAATCATACCAGAAAAAAATAACATATTTATATATATGTATATATATACATATATATATATATATATATATATATATATATATATATATATATATATATATATATACTTTGTAGATCCAATTTTGGAATTGGATACTATCATCCAATCTGCAATATTTTAAATTAATTAATACGCAAGGCAGCCGTGGCGCAGTGGGTCAGCGTCTGACTGTAAACGCGATCGCTTCTGGTTTTGACTCTCATTCACCACTGATTATATTTAAATTATCTTCATTTCCCTTGCTCTGGTAGGATAAAAGACGGAATTCAGTTTCGCCACAATGTCTCGAATTCAGTGGAAAGCGGATTATGGAGTGTCTTGACACTAGTTACTTCCTGTCTACCCTACAATGCGGAATAAAAACGTGAAGCTAGTCAAAAAATATATATCGATGATATGTCGGAAAAACATACAGTTACAGTTAAATTTTAAAATTATATATTTATGTACTCAGTTAGCATAATATCTATCTTTATATATTTAATCATACGAAAATATTATATAACAAATTATTTTACGAATAGATATATTACAAGAATATTGCATAAAGTGCATCTGTTAAGACAAAACGCGGCGTTTAGTTCCGCCATTAAAAATAAAGCAATGTCAAAAAGTTGAAAACGTATCATCTTGACTCTAAACTAAAAAGCTAAAACGAATAGTAAAATTAATTTATTCAATCTAATAATATTGAGAGGAATTTATCGTTTCAAGCGTATTAGATTATGATGTAACAGCTAAAATGTTTATTAGAAGCAAACTGAAATATCATTTCGTCTAAATAATTAGAACGTGATATCATAAGAGACAGATTTTAATAATTTAGCTTCACGCTTTTATTCCGCATAGCAGGGTAGACTGAAAATACATAGTGTCAAGACACTCCGTACTTCGCTTTCCGCCAAATTTGAAATATTTAAGTGGTGGAACTCAACACCGCAATTTATCTTACCAGAGTGAGGAAGTGTAAATAATTTTTAATATAATGACTCTCCTCCCGTGGGAATCCCACAACCGATCGCGATTACAGTCAGACGCTGTCCCACCGCGCCACGACCGGCTCTATATTAATTTAGTTGGAAAAAAATTTTTTTATACTTTGAGATGTATATTAACAATCTAATTACTATTCTACTCATAACTAAATTTCTGCCACTTTCTTTAAGGGTCAGTCTGTAAAACATGTCTTTACGTGGTATAGATACCAGTTTCTCACAATTGCTTTTACTGTTTTATATTCCATTGGTTAATATATTCTGTACTAACTGTTACGACCAAATATTTGTGAGAAGAAAATAAATATATATTATTATTAATACGCTTGTGACACACCAATCATACTAAATATAGGAATATGTTTAAAACATGTTTTTGCCTAAGTAAAGTACACCACAGTAAGCTTGTATTGTGGACGACAATGAAATGGGGATGCTTCTTCGAAAATAGATTTGAACTCGATACCATACATGGATACGTGGCGTTCTACTACTGTACGGTTTTGTAGGAATTTCCTTCCACGTATTACCAGGTCGTTACGACATAAACACCTTCAAAAAGTGCGCTTATTCCCTTCAAGGCCGGCAACGCTTCTGTGGTTCTACTGGTGTTACACGGGGCTGTGGGCAGCGGTGAGCACTTACCATCACGTGACTCGCACGCTCGTTTGCCTTACCTGTCCTATAAAAAAAACCAACGCCAACAATTGACAGCCTTACTCTTGCCTCACTAAGATGATTTTTATATATTTTTTTACAATTAGAGACGATCTGGTGTCAAGACACTCCGTTGACTGCATTCCGCCCAAAATCGGGATATTGCGTGTTGAGTGGCGAGCTCAACTCCACGCATTGGTTGTTTATAGCGGAGATATGAATATATTTTTTTATTATAATCTCTCTTCCAAATACGATTGGATTCAGACTCTATCCCACTGCGCCATGATTACAATTTATTTGGTAAAGAATATTTTTGCTTGTTATTTACAAATTTGTTTTAAGAAAGTAGCCGATAACTGAAATACATTTAATAAGATATTTGATTTACGCGATTTTTACACATTTTAAACGACTTACTATTTTAAATGATACAAAACAGAGTCTACCTGTGACTACGGACTACCGTATAGTGTTCGAAACGTCAGATTTTCAAAATTTTATTGTCCATAACCAGAATATACACAATTAATCCTTTTAAAACGAAAAACATTTATATACGTTTCCACTTTAAATGCAAAATGCAGTTATTTTTTAACGGAACACTATATATACTACAAAACATATAATATAAATAATATATTCTCATAACATAGTATTTAAAAAAAACTCAAGCTCATTTAGCCTGGCCTTCGGAAATCCTCGCACTGCCTCGCTTTTATTACTTTTAATACAAAAAAAAATGTTTTAAAAATTGCAAAATAAAAAAAAAAACAAGCATAATCTCTTATAATCATAATTAAACTTATATATGCGATTATAATCCTTATTATATTGAGAATAAGATCAGTTTGTAGTTCCCAGTTAAGCGTGCGCATCGCATCTCGCTAGTACCTCGTAGACTCCACTACGGGCACTACGTGCCTACGGTTGTGGGAACGTGAATAACGTACGTGTTGTGAAAGTGTACTATTATTAGTGGATTTGTACTGTAAGTAATATTTATTATAATATATATATTAAAATATTATTTTTAAATTGTTTTTTTTTGTTTAAAAAAATATATATTTTTGCATATTAATTTAATATATTTTTTTAATTATTTCTTGTTTCGTATATTTGTAGTAAAAAAAAAATATTTTATGGTATTTAATTTAGGCTTTAATATAATGAATTTAAATAAATAACTATATTTATTTATTTATTTCTATTATAATTATGATATATAGTAGCAAAAAAATATTAAGTAAGTAAAATAAACATTTTCAATATTAATTTATATGAAAAAGAAACGCAGGCTTTATATTTAAAATTCGCCAAGCCAAAGCTCAAGGGGCGCGTTAAATATTTGTTAATTGTATATTTTATACTTTTACCAGGGTATAGCTGCTGTGTTGTTATAATTACTTGTTGAAATTTTTATAATGGATCCACTTAGGTATTTTTATATTAAGTCTAATAACTACATAAGACGTCCAATTGGTTATTTTTTGATAAATTCAATTTATTCACTTTCCAGGTATTAATAATAGCCGTATTATTTATAACATTAATATTGCGGCTTTTTTATTAAATATGTTACGTAAATGAAAAAGATCATTATAACCACTATGTTATATAAATTAAAAGGATTATTATAACGGTATATGTAACCCACTAATTTTTTAAATAAACTAGAACATATATATACAAACATCGAATATGATATATGGAATCGTTTTTATGTTTATATGTATGTTATACATTGGTACAAAGTAGCAAGACTAGTATGAAATGAAATACTAAGGCTCTAACTAATACCGTATATCTTTTGTATCTACTTTTTTACTGACTTAATTTTAATCCAAAAAACTCGAAGAAGTCTTTCATAGTAATAAATCTAAATATACAAATAGGTGTATAAAAAAAGTAGCCACATGCTTTATCCCGCAAAGCAGGGCAGTGAGTGACAACCTAATGTGAAGACATTACTCCATTGACTGCTTGTTGTCCGAAATCAAGACATTACGTGTTGAGTGGTGAAGTCGATATATATTGTAATTTTATTTCGAGAAACACACTTATATTAAGTAAATAATTTGCTTAATAACTCTAGCAGTAATAAGTAATAAATTACATATTACATAGCTATTATCAGGGGATTATCGGTAATATAACATTCTCGTTATATTTACAAGTAGGCGTACTCCCTATCTTTGCAATAGCTCGCATTTTTAATATATTTTTGACAACAATTTTGGAAAAAAAATATTTCAGAAAAGAAGCTTTATAAAAAAACTATTGAAATGATAAAGGTAAAAAGTAAAAGCTCAGTATAGTCATCATAAGACAAAAATCTTAACTTTAAAGTAGATATTTTAACTTGATATAGAAGGCAAATGCGCTTTGAAGAATAATTTAGTGACATATCTCTCTACATGTTATTTGTTCCTAACTTAAATATTTATATTTATATTTGGGACAATTCAACGCTGTTATCAAAACAAATATATTTAAAACCTAGGTCTCATATAAAAATATTCCTCTGGGATCCATGCACTTAATTACATACTAGGGCCCACGCTACTATAAATTTTATTTTCTTTATATTTATTATCAGAGATGTATTATTCACCTATAAATTCTTTGCCAATGATTCATTAATATTTTATTTTGCGTTTGTTGTTATGAGAAATTATTTAATCGTATGCGTGATGGTCATGGGTTCAGTTCTTACTTGAGGGAATAATTTTTATATTTAAATTATTATACCACAAAAACCAGTAGTTTCTAAATAAGACGAAAATGATTAACGGATTCGGTTATATTAACACTGGGTTCTTTCCGCTTTATAGGTGGATGCAAAAAACTTATATATATTTACTTATATAACTCACAATAAATAATACAATAATTATTAAATTGAGGCGAGGTCGTGGTGCAGTGGGACAGCATCTGACTGTCAATGCGATCGGTTGTGGGTTCGATCTCCACTCGGGGGAATGATTATATTTAAATTATTTTCACTTCCTTTAATTATTCTGGTAAGGCAAAGCGCGGCGTTGAGTTCTACCACTCAACACGCAATATCTCGAATTCAATGAACAGCGAAGTACGTAGTGGCTTGACACTATGTACTTTCTGTCTTACCTTCTATGCGGGTAAAAGCGTGAACATAAAAAAATATAAAATCGTTAAATGTAAACATATGCTATAATTAAATCTCCAAACAAAAGAGTTTTCATAATAAATCACTTTGCTGTTCATCTATTAAGGCCTTACACCATCTGTAGCGACAATATTCACTTCTTTTTTTATATATTTTTTATATTTAGGTTATCGATCTTATTGTGTATAACTTGTGCTTAAATATATTTATAACATGTTAATTGTTTTAAACTAGACTTATATGACCCATAGAGAGCATGGTGAGAGAAATTTTAGTTTGTTATTTCAGCACTGCATTTTAATGTGATTTATATATATATATATATATATATTATATATATATATATATATATATATATATATATATAACAAAACTTGTTTCACATAACCATTACAAGACAAAATTCTAATAAACCTTATAATAACATAGAAAAATGTACTTTACAAAGAAGGTATTACAGCGGAGGGTATATTTGTTATTATAGTGATATCTCAAGTTATATCACGTTACGTTTTGGAAAATAAATTAAATTATATAACGTTTCTCAATTTAAATGAAGATCTTATAATATTAATTAATTCCTCGTGTAAGTCAAGAATCTAGGTAACTAAAATTATACTAGTATTGAACATATCACATAAAAAGGCCATCATGACGCAGTAGTCGAATCTGAGTGTAAACGTATTGATTGTATATTCGATTACCACTCAATAGAATAATCTTACTTACAATAATAGCAATCTTCGCGCGGCTTTGCCTATTATTTTTCAATATATAAATATTTTGTGTGACCAAAAATTTGTTAAATCACTGAGGGCACTACATCATTACTAACACTGACGGGGACACGTCCAGTAGATATTTCATTAAAGAAAATTTGACTTTGTTGATAGTGTGAATCGGCCTTATCTACTGTTAGAACTCTAGACGGCATTAGGTGTCAAAGAAAATATGGCGGCTGTAATTTGTTTGTGGGCACCATTAGAATTTAACAAAGTGTTCGACAACTTGAATTATGCGGCTACATTTTGTCGATTCGATGTTTTTTTCAAGATTCAGTTAAGTTTTCAATCTAGTTAATTATCAATATAGATTGTCATTTTGCTTTGCGGGTAATTATTAAGTGCGGCGTTAAACTCTGTCCATCCATACATAACGACTCCTGTTCGGATCATAAAGAATACAGTGCCTTCACAACAGATTTTCTCTAACTATTTTATTTTACGGAAAAAAGTGTGACGCTGAAAAAAAGGTCAATGTAATATAAAAAATATATTTAACACTTTCATTTCAAGGTCTAATTTAAATATCGTTAAGTAATTGCTCCAAAATTTTATATGAAAGTCATTATTAACGACAGTATCACAAAATCAACTCGACTTAGTACATTATATACATGCTTAGTTATACCACGAATGGCTTCTAAGCGTTTGCACTTAAGGTCAGAGTTTGGTTTATAGCAGGTAGAGGGAGCGATAGGAGTAGCGATTTATTCCTAATTTTAAAGAGAACGTACTACCATTTGACTATTGAGGTTCTCGTGGCGTGGGTCAGCGCCTGACTGTAAACGCAGTTGATTATGAGTTCAATTCTCACTCGAAAAAATAATAATATTTTAAATTTCTTTTTATTACTCTCCATTGTTCCGTTTATCTGATAAGATAAAGCACGGCGTTGAGTTCAGCAATAAGCACGCTATGTCTTGATTTTGTTCGAAAAGCAAACAGCGCAAAGTCATTTATTTAATAAGCTTCTTAGTAAAACAGTTAAATTAAACAAAACTAATACAGAATGACGTTTGAATAATAGCCATAATAGCCATAATAGTGTAATCGCATGGTGTAGGTAGATTTAACTTCATGGAGTAAATACCCTGTATTTTTCCATTTTCAATCAAGAAATATCTTTGTTTGGTTTGCACTCATTATCTAAGTAATATAATCATTTATATTTTAAGTAAGTAAGCAAAACATACAACGCTTGACACCTACACATATAAATTTTCTCTAAATCGAAATTTAATTTAAGTTTAGTTTTCCAACAATAAATATAAATTAATATATATTGTCATTAGTAACATATAGTATATTATTAAAAAAATATTGAAAGAAATAATTACTCTACCGCTCCGTCTACCAACATAGGCTCACTTGAAAAGCGCGCGTGACCCAGTCGCATGTCCACACCACCACAATGTGTATTCAAATAGTACCATTATTTCTCCTTTAATTACGAACCATTGTTAGTTCAGAGAATCGTGAAAAATAATTAGAAATAGCTAACGTATTGTTACGCTCGTTACCTCTGCGGTATATTATACTTGCGAATTTTTCTTAGGTATTTTTATATAGGGTAACTTAAAGATTTTTTTTCTTTACGTCCCTAAAGAAATTTCAGGAAATCCTCTCTTAATTTTTATGTCAATTTAAAGGCAAACTTCAACTTTCTACGTTCAGTTGTTTTGAGTTGTAACTTATCTGTCTCTTCAAATCAATAAGAGTAAGTAGAGACTGATGACTTATATGGATTTAAAAACAAAAGTTATGTTATATTTTATATAGCTATAAATATGGTGGTCATATTTTTTCACGTTTTTTTAAATATATACTTAAAGTAATATATTTTTATTTATAAGTAATTTAAAAAAAAAAAACTTAACACCTAATAACTTGATTGTAGTTATATTACAACAAGCTACTACAAATTAAATATAAATATAATGAAATGTGTACAATTTTAAGAAAGATATTCTGCATAGATCAGTAAAAAACGTACACGTTTTATTTTCATACGTCATATTTTACAGATTAATTTTAAATTAAGATTAATAATATATATAATATTTTAATAAGATTAATTTTATATTTTTTAGACTAATATGTTCTTGTAATATTCGAATCTATGACAACTAAAAGAGTTTACAGAGTTTAAGCTGAGTCTGAGCTTAGAGGCTGGTCGTGATGCAATGAGACAGCGTCTGACTGTAAACGCTATTAGTTGTGGGTTCGATTTACACTCGGGGCAATGATAATATTCAAATTATTTTCATTTAATCGCTCTGGTAAGACAATACAAGGCGTTGAGTTCCGCCACTCAAGATGCAATGTCTTGAATTCGGCGGAAAGTATATACGCAGTGTCTCGACACTAGGTAATTTGGTAGGTGTCAATGCTTTACTATCCTTGTAATTTAGTTTAAAATCGTGAAGCTACAAAAATGAAATTTAAGTAATACAAATCGTAATTAAACTCTGTAATTTAATAATCATAAATAGCTATTAATTCATATAAAATTGCAAGATTACACTGACATAAGAAACTTGAATAGCACAAAGTAACAATTTTCACAAAGACCAAGCAAGAGAAAGCTAAAAAAATGCTAAATAAATTCAAAGAAAATGAATATTTAGATAAGTTTTGAATTTCAAACGAGCATGTTATTAGCTCTTTACTAAAATTGTCTGCATTTTTAAGTTTTTATGTATTTTTGTATGAAGTTTCTCTTTTAAGTAAAGAAAATATTATGTTTTTTTTTCATGTTTAAGCCTTTTCAGACAACTTAGCCTTTTTAAATTTAATTTGGAAACATTGTGTCTTTTGTTACGCGATATGACGTTTATTATTCATTTTAATTTAAATATAATATAGAATAGTATAGCTATTCTACATTTTCAAGCTACGTTGAAATATATTTTATTGATCGTTGCGCAAAATGTAGAACGACAAAAACACAGTCACGCTTACAAGCGTAAATAGCGTGAAGATACGTTTTGGTTCGTTTTTGTTATTTTAACTTTGATATTCACATGCTTTTATCACTTATCTAAGAATTAGTATGTCTGTATCACTGACATTGTCGAAATAAAATCCTAATACGCTTTTAACGACTTATTTTTGTTGGTAGAATTTCTGTTACCTCTAACAAGTTACCTCTAACAAAGAGAAATAATCTAAGAATGATCGTTCAGTAAGAGGGAATACTGTTTTTATTGAGTATTTCAACATTTTCAGTCATCTCATTGAATTAGACACTAGCGTGTATGAAAATTTAATAGTAAATTACTAATTATTATTTTATTCTACTTTATATTCTACCGCGTTCCTCCACAGGGAAAAAACGTTTTAACTCTTTTTTAAAAACCTTACAACTGTTTAGAATTTGGTACATGATGATTCCTTATTGGTAAATTTTAAAGGAGAACGATCCCATAATCTTTTGTCTTGGGTATTTCAAACTACATATAGGTGTTAGAAAAAAACAGAGGTATCCGGTCGTGGCGCAGTGGAATAGCGTCTGAGTGTAAACGCGATCGGTGTAGGTTTGATTCCCTCTCGAGGGAGTGATTATATTTAAATTATTTTCACTTCCTCGCTTTGGCAAGACAATGCGTGACATTGATTTCCGTCACTTAACACGCGATGTCCCGAATTCGGCCATAAATAAAATAATTATAGACTTTATTAGTTTAAAATAATTTCTATAAAAATTAAAGTTGACTTATTATTTGTTATATATTCACGTTAAGATTGAGCCTTAAATGTACTTGAAAGTAACAAAGAAAAAAACATTATTTAGTTCCTTATACGACGACGCACTGCGGTAATAACGAGGCAATGACATCACAACGATTGTGTTTTAGTACACATATAAAAGCTTATCAGTATCTTTTCTGTTTTGTACGTACTATTGAATAGTTATTCGATAACTATTCAATAGTACGTACAAAACAGAAAAGATACTCTTAATCTTATAAAATATCATTTTTACAGTACTTGTTTATTGTTTATAATAATAATAATTAATATTATTAATTCAATTTATGGTCAACGAAGTGTCTTGACACTTGGTTATTCCTGACTACCTTGCTATGTGGGATAAAGCAAGCTATTTGTTTTTATGGAAGCTTTGTCTGGATACTAGGTTGTCTTTGACGATCTTGCTATGAAGGAGGAATTCGTAACCTAACAAAAATAACATATAACGATAATAACTGCTTATAATATAACTGTGTGTCAATTATTAACAACCCGCCTTACAAGTTTGTTTGTTAAATTTTTTTTTTAAATATAATAATTGTGATTTTCGAACAGAAAGAAATGATAACAATCTTTTTTTTTTCAAAAAATCGAATTGAAACTTAATCATAATAAAGATTATTCTTATCTCAAGTATTTTGCCAACTCGAAGTATTCTTTTGTTTTTATTTTTTTAGGTTTAAATATTATATTTATTAAAATAAAGAAATATTTATTATTTATTGTTCATACATTTGCTCTTGTTATAATTATTTTTTATCATTTAAAGATATGGATGATAGAGGTATGCGGGGACCGTAGTGTTTGGCGTTCTGACCTTTCTGGCTACTTCGCGAGGGATAAAGCGTGTAGCTATAAAAATAATTATATATCTTCTAACTAATTTTTTGTTTGAAATGAGCGCATAGGTATCTTGAGAGAAAGAAGGAGAAAAGGAGAAGGAGAGTTAAAGGAGCTCTAATTCATTTCATTATAGACCTACAAAAGATTGCTAGCGAAAAATAATTGAAAAAAATTAATACTAAACTAAATATAAACCTTCTCAACTTGAGTGACATATGCAAACGCTCCAGTCTAGTAATTTATTCATTCTAATTCAACCACAGCACAATTTTGGTAAATGCAATGTATTTTCTGTTACGAACATCAAAATATCATAGAATAATGTTATGAGAATTTTATTGATAATATATATATATATATATATATATATATATATATATATATATATATATATATATATATATATATATATATATATATTTAGGTGAGTGACCTTTCGCATTTACATATCTATAAATATGTAAATGCGAAAGGTCACTCACTCAAGTATCACGAAATCTATAGGTGTAAAATTCTGCATGTCGATTTTTATAAGACGTAGGTGATCATTAAGACGGGATATTGTAAACTTTGACCTTTGAGGGTTTGTATTTGAGGTAGAAAGTTACTATGAAATTTCTTTACTGGAAGTTTGGGGTAGAAGATGTTCGTCAAAAACGTTTTTTTGACAAGGTGAGATTATGAGGGCTTAATTTTAATGATCTCACCCACAGGACTCTTACAAGTTTATAAAAGTCTTAGGGTTTATGTATCTAAGTAGGAGCAGTCATTAGAGTATTAGTAGGCCGATTTAAGGAAAAACAATAGCTACTGCAACAATGTCTTAATATTTTCTGTATATAATAGAAACTATTATCCATCTCATAGTCATTTGTATTTGGTCGGACGTAGATAGTTACGCCTAATTTACTGGCGTCAGAAAATAAAAGTTAGAATTTGGTATATAGAGATTTGGTATATAGAGATTTGGTATATACAAAAAATAACTACTTTGTTTGTTGTAACTTACTATTACTTAAATTTTTCTATGTCATAATATTTTATGTTACACTATTGCAAGGACGAAGCCCCGGGCGTAAGCTAGTATATTTATTTATATAAGTCAAAGCCCATCGAGGCTTTCGTGGCGCAAAGGAACAACGGTGTTATGTTCGCTGCCCAACACGTAAAGTTTTGATTTCAAGCGGAAAGCAGTCAACGTAATTTCTTAACTAGGTTGTCCCTGACTAACCTCTATTCGGGATAGAGTTGTCTAATGTGACTTATTAGTACTACAGTACTATAGCTTTATTTAAAATAAGATCTTACTGTAATTTTTATTAAACGGTTTTATTTAGCTGACCCCGTTTGTATTGTTCGTGGGTCAAATTTAGTAATTAAAATTTCACCCCCTTCCCGTCAATCGATTGATCAGAAATTTGATATTTGTCCTTGATTCTGGTGACAATACAAGATGGCGGACTACTTAATATATTCTAATTACACCAATAAAGGTATGAAATTAAAGGGCTTGGTAAATAGAATACATTATGAAAAATTGAAATCTAAGATGGCTGCTGCTTGAAAATGGCGGGTAATGTAGTTTTTTTTCAATCTCATCAATATGAGTATCAAATTAAAAGGCCTTTTTAATTATATTACAGTAGTCAATACCAAAATTACAATAGAAATCACTCACGAGTCGAGTACTGTGTGGTGTTAGGGTGGCTTATTAAAACTTAACAATAAAAAAGTAAAAAAACGGTTTCATTGAAAACATAGATATGTCGCCGGTCGTGGCGCAGTGGGACAGCGTCTGACTGTAAAAGCAAACAGGTGTGGGTTCGATCCCTACTCGGAGGATTGATTATATTTAAAATTATTACCATTTCCTCGATCTGATAAAACAAAGTACGTTTCGAATTCCGTAAAAAGCAAAGTACGGAGTTGCATGACAAAAGGTGCAGTTTTTTTAAACACACAATTTTTTTTTGATTAGACTAAAAAATTATAGACTAAACTAAGATGTTCGTTGTGAAGTATCACACCACACGATAATTACAATGATTTTTACATTTGCGTACATTTTAACTGATGACACATAAAATACACATAAATTATTTCCTTTATTTTTGCCACGTACATTATAAAAAAAATAGAAAGCCTGATTGTATGAAACTATTTTTTTATATAACTATTATTTTTATTATAGTAATTTTATGTACATATGCGTGGGAAAAATGTAACATCACTAAACAATTATTGACGTAAATAGGTAATTACGATGTTTGTTGTATATTTTCTAGCTTCACGCATGTGAGACACAATTTTTAGTTCAACATAGCATATAACATAGAAGATAAGAGGCAGAATATAGGGCTCAGACACTCGTTTCTCCGCTTTTCGCTTTTGAGCATTGAAACCTAATGCTTAACATATGTTTTATTATTATATACCTCATACACAAAGGGTACGGAAGGGGAGTAAGCTCACGCATCCTTACTATCAACGAGTCTTAGGGACTAACATACGAGTCCGTAGTCATCATCCAGGCAAAATCTTCCAGAGTCGCCCAACACGACAGCGTATCACATGCTGTCTGCTGGCTGTACGTACTACACTGACGCGGAAGAAGACGCAATTGGCAGGTTCACCTTCGGGCAAACGAATGTTCCTTAGCCGATATAGTTGATTACAAATTAAAAATGGCAATCTCCGTAAACTAATTATACAAGGCGTTGCGAATACGTAAGTGGTCATCAACGAGCGAGAAGACCACAATATACTGGACTAGACCTTTTGGAGGGACTCCTCTAATAACTTATATATAGCCCTATATTTTTTTAATAATATATATATATATATATATATATATATATATATATATATATATATATATATATATATATCTGACTTCCTTGCAGTGTGGGATGTGCTCTCCACGCGTCATAATAAAAAAAATATATAAAAATCACAAAAATTATAAATAGGATCGTCAAAATTCATGGCCCATAAGTCCGTGGTTTGTAACAAAAAATCGCAAAAAAATATGTTTTACATGGCACATAAATAGATTAATATTTGTTTTATGCTATATCTCGAACATCAGAGTTCAAGACAAATTCAAGAAAAATTAAAAGAACTTTAATACATTCATTCCCCCAAGTGGGGGTCGAAGCGACAACCACTCACTAAATCATTCTGTCAAAATATATGGCTTATTTTTATTATAATAATAGTGAAAAAAAAGAAAAGTAAAAATTTGACGTAGCAGGATAAAGATTTCGTCAATCTTGTTAACATTGTATGTACTCTTACATATGTTGGAAATCGATGAATTGCAAGGTTACTTTCCTACTCTAAAAATACGATATTTAGGAAAGCTATAATGTATAATTAGTAATAAAGCTTTTTATGGTACCAGATATAAATAAGAAAAAAAATGCGTGTAACTTTAGAGGATTAATAAATAACAAATTAAGATTTGTAAATTTTTCTTACCATTCTTTCATCACTCATTTTCTCAACGTGCCCAAACCACCTGAGCACGTTCTCCTTCATTCTTACTACGACATTCACGCTTACGCTTGCCATTCTGCGTATCTCTTCGTTACATATGCAACCAGCTAAACTGACACCACATATCTGACGAAGAGACGTGCACGTACACTAACGTCTTGCTGTCGCATCAATGCAGCTAGAGCTACCTCATTCACTTGTTCTAAAATCTTTCTATCTATCCTACTGTTACATACCGTTCTTTCTTCGTCTCTCTCAAGTATCGGAATCTTAGTCGTATTCAGTTTTAGACCATTACTTTCACATTGCATATTGGTGACCAAAGTCTGCAACTTGCATTCTGATGATGCAATTAGCACTGCATCATCTGCATACAACAGACTGTCAACTGTCCAATCTACAACTTTCAGCCCTATGTCACTTTCTTTCACTCTTTGGAGACAGCTATCTAAACTCATATTGAATAGCCAAGGTGACATGGCGCAGTCCTGTTTGACACCCGATCGAATATCAAACTATATATACTCGTACACAGGCTGAGTGATCTCGACAGCCTCCAACAAGTGTCTGTTCATATTGTACTGTGGCAGTAGCTTCCATAACTTCTACCTTACAACCCTGTCAAGTGCCTTTTCTAAATCCACAAAAGCACAGAAAATTTTCTGATTTACAGCCAAAAACTTTTCATGATCATGCGGAGACAAAAGAACTGATTCATGCACCCTTTTCCAGGTCTAAATCCTCCTTGGGCCTCTCATAAAAATCTTTTGGATCTCTCTTGCATTCTTTTTGATAGAATTTTAGCATATATTTTACTGCCCAAGCTAATCAAATTTATAGCTCTATAGCTTGCACATTCACTATCTGTGAATCTTTGCCTTTATACAAAGACGCCCTTATACCGCTTTGCCAATCATCCGGGACCTCTCCCTCTTTCCAGCATAAATTGCATAGAAGAAAGAACAGGTCCAAGATGAAATGAATGAATTTGAACATCTCTGCAGTAACTTCATCTGCTCCCGCTGCCTTACCACATTTAAGACTTCGTATAGAATTCTCTTCTTGTTATATACTGATTTCACCATCTGCTACATCAAGACTTAGCATATTGCTGTCGCTTGAGATATAGGCGTCATCACATTCATACATCTCCTTGTGCAATTTCCCCCATAATTGAAAAATGTGTGTTTTTTCTGTAAGCATTTCCACTTCCTCAGAAAGCACCCCATTCATTCTACAGATTGACGAACAACGCCGAGAATTACTCGCCAGAAAAGCTTTGTGTTGTCCTGGAAATTGTTTGTCAATCTTTCATCGCTTTCATGTTCTGATTTTTCACGCTTCATTTTTATTAGTGCTTTCGTTAGGTGCTTTGGCAACTTATATTCTTTCTTCTAAATCTCTCTCATACTTTTATTCTTACTCGAGGCTTTATAGTCCTGCCATGCTTTCTTCTTTTCTCTTTATTGCATCTTTCACTTTATCATCCCACGATTCATCACGTTTTTTACTAAAGGATCTTTTCTCTAGAGGTGTGTGGTACACCTCTGTTACAGCTTACATCATACAGTTCTTAAGATTCTGCCAATATACTTTAACATTTTCATATCCTATTTCACAGTTGTTTAAACTTTGATATATGCTTTATTAAAATTTATGATTTTTTTACAATCCGCTCTTCGGTTTCCACTCTAACTCGAAACGTTGAGTGTTGAGTGGCGGAGCTCGAGGCCGCGTTTTGCTTTCTAGAGCGGAGAAATGGAAATAATTTAAATATAGTCACTTCCTCGAGTAATTGAACCCACAACCGTCGTTTTTACAATTTGACACAGTCCCACTGAGCCACGATAGCCTTAAAATAATTTTATAACATTATTATTATTTATCTCTATAGTAGGCAATAATAGTTTAGAATATATTAGCGGTTTTAGCGTAAAACAAGGGCAAACAAGTACACCGGTATCGGAACTACTAACACAGGAAATATACATAGTTAGTGAACTTCCATTATCGACGTTCATTGCCACTGTAATAAATACATTTTCCTATGTTTAAAATGATTTTATATTGCTTTTTCATATTTATATACAGCTAAAAGCTTTCTGTTAGCGTAAATTTAATTTAATAATAAATATATTTAGACCACTTTATTAGTTAAGAACTAGTTAAGATCTTTGTTTTTTTTATCCAACTGCCAAAATGAGGTTATATGTTTACCCTGTCCTGTCCCTTTATTTGTTACCCGTTCTTGACAAAATATGTTTGAACCGATCTTGACAAAATATGTTTCGTTTGATTTGTCTTAAGAGCGCGAGGATCACTGAACATATATAATTATTGAAAAAAGAGAATGGTGGATTTTGCAATTTATTTTTTAACTGCAGTCTGACATGTTCATAACACTTACCTATCTGTATGTCTCTTGAAAAAAAAACCGTTAACTAAGTTTATCTAAAGTTATTTGATTTTGTATGATTTGTATCCTCTAAAATTTACCAAGGTGGAATTTGAACCTCTTGCCGTAAAAGCATAAGCTATGCCCACAGCCAATTTATTATTTACTGAAGAACTGAAAAAATACAATAATCTTTTATATGAGATGTTCCAACAATGGAGTCTATAATAATATATGAAGAACATTAGATCAGTTCGGTGATACTAGACAAACAAGTTCAATTTATTTGACTCGATATGAAAAAGAATGTTATCAGAAATTATATTACTCTCAATATTACTTTTATTGCCTATAACTATTATATTTTAAACGATCGGCTGTGTGTTCGATCATGCTCGGGGAAATGATTATAAATTATTTCTATTTCCTCGCTTTGATAAGACAATCCACGCTGTTGAGTTCCGCCGCTCAACACGTATTTACTCGAATTTGTAGAACGGAGTACGGAGCTTATACGGAGCGGAGTTATTCCTATCTATCCTGGTATACGGGATAAAAGCGTTTAAATTCAAGTGATATATACATATGAAGCTTTGATATATATATATATATATATATATATATATATATATATATATATATATATATATATATATACATATATATTATTTTCATTTCCTCGCTCTGGTAAGACAAAGTGCGGCGTTAAGTTCCACCACTCAATACGCTATGCCTCAAATTCAGTGAAAAGTGAAGTACGGAGTATTTTGGCACAAGATAATTTCTGTCTATCATGCTATGTGTAATTAAAACGTGAAGTAAAAAAGAGGTATATGTACAGAATGACGTTAAAGGTACAACTCCTATGATTAATAATAACCACCCACTATAGCAAAAATTATATTAAATAATAGATTGAAATGACTTAGTTTGAATTTTTGCAACCCTCAAACAAAAGCATTGAATTGTATAATATTTGCTTCATTATTCTATATTATTTTTTGAAATAGATTTATGATAACCTTCATTTCACGGGTGGCTGATTTCTTTCCGATTCGCCCCGGAAGTTTGTACTGGAGGGCTGGAACTCTGATTTGCTGAAAGGACCCACACTGATAAGGGCTCGCTACGTTATTTCAAATATTGCGTGTAAGTTGCCAAAGGTGTGGTAAAATAGGGCGGAAATCTTTTGTTTTGTACTCAAAGGGCTTTAGTTCAATTTTTTATACCTTCCTATAGTATAATTCGGATTGTGTGTTTGTTAACCGTAAAATATTATGTTGATGGCTTCAATTCGTAATTATGATAGCGGTGTATGAAACTATTTTAAACGGATTAATCCCGTATATTTTGATATACGATAAAAAAATCCCTGGTCACAGGTAGACTAACCAATCTGTGACCACGGACTTTTTAAAGTGAAGTCCTCGAAACGTCAGATTTCCAAAAATGTATTTTCGAATCTTAATATGTTAGAGGTATTTAAAATGTGTTTTCATTTTATTGTCATATTTCCTTATTAATTATCGATTTAATACAATAACGGTGGTTGAAATAGCATTGTCATGCTAGCAGTAAGTAGAAAATCGTAACAACTAACAAATCACGCCTATTACAACCGGGTGCTACAACTTAAAATAGGTCATCGTGATGCAGTGGGACACCGCTTAACTGTTCACGCGTTTGGTTTTGACTTCGATTCCGAGTCAGAGAAATATATATAATTACATTGTTTTTTTTTCTTCGCTTTCATTAGACAAAACAAAGCGTTGAGTTATGCACTTAATACGCATTGTTTTGAATCTGGATGATTTAGTCTTGGCAAAAGATTCTTCTCACTACTTTGGTATGCAGGATAAACCATAAATTTCTTGGATTAATTTTAATGCCTTCTGATTATTATAATAGAATATTTACTCTGATACAAAATGTTATGTATATTTTTAATATTTTTGATACTGCCTGTCGATTGTTTTTAGCTTCACGCTTTTAACCTGTTTAGAAGGATTAATAGCGTACAGACACTCTATACTCCGCTTGAATGAAGTGAAAATAACTTAAATATAATCATTCCGTCTAGTGGGAGTCGAACCCACAACACATTGCGTTTAAAGTTTTAGTATTTCTGTTTAAATATATAGAAATGCTAACCATGATACCCTTCAACTTACTGAGAAATCCCATCGACATATAGAGCAAACAAAGAAAATTTTCCCTCCAAGATCGATGACACCG
Source organism: Dryadula phaetusa (assembly GCA_032432895.1). Classification (NCBI taxonomy): domain Eukaryota; kingdom Metazoa; phylum Arthropoda; class Insecta; order Lepidoptera; family Nymphalidae; genus Dryadula; species Dryadula phaetusa. Next base: position 6,288,295 of record JAOYRS010000080.1, read on the forward strand.
TAAAAACTATTTGAACGAAACACTTGATTAAGACAAAACCCTCCCTTCTAACATCGTCCAATCGGGCGTAATAAATGACTGTTTCTTTTTCTGTAGTTTAAGGAAAGGAGTGTATAATTGAGCTTAGTGATGTCGTTAGATTTATAGGGAATTACATGTTGTTATCAGAGAGAAAGTAACTTTTGCTTTAAGAAAAAAATAAGTTTTTTTTTATCTTCTCGCTTTTATCCCACATAGCAGGGTAGACAGAAAGTATCTAGTGTCAAGATACTCCATATTTCACTTTCTGCCAAATTCGAGATATAGCGTGTTGAGTGGAGGAACATAACGCCGCGTTTTGTCTTACCAGAGTGAATAGCTAAAAATAATCTAAATATAATCACAGGCCCAAATAGAAGTTGAACGTATAATGCCCCACGATCGGCTTTAAAAAAATGTATGCAAACAGAGGGATACGAAATTGTGTGCTGTTACAATTGGTTTGAATCCCACTGTGTTCAAAATCTTTATACGTTTTTTTTAATATTTTATAATGCTAAGTATGGAATAACACTTTAAAAATAATAAAATAGCACTTCTAGTATTTCTTGTGTTTTCTAATTAAGTCTCGTAAAGTTGATAAATAGAACCTTATACAGTAATATTGAATGCCAGTCGAAGTAGTGATATATGAGGTAGAAAAAGGAAATTATTTATTTTTTAAATGTCATAATTTAGTCTTTAGTCATTGACCAGTAGGCAGACTCTAGAGAGATGCTGGGATACTTGGAGTATATACATCTATACATCTTTACATATAAATTAATTGGAGTGTCTCCTTGTAATATTGAAAAAACCTTTTTTTGCTATTATACAAGCATATGAATATACATATGTACATTACTTACACCAAAATAACATTTTATACAATCTTTGTCTGTCTGCATGTCTGTTCTGGCTAATCTCTAAAATGGCTGGACAGATTTTGACATTACTTTTATTGGTAGGTAGCTGAAAATCATATATAAAATTGATACACAAATTCAAAAACAATTTAATCGCTAAGTGATATTTTTTAAAGTCATAAACAAACATCATATTTATGAAAATATAAAAAATATTACATTTACGAAAATATTATTTTATATACAAATTACATTTATGAAAATATTATAAAAAATATATACAAAAACAAAAATGTTATAAAAATCCTTACCCTTGTTCTTCTAAAACATTAACACGCACTATGTAAAACCCAAATATGACAAGGTATGAAATCAAAGTGGTAAAGTTAGGCGACATCCATACAAAGTTCACGTAGCCTCACAAGTCTACAATGTAATTTTAGTTACCTGTCAAAATTACTTTGCCACTGTGACAGTTTGACAGTTTCGCTCCTGAAGGAATAGCCTCGGTTGGAATAAAAAGATATAGAGCGTGCCCTCTTTGTAGTGCTAATGTATTGTAAATTATAACAATCTCGTGTTTTAGTTAGTACTATGTCCGTAGTTCTATCATTAAGAGACACTTGCTTTAAAGAAATCGATAAAATTACGATTTGTTGGTTGAACAAATGATTCAAATTAAAAAAAAAATAAATATTAAGAAAAGACTATCCAAATGCCAGAGTGAATATTGAGATTAAATGGATCTAACCGCTTTCTAAATTATCGTGCAAGAATGCATAGACTTAACTCTATTATTTTTTTTAAAATTCGTTGTTTTGTGTTCTATTACGTTATCAAATGTCCTATAATATATTTTTTCTCATACAAATGTTATATTCAGACAGTGAATAGTTACATATTTACCAAATTCTGATGTTAAATTATTGTCTTCATTTAAAATCGTTTGTACATATATGAATCATGAATTTGCATATTATGTATGTAATGTAGGTTGAGATATTAATGTTATTGTTTATATAAACCTCTCGACTTTTTTCTACATGACAATCATGCAATAATATTCCCCTCATTTAGATTACAGTCATCTTAGTCAGGAGGCTGGTCGTGGCGCAGTGGGACAGTGTCTGACTGTAAACGCGATCCGTTGTGGATTCGATTCCCACTCGTTACACTATTACTGTGCTCTATAATTACCGTGAGACAAAGCGCGGCGTTGAATTCTGCCTCTCAACACGCTATGTCTCAAAGTCGGCGGAAAATGGATTAGAGAGTGTTATATACTTTTAACTTAATCTATAATAATAGACAATAAAAAAAAACTTTATCGTTTATGTGAGTAAAGATATGGTTAGCAATTTCACAGCAACAATAAACATATCGAGTGAGATTGACTTTGTACTTTTATTATAGCTATTTTTTTTACTACCTACATCCAATGAGGTAATATTTGCTGGACTCGGCTCCGATCAATTCTGATTAAGTTGAGCATAGCTTGTGGAATGATGTAACAAAACACATTGTAACAATATGTGCTGAAATTCAATATTTTTATAAGTGTACCTAAATTATGCCTAAAAGCCTTTGACGATAATCTAGAATATATTCATTTTAATTTGTTTAACGCTATAAACTAAAATGAAATATAACAATATATATATATATATATATATATATATATATATATATATATGTATATATATATATATATATATATATATATATATACGCCGGTCAATGACTAAAGACTAAATTATAACATTTAAAAAATAAATAATTTCCTTTTTCTACCACATATATATATATATATATATATATATATATATATATATATATATACCCCGCAAGGGATAAAGCGTAAAGCTAAAAATTGAACTCACTACTTCTTGAAAACGTCCAAGCGCTCTGACTACTAAGCTTTTGCTACAACTTATTCTTGTTGTTAGCATCTCTGTGGAAATATTTTTACAAACGTCTGCTACTCAAAGACCACTTCTAAGAAATATTATTTTGCTAGAGGGAATTGTATTTATAAAAATATATATTTATTGGTATAAAAATTCAACGCAGGCTTTAATAAGTTTAAATAGCCACAAAGCCATAAAGCTTTTTACTCAAATGACTGAGTTGGGTCTGAATGGACCGACATCAGGAAATAAGCTTGTAATTATTACTATTAAAATATTTTACATATAAACAGCCTACATTAACCACGAAAGCCCAAAAGCCAAAGATTTTCCATAAATAAGTGCATTTTAAATTAATATTATTAATGTATTTAATCAATTAACAACATTTAAAAGGCCCGTCGTGGCGTTGAAAGACAGCGTCTGACTGTAAACGCGGTTGGTTGTGGGTTCGATTCATATTGGGGGGATTATTGATAATATTTAAATTAATTTCATTTCCTCGCTGTGGTAAGACAAAACGTGGCGCTGAGCTCACCACACTGTATCTCGAATTCGGACTGAAAGCACTCAACGGAGTGCTTTTACATTAAGTTATTTTTGACTGCCCTGTTATGCGAGCTATATATATATATATATATATATATATATATATATATATATATATATATATATATATATATATATATATATATATATATATATATTCGTCATTGTTTTTCTTCAAAGGAACAAATAAATAATAAAAAAAAACAATTATTAATTAATTAATAATACAACATGTGCTGGTATTAAATAATTGTAACATTACTCATTAAATGACGATTGGTGATGATTTCATATCTATACACGTTGCCTTACACGGAACAATAGATACTTACCTAATAATAGATAATGATACATGACCAAATAAGGTAACAGGTAAAGCGTTAGTATATGTACCTATAACGTACACGCTTATGTGCAGCGGTGTAGTGGTGACATTAATTGATTTAAATGCAAATGAAGGTTGTAAATTCGAATCTGCGCTAGACTAGATGAATTTTGCTCTTACAAGAATACTCCAATAATTAACAAAGTAAATATTTCGAGTACTTTAATTCTAAACGTACCTGTCATTAAAATTATATCTAAAATAAATATAAGTCTTGATTATATAATTTAAACGTATGTTAGTATATTTTATTGAGTTAATTTTATGCCTTTATTTTTAACACACTTTGTGTCAAAGTGCATATAATTTAATCGATTATGCGTGAAAAGCGTGTAAGTAAGTTTTGGTTATTGTTTGTTTTGATATTATTTTGATATTTTGATTATTTGTTTTGATATTAATATGCATTCGTCACTTATAAAATGAGAAAAAAATTATTATACCATTTAACAACTTATTTTTGTTGTTATTTCTATGTTATTTCTATGGAGAGATTATTTTAAAGCTGTTGAGATAATTTTTAATTATTTTTGAGGTATTATTCCATGTGGTCTTAGCATAAGAGAATATTTTAATAAATGTATAAAAATATGAACGCAGCGTTGTTTGAATATTACGTGTGGAAGCAGCTTCACGCTTTAGCCTGTATAGCATGGTAGTCAGAGACTAATTAGTGTTAAGACACTCTGTAGATCGGAAAAATGAAAATAAATAGCAATTATAATCTTCCGATCGGGAATTGAATCCACAACCAATCGCGTTTACAGTCCGACTGTGTACAGTACGCTATAAAATGAATATAATAATTTTAATAATATAAAATAATTAATTACAAATAATATTGCAAATCTATATAAATTATTTATTATTTATTTAATACAGTTATCTGAACAATTCAGTTACAGTATAACAGTATTAAGTACGTGATGTCTTATGTACGTACGTAATAAAGCTGGTGTGCTTTATTGAAAAAGTACAAAGAACACGTTTCGCCTTCCCATATACAATTTGGAGATAATGATCTCCATATCGTTTTTGGGTTTTGCTATTTTATTTGGTTAAGGAGTTATTTTTAGACTATTGACGTTACTTCTAGAATAATATTGAGGCCGTCGGGACGTAATGGGACAGTGTCTGACTGTAAGCGAACTGGTTTTGGGTACGATCCCACCGGAATAATGATTATATTTAAATTATTTTTTTTTATTTACATTCATTTTACTGTACTGGTAATACAAAGCGCGATGTTAAGTTTCGTCACTCAACACGGAATATCTCAATTCAATTCAAATCAAATGGGCATGAAACGGTAACAACAGTTGTATCAAAACTATAAGAATTTCGACGCAGCCGGATGTAGAACGCATGGTTTAGCGGTCAGAGGGCTTGGTCAGTTTACAAGAGGCGCAGGTTTGCATCCCGGTTCCTCAAAAGTTTTATATTTTCAAAAATGTTTTCTAATTCTAAGTGTGGAATAATACTTTAAACAGCTTAATATAGATTAAAATATGAATATTATTATTGCGGAAGAGTAAAAATTTTTTTTTTCTATTACACAAAGTCTATTTCAAATTCTGGAGCTAGGTCTAGGTATAAAATCCAGGATATATGTACCTTCATCCCATAGGGATACCAAACAAAATATTATAGTACTTGTAAAACTTTTCGAAGATTACCCTTGAGATAGCGTGCGATGAAAATTTTTGAAATATATAAAGAAATTTTTGAAATATATAAGGAAGTACATTTTATTTTAATGTTATTTATGCATTGAAATTAAAATATTTATATTTATATAAAGTATACGATAATATGTAGAACCTAGTATGCAGCCAGTCGGTTCTCTGCTTCAACATGATATCAAGATATTGTGGGTACTTAGGACCGCGCGTTTCCTTACGTTAGACAAAGTGCGGCGTTGAGTTCCAACACTCAATACGCAATATCTCGAACTCGGTGGAAAGCGAAGTACGGAGTGTCTTGACACTAGGAACTTTCTGTCTACCCTGCTATACGGGATAAAAGCGTGAAACTAAATCACTCCAAGTGGAATTGAACATACAACAATTGTTTACAGTAAATATAAACTACGAAACATAATAATATTTGAGTAACATTAACAGGTAGGTTATAATATTGCATTAATATAATTATTTAATTTGTAAATACTGACCTCTCGAACGTTTTCGTCCGCGAAGATTTGATTTTCCTCTCTGACGCATTTCGTTTCGCGTCTAATGTGCTCCTAGCCGAATTTTGTCACAAATTGCTTGTAAAATTAAATGGTTATCACCTTAGTGTGAAATAGGATTTCTTTTATTAAATTTGAATTTTTTATACCGAGAAAAACATTTACTATACGTATTATAACTAAATAAGTAATCAAAATCAGCAAAATAATAATCAAAGAAAGCAGTCAACGGAGTGTCTTGACTCTACTTTGTCTCCGACCGTGCTACGCAGGCTAAAATGTAATGTTTTTAAAAATAAATAATATATTTATTTATTATACATGTATTACAGGTAAAGTGGTATAAAACTTATTGATTATTCAATACCAACTATGGATTGATGATGAATGAATGAATTGATGAATTTTTCAATACTATCTATTTGTCTTAACAGTTAATATCTATAAATATCAGTTACATTGTGTACAATTAGTTACTTTTACAACTAACCATAAGAATATAGCTATAAAGTATAAATATATGATACAAGTATAATTGTATGTCCATAAAAGGAAATGAATCAAAATTTATCTTCTCTTTGGGAAAAATAATGTCAAAATTCCTTAACGCTCAGTACTAAGCTTGGCTTATTTAAATTTTATGTGTAACAATAATCAGATAACCAATTTTTTTTATTTAAAATAATAAACTTTATAATTATTATAATATATTGGAAGTAGACTTTTGTATAAATTGACTCAAAGTTAAAGCAATGATATTTTCACGCATCAAAGCGTTCACTAACGTCAAGTATCATGTATCAAATAAATTTAATAGAACAGCTTTTCTACAGTTTCAAGCCTAATCCCATAGTATAGTAGTCAGAGAATCAAGTGTCAAGATTAAGATTAAAATATAGATATTTAGTTCTAAGTAGATAATTATAATTATATGTAAATGAGGAATAAATAAGAATAAGGAAAGATAAGGTTCAAATCTAGTCTGTAGTGCAATAAATTTTATACTAATATATAAAAAAAGCTAGTGTCAAGGAACTCCGTTCACTGCTTTTTACCCGAAATTAAGAAGTTGCGTGTCGAGAGGCGAACTCAACGCCGAGATATGTCTTACCAGAGCGGATAAATGAAAATAAATTTTATATAAGCATAGAATAATACCTCCAAATCGAAATTAAATCAAGAAATATGCGGCGTTTACAGCCAGACGATATGGAGACAGCTCTTCTGCGCCACGATAACCTCTGATGTTTTTTTAGAGATTATCACAAAATTATTTTCTATTCCTCGCTCTGGTAAGACAAAGCACGACGTTAAACTCCGCCACTCAACACACAATAACGAGGGTACAACGAGTAAATAAATGAGTAAAGAGAATCTTGACTCTAGGTACTTTAAACAAATATTACATATGTTTCGGCAAATAAGTACAATATTTGGTACTATATTACTAAAATATGCTTAATACAGAAAGTCAATATTACCTCATAAACAAGATATCAACTTGAACAAGTAAATTAATTTAGTCATCTAAACACTCACTTTGATATATGTAATAATCTGCTGTTGACTTAGAAATAGATATTACTACAAATACTATATATGTTTAATTACAGTCTTAATTAATATGGAATCAATTGACATCCTCTTGGGATACTTGGAAGGATTTACCGTCTAGGCCGGTCAATGGTTTGAAACTTTCTATTGAAATCAAGTAGCAGATGTATAGTTATAAAAGTGTGCGGCGTTTAGCTCCGACGCTGTATAAGTTATATTTTGACATTAGATTATATCTGTTTTTCCTGCCAAGTGTGAAAAAGCGTGAAGCTGTAAAACAAATTTCGTAAAGCGTGATTTTTGCTATGTTCACACTTACGTCGATTTTACACACCGATCAGTGCCAAGTTTTATAACTATATATTTCTAACAAAAACAGAACGTGTACTAAAATTAAGTTGGCAATAATTCCAAAAACACTACTTGCGATTCCGGGGCAATAAAGTTATAGAAATAAATAAAATTATCTGTTTGTATATATTATAAAGTATCTGTTTGTAATATTAAAATAAACGTTTTTTATAAATGCATACGTATATATAAGTCCATACGTACACGTGTGTATACCAATATATATATTTCATAATTTTCTTTTCTCTGTTTGTTATGGCTATTCTCTGTAACGTCTGAATTGATTTAGATGGGACATCATTAGCAGAAAGCTGATTTAATAAGGAGTCATTTAGGCTCATTTCTTATTACGCGGACATATCGAGCACACCTAAGAAGTTTATAAAAATTACTTACCCATGTTATAGCCCAATATGCGGTTATGGAAAAAATTATGTTTTGAGAGGAAAATTAATAACGTAATATTTAACAAGGTTGTTGAATTGATAAAATTTAAACGGAGTAAGCTTCTGACAATTTGCATTATACAGGGAGTTATCTCAAACTGTTCTCAAATTTTAACATCTTCAACGATAAAAAATATTTATGTAGAGAGTAAAATGGCATTGATTTATATAATATTATCTCTTTCAAGAACTAATCTAAATGTAGCTCTTGAATTGAATCTACTTTGTTTAACCAAAAAATGAAATGTATTATAGTACGTTTTATACTGCATAGCAGAGTAATAAGAGATTAGAGAGATATTAGTGTAAAGAATTCAAGAAATTGTGTGTCGAGTGGCGGAATTCAGCGCCGCACTTTATCTTATCAAATTTTAGAGTTACGAAACGAATATTATAAAAATGTAGTCATTCTCTCGGTATGGAATTATACCCGCAACCATTTGCATTTACAGTCAGCTGGCGTCTCGTGTGTCACGGTAGCTTTTCCTTTTTCATTTTTTTTGGTGTTTCTTCACTTTTTTTGTTCTCTATTAAACTACTTGTTCGGGGTACCAACTCTAAAAGTATATTGTATGAATAATATACGAATTTCGGTGTCGCTTTAAAAAGAACGTATAGCTATTCAGAGTATTTGAACAGTTTATTAAATAGTTTAAGATATATAAAAAAATATGACCATGAAATAAAGTTCTGCAAATTCCACATTAAAATTAATTAAGTATAATTTAAGTAATAATCACCTTATAAATGTGTAAGCTATGGAGGGATTTTATGTTATTCTAAATTAATAAGAATAATGCAAGATCCTACTAACGGTACAAGTCTCCTATAAAAGAGACTACTCTCCTATAGATGCTAACCTGTGTTTATGCAAATGAATCTGTCTTCAGTAAGGAATCTCTATATATAAGTTGAGTTTAGGGAAACTATATTGACGTTCGATTCTGTTGGCAAACAAATATTTATACAAACACTATGATTTATCTTTTCTGTACTTATTTTACTATTAAATAAATATATATAACATATTACAAAAAGTTCTCGAATGACAACCACGTACCGGACGACGCTCATTGGCCAGGCCTCTCAGGTGGACTGACAATTTTATCAGGGTCACGGGCAGCCGCTGGATGCGGGAAGCGCAGGACCGATCGTCGTGGAAATCCTTGGGGAAGGCCTATGTCCAGCAGTCGGCGCAATAAGGCTGCGTTCGTTTCAGCCTATAGCCTAGCCTATAATACATTTAAAATGCATTACAAATATAATGCTTAAAACTTTTTGATACAAAGTGTATTCATTCATAATGTATAGAGATTAGAATATTAGAGAAAAGCTTAATATAAAGAAAATTAAATCTATATATTCCTCTTGTAACTTATAATTGACGATTTTAAAAAATATAAAATTTTAAATGGCTAAACTATGTTCAAATGGATAGACAGGTAGGTTATATAGGTATAAACTGTTTGAATCGAGTCTTTGAAAATATATTTTTTGAGTTCAAAAAAAAGTAGAGAAAATCTATATATATATATATATATATATATATATATATATATATATATATATATATATATATGTATATATATATATGTATATATATATATATATATATATATATATTACTATGTTCTATTAATAGACAGTAAAGTATAGAACGCAGAATAATACATTTACGTTACATGACGCTAATGTTGTGTAATTCTAATGTATTATATGGCTATGAAAACAATTTTTATTAGCTTTACGTTATCATCAAGGAGAACCTTGTGTCAAGATACTGTTTTTCAGTTTGACATTTTTTCACAGGAAAATTTCGTTTTGAGTAGCGAAACTTAACGCCGCATCTTGTCTTACTAGGTCGGATAACTAATTTAAATGTTGTTCCGCATATGCATAAAATGTAAAAATTATATATTAAATGATATCCTACTATGCCAAAAATATGAGTTAAGATGCTTTTCTTTATAAAATAATGCAATATATTTATAAATTAAAATAAAAGTTAACCTATGCAAACTATGAACTATATAAAAACATTAAAATTTTCGTGAATGCTACCTACAAAAATCATACGTGTATGGGGATAACAATAACCAAAAGAATATTTATTATAAAAAAACTTTAAAAAAATTACAAATAAGATATACATAATTATGATAGTAAATAAAAGTTAAATAAATTATTTGAGTTATAGTCTATACACATATATATATATATATATATATATATATATATCTTGATTATCGAGAAACCCATCAGTCGTATATGTTCAGCAAAATACCTTCTAAGAAAGTTCCACCAGTGCATTTGCTATAATTTATCACTCTTAGGCAAAGCGACGACGCCGCTTTAGAATTTCCTTACTTCAGCAGTATTTTGTTAATAAATTCGCCTTTCAGTCTTGTGGATGTCATATTTTATATGCTTTTAGCAGTTATCTCGTTTAATTGTAAACGATGTGTGAAATGTTCACTGCTTTCGGGAAAATAATGGTTTTTGTCCTTATCTTTACTTTTTTCGTACAGCTTCATGTATGGCAGTCAGTAACATTTTAGTGTCAAGGCACTCTGTTCCCTTTCTATATGAAATCAAAATATTGCTAGTTGACGGTTGGAGCTAAACGCCGCCATTAAATTTTGATCAGAAGCTATCTGTGATTTGATGATGTTATTTTTTCTAATCAAAGCCATAATAATTTTATCCTTCACCGAATATCATGTGACACGCATTGATCTATAATTATATAAGCAATCTTAGTACGACAGGGCATAATAATGAGTTCCTTATGACAAATTCAATTATATATAATTATCATCTTAGCTATATATATATATATATATATATATATATATATATATCTATATATATATATATATATATATATATATAGTTTATTTTGCTTATAATATAAAGCATTATCATATGTCAACTTGGGCAATATCGAAGCCATAAATAATGTAATGCTATCTACGAACTAGAATAGCGTCGGTGTTTCAAAATATTTACTACTGCTACGTGGAAAGAAATATTATTGACATATTTAGATGATCTCGTAATTTTGACGCATATACTTGCATTTATATGCGTTATATATAAGGAGGTTATATGGGGTTTCCCAATAAAAATAATATGTTTTGAAATTGAAACAAACTACGTAGTATATGTTCAAATTTCGTGCTCAATGGCTTTATTTGATAGGAAATTTTATGCTATTTACGAATTAAGCAAAATATCAAATAAACGCCACGACTTTTTTTGCACTGGTGAATACAATTGGTCCAATTTTCGATGACTCGTTGCAGCATTTCGGCTGGTATGGCCGCTATAGTCGCTCGAATGTTGCGTTCAAGGTCTTGAATCGTACCTGGTTTATTGACATACACTTGAGATTTAACATCCACAAAAAATAGTCCAAAGATGTTAAATCGCATGATCTTGGTGGCCAATTGTGAGGACCGTTGCGAGAAATAACCGACTCACCAAACTTATCACGCAATAAATCCATTGTGACGGTTGCAGTGTGGCATGTTGTACCATCTTTTTGAAAATAAATGTCGTCCGCATCGATTTCATACACTTCAGGAAAAAAAATCGTTCAACATGTCACGATAACGGTCGCCATTGACAGTAGTAGTACGGCCTTCGTCGTTTTTGAAAAAGTACGGGCCAATGATTTCACCGTACCATAATACGCACCAAACAGTCAATTTATCAGGATGTAATAGTGTTTCGTGAACCTCTCTTAGATTTGACACGCTTCAGTAACGACAATTCTGTTTGTTCACACCATTGAGCCAAAAGTGAGCCTCAGCTAAAAAGATGATTTTCCTATGAAATTTGGTGTCCGTTTCCATCATTTCAAGCGCCCAATCAGCAAATTCACGACGTAATCGATGGTCTGCTGGCTTGAGTTCTTGTGCCAACACAATCTTGTATGGATGTAGGCCAAGATCCATACGTACAATTCGCCAGGTTGTCATTCTGGATAAGCCCAATTCTTGGGCACGTCGTGGAACGGAAACATTTTGATTTTCTTCCACACTGGCTGATACGGCGGCAATATTTTCTTTACTACGGCCTTTCCGCTGTCGTGTTGGTGGTCTACTATCGTGCAAAGAATATTCCCTTTCCAGTTTTTGGATTATGCGACGTATAGCGAGCTAAGACGGTGCACCATGACGACCATATTTAGCACGAAATGCTCTTTGAGTAGAGAGAGAGCTTCTCGAATTTTGATAAAAAATTTGGATAATTATCAAACGTTAAGGTAACGTGAACTTATTTATGATTAAATGGTAAACATTACTGAACACAAAACAACCCAAATGTCAAATGTTAAACTACCAAGACGGCGGCTGTGAGCTATCAAAATCCTATCATCCCTATTGGGAAACACTGTATGTATATAGGACCAGTCAATAATAAAGACAACTTTACAATTTACGATTAATTTCGCCCTTTTTTCAATCGAAAACTGAGAACTGGTGTGTCTTTTGTAATAGAATCTCTCTATTTTTTCTGCAAGTGAGGAAAACTCGTGAATATTCGTTTTATAGAGCTCTAAAGAACAGTATAGAGTTTTTAATGTGCAGTATCAGCTCTTATTTCATTTTTTTAATATTTGTATTGGAATCTATAGTAAAACAAGCGTCTAGATCTGTTTTGATAGTCGTTAACTTAAATTCCACTTGCGAGTCCTTTATCTGACTTTATTATGTAAAAAGGCTCCTTGTAAACGAGATTAGATGTGGGTTTGATTCTATTTCGAGGGAATGAATATACTGTTTTCACTTCTCTGCTTGGAGAGAACAAAGTGCGGTGTTGAGTTTATCACCCAACACACAATATCTCGCCTTCAGTCGGAAAGCATTTTACCAAGTACTAACACGAGGTTGCCTTCAACTACTGCGCTACGTGAGATAGAGCATGAAGTTGCTTTTATTACGTTATCACAACATATACATGGTATATGGTACACATATCGGTCTTATAACGAACGGAAATTAAAAATTCTGCGATTCTTGGAAAATACTATATAAATATTTACTACACTTAGGGTTAGAAATCATTTTAGAAAAAACGTATAAAAATTCTAAAATGTTTACTAAATAAATCTGAAAATAATATCTAGATCGGCCTTTCTTTCTTATTTCTTATGTAATAAATACACTAATTAAAAAAAAACGACATACTTCAATAATATTATAGACATTCTATATGTAATATTATGCAGCATATTTGTTAGATTTTAGTTATTAGAAGCAAATGCCGTCTGACCTTTGCATTAAGGGTGAACAAGATATTAATTATGTGAGATTAACCGAGCCTCTAGGGTAGAGATGATGTAATTTTCATATATATGAAACTGTCATTACGCAATATTTTACCACGGACAACATTTTTCGATGTTATACATAATTGCTATATTGTGGAAAATTATCAGGCCTTAATGGGACTATGTTTGACTATTTATGCAATTTGTTGTGGATTAGATTTTCACACGAGATAACGATTATACATATATATTTTTTAGTTCTTTGTTGCAGTAAAATAAGCACGGCGTTGTGTTCCGCCACTTAAAACACAATAGCTTAAATTCAGGGGAACGGAAGTCTTGTCACTAGGTTCTCTCGGACTAAACTAAGCGCGATAAGCCTTAAAACTGAAAAAAACATGGTTTTGTTCAACATATTATGTAACTAGAAGGTAACTTGCAAAGCTCAGTGGGGAAAAAATTTGGAAATGCTCATATATTATTTAGAATTTTTAGCATAGCAGAGTAGGCAGAGAGAATTGTGAGAATCATTAATCCGTTTATACATATATCACGTTATTTATTTTTAGTAGCTGTATCGTGCTTTCGAGGGGCTATTTTAAAACAATAATAACAAAAAAACAGTTAAATAAATATTTTACCAATTTTTTGGCTAATATATTTAAAGTACATTTATATATATTAGACATATTTTATTTTTCTTATTAATTTAATATTTAATTTAAATTAAATATTAGAATTTAAGACAAATTGAATGTATTCAATACATATAAATTACGTAATAGACGAAATATCTAGCCATCGTACCCAAGAGACGTGACTTAGACCGTGACTGTTTGATAAAATTATGCGGCTAGCTTTAGTTATTAGCTTTTGCCTTCAAATTAATATATAAATTTAATTTATTACATGCATGTTATTTAATTGTACGATAACATACTTACGAGGTATAGTGGCACAGTTGGCAAGTATTTGATAGGACCGGTAGCTAGGTTCGATTCTTTTTATTTTAGCTTCACGCTTTTATCCCGCATAGCAGGATAAACAGAAATTACCTAGTGTCAAGACACTCCGTATTTCGCTTTCCACCGAATTAGAAACATGCGTGTTGAGTGGTGGAACACAACGCCGCACTTTGTCTTTTACTAGAGCGAGGAAGTGAAAATAATTTAAATATAATCACTTCCCCGAGTGGGGATCGAATTCACAACCGATCGCGTTTACAGTCAGATGCTATCCCACTGCGCCACGACCGGCCCTCAATTTGATATACACATTTAATTTATTATATAACCGGTAACCTGGAACCGATAGCTTATTGGTTCGATTCTTACTTGATGTTAAATTCCGGTAATGGATAACGTAATAATTCATCTTTAAAGTCTCTATAAAACATACCAAAACAAGACCTAGTAAATGGGAAAAATATTCTATCAAAAAGTGATTTACTACTTTACCTATATTTTTTACATTACGTACTAGAGTACTATTTGAATTTAAATAAAAAAATCAGTAATTTAAAGCTCACTGCATCCCTCCCAACCGTTTACATCCATCCACTTAATCAAGTACGTGTTCAAGCTTACCCAAAATTGTATCTCATTATCGTTTCCGTTAATTCGTTAGTATAATGAACACTTAGAGTGTTTGTGACGCGTAAACATTGAACGCTGTTCCTATTTGAAGCATTCGTGTAATACTGTTATGTAATGGAATTGAAATACCAGGATGTATCTAAAAGCATAGAAGTTCGATATCGACTGCCATATTGGTGATCGTGAAACAGGAATTTAAATATACAGTTGAAATTAATGGAAAATTAGTCATATGAGGTATTTATAGGCACTAGAGGCCAGTCGTGGCGCAGTGGGGTAGTAAACGCGATGACTGTAAACGCGAACGCGAAATTATGGGTTCAATTCCCACTCAGGGAAATGATCATGTTTAACATTATTTCAATTTCCTCGCTGTACACATAGCGCGGCGTTGAATTTCGCCACTCACGGTACGGATAGTTTTAACAATAATTACTTCCTGACTACCCTGCTATACAGGATAAGTGTAAAAAAATGTAAATACAAAGATATCCTGTTTACATGTAAACGCACAACACAACAATTTATTTGATTCATTTAATGTATTTTTTATAAATTACCTTAAAAAAATAATGACCGTTTCGCAACACTTCTCTACATAAAATAAAACTGGTGTCAAATTTCGCGAAATTTTCGTAAAAATAGGTAAAAAAGCATCACGTATAATATTACATACCTAGATATGTTAACGTAGTAATCGAAGGTATATAGAAACAGTCTACTAAATTAAGCAGGTAATGATAATAATATATATACGTTTATAGAAAACAAATTGACGTCATTAATCAAAGTTGCATATCTAAATCAATCATCAACAGATCAGAATTCATTCCTGACTTAATATGTAAAATCTAATATGAACTAAGTACTAAGTCATATGATGCATAACGAAAATTTTTATTCATTTTTTTAACACTATAGTGTATTAATTTAATAGCAGCGATATCAACTGAAGTAATCTGAATTCACATGATCGTTAACAGACGATCGACAAACTAAGCTCGAAAAGAAATTATCTGGGTCAGATCTGTATCTTCATTCATTCATTCCTTATAGAGGAATTCATTCAGTCATTTACCTTGATAGCATTTATTAAACTGATATGAAATAAATTATTATTTAATTATAACATACTAGTTACAATTAACGTCTACGTGGAATTTGACATTTCTGCGTCTTTATTTTTTAAATATTCAAAAAAATTAGCCTAATGTACTCCTAATTACATCAGCTGTAATGTCAGTGAAAGTCTTGTCACATTTGGTCCAGCCGTTCTAGAGATTAGCTAGAACAAACAAATAAACAGACAAACAATAAATGTAAAAAAAATATACAAATGCATTCAGTAATAAGCGGTTATTTTAATATTACAAACAGACACTTCAATTTTATTTATTTGTATAGATAGATTATACTTATAGTAATAATATTGAACAATTGAAATGTCAAATTCATGTTAATTCATTAAACATATATTGTTCCAGGTAAAAGAACTAGTGGTGTGTAAGTGAGAAATAATATGACTTGATCGGTATTAGAGCAAACATGTCGTGCCCATTCCGCCGCGCGTCCTCCCAACATCAATTTGCAAATGGAGGTACTTCCGGCAAAAAGGAGTTCCGCTCCAGACAATCCTCAGTACATCTGCCTGGCCCAGAAGAAGAAGATGGGGATACTCTCACGCTGAAACACCTCAGCGAGGCTTTGAAACTGTTGACGGCTCCTTCGGTACGTAGTTTGATTAAGCTTCTAAGCTTTTAATAAGACTTTAAGCTCTAGCAATATATCTTCTGCAAATACTGATTGAGAATCTAAGTTAGTTATTAAATACTAAAAACTTTTATCTTTATGCCAAGCTTCATATGCATATCTTGGTAAAAGATAATATAACCTGCTATCTCTTCATACTTATAATAACTATTAACAAGTATCGTTCATATAATTTTAGAAATTAGCATTTAGATATACTAAATGATAATTTCTCAAAAATCGAGATCCTTGATCGAGACATCTTATTGATGTTTCTTGGGGTGCTGTGAATGTTCATGGGTGGTGGTATTCAATTAACACTAAACGTCCCTCTTGATCGGTATTAGAGCAAACGGGATCCATCGCGTTTACAATCAGACGTTGTGACCTGTAGTGGGTTATAGGTTCGATTCCCACTCGGGGGAATGATTGTATTAAAATTATTTTCATTTCCTCGCTCTTGTAAGACATAACACAGTGCTGAGCTCCGTCACTCGACACGCAATGTCTTGAACTTGGCTGAAAATGAGGTACGGAGTGTCTTGACCATAGGTACTGCCTGTCTACAAAAATTTGCTATTTGGGATTTATACATATTTTAAACGAAACTATTTTAGATGAATGAATTTTTTTTATTTTGGATGTTTCAGAAAAACCATGTAAATAGTAAAATTGGTTAAAATTACACACTATGTTTTAGATTTTGTCTGCCAAATTTCAGTACATATGATCGATTGTACTTGAAAGAAAAATAAAATCAAACACGATTTATGATACTTAAAATAAATTTATATGTAAAACATAACTTAGAGCCCTTTAAAGGGTAAACCTCGTCAATAGATGCTCCGCTATAATAACACGTTTGTTGAAGCAAATGTGTCATTTTCACTAATGGCAGGGTGAAAATAATAGTAGGGTTAAGAAAATATATCCCCGATGTGACACTTTATATTAGATTGCTTATAATAGTTTGTTTAGGACGTAAATATAAATCAAATTTGTTTATTTCTTCCTTATAATTGGGCGGGAATTTATGATATTATACATTTACTACAAATAATTTTGTGAAGTAACTTTAAAGTCGCTCTCAGAGATTTACTTAGTATTTAATTGTCATTAATCCTTGATTCCCAGTCGGAATGATTATATTTAAATTAATTACATTTAAGTGCTCTGGTGCGTAAAAGCGCGGGGTTGAATTCGCCACTAAACACGCAATGTCTCAAATTCAGTGGAAAGCAAAGTACGGAGTGTCTTGACACTAGGTTTTTTTGTCTACCCTGATATGCGGGATAAAAATCGGGAAGATAATATCTGTTTAATGTTACTTAATATTACTTAATGTAAGTTATTTTTTCCAAAAATGAGATATAAAACTAAATAGTAAGACATTGCACAAAACTTACTGAAAGCCTTCAAAACGTTACGTAATATGAGATTAGGTGGATATATTTTGGGAAGAGAACTAAGTTGCTTACTGTGAAAGTTTGTTCTTGTATGAACCCATGTTTGTACTAAGTTCGTCTGCAGTACAAACTTGAGTATTAAACGCTAAGTCCATGATATATTTCCGTTTTTGAATTGAGTTAGCATTTCTTTATTCATATTTACCACTAAATTTTTAATGTCTATTTTACATATAAAATATTTTTATCTGTTTGCTTTGTTTGGACGATATGGCGTTGAATTACATCAGAATCGACTATCGTCATATTCTCTTTGAAATAGAATCGAAATGTATTACAGAATAATGCAACACTAATTAAAAAAAAGAGTTATTTTTTGTAGGATACAAAGTTAAAAAAAACCAATTTCGCAGTCTTTACGTAGTAAGCAATAAGAAATAGCGTACTTGATTTAAATGCAAAATTAATTGAGCTAGAATGATCTAAAGTTGATTGTAATCACACGTATTAAATTGGTGTTACGCAAAGATATACAGTAAGGACTGCCCAAAATGTATTATCTTAAATTATAAGTACTCACAAACAGAAATAATTAGATTTCCAGTTTCTTATATAGAAGTAATTTTTGATATATATGCTAAATTAAAAAAAAATTATTTTAAATATATTTAATCACAATTTAACTAACATTTAAACATAAGTTAAGCATAGTATCGTATTAAGTTTACCTTGCATGATAATGCCATTGGAAGCATACTGTCATTGACTTGTGAGGCAGAAAGCCCATTTCCGCTTAGTGACGATTGCATTTGAGATACCCACTGTCCTGTTATACAATTGGAGAACTATAGTGTCAAATCGACAGTTATGTCTTTTGTCTATATTTAAGTGAACTACAGCGTAGAAATGAGTGATTTTTCACTCTGGTAATTTGTTACTTTTAAACGTGCCTTTATTAGTCTCTTAGAATTAGTATCTATATATCTTTGTTATGTTTCTGTATTTGAAATACATAATACAGTACAACAACTAGACAACATTCATTTAGAGCTTATTAACAGAGGGTTTTTAGATTTCCTTATAAGGTACGTTGTGGATTCGATCCCATTCGGAGGTATCATTATATTTCAAATTCATTTTCATTTCTCTGCTCTGGTTTCTCTCTTACTCTACACGAAATGTCTTGATTTCCAGCCTCAAATAGTTCACGGAGTGTCTTGACACTAGATTGTTTCAGACTTTCCAACGGGATAAAGCGTAAAGTTAATTTTTATTAGATAAACATGGTAGGTAATAACTTATAAACGTTTTGTTCAGTGTGTTCTAGTTTGCAGAAATTAATAGTGACATGAATTTTGACAGCTTATACGAGTATATTAAAAAAAATAACAGCAAAACATTTGCCGAAAATATTTTTACTTTGAATTTAAAATAAAATTATTCAAATATATAAAATATCAAAGTAGATATATTAATGTAGATATATTAAAACTAATAATCAAACTATTGTTCGTTTCTTTTTGTTTTCAAATAAAAAATGAAGAAATGATTTTGTTAAATTATTTTCATTTCTCTACTCTGGTTAAACAAAGCGCGGCGTTAAGTTTCGTCTCGAATTCGGTAGCTAAGAGAGAAATGAGCTTTCTTGGCACTTGGTTCTCTCCGACTACTCTAAGCTTATATAAGTATAAGCTTCTTAGAGTAGTCGGAGAGAACCAAGTGCATACTGATATAATATTTACCTTTTAATTAGTTCAAGTAGTACACTCTACAAGATAATAATCCCGCCCTCTTCACCCCTTGATACATAAAATTGACTAGACTAGGTTTAATATTCAATTTCTACATATATTTCCTTTGGAATATCAAATTTGTCGTGGCCAGGCTGTAAAACACAGTATGAGAATTCTACGTAGCCTTTACGATGCTATTAAAAACATAAAACGACGTATAAAACCTTTTGCGTCTAATACATTGGATCGACAGAAAATAAAGCAATAAATGTATATCAGATATATTAAAAGTTGAAAGTATAATCCGATAAAATCAAATATTTAGTAATATGACGGAGAAATACTCTGATGTAATATAATAATAATAATAATAAGAATAATTGACTCAAAGTATTTACAGTATCCAGTTATAGAAATATAAGAGACTTAATTATACTGTACATTTAATCTGGTGTAAATGAAGTCTGGTACCCATTGTAAGATCAAACTTGTGTTATGGATACCAGCGCTGTTTCAATTCTTAGTAATAACTATGAAAATTCAGTGGAATCCTTTAAAATTTTAATAAATTTTTTGTAATAATATAAGAACTATAAGCAACATATATTAAATATATATTAAATAGTTATAACATGTAACATGTATTATGCAACATCCAATACATATCAAATAGTTATCCATTTAAATTAATTTTAACTGTTACATATTGAAGTAGTGAATCATTTGTTTTAGATTTTAAATTATTTTATATAAAATTATTATTACAAAATTAATCGCATATATTTTGGTATTCGAAACCTGTACCAAGAACTATTGTAAATTGTGTAAAACGTCCAGTTTTATATAATGTATTCTTAAATATAGTCTTGTGTTTTTTTATTATAAAAAGGGTTGCTCGACTTTATCAGCGGAAAATTTAACATCTCAAGGTTTTAAACAAAACTGTTTTATTAACTATTTTTTGGTATCAACCAACAGACTAATGCCACCTCAGTCTACCTGTGACTACGGACTACTGTAAAGTGTTCGAAACGTCAGATTTCCAAAAACATGTTTTCGAATAAATCATAAGTTATTAAGCCGTTTAAAATAGTTTCATTTCAAATGTGTAAAAATCGCGAAAATCTTATTATTATTAATCAAAGATATTATTACATCTTATTACACCAGCTATCTATCAGTGTATATTCCATCATAATTAGTGAAGCTGTTCAACAAATAAACAGACAAAAGTTGTAAAAAAAAATGTTATTACATACATTTGTCTTCATTTATTTTAATATAACAAGCAAATAAATAAAATTTATATGAAAATGAATAAATTAAAGGTTCATCTTCTTAGAATAGTTAAATTATAATATGCTAGTTAGGCTATTAGGTTTTTCATTGCACGAAGTTATCAATGTCATTATCTGAAACAAACTGATAAAAGGATTAAATATAGTAATGTATAATCATGGGATCTTTATTTCTATTTTTTGTTATATTAACTAATGGTATTTGATTTACGTTCATAAAGCTGCCATACACGGTTTAACACGGCTAACTTCTGGTTCTTTTTAAATATGTTATTATGATGAGAATGTGGGGCTGTAAAAATGTTATTATCACATACAAACTAAATATATTTAAATACAAAGTGATTTTTGAAAAAATAATTTATCTCATTTCTGACTCATGTTTATTTTCTCGTTTTTTTATATATATAATGTTTGATTTATTATTAAAAAATCTATATAATAAACATTAAAGATAATATTTATAATTTACTGAATAAACAATGATATACATATGTACTGTCTTTATAAAGGAGGATACTAAAAATATTTGATCATAAACTTTTTAATATAAGCAATCTCTTATTGGAATTATATAGCTTTACGCTTTATCCCATATACCAGTTTAGTCAGAGACAAACTAT
Source organism: Dryadula phaetusa (assembly GCA_032432895.1). Taxonomy (NCBI): domain Eukaryota; kingdom Metazoa; phylum Arthropoda; class Insecta; order Lepidoptera; family Nymphalidae; genus Dryadula; species Dryadula phaetusa. Next base: position 6,310,244 of record JAOYRS010000080.1, read on the forward strand.
AGCCTAGACACTCCGTTCTCTGTTAAGTGACGAGCTCAACTATTTTCCCTTTTTCATTTCTTTATCTGTTCTGGTAAGATTTATTTAAAAAAAAATGTAAATATAATGATTTCTCCGAGTGGGAATCGAATCCACAACCAATGGTATTTACAGTCAGAAACTGTCCCATCCAGACATCTTGGGTTTCTAGCAATCAACACAATGCACTATAAAAATTATGCATTATAAACTTAAGTAAACTAAGCTAAAAGAGGACTGACAAATAACACTGACATATCTGACAAAGAAAATGCGTCTCTACTGCATTTATTGTTCTTTCATTTTTCTTTTAACACACCCATGTTTCCCGGCCGCATAATAACGTCGGTATCAGTACTGCATTGTGAACGGCAAGACGTGCAGGTACCCTGACGTCTTGCAGTCGTATCAATGCAGCCAGAGCAATGTTAACCATGTTACCGGCATCAATACGCCTTTCCACGTCCTTTTCGTTACCTTCCATCTCTACTAAACATACTTCCCAGATATACCACCTCATTCACTTGTTCTAAAATCATAATAATCTAATCTTACATACTGTTTTTTCTTCGTCTCTCTCAAATATCAGAATCTTAGTATTACTCGTATTCAGGTTTAGACCATTTCTTTCATATCCTTCTTTTATAATGGTGACCAAAGTCTGCAAGTCGCATTCTGATGATGCATTTAGCACTGCATCATCTGCGTACAATAGACAGCTAACTGTCAAATCACCAACTTTCATTCCTATGTCACTTTCTTTAACTCCTTGGAGACAGCTATCTAAATAAAAATTGAACAGCCAAGCTGACATGGCGCAGCACTGTTTGACACCCGATTGAATATCAAACTGAGGTGACATGCCAGCTCCTACTCGTATACAGGCTGAGTGATCTCGATAAAGAGATTTTACAGCCTGCTACAAGGGTCCGTTCACATTATACCGAAGCAGTATCTTCCATAACTTCTATCTTACAACCCTGTCAAATGCCTTTTCTAAATCCACAAAAGCACAAAATTCTGGTTTACAGCCAATAACTTTTCCGTGATCTCGCGGAGAGAAAAGACCTGATCCATGCACCCTCTTCCAGGTCTAAATGCTCCTTGGGCCTCCCATAAAAGCCTTTCGGATCTCTCTTTTATTCCTCTCGCTAAGATTTTTTTAATAACTGTTATTTTTTAATTTTGTAAATTATACTTATATAATATGTTCCTGAATTTGTCAAAACCTATATACGCTACCTTCTTAAATTGGTAAAAACAATATACGCTACCTGATACCATTGACTATTGTAAAGTATTCAAAATAACGGGTGTTCAGTGTCACATTTTGGAATATTAAAATCTGTACGATTAAATTTGTTTTAATACTTATACGCTAATTAAAATAACAGAAAATAAGCATAGTCTTTTTTTAATAAGTTTATAAAAAAACTATTCCACAAAAATATACTTATGTATTCTAATACAAAAAGCATAGACCAAAATAAGTAAACACCTCAATCTGAACCCTAAATAAAAAGAACTTGAAAATGGTAACAAATTACTTGGCTAAATACAAACGTTAACGTGGAACTTCTTAAAGACTTGCCCAAGACATGATGAAGACTGCTTTTTAAAAATAGTATTCACTTGAACCAACGCTAATGGCTCTTCACACGTTTACACATCAATCTATCATCCTTTCAACTGGTTTACACAAAGAAGTTTGCTTATCAACTTCTATTTATATATACGTACATTGGCTGTACATTTTGTTTGTATATCTGGGCCTCAAATTTCGTATCATCTTGAATTCTTTATATTTTTCTCTAATAATGAAAGGCAAAGTTAAGTTTTATTAAACGTTTTGTTAAACGAATATGTTTTTGTTGTAAATATGATAGTTTTAAAAGTATGATTCACAGTAATAATTATCTTAAATTTACTACTTAAATATACATGTTACCTATAAGTTTAGATAAATTGAAATATTACAAATATAAAGACCCCTCGAAGGGCATGCGTGAAGAGGTTAATGACTATGGACGAGATGAAATGAGTATGTAGGGTTCCCTAGTATTTGACGCTCTTTTCTTTCTGACTAATTCCCTAGTAATAAAGTATGAAGCAAATAGTAATAATAACATATAAGACAGTTTACTATCACATTCATTTTATATATCGATATATTTTAATTTTATCTCCAAATTTTAGCATCTTAATTGAGAATTCTAGGTAATAATTTAACTTAGTGGAAGGTTTGGATAAATTTATTTTGTATTACAAATAAACAGTGACGTTGTAAGTAAGCTATAGTTCTTTTTAAACAAATACTCGTATACAGTCAGTGCCTTTTTTACTTTATTGACATTTTTATTATTATTATTTTAGGCAGTCATTAACCTCTTCATACAAGATCTCCGGAGGGTCCTCATGTTTTTACGTGACCATCCTCCAGTATCATCGATACTTTGTTTTTAAGGCCAATTGTGATCTACCTACAAATAATTGCATTTATGTGTCTCGATTTATTAAATTATAGATTTTTTTTTATTTAAATTTTCTTTTTTTTTTATTTTTAGACTCACGCTTTTTATTCCGCATAGCAGGGTAGACAGAAAGTACCTAGTGCCAAGAAACTCCGTACTTTACTTTCCACCGAATTCGAGACGTTACATGTTGAGTGGTGGAACTCACCGCCGTACTTTGTCCTTACCGGAAGTGAAAATAATTTAAATATAATCATTCTCCCGAGTGAGGATAGAACCCACTACCGATCGCGTTTATATTCAGATGCTACCACTGCGCTACGACCGACCTTTATTATTATTATAATTATTAAATTATAGTTTTTGACAATTACAGCATTTCAGACCATTTAATTTGAATTGCTATTAGTAAAGGAAGCCATCTGTTAAACGATGGAGCAATTAGTAATGATTAATAGTTCGTACAAGGAAACTCTATGATATGTATTGTAGAAGGAAACACTCTATAGTTTTGTGATAGGTAAATAGATTTAATATTTATAATATCCTATATGATTGCAAAGTCAGTTAAAGGTTTTAAAATAAATGTAAAAAGTTAAATTTTTTTGAATTTTTGATAAATTAGCGGATATTAAGCATATGTTTTGTTGAATTAGTGGAAATTAAGCATTAAATTGTAAAGAAAGCTTTTATTAAGCTTGCTATATCTTTAGCTGCGGTGGAAAACAGATCGGCGTTTAGGTTGTCTTAATTTACAAAATAGACATTAATTAATTAGTATCTGTTTTGTAAATTATACGCAGTTTATTATGGACTTATAGAAATAATTATCTATGGACTTATCTTACTTAGTTTGTCAGAAACAACCAAATGTCAAGACATTCTATTGACTACTTTCCACCCAAAAAAATTGAGACATTGCATATTGACTGACGAACTTAACGCCGCATTTTCTTACCAGAGCTCATAAATGATATTTTTTTAAGATTCACGCTGTATCTCGACGACGGGGTCATGCTTTTTACGTAACGTTCACCTTCATCCAGTACTTTCGATACTGTGTTTTTAAAGGTCAAACGAAGTCTCCCCCGACCTCTTGTACTTACAGTAGAAGACACCTTTGCTACATTTATATATTTTTTTAATTTATTATAGCATTTACATACATATATTACTAACGTAACGTACAACTGTTAACACTTATAGCAGGGCCGCGCCTTTCAGTGTCCACACCTTATATTAATTAAAGTGAGCTTCGTATTATGAAATTTAATGTTAATTAATATAATAAAAGGCATCTAACTGAAACGCGATCTGTTGTGGGTTCCCACTCGGTCCCTCGAGTAGGAATTGAACCTATGATTATTTTTTTATATCTTCGCTCTGGTAAGACAAAGTGCGGCGTTGACCTCCGCCACTCAACACGTAATGTCTCGAATTCTGCGGAAAATATAGTACTAAGTTTCTTGACACTATGTACTTCCAATTTACCTTAGTTTGCAGAAAAGCGAGAAGCTTAAAATTACTTTTCGTCATTTTCAAGAAAATTGCCAGAAATACAATGCCCTTATAAAACCTCATAGATCAACAGTCACTTTATATCATTCGAAGGCCCATTAACATACAAATTAATTCCTAACCTTCTACAAATACCGAAATTATCCATAATTTTAATATTTGAATAGTAATAGCTAAATACCAGGCAATGCGGTGGTACCTTCAGCGATAGGCAGTAATTATGTCGAAAATATATACAAATAAATAAAATTTGTGTCTGTTTGTAATATTAAAATATTTGCATTTTCTAATTATTTTTTACGCCACATGTACCAAACTAATATATTTTTTTCAATTCATGCCTGTTCCATGTGTTTCTCTAGAACGGCTGCACATTTTAACGGGAATTTCACTGGCAGATAGATGATGTAATAAGGAGTAACTCAGGCTACTTTTATTGTAGACTTATAGAATGGAGATATAAAAATGTTAAATGAAACGGGAACGAACGAATGAACTAGTGAATAACATGAATATAATACTTATTAAAATTTTCTTTTCCACCATATAGCAAACGGAATATGTAACTAAAAAATAGTCTCTAGATTTTTTGTTACAAGTTTTAAATAAAAGAAAGAAATTTAAATAAAATTTGGTAAATCGTGAAATATCCAATAGATTGATTCTCGTCAACGTTCAATTGTGAACACGAAAAGCGTGAACTCCAAAATCCATCAGTGATTGAGGCGTGTGATTGGGATCTAGTATTTTTAAACATTACTTTAAATATGTCAGTTTTTTAAGTAAAATATAATTTTTTTTTATATATACAAATGTATATGAAACTGATTGCTTCCTGCCACCTATGTTTTAATGTACAATATACGTTGCCTAAGCAAAAAATGTGCTATTAGCAGTTAGAACGCTCCAACGGTTATCAAGAGGCGTAGGATCGAATCCTGCTGCGTTTAATTTATTATAAGTTTTTTCAAAAACGTTTTCTAATTCTAAGTGTGGAATAAGACTTTAAAAATAGTAAAATCACTTGTGTGTTCTCTATTAAAGTAAGTATCTGGGTTTAGTTTTATTCTATGTTCTATTTTAATTCCGTTAATAATAACCATATTACAAATGTGTAATTAAAGAATATATTGCTTTTTTGGTAAATTCTTCATATAAACATTATCATTGCAAGACAAAGCGTGAAGTTAAAAACTCGCTACTCATGCCAAATTTTATCATCACAAAGCTCACTTATAAAGTATTTAAAAAAAATGTTCTACATATGAAATTGTAACATTTAGAATAATTTATTAAAAAAAAACATTTTTGAAATATATCCATTCCCCTGGGTGAGAATTGAACTCACAATCACCGTTTTTACGGTCAGACGTAGTTCTACTGCGCCACGATGACAATAAACGTAAAAATTTAAACGAAATTAAACAAAAATCCTTTATATTGTAAGAAAGCTCCCGTTTTCAATTTACAGTAGAAGTTACACAGTACGAATTCACTCCTGCATTTTCGATTGACGCACAGATACAAGCGCTATTGAATTTTGCAGTACAGCACTTCGAAAGCGAGAAAACTGCATCCGTATTTTGTAGCCACGTTAATATTAAAACAGGCGCCTCGCGTGAGAGTTAAAATATACTTAATATAATACCTTTTCATTTTAGATCATTTTGTGAATGTTGTAATTGTACCAGCAATGTAAATAGCGAGGTTATATTTAATATTCTGCTCTACAAATTGTGGTAGGTCATGTTTAAAATATAAATTTACCTAGTTAATAGTTTTTTATAAAACTTGGAGCTTGGAAATATATTTACAAAGTGTAATACACTTTAAGTTAATATTGTACAGTTAAATATATAATATGAAAAGTGTATGTATGTTATAATAAATGTTGTTGTAACATTAAGATATTATTTTTGAATATTATATAATTTAATTTTTTTTTTCGGAATATATTCATTACCTGGGCGAGATTTGAACTCACAAAACAGCATTTTTAAAGTCCAACGTTGTTTTACTACGCCACAATGACATAAATGTATATGATGTTGGCAAGTTCAAAATTGTAAAGTAGGGATGTAATAGATAAAATGAAAGAAAAAAATTTAAACAATAGTTTAAATAATTGATATTTAATTAAAATGTTAAGATAAGGAAAAACTGTTAAAGCAGATAAAGCTATGGTAAGGCAAAAATACAGTTTTGTTCCGCTACTTAACACGCAAAGAATTTTAACGGAAAATTGTGACAAACAATTGTGTTGAGGCCGGTCGTGACGGAGTGGGACAGCGTCTAAACGTAAACGTGATGGGTTATGGGTTAGATACCCACTCGGGGGACTAATTATATTTAAAATTATTTTAACTTCCTCGTTTCGGCAGGACAAAGTGCGGCGTTGAGTTCCACTACTCAACACACTATATCTTGAATTCGGTGTAAAGCGAAGTACGGAGAGTCTTTACACTGGATACAAATATCTAATGTGAAGACCCTTCTATGCGTGAAGCTGGAAAAATAAAAAAATTGTGACCCATAACAGGGTAGACAGAAAGACAGCGCCAAGTATACTCAGCTTTCCGCCAATTTCGTGGTGGAATTCGGCGTAATGCTTGTTACCATTGTTATTTATTAAATTTATAAATTTAATTCAAATATTATTTCCCATCTTCCGAACACCTTTACAATGCGAATCGAGACACTGAATCGTCAGCTAATTTTCTATATATAAGCATCTTACACATCACGTTCGTACATTAATAGCATAGGATAATATTTTGTGACGTCAATGCAGAATGTTATTAAAGGGTTATTTCAATTTTTTTATAAGAAAATAATTTAAAATATATTATTGTAACTTTTATAAATATAAATCTATATTTATTAATACTTAGATATTGTTTTGATGTTGTGTATAACTAATTGGACGGCATAGGTTCGAATACAACATAATAAACAGGGGTAGTTGGGATTAACTTCCCCTATTTTTTATTCATTTTTTAAAGGACTTAAAACACACACGCACACAACAAGGACTTAAATAGATATACGTAAACCTAAATAGAACCTCATACTCAAATATTATGTCAATTCCAACGATTGATAATAAGAGATTATCAATTGGTAGAGTATGACGATCTATTTACGTTTACGTGTATCTATTTACGTTTATCACGTGTGCTTAATTTGGTAAGTGTGTTATAGTTTGGTAAATATGGTGGTAGTTTGTATGTTTATTTATTTGTATGCTGGTATGTTTGTCCACGGATTTCTTAGAAGTAAAACGTCCTATTGAAGTGATATTTTTTGTTCATGTTACGTATACTTAAACTTTGGGAACGGTACAATATTCATTAAAACCGGTCCAATAATTTCAGAGATATGGTTAAATAACTTGTAAAAAAATATAGGAAAGCAGTTGTGTATTATAAAGAGGGTTATTTTTTTATAATTAAGATGTAGATCCACAATGGGACCATATAAAAATATTAACTAATATTTCATTTTTTTCGTATTTTATATTTAATTAAAACATAAACTACATATATATTATTTCAATTCTGTTTTAGTTAGTTAACCAACTGTTTTATACAAAAATATCTAAATAATATTAAAACATACAGCCTAATAAAAAGTCCCACAAAACATTATTATTGCGGTAAACGGTCGTATTTGTCATGGTATCGATAAATGTCGTACAATTAATTACATATGATTCATGCATATGTTGCCATTCTAACATTATTGCTATTTTTATTCAAAAATTATATTGGTTTTGTATATAAATTATATATTTTTAATAGAATGAATAAAATATTGTGTTTTATTTTTTAGCTTCATGCTATAATCCACGTAGCAGGGTAAACAGGAAGTGTCAAGATATTCCATACTCCGCTTGCCTTCGAATTCCAGACATTATGTGTTGAGTAGTGGAACTCAATGCCGCCCTTTGTGTTGCCAGTGCGAAGAAATAATTCAGTAGAAATCATTTCCCCGAGTGAGAATTGAACCCAGAACCGATCTTGTTTACAGTTAGACGCTGTCTCAATGTGCCACGACCGTCCTCTGTGTTATTTTATTAAAAAAAATAATTTATACTATGGTTTGACATAGATAAAGTATAACTTACATAAATATTTATAAACTACTTTGAAAAGGAAGTAAGAGAAACATGTTTATATTGATTTTCTGTTTGTACTGGTTATCTTGTTGGTGATCGGGTTTAAATTCACTAAGATTAAATTACATACGGTGACATATACAAATATATAAAGTATTTTGTAACCCACTATACAATTCGTATACTTTCTGAGGTAAAAATACGACGAAAACTTTATAAGAGCTTAATCTAGTTAAGTACACATTGGACCTTTTAATATTATTCTTATACTTCCCTATCCAAAGAGGGCAACCCTTAAAGAATCTGAAAATGTCGCACGACAAAGTTCAGTTATTTATTTCGAAGCGGAATGTTCGTATTGGAATAGTTGACAATTCAATTACGTGGATAAAATACTTATGAGGCCAAATTTTTTTTTTATTTCAAGTTACGAAAATGTATCGTAATTATATGAAAAATTGTGTTATGTTTTTACATAATGTTGATAGAGTCTTAGAAATAATTAAATTAATGTTTAAAAATTTTCAGCTAATAGCTATCTCAGTTAAAACGTATTTTTACGTATTTTTATGTAAAATAATCAAACATCAGCCACGGTTGGGTCCAGAATTATCTTCCAATTTGCTCTATCCTTGACTTTTGTTTTCTAAATTTTAACGCCCAGGGTACTCAGGTCTTTTATAACTTCATCCATCCACCTAAGGTTTGATCTCTACCCTTATCGTTCCATAAATCCGACCCATCGTAGGCATCCAACCTTCAAATGGAAAACACATGCAATATATTACAAAGTAAAAAAATAGAAAAAATCTTTATATTCGTGAACCTTTAATTCTATAACCAAATATTAAAATAAAAAAGGCGAAATGTTATTTATAAACAAAAAAAACATATTGCAATTCTATTACTTAAATATTTTTTTAATCTAATATATACTTAGAGAAGGCCTAAATGTATATTTACAATTATTAAACGAGACGGGGAATTCCCTAATAAAGTTAGACAAAGAGCAGCGTTTTGGTATTCTACAACAGACTAAGGGCGGAAGTACGCTATTTATAAAGAATGAATAGTGTTAAATATAGATACAGAGAGATTATCTACTATATAAAGAATATTATATTTAAGTAACAAAAGAGATTATGTTGGATTTATATAATTCTGCCTGCTGTGAATGGAGTGTCTTGACACTAGGTCGTCTCTGATTATCATGCTTTTCGGGAAAATGCGTGAACCTGTTTTTTTACTTAAAGTTTCCAGCTAATTCCAGTTTAAGTATTCCAGCTATATATAATAAGGCATTAGTACTAGAACCTTCGCAGCATCCACCAAATGCTTGTCCCATTATTGGTGATGCTTTAGATTTTTTCACTAGTATATAGAAAAAACAAATTATTCTCTTCATTATTAGAAAAGTAACCTAGATTTACTATTTCTATCTTATAATTTTTTTATTATAAAATCTATTTAAGTTTCAAAAATATTTGTTACTCAGGATGATATTTGTTGATTATTTAGTTTATATTCTTTGTAGACATTGTTTTATCGAATTCTATAGAAATAATTATCTTGAATTATAAATAAAAAATTCAAAAATAAAGGAACGAGGCAAAATATCTCGCAATATTTGATGTAAAGCTCCCATTTATTACTTAAATGGGCTTGAAAATTCTAAAAATTCTCTTTGAGTCCTGCTATGGTTTTGTTTTCAAAATAATGCCGGATAACAAGGGCTTTGCCTGCTTTATACTTTTGCTATTATATTTAAGGGCGATCTTTGACTTGATTATGTATACAATACAAGGGCATCGGCCTGGCATTTTGTAAATAATATACTAAAATATTAAATTAATAATAATTATTATTTTCATATTATAAAATATAGTGTTCGAGTATATATTATTAAGTTTAAATTAGTTATTTTTTTATGTTAAATAAACATAAAATTATTCTTCGCCTCACTCTGGATAACACAAAATGTGGCGTTAAGTTCCGCCACACAATATTCAATGTCTCGATTACGGAAATAATTACATACACAACGTAAGGTAAAACATTATACCGAAGAAAGGTCGTAAACAAAGTTATTAATTTGTAGTTGTTAATTAATAAGCTGTTAAAAAAATATTTCAGTGTTTAAGTAGAAAAACCCTTCAAAAGAAAATCTTCGCGTTTGAAAGCTCATATTGCTCCATCTTGCTTACTCTGGTAAGCACTGGACTAAGGCACTAGAAAATATTTATTCAGTCCAGCTAATATGTCTTGCGTAATTAGTTCCTTAGAATAACTGATAAAGGCGTAGAAAATATAGAGAAAATATAAAGTAAATAAAGTGAAAATACATTATTTATTTATTTTATTTTGTCAATATTTAAATAGTTAAATAGCCCGGTCGTGGCGCAGTGGGACAGAGTCTGACTGTAAACGCGATCGGTTATGTTGAGTTCCACCACTCAACACACAATGTCTAGAATTCGGTGGAAAGCGAAGTACGGAGTGTCTTTACACTAGGTACTTTCTGACTACCCTGCTATGCGGGATAAAAGCGTGAAGCTAAAAAAATTGCTAAATAAATGTCTGTAAATATTAGGAAATGAAATAAATACAGTATGATTTCATAGGATATAGCTGCCTCAGCAAGATATCACTTGCTTATCTTATCTCTATATTGATTACACGGATGCCACTTTATTAAAATTTTATTTATTATATTATTTATTTAAGTTCTATCCCCACAGGAGGGAATGATTATATTTAAGTTATACATATTTCTTGTCTCTAGTAAGACAAAACGCGGCGTTGTGTTTCACCACTCAACACGCTATGTTCGAATTTGGCGGAAAGCGGAGTATGGAGTCTTGATACAAAGTACTTCCATCTACATGAACCTAAAAAAAGATTTAAAAATTTTATAATATTAATTAAAGAGACGGCGTCAAGAGTTTGTTTTTAAAAAATAATTCTATATTTCACTTATTTGGCCCTCTACTTTTGACCCAAATTTATTTTCTGGTTGAGTGGAATAACTCAACGCCGTGCATTATCGTATTAAAGTGGTGAAATAAAAATATTTTTGAACATAATTCTTTTGTCAAATAGGATTCAAATCTATGACCCTCGTGAGTACATTAAAACGTAGCCAATCATAATAATATTCAAACTTAATAAGCCAAGGCAAGAAAATAAGACAGAAAGAAAAAATAAAATTGAAAACAGCCCAAATTCAGTTCTCTATTACATTGTTTGATTTTGCTTTGGTGGAAAAAATCGTGCCATTAGTCACTTGACACCGCAATGCCTATTCTTCCGTCCGGAATCCTATCTATTTGGCCGATCACTTAAGGTTTCCTATTTCACACGGTGGGTAGGTGACGTGAAAAATTGTCCGTAAAATTATCTAAGCTATATATATATATATATATATATATATATATATATATATATATATATATATATATATATATATATATATATATACTGTGTGTTTTATAAAATATTTTGTATAGTTATTCATTTGATTGGAGATGCAATCCATAACGTTTATACTACTGCATTTGAACCTGCGCTTCTTTTTTAACGTCAACGTAAATTAGGAAATAAGCTATAAGTATATCCACTTATTATAACACGTATTAGTAGGTATATTTTTTTAGAATTAATTAAATATATTTGTATGTAGTCATTCAAAATATTACAAAACAGAATATTTTAGTATCTTTTTGTGTTATTCCAAGAGATTACAAAAATATTTGTAAGAAACATATAATTTTTAATTTGTTGTTGTTAGCAGTTGAATGCCGAACGCATGGCTTAGGGATCAAAGCTGACAGTTTCTAAGAGATACGAGTTCAAATTCCGCTCGCAAAATTTTATACGTTTTCTAAAAGTATAATCACAATGTAACAATAAAACAAAATTTCTCAAATGTCCAAATTTGTTTTCGGTACAATTTTAGAAATAATGCTAGGTACATTTATTTTGACATAAATTCCAGTAGGAAACATGCTTATCAAATTGAGTTATAATTGACGTATGTTTTCCGTAAACAAGCCACCCTTGTGAAATAAAATGCTGAAATTATTAAAATAATAACCCTTTAACTTCTACGGCGTAGTTAAAAAGTTATACATAAAGTACTCAATACTGAAATACGTTTTTTAATACGTTCCACATGAAATCGATAACATATATTAAGATTAAAAAATGATTTTATTCGTATTATTTTCAAATGTATATATTTTTTTTACCTTCACGCTTTTACCCCCTTTTATCCCGCATAGCAGGGTACCTAGTGTTAAATCACTCCGTACTTCGCTTTCCACCGAATTCGAGACATTGCGTTTTGAGTGGTGAAACTCAACGCCGCACTTTGTCTTTACAAGAGCGAATAAGAAAAAATAACTTAAATGTATATTATCATTTTAATTTTTACTAATAATTGAAATTTTTATTAACTTGAACTATTTTAAATGGAATTGAACTATTTTTAATAGAGTAATTGGGGATTTCAAAAATGTATTTTTGAATACCAAAACAATCGATTAATCCATTTAAATTTGTTTCATTTAAAATCGCGAAAAGCAAAGATATTAAATTAATAAACATATATATTTTTTATTAATTTGTTTTCATTTTCTCATTAGCTTAATATATAATTTAATATATCGGTAGATATTAAAAATATAATAAATATTTAAAAATAATTTATTTCCATTTGTTCGCCCTGGTAAGACAAAGTGCGGCGTAGCAAGCCACTCAACACGCAATGTCTAGATTACAGGTACGCAGTCAACAAATTATCACGACAGTAGATTGTCTCCGACTATGTTGCTATACGGGATAAGCCGTGAAGCGTGAATTAAAGTGTTAAAATTTTTTTTTAGGTATACATATGTTTGTAGATTTTAAACTACTACATTCTTGTATAATGTAAAAGGAAAGTAGGTTATATATGTATATATATATGATATATATATATATATACGGATATATTAAATTATATATTAAGCTAATGAGAAAATGAAAACAAATTAATAAAAAATATATACGTTTATTAATTTAATATCTTTGCTTTTCGCGATTTTAAATGAAACAATTTAAATGGATTAATCGATTGTTTTGGTATTCAAAAATACATTTTTGAAATCCCCAATTACTCTATTAAAAATAGTTCAATTCCATTTAAAATAGTTCAAGTTAATAAAAATTTCAATTATTAGTAAAAATTAAAATGATAATATACATTTAAGTTATTTTTTTTTATTCGCTCTTGTAAAGACAAAGTGCGGCGTTGAGTTTCACCACTCAAAACGCAATGTCTCGAATTCGGTGGAAAGCGAAGTACGGAGTGATTTAACACTAGGTACCCTGCTATGCGGGATAAAAGGGGGTAAAAGCGTGAAGGTAAAAAAAATATATACATTTGAAAATAATACGAATAAAATCATTTTTTAATCTTAATATATGTTATCGATTTCATGTGGAACGTATTAAAAAACGTATTTCAGTATTGAGTACTTTATGTATAACTTTTTAACTACGCCGTAGAAGTTAAAGGGTTATTATTTTAATAATTTCAGCATTTTATTTCACAAGGGTGGCTTGTTTACGGAAAACATACGTCAATTATAACTCAATTTGATAAGCATGTTTCCTACTGGAATTTATGTCAAAATAAATGTACCTAGCATTATTTCTAAAATTGTACCGAAAACAAATTTGGACATTTGAGAAATTTTGTTTTATTATTACATTGTGATTATACTTTTAGAAAACGTATAAAATTTTGCGAGCGGGATTTGAACTCGCACCTCTTAGAAATACTGCCAGTCTGATCACTAAGCCATGCGTTCGGCTTTCATTTGCTAACAACAACAAGAAATTAAAAATTATATGTTTCTTACAAATATTTTTTTAATCGCTTGGAATAACACAAAAAGATACTAAAATATTGTGTTTTGTAATATTTTAAATGACTACATACAAATATATTTAATTAATTCTAAAAAAATATACCTACTATTATATAATAAGTAGATATACTTATAGCTTATTTACTAATTTACGTTGATGTTAAAAAAGAAGCGCAGGTTCAAATGCAGTAGTATAAACGTTATGGATTGCATCTCCAATCAAATGAATAACTATACTAAATATTTTATAAAACACACAGTGTTGAGTTACGTAAATCTAGATTAAGTATCGATTTAGGGAGGAAAGGAATATATCTCACTGCCTACCCTGCTCTGCGGGATAAAGCATAAAAAATAATAATTTATTAGAAAAATTTAATTCCAATAAAAATAAAATAATAGCTATCGATTTCATATTGAACTTATTAAAGGATCTATTTCATAACTTAGTCTAATAATTATAATATATATATATATATATATATATATATATATATATATATATATATATATATATATATATATATATATATATAATATATCTCATAGAACACACAGTGTTGAGTTACGCAAATCTCAATTAAATATCGATGTTGGGAGGAAAGCGACATGTCTTGGCACTAGCTTGTGACTACAGTGAGAGTAAAAAATAGATATTTCTAATGCGTTTACTTTCTTAGCCTATTTTATAATATTTAATAATCACTTGACACAGAACATCGTTGCGTCGACCTCAGCAATCCGATCTGCGCCGGGTCGATCACTTAAGGTTTCCTATTACGGCTGTGGACTTTGATCTCGAAAGATAAAAAGTATGGGGACATATATTTACACTCGAACCACAAAAGCGACAAAAGCTATGTGTTTAGTTTTGGCAAAAATCAAAGAATTGGTTGAAACGCGATCGGTAACAGGTTCGTTTCTCTTAGGTAAAGGGTTATATGATATATTTATATATGTATTTGATATATTTTCATTTCCTGGCACTGTTAAGACTAAGCACGGCGTTGAGCCTCGACTTCGAGTGGAAAGCAGTCAAAGGTTGCCATGCTATGCGGGATAAAGCGTGAGGTTGTGAAGAAAAAAAATTGATTTCAATGATTAAATCTACGGATTGCACTATAAAATTTTTATTTGACACATTGATATGCATTATTACATATTTATCTTATGTGGCCTGAATGTAAACCATGGTTGTGAATTCTTTCTATTGCTGGTAGGATGATTTGATCTTGTAAGACCAAACGTGATTCCGCCACTCAACACATAATGTCTTGAAAAAAAGTCTAAAGCATAGAACTGAGTATTTTGGCTCTAGATTTTCTCCCTCTCTTCTATGGCAGCGGGGTATAAACTTGAATATGAAAAGTATTTAATTTATCTTCAAGCCCACGTTTACCAATCAGTTAGAACGTAACATTATGTGATTGTTTTAAATAATCTCAACTAAGAACAAAAAATATCTTTATATAATGTAGGTATATCTTATTACTATTTTAACCTCAACTCCGATGTACAAATATATATACTTTATATTTATATACAATATTATATATTACAAACAAATATAGACACACTCGGATATCTTGTCAAAATATTCTCAGATCAATTTCAATTCACGTTGTAGGACATAAAATTGGTAGACGTCGGTGCCTCAATAATTCACTTTCCACTATACAGTAGACATTTCTCTTTCGTATATAGGTCGAGTACGGCTTCTTTGACCTTACAATACGTTGTATAAACTGCAATGAAACGCAACTCTCGTGTCACACACGAATGACAGATTTTACAATGCTATTGTCTCTAATAAGATATTTAATTTTCACGATTTTTAAACAATTTAAATCGAGGCCGGTCCTGGCGCAGTGGGACAGTGTTTGACTGTAAGCGCGATCGGTTGTGAGTTGAATCCCCACTCGGGGAGTACGGAGGTAAGATAAAGTGCAGCGTTGATTTGCGCCACTCAACACGCAATGTCTTGAATTCAATGGAAAGCGAAGACACGTGTGTCCGTGTATCTTAACACTAGATACTTTCTATCTACCCTGCTATGGGAGATAAAAGCGTGAAGCTAAAAAATCTGTTTCACAGGTAGACTGTCTACCTACAGTCTATCTGCCTAACTATTTCGAATACCAAAATAAACGCGATTAATCCGTTTAAAACAATATCATTTCAAAATATGTTAATGTCCATTTTGTCACATTGTTGTGTTTTAATACGTATTCACTTGTTTCGACTATTACCGCTGTTTTGAGTAAAATATTGTTTGAAAGTATAAACTTCTCTTACGAATAACTTTTCATACGATCTTGACATAGCACAGATTTGTAAGACCTATTTAAAAGGGCATTTCTTTTAGTTTATTGTTTAAACTAATTATGTTTTTATCTGTTAGTATTTTTAATGGAATTATGTACAACAAGAAGAAAAATATTTGGAATTTTACTTAACAAAACAGTAGGATTTGAACTTGCGGCTCGTGGATACCATCTAAGTGCTAGCCAATTAACTTATATATTCAGCTTCATGTCAAAATTTCCGTACTATACAACATGTTCCATAATAATATATTATGTTATTTCTACATAAAATTTACATATATATCTTCTCAATTTGTTTAGACAAAATACGTCTTCGGTTTTTTATATACATATAGTATTGAGCTATGTGTTCACGGAATTCTACGCCGCGGTATTTTCACCTGAATGAACGAAATAATAATATTATAAAATTTATCTTATTTTTTACTAGGATTTGAAGTCACAAGTTAGAAATATAACCATGTTCTCACGCCGATTTCTTACTTAATATATATAAAACTCTTATATCAAGTACATATGAGCATATTATACTATTGATATCAATGCTATTCAGACATTTTATGGCAAAATTGTTGGCTCACGTTATTTTGTTACACAATAAAAGCCATAGCAAAAAGTGCTGATAGTATGATATTGTTGAGAATAAGGGAATAACGTTTTACAAGAATAAATAATTTCATAAAGTACTTCAGATAACAAAATCTCGCGACTTCACATCCAATAAATAAAAAAACAAATAAGATATGTATCATCTTTGTTATGACATTTCAGTACCATAAGTTTTGGAGTAGAACATTTTTGAAAAAACGTATAAAAATTTGAGCGCAGCTGGATTCGAACCCGCGCCTCTTGGACGGTATCCAAGAGGCGCGGGTTCGAATCCCGCAGCGTTTAAATTTTTATAAGTTTTTTCAAAAATGTTTTCTAATCCTAAGTGTGGAATAACACTTTAAAAATAGTAAATATTAAAAAGTTTTAGAGTCTTACGAATATGCTTTATTGCTTCTTAACATAAATAACAAGTAAGTTTATAGAGGAGGCCATTGTACCGCAGTGACACAGCATCTGTCTGTATACGTGATTGGTTGTGGGTTCAATCCCACCCGCTGAAATGATCTCTGGTAAGATAAAGCACGGTGTAAAGCTCCGCCCTCAACACGCAGTATCTCGATTTCGTGTCACACACGAATGACAGATTTTACAATGCTATTGTCTCTAATAAGATATTTAATTTTCACGATTTTTAAACAATTTAAATCGAGGCCGGTCCTGGCGCCCTCAACACGCAGTATCTCGATTTCGGAGGAAAGTGGAGTACGGAGTGTTTAGACACTAAGTACCTCTTGTGTAGCATGCTGGATAAAAGAGTGAAGTTAAAAAATCAACAAGAATTTTTTTGTGATACAAATTTTTATACGTGGAATTGCAAAAATCCCAAAATTCAACATTCCATCTTCACGTTTCAAATTTTATATTTAAATACAGTATACCTACTTTGAAGTCACGTAACCTATCTCATGTAATCATTTTGTTTACATTATTGTTTTTCAATAAAAGTACAAAGATTTTTTTTGTTAAAAATCTGTTTTTTTGATCGTTATCAAGTACAGAATTATTAAGTTTTCATATAAAACAAGCAAAAAAAACTATCGGACATGCTTCAATTACGTAATTAATTTTTTCCCTACTGAGGCGGGCTTGAAAGTTTGCGTCAGGCCTCTTGTTTTCAAAGTTTGTGCTTTGACGTAAATTAATATATATATTTTTTGTAAAAGTTTTTTTTAAAGTGTTTTATTCTTTATTAAATATATTTATATACTCATTTTATAAAGTAAAATAGGTTAATGATAGTTTATTAACAAGAGCATATTACTGCACGATAATCGTGGATTTGATCCCTCCTAATGATAAGGATTATAATAAAATTATTTTCCGTTAAGCACCGCTTATTATATTGCACTTAGACAAAAAGCGGAGATAACAGTGTTTTAGCTGCTTAACGTAAAACATAAAATATTTCTTACAATAAAACAAAACTCATAATAATCGACATTTATAGCTATCTCAGTGGTGGCTTAGTTCCAATTTAAATAACTTTCGAAATCTGTTATCACTTTGCGGACAACGGTTTTGGATATCAATCATTCCCCTTTCGACATTCCGTAGAAATATATGTTTTTTCATAGCATTATCGAAGAAAATTTGGCATTTTGCCCCAAAAGATATCAGAACAACTACTGGACTTGCGATTTATGTTTTGTCTATGATAATGTGACACCAGGAAAACATGGCTTATTTATTAAGTATGGGGAAATTGTAGACTTTCCTACTTTATCTTCTATACTATTTTATGTTTCAATAAAATAAACTAATTATGTTATTTTATCTAACATTTAACGAAGAACGAAGAGTGTTACAACATTTGATTCATTATATATACACTGTGCTAAGTATAGAAATGTACCTACTGATAAATTACAAAAAAAGGATTTTGAAAAAATAAAAGTGGCTTTGTGCTTTTTCTATCTAGCTCTAATGAATTAATTTAACTTAACACCCCGCTCGATAGAGCGTAAGATGTACGAATGCAGGTATATGGTAATAATTTAAATATAATCATTTCCCTGAATCAGAATCGAATCCAAAACCACCTTTTTTTAAAACCAGCTTATACACCACCAATACCTTTACCTATAAAAAAGACATGCATATATTACGTGTTATAATTAATATTAATATAATAAAATCTTTGATTTTCACGACTTTTATACAATTTAAATGAAACTATTTAAACCGGATTAATCGCGTATATTTTGGTATTCGAAAATCCATTTTGGACACCTGACGTTACGAACACTTTACAGCAGCCCGTGGTCTGAGGTGGCAAACGTCTGTCAGTTGATACAATTCTCCGCCATCTGTTTCTTAGTTGCCTCGCGTACTGCCCTGGATTCTTGCAGAATGAGCTCATTGTATCTTTGTCTCTGGTGTGGTGGATTTGAGACTTTAAATTTTTAATAAGTGGGTCCCAGGTGGTAGAGAATTTCCAACCATCTTCTCTATTGAAATTTGGATGTTTTTGAATTTCATTAGCCTCTCGGAATATATCTACTTTCCCTAGCGATATTAATATACTTATAGTAATTTCGATTCTAAAATTCTAACGGAGTTTTAATTTTCTAGAATGACTGCCTGCACGCCGCGGTGACATCGCTAACGAAAAATCAAGCTGAACACTACGATAAATATGATTGCCTGTAAGTACACTGTTCATACAGTTTTTATATATACTTTTGTGTATTATTTTGAATTAAAATTTGATTAGAATTTTCTTTATGACATATGTACAAATTATAGTTATGATATTTTTAAATAATAATTATTTAAAACGTTTGGACGGCTTCCATTAGGCGCGATTTTCTATTTTTCGCGAATTTTCTAAAAATGTTTTTATATAATTTTCTTTCACAGTGAGTCATTTTAATACATATTTTAATATTTTACTATTTATAAAGTGGTGTCACTTAGGATAAAAGAAAAGATTATTTAAAAACTTATAAAAATTTGAACGCAGCAGAATTCGAACCTGCGCTTCGTGGAAACTGTCCCAAGTGATCTTACCGCTTACCAATTCGTCCTACATCTAGCTGCGTCAAAATTCTTATACGTTTATTTATTTATGTAGAGATTCTTGCAAATTCCTGCTACCCAAATATTATTCCTAAGAAATAATCATTTGGTATTGCCAAATAGAGAATGCTAATTATTCTAATATTTTTAAAGTGTTCGAACTACTAGTACGATATATTTACTTTAAAAATATTGAAGTTACTTATTATATAGCGTGACATTGTATAATGAAAAGTATATATCACTAAGACAGATAAAATGCTAAGAGAAGAAAATGAAGACCACGGTTGGCATTCGACAATACGGTATCGACGCTATTAAATGAGACTCACGTATGAACATAACTTAGAATAAAACGAATGAAAAATACCTCATTTATCTACCTTTAGAATAATTTCAATAAAAAAATATATAACGCATATAATAAGATCTTTGACTTTCGAGATTTTTACATATTTTAAATGAAACTATTTTAAACGAATTAATTGTGTATATTTTAGTATGCGAAGATAAATTTTTGAAAACCTGACCTGTTGGGAAAATTTAACAGTAGTTTGTGGTCAGAAGTAGACTGTCCACATTATTACTGCAATTTTTTTAAAAGTGATATAATAAAAATAACGCATATGATAAAAAATATTTTTTACATTTTCCAGTCAAAATTACGATTATTTAGTATGTTCAAGTATTTGATTTATATTACTTAAGTAACTAAACAAAATCTAATCAAAATCCAAATATTATTTATTCAAATAGGCTATTACAAGGACTTTCGAATTGTCAGTTAACATTAAAGCACTGTCAGTCCTATCAGGAGCTGCCACTAGCTCAGAAAGCAGTTCTGTTGCTCCTGTTGTGTCAAGACACACCGTATTTCACTTTCCACAGAATTCGAGAGGTTACGTGTGTGAAGTGTGTGTGTCGAGTGGTGGAACTCAACGCCGCACTTTGTCTTTTTTACCTGAGCGAGTAAATCAAAAAAGGCCTCAAATGTAATTTTAAAAAGTTATTAGCGTCCTGAATGAGCCTTGACAGCTCTTAACTATACACATTAACGTCAGTATATTATTTTCGAATTCATTTGTATATTTTTACTAATAAAATTTATTTTGCTATATTTTTGTGTGGAATTAAATATACTAAGTTAACTTAATTTAACAACGTAAAAACAACAAAATCTTTACGTTAATATATAATATTTTTTATTTGCGTTTACTTGTCGGTGTGATTAGGTATGGTAATCGTAAAAACGGCTTAAACGATTTTAATGCAATTTAATGTTATTTTTGTTTCAATCAGCTTATAAATAAGAAAGAATGAATTTAAAGTAATTTTCAAAACAATATTACATCAAGGTCCACGTCAAACGATGTTACAGGTATTCACTAGTAATAAATAAATTTGTAAATAAATATCAACGAATGAAGCTTCATTAAAATATCAACTTAAATATTTCTTCATTTATTATATAAAATTACAAATATAAAACATTACTTGAAGATACGGATCGTGTCATTCCAAAATTCCAAGTCTTATAATATTTTGAATTCTGAAAGCGTATTACAAAATATTTCTGATTCGTGACATGTTGAAACATCGCAATCAAAGGGAAACCTTATAGGGTAAAAGAAACCTCGCTTATTAAGCCGTATACGTTTCAAATATTGTCAACAGGCTTAACTTTGCTGAAATTGGGTACTTCAATTTATAAACATAGAGATATCTATATATGTATATATAAATATACTCAAATATTTGTATAAGTCTGTTGGTATGTAATATTTTTGTGTTAATGACGTACTTTTATTTAATATATAAGTATAATGGCTTACTTGGTTACTTAAAGAGCTGAAATGTTAGGTTTTTAACTAACTGTATCCGCGACTTCGTCCGCGTGGAGTTTTATAATTTCAGCAGCTTGGGAAATTTTTGTTAAAATCGATCATTTGAGAGATAAGCCGGAATAAACAGACCGACAGAAAGAAATTTTAGAAAATGTTTTTTTTTTATTTGTACCGCGTAATACGTATATACAAAGAAAAAGAAAACTTTCATATAAATATAATTTAACGTGTTTCATATTTCCAATTTGTCGAAGAAAGAGAGTAAAGATTTGTAACACATACTAATTACTGATGCTTATGAAAATCTTGTCATCTCGATAAAAATAAACGTGAATAAATATCTAAAAATAGTTTATAAGCGAAACACACAAGCTTGATATTTAAATGGAATGATATTTTTTTGGAAACATGAAACATTTTTTACATATTTTTTTAGCTTCACGCTTTATCCCGCATAGCAGGAAATTCAGAGAGATTTTAGTTTCGAGACATTCCCGTTTTTCAGATTCAACCCTATTTTAGAGCATTGCGTATTGAGTAGCGGAACTTAACGCCGGGGATGTGTGATAACAGATTAGGGAAATTAAATAAATTATTAACTATTCTCTCGAAAGGGAATCGATCCTACAACCCATCGAATTTACTTACACTCTCTGAATGTGTCATCAAGCTATTTCACTAACGTTTGTTAATCCCAGAAATAACTATTAAAAGGTAACAGACATTAAAATTTATGTTAAAACTTCGATACAGATGATTTAATAGATTGTATTTACATTAACAGGCATATGTACGTGAACACGTGTGCTTCACTGAATAAATTTAGATTTATCAATAATAGCGAGTATATTTTATTGCGTCTTCATATGTACTGTCCTTGTAACAGATTTGCTAGGAGAATAGAAATACTTAGTATTGGCCTTACTGGTGCAAATATCTCTTTTATCAGTCGATTTATTTCAATATTTTTAAAATGGGGTTACGGTTTCTGAGAGGCGCAGGTTCTAATTCCCTACGTAGAAAGTTTTCTACAAACCTGTTTCTTACATAAAAGTGAAAATATTTTAAAAATATGGCAAAATTTAATGTAAGTAAATTTATCTGCGTTTATCTCTTATTAAAATACAGAATCAACCATACGATATCAGAAACTTTGTATCCCTTTCAAAATAAATTACGCGATTAGACGAGTATAAAATTCTACACAGGTATAATGTATATATAGACGGAGAGTAGAAAGATCATATGCAATGCAACCATATGCTTGAAATCTACATTTCTATGAAATGACATATATGTTACCAGAACGAGTTCTCCTTTGTTTATCAACAAAACCTCCAGTTCCTCTAAATTGATGAAAATTGCCTTATTATTATGTTTGTATTTTTTTTAGTTTTCACACTTTTATTCAGTATAACAAAGTAGATAGAAAGTATCTAGTGTCAAGACACTCCATACATCGCTTTCCACCGAATTCAAGACAATGCTTGTTGAGTGGCGGAACTAAACGCCGGACTTTGTCCTAGCAGAGCGAGGAAGTAAAAATAATTTAAATATATATCACTTCCCACAGTGGGAATCGAATCAGACGCAGTACTGTTAATCTCAATTATATTTGTATTATACTTCCTTAATAAATAAAGAAAGCCTTGTGATACGTCAGTCTATTTTATACCGTTTTTGTTCCGAAAAACAAACGCTTGCCAGTGTGACTACTACCTGCGTAAGAACGTTATATTATATTCTATTTTTGTTTCAGCCGAAGATTACCAGATGACGTCAGAACGTGTAGAAATTATGCATATTTACAAGAAATATATGACGCTGTACGGGCCACGGATAGTAAGTGCTTTTATACTTTATTGCAGAATTTATTTTGTACTTATATTATATTCCACACAGCAGTGAAAACGCCAAAAAATGAGCCTTTGTGTATGAGTGGTGGAACTAAACCCTGAGCTTTGCCGAAGCAGTGATAAGATTAAAAGATATAAATATCTTTTTCTTGTTGAATTTATGTTTATTTTAATAATTATGCTATATCCGAATAGCAGATAGTCAGAGACAACAAAGTATGAAGACACTCCGTAAACTGCTTTTCGCCCAAAACCGAAACATTGCGTGTTGAGTGGCAAGCTCAACGCCGCACTTTGACTTACCAGAGAAAATAAGTGAAATAAATTTTAAATGTAATCATTTTTCCTAGTGAGAATCGAACCCACAACCAATCGCATTTACAGACAAATATTGTCCCGTTGCGCTAAGATGACCTCAAAAAATATTATTATATTTACAATACGAACTACCAATTTATTACCGACGATCCAATCGGTTGACCAAAATCTAAAAGACACAATTTTATTTATCTCTCCTCAGTAAATTCTGCTTTTGTAATTATAAGAAACTGAGAGAAAAACGTTTTAGTAATATCATTAGTATGAAAAATTTTCAAAATGTACTTGACGATATGCGGGATAAAAGCTTGAAGCTATAAAACAAAATTAAATAAATATAAGTTCGTAAAG
Organism: Dryadula phaetusa; assembly: GCA_032432895.1. NCBI lineage: Eukaryota > Metazoa > Arthropoda > Insecta > Lepidoptera > Nymphalidae > Dryadula > Dryadula phaetusa. Next base: position 6,334,606 of record JAOYRS010000080.1, read on the forward strand.
TTTGAGGCCGGCCGTGGCGCAGTATGACAGTGTCTGACTGTAAACGCGTCCGGTTATAGGTTCGACCCCCACTCGGGGGAGTGATTATATTTTAATTATTTACACTTCCTCGCTCTGGTAAAGATAAAGTGCGGCGTTGAGTTCCACCACTCAACACGCAATGTCTTGACTTCCGTTGAAAGCGAAGTACGGAGTGTCTTGACACTAGGTATTTTCTGTCTATCCTGCTATGCGGAATAAAAGCGTGAAGCTAAAAAAATAAATAAATTCATAAATAAAATAATATTTTGCTTGTTTCTTCAAATGTACTTATAACTTTCTAGCCTGCTTTAGTGATTAAAGACACGAGTCAGATACTTCCTTTACATGACAACAACAATCTGAGATCATACAACCCAATTAAAACTTTCTCAATTTTATTAGATCGTTCAAGTTTTTAGACATTTAATTACGTATCGTCTTCTACCTTTGAAGTGGGCTTATTTGATTTTTTTTTTTCGAGTTAAAAACTTTTATCGGGAACATAAACAATTCTTTTCACGATAACAATGGTAACACTCAACAAAGAACGGTCCTGGAAACTTTTGGATTTTGATTCGTTTCGTTCAGTTGGCAACATTTTGAAAGTTTGTATTATAAACATAGATAAATAATAAATTATTTCAAGTTTATCTTTATTCAAAACAACTTATACAATATCAGCCGTTCTCTTTTGTTGTAAATATTCAGATTCCACAGTTTGTTTAAGATGATTTGTGTTTTCGCCCTCATTATTCATATTTTTCTTGTCAGCAAAAAATATAAAGTAAGATTGACGAGTTGTTTAATGAATCTTTTAACTGAATCACCGTGAGAAACTTCGTCGACAGAATTTTTATATTTGGTGAACGGAAATATTGTAAATAATTTAAATAAAATCCATAACGATAAAGGACTTTTTACTTTCCATACTATTCTAGTATTATTCTGCTAGTTAATACAGTAGTCTTTTTATATAGTAAAACTGTAATTATTCATATTAGCTCGTTTATAATTTATGATCATTATATTAATTGCTATAAAAATATAGGCCATCATAGCTCAGTGAAATACCGTCTAACTATAAACGTGATTGGTTGTGGGTTCGTTTCCTATTCAGAAATATGATTATTATTTCTCCCCTCAGATAAGACAAACCACGGTGTGGAGTCCACCACTCAATGTCTCGATTTTGGGCGATAAGTAATCAGCGGAGTGTCTTGACACTAGGTTGTCATTATGCGGGATAAAGCGTGAAGCTGTAAAAAAATCTACAAATAGAAAAACTTCAAAAGCTGTAAAAAAATATCTTTCTAAAACGGATACCTACATAATACAATTTGTTTCAGGTGTAAGCACTAAAGATTTTATGGCAAAACTAGGGGAATATCTAATTTTAACCGCCTTCTCACACAACTATCGGTTGGAAAGGGCATTCAAATGCTTAGGAACGAATTTAACTGAATTTTTAACAACACTGGACAGCGTGCACGATGTTTTACACGATCAAGTAAGTTGATTTTGTTTTTTTTATTTTTGTATATTATATTTAATTGACATTAAAATTGTATAACGTTTGTACTAATATATGCTTAGTTTTAATTAAACATTAATTGACGTATGTGAGAGTATTGTAGAGGGTATAATAGGTTATTAAAAGCCTAAGGTTACGGTAGACTCGATTGAAAACTTATCTGAATCATAAAACATAAAAAAAATTGCAAGTAAACAATATATATATATATATATATATATATATATATATATATATATATATATATATATATATATATATATATATATATATATATATATATATATATAAGTAAGTTTCAGATTGGCGACTATTTCGTTCAATTGTAATAATGCTGGCAGATAAATCACAGTCACCATATTTTCTTCCGTAAAACATCACTGGCACCTAATGCCATTTTGAAGTCGTTAAGGTCACTATCAGTAAACCCAAAAAGCATTCATTTGTTCAAAATTTGTTACTTCATATCATAAAAATAAACAAAAAAAAATATAAAACAAAATATAAAAGCATTCATTTGTTCAAAATTTGTTACTTCATATCATCAAAATAAACAGAAAAATATAAAAAATTTTCCTTTCATTATAAAACTTCGTAGAAAACTTATACTTATATTTATGTCTAGGACGACGCGCTCAAAGATGAATCAACAGAGTACGAAGCGGCCTTTGTATGTACAACGTCTCATGCAGGCAGAATACAACTACACCTAACCACTGAGAGCGAGCCTGTCGCGTATCTGTTAGTGGGATGTTTAAAGGCGATAGCTATGCGCCTCTATGACACTCAAACTGATATAAGACTGAAGAGCTATTCCAATGATCCTAGGCGATTTAGGTTAGTATAAAAACGTAACTTAACGCTTTATATCGCATAGCAGTGTCAGAAACAGCCTGGTATCAAAACACTCCGTACACTACTTTCTGTTGTATTGAGTGGCGAACTCAACACTGTAGTTTGTTAAGATTACCATGGCAATAAAAATAAATTTGATATATAATCATTCCACTGCATTCAACTGCGCTCATAGTCAGATACGTGTCATACTATACCACTGTATGAAACATGATGACGGTCATTATTATAAACAAGTTTTTGAATATTTTATCGGCACTCAACGCCGCTCGTAATCTTACCAGTATTGAGATATTAACAAATTCAATTTGCCCACTTTACTATGTAAAATTTTCTTTATATATTTGCCCATTGCAGATACGATATAAGTGCCATTCCATTACGTCAGAGGTCTAAAGAAGAGAACCACGAAACTAGCGACACAAGCCTGGCCACGTCGAACAAAGTGAATGATTTAAGAATCGGCGTCGCGAGCTTCTGCAAGGCATTCCCCTGGCACTTCATCACTGACAAACGGCTGGAGCTTGTTCAACTTGGTATGTAATTTAAGTTTATAATTTATATAGGTCTTTTAGTATTTTGTAATTGGAAATAATTTTTATTTTAATTTCATTGCCTTGGTAAAACAAAACGCGGCGTTGAGTTCTGCCACTCAACACGAAATATCTCGAACTCGGCGGGAAGTACTGTGTGTCTTGACACTATTTCCTGTCCATCTTACTATGGAGGATAAAAGCATGAAACTAAAAAATATATATGGATATATTTTAACTTAAGAGTTATAATATTCTGTATGTAGATTCTGACGGTACATATCTATATATCCATATAAATATATATATATATACATATCTATATATCCATATAAATATTATTTTAAAAGTTATTTTAAATAAAATTTGAATCCAATGCAATAGCCATGCAATCGGATTTGTTACTACTACGCTATGATGGTGTTAATACTGCCAAAACAAACTTGAGTTTTTAAAAATAATTGGATACCTTAATGACACGTACAACACATATAACCTTAGGAACTTTGTATTTCACTTTTTACGAAAATATATATTAAACTTATTACAGTGTCTAAAATATATATTTTACTAATTTAATATCTTACTAATATATTGATATAAAGAAAATATTGACTTTCACTTTTTCTCTATGTAAATTGAAACTGTGCCAAATTCCATACTCCTCGATTCGCTTAGTTTTCGTAAAGAAAATGCAAAAGCCTTTCCGTCAAATGTAAATAATATTACGTGAAAATTTTACCCAAAAATACATATTTACTCTTATAAGAATATAAGTTACTGGATAAATTATTTTACATACGTCTTCCATATATCTTGTACCTGAAAAAGAAACTCTTAGTACTTTGTAATAATTTGCTAAAATTTATTACAGACTTCACTGATACTGAAGAAACCTCCTAGCCGTAAAACTTGCATAAATATTTTATAAGGAAAGTCGAAACGTTTTACTAGCCACGTGTCCTAACTTTGTTTAGTTCCAACTACTCTTTTATTTAATGCCACGGCTAGCCTGTCTCTCGTGATAAGGCTTCAAGACGTAGTTTGGTAAGAAATTTAATTACGATACGATTCGTAAGTTTGAATTATTAATATATAACTTTTATAACTTTCCCTATGGAAATAAAGCGTCGCAGTTGTTTTTTTTATTATGTGAGCTAGATAGAAATCACCACGTTTTAGAGATGTTGCGTGATGGATAGCGTAACTCAACGCCGCTTTCGTATGGATGAGTTTTCAATGCATTGAAGTTTACAGCAGATAGTGTGAATTTGGGTGTTAGCTAATTTTTAGAGGGATATAATCTAAATGTTAAACTATTCCACTTTAACTTATATTTCTTATTATTTTTTTTAAGAAATAGAGATAATTTGTATGAATAGTAAAAATTGTATGGTCAGTCTTTAAAGTCCTTCCAGTCTAGTGTGAAGAGCTTATAAAGGCATATGCTAAATGTCTTACGATTTACTTATGTTACGACTGGATATATGTAGATAGAATAATCAATTCTTTTTTAAAAACCAAGGTTGCCATCTCAAAATAAAACAGATAAACTAAAATAGGATAATATAGATTATATAAGCAATTTAATATAAGAATACAAAGTAGATTATCAGTAATGGCTATAATTATATTATCCTAATTTCAATAATTCATTTATATAATCAACATAATACAATATTCTATATAAAATATAGCCATTCATATAGGTTAAGTTACTCATTACTTTAAAAGCAATAAAGCAAGTAAATGCAAATATTTAAATTTCAGTACTTTAATCGAACATATGTTCTTTAGTTTTATATTAAAAACTATTCCAAAATACACTGTACCAAACTGTCCTATTTAAGAATAGGCTCTTATGCAATTTAAATGTTATGTCACTTAGCGGAATCAGTTCAGGCGGACTTTTATAACTGGAAATTCTATTTTAGAGGCGGCGCTATGATTTAGTTTGACCTAGAATATAGTACTGCAGTTCTGCCGCGTTTTCTTTATTTAGTCGGGACAAAGACAATTCGTTTAGAGAAATACATCTAATTGCCTGCATCCCAGTAGATAGAAATAACAAAATTTTGATTTATTCTTAAAAATCCTGATTTCTATTAAAATCCCTCTTTACTAATATATTAACCTCTTTTTTTTGGCTTCACGCTTTATTTCTTGCTGGGTAGTCAGAGAGAACGATGCGCCAAATGCTATGGACCCTGCATGCCTCTTTCGCCCTTAACCTCTTCATACATGCCCTTTGCCCATGCCCATGCGAGATCCTGATACTTTTTACATGACCTTCTTCCAGTATCATTGATACTGTTTTCGGAGGTCAACGAACGTCTTCCTGGGCCTTTTATACCGCATCCACGTACATTTATTTAAATCACAAGGACTACTCACATTTACTATATGTAAGTAGCCCTCGTGTTAAGGAAATAAAAAAATCGCTTTTAGTTCAAACTCTCTGGCCTTATTACCATATCATAGTAGTACCATAATCTTGAAACATATTCTGAATACAACAGGAAGAGTTATTCAAATAGACCAGAGGAACACACAAGTAGGGTTTTATCTCCATATATTAAATTTAAAGGACTTTTCAAAGTATTTTTAATTCACCAATATTTATTAGAATGCTATTTTCTATACTATTTACGTTAGAATGCTATTTTCAATTATTGAAGATAACAATTGAGGCCGGTCGTGGCGCAGTATGACAGCATCTGACTGAATCGCAACCGGTTGTGGGTTCGATCCCACATCCGAGGGAGTTGTAAGACAAAGTGCGGCGTTGAGTTCCATCACTCAACACGCAATGTCTTGAATTTAGTGGAAAGCGAAGTACGGAGTGCCTTGATCCTAAGTACTTTATGACTACACTACTCTGCGGGATAAAAAACGTGAAGTAAAAAAACAATACAATCCTAAATTAGAATTGCTAAAACTGACCCGTGCGAATATATTGACAATAATATTATAACTATAGTGAATTGGACTGGACTGGACTGGACGGGATAACGATTTTAGTCAATTTTAATTTCAGCTACACTTGAAGCTCGTTTTCAAGTGTTTTTGTAATATAAGATTTACTGTCTTAATTATTGTTTAATTCACTAGTTATTCCAGTAGAAATGTATTTGAGATTCCCCAAAACGATATTTCTTAGAAGGTCTTGTTTACCGCGTTCAAGCTTATCATAAATTGTTGATAAAATTTCATCTTCAGCCAGCCAGTATCTCGTTATATTTACGTTCTATCAATTTTATGACCCTTACATTATCGTGTCTCATCAGAATCACCAGATTTATGGCGTTATTTACGGTTCAATTATGGTTCTAGTTAGGTAAAACTAGCTTGTATCGTTAGTAGTAATAAAAAATAAACTAATAAAAATATAAATATTTACTCTAAAATAATTATAAGTATATGAAGAATATTTAATAGTCAATTAGTGTTGAATAAAAGTCGCGGATAAATTAAAATAACTTAAATGTGATCATACCTTCGGGATCTTGTAATTTAACATTCTAAATTATATTATTTAAAAGAAAAACAAATATTTTTTTACTATTTTGAAAGTGTTATGCCACACTTTTGAAAAAAACATTTATGAAAATTTGAATGCAGTGGCATTCGAACCCGCGCCTATAGGATACCATCCTAGCGTTCTGACCGCTAAGCCATACGTTGAACTCATGGCTGAGCGGTCAGACTGCTTAGTCAAAATGGACACATACGTTTTTACTAGAAATAATACCAAAACTAAAACCTAAAACTAGAAATAATACCTGACCTCTACCTCTACCTGGGACCACGGACTACTGTAAAGTGTGCGAAACATCAGATTTCCAAAAATGTATTTTCATATACCAAAATATATGCGATTAATCCGTTTAAAATAGTTTCATTTGAAAAGTGTAAAATCGCGAAAATCAAATCGAAAATATAATATGTAATATGTATTGAGATTGAGTTTAACAACACTCTTTATTCATCTTATCTATTTATTCAATATTTATATAATTCATATAACCTTAAGTGGGTAATAAAAAAGCCTTTAAATATTTTTATTCTTAGATAAATAGATTATATACAAAAACTAATACAATCTTATAAAAGTGTGTTAAAAATGAACGAAACGTTCATTACAATCTGGCTTCTTTTCTCTGCATACTACGTATAATGCAAGCAAAAGATAAAATATAGTTATTCAAAAATTCTCTTAGGAAGAAATTTAATTAAATCTTTTCCAGCTTTACGTCTTAATAAGTTTCTAGCTAAATAAATAAGCCTCTAAAAAATATTTGCTATGCAGATAATTGAATTAATGAAGTTAACGATGAATTTACTTGTGACGGTGTTTAACAAAAAGATATTGTAATTAGACATGATAAATGACTTAAAGACTCTATTTATTTATAGAACAGGATTCTAACTTTACGTTATGTTACGTTCTACCTTTAGCAACGTATTTAAAAAAAATAACTAATTTCTAATACATTATTACGAAAAATATTATCTTTATGGATTTCTTATTCATATCAACATGAAAAATGTCATATTTCCAATAAACCATCCGCACAGTTTTCGTAAAAAGGTGTTTTTTTCCAGCTTCACGCTTTTTATCCCACATAGCAGGATAGACAAAGACTACCTAGTGCCAAGACACTCCGTACTTCGCTTTTCACTGAGACATTGCGTGTTGAGTGGTAGAACTTAACTCCGCGCTTTGTCTTACCAGAGCGAGGAAGTGAAAATAATTTTAATATAATCACTCCCTCGAGTGGGGATCGAATCAACAACCGATCGCGTTTACAGTCAGACGCAGTTCCACTACGCCACGACCCGCCTTAATTCAGGTGTTGATGTTACACATATTATTGTATACATTTCAATATAGTTATTTTTCTCTGATATCAATTTCTTAGTGGTCATATAAAAGAAAGCAACTTGAAAGAGCAGCCTAAGAATATTCTAAAGCACCCCATGTTGGTTAATTAATTACATTATATAAGGGCAGCCGCTGGGTCACTGTTAGAAGGTCCCACTCTATTTTAGTGCTCATCCTTGTCATCCTTTACCTTTTGACACAAACTTTCTTGTTATAAATAATGAATTGATGTGAATAGATGTTTGTACTTGTATGGTATATAAAAATATGTTTGGTTTCCTTTTTTTCATTTATATAATGCTTTACATTTTATACCGCATATCAAGGTAGTCGGAGAGAACCTAGCGATATGATACTCTGTTCTCCTGATTTTCAGACATTATGTGTTAATTGGCGGAAGTTAACGCCGCAGCTTAAATTATAATCTATTTAACATGTCTAACTATATTTAAATTTTCTATTAATTTAAAATATATATTGAAATGGTTATTATTGCAGTATCTTTTACATAGAAATCACGGCGGCTTTTATTCGAAAAATCGATAGTTCAGGTGTTTACTTAATACACATATATAAAATCTTAATAAGTATCCAAGTAAGAGTTGTTTTGTTTACTTGTTTTTTATTCATTTTTGTTTCTTTATTGTGAAATAGTGGAAAACGTAGATGAATCTTACCACCACAATGTTTTTTCTTTCCTATTGATTTTTTTACTTCGATAGTGACTATTAAGGCTCAGTTTGAATAAACAAAGTTAGTATATCTTGTAATTTTCTATATATCAGATTAACCAAAAATAATCTTAATTGAAATAAAAGATATACCTATTTTATATAAGTATATAATTATTTTACACAACAAAGCTTTATGTACAAAAATTACTATGCTAAATACTAAATAACTAATAATGAACTGAACTAAGTACTTATATATAATTATTTGGACGCTAGGCGAGTTTATATAATTGTAGTAGATGGTAGGTGTTATATTATCATTGGAAAAGGAACTCTGCCAAAATCAAACCACGGCTATTCACATATATGTTCAGGGCGTCAGTTACAGGCTACAGTATTATTGAGCCACTGAGCATAAAGGTTATTTCCATACGGCAATACAAAAATATAAATTATGACACTGGACTAACCAGAAGATACACGCTATACACAAGATACATACAACCAGAAGATATACACTAAGTTCTTTTAATTTAAATATAAAACGTATGTCGCAGCTAACCGAAATTCACCATTTCTTCTTAATGTTTCTAATTGCCCAACAAGCGGTCACAATTTTCTATATCGATCAAATAAATCCTGTATCCTGTGACATCACGCTTTTATATCATCGTTAAATTTCATTTCTCTATAACCCGCATATCACACATATTTTCAATAAAAATATGAGAATGCTTTATATAAACTAGAATTAAAGTAGAATTTGAACTTGGGTTGGTACATTTAAAGATGTACGGCCGGCCGCTGCACTGATAAGTGACGCTAGTGTACATTAAAAATATGAAATTAAGAAACATCGTAATAATATAAAGGTGGTAGTGCTTAGACTGGTACAAATATTAGTTACCAAGGGGTAACTTAACCAATATTAAACTAAATAAAAGATTTTTTATTTTTTTCTTAGTTTCACGCTTTATCCCTTGCGGTGTGGGGTAGTCACAAAGGACGGAGCGCACAACGCTGCGGTCCCTGCATACCCCTTTTCGCCTCGTCCTCAGTCATTATCCTCTCCATACACGCCTTTCGGGGGTCCTCATGCTTTTTACGTGACCTTCCTCCAGTATCTTCGATACTATGGTTTCGAAGGTCAACCGAAGTCACCTCCGGCCTCTCGTACTTTCACCTATGCTTTATAAATCTTTCTTACCCTTGTTTCATTACATATGCTCTCAATGTGTCCAAACCACCTGAGCACGTTCTTCTCCATTCTTTCTATGATATTCTCGTTTAAGCCTGCAAATTTGTGTATATCCTGGCTGCATAATGGTAAGCTTAACTGACTCCATATATTCGACGAAGAAATTGCATTTCTACTACATTCATGTTTCTTTCATTCTTTTGACACACCCACGTATTGCTACCATACAAAAACGTCATCGTTAACCCCGTTACCGACAACAACACGCCTTTCCACATCCATTTCGTATCTTCCATCTCTACTAAACATACTTCCCAGATACACCACCTCATTCACTTGTTCTAATATCTTTTTATCTACCCTAATCCTATATCATTTCTTCTGTTCTTTCTTCATCTCTTTCAAAAACTAGAATCTTAGTTTTACTCACATTCAGGTTTAGACATTACTTTCACACCATTCTTTTAGAATGGTGACCAATGCCTGTAACTCACATTCTGATGATGCAATTAGCACTGCATCATCTACGTACCACAGATAGTTTACTGTCAAATCACCAACTTTCACTCTTACGTCACTTTCTTTCACTCCTTGGAGATAGCTATCCATATACATGCCAGCAGCCATGTTTGACACCCGATTGAATCTCAAACTGAGGCGACATGCCAGCTCCTACTCATACACAGGCTGAATAATCTCGATAAAGTGATTTTACAGCCTGCAACAAGGATCCGTTCACATTGTATCGGGGCAGTATCTCCCATAACTTCTTTCTTACAACCCGGTCAAATGCCTTTCCTAAATCCACAAAAGATTTCTAAATCACAGAAAATTTTCTGGTTTACAGCCAAAAACTTTTCCGTGATCATGCGGAGAGAAAAGACCTGATCCATGCACCCTCTTTCAGATCTAAATCCTCCTCGGGCCTCCCATAAAAGCCTTTCGGATCTTTCTTGCATTCTTCTCGCTAGAATTTTAGCATAAATTTTAGTGCCCAAGCTAATCAAACTGATAGCCCTATAGCTTGCGCAGTCTACCTGTGAACGTTTGCCTTTATACAAAGGCACGATGACTGCGCCTCGCCAATCATTCGGGACCTTTCCCGTTTTACAGCATAAATTGCATAGAAAAAGGAACAGGTCTAAAATGTGCGGCCCTCCATATTTGATCATCTCTGCCGTAACTCCATTTGCTCATGCGTTGCATCATGTAAGGAAATTACTAATATCAGGATAGTTCACAAATAAATAATATAATAATACCCACATATTTATTTAAATTATATTGAGAGAATTACTACATAAGGCGACTTTTTGTCGAGTCAGTTCAAGGCAGCCGCCTTACGTAGACGCAGTCGTATTAAGTTATAATTGAGTCTTGATTAGACTCAGCATATTGCTGTCGCTTGAGATAGAAGCGTCGTCACATTCATACATTTTCTTGTAAAATTCCGCCTATCATTGCAAAACGTATGTATTTTCTGCAAGCATTTCACCGTCTGTGGAAAGCACTCCATTCATTGGTTGGCGAACAACGCCGCGAATCACGAACTTCTCGCGAAAAAAGTTTCGTGGTTTCCCGGAAATTATTTGTCAATCTTTCGTCTCTTTCATGCTCTAGCTTTTCACGCTTCATGTTTATCAGTGCATTCGTTAGGTGCTTTTGCAACTTATATTCCTTCTTCTTTATTTCATCATCCAACTATTCATCATGCTTCTTACTAAAGCCTCTTTTCTCAATGCCACACACCTCAGTTGCAGCTTCAATCATACACTTCCTAAGATTCCGCCAGCATAGTTCAATACTTTCAATACCTATTTCTCTAATAGGTGGATCTTGAAGTTCGCAAGTTCGCATTTACAAGTTTGGACATCTCGTACGACTGCGCTAACCTGCAAACTGACCCCTTATTCTAGCAACTGCTAAATACTGATCTGTTCCCAAGTCGGCTCCCCTAAACACACGCGTGTCCATAACTTGGCTACAAATACGCTGATCCACTAGGTCATAATAGATCAATCATGCTTTTCTTTTCCATCCGTTTCCACGTGTACATGTGAATTTGTTTGTGGTCAAACACAGTGTTTGCCATAAACAAATCATTTTACTTACATTCATGTTTTGTTACATCCCTCCTTCCCGCCGTCCCGGACATGGCGTGCTGGGTGGCGGACTCTTACGCCGCATTTGTCGCCACTTCTCACAGCAACGGGGTCGCCCTGGTGCTCGTAGCGAATGGAATGTTGCAGCTTTACACAACTGTTGCTATTATGTAAGGCTGACAGGCGTCACTGCGCGCAAGTCTTTCATCGTTGACCTTCTGGAAATAAAATTTAAAGGAACTCCAACAAATATCTCTGGATTTTTAATATCATATGGATCTTGTCACTTTTAAAAATTTGTAATATTACAGGAGTGGTGTATATTTAAGGAATTTTCAAATAACATTCTATACGTTATACTGAGAAGACACTTTATTTTTACCCCTACAATGTAACCGAAAAATCTTTCTTTGCCTTATCATACTTTACATATTTCTACGCTGAGAGATGTCTATTGACGTAGACAGTGAGAATCAATATTGAGTGATGAAGCTCAACGCCACATAATGTTTTACATTTTGATTTAACAGGTTAAATTTATATTTCCTCTTTAAAATTTATGCAAAATGTGTGCATCTTAGCAATGAATATTTTAAATAATATTTTTAACTAGATCTTAAAAACTAAGACTTCCAATTTATAATGTATAAGATTCGCTCAAAGACATTGTCATTATGTGACTTCCATATCGAGTAGTTTAATTTCCTATAAAAATATAGTTTTGCATGCTAATTATTATGACCACGCTTGCTCGCGTGATTTATGGTTAATATATTTTTAGCAGCGTTGTTTTTTCTTTTGTAGACAATTATCATATACCTCTGCTTACATTACTATATATTTTTTTATTATTTTTTTACGCTTATCTCGGCATTGTAAGGTAGGCAAAACCTAAACATACATCGTGTTCACTCACGTTTTCATTGGTGGAGCTTAACACCGAGCTTTGTCTTATATCGAGATAAAAGCGAAAAAAAAATCGGCTTACTAAAATATAATCATTCCCCTGAACGGGGATTTAAATCACAACCGCAACAAGACCGCACTATTCTAAATCAAATCTAATTTTAAAAAAAACTTATCCAGAAATTGAACAAAAAAATCTAATTATTGAAATGTTCATAATCATTCAACTCAAAATGATATACTATGGTACTGAGAATAAACGGGCATTATTCGATTACATTCCTTAACGTCGCACGCCCATTGATCAAGATAAAGGTGGACGCGAAGGATGAATAATTATGGGCTCCGTGATGTTTTATAGCGTACTACGTTGGCATCATTTCTTAAGTCATGAAAATAAAATATTTTTCCTTTACTTATTGACGGATTTTTATTATAATATTATTGAATTACTTTCTAAATTGATTAAGAAAAAGGAATTTTCAAATATTTTTAAGACCTTTTTATTACCTTCTCTAGCTTAGCTTGAATATTTATAAGTTCAAGTAAGTCTATATGAGATTTTTGAACGCTATTTCAACTTGTTTTTAAGATTTGCTTGAAAATTATTTCAAGCGTTCAAACTGAATATGTTTGTAGGTAGCTAATATAGGTATATTCGTAGGTGTTTCGTTGGCAGGTGGTGTAAAATTTTAAGCGTGTCCTAGTTTAGTTTTTTGACTTATTTTTTATATTTTTCATATAAAAAATAGTATTTATAAGGGACGGATGAGAAGAACCCAGAAATGGGTCATCTATTCGTTTCGAAGCCACATTCGTTATTTTGAGAAATTCTCCAACTTAACAACGTTGGTATGAAAATTCCAAAAATTAAAATAATTTATGTTTTGTAATTAGATTAATATTAGCTGTATACATATCCTTTTTTTGCGATTTTTTTACATTTTAAACGAAACTATTTTCAACGAATACAATCCGTAATTTAATTACAAAATATGCATTTATTATCCTAAAATTATTTTGACTTTCTCGCTCTGGTAAAATAAATTGCGGCGTTGAGTTCCGCCATTTAACACGTAATGTCTCGAATTCAGCGAAAAGCGGAGTACAGTATCTTGACCCTAGGTACTTCTTGTATACCCTGCTATGCTGTGCATAACAGGGTGCACAGGTAGAACCTAGGGTCAAGATATTCTGTACTCCGCTTACCCAACGGAGAGTAGCTAAAAACATACATTAATTTAATAAAATACCTTACGTAGTACGATAAACTTTTTTTTGAAGGACTTACATACCTTCACGTTGCTAAGGTAATATTTAATTTACGCTTTAACAGGTCTTCTTGTTGATATAATGATATAAATCATTATACGTTTACAGTACCATTTTGCATATAAATAATGTTACATCAAAAGTACACAGAAACTACAATTAATTAATCACAATGAAAACAATTAGCATTTCCATTTAAAATGATAAATTTTGTTTTGTGTTTATTTTGGTTGACATGTTACGTATGGAAAATTTTGCTATAGAAGTATAAAGTAGTTGTGACTTAACACCATCATGGCTTAGTAATTCATATAAACCAACAGAAACAGTTGCCGGTTCGAATATAAATAGAGGCAATTATTTTTTCTTTACACATAACTAATGAAATAATTACAACGAAAGCAATAAACATTTTCTAATGATTTTATTTCCTGTTTATTTTCTGTTTGCTTTAGGATATTAAATTAATTGAATGTAGGCAATGCAATATATTTTATTATAACATTTTTTTTAATTTGAAAATGTATTTTTTATTATATTGAGAAGATTCTCAAGAGAAGATTTAGATTTTTAGGTGTTCTAATTTGCAATTTTGTCAAAAATGTATAATTAATTAAACTATTAAAAAAAAAATAAAAAATACTAATTCTAATTTTTTTACAGGTGGTGGCTTTATGAGATTATTCGGTACTTATCTCTCATCTCACGGGTCGTCTCTCGGTACATATTTTAGGCTCCTCAGGCCAAGGGGAGTGCCATTGGACTTTCGCGAGATCCTTCAAAGATTAAACACACCGTTCATGTTTTGTTTGAAGATACCGGGCTCCACTTCGTTAGCAGAGGTAAGTTGGTAAACTGCTGGTTTATTATGTTAGAGTATTTTGATAATTTCTCTGTAGATATGTCGTTACGACAAATATCTTATAATATTATATACATATATAAGTGATTTACGTTATTGAGGCCGTTCGTGGTTCCTCTGCACAACGTCTGATCGTAAACACGATCAGTTGTGTTAGTGTGTTATTTTTAAATGATTCTCACTCCCCACTCAACACGCAATGTCTCGAATTCGGTGGAAAGCGGGGTGTCGTGACACTAAGTACTTTCTATCTATCCTGTTATGCAGGATAGAAGCGTGAAGCTAAAAAAATACGTTATTTTACAATTATTTAGTTATATCTTTAAATTTAATATCTTGAGATTAAGATATTTTGGTTACAATTAAAGTAGAAATACGCGTGTGTCTTTAATCTTTTTTTAAGTAAATAAATATATTAACGTATGAAATTCTATTCTATTCTTTAGTAGTTTTCAAATACAAGAGCTTTTTTACTAATAATCATGAAAACTTTATAGTATGATTGTTTTCTTATTTTAAATTTGGCTTATTTTATATTGTACGAGTCTAAATAAGTCTTCTAAAATAATCGCTTAGTAGTTATAAAATAATAATAATATGAAGAGATGTATGATTTTTACAATTTTTACACATTATTAATAAAACGATTATAAACGTATTGATTAATATAAATTTTTTTTAATCACAGTCTACTAATAACCATGGACTACTGTAAAGTGTTCGGAACGTCAGGTTTTCAGAAATATATTTTCAAATACTAAAATATATGGTTATTCTGTTTAAAATAGTTTCATTTATAATATAATATGAAGTATAACATCCAGAGTAAATATTTAATTTTTATTTAATATAGACTTTTAGCTTGAGTTTAAAAGTAGTAGGCTTGTGTAATATTATATTAGGTTATAACTGTGTTGCTAATTTCGTTCCAACTTAAAATTGGCTAGACACGCTGCATGCCTAGATATATTTTAGGAATATTTACTTACTATTCATCTGATTCGTCTGTTAATATTTTATGATTACTAACTTAAGTGAGAAAATAAGGAGTCCTTACAATTCTTAGCAATTTATACTATGTTCAAGATATATTTTAATATATATATTTTTTTAGCTTCACGCTTTTATCCCGCATAGCAGGGTAGATAGAAAATACCTAATGTTAAGATACTCCGTACTTCGCTTTCCACCGAATTCGAGACATTGCGTGTTGACTTGGGGAACTCAACGTCACACTTTGTCTTACCAGAGCGTGGAAGTGAGAATAATTGTAAATATAATCACTTCCCCGAGTGGGGATCGAACCCACAACCGATCGCGTTTACAGTCAGACTCTGTCCCACTGCGCCACGACCGGCCTCATAAAAATTATTTTCGCTTATTCATTTCGTGAAGTACAGTTATAAGTTGTCATACACTTGCTGTTAGCTATTTACTTTCAAAAAAAAGTCATAAAACAACCACACGCCAAATGTATTCCATGAAACCTTTGTAAGAGAAGCAAAACACACAAATCCATTTGTAGCCCTGCGGCAGATTTATTTGTTCTCAATACAGAAATCAAAAGAAATTTATTATACTCACAAAAATCTATATATGAATGTAGTACGTAAAAAGAAAACTTTATACGTTTTTGTACGTGGAATTTACTAAGTGTTATATTCAGCTTATATTTTTATAACTTCAAACGGTGACACTTGTACGAATGGGCATGGTTTATGGATGTATTGATAAAATAGTAATCCCTACTTGTTTATGAAAAGTTAAAAGCTTGGTAATACTTTTAGGATGTTGCTTGTGTGAATTATTCCTTATATGATTATATTTCCTCACAACTTCCATTAACAAGCAATTGCTGCCTACAAAACAGTTTATATTGAATAAATAAACATTTTTTTTTAACTCAAAGAAAAAATATAGTTAACTACTGTTATTGAAATTAAAAAAAAATATAATTTAAGCTGCATAATTTTAAAGTCTGTAGCTATACATTATTGAACATTATTGATACTTACCTGAATACTTATCATCAATCGGATGATTTTGATTTCTGGTTTTTTTCCAGTGGTCAATGAAATTTCTTGGCACTAGTTGGTCTTTGACTTCCCTGCTATGCGTGAAGCTGCTTTTTTGGTTAAAAAAATGTGTATAAAATATAAAATAGACGTTAATTAAAAATCAGACTGACTTACATATTGCAAGATCCATTATCATTTGATCTGAAGAGATTTTGTATAAGGCTACAAAATACTAATTAGTTTCAAAATGCATAAATACCTAATATCTTTTTTAATAAGACTTCTTCATCATAACATTAATGATTATATTTACTTATAAATATATATTATTATTGATAAAAGTAGAAATATTATTATTGATAAAAGTAGAAATTTTACCTTTATCAATAAATAAAACTTATAAGTTTATGTGTTTTAAGTGATTCTGGAGGCCATAGCGCAGTGGGATAACGTCTGACTGAAAACGTCATCGGTTGTGAGTTCGAATCTCACTGGGAGAATGACTAAATTGCCTAAATATTTTCGTTTCCTCGCTCTGGTAAAGACAATGCGCGGCGTTCCGCCACTCAATATGCAATGTCCCGAATTCGGCGGAAAATATTGGAGTATTGAGTGAGTGTCTTGACAATAGGTATTTCCTGTATACCTTGCTATGCGATACAAAAGCCTGAAACTTAAAAGAATACTGATTTTATAAAGATACAGAATATTTGGAAATTAAATGTAATAAAATAAGATCTTGTTAGGTTTAACTGATCTACATATAGCCTATTGATTTTTCTTTATGTATACTACAATTGTAAAAAGTAGAGTATGTATGTAGAGTATGTAGTGTCATAGATATCTTTTGAGTAATCAGACAGAGTCCTGAAGAATATTACCAAGACACTAGGTTTACAGATGCTATAATCATTTTTATCATATTATACATAAGTATAATACTATTTAAATTAGATATATTTAGAAATAAATAATTTAATACCCAAAGCTCAATACCTATTTCCATTTAAATACAAACATTACGAAAAATCGGAAAAAATCTAAATTGTAAATTTACTTAGAAAGAAGAAACGACACGAAAAATTCCACTATGAAAAATTTCCACCGGTGAAATGTGGATGGATGGTTTTCTAATATCTCTTGAAATTTATAATAATATTCGTTCAAAAATCTTATTAAACGATGCCTTCGCCCTTCAAACGGATTATCCAAACGATTAGGGTAATAAATGATGCGGCATATTCTACACGGGTTCAATGACCTAATCTTGTACAACTATCTGTAGGTAATAAATATTTTATAAATATACTTATTTTACTGAAATAAATGTTCCTTGAGAGATTTCAAAATTTCTGAGCACAAATCAAAATTAAATTATAAAACATAAGATATCTAATAACTTCTCATATCATATTAAATACTGCAGAGAAATTTTGTTAAAATATTTTTGTAATTTTTTTTCTTATACATATACTTATGAGTGTAAAGTAGATTTTTCATCTATAGTTTTCTTTTAATTTCAATTTCCTATTATATAATAATTCTTTGAGCAAATTCGAGTCCGTACCACGAAAACCTCTTGCAATGATTACCAAAGAAACCTTAAAATTATATATTTTTGCTTTTAAATATTACTGCCAAGATGCTTTTATATTATTATAATAATAATGCTTTTATTATACATAGTAATATGAAACTGAAACACAAAAGGAATGAATACGAAGCTATATTTCGCATGGAATTTCAAAATAAGTTATTACGTTAAAGAAAATGTACTCTTGTATAAAGATCTCGCAATTCTTTAATCCAATCTGTTTTGACCTGTAACATCCTCTACTATATATGTATATTATAAAATATTTTAGAATTTCTCGAAAATAGTATAAATTTATACGTACATATAAATAAAATTGGAATGTCTGCTTGTAATATATTATAACCGCTTTTTACACTATACAAAATATTTTTTTTTAATTTTTTTTTTTGTGTGTTTGTTCCGACTAATCTGTGGAACGGCTTGACTGTTTTTGACGGGACTTTCACTGGCAGATAGCTGGTGGTATTAATTAATAAACATTAGTTTGGTCAATTCAGTTTTAGTATTATAAAACACATATCCAGGGATGTCAAATTTAACGCAGAGGCCTTCGAGGGTTGGTCGTGGTGTAAGTGAGGCAGCGTCTGACTGTGGACGCGAATGGTTGTGGGTTCGATCACCACTCTGGGGAGCGATTAGATTTAAATTACCTACAATCCCTCGCTCTGGTAAGACAAAGTGCGTTGGGTTCCACTCAACACGCAATGACTCGCGTGAAGCTAAAAATAAAATGTAATATTTTTTTAGCTTCACGCTTTTACCCCGCTTAGCAGGGTAGACAGAAAGTACCTAGTGTCAAAATGCTCCATACTTTGTTTTTCGCTGAATTCAAGACATTGGTGTTCTCAACGCCGCACTTTAACTTACCAGAGCGAGGAAGTGAAGATGACTTATATATAATTACTCCCTCGAGTGGGAATCGAACTCACAACTGATTGCATTTACATTCAGACGCTGTTCCCCTGCGCCACGAACGGCACATGTATTGTGCAATCATTACTAATATCTGTTGGTTTGATAATTTAACAGACATATTTCCTTCGTGTGTTTTCAATAAAAAGTGACATTGGCGTTTTGATTTCTACAAACAAATGTACTGAAAACATAATATTTAAAAAAATAGATATATTATATTTTAATATTTTTTATACATTTATTATATTTTTACTCTATCGCTTCCTTTTTGAAGCTTATATGAAGATCACGGCTTAAGATAGGGTCTTTAGGTCAAGTCTTGCGGAAAGTCGGTTAAACCCTGAGTTAGCCTTTTCTTTGATTTAATCATATTTCATACGATATATTTTAATATCTTTATATAAAATTACATATTTATATTTTAGCATCAGTTTTTGACTGTAAACGCCTTTCGGTTCGACTCCCTCTGGGTTACACAATTATATTTAAATTATTTTCATTTCTCTGTTTTAGTTAAACAAAATGCGGCGTTGGGTTCCACTACTTTGTTATGTGTAACGCAATGTTTTAATTTGCGGAGTGTTTTGACACTAGTTTTTCTCTGACTACTACGTATAGAACAGACTAAACGTGATAAAACGTGTAAAATCTTTGTATTGGTTATTATAAAAATATATTCTATTTCCTCTTTTATATTCCATGCATTTCTCAATTTCTGCAGTAAGTTTAATAAAAATAACCCAGAAATATGAGCATAATATCTGTTTCATATACCGGTAAATCTAGTCTTTGTACTGAATGAAATTGCACCCACAGTCATCTTACACAGACGGCCACGTTCTTTTACATCTCTCCTATACTAATATTTCCTTGCGGCTAAGAAAAATTGCCTTGAGTAACTACGCTACTATTGTTACAAATAAAAATGTGATGCTTAATATAATTTTACTTGTAAACGACTTGATTTATTATCCTCCATCGTAATAATAAATCTACTCTTAGATGAATCAACACAGCGTTGTGTTCCGCCAATGAACACGCAATATCTAGATGTTTTAGCATAAACGTATGTATTGTAATATATATTTTGTATATACTCCTATATTACGCCTTTGATTGACATTTGGAATATTTGCTATTTGAAAATAATAAAAATTAGTTAATATTGAAAATTTTCTATCCTATAAGTATATAAATTAAATATATGTAAAAAACCCAAACAATACAAAAAAAAACCTAAACCTGAAGAGAAACAAAATTTAGCTTCACGCTTTTATCCCGCATAACAGTGTAGACAGAAAGTACCTAGTGTCAAGACACTCCGTACTTCCTTTTCCACCGAATTCGAGACGTTGCGTGTTGAGTGGTGGAGCTCAACGCCGCATTTTGTCTCACCACTGTCAAGTGCAAATAATTTTAAATATAATCACTCCCCCTGCAGGCCGGTCAAACGCTGTCCCACTTCGCCACGACTGGCCTCTAAACTAATAGGCGCTTTCTTTTTTACGCTTTATCGGTAATGTATATTATGTTACACTTATATTTTTAAAGATACAAGCGTTTACTGTATAAGAGTTTCTTATTAAATTTCTTTTTAGAGTTTCGTGCCTAAAGGGTGAAACGGGATCCTATTGCTAAGGCTTCGCTATCAGTCTGCCCATTGGTTACCAGGCTGTATCTCATAACCCGTTATAGTTCAATAGTTGAAATTTTCATAAATTATGTATTTGTGTTGCTGCTTTAGTAAAGTATAAAAATACGAGTAATATAAATATTTAAGGTAGCTCCCATACAACAAACGTTGCTTTTTTTTCTTATTTTTCCTCAATATTAATAAAGACAGACACTTGAAATAATCACAAAATATTTAGTTATTTATCCATTTGCAAAAAAAAAACTCCCATACAATAGTGATGAACTCTTTGTGTGCGAATCCAATTCGCGCTTGATCGATTTTTAAATACGTATTTTTGTTCAAATAATAATAAATATAATGTACATTCTTGTTTAAAGTAAACCTCTTTTCTTTTAAAAAATAAACGAAATCCAGAGCTCAAAATTAAATAAGATACTTCAACATTGATCGCTACTTGTCCTCTTATAATTCCATGAGAGTACAACCTTGCGACATATTAGATATTCTGAACGCATAACTAACATGTTTCTAGTTCATTCTTTATATAAACTTGGGAATTCTATTCTATGTTATTATTTACCTATATATTTATAAATTTTTACCGCTTTATTTCGCGTATCAGATAAGTCAGAAGCCTAGTGTCAAGACACTGTTGAGTTCTTGCTACTGTCTCACTGCGCCACGATGGCTTATATTGATACCATGTTATATTGAATTAGTCTATACGATTTTTACACTAATTTAGTAGACTATATGTACTTAGTAATCTTATATTATGCATCATAGAGCAAAAGTTTTGTTTAGAATTGCTATAAGAATAGTACGCCGATAATGTACTATATTATCTGAGGCTGCAACGTAACTCGAATTCCGCCTCTAGAGATTCTGGCAAATATGCTTGCGATGACACGCGGCCACCACTGCCGAAGAGATCCTAATACCGCTCCTCTAATGTAATAATATAAAACTATAAAAAATATATAAAGCTTCTTCGTAGTGGCCTTCATTTATATTTATCGCTTGAAACATTTATTTAACGATATATATCTTTGTATGTTTTTTTACCGCATTATGCCATTTTCTTTTCATTAAATCTAATGATGTTACTTTTAGTAATGAGTAAGTAATGCTATTTTCTTATGTATATTCTTATTATGAATATTATAAATAAAATGTAAATTATATTAAAATATTACCTATTATGCTTAACTTTTACTGATACAGTTATAAATCTAACAATAATTTGTACTCATGTCAAGTTTAAAATATAGAGGATATATAGGATTTACTAAATTGTAATAAACATATTTGATATTATATGTACATTAATGCCTTTGCAACGTGTATGTTGAATGTTTGTACAAAATATGTTAATGACTAACGCATAGTGATGTGTGTAGTATTTGTTTATTACATTTAATGATTTTAAATACATTTTTTTCTGAATAAATAGTAACTGTACCAAGTTTAATATTATTCCTCCGCCTGATTTTTTTAAACAAGGTGGATAGTTTTTATAATTTTTCAGGCTTTAAGCCCAATACTGAAATTATAAAAAACAAATCTTTTTTTTAAATGTATATATGTACCACGTAGCTAAAAGACAATAAAATTTGTATATGTAACAGAAAAATAATGTGAACAAAGGTTGATTATCTCTTGTTTATCAAAAAGTTCATCTTTTATAAAATACAATACTTAGAATCTTAAATAAATATGTTTATTTATTCTAATTCCTGAAAGCGTTACAGCAAACGTAACACGTAATGTGGGGTAACGTTGCGGTACAAAGGGCCTACGTAGAAACGTTTTAGAGCCCCCAACTACAAAGGAGCTGAGGACACACTTCACACAATGGAAGGCCGAAGTAATTCAAGATATCCACTGCGGATCCGTAAATATTTTGCTTCAATTACTACTTGGAAATGGAATTTCTAATACTAATAGTTGTTTAAGTGACTGCCGTATGAATAATGTTCTTAGCGAATTGGTCCTTTTATTGATTTCCTATTATTGAATTTATATAAATATATGATATAGTATTTTTTTACAAATATTATTGTAATTTGTTTAGTATTTATAAAAATATATATATTTATATGACATTTTGTACAGAACATACCTACAAATACAACTTTTAGTTTAGGTCTAAAAGATATAATAAATAACATATATTTGACTTTACACTTTTTATTACTTTGCAAATTATACAAAAAATACCGAGATATTCGTGATAAGTGGCGAAACTCAACGCCACGTTTTTTCTTCTCAAAACAAAATAAAAAAGACATAAAACCATTTTTCCACATCCATCTATAGCCACTTATCTATTGCCCCATTACAGCATATTGGTTTGAGCATGTGAATTTCATTTTGATGGCAGAGACTAAGTAACACAGCGGGACTACGTTCGATTATATTTCCACCTAAAGAAATAATTAATACAAAATTTTATTTTCATTTCTCCATTTCATAAACCAAACCGAACGCTAGACCGTCTCTGACTATCCTGCTATGCGGGAAAAAAATTAAATTTCCATTGTAAACTTAATCAAATTATATAACATCCACAAAAGTGGCCCAGCTGCACGCAACATTGCGATGCAATATCAGCGACCACGAATGGAACGCTGAGTGGCGTAAACGTCAAAAACGCTCGTACTGTAATTTGTGTCCGTCATATGTCCAGCTATTGGAATTGTTTAACGGTTTGGATTTCGTTCTTTTAGCTTTTGGTTAGCTTTTTGGATGTTTTTTTTATGAATACTGTAAGGTATACACAAATTATCCACTAAAAGAAATGGAAGTATTGATTTTTTTTGACTACATTTTTTTGAATACATTTTAATTTAGAATACATTTCAAATTGATTTTTTTTTTAAATTTAAATCGCAAATCCATGAAAAACATAATTAAGAGATAAACTTTTTGGTTATATTTCTAGCCAAATCTGTTATTAAAATTTCGACGCTTATCATGGCATATGCAACAATAAGTCGAAACAAACTTTAAATACTTCATTTCGACGTATATGACGCATAGATTCCAAGGGATGCGGGTTCAAACCCGAACACTGGAGTTGACTCCAGCGTTCAAATTTCCGTACCTAAGCGTTAACCAGCAAGTAACCAGCTCTAAGCTTGTCTTTGTGAGCTAGATTATTTAGATTTTTTTTTATTCTCATGGTATGATCTTATAGCTCTATTCTTAAAAAGAGTCGAGATTTTCTTGCAGTAAAAGGCTATATTTAATTGTATATTTAGTACAGTAATGTTTGACGTTATCAACAAATACTACCAGTTACTGTATCACGCGTAAAGAGTTATGTCAAATTAATGAATTAAAAAAAGTATTGGTCCTAGGTGCGATCATTGAGGTACACCCTATGTGGCATTATTGGGGTATGAAGTATGACCCTTTACCCTACCCTACCCTATAACATGATGTATTCTATTACTAAGATATGAGTGCTATCGTGATAATAACCACGTCACTAATCTCTTAATCATATATGTAATTAATTTAATTAATTTACATTGATAATTTAACTTTTACTATTTTAAAACTAAGTCTTTCTTCTTTGGATCTTTTGGTTTTTGATAAAGTATGACTCGATCCTAAGTTTCTTTTACTTAGATAGCCCTCTCTTTATTTTTTCATCTTTTACCAATATTGTGCTCACTGAAGCTTCCTCGCACATATTCTTTGTGGATTTTTAGCATTGAAACATATTGTGTATTTTTAATTTCCAGTAATGTGAACTGGTCCCTTATTTTCAACTTTTTAAACGTAAGTGATTTGCTGCCAACAAATTGTTACAAATAATAACAATAATAACTAATAAAATACATAATAATTATCTAATTATGGTCCGTTTCTCGATATCCTTTACACGTCATACATTTAAGTGATATATCACCATAATACGGTATAATAATAAAAAATGTTTACTTTTATATGTATGCATATTTTACTTATATATCTATATGAATATGTCATTTTTGATAGCATTTTCCAGATAAAGAATCTTTCCAAGGAGCTGAAATTCAGTTGTCAAATCATATGAAAGGTATTATATTCAAACGTCACAACTGAAATGTGACATGTTTTCATTACTTGTGCGCCATAAATTTCCCCAGAATTCGTTATTTTTATTGCATTCTGAATGTTTAATAAATTTATGTTAATATTTGTAATTTGTATATGTGTTGACGCGTAAACTACTCGTTGCCTTAGCAACGTGTATGTATAGTTTTTTACACACACACACATAGAAATGTATACAAGGACTTAATTTCATTAAAGAGTTGTGAAATGTAGTTCCCATATTACACATTACACACAGAAACGAATTTAATAAAATTTCGCTTAGCAACATTTTATTTTACTTTTTTAAAGATTTTTCTAGTATAAATTATATAAAATTATAAACCTTTGAAATATATTTATTTAAATAAATATTTATGAGAATTGCTGTAGAAGAAATACAATAGCAATAATCCAAAAAGATCCGAATGCAAAATGCTGGTCACATGCTCGTAGTAATCAAATATTCAAAATGATTAGACAAAATTATTATCTGAACAAAAATATCACCTCAATCCAGTTCTGCACATCTCAACCGCCTCCAGAAAGCATCATAATGTTCTCTACTATACCAATAACAATTACTTAATAATATTAATGGATAAGAATACTACTAGAATATATAAGAAAATATTTATCCCATACAAAGGAAGCCTGTGCAATCAAGCGCTTTATTATCCATATCTTTGTTTTTCTTATAATATTATTTATAAGTACCCTGAAAGGTGAGGCTGTAATGGCGCAGCGGAACTGCATATTACTCTAAATAAGGTTATTTGGGTTTGATTCCCATTCAGACAAATTATTTTGAAATTATTTTCATTTCTGTTTTGATTCAAGCTTGTATCCCGCATAGCAGGGTAGTAAGTAGTGTCAAGACACTCCGTACTCTGCATTGGTGATATTCCTATTTAAATCGTCATATAGTAACACGACTATATAATACTTTATCCTAATCATAATTATTTTTAATTTAATTTTTTAATTCAAACCTTTTATTTCACCAATTTAATTCACAAGTTTTATTTTAAATTTAATTTATTCATGCGAACCACTACAATAATGTTTTTCATTTTTTGATATTCCTATATAAATAGGTACCCTTTTTAACAAAAATAGTCTGTTTACTTACTGCGCCACGGTGGCCTTGTATTAATAATAATATAAAATAATGACTGAGAACAATTCCAAAGTGCGGGTTCGGCTCCCACTACGTTAAATTTTTCATACGATTTATAAATTATTATTCTTCTGAAAAATATTTCATTAATAATTTTAATATATTAAAACATAATTTAATTAATACTGAGTGTAATAAAACATAACGCAACGTCTTGAATTCTAACAGAAAATTAAGTATCCTGACCTTAGGTTTAAAAATATATCTATAACCGTTATAAAGTTTAATATTAACCTAGAATTTTGGTTTAAAACCAAAAATAAGGAATCAATTTCAAAAATACCTTTTTTAAAACTACTTCCGACGCTGAGCGCATAGTCCGCTCTAGTGTGGACAGAGGCTTAACGTACAATTCGAGCGAAGTGAAGTGAACGTCCGAATTATATTCTCTTCACTGATTCACAAGAGATCTCAGTTGAGGGATTCTAGTAGCTTATTTTGTTTGTTTTGTTTGGAGTTTTAATGCAATTGTAATTTTATTGAATATTAATATACTTGAAGTAACATGGTAAATTAGAATTTGGGCAACATTGGTTGTCGATTCGATTACTAATCGATTACGTACTACTGTATTCGAATAAAAATAATATTCGAATAAAGAAAAATGTAGAATGAAGAAGAAAAAATCACTCAAATAACCATTTTTGAGAATGATTGAATTTAATTTATTGTTATTCTTTCTTTCTGGTAGAACATAGCGCGGCGTTGTTTTGACACTAACGCTCTCTCTAACTGCCATTCTATGCGGGATAAAATGTAAAAAAAAGATAAAGTTGATCTAAACACTTTCTACGGAACTCTATAATAGCAAATAGCTACTAATTACTAACACAGAATGGTTTTTATTTCCGCACAAATTACTCCTAACTCCATTATAGCTATCACAACAATCTCACAAATTGTTATTACTTGAGTTATGACAAATCATTTTTAGTGGGAGAACTTTTGTGTTTTGCTTCGTATTATTATATTTTTATTGTAGTTTTATTATTTTTTTTGTGTATATATAAAATAACTTTTCAATTTATTACTTGTTTTTATTAGTTTAACCTTCAACTGGCATTGTACATTAGGTATGGACCTCGCGACCCTCATAATATTTGCTTTCAAACAGATTTTTAAACAGCTTATATATATATATTATATATAGTATATATATATATATTATTATACATAGATATTTATTATATATATAATTATCTATATATATATAATTATATATAAAATGTGATTTATAGTCTCTATCAAAAAGTTTCTATGATTTTAAAACCCACTTTCAACTAAGGTATATTTATTAACTCTATATAAAAATTGCGGAGCCAAAAATTAAGTGTCGACCAACATCAGCCATATTAGATACGTATAATAAAAACGTCACGTCACGGGTTACGAATAATGACGTCTCTTGAGAATACTTAAAATGGCGATTATCCACGATGTAAAGTTTAAAAGAAACACAAAAAACATCAATCATGGTAACAATGAAGAGTTAAGGATCCAATGTCTTTCTCAAATATATTTTTTATATGACGGTATGTATATTTAGAGATATGAAAACTATATATGTTTATGTTCCATTTGTTTTATAAAATATTTTAGATACGCAATAACCTGTAAAAATATTTTTGTTTATTCCCATATTCATTATAGTTAGTAGGGTTTGCCACGTAACCGAACGCCGTATAAAACAATATAAATTGGAATTTAATATGTTATTCATAAAATTTAAATCAATAACTTGTATTAGAGGGAGGTCTAATTTTAATATCTTTTCAAATGGGATTCAGTTCATTATATGTCAACATTTTTTGGCTACAAAGCACAACAATGAAGTTTTTCTTATCCACATTATTATTTTCAACACAAACTCTATTCAGAAGCGAAAACGTTAATATTTTATCAAAATTTTACTCATAAATGTGAGTTCCATGCCAAAATACGACCAAAACAATACTCATATAGCCATGAAATGAAATGGGGTCTCGCATTCAGATTTGGGCCATTTACATCATCATGTAATGAGAAATATTAATATGAACAATTTTGTATACAATAATATTTTATTTTTCTACAATTTTTTTACCTGTTTATTCATTTTAAAAGCGTTCATAGAATGAAATAGAGTAGTGTTTATTGCGAATTACCTTTTAAAATTATACCTGTACGTAAACCAAATGTATATTGTTATTTATTTTCTTAGCTTCACAGTTTTTGTATTGATGTTGCGTGTTGAGTGTCGTGCTGTGTCTTACCAAAACAAGGACATAAAAATAATTATCAAATGTAACTATATATATACATACATATGTACATACATATATACATACATACATATATACATACATATATACATACATATATGCTTCCTTTGATTTGATTCAAAAGTCCTTTTAAACAGTCTATTTGAATAAAGAATATTTTGATTTTGTATGATATTTAAGAGAATCCTATGGAGAAATAAAGGCGGTCACACTAACTGATTCAAAGTAAACTGATCATAATAACTGAATATAGATTGAGATGAGTGATTATCTCATCATCAAATGGGCTAATGTGTGTGTGTTCTTACACACACATTAGCCCATTGTAAAAAATAATGTTATATCTGTTTTCTCTTACTTCTGAGTCTAGTTAGTTCTGATTGCCGAAATACTAAATCTTAAATGTCTTCCTTCAAGCAAAATCTATAAGGAAATTTATTAAATCAATATAATTTGCTTTCATATGACACGTTATCGAAGTGATAGGTTATAGATATCACAATATTTTCAACGAAGCAATTTGGTTGCAATACAAACTTTAAAGTATCTTAATGCTTTTAACTGTTAAGATAGCTAAGATAGAGTAGGCAGAGAGAACCTAGTATCGAGCTACTCCGCTTTCTGTCAGAATTTCAGATATATATATTTAATAGTGGGACATAACGCCACAAATTGACTTTTTATAAACTGATTAAGTACTAAAAATTGCTGCAATATTGTTTTTGTTTGTAGCTTCTTAACAAACAAAGGAAATCATAATGAATAAAGTAGTTAAAAAGTATACCCATGAAATAGTTCATATATTTTATAATTATTTGAACATTTTAATATAAAATTCACAAAAAAATGCTTAGTAAAATTTACCTCATATAAAATCTATAGCCCTATCGCAAACTTCTAACAATTCACACAACCTCTTTCAAGTAAAACTCTTATAATACGCTAGTTTATATTCACATAAATTGATCTTAACAACTTTTCCACAGGGATTGGAGATAAAGGGCCAGATGGTTTTTTGCTCGGAGTCGGATTCGCTACTTTTCGTCGGCTCACCGTTTCTGGACGGCCTGGAAGGGCTGACAGGGCGTGGTCTGTTCATCTCGGATATACCGCTACACGATGCGACCAGAGATGTCATCTTAGTTAGCGAACAAACCAGAGCTCAGGTTAGTGTTGAGTGGTGGAACTTAACGCAGCACTTTGTCATTACCAAGGCGAGGAAGTTAAAATAATTTAAATATAACCACCGAGTGAAGTTCGAATCCAGAACCGATCGCTTTGACGGTCACTTTATATATGTATATATATTATATATATATATATATATATATATATATATATATATAAATATATATATATATATATATATATATATATAAAGCGGTAATAAACAAAGCGAGTATAATCAAAAAATTGTATGAAATATAATATTTTTATTTTAAAATAATAGAGTAGCAATTCAGTATACTGTTGATTTCATGTTTAACAAAAACATGAAAAGCATTTAACTCGCTGAAATAGCTGTTAAATATTTAATAATTTTAAAAGTTCTACTTAATTATAGAACAAACATGGTTTAAAATGAACGCAAATTAAAACACCGCGTTGTAATTCCGAGAACAAGCATAGCGGTTACAAGCAACATAATTGGCTCGTTTAATACGATTTTGGACGGAAATGAAGATATATTTAAATAAATTCATATAATATTTAAGTGTTTAATGGTTTTTATTTTAACTTATAGATAATATTTCATTTAAATTCAGGTTACTAAATTGTAATTTGTGGGGAAAATGTTTTAAATAATAAGGTTTGTGGTGGATTTGGTTCCTATTCAGGTAATTAATTATATTTTAAATACTTTCGCTTGCCAGTTCTGGCAAGCCAATGCGTGTCGTTTATTTTCGCCACTCAATAATTAAGTAGAATTCGGTTACAACTAGGGCTTACTCCTTTTATGAGGTCAACGTGACGCGGAAATTTACATATGTTTCGTTATCTTATAATAAGCTTCTCTACACAACTACTTAATTTATAGATAACAACTAAAATGAAATATCTACTTTATTTTGTTATTATTTTATGAAAATATTATAAATAAGCTAAATAATACCATTTTAATTTCACCCCAACAATAAATCTTACGACCCAATACTGCTTTTAATGGAAATTTCTAAATGTTATCTGCGTCGAATAATTGGTTTGCAATTAACTGGCCGTGAAAATCCCTTCTGGAATATACCTGCCTTCCTTTAATCGATTTTTTGACAGCTGAAAAGCTTCGCATAATATGAATTATAAAAGATATATAATTTTTATCATTGTAGGGTAGCTGGGGAGAACCAAGTAGTTAAGTCATTCAATAGGGAACTTAACACCGCGTTTTGTCTTATTAAAAGAATGGACGGTTAAAAAATAAATGATAATCCTGAATAAGGATTGAACCCACAACCAGGATGAAACTGTTTAGAGCGATGTTTTCTTATAGTGTCAATTATATAGTGTTTGTATATATATCAAACATAATCTATCAAAAAATATGAAAGTACCTGATGGTACTTTACTCTACTGATGTATAATTTTCTTTTATGATGTATGGAATTTTAGATATATCTCAATATTATATAATCATATAAAGCCTTGACTGTATGTAAATTTCGAACCTAGTTAAAAAGTTCACGCTTTTATCCTGCATAGCAGGGTAGACAGAAAGTACCTAGTGTTAAGACACTCCTTAGTTCTCTTTCCACCGCATTCAAGACATTGCATGTTGAGTGGCGGAAATCAACGCCGCGCTTTGTCTTACCAGAGCGAAAAAGTGGAAATAATTTAAATATAAACTTCCACTCTCTCGAGTGGAATCGAACCCACAACCGATCGCGTTTACTATCACACTGCGCCACGAGTGGCCTCTAGTTAATAAATTATAAGTACTTATTAAGATATTTGAATTGCGTATATTTTGGTACTCCCTGCTATGTTTTTCTATGACCATGGACTATTATAAAGTGTTCAAAACGTCGGGTTTTCAATATATAATACGGGCTTCGTCCTTATGGTAGATATGGAGCTAATAATAATGGAAGATAAATAAACAAACCAACAAATAAAAGTTTAACTATAAAGTTAAATCAGATAGTATTTTATTCATGACTATATTTTAGAGACTACATCTGATACCAAAGAAACCAATGTACTTATGTCAATATGGTGAAAAGCAGAAGTCAGTGTTACTAATCATAAAATTATTCTCGTATAGTAGGGTAGTTAGAAAAAACCTAATGTCAAGATAATCTGTTTACTGTGTTTCTGCTTAAAATGAGACATTGTGTTTTAAGAAGTGGAGCTCAACACTGCAATTTGTCTTACCAAAGTGGAGAAATAAGATATATCTATACAAATAAATAAAATTGGATTGTCTGTTTGTAATATTAAAATAATCTCTTTTTATTAAATGCATCTGTATGTATAAAGGAATGTCGGTAATCATACCAAAATATAACGTTTTTATTTGCTTGTTGCTGCTGTTGACAGACAGTCTGTCCGTTTGTTCCGGTTAATCTCTAGAACGCTAGAACCAATTTTGACAGGACTTTGAGTGGTCTGCACGAGACTGACTGTAGCTTATAAATAAATAAACTCCACGCGGACGAATTTTACGGACGATTATTCCTGATTTATTTTAATTATAATCTGAGTGGGAATCGAACCCAAAACTAATCGTTTTTATAGTCACACGCTGTCCCATTGCGCTACAATGGACGAACAGTTATATATATATTACTAGAAAAAAACCCAAAACATTACGCCGACATTTGAATGGCAGTTTTTTTTCAGGACGGCCTCCGAAAGAGAATGGACAAATTGAAAAACTCAATAATGGAAACCAGTAAATCAGTTGACAAGGAACGGGAGAAAAACGTCAGTCTACTGCATTTAATATTCCCACCGCATATTGCGAAACGGCTTTGGCTCGGTAAGTGGCAATTTTTTCAGTATATTATACACGTAGAAAAGGGGCTGGCCCCGTTACCGTCATGTACGTCAGTTTGTACGAAAGTATCAGACAAAAAAATATGATACTTATATGTATTCTATTTAGTACACATCTATTTATTAGTATCGGCAATACAAATGTATATGAAATATTGTGGAGCACAATTTAAATAAGTAAGTGGCCTAGGTCTTATTGAGTACGTCAAGGATATTGGTGCGACACGATTTTTTAAATCATTTGCATTTTTTTAATTTTGAGTTAACTCAATTACATATATAAGGAAACTAAAATTTGGTAACTTCCTCTAACTCATAAAAAAATATATGATGTAGTGCCTTTTAAGTATCGAGTGTACAGACCTTCTTAATCAAGGTCGGCAACGCATCCACAACTCCACTAACATACTAATATATGAGATGTCCATGGGCAGTCCAAGGTAACCACTTACCATCCCGTGGTGCTTCAACTCGTTTGCCTCCTTTTTCTATATAAATAATTCCCTTTGAAAAGATCCTTGCGAAAGTTGTATTTGTTTTTAAATATCAAAGAAATAATATTTTGTGCAGCTTTCGGCCATATAAATTTTTTCTAGTAGTAAAGTTTTACTTTCAAATAAATGATTTTTTTTATCCAAAGTCTCTAGACATAGATTTTTTTATATTTTTTCACAGGCGAAGCTATAGAAGCTAAAAGCCACGACGATGTGACGATGCTGTTCAGTGATATAGTCGGCTTCACGTCGATATGCGCTACCGCCACGCCCATGATGGTGATCGCAATGCTCGAAGACTTGTATAGTGTATTTGACGTGTTTTGTGGTGAATTAGACGTTTATAAGGTAAATTTTCAATAAAATACTTATTTTAATTTTGTTTTTATTTATTTTTTTGGGAAATTTTGAGTGTATTTTTTATTCATATATCAAAAACCATATTGGGCCATTTCTTTCTCCTACCACGTGCTGAAATAGTTCCTAAATACTGAATAAATATGATAATATTTGTAATTTATTATTCGTGCTTATTTTTCTGGTTTGGTAGAAAATTTGTGACTTTTACATTAAATGAGCGTTAAGTGTAAAATATATCGTATAATATAATATCGCAGATGACTAAAGAAATAGCCATTCTTTATATTAAAATACTGAATTAATATGTTTCCCTGCAATTTGTAATAAATAATGATCATACCATAGGTTGAAACAATCGGCGATGCATATTGCGTGGCAAGTGGATTACATCGTAAAATAGACACTCACGCGCCGCAAATAGCGTGGATGGCGTTACGTATGGTCGAGACGTGCGCTCAGCATCTTACTCACGAAGGAAATCCTATTAAGGTATATAGGTATATATATATATATATATATATATATATATATATATATATATATATATATATATATATATATATATATATAATCTCAGTTCTACTAAATTTAGTAATTTATAATTATTTGTAAAATACTTGAAATACTACACTGTATCCCGCATAGCAGTTTTTTATAGACAACCTAGTGTCAAGGCACTACATTGACTAATTTCAGCTCGAAATTGAGACTTCGTTTATTAAGTGTCGCACTTAACGCCGTGCTCTATCCAAGGCGAAGGCATTAAAATAAATATCAAATAAAGTTTTTTGTTATTATATCATTGTCCTGTACGGAAATCGAATTCACTACCTTCACGATTACTGTCCCACTACTCTATCGATGTTCTATTCTTATATATTCTGATATAATTTTACCAGCTATATTTTTTATAATGAAATGTTATTGGAACTAATTTATGGCAAATGAACTATACTAGAAATGAACGACTGTAATTCAAATGCAAAATATATAAAAATATTATGCTCAAATAACATGAAAATATTAAATTGGCATTTGCAAATATAATAAGCTAAATTCTATAATAAATTATTATATTAATAAATTACCTACTAATTTATATTTAATACGCTTCGAACAAAAAAGCTTTATGTATGAAATGCAGATAAATTATTAACACACAATTAATTAATATAAAAGCCTTAAAATATCTACATATAGTAAATTTGTTATAAGCATGGTCTCTCAGAAAAAAAAAATTACTTATTTTAATTTTTGTATCAAAATATTTAAAAATGTATTTTAATCTCTTTATTTCGAATCAAAATCCGTCTAAATGAAAATCTTTTACAACTCGACGTTTTTTACATTTCCCGAGATATTCAAGATTAGATACTACTGTATAGAAATACTGTACTATATAGAAGATACTTTATAGATACTACTGTAGTCCTAGAAAATATAGGTGATTTAAGAAACAAAATAAATACTAATATATTTTATATAACAGATGCGAATAGGCCTTCACACGGGCACAGTGTTGGCTGGCGTGGTCGGCAAAACTATGCTTAAGTACTGTCTGTTCGGCCACAATGTCACCCTCGCTAACAAGTTTGAATCCGGATCAGAGCCTTTGAAGATCAACGTTAGCCCGACCACTTACAAGTAAGTTTAGATTAAGATATATTTCAGTTAGATTCGGTTATTTTTTGTATTAGGGATAAATGCTACTTAGTAATGTATAATTAAGTTTAATTGAGATTAAAGGAATTTGCTTAGGAAGTAGAGTTGACAAATCGAGGCCATCGTGGCGTTGTTATTGACCTACATTGGAAAACATTATCATATTTCCAATTATAATGAGTTCTTCATTTTGGCAGGATAAATCACAGTGTTAATCTCCGCCTGTCATCATACAATGTCTTGATACTAGAAATATATATTTTTTACTTACTTTTTACTATGATAATTAAATTCACTTGATCTTAGACCTAACTTAAAGATTTTATAAACACATATACATCCTACATGTAAATCTACCGACGGTTGTTTGCATTGAATGCGGACTTAATCTGCTTCGATACTCAATTAGTGCGCATCGTCGATTTTCATATAAACCTATGGGCCGTTTAACTTTATTGTACGATAGAATGGCCATTTCCTGTATCAATATTGATTATAATGTATGCAAATGGAAGATATCTGCAAAGACGTTGTTTAATAAATTTATGTAAGAGCCTATAAGGCTTAATGCTGTTTTATTTAGTGTGATATAAATGAAGCCAATATAGCGCTATGGGTAACCCCCATTATATTAATCGTTGGGGGTTCAACATTCATCCAAGAATTATTGTGTTTTCAAAAATGTTTCGAATACCAAAATATACGCGATTAAGACATTTAAAAAAGTAGGAATCGAACCTACAACCATTCACGTTAACAAACGTCGTAGGACAGCGTCTGAACCATAATCGCTTTAAATATGTCGTAGCAACTTTGTATTGATAATAGAATATTCAGCAGTTCTATTGATTTTCTAACTTCTATAACTCGCTTTGTATTTGAAAATGGTAGAGATGCCTGTTTGGCAAATAGTTCGTCTAATTCATTACAACCGCATTGCCAAATTTTCTGCTGCCAAGTAGTAGGAAATATATACCGCGGTACAGTTTGAAATGCTATGTATTTAATATATGAGTTAGATATTTTAAAATAGTTTTTTTTTTAATTTCACGCTTTTATCCCGCATAGCTATAGAAACAGACAATCCCTACTTCGCATTCCACCAAATTCGAGATATTGCGTATTGAGTGGTGGAAGTCAACGCCGCACTTTGTCTTACCAGAACGAGGAAGTAGAAAATAATTTGAAAGAAGAAAATAATTTGAAAGAAGAAGAAAATAATTTGAATTTGAATTTGAGAAAGAAGAAGAAAATAATTTGAAATATAATCACTCCCCTGAGTGGGTATCGAACCCACAACCTGTATCTGACTGTAAACGTTATCGGTTCGATTTCCATTCGGGGATTTATATTTAAATTATTTTCCTTTTCTTGCCGCCACTCAACCCGAATGTCTCACATTTGGCGGAAAGCGAAGTACGGAGCGTCTTCACACTAGATACTTTTGTTTACCCTGCTATGCGGGATAAAAGCATGAAGCTAAAATATAAGCACTTCTATATAGATGTAAACATACATTTACTTTTATAAATACAATTAAAATAGAATCGAATCGAACTCACATATCCGGCTTAGTAATAAAATAATGATAACCACAAGGCCAATAGATATTCTAAAAATGTAGTATATAATATTTAAAAAGTTTCAAAAATATATATATATATATATATATATTATCCATTTTTCCTTCAAGAACAATTTGTTAACATAATATCACTTTCCAAACATTTCCACACATAATGCAGGCTAAATTCCATAAGAATGTCGTATAAAGCATTTTTTACGTAAACCCTCGGGTAAAGTTAGAATAACAGGTATAATTTTGTACGCAGGTGGCTAATAAAGTTTCCTGGTTTCGAAATGGAGCCTCGCGACAGGTCGTGTCTTCCCAACTCCTTCCCTAAGGACATTCCTGGGACATGCTATTTCCTTCACAAGTACTCACATCCTGGCACTGAACCGGATGCGTCTCAAGTAAGTATAATTTTATTAGATTTTTATTGTTTTTTTATATATGTAGATAACATTTTTAATATATAAATTTTAAGTTATAAAATTTAAGTTAATCGCAGTTTTGCATTTTTTTCATAACTGGTTTGCTTTAAATATATTGACAAATCATTTCATTCTCTAATTTAAAACTTCACTGAAAACGCTTTGTAGAGAAACAAATCAAAAAACTATTATTATACTTAAAGAAGATACTTTCTAAGAAAAATATTAAAAATATTTATATTTTATACATAAAATATATTATATATTTATATTTTAAAACTAATATCTATTGTAAATACGGCAATAATTTTCATAATCGTATCCACATTGTCCTAGATGAGTCATTTATACGCTATGACATGGGTTGGTCTAGTAACCTTCATTAACGAAGAGTGTTAGCTGTAATAAATTTATAATGTTTAACATACTACAACCGCATTAGAAGTCGATGATTCTTTCATGGTAATTGTTCATATAAAATTAAACGAAATTTAATTAATTTAGCTTTAAACGTTTGAAAAGTAATAATAAAATTATAAATTTAAGACTATATGAACAAGAAAAGCCTTTTACTACGTGTTTTGCTAAACTTTATTGTACACACAATAATAATATTAAAATTGTTTCCTGGTTTTGGTAACATAAAATATGACTTGAGCTACTTACTTGATTTGTTGACATTGATAAAAATGTATAACTTTAAAATGAACGAAAATGGAAAACGAAATAGACTGATCACTTTTTTTAGCTTCACGCTTTTATCCCTCATAGCAGGGTAGATAGAAAGTACCTAGTGGTTAACACACTCCATACTTAACTTTCCACTGATTTCGTGACATTTGCGTGTTAAGTAGTGGAACTCAACGACGTTCTTTGTCTTTACCAGAGCGAGGAAGTGAAAATAATTTAAAATGCAATCACTTCCTCAAATGGGGTTTAAACCCACAACCGATCGCGTTTACAGTCAGACGCTGTTACACTGCGCCACGATCGGCCTCACTGATCACTTAATGAGAAAAATTAATTACTTTTTTTCTCTGCTTTGATAAGACAAAACGACGCCGAGTTTCAACGGAGTGTGTTGTCCCTAGGGTTTCTTATACTACTCTTTAGTGCGGGATATAGCTTGACGCTGTAAAAAAAAGTATTCTTCTACAAATGACAATAGATTTACATACAAATTACGCTTATTAGAAGCGTACCTTGCGACGAAAACATCCTGTAATCCTTACGCAGGTGACTCATTCGTTTTGCGGACTATGACGTGGGTTGGCCCGTAGTTATAACGGTTGCGTTCATTAGCAAATTGCGGTTAGTTCTGTTGTAAGCATGTGTGTACTTTACATAATACTTGTTAAGTTCTATATTATGTTCTTTTAATAAATATGTTTTATGTCGTATAATTTTTGTTGGTCGCAGGATCGATTTTTGACTTTTGTTCCTGCAAAAATGTACTACAATCCAGGTTCCTACAAGTAATATACTCAATCTTCAACACTTTTAGTTTAAAACTGCCTTTTTCAATCGTGCCTTAAGTGCATTAAAAAATGAAACTTAATATACTACATCCTTTCGTCAATCTTTTTCTATACAATCTGAATAATTTCAACATTTGTTTGATTTCTTAGAATAGGAGAATCGAAATTAAGTTTAAGTACTTCAAAATTGCATTGTAGTTTTCGCATCGTAGGTAAATTAAGTGTTTTAAGAATTTTTTCTGGTTGTAAGATCTCTTATATGCGTTTCCCTGATTGTTAACATCACCAAAATTAAATTTTCAGGGTGAGCAAAATGTGTCTCACGTTGAATAGTAGGGTCTATAATTGATTTTATTTCACTTAACTAGAATTGCGATATTTTTATCGATTTCCAAAGGTGCTGTCTTTTGCAAAATGAGTGTTTTTATTTGAAACGCGCAGAAACATATAATTTAACAATATATTCAGCCAAAATAATAAATCCAGCAACTTATCGATAGGACCATTAGACGTAGAATGACCAGAAGATTTAATATCGCATCCAAACACTAGGAGGTCGTCGTTACTAATATTTTTAGAGAAAAAAATAGCATTTATTGGTATCTCAACAGTATTTGCAGTTCCTTGTGATGACGTCACATACCCTACCTTAATGGATTCTAGTTATTTAGTCACAGAAACATGATCTTTAATAATAACTTGCTATTACTTTTTTGTTCTCTTTGTGATTATCTTCGGCATTTTGTACTTTAAATTCTTCGAAAATGCGTCACATCACTCTTTGCTTTCTCTCTCTCTTCGCAATTTTGGTTTATCTATAACGATTTTTGAATAAAGTATGTAAAATACTGCAGCAACAATCGCAGCACCAATTCTGCCGGATAATCCATAGTGGTCACATATTTGTGACAAGATTAATTTTTCATGCATTTTTATTTTCCATATTTCCTAAGGCCTAGAAAAGCTCTTACCTACCTTGGTAAGAGCTTTACAATATTTTTTTGTAGTTTTTCCGGAATTAATAAAACATTTATTTCAAAATCATTATTTATTAATGACATTAATTTCTTGTTCTGGCATTTTAGATGGATCGTTGTCGCTCTTCAAACAATTTTTTATTGAAACTTGGTTTCTAACAAACCTTATTCTAAACTTTTTGTTCGATTGCGGTAAATGCCACTAATTCCCATTTCTCTATCATCTCATTGATCAATCAAAAAGTCGTGTCCTTCTTTAGGAATTATATTTTTTCTGGAACAATTACACTGACTTATTATCTTGCGTTTGCATAAATAAATATCGACTAAAATCTCAATTTCTGCAAGAACTCGGTGTTTTTCTTCGCTGACAACCTTTTCAATGATAAAATTGATATGGAATGATAAGTTTTCAGGCTTTTAAATGGTTCGGTATAAGGAATTGAATACTTAAAAAAAGTTTTCAAACATCCAAAAAAAGCGTATTTTTTATTTAAAATTTATATTGTGTTTATTAGTTGTAATATAATAGACGTATAACGTCTTTTGGATAACAGATTATGCACTGAATCCAAATGTTCATAGTTGACAACTGAACTCCAATACAATACAATGAATATTCACAATCCCAATATCTTTCAATAAAGAAACTTTCGTTCCGGATCTGTAAGATCTAATAGTGTCGCTAAAGCAGATTGATGTCAATTTAATTTCCCCTACTACTTACTAAAGCCAGTTGTCAATGTCAATTAAAGGGAAGGATATTTTTTTATATTTTTATATCCAATATAGAAAAAAATATATAATAATGAGATAACTACTAAAAAATATCTAAATATGTAAGCAATTAAATTTACTCTTAATATAAAACATTTTGCACTCAGGTCAAGCATATAGAGGACGCTCTCAAAGAGTTTGGCATCGGAAAAGGAAAAACCACTGAAGTGGAATGCGGAGAACCGACATAGTCCACTAACTCTTGTACCTGGAGGTTTGTAAATAACTGAAATTAGTTTTAAAATTTAAATTCTAATGTATGATCTCACGGACAATTTGTGTTTTATAAAAAAAAAAATTCACATCCAAAAATGTAACTCTATGTATTAAAATAATATATAGACGTATGTAGTGATAAATTGTAATCTAATCATGAATACGCCTGAGGGCGCACGAATTTGCACTGATTAAAAAAAATAAATTAAAACGTACCAAAAATAATCTGACAGAAGCTCAGTGTATACAAAAAACTTTGTTCATCATAAAGCTTTTCCATTTAGAACCAATTATTTCTGTTCCTTTGAAACGGTTTTTATTATTCCAATCGTTTTCGTGTTTTGCCGTTGATATCTTTATGGTAATCTCTAAAGTCGTTTAATTTTTACATTCAGTATTGTACGTCATTTTTTTAATTACTTAAATTAGGTATTTAGTGAAAGTAAACCCAATGATTATTATGTTTATATATATTTTATTTATTTTATATATTTTAACTTAAATATATTTACTATGAAAAATCGTGGGACTTATTTCAAAATATTGGATACTAGCTTCTCAGATGGTTTGAATTACAAAATATTTTTATCATTAACGGAAAATTGTCGTTTTTTTATAACATTAAAATAGTTATAAATTTAGTATGTCACTTTATAGTAGCTTTAGAATGCACGTGTAAATAATGTAACGAATAATATAAACTAAATAAATGAGTCTCTCGATCGCTTTCAAGATTAGATTTTGGACACAAAATTAATATAAAAATAATATATTTACCAAATTTATTAATAAAATTATTTATTTAAATTTTAAGGTCCTATATAAATAAAGATAATATGAATTAATAGAGATAACTTCATATATAGTAATTACTTT
Source organism: Dryadula phaetusa (assembly GCA_032432895.1). Lineage (NCBI taxonomy): Eukaryota > Metazoa > Arthropoda > Insecta > Lepidoptera > Nymphalidae > Dryadula > Dryadula phaetusa. The sequence continues at coordinate 6,375,966 of JAOYRS010000080.1, forward strand.
ATCATATATGTATGTAAATAATTATTACCGGTTTTTTTTTTATTTGACAGGTATATTTTTATTTCTAAGTTCACGTGGATTTTATATCTTTATTAGAGTATTTTTATTTGTACTATTTTCAGAAAGTCCTCTCTTAATAATCCTTTAGGCCTGGCCGCATCCGGTCGTTTTCTATATACGTTTTCCTAATGCTTAACTTCTATTTGACATTCCCATCATTGTTTTCTTTCATTCGAATTATAATATAGACTGTGTTGTGAAGAGCAACAGCTATGGCATTGGCCTATGGCATTGGCATATAGATGTTATATATGAGAGGTTTATATATTGCATTCAAATTTCAGTACTTAAAGCATTGTTCCTATAATTATAATCATATTGTTATTAATTTAAACGAATATTTTTTTTATTGTGACTACATTTTATTTTATAGATCGAGACAAATTAGTTTGAATTTTAATCAAATAATGTAAATTTATTGTAATTTTTTTGTAACATCTGTCCAAATATTTAACCTTAAAAACCTTAATTTTTATTCCTAATTATTTAAAAAAAATACTTTTTTATATATAAATCGATAGTCGCAATTTTTAAACATCACTTATTTGAATAAGAAAAATAATGTAGTTCTTTCGAAAATTTGTATATGGTAAAATTAATTCCATTTAAAATATAATACGTAAGTGATTGTAAATAATGAATCTGGGATAATTACGACTTATTACCGGCTATACGTTGTCGGTGTTGTATTATATTAGTACTTAGCTACGTACACGCTTTAATTTAGGTGTAGAATACAATATTATAATTATACATTTTCATTGTTCATGTGAAAATTCCTAAGATATACTTTGAGCTTTTTTGTAAGTAAATACGCTTGTAGATTGTGTTAATAATTTTTTCTTATAAAGGTTTTGCTTCCACTGAAATGAAATGGATATAAATAAATATTATGGATTTGATATACAAAGGATTTTTTAAAGACAGCAAAGCGTTTAGTGGAAGTAGAACTTTATATCTAGTAGGAATGTAAAACATATATATTGTTATAAAGAAAAAGCGTACGTTCTAAAGTAATTTAAAGCTTCTATGATAAACTGTATATGAATATCTTCACTTAGTTATCTAATATATTATATAATAAATATAGTTCAATGAAACTACTTTAAGTCTTGGAAAACGAGTCGGCTGCTACCTGAATGTTAGCCCTATCATAATATTAATTGTTTATACAATTTCCAAATGTAAAACACTTTTATTTTACACTTTGTAATAGATCATGATTAACTGTTCTTAACACATATAAGAGAAATTAAAGTAGCCTTAATTTTCTCAGTACTCTGTTACACCTTGATATTGTCGAGAGTCAAAAAAACCTGATGTAGGCTAAGTTTTACATATAATATGTAAAAAAATTATAAATCATTATAATAAAAAAAATCAAAACTATAATTATTGTCATTGTTAAACAACGATTTTAAATTCAGTAGTGTAGTTAACTTTGTTTCTTCAAAAACACAATTTAATTGCTTTAAATTTTTCGCCACATATCGAGTAGAATGTTAGCGTATCTAGTCACATAGGCTTAAAATGGTTAGCTCTACGTATAGACAATAAAAACTAAAATTTACTTTATAAAAGTTACTTGACGTCATCTTCTATAATATTTTATTTATTTATTATTATTATATATGAAATATAAGCACATATATGTGTATTAGATTTTGAGGCAAATTTTAAGTAACAGCTATCCACGCAATGTTAATAGCTATACAATGCTATAAAAGCTATATTATATTTATTTGAATATAACATTTTAAGCCAATAATTGTATTTTGATTCTGGCTTTACATATGTATATCTAGTCATTGTTTTTTCTATATTTAAATATAAAAAAAATATTTATAACTGTATCGTTAGTATATTCTCTATTCACGTTACTATAAGTGTATCTTAGTAAAAAGTATATAGATTATAATATTATGTAAATAAATGTAGCAAAAATCGTCACATATAACCCAGAGAGGCTAGCTTTAATATTAACCGCTATTATATATAAAGAGGAAAGAAACTGTAAATCTTTTAGTAATAACTTCTAGTTTGTAGAATTGTACCAACATTCAAATTTGTTTTTGCGTTTTATTATTCGTGGCATTGTTAACAATATTGTGTTAGTTTTAATAAAATGGAACAAATACAAGCATCTATTGACATTTAAATAAAATAAATATTATCTAAAAAAAATGAAAAATAGTTAACCAAAAAAACATTAAAATATTTCGGTAGTAAAAAGTAAAATATTTTGAATATATTTCTATACTATGTCCAAATTATACAAACACCTTATAAATTAAGGCCTATTAAGTATGTTATCTATCTATAAAAATCATTTCATTTTGTATGAAATATTTATATTTTGTTATTTTTAATATTATTAAAAAAATACTTTGAACAATGCATCAGTGCTATTAGATCAGAAAAAAATACAATACTTCATATACTTGTATTGTTAGCAATTGCTCACGAAACATTATTAATTCTCAAATGCGCGGATAAACTGTATTTTTGTCAGCCTTTTTTGATATTCATAGGTTGTCAAAAAATCAGAGGCTTTTATAAGTCCATATTATAGAGAACATAATATATAATTTAAATATTAGTAAGTAACGCGCATTTAGGGGTTACCAGTATAATAAAAAAAATATGTTATTAATACTATATTATATAAGACTTTGTAAATGTAAAGTAAATGTACAATCCTATCTTCTATGTATCGCCTAAATCACGGCCTTCTTTTAGAAGTAATGTCAAAAATCTGAACATTAGAAAATGTCAAGCTATTTGTATTTCACGCTCGCGATTCTTTTCTATAGGTATTGCCGTATGGAAAGTGTAATGAATGCACTATTAGAAAAAAAATGTGAAATAAAATGTTTCTTTCATAGCCTTGATGTTTTATTTACAATATCCACATACTGATAGATATATATTTTATCACGCTGAGGCAGAGTAGATAGAAAATACCTAGTGTCAAGACACTCCGTACTCCGCTTTCCATCTAATTCGAGACATTGCGCGTTGCGTGAGTGATTTAACGCCACGCTTTGTACTGAATGAAAATAATTTAAGTATAAACATTTCCTCCAGTAGGAATCGAAACCACAAGCGATCGCGTTTACAGTTAGATGATGTAGACCGGCCACACTTAATATTTATTATCTGTAAAATTTTAAAATTTATTTATATATAAAGAGGAAAGAAAATGTAAATCTATTGCATAATGTAAGTATGCTATCTGAATGAATTTGATTAAGAGTTCAAATCCCAAATTGATAGCTGTTTTTAATGTCCACTTTTCATATACAAAGTGCAGAGGTAAGCTCCGAATCGCCTTAAAATGCTATAGTTGACTAATAACTTAACTAAATTATAAAAAACTGGTGATATTTTTTATCTATATTTACTTACTTAGCTGAGTTTCTTGGTAGAAAATATAAAATAAATTCTGTCATACAAAATTTCACAATTATATCTAGCTTTTATTTAGTATAATTAATTTTAATCTTTTGGGTACCTTTAGATATCCTTTAAGTTTGCTGTAAGTGTATACATAAGCATAAATCAGTAAAGTCCACAGACGAGAATAACTCGCTTAGACACGTAACGTGCTTAAGGAAACACTAATACAACGTATAAATACTAAAGTTAAAGTTTAAGAACGTTACATAATGAGTGAATATTTAATATAAATGAATCCGCGGCGCAGTGGCACAGTATCTGACTGTAAACGCAGTTGATTATGGGTTCGATTCCCACTCGAGAAAATGATTATATTATGATAATATTCTCATTTTCTCGCACTGGTAAGACAATATGTGGCGTTGAGTTCCGCCACTCAATTCATATATGGCAATGCCTCAGATTCGGTGGAAAACTAAGTACGGAGTGTCTTGACATTAGGGACTTCCAATCTACCCTGCTATGCGGGATAATAGCGTGAAGGTAAAAAATAAATTAATAAATAATTCAAATCACTTATTAACTTCAAAGGCTTACATTCAAATACATATAGATAAATAGAGGAGAAGCTGGTGAAGAAAAAACAGTGCTAAAAATTGCATTTGAAATAGCATAATTCCACTACCACGGTTATTGTAGACTACTTCTTATCATTATATTGAAATTGGGTAGTTTAATAAATTATAACTACGAGATAGTACAAAAGATATATACATAGATATAGATTATGGTTTGAAGAAGTACAATACAGGACCTCACTATGCCATCGAATAGCAGTGGGACAGCGTCCGACTGTAAACACGATTGGTTGCGTCTTCAATTTACACTGAGAGGAATGATTATTATATTTATATTTTATTTTTATTCCTTCGCCTTATTGAGGAAAAGTGCAGCGTTGAGTTCACCGCTCAACACGCAATGTCTAGATTTCTTGACAATAGGTTGTCTTTTATATATATATATATATATATATATATATATATATATATATATATATATATATATATATATATATTGAGGCCTTATTGAGGAAAAGTGCAGCGTTGAGTTCACCGCTCAACACGCAATGTCTAGATTTCTTGACAATAGGTTGTCTGATATATATATATATATATATATATATATGCCGAGAGGACGGAGGAGACTGGAGGAAAGTCACGTAGAAAGCATGAGGACCCCCCGAATATATGAAAAGGATAAAGACTGTGGACGAGGTGAAAGAAGTATGCAGGAACCGTAGCGTTTGGCGCTCCGTACTGACTACCCCTAATGAAAGCTGCGTGAAGCTAAAACTAATATGAAACAGTATAAAATGTAAGTAAACAACACTCGTGTATAATTACAATAATTTACCTACTCTAATCACGAGAAAAACATATTTACTTAAAATATTCCAATTTGACCTACACATTTATTATTCAAGAGTATAACATACAGCAAAATGCTCAATATATAACTATTATTCTATTAGGGCTGAGCTTGACGATATTTCTCTCAAAGCAGGATACAGGCGTATCGCAGTAAATAGAAACTATCCGATCTTAGATCTGAATTCTTGACATTGCGCGTGGAGTGGTATTTTATAAATCTTTGAGTCTTTGCCTGACCAGAGGGAAAACATATAAATTCCTCTAAGTGAAGTTCGCATCGTTGTTTTAATAGAAAGCCACTGAGATGGGAATATATTACCTTAACTAAATATTCGTAATTTGAGTACGTTAAATTTATTTAAAATAATTCTTGTGATGATATCCGCTACTTAATAAATGGTATTGTTTGCGATTGGGTGTATGAAAAAATATTTTTAAATCAATCTGTGGTCACAGGTAAACTGCCTTTATAAATATACATTTTCAAATACAAATATATCCAATTGATTGATTGATTCTGATAAAATAATTTTAAGTATATCTTTTTTTATTTTCGGACTCATTGATATAAAACGCAGTCGCGCGCAACCAGATTCACCTGAACAATGTTATGACAGAGTCAAACAATTGATTATTTGTTTTATTTTCTATTTACAGAAAAAAAAAATAATTACGTAGAAATTTATAAATTGATAAACGCTGAATAATTTATTTTATTAGCCACGCGCTTTTATCGGTAGGCTGAAAGAATCTTGCTTCAATTCGTTTTTCAATTGGCATCAAATTTTGAGATATTGATTGATGAGACACAGAACACAACACAGTACTTTGTTAAAGCGAGGAAATCAAAATAATCTAAATTTACAAGATTTTCGGTTGTAATATAAAGTATAATTATATAAAAGAAGACCAGCGACAAAAGGGTTGGAACCAGATGTCCCCACTCTTATATTGGCCTCTTAACAGCTATAAAATTTTCCGCCTATTAACTTTTATATACGTCCGACCGAGAAACGCTATTGTGCTATTGAGATTCTTAAGAAAAGTGAATTTCAAAAAAAAAGACCATTTGTGTACTTCAATATTTTCTAACAAAGCGATTGTTGAAGGAAATTATCTTGCAAATATTCAGTTCTCAGGTAAAAATTTTATAAAAGCAATTTGTATTGTTAGTCTCTAGACTAAGTTTGAACGATGAGTAATATGCTACTAAAAATAAATTATAGAAACAATAAAACGAGAAAAAATGTTAATTCTGTATATTGAAAATATTTTGAACAAAAAAAAAATAAAAAGGAGAGGGTGTTACTAGATGTATACCGAACCCAAAAATATATTTTTTATGACTGCTTGTCTGTCTGTTTATTTGTTTCACTGTTTGTTTAAACATCACACTTAAAGTACTGCTTCTATAAACAAAAATCTTGATATGTTTATACTTAATCATCCTGGATACTTTATATCACGGAGTACCATAAATACTAAAAAAATAAACTGAATTTTGGGGCTTGACAACTAGATACAACTATTCTTTACTAGGTAAAAATAATAGTCAATTTTATGAACGTTACAATGTAATTGTAGGTTCGGGTCAGGTCCGCTGGTGGTAAGCGCCTGCAATCACGATACGGCCCGACAATTATGGGAACCCCGCAGCCCCCGAACCGAAAAAGCTGACGCCATTACGGTCACTACCGACCCAATACACGTAGGAAAATTCATACACACGCAAACGCACACGCTGCTCGCACCATCCCCCTGGTGGAGACGAGGTCCCAGTTGCGTAACCGCTTGATGCTAATAAACCTGATTCAGACAAGTAAGTCCCCTGCTACTAACGGTGTAAACAAGCCGAGGTTTGTGCCTCTCAGGAGGCGCCCCTATGACTCGGTGTTCCGCTCTCGAGAATGCTCTCGAGATTCCGAGGTTCGGATGGTCAGATTAATGCCAAGGTCAGAGTTCTTCTAGCTATGCCACCCCCAAAACCCGATGACGATGTCAAGGTAGACCCGTAGGGCCAACAGCATACTACACAATCTAAAAAAAACAAAAATGTGTGTATACCTAAAAATGTAAACAAGTAGCTACATCTTAAATATTCCTTAAGACCAAACCCCGCTGTTTATAAAAAGCATTAGCGAATTTAAGCCTCATTCGATAAACATATATTAGCATTCTAAGCGCTTAATAACTCCTAAACGACGCTGGGTCGTAAATTTGACCGAAAACGCTCAAATTTATGGTGGAACAACAAGCCGCTTTTATAGGTCATTTTCGTTCATCGCCTAAATTCAATATACATGTGTTTATTGGTTGCATTAACCTATTTACCTAATACATGGTATCCGTTAAGTACGATTTTTATTTTTAATAATAACTGTGTTAGTATTATTTCTTATATTTATAAATTATTATTAAAAAGTATTTGCTTTTGTTAGTATGAAATATTCGAAAAAAATTTAAAAAAGTACATTCTGCTGCATTTAAGATAAATTGCGTGTAAAATCTAATAATTTGAATATTTAACGTAATATAAATAAACGTCGTGGAATTAATTTTAAAAGCGCAAGTAATCCCATGAGATTGGTGCAGAAACCACAATCAACTCCAAATCATAGTTAATTCATGTTTAGACATTAAGCCATCAGATTATATTGTAACCTTTGAAATACAATCTCGTTAATATTCGAAGTAATCAGTACTTCAACGGTATTAGCAACGCATATTCTAATTAACGTTATCACGTAGTGATAAGTGATTAGATATTATTAGGTATCAATGAACACATGTAATTATATATATATATAAATATATATATATATATATATATATATATATATATATATATATAGCGCAGCGACTGACTGTAGCGATTGTTGTGAGTTGGATTCCCAATCGGGGAAATGATTATATTTAAAATATTTTTTTATTACTCCACTCTGGTAAGATAAATTGCGGCGTTAGGTTCACCACTCAATGTGTAATGTCTCGATTTCGAGTCAATGGATTTACTTGATAGTAATTTTCTCTGATATAAATCAGCATTCGTTACAGCTAACAGCGTGTATTTCTTATATAATAATTCTTATAGAATAACCTAATAATAGTATTTTTAAGTATATTAAAAATATTGCTTAGCTTTAGATAATCTTAGTTGTAAGTTACAATTTATCTTGTTAAAAATAAACTGTGCCCTTTTTATAATTCTAAAATGCAAGTCGCCTAAATTACTCCTTAATATATCAGATATGTGCTAGTGAAAGTCTCGTCGTAATCGGTGCAGCCATTCCAGAGATTAGCCAGAACAGACATAAGAACAAAAATTGTAAAAAATAATATATATTTTAGTATGTGCACCTTTATACATATATTAGGATGGGTCACTTTAGTATGGAGTAAAAAATGTTACTCTTTTGGCATGTAATATCAATAAAAATGTGTGTTATGGTAGTAAGAAGGAACACAGAAAATTTTATAACGATCGGATAACATCTTCTACCTTCAGATTGCCCTCAAAATAATGAAATAAATTAGTAAATTCATATCTTTTATTTTTTAAAATGTTTATTGTTTTATCATAGGATAGATTTAAATAATAAAAAATATATTAAAATTATATTTTATTAACTATTAAGATATAAGCATAAGTAAAGATGTTCTATTCTGTTATCCAGTATTTTTACTTAACACAAAAATTTAAATTCAAATTTTGGTAGAGATTTGCTTCAGGCTAGGTGGTTCTGTAACATGATCTTACCAGTTAATAAGGTTGTAATAAACTTTTGTATCCACGTTTACCTCCGGAACCTGGAACGGCCTCACTTTTTCAAGGTTTAGGATAATGTGGTATAAGTTTATACAGACAGGAGTTTCCTATTTCAGTTTTCTTATTTTTGTTGGGCAGAAATTTTCTCTTTTGCTGGATACATTTGAGGGAGATAATTATGTGCTTGATGATTAGTTATAGTTGCGGCTTCAATAAGATTTGTCTGAGATTTCATGTAATTTTTTTCTTGTTATGATTTGTTTCTTGTGTTGCAACATTTGTGTTTCCTATAATTTTGTTTCTTGCAGATCTTTGGTCAATAAGGAAACTTTATTCACTAAATGGAACTTTCTTTTCTTTATGGCAAGTGTATTTAGTAAAATCTGAGCACTGGGCAAAAGAAACATCAAAATAAAGTTAACTAGAAGCAAGAAACACATCTAAACGTTTATTGGTATTTTAGGACGAGATTTTAAAATATTTTAGAATTTTAAGTTATCACTTAAGCTATGACGGTTATTTATTTTTTCTTGAAAATTAGGTTAAAGAGGATTTTAATTTTATTAAATCTCGTCCACTCGTAGCATTTAATTACTTCTTCGTAAGTCGGAAGCATATTATCCTTGAAGTCACCAAAAATTAGGATATTTAAAAGCTTTTCGAGTACGATGCATTTAAAGAAACACAAAAATGCACCTTTTTTGTAGCTAAACACAACTCAACTAAATTACTTTGAGGTTATAACTTTATTCGAAGGTAAACGGAAATTTTAAATGTATGTAAGTGCCCACAAATGTTTATGTTTTCGGTTCTGTCTGTAATAGTGTACATCATCCTAATAATATGAACATTTTATACTCTTAAATTACTATTTAGATTTATTTGAAACATCAGCTTTTATGTTCAAAATATCGAAACTATAAGCCTGGTCTGAAGGCAATTATACTAAACGGATTGAAATAATATTTTATACACGTCATACTAATACATCGTCATACATCAAAATACAACTAATATATAATCGCTGCTAGAAATCATAATTTATAAAATTTTTTTTGACCCACCCTTAAATTCTTATGTATTCAGTATAAAACGGTTATTTTAATGTTACAAACAGACACTCCAATTTTATTTATTTGTATAGATAATTAAATATCATAATTATACATTTTCTTATAACATATGATCAACAGTGTGACCTTGTTTTATAGGTGTTAAGCATATTTAAATATTTTTTTTATTTATATTTAAAACATACGGACGTATGTACCAATTTATAGCGGATATATAAAAAAATTATATGTTTTACTATCATAAATCAAGGATAACCGCACACTAATTTATGTTTGTAAATGTAATCGTAATATGAGTAGTTACGTAATAGGGCAATGAAATTTAAATTTTATGAGAGTATCCATACAAAGTTTTTTCCATAATCAAATTAAAATATAAACTAAAAGGCGTTTTAAGAAAAGTATAATTTATCAATAAGGCCGGTCGTAGCGTTGTGTCACAGCGTCTGACTGTAAAGGCAATCTGTTGTAATTGGGAATCCCACTTGGGAGAGTGATTATATATAAATAATTTCTATTTCCTCGTTCTAATGAGACAAAGTGGGTTGTTAAGTTCCACCACTCAACACGCAATATCTCGAAATCGATTGAGAGCGAAGTACTGAGTGTCTTGACACTGAGTACTTTTATGTCTGCTCTGCAATGTGAGATAACAAGTGTAAAGCTAAAATAACATTATCAATATTTTAATTATATTAGTGTTTATTAATGTGTTTCATGCACAACTTTGTATAAAAATGTGAAATATATTTTACACGTCTACTACTAGTATGCTTGAAAAGTCCATTAAAATACATAAGCGGTCGAGTCAAGATAATACAAAATATAAAATCCAAGCAGAGAAAGGAGAAGAGAGAAAAATTTAATAGGAAAAGTCAGATTACCTTATCATATATTAATTTAAAATCTTTTCATAAACAAGCATTTTTATAATGTATTATAATACTTTTTTTTGGCTTTTTACTACAAATCACGAAATTATGGGCGTCCATGAATTTTTACGAAAAATATAAATAGGATATTTTTATATAAAATATAAATAGGATATTTATATTTTTTGTGATTTTTAAATATTTTTTATTATGACGGGTGGAGAGCACCCAACACATTGTAAGAAACTCAAAAATATATATGACTTTAAAATTATAGGAATATATATAAGTTAGTAGAGGAGTCGGAGGGCTCGTCCTTGATCTCTGGTAGCTCATGTGTTTGGTGTCGCAGCGCATTCTCCAGTTAGCTTGCGGACCGCATCCATATCGCTTCGAGATTGCTAGTTTTAAGTTGTAATCAACTATATCGGTTAGGGAACATACGTTTCACTGACGGATGAGCCTGCCGATTGCGTCTTCTTCGGTGTCAGTGTAGTACATACATTCAACAGTGTATCTGGTAATTGCCTAAAATATTCCGTCGTAGACCTTATTTAGAGCATAGGTAACGTCCAGTGGACATCTGTACAATCTGATCAGCTCTAGACTGATGACTATCACGAGGTCTTGGCCGATATAGTGCATTTTAAAAAGGTTGCGTCTGTTGATTTATATCCCCGATAAGAGTAATTGTTTTGGCCTTGATATAGCCGCCATAACGATTGTTCCAAAGTGGTTCGTTAAGGCCTCGTCCACGACGAGTCGTGAGGGCCTTTCTGAAGTACCATTCACCAAAATTGAAGCAATCGTGCGATCTCTCATACTGGCGTCTGGCTACTAAAAGTGATTCTACTTTTGATGGCCTCCGCGGCTACAGTAGTTGTAGTTGCTATCAGATCACTATCAGGGACAAAATTATTTACCACTCAAGTGGACTTTTTCCAACCGGGAACGCCATTTATCCATTGAAATTTCGGTGTCTGCCCGTGCTCCCAGATGTTAGTTGAGTCTTTGAAACTTTGGATGGTGAGCGCTATGCTGAGAATTTTATGTTCTAACGTGACTTCTGTAGATCGGGCTACAACTTGGATTGGGTCGTCCGAGGATGTTGTGTACTTTGGTGAACTAGTAGTATTATTGTTTTTAACTTTATACGATACGGAAGGCATTTCTGCCAATGTAGGCCGCCATGTGGGAGGAGTTAGGTGGTATCTTTAAGTATTCCAGCTTGTTGTTGCCGTATATGGCAGCCTTCTCTTCTACAATTAACACTCGCAGAAGCCCCTTGTTTTTAAGCTCGAAGGTTTTACTATTTTTTTCATAAATTACAATACAAGATTGGTCTTAATAGTCTCCCTTACAACCGCTGTTTATTCGAGTAAGGCATTGTACATGTGGTGTTTTAGTTTGTTTGCTGGGGGCAAGTCGGGTGTTGTGAATTGGCCCTTGTTCACTCTAGTGATTCTGTTCCTCCTAATTAGTTTTTTCAAAGGCTTCAGTATTGTGGGTGTTAGGTTTCAGGTGGTCCTCTCTTCTTTTCTGATCTTTGACCGGTAAGCAGTTTTTCTGCTGCTTCCTTTCTGAGGTCAGTACCTCTTCTAGGCGACTCGCTCCACTAGTCGTTGACCAGCTTAACCGGTCTTTCCCTGGTTTTCTTTCCATAAGAAAAGCTAGGTCATGTGCCCTATTTTCATACTCGAATACGTTGTGGTGTGTTGATGGGTATATGGGTCCTAATAGATCGATAACGGCTCCCTTATCGTGTTCTGCTTTCATGGCATCAATGCTAATCGTTGTTGGTCTCCTGTGAACTGAAAGTGCTCAAGTGCTCTAGAGCTCTGCATACATTTAAGAAACGGGATACTCCATCACTTCCGTCTAAGAGTTCAATAGTCTTATTTTTAATTTGCACCATTCGGTACTCCCAAACTCCTATTCTGATGGTGGGCATGCTGTCGTAGTCCAATTTTCTCGTAGTGGCCTTGCTGGTATTGCCCTTAGTTACAACAGCTGGGACAGGTGAGATATATACCCACTTTGTCGATTTTACGACGCAATAGCTTAGTCCTAGTTTCTCTTTGTCACTATCCATAAAAAGGGCTATGGGTCTCAATTTTAGCCCGGGCGAGCTAGGGCGTCCATTGTGCAGGAAACGTTGGGTGTTTAATAGATGATTCCTTGTTAGTACAGTTTTGACTTGATTGGATGCTAGGGGTCGCCTTTCTTCTTTGTTAATCATTCTTGCTGCTGTTCTGCTGCCGTATCTTTTCATGGCAGTGTGAAAGATATACTCTAGGTATTCAAGGAAGATAGGGCGTGTAAAGTTGTCAGCTATGCTATTAGAGTGGCCAGACCCGGTCTTTCAAGTTTTATATCAATAGATGTTTTCAGGCTCTGGCGGGCTACGTTAAAACGTGGGCAGTCCAGTATTAAGTGCCACACGGTCTCTTCGATAATAGGGTCGCACTATTTCCTTTAGTTTAAATCGATGTAAATAACTAGGTATGCCTCCATGTCCAGTCAATACTTGCACCTGTATGGGGGCTCCATTAAACGTTCCTGGCGATCTTGTACGCGGTTGCAATCTCAGGAAGGAATTCTCTAGTAAATAGATACTCGACCTCCTGCCCCTGTACAGGAGGTCGAGTATCTATCCTGCCATCATCAGTTTGCCCTTTTGTTCCCGTCGGTTCCAATATATGTTCGTTCCATATTAGCCTTATCTTTCTTCCTTGTTCAAATATGCTTTAGATGTTTCGTTGGATTGCGCTTGCTAAGGCATGAGCAGTCCTACAATTTCTTAGCAAGTCGAGCGAAGCTCTTGAGTCGCTCAGTATTGTTACCAGAGGAACGAGAATGTTCATAATCTCCTAAGTTGCTCTGTAAATGGCGTAAAGTTCTGCTTGGAACACCGTGCAAGAGGAGTGCAGGGAGAAAACGAGATTTCTCGTTTCCTTTCCTTCTTCCCACCAGGTAATGGCAGCTCCTATATTATCGCCTAACATGCTGCCATTAGTAAAAATGTTAGGACCGGATTTCTGGTGAAGATTTAAGTTCATAATGTTTGGTTCTTGAGAGGACCGGATGTACGAGGTTAGTGGGTTCTTCTTTCTTTTACAGGCTTGTATTAGCAGGCAGGTAGCAAGTGATCTTGCCTCTTTTTGTGCGGTGAACTGGGGCCTGCTCCTGTATTCTGCTATCAAGGGGGAGCAAGCTTGACAGTATGAAAGCCGAAGTGTGGGATACGGTGTAATAAGATCAACAGATTTTCTGTGCAAAACCTCTCTACAGCATATTTAGTTGTTTTTGTATCAAGCGCAAATGTATTATAATACAATATTATACAAGTTAAGCCCTTTTATTTGATACTCGTACTGGATGAATTGTACTAAAAATATGCAATACGCCATTTTGTTTCACGAGGTCATTGTGGCTGTTAAAATGATTGATTGTATGTTCGATTCCCACAGAAGAGAATTATTAGAATTTATTTTTACATTTATCTTTACTTTTCATCTGGTAAGATCAGACTCATCACGAAATGTTTTGATTTCGGCCGGAAAACAGTCAACGGAGTGTCTTGACACTAGGTTGTCTCTGACTATATGGAATAAAACCTAAAGCTGCCAAAACTTTACGGTCAATTCTGTACATTGAAAATATAAAAAAAAAATAAGTAATTGAAAATATTAAAAAAAATAAGTAACACCACACCCCCTGTGTTACTACTTTGATACTCTACCCAAAAATGTGATTAAAATTTTTTTGTTTGTCTGTCGGTCTGTTTGTTTAAGTATCACACAAAACTCTCAGTTTGATTACAATGAAATTTGGTACAATAATTATACTTCAATATCTTGGACATCACTCTGGGTACTTTTTATCCCAGAAATGTAAATCCATAGCATAACATAACTACTGTACTAAGCGCAAATAATACGTTTGTCATATGTAACGTAACCCGTATTGGAACTTACTAACATTACGCATTAAATATCGGATAAATGTTGAATTTATTGTATGAATTAAGTATTTAAAATGACTATTTTATATAAAATAATAATATTTTACATTAATTATTTTCTCATTTTATCTTAAAAAATAATTTAAATTGAATAAATTTATATTTTAATGAATAAATACTAGTTTTTTTTCAATTTCAATACTATTTTCTTAAACTGAATATAATTTTTAATTTATCGAAATCATATACATAGAGGAGATGCTAATAAAACCGAGTTAATAAAAGACTATTCGCCTATTATAAAATATTCATTTGAAATGTGGGACGTGTGCATATTTTACGAATTTATAAATAATAAAATTTATGAAATATAAAAGTTTAAAATCGATTATATATATGATGATGAAATAATAAGAGTCCATCGGGACGCAGTGGGCCAGCGTCTGTACGTAACGGACTGTTAATAGTTGTTAATCGATTCTCACTCGGTGGAATAATTATATTTAAATTATCTTCATTGTTTCAAACTGGTAAGCCAAAACACGTCGTCGTCGTCGTCGTCGTCAGCCAATCGCAGTCCACTGCTCGACATAGGCCTCCCCAAGTTTGCGCCAAACATCCCGGTCCTCCGCCCAAACATCCCGGTCCTCCGCTCCGCCAAACACGGCGTTGGCTAAATAGCTATAGTTGTGAATTCACGCGGGCGAAGCCGCGAGCGGGCCGCTAGCATGAAATAGGTGTATCTAATTTTTTATATCAGGCGGTTCAAGTTATATATGGCTTGAACTAGAGCGGAAAGTGGAAAACGAAGTGTCCTAACACTCGGTTCTGTCTACGTACACTGCTATACGAGATAAAAAGTGAAGCAAACACAAAGTGCACACTTACATGTACGATAAACTTTACAATGTTTTTTTCTAATAACTACTTATTACAATTGGAAAGAATTTGCAAGTAATCGACGTAATCTGACAGTGTTGGTTTTTTTATTTTTACTATAGTAACATTGGAATGAAATTATAATATTAGGTAAATTATGGTACTTTTCGCTTTTGAGGCGCTAAGTTACTGGCATTCAAAAACACAATTTTATCTATCCCGTAGTTATTAGTATGATAAGTAATTTTTGGGCTTTTGTACCACGATGAAAACTATCCCATATGCAGCTCTAAACTATAGAGAAAAATGTGCATTATATTATATATATATATATATATATATGTATGTATATGTTATACATAATTAAATTATTTCTTAAAAATTTCATGCACAGTATTTACTTTTTTATTATATGTATATGAAGATACGTTGTTTGAGTTGTAGGTCGTATAGAGTTTAATTTACAAGTAGATTGGTTGGTGAGTGATTTCTTAGATTTATTATTAGTTTTATAAGTCGATAAAATTATTAATTGTGGCAAAGTCTATAATTTAAACGAGAACGTGGGCAGGTGAAAGAACGAAATAGCTGTAGTTGTAAATCCGAGCAGGCAAAGACGCGATCGGGCCGATAGTATGAAATAAATATCCAAATTCTTTTATCAGGCGGTTCAAGTTTTCTAAATTGCCTTATAAGGTTTGAAGAAAACCCATACATGCATATTTCATTTCCCAGTCCGTGAAAAGATTGTAAAAAAACCCAATATTGTTTCAGGATTTCAGCATTTTGATAACATTGGATGATTTCAAACGACGACATGAAAGACAATGATAAACATATGATGTTTTATTTATATAAACATAATATTTTCAGTATAAATAAATTGCAAAGCAAGTAGACTAATAAAAAAAAATCAAGTATCTTACATCAAACGAATTAGGCCTAAACGTCGAAAGAGACACTTATCCAAATGAGATGGTTCTCGTAGCAAGAGGCTATTCTACTTTGTTTTATTTCCTTCTTTGTTTATTTGCAATACAAACATTTTTTATTTTATAAACATGAATAATAATGAATAAGTAAACTTTTTAATTTGAAAAATATTTTGTAATGTCTCAAAATTTAAGCTTGATTTGAACCCGCTTTATTTGAAATTCCAGTCCAAGCGCTCTACTCATTTAAACCATACGTCCTTCTTGAAGTACATCGGATATTCTAGGCACTTTTAACAATGTTTTAACATATCACCTAAATACGGACATTATTTATTTAAATATATCTTTAAACATTTTTCCTATCTTTTCTTTAAACTCTTTAAATTATTCAACAAACATGCCCCATAATGGAACCAGAGTCTAACATTAAGACATTCTGTTCGCTCCTTTTCGCCCGAACTTAAGACGTTTCGTGTTACTGACGAAGCTCAGTGCCACTTTGTACCTCACCAGAGCGAATAATAAAAAAGTATAATAATTTCCCTGAATGGGGATCAAACCCAGAACTATTTATATTTACAATCAGGCGTTATACCATTGCAATAGCCAATGCAAGGCCATAGGCCTTAAGACTTAAAATAATTATTTACTTGTTTAAAACCTGTCATACGAGTATAACTGGAATATTTATATACCATAGTATAGTTTCAATAAAGTACTTTTCCATAAATTACCCAACACATGCATAATGCATGTTAAGTTTAATTTATTAATTCAAGCGCTGATATTCTTTACACTTTAACCTGTATATATTATATATAATAAATAAAAGTAAAACTTTTATAAAATCTCTAACGCGCTTTTTGTCACCTAGCACCCTTTTTACTATGTAAGACATTAAGCTTATCGCCTAATCTTGCATGCCGTGATAAAGAAATTTCAACTGTAATATACTGAATTAGGGTTCACTTTAGCTTTGAATGAAGCAAGCAAGTTTTCCATACATTCTAGCTCACAGAATCGGTTTTCCTTCGTTATCTGATTAAATGTGGTTGCCAAGGTTTGAAATGAAAACTAAATAACAATATAAAAACACTTTTCGTAAGATTGGTTTTTTACTGTTACGGAATTAAGAAGAATTAATAAAAATGAGCGTGGAGTTCCGCCACTCAACAAGTAATGTCACCCACAGTGGAGAGACAGCCAGCACTTCTACCATTTCTGAAGGGAGTTACAGACAGGATTGGCAACATCTTAAGAAGAGCTTCTATCAAAACCATATTTAAGGCTAATTAAAAAGTGAGCCAATGCTTGAGATCCGTGAAACGTAATACTCCTTTGCAGTGCCAGGTGTATATAAGCTAGACTATGACTGTGGCTTGTCGTACATTGGCCAAACAAAAAGGAGCATCGGGGTTAGGGTGAAAGAACACATATCCGATGTCAAGAATAAGAGTATATTGCAACCAGCTGTGTGTGAACATACATTGAATAAGTCCAACCACTACATCAGGTTTGATAAGCCACATATCATCGTTAGGGAAAGTAGATATATTCCTAAAATGATGCGCGAGGCTATTGAAATTCAAAAACATCCAAATGTCAATAGAGAAGATGGTTGGAAACTCTCTACCACCTGGGACCCACTTATAAAAAAAATAAATATCAGTATAAAAAGATACAGTCAGCTCATTCTCCAAGGATCCAGGGCAGTATACGAGGTATCTTTGAAAAAACGTATAAAAATTTTGAACGCAGCGGGATTCGAACCCGCGCCTCTTGGATACCGGACGGTATCCAAGAGGCGCGGGTTCGAATCCCGCTGCGTTCAAAATTTTTATACGTTTTTTCAAAGATGTTTTCTAATCCTAAGTGTGGAATAACACTTTAAAAATAGTAAATAGTATGCGAGGTAATTAAGAAACACTATCTGTTTGTGGTGGTTTGATATAATTAATTTTTTTATCAACTGACAGACGTTTGCCACCTCAGTCTACTTGTGACCACGGGCTACTGTAAAGTGTTCGAAACGTCAGGTGTCCAAAATGTATTTTCGAATGCCCAAATATACGCGATTAATCCAGTTAAAATAGTCTCATTTAAAAAAATATTTATTTAATGAATAGTAAAAATAGTAAATTTAAACATAGAATATTTTGTTACAGCAAAAATAATTGTAACAAAATTTTAAAAACACAGAAGCGAGTCAAGCCAAGTTAAAAAATTAGACTAGGATGCCTATTCTAGTACTTCAAAGATTAATATGTTACAAAATATATGCCTTACAATTATGTTCACAGAATGCTAACCTAAACCTGAAAGTACCAAGTCATGTAAAAAAAATTAGAAAAAATGACGAAACGTAGTATTTTTTTCCCTTCGTTTTCATTTTATTAAGTATGATTGTTTATTATTTGTATACTTGGAACAAGATAAACGTTTACATTTAAAATATTAAGAATATCATGGCTTTCGTGATATAGTGAAAGAACGTCTGGTTGTAAGCACGATTGGTTGTGGGTTCGATTCTCATTCAGGATAGTGGTATAATCATTTTTATTAAAATTTACTACCCATTTTTCCCTATGGTAAAACAAAACCTGAATGTAGGATTAAACCTGAAGCGTTCTATGAAGAGATTATATGATTCAGAATATACCTGAAAATAAAAAAAAGCAACTTTACAATACTAAATTGAAAAAATATTTTAACATCTCTATTTGTCCCAAATCCTTAAAAAACTTACAAAAATTCTGCTTAACCATTAGACTAAACATATTTTGTTTTCATACATTATTTGTATAACCAAATACATTACTTACTTGAAATATTTCTTTTGTCGCAAATAAAGGAGACATTCAGTGTCAACCTCACCTTATTTAAGCCTATCATTCTATCCACATTCACCCAATCACGTCAACAGATTTCGAATCCAATAAAGTATTTACAAATATATGTATTTTCGTATATTGTGTGAAATATGTACTTTTTTATGAACACCATTGTCATAAGATCTTTTGATATTCGCGATTTTTACAAATTTTAAATGAAACTATTTTAAACGGATTAATCGCGTATATTTTGGTTTTCGAAAATACATTTTTGACGCAAACGATGACCGTGGTAACAGATAGACATCTACCTGTGATCACGGACTACTGTAAAGTGTTCGAAACGTCAGGTTTGCAAAAATGTATTTTCGAATATCAAAATATACGGGATTAGTCCACTTAAAATAGTTTTATTTAAAAAACTATTTTCATTTTACCAAGCTAGCATGACGGTTTTGAGTTCAAGTTTTCCTATGATATATTTAATATATTTAAATTAATTACATTGTAGTATAGTGAGACTAAACGCGGAGTTATGTTCCGCTAATCAAAACACAATGCCTACAATTTAGGAGAAAGATAAAAACCGGCGTAACAAAATATAAGCTTCTTTTGGGTCTACGTTCTTTTGTACGCGTAGATGCATAAAACTAGAACAGATTGTTACTGCGATTCTTAATAATTTATTATAATATCACAATTTTTTTAATCATTTAATCATAATGTTAATTATACGTAGATTTCATTTGACTGATCAGATCTGACAGGAAGGATAAGAGATTTGCTTTGAGATATGCTCCAGGTAAGCCTAGGTTATAGCCCTTTGTTTGCACTAATTGATTACAGCCTATTATTGCAGGTTTAATTACACCATGTATATGTATACGTGAATACTTTACTTTAATATATAACTAGCGTCCAGCTCGCTGCTTCACCTGTAAAAACTATATTATTATATTTTAATACATTTACATATTTCGTTTTGCTTTAATTACTTAAAACACTGAGAACACTGTGTTATTATACACTGATAGAGATACGTTTAATAGATAATGTATAAAAAAGCGTAAAGTTATCAATTTCCTTTTTATAAATATAAAAATTATAATTTAGAATTTAACCCAACCAGTTTTAATTAATAAAATATTACATATAAATAAATATAATTTAGCAAATAAACGCTTATAATAATTATCATACTATATCACTCAAAGATTATAATAACATACATTTACCATGATATCGTGAAAAAATAACTTTATTTCGGAGTCATAAAACACTATCTAAATAGTAGAAATTGTCCCTCTAAATCTATTTCATACCAAATCGGGGCCCATTGTGCGATACGCATTTTTATGGTTTCCATCAATCGCCCTTTCAACTACGAAAGTCATAAAAGAGCCTTATAGAGATACATAGACGACTGCCTAATACGGTTTTGTGTAAATTGTTATAAACAGAAATATATTTGTTTATTTTATACATAAATTTGAAAGCTCCCAGATAGAATAAACTAAATACACATAGCTTTTATATATTACTGTATACATTATTTGTGTTTTTTTATATTCCTTTCATTATATCTTTGCACATTTGAAGGCATATTGGACTATATTTTTCTATGGTATATTGTACTGTACAGTACAGTACACTATAGACCATCAAGCCCTTTTATTTGATTATCAGTTGTTACATAGATTATTTGTAATCATAACAATAATGCGACGAATATTTAGCTAATCAGTAAAACTATTTACTATTTTTAAAGTGTTATTCCACATTTAGGATTAGAAAACATTTTTGAAAAAACGTATAAAAATTTGAACGCAGCGGGATTCGAACCCGCGCCTCTTGGATACCGTGGAACCGTAACCAGTAATACTTATTATATACAAATTATATTGTTATAAGAACTAAGGATGTATAGGGAAGTTGGGTAATTATTGGGAACACTTAACTTCAATGGCAAAAAATAGATGTTCTCATTTTAAAAATAATGAACTTTTAATAAAATATAAACATTACTTAACTGTCAACCAATAACTCACAAAAAATGTCTGAATAAGCAATGTTTTATTAGAAATATAATTGAAAACAAAAAACTTTGCCGTTTTTTTTACCCCACATCTTATGGGGTTATTGAGATCAGCCCGCAGGACAAATAAGATCAATATGGGGCTAATAGTAATGGCGTGGAAAACACAAACTCAGACAACTAAACTATAATTTCTTTCCGTGACACAAATCACACACCTAACCTTTGCTGGTTTCGCCAGTAGCGCATCGTTCATATGCCCAAAGCTCACAAATGGAGCACGTTATCCAGTCCTCTATCGGTGGGGAATCAAATTTGTAATAGTACATTATGCAAAATTACTCCACATCGAGTTCATATCCTCCGGTCAATGTTTGCTAGCTGCATGCTTCTATCGAAATTATGTTTCAACTTATTAGCCTCGGCAAATCAAAAAGTAATTCCGCGCAAGGAACTCGGCGTTACGCCATAAAAAAGACTTTTCTATTAATATTTTTCAAGTTTTCATTCTTCATAATTAAACACTGCGTGGCATATTTTTAATGTTTTGATTATTATGTTTTAGTTGTTTAAATAATATTGTTAAAAGTACTGAAAAACGAACGGCTGCTTTGCCCAGTGTGAGCCTTTTATTTTCAACTTCTTCAACTGCTCGGCGAAGATCTTCGATGTCTTGGTCTTTCGAGTATATTTTCTTGGCATCTAAAACAATTTATAGCATTAACATAAAAATATGACGATAACTGGCAGCATTGGGTTAATTAAGAATGTGAGGGGAATTTGAAGCATTCCTAATTACCCGCCAACCCCGTTCCTAATTACCCGCAGTCAACAATGTGAATCAAAATGGCCGCCACCTCTGATAGCAGTTTTAGAGCATTTCATAACACGTGGCATTTCAAAAACGGATTGTCTATACAATAAACTTACAAAATATAGTGTCATTTTACTAATACAAATATGAAATTTATATCAATTGGATGAAGACACAAAAATGCAAAAAAAAGTGTCTCTCACCGTGCCAATATGCGTGCTCTTCATTACTCATTTCACTCACGCAGTTGGGGGTACAAGAAGCGTACCTTGAATGCGCGCGGGACGGCAAAAAGGGGAGGGGAGTGATTTTTAAGGTGTTCCTCTTTAAGGTACCCTCCATTCCGGTTTGGGGAAATTGTCCCCACTTTCCCCTATATCAAATTTAAACGTAATCAAACACTAAGAAACAATTTCGCATTCAAAATTTTGATCCAAAATAACATACTAACACGGCAAATTAAATAAAAACTTGTAATAACTACCTAAATAAAATAAGCCGTATTTATTTAATAATTTAACATAGTAGCAGCTTCACACTTTACTTTGAACAGCAGAATAGACAGGCGGAACCAAGTATCAAGATACTATATTCATCAAATATGAGACATTGCATCTTGAGTGGCGGAATTAAACGCCCCTTTTCCAGAGCAGAGAAAAGAATGTAATTTAAATATAACTATTAACCTAAATGGGAATTAAACCTACACTAATACTACTAATTGCATTTACCATAAGACGCTCTCCCACTGTACAATGGCTTTTAAAATATTATATGATTTGAATCATATCTATACCAAAAATATAACAATCGTAATCAGAAAATTATTCCCTAGACATATTAAGATTAGAGTAAAGGTCACCGCATACGAATGACCTAGTTTTATATAAAATGGGGAGACACGCCTACCATTATCTCGGGCAACTTAGCGTTAAACACAAAGGGTTTTTCATTATGCAGAGACTAGCCGCTGTCGTCTGCTTTGTCCATTTGAAAAAAAAACCATGAAGAATATTACTGCGGATGAATGTTTGGAAAATGTTAGTCATTTTTCAGTCATTTTTTCCAAGTCATCTTTTTAATCATCTTTTAATATGTTTAATTAATAATAATTAATAAAAGGAGTTAAGATTTAGTTAAAAACACGAAATACTTTTAAGGACTTATGTCTTGCTAGAAATATTTTTCTAACTACACAACTACGATCCCTTTTTACTAAAATGTGGTGGATGAATACGAAATTTTACAAGCTCAAATACAAAAAACAATTTATTTATTAAAAACAATTTATTGAAAAACAACAAACAATTTATTAAAAATATATGCCGGTCGTGGCGTAGTGTGACTGCGTCTGACTGTAAACGCGATCGGTTGTGGGTTCGGGGGAGTGATATATTTAAATTATTTTCACTTCCTCGCTCTGGTAAAGACAAAGAGCGCGTTGAGTCCCACCACCCAACACGCAATGTCTAGAATTCAGTGGAAAGCGAAGTACGGAGTGTCTTGACACTAGGTACTTTCTGCCTACCCTGCTATGCGGGATAAAAGCGTGAAGCTAAAAAAAAATATGTTAATAAATACTACACACAACACTATTGGTATGTTTGTTTATATCACTTTATATAAAAGTATACGTCAAAATGTTCGTAATGTCTGGAGTAATGTATTTTACGCGTAAACGAGGACACTAGTTTTAATAACTGTTCAAATTTCATTTGTTTGAAAGCTTGTAATAAATTCTCTAAAACTTTCTGGAGAAATCCAGAAATATAAAAAAATGTATATATTTTTGTTAATAGGTGTAAATACTTAGTATTTAGTTAAAAAATTGTTTTTTTTTCAATTTTGATAATTGACTTTGAATTTGTTAAATAACTTAAGAAATACTTGGATAAAACAGTAAACGTACTCAATTTTAGGGTTATCATTAAACATGATATCTGATACCTTTAAACAAGCAATTCTTGTAGGTAAGTATATGATCAGAATTTTGAAAGCACCTCCAATGATGTTCAATTTGAAATTTAATAATAGGTTTTTTAGGGGCGATAAAAACAAACCTACCTAATCAGTTGGGTTGTTTATGACAAAGAAAACTAGCATTTTTAGAAAATATTGTGTTATTTTTGTTAGTAAACAATAAAATATTGCTATAATACGGTTACTAGAACACAGTACAGGTTGAAATAGGGCCATTCCCAGTTCGATTACCTTTGCTTTTGATTTTCAAGTTTATTCAAGTAATAAAACATTGAAATTATAATTTTTTTATAAAAGTGAATACTTAAACGAATTGATTTGATTGGCTGAAATTATTGTTTAAATTTAAATAAATCGATTTAAACAATATTTGTCTAGTAAATATAATCAAGATATACGAAATAATATCCTCAAATTCTATAAGCTCTAAGACATAGATTATTATATTCTAAGTCAATACGTACGTAATAGACGTACCAATTTGCCGCGAATAGCTGAAAATGGATGAAACTTAATTCATTTCGTCGACGAGAATGTTTAAATAATTTATTAGACGGAAATGTTTAAATAATTTCATACAGAGTGCCAAAATAATAACAGTATGCCAATACGTAATTCATCTATTTGGTTAAATTATAACATATTCGACTACTACTGTAAAGTTAATATTACTTTAATAACTTATTTAGCGTTGTATGCGATAAGTAATTCAATTTTAGTTACGCAGTGATTATGGAGGCTGTTCGTAGCGCAGTGGGGCACCGTCTGACTGTTAACGCGATCGGTTGGGGGTTCGAATACCACTTGGGGGAATGATTATAATTAAATTATTTTCATTGCCTCGCTCTGGTAAGACCAAGTGCGGCGTGGAGTCCACCGCGATGGTCCACCACTCAACGCGCGATGTCTCGAATTCCATGTGAAGCGGAACACGGAGTATCTCGACACTACTTTCAGGTTGAAAATGAACATTTATGCAGGAGAAGTAATAGTAGATACAATTGCGAAATCTCTCTATAATCTGTCTGTATATAGTAAATTAAGGCCATCGTGGCACAGTATTACAGTAATTGACCGTAAACACGACTGGTTATGGGTTCGATTCCCGTTCATGGAAATGATTTTATATAAAATTTACTTTCGCTTAACGTAAAGCAAAGCGCGGCGTTAAGTTCGCCACTGCAAACAACGCATATAGCAGTCAACTGAACGTTTTGAAAATAGGTTGTCTTTGACTACCTGTAGGCTGCATGAATTTTTACAATATTATCAGGAATTTTCAATGATATAATATATAGGTAGCAAATAGTTAGTAGTAGTAGTAAATATATTATGTTTATTAGAAACATTGAATGCTGTTAGATTTTTTTTTATCTTCACGCTTCATCCCTGGTGGGGTAGTCAGAGAGTACGGAGCGCCAAACGCTACGGTCCCGGACCTCTTTCGCCTCGTCCACAATCATTATCCTAATTCTGTTAGTTAGTAACGTTAAAGTAAACTATATAAATACTATTAACATAGGCATTTAGGATCGAGGATGTACGGATATGAATCAAGCTTGAGACGATATATTGCACTTAGCTGAACGGTGATTACATAGAGATTCCACGTATTGCAGCTTCCACCTGTCTTGATACTCTATATACTTATATAACAGAATTATATGATTAACACATCGTCGAATTTATATTTTTAGATGAAGCGTAGCGCAGCAGGACTGGGTTTGTCTATAAACGCGATCGGCTGTGGGTTCGATTCCCACTCGGAGGAATGATTTATTTTCAGTTCCTTGTTCTGGTAAGATAAAACGCGGTGCTGATTTGAACCACTCAACACGCATTGCCTCGAATGCGGCCGAAAGCGCAGTACAGTGTCTTGACATTAGATCCTGACTACTCCATTATGCAGGATGAAAGCGTGAAGCTAAAAAGAGTTTCTAATAAATTCAATACAATTAAACCAATAAAATGGACCTTAAAGCAAAAAGTACTAGCAGTTTAACTTTTTTTAATCTTAGATCTTATTATTATATGAGAAATAATGATATTTGCAAATAAACAGGTAATCAGTTGTTAATAAACCTGTAATACTTTACTTAAAGTACAGTCATTTTAAATACATTGTGAGATGAAGAAGTCGTAAATGTGAAATATTTTTTTATCTAGAGGAAATTAACCGTATAAATAATTATCAGAAAGTAGAGCACACGTTCAGTCATATTTTGTAGGTTTATTAATCCCGAATAGTAGGGTAGACAGGAATTACCTAGTGTCTAGACACTCCGTACCCCGCTAATCGCTGAATTCGTGATATTGCATTTTGACTGGCGAAACTTAACGCCACGCTTTGTCTTGCCAGAACGAAATAATTTAAATATAATCATTCTTCCGAGTGGGAATAGAACCCTGTCGCGACTGTAAAGTCAGATATGGTCTCTCTCATATATTTGCCTTAGTAACGTGTATGTCAGTTTATACACTTATACTAAAGTGTGCGTCCACCATATAATGGTCATATGAGTAGTGTTTATTTTATCCGTGATGTATTTCTAGATTATATATATTAACAAAAGTATTTATTTATTGCATTTATTCTTAATAAAAAGCTATCTAAACGTATGCTAAATTTCATATTTTTTTACTGGAGTAATTTTCGTAAGAAGGAGTAAAAGGTTAATTGTTCACGTAATAATTAATATAATTAATGTGATGAAAATTTATATAGATATTTCTATATCTTGAGTGTCTTTGAACAGAATAAGCAACATTTTCTCTCATTTTTTTAGCTTTTCTGAGTATATCATAATTTTACATTGTTGAAACGAGCGATGCCCCGTGAAAGTCGCTAGTAAATAATATGACATAGAAGTGTAGAAGCAAATATAGTATAGTATAGTAGTTAGAGGTATATAAAGGTAATAGTTTTAATTTTCTCTATGTATTCTAGTAGAATGTTGATTTATTGAAATATATACATATATACTCATCAACGTGTATGTAAGCAAATATCATTCGCAAATACTAGAACACTGAACAAGTTTCAACGCAACATGTGGCTTTTCACACCAAAAATGTCATAACAGGTTACCAAGCCTTATTATATCAACACGAGTCGAGTAAAAGCTTTAAGGGAAGCTTTTAGAAATGTTATCAATTATATTAAATTGATTCAAAATTTCGCTTACTAAAACTATGCTAATATATAGTTTTATGATTTTGTTATATATATTGAATATTTATTAATTAAGTATTTTTATTTATATTTTAATTATCAATAAAACTAAATGGAAATCGGACCGGAAATTATCGTGCTAATACACCGTTCTAGACTAAACTAGATTGCTTTACTAAAAAGACATACGTACTCGTATATGACGAAAAAAATATAGTTTAAAAAAAATAATAATTTATAAACACAAAAAGGTAGGTAGAAAAATTATAATTTGTGAAGACGGAAAGGTAGGTAGGAAAAAGTAGGTTTTAAAAAAAAATAATTTGTAAAGTAATGAGGTAGGGAAAATAAAAATTGAATAATAAAATTTTATTATTTACTTTATCATATGCTAACACGGTTTCGCTTGTCTAAGTAAATTTCAAACGCGACAAGTTGCGGCTTTGAGGGTTTTAACGACGCAACTCTTGTCACACCACGTCACAATTCCGTAATCATATTACGTTAATGCTGAATAAAATATCTCATTAAACGTAATATTGTTAGCACTTTGTATATATTTGTACTGAAAATAATTTATTTTACGATGCTCTCTGGCTGTGATTTGCATAACATATTTACAAATTTCTGTTGGAAATTAGTATTATTTCTTAAGATCCCCATTCGAGGGAGTGTTTATATTTATTTGGGGGTTCGAATATTAATGGCAAAAATGCTTATATTTCAAAATCTTTTTGTTAGCCTAATTTAGCTTTTTCATTAATATTATTAATGCACTACTAATATATAGACCGGATTTTTTTCTTGTTACTATTGCTTATTTTTTTGCTTTATTATTGTGTTTATTCTCCTTTGCGTTTTTTATATAAATATATTAAATATAACAATATTAGGCTAACACCTAAGTAAAGTATGATTTAATAAAATCTTTGGTCTTTGCAATTTTTGTTTATTTTAAAAGAAATTATTTATTTAATTTATATATTGTATTTTCAAATACCAAAATACATGCGAATTATCAGTTAAAAAAGTTTTATTTTAAAATTATTCATTATTAAAATTTTATGTTGTATAATATATAATCATATATATTTATTGTAAATATTTATTATTGAGGCTGGACGTGGCATAGTGGGAAAGCGTCTGACTGTATACGCCATCGGTTGTGGGTTCGATCCCCACTCGGGGTAGTAATTATATTTAAATTATTTTCACTTCTTCGCTTTAGTAAAGACAAAAAGCAGCATTGCGTTCCACCACTCAATACGCAATGTCTCGAATTCGGTGGAAAGTGAAGTACGGAGTGCCTTGACTCTAGGTACTTTCTGTGTACCCTGCTATGTGGGATAAAAGCGTAAAGCTTAAAAAATATTTATTTGTATTGCCATAGATGAAGGTTACTGTTACTGTAGTGTCACTGAATCTGACTTTTTAATATGCTATCTAAACTGTTTTATTTTTTTATGATTATATCTATATAAATTTTTCTTCTTTTTGTATAAACAATAGTGTTTATACATAAAGAAAAAAAAATTATATTAATTTAATTTTATATTAATTTCCTGAAGTTATTATAGAATAACTTCAGGAAATTAATATAAAATCGTATACATATTTAATGTTCAATTTTTAATATTCACAATAAATAACAACTGACAATATTATCTCAATAACGTACTATTTTACTGACATACTTAATTCATTTTATTTTTAGTTTTAGCTTTACGTTATATTCCGCCGAATTCGAGATATTGCGTGTTGAGTGGTGGAACTCGACGCCGCACTGTGTCTTATCAGAGCGAGGAAGTGCAAATAATATTACTAAAAAGATATACATGCTCGTATATAGCGAAGAAAATTTGGTTTTGGAAATTTTTCGCTTGTCAATTCAAATTGAGACCTCAAGTATTGGTTATTTTTGCGTGTTAAATGCATCAACACTACTCTCTCTACCTTATCAAAATTTTAAAACTCTTCCTATAATGTTAAAATATTATAATCATTTTTATCAATCATTTTTGAAAAAACGTATAAAAATTTTTGAATCCGCGCCTCTTGGATACCGTCCAAGCGCTCTGACCGCTAAGCCATGCGTTCTACTACCAGCTGCGTTGAAATTCTTATACGTTTTGTTACAACTTATTTATGTTGTTAGCATCTCTGTAGAGAGATTTTTACAAATTTCTACTACTTAAAGATTATTAAGAAATAATCGTTTAACAAGAGAGATAGCTATTTTATTTTAATATTTACTATTTTTAACCGGTATCCAAGAGGCGCGGGTTCGAATCCCGCTGCGTTCAAATTTTTATACGTTTTTTCAAAAATGTTTTCTAATCCTAAGTGTGGAATAACACTTAAAAATAGTAAATACTTTTATCAATATTATTGTGTTTATCTATTTTTACATATTATTAGCATTAATTAAAATCGAACCGGTTATGGCACCTAACTGCAAACGCAATCGGTTGTGGGTTTGATCTTCACTAGGGCGAATGATTATATTTAAATTATCTTCATTTCCTCGCTCTGGTAAGACAAAACGTGACGTTGTGTTCCGCCACTCAACACGTAATGTTTCGAATTTGGCGGAAAACGGTGTTTCTTGACACCAGATATTAATACTTTATACCCTGATATGCGAGATAAAAGCGTAAAGCTAAAAAAAACTTAGATTAGAATCCCCAACAAATTCAAGTATCAAAACAAGCTACAATAACTTACAAAGAACGACATAAAATCGTGTACACCATTAAAGCTCAATCTTAAATACGGGCAATAAGGAACAAATGTCAATATTCCCTCACTAAGAAAGTCAACAAAGCTTTCCGCCCGCGTAAATCGCATTATGACGGACTCAAGCTTGTAACAAAAACTGTTCAACCTAGTAATTGCGAAGGGAGTTTTTTTAGCATCTTTTAAGCTGCTCTTGTCGTGTTGTAATCCTTAGATTATTCGTTCGCAGTAAAAACTGGGTATTGTTTTTTTTATAATTTATTTTTTTTATGTAAAAAGATTTAAATATGAGACCGGATTCCCACTCGGTTGGGATTCGTATATATATAATTATGTTATTTCTTAGCTCTGGTAAGACAAATCACGGCATCTAGTTCCGCCATTCGATACGCAATGACTCAAATACAGTAAAAAGTGGAGCATAGAGTGTATTGACACTAGGTACATCCCGTCTACCTAGTCAAGATAACAGAACAAGATTTAAGATTTGTCAAATTTTATGTGTCGAAAAGTTCTGAAGACTTTTATACATTGATAACACTTCTTACTTGCTTAGCTATTTTTTTTATTTTCACGATTTCATCCTGCATAGCAGCAGGTAGATAGGAAATACCTAGCGTCAAGACACTCTATGCCCCGCTTTCCACTGAAATTGAGTCATTGCGTATTAAATGGCGGAACTAGATGGTATCTCTATAAGAAATTATCGCCCTCTTGACGTATCCTGATGGGATATTCTCGTCATCCCCGCTATCCTGTAATCTTACGAAATTATAATTATACGCATTTCTTTTAGCTTTTTCTGTTATCTATACATTTATCATTAAAACTATAATTTACATAATAAGAAACGAAAGGCAGGAGAAGTATATAATTAGAAACTGTAGTGTTAGGTTTTCTATTGATCTGGTCAATTTAACAAATACAAAAAAAGTTATAAAAAACTGACTGTAAACGCGATTCTTGTGGGTTCGAATTCCACTAAAATTTATAAATATATTTAATTCGCTTAATATCTGTGCTATTGTAAGAAAAAGCTAAGCGCTAAGTCCTGCTGCCCTACACAATGTCATGATTTCTAGCGAAAAGCGAAGAATGAAGGTTCTTACTGTCTTTTCTAACTACCCTACTTTCCGGCTAACTACCCGACAAAATAAAGCTGAAGAAAACTTAATGACGTTCATTTTAAGTAACTAACATTCACAATACATATAAAGTAATTTCTCAAGACTATAACATAATTTCAAATAACAAAATCGACATATATTGAGTAAAGAGTGCAATTTTTTACAGTGAATCCGAACAAGCCTAACCATTAGTAACGACCCGCATAAATGGCGGAATGGAAACAAATGTTGAACAAAGGAAATGGGAACTAACACGGTAGAATTAGCGCATAGAATACGGCTGTGTTACGGTTGTTTCATTTAAATTGTAACTTTTTAACGAAATAAGACAAATTATTAATTTTTAAATAAATGTTACTTATAGTTAGTTAGTTAGTTAGTTAAAAACTTTATTGTACATTGATAAAATAGTACATAGGTTTTTAAAAAAGAACAATAAAATGCACAAAGGCGGCCTTATCACTGAGAGTGATCTCTTCCAGGCAACCAAATTACAAGGATTTACATAAAGATTATATATTATAATAATGATTTAAGATGAAGTATTAAACACCGTGAGTTCTACTTCAAATTAAGTACATACTAAATAATAACTAATTCAGACATAATGAAATATTTACATCTGGAAAGACAAAGTGTGGCGTTGAGCTCCGCCACTCAATATGAATTGTTTCTATTTCGGACGTAAAGTGTAACATGAAGTGTAACATGAAGTTAAAACTAAAACATTAAACGACTCAAGTCAAGTTATCACTCAAGTCTTAAAAACGCTTCCAATTCAGATTCGTTGTTCTATGACTAACTTGCTAGATAATCCCTCACCACTTTTCTAACTTGGCCGTACTGTACATTAATTCCAACGTTTTGCGGCCAGCTCAAAGCCCAGTGGGTATATATGACCTTTCATAATGTAATGTAATATTTTTTACTTCATTATGTTTATACTTATTATATACTGGCTGTGCCCGCGCCTTTATCCGCGTGGAATTTCACAGCTTTTCATCTTTAAAATAAGAATAGCCTGAATTACTTCTTACTACTTCAGCTATCTACCATTGCAAGTTTCGTCAAAATGGGTTCAGCTGTTATAATGATTAGCCGGAAAAAACGAACAGACAGGCCGATAGACTAAAACTGTAAAAAATGATATTTCGGTATATGTATTACTAAATGCATGTATACATATGCATTTCGCAAAAAGCGGTTATTTTGATATAATAAAACAGACATTTTTATTTATTTGCATTGATAATCCTTTATTTAATATGCAATTTTTCAAATACAGTATGGAAATGAAATTTTGCTTTTGAATTCATACTCATTAAGTAGGGGATCGTAATAAACAGATTATAAAATATTTATCTAATAATAAACAAAATCATACATAAAAATAATCCTATACTGACATCCGTCTATTGTGCCGAATAATTTGACCAAATACTCATACTAAAACAAATCATTAACAATCACACATATATATTATGAGCCGGTCGTGGCGCAATAAGATAGCGTCTGATTGTGATCGAGTGTGGGTTCGATCATTTCCTCGCTCTAGTAAGACAAGGAGTGGCATTAAGTTCCACCATATAAAATCGAATTAGGCGGAATCGTCTTTCCTGTCTTCTGTTATATAAGATTTCACTAAACATAGTCAAAGAAATATATTATATAATAAGTTACTTAATTTTAGTTATAAAATCTAATTAAAATCAAGCAAGGCTTTCACGGAAACATTAGACAGCCACATATAAAACTGTGTACATACATATGAGTACTTACAGATATTTTAATATATACATCTTTCATATCTCACGAGCTCCAAAATAAAATCAGTCTCTATTCTTTCAATTTCATACTTCTAACGTAAAATAACACAGTTGAAGAGAAATCAAATGCAGGACAGTATA
This sequence comes from Dryadula phaetusa, assembly GCA_032432895.1. Taxonomy (NCBI): domain Eukaryota; kingdom Metazoa; phylum Arthropoda; class Insecta; order Lepidoptera; family Nymphalidae; genus Dryadula; species Dryadula phaetusa. The sequence continues at coordinate 6,408,946 of JAOYRS010000080.1, forward strand.
TAAAAGTATAGCGCTGAATAATTTTTTTCAATTTATTATACAAGTAATAGGTTATTAGAACTCGATAAAAACACTTCCGGGCTACCTACAGAATAATACATGTTGTAAAATACTTTTTTTAAAACGTACGTAATTTTATATCAAAATTATACAAATAAAAATAATCTAAAAAAAAATTAAAGTGCTATTCATAAACGAGTTGGTTTTATTAGCTTAATGCTCTTATTTCCCATAGCAGAGTAGACAGGATACCAAGTGTCAAGGTACTCAGCTTTTTTTTAGAAAATAAAAAAATATTTATTTTATTCGGAGTATTGCGTGTTGAGTCGCGAACTCAAAGCCGTGCTTTATTTTACCAGAGTGAGGAAATAAAAATTATTTTAAAAATCCCATTCCCCGAGATGTAATTGAGTAACGCCACATCCAATTGCGTTTTCAGTCAGACGCCGTGCCACTGCGATACGGCCGGCCACAAAAAATTACTTCTGTGTAAAAATTTCTGCACATCTCCTCTTCCTCGGTACCTCTACGCCAGGTACTGCCAAACCTAACTTAACTCAGAAAACTTTGTTATTATAGAACGAATAGACAATTAACATGAAACTTTTAGTAGGTACAAGTGAATTCAGATGAATGGCCCCGGGCTCGGGTCCGCATAACTTGAGAACCTACTGCTTGATCTAAACCACTGAACAAACTCAAGTTGCACTTACGGCCATGTCTAACTTGCTAATGACGTACTCGCCACGTTCAGACTAGCCCTTTAGTGATATATTATTATTAAACAATTTCAATTACTACTTGTATATAGTTGGAATAAGTCAGTTTATATGCTATATTGGTTATTAATGTTATATCATCGATGTTGTTGTAAAATTTATATTTTTAATACCCTTTGATCTTTGAATTGTATATAAAATTTGAGGCTACCGTGACTCAGTGGGGCGACTTATGAGGCAGTCTTGCTAAATAAAACGGCTCGATTCCCATTTGGAAAAATGATTACATTTAAAATTTCTTTTAATTTCTATGCTTTGCTAAAAAAAACGCGGCCTTGAGTTCGCTTAGCACGCTATATCTTTATTTTAGGCAATTAACAGAGTGTCTGTATAGTATAATATCTGAATATCGTACTGTGCGAAATAAAGCGTGAACTATAAAAAAATATATATAAAAATATATATATATATAGACGCTCCTGATAAGTATTTTTGTATATTAATATTTTCTGCACATTTCACAGTAAAAGCAGAGACTACTAAAAGTATATTTCTCGAAATTCCTACAGTAATGAGGTAAAGAATTTATACATTTATCTAAAATATACGATGTGTGTATGTGTATATTACAGGTAAATGTTAGAATTTTCCACAAACTATTTTCCAGTCACTATACTAATCTTGCTACCGGGGCGACAAAAACACTGCTTCGTTTATGTTCTATAGCGCTTTATAAAGTTAAAAATAGTGTCTAAACCACTTAGCATGTCTAAATAGACAATTATCGGCAGTTGCGCCAAACAACCGGCTATTACTTCTAATTAACGACTCGCAAACTCAGCACAAGGAGAATACTAACGAAACGCGATCAGTTTGAAAAACTCCAGCGGATTCATTGTTTAAATTACTTAATTAAGTATCGAGTTTCCTAAGAATAATATTATCATTTCCATTCGAAAGCTTGAAAAGTCAAGGGCAGTTAAAATCGCGTTTATACTTGATTCTTGATTTGTAAAATAGTTATTTTATTGCGTGTTATCATTATGTTATGTTTATTTTTAACTTTTTAAATGAACCTTTTTTAAACGGATTAATCGTGTATGTTTTGGTATTCGAAAATACATTTTTGGACTTCTGACATTTCGAGCACATTACAATAGTCCGTAGTCACAGGTAGAATAATAATAATATAAAAAAATGTATTTTCGATTATCGAAATATACATGATTAATCCGTTTAAAATAGTTTAATTTAAAATATGGAATAATCGTGAATATCAGAGATCTTATTAAGCTTCACTCTTTATTTCGTCCGTATTTAGAGATAAGTTAGTGTCAAGAAACTACGTTGATTGCCTTCCGTCAAAACATTGCGTGGCGAAGATAACATGTTTTGTCTTACCAGAGTGAGGAAATCAGTATAAAACTTTATATATTTATTCTATATACAAGTTAAGACTATTATTGCTTAAACCATGGAAATTGAAATATATTTCTTATTAATAACATTGTAAGATGTTAGGGAAAAATGAGGTTTTGCTGCTTGTTTCGTAATATGTTTATTAGTTTTTTTTTAGCTTCACGCTTTTATCCTGCATAGCAGGGTAGACAGAAAGCACCTAGTGTCAACACACTCCGTGCTTCGCTTTTCACAGAATTCGAGATATTACGTGTTGAATGGTGGAACTCAACGCCGCTCTTTGTCTTTACCAGAGCGAGGAAGTGAAAATAATTTAAATATAATCATCCCTCGAGTGGAGATCGAATCCACAACAGATTGCGTTACAGTCAGACGCTGTCCTACTGCGCCACGACCGGCCTCTATATTTATTAGTTACTTTATATAATATAATTGGTTGGTTTATTTTATTGATGCCATTTTTGAAGAGTCGAAAATGAAATACTGAATGATATATTAATGATGAAGGTAGTTACATGAGAAAAGTACTTTTAGGCAAAAAAACAGAATTGTAAAAATTCGCGTTCGTGTCTTTTATATTTGACATTTATATTAAAAGAAATTGATCTAAAAGGAGCCTATCAAAATGTATCAGGCATTATCCTATTCATTCTAACATACAAATAACATTAAATTACAAATCTGCTAATATAGTAACTACTTTAGCTTTACATAAAAAACACAGTTTCACGCTTTACCCGCATAGCGAGACAGTCAGAGACAATCTCATTACTAGACTAAATTCACGATAAGTCAAGACACGTGAGATGCCTGTTTCCCGACCAATATAGATCTATCTTACATTTTTAAAGCTTTACATTTACATCGGCTTAAATTATTTCTTATTATCATATGATATGAAACATTAATATATTTAATGTTTAATATAACTTGGTTTAATATTGAAATGGAATATAGACAAACAAACCTAGAGCCATAATTATTTCCAAGCAAACTAAAAGCTTTAATAAACTTCTAAGCAAATATTTTAAATTAAAACTCTGCCGTAATATAACACCAATGAAGATTTCTTTAAAAATTAATATTACAGTGCGCAATTTTATTCCTTACCATAAAATTATATGGACCAATATGGCTTGACTTGCAATTTATGAAAAAAAAACATATTAACCGGGTTAAATGTTTTTAATAAAACCTGAGGCCGGTCGTGGCGCAGTGGGACAGCGTCCGACGTAAACGCGTTCGGTTGTGGGTTCGATCCTCACTAGGGGGAGTGATTATATTTAAATTTTTTTTACTTTCTCCCTCTGGTACGACAAAATTCGGCGTTGAGTTCCACCACTCAACATGCAATGTCTCGAATTTGGTGGAACGCGAAGTACAGAGTGTCTTGACAGTAGGTACTCTATATCTACCCTGTTATACGGGATAAAAAGCGTGAAGCTGAAAAAAACCGTTGTATTTACACTTGTCTAGAAAACTTAATCATGAAAGTTAAATTGGCTTACAGAGTCTTTACTGAGTTAGGTATCATACAGCTTTAATTAAAATTTTCGATATATCCATCTATTGGAAGCGAGGCTAAATCTCTTAATAAATTGAACTATTACGGCGCTATTTTGGTACAATGTTTTCGATATTGTTTAAATTTTCGACTCTCGCCTTGATTTTGATTGTCATTTTAGTTGATGCAGCACAAATATATTTTATTTTTATAATTATAAAAACAGAAAAGCTTTTGGATTTATTTTAACGAATGAATGCCGAATAAAAAAATTACTATTATGTTCGGTAAAACTGTGTTTAAATATGCTACCAAAAATATACATTTACACTATTACATACACTATTTTTGAATATTTTAAAGTGACTGTAAAATAAGGAGGTTATCAGTTCGTTACGTATATAACATAATTAACGAACTGATAACCTCCTTTTTCCCTCCTTCCTCCTAATTAAAATTTAATAATAATTGAGTATGATAATTTAGGCTTTCAAGTACGTTTGCTTGATTTCGTAAATGTATGTGTGTATGTTTGTTCACGAGTTTCTTGTTGTATTAAGTAGAGCCTTTTTGATTTTAATTATGATTTTTTCAACTAAGCAATAGTGTAAGTTTCATTAAAATTGGTCTAGGAGTTTTTGAGATATAGCTAAAAAAATAGATAGATTATATAGTTATTATAAAGTCATTTTAAGTTAAAATAAATAATAAACTGTATATAGTATAGTTTATTATTTATTTTTACTGTAATATTGTTCAAAGTCAAAGTAAAATAATTAAAATCAAAATGAGTAATTACATAGTTTATTTATTGATTACCTGAAATAGGTAACCCGGTGGTTACTGCCGGTTCACTGAGGTGAACATTGTTCATTAATTCTAACCACTAAGAAGTGCCGGCAAAAGGAACTCAGCGGGACTTTATTATTAAGCCAATATTTCACGGAATACTGTGTTATTGTAGGATAATAAAAATGCTAATTTTATTCAATTTTTTAGCTTCAAGCTTTTATCCTACTTAGCAGAATAGACAGGAAGCTCCTAGTGTTAAGATTTCGAGATATTGCATGTTGGGTGGTAGAACTCTACGCCGCACTTTGTCTCACTAGACTCTAGAGTCTTTAGAGAATAATTTATATTAATTCTCTTCGAATAATATTTGAATAAATTCTCTCTTATGGAAATCGAAATTAAATTTTAATATTTATTTAAAAAATAAAATAATTATTATATAATATACATAACATAAATAAAATGAATAATAAAATTAAATTTATTCTTTATTTTATTTATATACTATATTATATTAATAAAATATTTAAATAATTATATACACATATATAAATATATAAATATATCTGGTCTTGTGTTTAGTTCGTTCGCAAGCGTGTCTCGCGCAAGGCAAACACTAATAACCAAAGTTGGTTCATTCAGTCAATTGCAATTCGTTAAAGTTGTGAATAAAAATTATATATGCTATTATTATTTTTTAACTTCACGTTTTTTCAATAAAACTGAGTGTCCCATTGTCAACTCAATGCTCCATTTTTCGCTTAAAATTTATATTTACGGAAAAATCAATATAACTTGAACAGAGTCATTCTTTACAGCAAGAATCATATATAAATATATATATATATATATATATATATATATATATATATATATATATATATATATATATATATATATATTATATATATATATATATATATATATATAATATATATATATATATATTATATATATATATATATATATATATATATATATATATATATATATATATATATTATATATATAAGACCAATATAATTTACAGGTAGAAGCTTAATGCTAGGATATCATCAAGTATATATCGCCGTATATTTTTATTTTATAAAATTTTTCAATAAATAATATATAATAATATTTCAATAAATAATAATAAAGTATTCTAATTCTAGACAAAAAAAACGACACATAGTTTGCGCATTACAGCCAAATTCGATTACGATATCACGGCGTTACGATGCTATCATTTCATCGGATTACAGAGAGCTGTATGATTGGATTGTGATTGTACGTTGACTTTTTCCAAAGCGTATCGAACAAATTTCGTTTTTAGTCTATATTTTTATTTTCAAAGAAAATTTAGATGTTCCAAATGTGTTTTTCTTATAAAAAACTTAATTAAACTATACTATGCTTTATTGCACTTAACAGAATTCATAAAAAGAAAACATTACAGTAAAAAAGTCCGCAATAGTGGACTTATCTCTAGAAGAGATTTCTTTCAGCCAATATGTGGAAGTGGGTGATGTTATAATGAGAGTGACAACCAGTGCAATAAATAATTTAAAGAAAATATAAACAATACACATTTAAAATATATAGACGTTAATAAATATATATAGACATACATATCATTAAACACATATATACATATATAAATAAATAAATATAAAATAATATAAGCATTATATAATATATTTTTGGTGCCCAAACTGGGGACACTAACCACCTAATAAAAACGGAAGCGGAAAACAACAACTAAAGCAGCGGCGGCTTGGTTCGTTCATTTTTCAGCTTCATCTAATATCTTACAGGTATACGTGTACGTAATAAGAAAAGTGTGCTTCATACTACTTGTAACGCAAGTGACTCCGAGTCTCGTAGACTATTTATTGACAAGTAGTTTCAAATCATCAATTAACATAAAATATCATTATTCTCAGTCCTACAAGTGCCTACCACCGGTACAAAAGGCAATTCTGCTACTAAAAGCCAGTGAAAAAATCAACAGTTGCTCTTTTAAAATATAGTTTTATAATGAGTTAGTTCCTGACAATATTTGCTTCATGAGTTGCTCCCACAAATTAACATCAGTTTTCTTGAATAGAATAAAATATTTTTTTAATAATATATTTTTAATATTGATTCTATTAGCAGATCTGATATTATTTGTAGAAGCAGACTTCATATATATCATATTTAAGTAAAAAACAACATTGTGGTAATCTAACCATATGCAAAATATAAACACATTTTTTTATATTAGATAGAATTGATATACACTAATTAACATTGGCCTTGATAGTGTTCACAATTTTCTTTTTGTAATTAAGGTGGCGATCGTGGCGCAGTGGGACTGTGTCTGATTGTGAACGCGATCGGTTGCGGGTTTGATCCCCACTCGGGGGAATGATTTCCTCGATCTGGTAAAGACAAAATGTGGCGTTGAGTTTCACCACTCAACACGCAATGTTTCGAATTCGATGGAAAGCAAAATACGGAGTGCCACTCGTATTATATTACGTACGAAGTTTTTGCTATGCGGGATAAAAACGTGAAGTCAAAAAAAAATCTTATTTCAAACAAGCAGATTCTCTCTATAAAGGATTTAAGTAGTTATTTCCATTACCTCGATTTGACTTGATTTATTATTAGTTTTATACCTTCGACTACTTGGTAAATCTAATTTTAAAATTTCTTTTTGTAAAAATTCGTACCTAACCGATTGTTTTCAATACGTTTATCTATGTATGATTGTTTTTAATTATGTACATGTAATTGCGTAGCAAGGGAGTGTCAAACAACGTAGTGTCAAGACACTCTGTAGACTGCTTTCCGTCCAAAATATAACTTAGAGTAGTGAGAACGAAATGTCGATTGGCAAAACTGTACGACACGTTGATGTTTCAATATATTAAGATACCAAAATATTTTTAATTTAGTTTTTTAATTATTTGACCGCCTTAGCAGTTTCACGCTTTATTCCACCTAGCAGGGTAATCACAACTTAGTGTTAAAAACAAAAATGAAAATGTCTTAATTATTTCTATAATAATATCGTTTCCAATTTGAATTCAATTAAAGCATAAAGCCTTTAAAATACCAAAAATAAGGCCATTACAAAACTAAATGAATTTAAATAATTAAAGCGATCAAAGTTAAACGCAAAGGAAATAAATATTATCGTTAGAGATATTAAATTTCAAATAAATTTCATTATAGGTAGAGTAAAGAATATTATCTGAGCATTTCTAAGAGTTACTTTAATATCATTGTAACAATTCGAGAAGCCATAACAACAAATTAAGGTTTGTTCCCTTATATTTGTTTGTTTTTATCCCTTTACTTCGCTGAAATACAATCTTTTAATTCTGACATTTCAATTCTATTTCTAGTGAGGGAAAATGTGAATGCCTGACAAAATTACAAAATGAGAGCTACATCTTTTGAATAAGTTATATATATATATATATATATATATATATATATATATTATTTACAGTGTTTCCCAATAGGAATGATAGGATTTTGATAACTCACAGCCGCCATCTTGGTTGTTTAACATTTGACATTTGTATTGTTTTATGTTCACTAATCATGAACAAGTTCACGTTACCTGAAAGTTTGGAAATTCTCCAAATTTTCTATCAAAATGCGAGAAGTATTGTACCTACTCAAAGAGCATTTCGTGCTAAATATGGTCGTCATGGTGCACCGTCTGAGCTCGCTATACATCGCATAATCTAAAAACTGGAAAGTAAATATTCTTTGCACGATAGTAGACCACCAACACGACAGTGGACAGGCCGTAGTGAAGTAAATATTGCCGCCGTATCAGCCAGTGTCGAAGAAAATCAAAATGTTTCCGTTCCACGACGTGCACAAGAATTGGGCTTATCCAGAATGACAACCTGGCGAATTTTACGTATGGATCTTGGCCTACAGCCATACAAGATTGTGTTGGAATAAGAACTCAAGCGAGCATACTATCGATTACGTCGTGAATTTGTTGATTGGGCGCTTGAAATGATGGAAACGGACACATTTCATAGGATAATCATCTTTTCAGATGAGGCTCATTTTTGGCTCAATGGTAACGTGATCAAACAGAATTGTCGTTACTGGAGTGAGTTAGTGGTTCATGAAACATCATTACATTCTGAAAAATTGACCGTTAGGTGCGGATTATGGTACGGTGGAATCATTGCCACGTACTTTTTCAAAAACGACGAAGGCCGTACTGTTACTGTCAATGGCGACCGTTATCGTGACATGTTGAACGATTTTTTTTCCTGAAGTGTATGAAATCGATGCGGACGACATTTATTTTCAACAAGATGGTGCAACATGCCACACTGCAACCGTCACAATGGATTTATTGCGTGATAAGTTTGGTGAGTCGGTTATTTCTCGCAACGGTCCTCACAATTGGCCACCAAGATCATGCGATTTAACACCCTTGGACTATTTTTTGTGGGGGTATGTTAAATTTCAAGTATATGTCAATAAACCAGCTACGATTCAAGACCTTGAACGCAACATTCGAGCGACTATAGCGGCCATACCAGCCGAAATGCTGCACCGAGTCATCGAAAATTGGACCGATCGTATTCACTAGTACAAAAAAAGTCGTGGCGGTCATTTGAACAATATTTTATTCAAATCATAAATAGCATATAATTTCTTATCAAATAAAGCTATTGAGCACGAAGTTTGAACATATATTACATATTTTATTTCAATTTCGAAACATACCGTTCTTATTGGGAAACCCCATATTTGGCTGATCAAATAGCTTACATAACAGGATAGTCTGGCATAAACTAATGTCAAAACAGTTGGCTGACAGCTTTCCACCCGAAAGTGATATATTGCGTGTTGACGGGCAAACTCAACTCCATGTTTTATGTTACCAAACCGGAGAAATAAAAACAAATTTATATATAAACATGTTCTGGAGTGGGAGTCGAACCTAACCCACCAATATCCAGTCCCTTTACAGTCAGACGCGAGTACCACTGTGCCACTATGGGTGCTTAGGATGTCAAGGTCATCTTATAAGTATGTGATAAATTACTTATGTACACTTTTATACGCATTCGTATATTAATTTCATTGTATACTTCAGTCACATTAATATAGTAACAACTAAATACAAAAAATAATATTAATTAAATATTAATATTGAAATATACCTAATAAACTATTCGCTTGGTGTATCTATGAGTACATATCTATACAATATGTAAGTAGGGAGATAAATAAAATGCTTTTGAATTTAATACTGTACAAATATGAAAGTAAAGAGAGCTTTACTCTCATATCTGTACTTCAAAGGTAATTTATTTACAACTAAGGTTATTGAGGCCGGTCGTGGCGCAGTGGGACAGCATCTGACTGTAAATTCGATCGGTTGTGGATTCAATTAACATTCGGGGAAATGATTATATTTAATTTATTTTTGTTATCCTTGCTCTGCTAAGAGAAAGCGCGGCGTTGAGTTTCAGCGAAAAGCAGAGTACGGAGTGTCTTGAGACTCGATAATTCCTAATATAAAATTACTTAATTTCAAAATTTAAAAATATGTATAGGTAAAAATAAGTTGATTGACATGGTTCTCCGAAATTAATTGTACATAATATCAATTACTGTTGTGAATGGTTAGTTTACATGGCTATATAACATTTCTAAAGATTTGACTTTACTATATAAAATTCCTTTTGTTCCTTTTCTGGTCAAAAAAAGTCCGTTTGCAAACACTCCAAATTACATAAGGATTTTTATATTAAAAAGTCTCATAATCTCACTTATTCCCACACGGTTTGAGGTCTTTACTTAATAAATACGTAAATACAATTATACAGTGCTACAAAGCCCAAGGAAGCCCGTTTATAACGTACTACAAAAATAAAATATGCATACGAATTACCTTTAAGATGTTTTCAGGCTGAAGGAACAAATAACAATAATTCTCATTTTTCTATAAGAAACCAAGGCTTTAAACTCCTTACGGAATAAAATCGTGTACAAGAAAACCTACAAGAAAGAAAAATGACTATGCGGCAAGGAGATATCTGCATCTCAAACAAGGAGTTACAAAGAAGTGAGCGAGGCATATTAGGTTGTTTTATTGATAATTGATAAAAATCAAAAATTTAAGTTAAAATATCGATTAAGAATTTAAACGCGATCGGTTGTGGGTTCAATTCCCACTCGAGGGACTGACTATATTTAAATTATTTGCATTTCCTCGCTCTGGTTAGACAAATACTTTCGAATTGTCAATTAATACAAAAGTGTCAGTATTGTTAGGAGAATCCTACTGGAAGCTAAGACCAGCTCGGATGGCAGTACTGCTGAAATAAGCTAGCGAGAAACGGTGATTAGCCTCTCAAATGAGCATCAACAGCACTTAACTCATACATAAACATCAGTATAATATATTTTTTTAGCTTCCCTTTTTTATCCCTTGTAACAGGGTAGACAGAAAGTACCTAGTGTCAAGACACTCCGTACTTTACTACTCTTGGATAGAATAAAACACTTCCCCAAATAAAATGATCTTAATTTTAAGTTTAAACTGTTTAAATGGTAAGTCTGAACGTATTTCTCTTTCCCACGTAGAAGGATTAAAAGAGATAGCCTACTAACTGACCAGAGCGTTCGAAACGAAAATAATGTAAATATTCCCATGCCCCGGAATGAGTTATCAGAACCAATAACAATCGCGCCTATATTCAGAAGATCCTCGCTGTAACTGTGCTCATATTGAATTTATTAATTAAATTCAAGCAGCTTCTTGGAGTATTTCCACTAAAACTGATTATGACTTTGAATATCATTAGTCCATACAGAAACACTATTATAATAAGATATATTTAATTATTTAATATACATATATGAATAAATCTTTAATTTCAGTAGAATAAATAAAAAAAAAACAAATAAACAGCAATAAACTTGACTCTAAGCTCTAGAACCATTTAAAAAAAATACTAAAACTTTTTTCATATATTACTTCTAACATCAACGTAAAGCAACACAAGTTGTGAAGTCGGCGATAGGAACAGGTTTCTCAGTTTAATATACGCGATACGTCTCGCACGAGGATTACGTAAGGCTTTCCTGATTAAATTGCTACAATATTGACCAGCGCTATACTGAACTTTATTTTACTAAAACAATATCGTTTTAAAAATAAATCTATTAAAATGATTTTTTAATGCTAGTTATATTTATTACTAGGATAATTGCAATATCTAAATGAGGCGGACGTGGCGCAGTGGGACAGCGTTTGTGGGTTCGATTGCCACTAGGAAGAATGATTATATTAAAATTATTTTCATTTTCTCGATAACACAAAGCGCGACGTTGACTTTCGCCACTCAAGCAATACAAGCAATATCTTGAACCTGGCTAAAACCAAAGTACGGAGCGTCTTAACATTAGGCAATTTGTGTCTAACCTTTTTTGCGGAATACAAGCGCGGAGCTAAAAAAATAATGAATAAATACTCACTCAATGAGACTATTGTGGCGCGATGTAACAAGGTCTGACTGTAAACGTGATTGGTTGTGAGTTCGATTTCCTCTCGGGGAATGATTGTATTGAAATATTTCAAAAGACGGTTTTGGATTTTGTAACTCAACACGCAATATCTCAATTTCAAGTGAAAATAATAAGCAGAGTGTTTTGACATTAAGTTTCCTCTGAATATACTTGTGAAATAAAACGTGAATTAAATATTAACATTTAAATTAGTTGATAATAGTGAAGATTTTATATTAAAATGTAGCAAGTAAATAGGTGACTACTTATGTAAGAAATCTTCATCAGACAGCTCGACGTAATAATTCGTGAGATATTAAAATTTAATTTAATTACATCTTGATAGTACTAAATGAGGGCAAAGTAATAAATTTATTTTCAGCGAAATTCGAACTTAAATTATTTTTAGCGAAACCGATTCAAAGCATCACGATAACATCACTTCAAGCCAATTCGAGAAACTTTTTTTTTAATTGAAAATAAATAAAATAATTATAACATTTTTAGGTGCTATTCAGTTTTGTTCTTTGAGACAGCCGTCAGCTGTAAACTCGATCGGTTATTTGTTCGATTCCCACTAAGGGCAAGATTATATTTAAATTACTTTTATTTTCTCTTCTGTCTCCACTCAACACGCAATGTCTCGAATTCGGCGGAAATACACCAGGTACTTCCTGTATATCTTGTTATGGTGAGGTCAGTCGTGGTTAGTACAGTGAGAGAGCATCGGTTTCTTCGCCTGCTTGTGGGTTCGATTGCTAATATACGCGGACGAAATAAGCCATATGGTCTTATCGAGATAGCCCTAGAAGAGTGGGTTTGAGTCCCATTACCACAATTTTATTACATATTTTGTATTGGATTATATCAATTTTTCATTAACTTACACTGCAGTCTTAAATCTTTTAAGTAGTAAGTTATATTAAAATTCAATACAATACAATACCATACAATACAATACCATCCAACGCAATTACCAGTAGATTTTCGAGTAGAAACTTGGAACCGTACGATGATCAGTGAGCAGGTCGCCAAGTAGTAGTAGTAGTTTTTTTTTTATTAGCTTCACGCTTCATCCCTGGCGGGGTAGTCAGAGAGTACGGAGCGCCAAACGCTACGCTGCTCGTCCACAGTCATTATCCTCTTCATGCATGCCCTTCGGGGGGTCCTCATACTTTTTACGTGACCTTCCTTCAGTACCTTCGATACTGTGTTTTCGAAGGTCAACCGAGGTCTCCCCCGTACCCCTCTCGTACCCCTCACCTTGGCTTCATAAATCTTTTTTACCATTCTTTCATCGCTCATTCTTTCCACGTGCTCAAACCACCTGAGCACGTTCTTCTTCATTCTTACTGTGACATTCACGCTTACACCTGCCATTCTGAGTATCTCCTCGCTGCATATACGGTCAGATAATCTGACTCCGCATATCCGACGAAGAGATCTCATCTCTACTTCATTCATCTTTCTTTCATTCTTCTATGAAACTATTTTTTTTTTGGAAATTTAGTGTGTCCATCGGTTTGTCCCAGCTAATACCTCGAATAGCTGGGCTGATTTTGAAGGGACTTTTCATACAGATATTTTATTTTAGAATTTTAAAAATGAATCTGAGTTGAAAAATTCTATGCAAACGAAAGTGCGGGCACAGCTAGTACATATTATATACAAATATTTATAATATCAATTAATTAAATGAAAATAATTATGTTTAGTTACGAAATAATTAAGAAATGAACTTACGAACTTGTCAATCACTGTTAGTCGTTAGTCACTGTTAGTCGTTAAATACAAAAGAATTTTTAGGATAATAGGTATTAATATAATTAGTTTTTAATATAGGTCAAGTGTCCATTATAATTTATTACGTACCTGTAATTTTATATCCACTGCGAAAGAATCTTATTAACCTATAAAAAATATAATTCATATCTGAAAATTATGATGATATAAAGAAATTAGCGTCACGTTTCTCCCGCGTACGACGTTAGGTAGTGAATACTCTGGGCTGAGACATTTCGATCTTCAATTTCCGCCCAAATTCGAGACATTGCGCGCTGAGTGGCGGAACTAAGAGTGGAAATGAAAATAATTTCCCCGATTAGAATTGAACCCACAATTGTCGCTTACAGTGAGATGATACGATAGCGACGTTCCAATGTGCTTGGTTGGCAATATAACTCGATATGAAAATGAACTCTTAACGATTTAGTATCAGTTAAATACTAATTCACGTTTCTAGGTGGTAGCTAGAACTATACCAGTTCTGCAAATTAGATTTAAATAGTAAACATAAAGTGGTGGTTTGCGGTAGTTGCCCAAATACGGCCAGGCTAAGTTTCTCATGTTAATTTATGTGCGAGTATAACCTACTTTGTGCTAAAACTGAAAGCTGCACTGTTTGGAAATTTCAAAGACTTCTTGCTACTGGCTAGACAATATCGTAGTGCTAAAATGTGCCTGCTTAAGTCTATAAGTCTTATAAGATTGAACATTTCAAATTGGGATTGGTAAAACAAAAGAGTCATAATAATCATATAGTTATAAAAATAAAAAGGATCATATGTAAAAAGAGTCCATAGTATTAGCAAAGTAATAAAAAATATAATTATAAATATTTAGTTAAAATAGGTATTTAGCGAATAGCGAATATTGGTACAATTTTGAAATTTTAATTAAGGGAAAGAAATAGGAAAACGACTGTATATTAGAAAGCAATTTTGATATAGCGCGTAGATATATTTAAATGCTAAAATAATTAAAATTCACTTAAACTCATTATAACTACTCATTATATTTAAAACTCACTTCACATTCTATGTTGCTCAAAACTTAAATCTGAAAAGATAACCTATAGTAAATATGATAATATTATCGATATTTTGCTATAAAAACGGAAAACTAATAATTTTAAAGCATCTTCGGAGCCTTAGACCTCTTCAACTAATGAAAGCAGTCCATTTTTTTATCTCTTGCCTTCTATTAAAATATAACAAAAAAATCTAATTAATAATTATTACAAAATTTGTGTATATATAAAACTTTATAGCTTTTCGATTCGAGCCACTAACTGATCATGCATATTGAATTACTGATCGTAAAAAGCTGAATTTCGACATGCGAATTCCTTATAGTGTGTGTTCTAGGAGAGGATTTCTAACTATGAAAATAGACAAATGTTTCATAAAGGAAAATACGAAAAGTAAAGAAGCTTAAAGCTTTACACCGCATATCAGAGTAGTCAGAGGTAACCTTCTGTCAATACAATCCGTTGACTGATTACCGCTCGAGACATTGGATTTAGAGTAGCAAACTCCTCGCCACGTTTTGTTTTACTAGAGCAAAGGCATGAAAATGTGTTGTAAATATAATCAATGCTCTAAGTGGGAATCGAATCTACATCGAATTTACTGTCAATGTCTCACCACAGTAGCCAACTGATAGTAGAAAAAGAGATAATAGAGATTATAATGTCCACGCGAACAAAGTTGCAGACAACACTATTTTTCATTCCATTAAAAAAAATGTTGTTTAAAACATTGTTTTGTTTGTTTATGCCAGCCACTTCGTTTGCGTGAATTTTATCCTTGCTATTTTTTTGACAAAAAACTACTTCGAATTAATATAACTCCTTTAACAGGTTTTGACTCATAAACAGATACTAAATGTTAAAAAAGTGTTACCAAAATACAATAGTGAAGAATATATTTACTAATTTTAAAGTATTATTCCACACTTAGGATTAGAAAATATTTTTGAAAAAACGTATAAAAATTTGAACGCAGCGGGATTCGAAACCGCGCCTCTTGTATACCGTCCAATGCTAACAACATAAATAAGTTGTAACAAAACGTATAAGAATTTTGAATTTTGAACGTTTTTTTAAAAATGTTTAGTGAAGAATATATTGAAATTCGTTAAGCCGTTTCTGAGATTAGCGTGCACAAAAGCACAGACAAGCTGAAATAAAAACAAACAGATAAACATCCTAAAATCGATTTTTATGGGTTCCCCCCGAATAATACTTTTCTTCATATACCTTCCATGTACAGACAGAGAGTTACGTTTGTATTATATGTATAGATAAATATTATTATAATGGAGCAATCAAAATCAAAATTGTTCAAACATATCCCAAATTATATAAAACTTTTATTGTATATTTACGAATAACATTGTTATTTAACGATTGTAACTAAATTTTGTTCTACGCTACTAATCCTAGCAAATAAAGGATAACCACGAAAACTCGTTATAATTCGTAAAATCTGTGAAACCTCAAATTGTAATTATGAAATTGTCCACGTGTTCTAAACTTTGCTAAAATGTGACGGCTTGTGAAGCTTTTGCTTTAAAACGTTAAATCTCTAACTGGAATATGCTTGTAATATGATAAAATTTAAGCTTTAATTCTTCTAAAGCGACCTTGTGACGCTGCTGCTGATGTGCCTATACTATATGACAATTGTAGGTTCAAATCTAAGTTGGGGGAAAGCTTATATTTGAAATATATATACATACTTCAGCTAGTAAGCAAATTTTGACTATGGACATGCGTTCTGTGTTGTGCGAAGGCTTGTAGGGATATAGTTACTGGGTCTTAAATTTGAGAACAATACGGACGAACTGGATAACAATCTATTTTTTTCGTTTACTTCAAATTTGTGCTGGTTTAGCCAGGGTCAGCCTTTCGGTTCCACCGTCCACTATGCGCGATCTAGAACATCCCCTGTGGTGAGCCTAAATAGACTGTAGGCTGTTACCTAGTAAACACGTACCAAAAGTGTAATCATTAATACATTGATATATTAAATTGAAACTGTTTGTAAAAACAGAACAACATTTACAATCATATTAGTTTCATTAATACAACGTGCAGCACTAAATTACCCAAACCAATTAATTATCAGGCATTACTGAATGATTAAAATGAATTCGGAATAAATTAAAATTGGCGGTTTGGATCCAAACACGACATCGCTACGCTTGTATTCTACTTAGTATTGCAATTTTAATGATGATAAATTTTTGATTTATATAGTATAACACAAAAAATCTTGGGAAATCTCTGAATTTTCTCCAAGAGGCGCAGGTTCGATTCGATACATTCATTTTTATGTTTTCAAAATATATTATTTTTCTTGGTATTTGAGATTAAAATACTTAGAAATTTCTGTTTCAATTCAAGAATTTAGAGGTCATTAAAATCTTTATTTTTCATGACTTTCCCTGTGGATTAGAACACAATTCCCCTCTGCTGGTGGATAGTGTAAGAGGCGAGTATCCCAGTAATTTGGTGGAACGAGGTTAATTCTCCGACTGGCTCGCGAGCACTACCATGACAAATATGATCCGCCAAATATATGTGTTCAGCTTCGAAATCATGTACTCCAGCTTTCCTCATTCACTCACATGCTTTCCCTCAGAGTGTAGTGGTTCCGACAGTTCAGACCAAGGCCACTACGTTATTTTACTTTCAACCCAATACCGACAACGCATTGACTGGTGACAATTTACCATCGCGTGGTCCTTTTGCTCGTTTGCTTTTTTTTTCTATAAAAAAAGTCTCATGGTGGATTTCTACCTGATCACATTTCTTAGTATATATATAAAAATAATGTAAATATATAAAAATATAAAAATAATGTAATAATAAAATTTATGTTTTTTTGACTTGTGGAAATCAATGCGAGATTTCAATTGTGTAAAACATATTTGTGTAAAAATTAAAAAATAACTGCTAATGTAGCAATTTTAAGTACGTATTATATATCTGATGTCTTCTCTCTTGCTATTATATGCAAGCAAATATTAAGTGCATGCAAAATATACGAGATTCATATCTTTTTTTTTTAAATGAAATTAAATAGTTCAAATACCAACTTTAAAATACTTTAAATGACACTACATAGCTGAAAGGTAAGAAAAATTGATATTTGAACTCAAATTGAATTCGAACAATCCAACATAAATTCTTGGAAACTATATAAACACTCAACAAACAAGCAATACGTTACTAAGTTGGAAACAATTCCACTACATCATTATTACTTTTGTTCCAACTATTTTTTATAGTTACTGTATCTGCGCTTGGATTATATTTATAACTAATATTTAATCTAGAGGTCTGTTTAGCAGTTTTTAAATAAAAATGAAAAAACAACCTCTAACTCTCACAAACATTGACATCTGTATTAGATTTCACATTTTACTCTAAAAAATAGCATTCTAAAATTTATACTCCGAACAGTCTAATCTTTTTCATATAATTCAAAGACGTTGAATATTCCACGATATTACTACGACAAGAAAGTAATGCAAACAGCGAGTTGGTCGAGAAGGAAAGTTATCCGCTATGAATATTAATTCAGCTATACCTAAAAGACGCGGATCATTTGTATTTAATTCTATGCTAATTCGTAATTGTCTTTTAAAGTTGGCTTTTTCAACAAACAGATTGACTTAATTCCTATTATTATATTAATATAATATACATTTTTTTATACGGTCATATAGTTGGTATTTAAATCAGAAGATGGCCTAGGTAATTTTCCGCATATTTTAACGGAGATTGCGAGTTGGCTGACGAGACTATGCGCCACGTTTTGTCTTACTACTAGAGAGGTAAAATGTAAATAATTTTAAATATAGGCATATTCATTGAAACTACATTTCTAGCGCATGTTAATAAAATATATACAGGAATATAAGTATTAAAAGTCTAAACTATAAATAACTTTGATTTTCTCCATATTTATATTATTTTTCTAGACTAATATTTAAATTTACATTCATTAAAGCTAAGTAAGGATATAAAAAATTAAAAAAGATAAACGTTTTACCTCGCTCTGGTAAAACAAAATGTGGTACAAGCTTCGCCACTAAATACGCAGTGTTGATTTTGGACAAAAAATGAATAACTGAATGTCTTGACACTTCACACAGATTCTCTCCGACTACTGTGAAAAAAAAAACGTGAGGTTGTTAAAAAAAATATCTTAGAAAAAACTTTATTTAAAAAAAAGCAGGAAACAGCCGTAAGTCTCTAAATTGATGCAATTAAATTATTTACACAAACATCCTGTTTTGAAAAAGCAAAATCTTAATTACTTTGCTTTTTCATTCGTTTTAATTGGTGGTATATTTTTTTAAAATATCCTTTTTAGTAAAGATTGTAACAAAAGTTATGTAATAATGAAGAGCTGAGATCTTGTGAATAATTAAATATCATATTGTCAATATTGTTTTTCTTTAAGTAATAATTTCAATTTATTATTTGGAATTTGACCATAATTATTATAATAGTTATAATGCAAAAGCGAAAGCTAGTACAATTTTTGAAATTAAATTTCGTAACGCGATTTACAGGTATTGCGGTTTATTCGAAATCGTTAATGAATCGAATGAATCGAATTTATAATGTGTGTGTGTGTGTGTGTGTGTGTGTGTGTGTGAGTGTGCGTGTATCGAGCCTTTTTTTGTCACTGGGAAATGCAATTTATGCAGAGCATAGTGCCTTACGGAGAAATGATACTATAGGACTCATCAGTGAACCCAATACTACCCCAGCGGAAACCTTCTCCACCTAAATGAGACGCCACAGGATCGCTTGCGCATGCCACTACACCGCCTCGATGTATGGTCCGCCTATTGCCGGCCAACGTTGCCTTTAGGATGGTCTGGGGTTTCCTCCAGAGCATCCGCAGGCCTGATGACTTGCAGGATGATCACAATGACCATCCCGCAGTAGCTCCTTTAGGGTAGGGGGAGTTGGAGATGCGCATATCACCTTCTCCTACCCCCTGGCCTGCGACGGCGAAGCGGGTCTTCATGTGCGATGGACTTGCGCACCCGCTCCGCAGCCTCCTTCAGTGTGATAACTGACTCGCAGAAGGAGACCATTGCAGACCAATTCTTCTCACTGTCCAGCATGATCCCCACTACACTGGGTAGTGAGAGATCCCTACCTACTACAACCATCAAGACAAGGCGCTGTAAGGCCCAAGCGGGGCATTCAGTCAAAGTTTGATGCGCCGAAGCAACAGGCGCATTACACTCATGGCATGCCGGCGACATCTCCCGACGTGCAATTTGTTGCAGATATTGCCGAAGCAACCATGCCTTGTTAGCACCTGCACCAACCTGAACATTGCCAGCGGGGACCTCTCTCTCGACGGTAGATCTCCTCGCGACCTCTCACTTACGCGGAATGCGTGAACTTTAGCGTGCACTTCCGCCTGCAGCTCCCAAGGCGGATCACTCGCCAGGAGCGTGGCCGCCGTCCATGACACCGTACGGTATCACCGTATTGCCCTCACCACTATGATCCTCTGTGCTTTTCGCAATTGGACTCTGTTACGAGCGGTGAGAGAATCCACCTGAAGATGAAAGTTTTTCTATTACTTATTATTTACAACTTTAACAGTAATATATAATATATAAAACGAAAATATTTATAAACATATAAACTTTTAGAGACTCTTTGCAGACGAAGACAATTCAATCCGAGGCTGGCTTTAGAGTTAATATTTTTGAAGAATATTATAGATTCCCTTTTACGAAAAACAGACAAACACAAGAAAAAATGCTACAGTTAACGCATTGAAAAAAATGCATTGTACATGTAATAATGTATTGAATTAATCAAATAAATAAGGTCAACCAGTTTCCTATTTTGTGATAACTTAGCCAAAACAAGACATCTAAAATCATGAGCACCTAACACCAAGTCAAATTTCATCCCTAACAAAGTACAAAGCTGTCAATATTTAATTAAAGCCCTGATCAAGCTTTGTTCTCATTTTGTTTCAATTTAAGCAAACTTTTTCCAAACGATTTACCCTTTCACAATTGAAAGTAAAGAACAAGTATCGTTAGAAAATCGTTGTGTATTAATTACTTAGGTACATTTTATATAGCCTTTACTTGGAGAGTATTGATTAGTTTTCATTGTAAAAATATTATTATTGATGTTTGAAGAAGGTTTAATATTTTTTGATTCTTAAACATAGGCTTTTGATGTTCCTTTTGAGAGATCGCAATGACAATACTACACTCTACTTTTACTTAATTCTGCATCAATTCAAATTGAAGGCCATTCTTAGTTTTAGGATAAAACACAGTGTTAAGTTACGCTACTCAACTTCGAAATCAGGCTGAAATTACTACTCTGTTAATACGTGAAGCTGATAAACGGAGCAAAACAATATAAACTAACATTTTAATGAAGGTACCAGTAATAACCGTTCATATGTATATATACATAGACATACGTTCGTATTGCAATATATATTTAAAATTAAATAAAAATAAAACGCGCAATCCAGTTAAATAGTACCCTTATTTCTTCCTATTGTTAGATAATGAGGTTTTTTTGGACCCACTATTATAAATAGCTGAAAGAGGTTTCAGCCTTCGCATTGTGGAATTTTTATCCTAAGCCATTATAACGGGCTATTCAGTGACAGCGAGAATTTCAGTAGACTTGAAATCGTAATCCGCTTATCTTCTCACGGAATTGCTATAGATTTATATGTCTTTGGTGTTTTTTTTTGAAAATTCAATGAATAGTTTTTATTAGTAAATATATTTTATTTAATTTAATTAAAATATGAAGCAATCATGGCTCAGTGAAACAGTATCTGATTGTACACGATTAGTTGTGGGCTCGATTCCTATACGGGGATATGATTATCTAAGACAATGACAATTTTATCCTACAGTTATTATCATTTTTTTTGTTACATCTTCATGGTTTATCCTATAAAACGAGGTTGTTGAAGACAATTTAGTGTTAAGGCACCGCGCTTTGTTTAGCAGAGTATTAAAATGACTTTTTATGTTATAATTCCGCGAGTGGGAATCGAACCCACAGCTAATCATGACGCTGCCTCACTGCGTCACATTGGGATAATTAGAAATAGGTAACAGCAAAGTCCAGTTCAATATATTTTCACATTTAGTAAAACACAATTATACTTTCAAACTAACTCGGCGTAAATATTCATTAGAAAAACGTGTAACATTAGTTTAAGTTCAATAGTGTACACTCTCGGGACTAAATACGTGTAATAGGATTACGCCGAGAATAACTTATGATGCATATGTAACGACGCTTGCTTGTGCACTTAGACATTGATATAGTATTTTAAAATATAATATATATATATATATATATATATATATATATATATTATATATATATACATATATAATTTTATACATGTGGTAACAAGTTCGATACTCATTAATTATTTTAGAGAAAACTAATTAGGTTTTCAAGGCTGGATATTTTTTTATTATAATATGAAAATGTTATAAGCTATAATAAATTCGAACATTACATTTTTCCCGCACAGCATAGTAGTCCGACACAACAGAGTGTAGGTCATTCTGTTGGTTGCTTTCCACCCAACATAAGAGACATTGCGTATTTAGTAGCGAACTCAAATTTCTCTGTTTTAAGTTACCAAAATAGAGAAATGAAAATTAATTATAAATAAATGTATTTCCCTGAATGGGAATCAAACCCTCAACCAATCACACTTACAGTCTGAGCCTGGCCCAATGCCTAACCAACAAAATCAATAAAAATATGACAATTCAACATTTTATACATATACATACTAAATTTATTGTAGCTCAAAAGTAATTGCTAACGTCTAATGAAGAATAAAGTAAATGCATTGCAGCTAAAATTTTCAAAGAAAATAAACGAAACTATAGCCTAATGGAATTCCCACGGTCGTTGCCAAATTTGATTCAAAGGAATTTAAATATATAGTCGTTTCCAGGTAAAGGTATATCTGTTTTCTTTTCAAATGGTTTCAACTAACATTAAAATTTAGTTAGACATCATATATTTTGATGGTGACACAGTAAATGTTTTATAGAGCGAGTACAAAATAAACTTCGTTATCACGTATGTCTGCAAAGTTTTTCTTCGTAACTCATTAGTTTTCTTAACTACGTAAATTATTTTATGACAACTTTTACTACTACTTAAATATTTTGTATACTAGATGTGCCCATGACTTCGTCTATATCAAATTTAACATCTCTGGAACTTTATTTTATAATGATCAAATTAAAGTAGCTCAGTTACTTTTTATTACATCAGATATTTGCTAATTAAAATTGAAATCAGTTCAGCCGTTTCAGAGATTAGCCGGAACCAATTGACAGCATTCAGATGAAAATTGTAAAGAAAAAATTAAATACCAATGCATTTAGTAAAAAGAGCTTATTTTAATATTACAAACAGATTTCCATTTTTGATTTATTTGTATAGGTAACTAAATTAAAAAACAATAAATGTTCCAATTTATATTATTTTATTGAAACTAAGTTCCATAACGCTTATGATACATTGAATCGTGCAAATTAGGAGAAATCGTCACGTAACAATTCTGTGAGTTCGTGTGTGTGTGTGTGTGTGTGTGTGTGTGTGTGTGTGTGTGTGTGTGTGTGTGTGTGTGTGTGTGAGAGAGAGAGTATGTGTTGAGTCTGCAACAAACAAAGATGAAGCTTCTTCCATTGCTTATTATTTGACAGCAAGTTCATCGGCTTTGAAAACACTTAGACACGTCAACTGTTAACAGAAATTTTCAGTACCACAGATTTATAATTATCAAAAATTTTGAATAT
This sequence comes from Dryadula phaetusa, assembly GCA_032432895.1. Classification (NCBI taxonomy): domain Eukaryota; kingdom Metazoa; phylum Arthropoda; class Insecta; order Lepidoptera; family Nymphalidae; genus Dryadula; species Dryadula phaetusa. The sequence continues at coordinate 6,432,556 of JAOYRS010000080.1, forward strand.
ACTATATGTAAAAAAATTGTTTACTATTTATTTTATGTTTTATTTGAATTATAGGAAGACAATAGTAAAGTCATGTGTTCATATTCCATATATATTTTATGAATAAATATTTTTCCCTGAAATGTTAAAAGAAACCTTCTTATTTAATTCTTTCCACCCATATCTTATTTCCATTTCCTTACATTCCGTGTTAAAATGTCATAAGGAACTTCTTTCCTGACGAGGGACTCTGGACATTCTTTTTCTATTACAATAGTTTGAAAATTGTATGGAACCATACACATATGTATGAAGTTACCTAAGTAACAAAGTCTGATGTTTCTAAGAACTGTTAGTAAGAAGCCAAAACAATAAAATTATAAACTTTGTAAATTATTGAATTAGGAATTTTCATTCCGAGGATACAAACTCATAATTACTAAATGTCCTGTTGACGCGTTGACAACACGTTGCCTTGGCAACGTGTATGTCACTTTATATTAACGTGTTACGCCAAACACATGGTAGTGTGTGTTTTATTTATTTTAATAATTTTATATATTTTTAAGCATTATTTTTTAAACAGGAGTATAAGCATTTGCTTACGTATTATTATAAAGATTTAGCAACTTGCCTCGTATCGCCTCAGAATTAAATATCAAATTATTGAAATAATATCTAAAATTATCTCAATCGTAACAGAATGTAGGATTGTAGAAAACGAATAACATATTTGTTTATTGTCAAATATTTTTGGTGTGTTTAGAATTTGTGTTCGAATTCGGGGGAGCTCGGGGGAATAATTATATTTATATTATTTTCATTTAATCGTTCCGGTAAGACAAAACGATGTGTTGACGTGTTCAACACGCTACGCCTCGAAATCAACGAAATGTGGAGAACAGAGTGCCAGACATTTGGCACAATTTACCCTATCATGCGGAATAGTATCAAAATAACATGTACATATATTGTTAACAGTGTAAGTATATAGTTCTTCTTGAGCTTAACGCTTTTATCCAGCATTGCAGAGTAGACAGAAAATAGCTAATGTCAAGGCACTCTGTACCTTGCTTTTCGCCGAATTCGAGACAATGCGTGTTGAATAGCGGTACTCAACGTCGCACTTTATCTTACCAGAGCGAGGAAGTGGAAATAATTCATTTATAATTACTCCCCCGAGTGGGAATCGATCATACTACTGATGGCGGTTACAGTTAGACATTGTCCCGCTTCGCTGCGACTGGCCTCTAGTTACTTATATATAATAGAAATAGAACAAATATTACTGTAAAAATTTTACCAAGCAATAACTTCCTTACACACCGACGCATCGACATAACTAGGTCAAATTTTATGAACTTAATTTGATGGACGATATTTCAAAATGAATCATTGAGTTTCTACTGTTATGGTGATTTTTGTTGAATTTTACCTGTCGTTTGAAGAAAGTATTGGAAAATTTTAAGAAATGCAAAGGAATTTTAGGAAATTTGAAGTGTAATTTAATAATATTTAAATGAAAAGTAAAATATGCGTTGCCTTAGTAGCAGTGTTTTATACAGTGTATACATAGCGTGTAAAAATGTATACATAGTATGTCTAATACATAGTGTGTGTGTAATATTTATTTTATTAATTTAATATTTCAAATATATGGTTTTAAAAATATTATTTTTATTTTTTTTTCATATTTATTGTTCCAAATTAAAAATAAAATAAAAATAAAACAATAAATTATAACTTTCAGCATTCGGAATTTTAAAGAAGCATCCAAATTTCACATTCTAATAAAAATAATATGAAAAACAAAAACTTTTCTAACAATGACTAAGTTACATGAAAAAAAAAAGAAATAAACAAAATACTTCATTAATATATAATATAAGAACTAAGAATTAAAATAAAACATATTTTAACCATATCAAGACAAATGACGGAAATCTGTACATATCAATAAAAACGACTCAAATTTTTATTACCTTAGTAAGTATTAATAAAACACGCCGTTTAAGTGTTTTGAAAGTTCTCCGTTTCATATTACGACGCTTGTAGCGTGAAGACATAATAAAAATATATTGCTACTGCAGTAATAATGGTGTGAGAGAATGTGGACTTGTAGTGCAAGTATTGTATTTAAACTGCATTTTTACCCTTTATATTAAACCTCGGTGTTATAATGATGGCGTTAAACGCCACGACGACGGTAAGTGTGATATGATAGATGTATATGTTTTTTACTAAAAAAAAAGTTAGTTAAATAAAGCACATTATCTAATTTTTCTTATTAGAATAAATGAAGCTTCATGTATTATTTTGTATCGCAGAGTAGTCAGAGTGCCTTACAGGACCGGAGAAATGGAAACAAATTTATATGGAGATAATTAAATATCATCAATCATACCTTAGAGTGGAAATCGAATCTACAACCAATCGCGTCTATAATAATTCACTGTCCCACTGAGTCAAAATAGCGTTATATCTAATAATAGGTAAAAACTTTGGAAAGAATATTCGAATTATTATATAATACAGAAGAGAGCAGTATCTTATAAATTTCTATATATCTTATAAATTTCTATATACTTAGCAAATAACAATAACTAATTTTAAATTAATTTTTAATATATGTTAAAATAATTTCACTTCAATTTCAGTCATCCACACATGCCACTGTTGTCCACATATGATTTCACTCATCCACATTTGACATTGTGGTCCACAGGCGATTTAGCCCTTCCACACAATTCACCATGGTCCAAATGTGATTTTACTCTTCCACACATGCCATCATAGTCCACATGTGATTTTACTTTTCCACACATGCCATCATGGTCTACATGTGATTATACTCATCTGCATATTTTCTCGTCCACATATGACATGAGATTTCACCCATCTCCTAATGACACCATGGTCCACATGTGATTTCACCCTTTCCCACATATTGCTTTGTTGTGCACATATGATATCATGGTCGACATGTGATTTGACCCTTCAACATATGCTAACATGGCCCACATGTGATTTTATTCGTCCACATTTGACACCATAATCACATGTGATTTTTCTCGTCCACATATGACATCTTGGCCCATATGTTATTTTTCTTGTGCACATATGACACCATGCTACACATGTGATTTTACTCGTCGACATGTGATATCTTTGCTCACATGTGATTTTACTCGTCCACATGTGATTTTACCTTTCCACACGTACCACTATGGTCCACATGTGATTTTACACATGTGATTTTTCTCATCCATATATGACACCATGGTCCACATTTAATTTCACCGATACGCATATGACATCATGGTCTAAATGTGACTTCATATATTGAGATGCGATTTCAAGAGTCGACATATGAGTTCATCTGCCCACACGCGGTCGTGGTGCAGTGGAACTAAGCCGGACTGCAATTGGTTGTGTGTTCCATTATACTCGGGGAAAAAATATGTTATAGCTGTTCCTCTTTTTGACTTTCTAACCTAAATTACAAAAATTTATCATTATTTTATATCCAATTTAAATATTTAATGTACAGAATTGAATTTTTTACTATTTTATTACATAGTAGCGGCCCACTCGCGGCTTCGCTGCCGTGTAAGATATATCTATCTTGTTTTTACAACCGCCTCTCATCTCTCGTACCTCGCATTCCCTTAAATCATAGACATTTTTTAAATTTATTCTTTCTCTTCTAAATTGAATTTTTCGCATATATCACAATGAGTATAAATAAACATTTTGTTAAAATCCATTACGTAGTTTGAAAAATCTAAGCGCACCAACAAGGGACGCGACTTCGTTTTATACTATGAAATAATAATGTAATGTTAAACAAAAGTAAAATAAGTTAAACAAACAACCGGTTACGTGAAACACAGAGTATATTAAACTAATTTGAAATTCGTACGGTGTAATGACAACTAATTATATCCATAATTATTGATTGTCAAAATAAATGTACCGAAATTATAAATTAAAATTAGTTCTATATATGCTATAATTTACTGATAAAATCTAAGAGAATATTTAATAATCATACTTTATCCTGCATATTACGATAGTTAGAGACAACCTAGTGTCCGTCAAATTAAATGGATAGCTTGCAAACTCTAATCCCTTATAGTAATGTTATTAGAAAAAAAAACAATAAAAAATTAAGATATACGTACACTTATTTCATAAGAATCAAATAATTGATTTTAAATATTAATATTTTATCAGACTATAGAGTAATCTCCATTGACATTTTGTTGTATATATATATATATCTGGGAAGTATGTTTAGTAGAGATGGAAGATACGAAATGGATGTGGAAAGGCGTATTGCTGCCGGTAGCAGGGTTAACGGTGCTCTTGCTGCATTGATGCGACGGCAAAACATCAGCGTACCTGCACGTGTTGCCGTTCACAATGCAGTACTGTTACCAACGTTGTTATACGGCAGCGAAACGTGGATGTGTCAAAAGAAGAATGAAAGAAAGATGAATGCAGTAGAGATGAGATCGGATATGCGGAGTAAGCTTAGCTGACCGTATATGGAGCGAGGAGATACGCAGAATGGCAGGTGTAAGCGTGAATGTCACAGTAAGAATGAAGAAGAACGTGCTCAGGTGGTTTGGGCACGTGGAAAGAATGAGCGATGAAAGAATGGTAAGAAAGATTTATGAAGCCAAGGTGAGGGGTACGAGGGGTCGGAGGAGACATCGGTTGACCTTCGAAAACACAGTATCGAAGATACTGGAGGAAGGTCACGTAAAAAGTATGAGGATCCCCCGAAGGGCATGCATGAAGAGGATAATGATTGTGGACGAGGCGAAAGAGGTATGCAGGGACCGTAGCTTTTGGTGCTCCGTACTCTCTGACTACCCCGCCAGGGATGAAGCGTGAAGATAAAAAAAAAGAAACATTTTGCTGTCAAATTTGTTCCATAAATTTGGAACTTACCCACTTCTGAAAATTTTACAACGAAATGTCAATGGAGATTACTCTACAGACTGATAAAATATTAATAAATATTAATTAAAATCAATTATTTGATTCTTATGAAATAATTGTACGTATATTTTGATTTTTGTTTTTTTTTTTCTAATAACATTACTATGTGGGATTAGAGTTTGCAAGCTATCGATTTAATTTGACGAAATTCAAACTTAAATTTTTCCAACAGGAAATACAATGAATATCAGGATAAAATTATCAAATATGATGCTCCAAGTTTTAAGATATTACTATGCAAAAAAATATTCCTATCTACCAACCAAAGGAGGTTATTAGTATTAGAAAAAATTTTTGAATGTCAGTTTTTTTATTTTTTATACAAAACCTCTATAAATATTAAGATAAACACCATTTTTATATGCTTCTGCATTATAAACTATTACCATGCCAATAATTATTGAATTCTGTCCAGTAGTTTTTGAGTGATTGAAGCACAAAAAAACAGACTGACAAAATAGAGGGAGAAAAATTCTATTGAGTGGTTTTTTAGCTTCTTACTTATGTATACAATTTTATATGTTATAAATTACATTACTATTTACACAATATATTTAAGATGAATACGTAATAAGTACAAATGATAAATTTATATATTCAGTACCGTGTAATTAGCAAGATTATAGCGGATTAATGGTAGCCTTATAGATGATAAGCCAATAATGACAGTTGATTTCATAACAATACAAACAAACGCATCTAATTTTTTATTATATCTCGTTATTCACTTTGTTCGAAGCAAGAAAAATTTTTTTAGGAAACATTTATATTACGATATTTGAACGTAGCAAGGCCCAGTATTAATCGGAAATAAATTGTAAGAAATTATGGATTTAATATGAACAACACCTGTTTCATGCTTTATCAAGCATAGTGGGATAATCTGCTTTCCGCTCTATATTAAGACGTTAAGTACGACTCTACGCCGAGATTTGTCTTACCAGGGCATAGAAATGGGAATATTTTTAGGTAGTATCATAATTACAAGTGGGAATCGAACTCACATCTAGTCACGTTAACAATCAAACGCGGTTCCACTCCCCCATAATGATTCTTTCTCCATTGACAGAATAATATGAAAAATATATTTATATTCATAAATAGCCTAAAGCAAGTTCCTCAAGAAAAAGAAAAAGCTCAATCATTTCAAGGAAATCTGTATACAAAATGTTCCAAATTGTTCCCAAGTAATTATAATTTGCATGACAACAAACGGAACAGAATCCGATGTTAATGAATTATCAAGTTTGTAATAGACAGTTTCAATTGTTACTTTTTTTGTTTCACGCTTTTATCCCGCATAGCTGGGTACAGGAAGTACTTAGAGTCGAGACACTCCGTACTCCGCTTTTCGCAAATTTGTCTTACCAGTGCATATAAAAATAAAGTAAATATAATTATTGTCCGTAACGGGAATCGAACCCACACACACTGTCTATAGTCAAACACTGTCTCAATGTGCCACCACCGGCTTTTTGATTATTACTTAAATCTCATATATGTATTTATTTTCTTTTATTATAATGTGTTCTCATTTTATATATTTTTGTTGTTTTTTATTATCACTGGTGGCTTATTCTTTAATTTTGTAATGGATTTTATTTTATTCTCTTATATATTTTAGATTCTGAGAACTGAGCAGTACCTTAAGTTTTTTTTGTTCGTGATTAATATAATAGAACATATGTAATAATGTATATCAAAGACGTATAAGATAAGAATGACTGCTTTTCGCTCAAAATCAAGACATTTTTTATAAAGGTCTTTATTAAACTATGGATTTATTGCTTATGAACTTTTGTGATTTTATTCCATCCTTAACTATTAGATATTTTAATAATGAAGGTTGGAGATCCGATACATTATAAGATAATGAGAAAATAAAAAAGTAAATGCAAAAAAAAATAAAAAAGTAAAAGAGTCCTTCTGGAGGAGGAAAAGCAGTAAGGGTACAGAAGTAAATCAAGACAGAGTTTCGTGTTGGATACGTTCTTACCCTTATATATACGTTTTTATAGAGATGACTTTTCTACTTTAGAAATTTATAAAAAAATTCAAATCTATTTATTTTTTAATAAATACATAATTGGTACATAATTTTGTGAGCAAATATGATCAATACTGAAGCTGAGGAAATAGGAAACGATATATAAAACCTTACCTTACTTATTTATCTTCCTAAAGTCACAGAACGGATACTTTAAGATTATTTAACTTTCACAATTAAATTATTTATTATTGTCAAAGTTAAGAAATCTTAATGTTTCCATTCTGTCACTTTTGTACATTGTACTTGTTAATGCAGATATACCTTTACATGTTTTTTAAATACATTATTCAATACAAATCTTTGAAAAAATCAGTTACTGTATGTTTTAGTCCACTTTATTTGTATATTGCTAAAAGTAATTTATAACAGAGTAAAAAATAACTAACTACTGTCGAAAAAATATATAAGCCACAAGTAGGTCAAAGTTTTCTTAAGTAAAAAATACTTAATTACTTTTTTTATAATTTTTCTTAGTAAATATAAAGCTCTTGTAATCCAGAATTTACTCTATTTTCTTTAAAATTACACCAAAAGTACTACGTCAAAGAAAACAAAAGCTATGACGAGTAACATTTTTCAAAACATTACCTCTCATTATCTCAAAACTAGGTATTTCGACTTGGTGACTTTTCGCTCCTGTGACGATAATTTCTCGTTTAACTTTATATATTTATGATATTCTAATTAAAATAATAGCCTTACGTATACTTACATATCTATATAGTATTTTACATTGTATAATTAAAGTTATCGTTTTAACACCAAATTTCGATTTTTTTTCTACATTTTACTCTCGCATAGAAGAGAAAACAGGAAGCTTCTAGTCAACATACTACACAGTCCATTTTCTTTCGAATTCGAGACATTACATGTTAAGTGGCAGAACTCATCGCCGCGTTTTGTGAACCAGAGCGTGAAAATCTAAATAATTTAAATATAATCATTCCCCCGAATAGGAATCGAAGCCACAACCGATCACGAGTAACAGTCATATAATTGGCTTATATATTTAGATTAATAACAATCTGATAAATTTATTTATTACTATAAAATTTGATAATGGGCGGAAAGCAATCTACGAAATGTCCTGACACTAGGTTGTTTCTGCCTACTCTGCTATGCGGGAAAATTAATTTAATGTAATAATTTCCAATTAGCAAAACTAGTACATTTAAATTTTGTTAAAGCAAAAATGAATATAAGAAAATATTAAAAACACAGAAGAGTATCAAATCAAGTTTAAAATATTAGACTAGACTGCCTATCTCAGTATTGCCCAGATTAAAAAGGAATGAAATATAAAGAAACGAGATATAAGGCTTGAAGATTTTTTTATTAAGTTTTAACGGTCGAGGATCTTAAGAACGTCGAAGGAACCAACACCGTTGTTCTTACATGTTCTTTCTTCAATGTAAACGAGGAACTTCATTTGAAATATTCATACAATTATGCGCCTTTACAATTAGATCTACGAAAGCAAGACTAGACGCCTATCAAAAGCCTAGGTGAAATTTCACACCAATCATAAAATATTACTAAGACAATATTTCAACCTTAAAACGATGAAATCTGATAGGAAAATGAGAAAAATGTGCTTTACAAAGCTCTTTGTTTAGTAACAGTATATGTTTTAATAAATTCTAACGAAATTTGGTTTAGACATATACAACCTTTTGTTTGGACATATACAAACCATATAAAAAATTATAATTACATATATTTTCTCTGTTCTAGGCGGGTATCCCAGTAATTTGATGGTAGGAGGTTAATCCTCCGACTAGCTCGCGACTACTATCATGACTAAAACGATCCGCTAAATATTTAAAAATGCGTTTAGGTTTGATGTCATGTAAGTCAGTTTTTTCTATTCAGACGATGGCGTTTTCCTCAGAGTGTAGCGGTTCCGACAGCCCGGGCTGCTAAGGACACTATACTTTACAAAGTCGGCAACATTTCCAAAACTCTAATGTTGTGAATGTCTATGGGCGAAGGTCACCAATTACCTTCAAGTGACCCCTGAGCTCGTTTGCCTCTTTTTTCTATTTAAAAAAAATAAAATATACAAATATTTTCTGTAGCAGTTGGCGTATTATGCGATAAGTAAATATTGAAATACATGAGAAATATTTTACATATGTAATATTGATTTTTGTCTTACATTTATATATGGTGATGGAAACTGAATTGTAAAAAGTATTTAGTATATATTTCTTACAGTAATGAATCACAGCCGAAACTCTGGATTTAGAATGCTGAAATTAAGCATTTATCTAGCTCCTTACAGAGTGTGAGGCCGAGGCCGATAGTGGCACAGCGGAACAGCTTTTGACCGTAAACGCTATCGGTTTTGGGCTCGACTCCCATTCGGGGGAATGAATAAATTTCATTCCCTCGCTCTAATAAGACGATACACGATGTTGAATTCCGCCACACAACACGCAATGTCTTGAATTCTGCGAAAAGCGGAGTACTGAGTGTGTTGACACTAGATACTTCTTGTCTATCCTGGTTGGCCACATGCAGTATAAAAGCGTGAAACTAAAATAAGAGTGTGTTCGAAATTTACAGGTATGGAAAATATCGAAATATTACATAATAAATTCGACGTACACAATATTGTGTGTGTGTTTTGTTTTTAAAATAAAAATATAAAAAACCGGCAAGTTAAAATCTTGGCAATAGACCTTTCCCCATTAAATACTTACGCATCGTGCTTTGTATTATGAGGTGATAGTCCCTTATGTTTTAAGGGGGCGTGTCACGTACTACAGTGAATGGGGTTCTAACAATATTTATGCTCATTCGTGCTTACTGAAGGTTCGGTTGGAATTAAATTGGAAATTCTTTTTGTTTGTTTTAGTCTAGATTGCACTTTTAAATAAATATTTAGTTTACCAAGAGAAGTCATGGTAGCGCAGTAGGACAACGTCTGATTTTATGACGCAAACGCAATTGGTCGTTAGTTTGATTCCTACTTGGAGGAATGATTACGTATATTCATTTATTAAAGTGCAACGTTGGTTTTTGCGAACAATAAATATTTAAGTTCGGGCAAGAACTCTCAAATGTCTTGAATCTAGTTCCTCTCAAACTGTACTGCTGATGGAAACCCTACTTTGATAAAAACCTAAATTACACTTGTTTAAATAAATATAAATTAGGTTTAATATTACATCATAAAAATATTAAATTATTTATTACAATTTCAACTACTTTTTTTCATTTAGGTGTAGATGATTGGGTTTAGTGGGTGTATTAGGTAGATCTGTATATTTCACACGGTATCATCCGCCCGTAAGACATGTCTGGCTTGGGCATGGATAGTCTGCGTAAATAGCATTTCCCAGCGACAAAAAAAAGTTTAAAATTATATAATACAAATATTAAATTTATTTATTACAATTTCAACTATGCAACAACAAAACAACTTTATATAACGACACCAGAGCAATGCTTGATATTCTTTTCAAGCTGTTATGAGAACTATAGTTTCAGTTCTAGTTTCATTTTCAAATGTAGACAACTTCGCTCTATCTCTAGGTTTTACCATTACTATTCAAAACATACGGGCCTGTGGCGGACAGTCGGACGGACGGAGGCTTGGTAAAAATTAAAGGCTTCAAGCTTTCAGTGAGCATTGAGAATTTCACAGGCAGGATTTTTCTGTGTATGACGTTGCTCTGTTTTAAAAACAATTAATGGATAGTATTGGGATTTTTATATATTATATATTCCCGTAAAGAGGCCTTATGACATCAATGTAATAGTGTAATTGCGTAATATCTTTTTGTAGTTGCAGGTTCAATTAAATTTTGGGGATTGTTTATATTTTAAATATTTTGATTTTTCCTTTCTGGTTAGACGAAAATTATAAAAAGCTTATCAAGATTGCAACGTCATTTATTTATATTATTTATTTGTTTCCGAAAAATTAGAGCACTTAAAATGAAGTAACTCAAATGATATGAGGTGTCGATTTTAATTTTAATTTATTTATGAAATCTACTACATCTCAAATCTCAGCTTCTACATATTTTCTATATAATAATGCTTTAGATACTATGTTTAATAAATGTAAAGTCGAGGTAGACTTACGGTAACATTTTGATTGAGATGTTTTTTTAAAAAAGTATAAATAACATTAAATATATATTTAATGTACTACAGACTGGATCCGTACCTTTTTTTTCTTATAGTTATTTATTTTTCATTAACATATAATTATAATAAGCTACTTAGAACGAAAAATCTATATTTAAATCCAAGCGAATTTTTGACAATGGGCTAAACCGTGGATAAGGCGAAAGAAGTATGCAAGGACCGTAGTGCTTGATGCTCCATTCTCTTTGACATTTGCGACGACAGCACTCGGTCAAAGTAGGCAAACATATTAAAGTTAAAAAATATATTTAGAAATAAGATATATTTAGAAAAAATTCCAATCTGCTCCACTGTTTAAGCTATATTATATATATATATATATATATATATATATATATATATATATAAACGAATATTTATCAGCAACTACGGTTTGTGTTTGCGTGTAAATTTAGAATTGCTTTAGGAGTTTTAATTTACACCACACAGAAAATTTTCTAGGACATATTTTTTTCAAGGCAAATTGCGAGGTCAACTTTATGGAATGAGAAATTTACTTTACTAATGAAATATACATACATATAAATAGTCTTGATGATATAAAATACTGTTACTTTACTTAAGACTAAAAATTTCTTGATTTTTAAAGCTTGAAGGTGTCTAGTCAGTGTCACCACTACATACTATAGTTACCGATTCGAATCCCGTTTAAGGTCAAATTAATATTTACTGAATCTATATAAACTCTTCTGTCACTAACTGATTAGCTTATAAACAAAGCACTGTCAAAACTACTGAGCGTAGGAAGTTAAAACTTGTTATTTCTGCAAGAGTAAAAAAGCACACCATCAGATAATTTCTTGGATTTTTCCGGGTATGGGAAAACGAAACGCAACGCTTATAGTTCACGCAAACGATATTTTCGTTAAAATATCATGTAAATGTGAAAAGCTCGATTCGTTAATAAGATCATCTAACGTATTTCTTTAAAGATTTCAGGGAAAACATTAAACGAGTAAAAAAATATTGATAACTGAATATGTAAGTATCACATAAAAATTGTAAATTTTATATATTTTATGCCTTAACGCTCTTACTAGCTGATAATAGAAAAGTAACTAAATTCTAGTAAGAAGAATCTCGTAGAGCTTAGCCTTAATAAGCATAATGTGAGGCTAATGTGCACCTGCTACGTGTAATTCTGTTTATTGCCACTTAAATGCATATTACATAAATTTGCAAGTGAAATTGTATTTTTACAAGAGCTAAATGCGAGAAAATGGTGGTAGTATATCCTTTTAATTTTTAAATTATTGTTAAATTAGTCCGTCTTTTTATAGTTTAAACCAATTTTCCGAAATTACAATACCGTCATAGAAACTCTAATTTCCAAATACTCACCTTCCCATATTCAGTCCGGACTTGACACTTAACATGTTGAGTGCCGGAAACGGTATTTTTAGTACAATTCATTTAGTATTACATTTATTATATCTATTAACTAGCTTTTAATACTGGTTTTGGCTGGTCGTTGCCCAATGGGACAGCGTCTGGCTGTAAACGCGATTGGTTGTGGGTTCGATCGCCATTCAGGGGAGTGATTATATTTAAATTAATTTCACTTCCACTACTCAACACGCAATGTCTCGAATTCGGTGAAAAGCGAAGTACGGAGTGTCTTGACACTAGGTGACACTGTCTGTCTACCCTGCTATGCGAGATAAAAGCGTGAAGCTAAAAAAAAATAAAAAAAACTAGCTTTAAACAAAAAAAAACTTTTATATGCTTACTTCTATACTATTCTTATATACAAAGAAGCAGCTTCGCGCTTTCTACCGTATAGCAGAGTGGTCAGAAGATATTTTATTAATAATAAATATATTATTATTTTTATAAAAACCGGCTGCTTTCCACCTCAAATGTAGACATCGTGCAGCAAACTCAATATTGCACTTAGTCTAGCCACAGCTGAGAAATGATCCAACAACCTACTTACACCAAATCTTGTTTGCAATTAAACTTTAAATATCTAGATATCTAATAAAAATATATATTTAGATATCTAATAAAAATTCTGAATTACTAACAATACCCCTAAAGGCAAATTACTATAATAATAAAATAAATTATACCAAAAAAAAACCAAAATAACCTATTTAAAATTTTCATTCTCGTCACACAATTGCATTAGAGTCGCCACTATTCACGGGTGTTATCCACGGCCGTTATCCCAGCGCCGTCATAATGAGTGTCTATTCACGAAAAAATGCTTGGCAATTTTAGTTCGCGAACTTTATTTAGTATGAGCACTGCGTATACTTTGTAAATATAGTTTTGGATTTGTTTTTAGTTACTTTTTTACCGTATACGAGGTGGTTCGATTACTCTGGAGAGAATGATTATATTATAATTATTTTCATTTCAAGTAATAATAATTTAAATATCATAAATCTCCCGAGTGGGGATCGAACCCACAACCGATTGCGTTTACAGTCAAAAATTGTCCCACTGCGCCACGATCGGCCTCGTTTGTTCGATTTTAGTAAAGGAGGGTACGAAATAAATAAATGCTGGTGGTTTTGCCTTTAAAATGTCATAAAAACAGATCATTTTTTAGCAATAGCACTCACTTCCGTGATAGCGTAGAGAGTACAACAAGTGACATTGGAGAAAAACCAATAAAAATTTTGAAGTAGACAATATAAAATGAGTTTCATTACTTTGCGTGTTATATATTATACAAATATTTCAAAGTATTAACGATTTGTCATGACTAAATGATAATTAGACGGACATACTTTCATTCTAAATATGCAATTAAATGAAAAACTCAAAAAGTTATAATATGAACGATACCACACTACACTATATTAAAACAGATTTCTTTGAAATGTTTAAATATATAAATAGAATTTTTCCTACGACTCTGTCTGTGTCCAATACTCAGAATAATAGAGAATCAAGAATTTTTTCCTCCAAATAGCTTTTAAAATAGAAGCTTAAGGAATGGAATATTATCAAACGTATTATATATTATATATTGCATTGCAACGACTGCAAAACTCATTATGTAACAAGTACTACAGAGAAACAACCCTCTTTGAGTGTTTTGAATGCTTTCAGACACAAATTAAGTAACTTTTATACATATTTACAAGCTAACAGTGTTAACGATACAAGATTGAAACTCATTTCACAAGTTTACTTCAAGCTACATACCGCGATAAGGAATTTTCTACAAATTTTTTTAGCTTCACGCTTTTTATCCCACATAGCAAGGTAGACAGAAAGTATCTAGTGTGCACACTGCGTACTTCGCTTTCCACGGAATTCAAGACAATGCATGTTGAGTGGTGGAACTCAACGCCGCTCTTTGTCTTTACCAGAGCAAGGAAGTGAAAATAATCAAAATATAATCCCCCGAGTGGGGATCAAACCCACAACCGGTCACGTGTACAGTCAAACGCTGTCACACAACCGGCCTCATTTACATACACCGACTAGCAAATTAAGTTTAAAATTCGTATAAAATATTGACAATTATTATTGTGATTCATATTATAATCTAGTATTGCTAAGAATAAAGCAAGCTAACTTATTTCTGTAAAAATTTGAGCTAAAAATTTATTTGGGGACCTCGTGGTGAATCAATTGGGTAAGTAAATTTTAATTTTTATGGTATAATATTTATATTTACTTACTACTTAAATCAATTTAGTTATCTATTTTCAACATCTCGTTTTATCCCGCATATATATGTAATCAGAGAGACCCTACAGTCACCTCGGTAACGGCTTTCTAAAATCCTTGCTGTCTAAAATCGAGACATTGCGTGTTGAGCGACGGACTTCAAAACCGCGCTCATCAACCAGAGTGACGAAACTAAAATAATTATAAATATTTACCAACTAGAAACTTAGTAACCAATTCACAGTTAGACGCTTAGAATGCGTTTATGAAAATAAATTACTATTTTTAAAGTTATCTTCTAGGCGTAGCATGAACAATGCATTGAGTAGGTACTGAGTATTACATATACGTATTTATTATTTACTTTCAAATTTTTACTTATGTTATTTAAAATCTAAAGCTCTGAAAATTTCTGTTCTGTTCTGCTTTCAGTTGACGTATTTAAGTACACCGACACGTTTCTTTCTACTAGATCGCACTATCTGTAAGCCGCGCTAAGGAACTAAGGAACCAAAAAATATACTTTAATATAATTGATACTATCACCAATTACATTCATTGCCTATGAAAAAAAAAGTTGACTTTGGTATATATAACATATAAAATACCGACAAAAAAGATATGAAAAATGAAAATGTCAGTCACTGTAATTCTCATTATATTATCTATATAAAAAATTACTAACATTAAAAAAGGAAATTTCAACCTTAATATTTGAATAAATAAACTGAAAACCTTTTATTCTGGCGTCCTAAATGTTACCTTATAAGGTCATATTGTATTAAATATAATGACATTTACTTTAAAATATCAATGCTGTATGTCACTTTATAACGCCAAGCTATATTTTTTTTTTTTTTTTTTTTTTTCGATTGTGTAGTATGCTGTTGGCCCTACCGGCCTTGACAGCGTCACCGGATTTTGGGGGAGGCCGAGCTAGAGGAGCTCTGACCTTGGCGTGGAGACCTCGCGCGCGCGAGGAAACCATCAACTTAGAACACGGTGTCACAAGGGCGCCTCCTGTGAGGCACGAACCTCGGCTTGTGTACACCGTTTGTAGTGGGGGACTTGCCTGTCCGGAACAGGCCTATTGGCATCGGGCGGGTACGAAACTGGGACCTCGTCTCCACCGGCGGGGACGGTGTGAGTAACGTGTGCGTTTGCGTGTGTGTATGAATTTACCTATCTGTTTTGGATCGTTAGCGAGCGTAATGGCGTCAGCTTTATCTGATAAAACGTGTCGGGGCCTGCGGGGTCCCCACAATTGTCGGTCCGCATCGTAGTCGCAGGCGCTTACCACCAGCGGGTTCGGATGAGTAGCAGCTTTTTCAAAGTAGCTACTAGAAAGTTTGCGACAGAGTTCTTTTATAGAGTCGAGCTTAATGTCTCTGTGGAGATCTACAGTACGCATGTACCACGGCGCGCCCGTGGCCATGCGCAAGAATTTATTTTGAAAGACTTGAAAACGTCTGAGATCCGTGTGTGCGAACACAACACTGGCATATGTGAAAATTGGCCTGATACACGTCGTATACAGGCGGATCTTGTTTCTGAGAGACATTTTGCTTCTGGAGCAGATTAGCGGGTAGAGTCTACTGAGGACGAAAGCCGCTTTGCGGTAGACGTAATCTATATGGGGCTTGAATGACAGTTTACTGTCGAGAACTACTCCGAGGTATTTGGCGGTTTTTGCCGTTGGGATTTGTTTGCCTTGCAGTTTGACTGCCGGCAGGACCTCGTATCGACGACGAGGGAAGAGAATTGAGGCGCTTTTGTCGGGATTTACTTCTATGCGCCATTTACGCCAAGCTATATTATGAGCACTTGTTATATAACAAAAGATGTAACTTTATAGTTTCCATAAGGTTAATTTGATTTCATTATTGAAGCCCACAACCGATTACGTTTTATTATATCAACGATTATATTTAATATTTATTTTAATTTTTCCGCTCTGTTAGACAAAGCGCGGCGTTGAGTTCACCACTCAACACGCAATGTCTCGATTTTCGACAGTAATCGAAGTGTTTTGACCTTCTCTTATATTATCAAAGTATATAAAATATAACATTGATTAATATATATATTTAATTTACAATTAGCTTGAAAAATTATAAAGAATACTCCCAATTGTATATTTTTACTATCCCATTAGTATCAGTTCTAATTACTAAAGTACAGTTATAAATATTTATTTTTTAAACAGATCAAACGGCAAAAGCTATATTTTAAAAGACAAAACCTGAATGTGGTGTTTGGTTCCGCCACTCAATATTCATAAAACAAGAAGAAAGCGTCTCGAATTCGGTAGAAAGCGAAGTACGTAGTGTCTTGACACTAGATACTTTCTGTCTACCCTGCTATGCGGGATAAAAGCGTGAAGCTAAAAAAAAGGAAGGCGTCTTCTAACTTATAATAACAAGCTGGAGAAACTATAAAAAAACGTTTCAAAATTTAAAACTAAATAGATATTTATCGTTTCATATAAGAATCAATAAAGTTTCCATTAATATAATATAAAAATAATTTAAAAAAGAACCGTAAGTAATCTTTATATAATAATTTTACTAAGTAATCGTAATCTAGTAGGTAATGTTTATTATATATTTTATTGCAAATATTATTATTATTTTGTATATATCTATGATAGGATAAAAGCTTTTAAAGCACTATGATAACACAAGTAACTCAATATCCTACTATAATATAGCTGTATAGACTTCACTGGAGTGAAATAATTACGTTATTTCACTTTAACTTTAGTTGGAAGCAAGAGAATGCTACTTGATTGTAGTTCAGATAACTTTAGAATTTAATACTATAATTGGTTTACTTTATTTATGAGTATTTATGAGTTTATTTATGAATTCGAAATAGTACTAATAAAATAACTAGATATCCGAACAAAATAAATGAATATAACTAGCCCGTGGTATAGCCAAACTAATTTTAATTGGCTGCTCGCTCCTTTTGTCCTGTCTTAACATGTTTTTACCGATTTCCCTCCTATTCGAGAAAAAAAACAAGTATATATATATATATATATATATATATATATATACATATATACATATATATATATATATATATATATATATATCTATATATATATATATATATATATATATATATATATATAGAGTCAATTTTAAATTAGTAAATTCATTTCAAATATTGTTTTAATTATTAATTATACAAATAAAGGCAAATCTTCTATCTGCCCATGTTTGAATATATTACTTATGTACATCATCATTTTCTTGATGATGACAATTTTCTGATACATATTATATATGTGTACAAATAAAAAGTCAGATATTCCAGTAATAAACACATTTCACAAACTGACAACAATAACGTGCCTACCTCTAACTACAGAACAATATATTACAGGAAAAAAGGAATCTACATGATAGTTATTTATCCAAAATTTAAATTAAATTACATTTGTAGTTTAAACATGTATGTACTTCTAACAGTTAACTGTTCATTTTGTTCGAAGTCTGCAGTAACGATTTCGAAGTACATAAACACAACGCGGCTTAATTTATTACATTTATAACGCCAATGTATAAATTTAATTACCATTATCATATGTACATCAGCATATTGTTTTCGTAATGTAGCGAACTGGCCGATTAATTTTGATTTAGTATTTTAATGAAGCGGTCATATTTTGGTGAAATATTCAGTATTAAATGTATTGTATATATAATATGTATTGTATAGTATATATAGTATATATGTATGTGTATGTCAAGACGATCTGTTCGCTAGTTTCCACCCAAATTCTAGTTTCGGAGAAATGAAAATAATTTAAATATAATCATTCTTTCAAATGGGA
Source organism: Dryadula phaetusa (assembly GCA_032432895.1). Taxonomy (NCBI): domain Eukaryota; kingdom Metazoa; phylum Arthropoda; class Insecta; order Lepidoptera; family Nymphalidae; genus Dryadula; species Dryadula phaetusa. Next base: position 6,451,230 of record JAOYRS010000080.1, read on the forward strand.
ATTGAACCCTCATTTATTCGCCTTTAGTTATACTATCTGCTCCTGTTCACCACGATAGTGGAAATATCATATATACCTGCTACATACATACGATACATATATACGATACATACACTCAAATCATGAAAATATTTTAATATAAATAATATATAAATAAAAAACTTTTATATAAATATATAAAAGTTTTTTTATTCTTTATTTGTTCTTTTTCAGTCAAATAATATAACTTTCTAGTATTGTGATTTGAAATTTCTCGAATCGACAAAGAGCGACATTAAAAGATCCAATCACCTATTACGGATTCCATATGTGGAGAAGTGAGATAGTGTAAAGTAAACTCGATAGCGCAGCGGTTAAATGTACAAAAATGCTTGTTGCAGTGTAAGCCTGACCTGTGTTTGAAATCAAGGGTTTTTTAGCTTCAAGCTGTATTCCTTAGGAGTTATAAGAAAACAGAGTGCCGAATGTTACGTTTTATACATTCTTCTTTCGCCTCGTCCACAGTCACTAACATCTTCATAAAGACGCTTCGATAGATCGTCATGTTTTTATGTGAACATTCTCCAGTCACTTCAACATTCATTCTAAAAGATCAAGAGGTCTCCCTCATCCTCTCATACAACTCAATTTAGCTTCATATATTTTTCTTATGTTTCTTTCATCACTCATTCTCTCAACATGCCCAACCCACCTAAGCACGTACTTCTTCATTCTTATTATAACATTCTTGCAAATGGCTGCCATTCTGCGTATATATTTTTGTTGCATATACAATCATCTAAAGTGACTCCCCATATGCGATGAAAAAATCGCATCTTTACAGGATTTATCTTACTTTTATTCTTTTTTAGCACACCATGTGCTGTGTTACAACGTCAGTATCAGCAATGCAATGTATTTGTTATTTTAATATTTACTATTTTTAAAGTGTTATTCCACACTTAGGATTAGAATGTTATAAATAATTAACACCTATATTTCTCTCTGTACCTATGTTCTAAATAATTAACAAATAATTATTTATTATTTGTTAATTATTTAGAACATAGATAGGTATGTATATCTTGTAAGTATAAAAAAGAAACTTTAAGCTTTAAATGCCTAGAAATACGTTTTTGTTATTCAGAATACTTATTATTGTATAATATTTTATAAATATGACATAATTCAGCATTTAGTTCCACTTAACACACAATATTTCGTTTTTGGGCAAAGTTAAGAACGGCTAAAGAGCGACTTGACACTAAATTGTGTCCAAGCACTGTGCAATAAACAATTGTATGTAAAAGAAAATTCTATAATAAATCTTTTAATTTCTCACAGATAGAACGATTTCACAGATTCTAAATTATATATAAAATGTATAAACTTAACACTTAACTCAAATTTCCGGTATAAATAAAACTTTCACTCACTCACGCCTCCATTTTAGATAGTTTACTTACGGGCGTTTAAGCAAGGAACGAGGCCGCAGCCTTCACCTGCTCGTAAATCACAATAAGACTAAAAGTAATATATGCGTGCCTGCACTGAATATAACTTTAGTTTCACGGAATATAAGAAAACACTATGTTTGCCGTTATGACACAGTCAGGTTTTGTTTGACTGAAAGATAGTTGTGAATTCGAATTCTATTTAAAATTATACTTTCAAAGCAAACTAGAAAAAATATGTTAAGAGTCTCTTTATAAAGTTGTAAGTTGTGATTATTCGTTTACATAAAAACTATTCCATCATAATTAAAAGCTTTAAAAATAGAGAAATATATGAATTTTATGATTAAATACAAGGTGATAATTGAAGTATTTACAAATTAATATCAAATTGGTATATAACGTTACGTGAAATGTAATATTTACAAATATATTTTACCTTTTAAATATAAATAGAAATTTTGTGATTAATTTTTGTCCGTTATTTTTCATTTACATACATTTAAAAAATATTTCAAAATAATCCACACTTAATTTTACTTTACTTACTGCCTTTTACTTGTTAGATTTAGGAAGTTAGAATAGTTAAAAATTTGATAATTTCCACAAGTAAGGGGCGAATCCCCGACTGACCACATTTATTGTCAGACGCTGTATCACTAAGTCACAATGGCGTAAAAATTTTCATCCTTTCAAATTTCTCGTATTATTATTTTTTATATTATAATATAATTTTTCGAATAAAATGTATAAATTATGAGGCTGGTCCTGGCGTATTTATGATTTTTCTGCTATGCTGTCATCAATATCTGAAACGAATTGGTCTACTTCTGGATTGAGACGTTCAGTGATTTGACTTTGCAGAAAAACAGCTTTTCTAAATATGTATGTATTGGAACTGGCCATGCCCAGTTTTGCTGCAACTGGCCACATCCCAGTTGCAGCAAAACTAGTACTGATAGTCCTACACATTTGTAACTTATCAAGGCCAAGGTCACGTCTTAAACACTTAGAAGACACTATTTTAAACACCTAGGAGAGTTGTGAGGTGTCACTACTCTCCTAATCGACGACTTGGTTCCATTATTCCTTTATATTGTTTTAATATATAAAGATATAGATTAAAACATGATATAATTTCAAATAATACTTAGAACTTCGATCTTGAAAAAAAATCTTTTAGCATTCTTTGTACATATAATACGTTATATTTACGTAACCGCGTTTTATGCAGGCAGGTACTAAATGGTCTAACGCATCTTGACTGTGACAAAAAGGCCACTGCTATTGCCAGTTTGCTAACTGTTATAGGTAGGGAGAATTCGGTGTTATCATATCTCTGTCACCTCTCTCCTAGGTCTCCTTGCTCCAGTAAAACAAAGCGCGGGATTAAGTTCCGCCATTGAATACACAATGTCTCGAACTCGGTGACGAAGAGGAGCATAGAGTGTCTTGACACTAAGTACTTCCTGTCTATCCTGCTAAGCGTGCTAGAAGCGAGCAAGTAACAAAATGGTACAACTTATATCTGGTGTCGAAACTGAATACTATCTAACACTATAAAGGCGTGGTTCCTATTAGCTCTTTATTGTGGTCGGAAGAACAATGTATTTTAAAGCTGATTCATAAACTCGAACGACTCTAGTGGCACGTAGAGCTTTTATTGTCTTCATGTGAGAGAGTTAGTGCATTCGTGACGGCTTGGGTTAGCTTTTTAAAATGCACTTCCGTTATTTTATTAGCTTTCTAGATACTTATGTCAAATTAGCGACAGCGTATGTGTGCACGTACAATAGGTTATTAGGTGATCGATTTTCCTTCGGGGTAAAATTTATGTTTAAAATATTTTCGGTAACCTATCTATTTTTATAAATTATGAAGTTAATTTTTATACTTTACAAAATTGGTAAGTATTTCTGTATTTTTTTTATTTTTTTTATAAAATATTTAATACATCCGTTTTCGCTGACCAACTGGCAGACAAATGAAGCCGACAACCATTTTGTTACAATCAATAACTCGTAAAGGAATACAATGTAATTTTCTACTAAAGCAAATCTTTAATGTTTAGAAACAGGCACGCCAATCCCTTCTACTTTTCACCGAGCATTAATATAATCATATATAATAAGATTTTAAATGACCTTCATAGCGCAGTGAAACAAAGTCTGGTTAAACAAAGCACAGCGTTGAATTTGTCAACACGCGATGTCTTAATTTCAAGCGATAAAAAACGGATAGGAGTCAATGGATTGTCTTAACACATGGTTGTCTCTGGCTACCCTGTTATGCGGGATGTAAAGATGAAGATATTAAAAAAAAGTATAAAAAATTAAAAAAATATTTACTTACTTCTTTAGTACCGTAAAATATTCTACAAAGACTCCAATAGTTAGCAGTTCTCTATTAATTAATGACTATGGTAGAGTTGAATTTGCATTGACCTTTTATTCGAACTATAAGAGCTTTTCAGTGGCCATTGGTCCTTAATTAAATGATGCTCCGTTTGATGCTTTAATAGAGTTTCGTACGAAAATCATAGAGTCGTTATCATATTTTGATAGAAATTAAACCGACTAGGGATACTTTAACTAATGAATAGTCTTGCTTTCATCAAGTAATTATTAAATTACTTTATTGTTTATTATAAAAAAATAAAAATAAAAAGCAGCTTTACGCTTTTTCCTGCATAACGGGGTATTCGGAGACAACCTAGTGTTAATACATTCCGCTGACTGCTTTCCGCATGAAATCGAGACATTCTATGGTGACTAGCGAATTCAACGAAACGCTTTGTCTTTCCAAAGCGGGGAAATAAAAATAAATTTTAAATTCATACCTCCGAGTGGAAATTGAATTCACAACCAATCGCGTTTTAGTCAGATGCTGTCACACTGCACCACGATGGCATCTGTATTATAGTATTTATATTAAATATTAATTCTTAAATTTTTAAAACTTATAATAATTTCAACGTAGAAAGGTCAAGTTTAATTAAATTATACGTAGATTTCGTATAATTTAATTAGACTTGGAATTTTTTTTACCATGTTACAATTTCGATGTTTTTCTCTGTAATTCTTATACGATTGTTACCATTTATTTATGTTTTCTTAGCATCTGCTTGTAGAGATTTAATATTTTATTTTAGGACTAACTGTCTGATTTAGGAATAACTTTAATAATGGGAAGTAGCTACATATTTTTTTACTCTTTAATATAATAGAACTTGCAAACAATCATTTTAGCTTGATTTGAATTTTTGTAAATAATAAAAATAAATAAAGAAAGGAGGCTGCTCGTGGCGCAGTGGGACAGCGTCTTACTGTAAACGTGATCGGTTGTGGGTTTGATCCCCACTCGGGGGAGTGATTATATTTAAATTATTTTCACTTCCTCACTGTGGTAAAAGATAGTGTGGCGTTGAGTTCCACCACTCAACATGCAATGTCTAGAATTCGGTGGAATGCGAAGTACGGATTTATATTTACACTAGGTACTTTCTGTCTACCCTACTGTGCCTTAACCTTAGATTACCTAGAAATAAATATAAATAAATACATAAATAAATTGTCAAGGCAAAATCGAAGGATGAAGCCAGTATTCTAATAACGGAATATCTTTAACACCTACGCGGCGAATGAATGAACATCGCGCGTGATGACATTCAACTATTTTCATATGGCTCATACCAAAAACGTTATCAAGCCATACTGTTATATGAATTTTGTAGCTTTTATTGAAAAATTACAAATGTTTTAATTTTAAGTAACCATAAAGTGGAGTAGTGGCGCAATCAGACAAGGTTTTACTGCTAACGTTGTGCGTTCGATTCTCCCTCAGCGAAATGTCTATGTTTTTTTTTAATTTCCTCGCTCTGGTAAGATAAAGCGCGGCCTTGAATTCCGCCTCATAAAAATTTGAACGCAGCGGGATTCGAACCCGCGCCTCTTGGATACCGTTTATACGTTTTTTAAAAAATGTTTTCTAATCCTAAGTGTGGAATAACACTTTAAAAATAGTAAATATTAAAATAAAATAGCAATCTCTCTTGTTAAACGATTATTTCTTAATAATCTTTAAGTAGTAGAAATTTGTAAAAATCTCTCTACAGAGACGCTAACAACATAAATAAATTGTAACAAAACGTATAAGAATTTCGACGCAGCTGGTAGTAGAACGCATGGCTTAGCGGTCAGAGCGCTTGGACGGTATCCAAGAGGCGCGGGTTCGAATCCCGCTGCGTTCAAAATTTTTATACGTTTTTTCAAAGATGTTTTCAGGTAACATATTTGATATATATAACTGTGTTCTCATTCTATAGAAATAGAGTCACTATTACAATAGGCATTGGAAAAAATTATTATAACGTGCTGTGAACAAAAATTATACACCTTTTATTTAGTTTTAAAATATATTTTCTAATATATATCTTTATTGCCCATTTGTGACGAAAATCGATACAAAAATAACAATACTATTATTAATATAAATATAAAAATTGGTAAAAAGATAAATTAAGATATTATTATATTAATTAATTTTAAAATTTATATTGGATTTTAATATATTTTTATAACAACAGTTGTCTATTAAAGATGAGACAAATGTCAGCTATCAACAACAACCTCATAAAATTTTTTTTGTAACATTGGCCTTCCTCCTCCCGCCGTAATTATTTTAATTTCATTTAATTTAATATTTAATTAACATATTATTTTAATTTTAAGATATATTATTTAATTGTTATTTTAATTTTAAGATAAATTCTATAAATTAAAATAATATATTATAAAATAACTTCACGCTTTGAGCCACATAAAATGTCAAGTGTCAAAACACTGTTCGCTTCCAAATTCGAAACATTGCGGGGTATTGAATAGTGGAACTCAACACGGTAATTTATCTCATCAAAAGAAAAGTGCAGCGTTGTAGCCAATTATAAAAAAATAATAATTATAAAAAGCTATACTATATTACATAGGATAAAAAAACACCTGTTTAAAAACACACCTGGATTAGAACCCGTACCATCCGCTTCATAAATCTTTCTCACCAATCTTTCATTATCATCCTCTCAACGTTCCCAAGCCACCTGAGCAGGTTCTTCTTCATTCTTACTATGACTTTTACGCTGAAGCCTGCCATTTTGCGTATCTCCTCTTTATACATACGGTCAACTAAGCTAACTTTGCATTTCCGACGAGGAGATCGCATCTCTTATCTTTATACGTTTGCTATAATATTATATTTTACACTATATGTTATAGCTGTACTGAGCTATTACTAGTTTTCGTTCAGTATACGTCGAGCTTTACCAACCTTGACGCATGTCACGTTCTTCGTTTTATTGAATCTAACTCTGAATATGTGAACCGAATTGTGGAAATTAAATTGAGTTAGAATAAATTCTATGAAATCCTGACATACGTTCCGTAACAGATACTTGGTAACCTATATAGTTATAATGTGTTTATTTAAAAAAAAAAGGAATATATATATATATGTGTTTATTTAAAAAAAAGTATATATATACCGCGTAGCAGGGTATACAGAAAAAAACATATATTTAAGACACTCCGTGAATAGGAAGATAGGATAGCATAAGAAGCAGTTCTTCAAAACCTTTCGTTAAAACGACATTTTTTGGTTATTTCAAACTTGGAATCGTGGTTACAACTATTCAATTTAAAGTTAAACGCTTCCTCACTATGCCATGATGACTTCATTATTAAAGCTTTGCATATGCATGACGCAAAGGGACACCGTCTGACTCTAAATGCGACCGGTTGTGTGTTCGATATCCACTCACGTTTGTATTAAAAATATTTTCCGTTTCCTCGCTTTGAAAAGACAAAGCGCGGCGTTAGTTTCCGTTATTAAATATACAATGTCTCAAATTTGGTGAAAAACGAAATAGGAAGTGTCTTGACACTAGGCTCTTCTTATCTACCCTGCTAAGTACAATAAAAGCATGAAGCTAAAACAAAATGTGCTATAGTTATACGTCCCTTAAAGATTCTACCAATATTTGTCTAGATGAGACTAGAATTCAAATAATCACATATTTCTCATACTATTTTCTACTAAACACAATTATCGAAACTCAACATCCGAATGTAATAAAATTCCTATACGAATAAACGAAAGCAATAAATAAAATCAACAAAGAAAATTCATAACAATACATTTTTATTGTAACTTACTTTTTGTCAAATTTATTTGCTACAGGTTTTTGCCTGCGGTTCTATTTATTTTTTTAAATAAATACTGAGAAAATTATTTGTTTCCTGTAAATGTAATTTTATATAAACGTGAATTATTTTGTCTGCCATATTAGTAATAGAAAATGGAACGTTTCCAAACTTAGTTTTCTCATATCCTACTTGATTCCCACTCGGAGAAATAATTATATTTAAATTATTTTTATTTCTTCGCGCAAAGACGAAATGCGGCATTGAGATACCCCACGCAATACGCAATGATTCGAATTTGGCGGAAAGCGGAGTGGCTTGACACTATGTACTTTCTATCTATTCGGGATAAGAGCGTGAAGCTAAAATAAGTTATACAAGGTACACATATCGAAATAATATTATTTAATTTTTTTGTCTGTCTATCTGCGGCTATTCTCTAGAATAGCTAGGCCAAATTTTTATTTTACCAGGCAGTTAGCTGATATAATGTAAGTACGATATAAGTGGCAACTTTTATTATAAAATTATTACTATTATATTAAAACGACTTTTATTTACAAAAGAACTAAAATAAAATGTGAATTTCTTGTAAATGGCGTTTATTTTAGAAATTGCGAATAATATACAAGTCATAAATAGGAATAATGTTACTAGTCGTATCTATTATTATGTCCACGTGGAATATAATATCTCTGGATTTATATTCTATAATTCTAAAGTAAAAGTAGCCTTGGTTAATTCTTATTACATCAGCTATTTACCATTGAAAGTATCATCGAAATTGATTCAGCCGTTATATATGAATTAATTTATTTATTAGTAATCAACAGCGTTACATAAAAAAAATACAATATAAAAAATAACACAATTACAAGGCCAAAAAGATTACCATTATATATAACTAAATAATAAAACTAGTAAACTGTAGACAAAAGTAATGCTTATAGTACAAAATTTACAATTTAAAAAATGAACAACAACAACATCCAACATGTGTGTATGTGTGTGTGTGTGTGTGTGTGTGTGTGTGTGTGTGTGTTTGTATGGGTGTGTGTGTGTACGAACGTGCAAATACAGCGTGTCACTATTTCTTTTAAATTTAATGCATTCCTATTATTTTCTTTTTTAATTGTCTTTTAGACAAATGGAATAAATCCAACTTATTGTAAACTTTGTTGTAGGTTCGTGCCAGTCGTAGCAATATAGAATTTTGAGCATAGCTTGTGTTAGTTTTGGGTAAGTATAAAAGGTGTGTGTGACGCGATCTGAAAGACGGCACATTAAGGGAAACGGTTGAAAGTAAAGAAGGACAATCAATTTTGCCTGTTAGTATTGCTTGTAGGAATAATATGTCGCTTAGATTTCTTCGTTTTTCTAGGGGGTCAATTTCATAATGTGCGCAAGCTTCCTCGTACGTATTAAATTTTTTAAAATCTTTGAATGACAAGTATTGAATAAATTGACGTTGGATAGTTTCAAGTCGCTCAATATGAATATTATAGTGAGGGGACCATATGTCACACGCATATTTTAATACACTGCGAACGTAAGCGAAATAGAGTGCTTTTATACAATGGATATTGTTAAAATTCTGTGTTACTTTCCTAATAAAGCCCAATTGTTTATAAGCTTTGTCCGTTATAACATCAAAATTATCATTAAAAGAAAGCTTAGTGTCAATTGTGACTCCTAAGTCTTTAACAGTATGCACTTTATTTATGTGCACCCCATTTATCTTGTAATTGAACATTATTGAGTTTATTTTTCGACTTAGAGTAATTTGGTGGCACTTATTCACATTGACACATATCCGATTTTTAATATAGTACTTAGTTAGTGAGTTAAGGTCTTCTTGTAGTTTATGACAGTCATCCAGGCTGCGTATTCTCAAAAAAATTTTTTTGTCATCTGCGAACATTAAATATTGGGAATGTTGGAAGCAACTTCCAATATCAAATAAATAAGCATTATACAAGGGAGGACCTAAAATAGAACCCTGAGGTACTCCTGACGATATTGCCACGAAATTACTTCTGGCACTACCTGTCACAACCGCCTGCATTCGATTTTTTATATATGACGTAAACCATCGGTGTAAGTTGCCACTTATTCCCAGTGTAGCAAGTTTCTGAAGCAGGATGACATGATCCACACGGTCGAAAGCTTTTTCGAAATCCGTGTAGATCACATCAACCTGAAACCTCTCATCCATGCATTTCAATACGTAATTTGTGAATACAGCAATGTTAGTAGTAGTTGAGCGGTTTTTCATAAAACCGTGCTGTTCTTGTGGAATAGATTTAGCAATGAGCGGTCTTATATAATTTTGTACTACTGATTCAAAAACTTTGCCAATTGTGTTTAATATTGATATGGGACGATAGTTTTCAATTTGAGATTTTAATCCATTCTTATGTATAGGGACAATTAGTGCTGCCTTCCATTTACCTGGAAATTGACAGAATACATTGACAGATAGATTAAAAATAATGGAGAGAGGCTTAGCCAAAGAAGAAGCACACTCGCGAAGAAATACTGGTGGAACGCCATCACTGCCAGCACCTTTATTCGTTTTCAGCGCTTTCAATATTTTGTGGACTTCGAATTCACTGAATAAAATTTGTGATATGGTTTCACTGTTTCCTATATCAGGAGTACTATTGGCATCATATGAACTCGCTGGTTTTGCAAAAACGCTCTCGAAGTAAGCATTAAAACCATTGCACACGGAATTTTCGTCTGTAAAGGTAGTGTGTCCCAGAGTTAGTTTTGTGGGGTATCCATTTTTGCTGTCTTTTAGCGATCTCGTATATGAAAAAAGCATTTTAGGGTCTTTACGAATGAAACATTGCATGCGCTGTAGGTAAGAATTAAAACATTTCTTTTGAAGTTGCTTTTGCCTTGACCTTAATAACGCAAATTCGTCGTAATCCCGAGGGTTTTTGCTTTCTTTCCATTTTTTGTGCAATTGTAGTTTTTCTTTGACTAAACGTGTGACAGAGTTTTAATACCACACTGGGAAATTTGAATAACATTTAACTGACACTGGTATAAAACTATTTATAACTTCATCAAGAATGGAATAAAGATTGTATACAACATCATTAATTGAATTTCCTGACAATACGACCTCCCAATTGACTTTCGTCAAAAATTCATTAATTTTGACGTAATCTCCCTTGAAGAAGTTGGGTCGTTTTACAGCTTTCTTACGGGCATTACGAATGAGTATAGGAGATAGATCAAATGTAAGACATGGGTGGTACTCATCTTCCGGCACAAGAGGGTCAGAGCAGCGAGGTACTTCGAAATCTAAATTGCTAAATAATAAGTCTAAAGTATTATCCTTACTATTTCTTACCGTATTAAATTGATTTAAGCCACACAAATTGCAAATATCATTAATTCCTCGAAACGCGTTTTGCAAACACAACGAGCTGCTTCTTTTTATTACTGGGCCAGAATGAGACCATGCTACACTAGGTAAGTTAAAATCGCCAGCTAGAAGAATATAATCGTTTGGATGTAAAGAAGCTATTTCAGCAAGGCGAGACGAAATTTGATCAAGTCGAGTAGGTAATTGGGTATCGGGTGGTACGTAGATGAGCCCGATGTGAATATTTTGGTTTCCTTGGATATTTAGTGACTCTGCGGGTATAGTTGCCCACAGAGACTCGACACCTAGGCAGACCCAATCTCGATTTGCCTGGATACGTAACTCCTTTTTTGCACACAAAAGCACTCCCCCGCCAATATTCTTTTGAGACGTTTCCAGACTACGATCACACCGTAAGACATCATATCTATTGTCACATATTTCATGATCATAGAAACCACTTGTTAACCATGACTCTGTAATCAGTATTAAATCATAGTTGCTGCTTAGGATATTTTGCCTAATTTCATTTGTTTTTGTGCGTAAGCCACGCACATTCTGGTACACAATATCTATGGAGGAAGCGCCTGGGTAAATCGATAAAGTACCGTGATAATATAACAAGAATATACTGTTGAAAAAGATGTGCAACTATGAATTTTCAGAAAACGTTTGGTTACCAACAAAAGATTTGAATTCCTTATCAATGTTGTTATAAAAGTGACTATTATGATGAATGTGCTACAGTGCCGGGAAAAAGTATGTAGAGTACAAGTTGAATGAGAATATTTTTGAGTGTGAGTTACTATATGTTCGAGGTATAATACGTGTAAATTAATACGAGTATAGTAGTGAGTAGTGATTGGATGTTGTGTGCTATTATAAAGTTTTCTGATAAAAATTAAAGTGATAAAAGTAAGATATAAAACAGTGCGATAACTAAAACAATTTAGATAAAATACAATAAAGTAAAAAATATACAGAATAACAAAATAGTGCAGCAAGTTAACGATATAATCGATCACTTCAGTTTGGTTAGATCCTTGTTCATACGTATAATTGCAGCCGGTGACTCTTCGTTTCGGCGTTAAAAAATGTTACAGTTTCTAACACACACAAATTTGTAACCTCTTTCTTTCGCATAAGATTTTGTAGCTTTCAATAACTGTTTGTTGTCTGAAGTTAGATGTTCGTTGACAAAGAATTTTTTAGTTACACCGGGAATGCCAACATAACTTGTAGAAATGCCTTTTTTTCGTTTTAATCCAGAAAGCAGTTTGTCTTTACACATCCGATCTTTCAGTTTGACTACGATGGGCTTCGGTCTTCCGTCTATAGTATGCTGTGGCTGCACGCGATGCGCAAACTCAATACTTTCCTCGGTCTGTCCTCGGTGAGTTCGACGCCAGCGTACTTGGCTATCTTCAATACAATGTCGACGGGTGACTCGTTACTGCTCTGGGGCATTCCAATGATTTCCAAATTATTTATTCTACCTTGCTGCTGCTGTCTATTGAACTGAGCGTGTAGCTCCTCAACTTGATTTTCAGATTCAGAGACACGTTTCTGCAGTGAACAGACTTCACATTTGAGATTGTTATTCTCCTCTTTCAATTTTGACATTTCTATCTTAACTTGTTTCATCTCCTGCTGCACCTTATGAAACTTGTCTGACAAATTATCTATAGAAGTATTTATATCTTGTAAGAAGCTCAAATCGTCTCTTATTCTCTTTAACTCCACACTTACTGTTTGAGATAAAATTTCGTGCACCTCCTTTTTTATCGCCGGTAACAACTCGCTGGTAGTTTCTGTGGTAGTGTCAGATGTTTTGCTGGTAGCGTTAAGTTCCAAAGAAGGCGGTGTGTTACTTTTGCATTTTGGACAAGTCCACTGTCCTCGGGTCACAGGTGATTTACTTCCGATCGGTACAATACAATCGAAGTGATATAACGCTTGACATTTTATACATTTTATTCTCTTTTGTGAGACTAACACATTCAATTTACAAACGTTGCACTCATTTGACATTGTGAAGAGAAGAAAGAGAACAAAAAAACAATTTAATAAGTATAAATAAAAAATAAAAAAAAAAGTGCGATTCTATCAGGATTTGAACTTGCGGCGTAATTTATCTTGATCAGACGCTCAACCCGCTAGACCAACGACAACGATAGTTAAGTAGCGTATTTTCGTAATACGTATCTCACTGATTTAACTTTGAGTCACAATATACAATTGTGTATTTACAATTGCATATTTTTAAGATGAGGGTATTCTTTTCCTATTCACGATCACAACAAAATTTTAAAACAGTTTTTTAGTACTTTATCACTTGAATATTCACTGAACTTTAACTGCGTGCAATTGTTTACTTCACAAATAATGTCGAGATGGCATATTCACTGAATTCGTTGTACTTGAAACTTTATAATTTTAATTTTGAAACGGAGCAAAACAAAAAGCGTCTACTAGTTGAAGTGTCAACGTATGTTAAACTCCATATATGAATTAATTAAAAAAAACAACTATTTTAATATTACAAACAAACACTCCAATTATGTATATTTGTATCAACGACGGTACTTGTTGATGATATACATTTATTAATGTAGAATGCAAATATGACATTTGCATTGTATATTCTCTATATATTCTATATGAGGATTGAGTAAAGTTATTAAAGCCTTGCACATACAAGAGTTCTATATTGCTACTAATACTATCAAATACGCTACACATCTTAACATGATTAGTATTATCAAATAATTCACATATAAATGTAAATGAGCTTATAGAGGCATAGTAGAAACTAAATTATTCGCATGAACTATAGTGTTATATATATATATATATATATATATATATATATAACACATTAAAATAAAGTACGCCGGAAATTAGTCAATGAAAAGTCTTAAGACTAAACTGTCTATTATCTATGACTATGCGGGGTAAATCGTGAAGCTGCTTTTAAAGGCAAGTAATAGGGTGTAAAAGGAACATCCACGCAAGTGTCTTATCTGCCTAAGAAATCATTGAATATACTTTAAAAAATAAAATAATAATATTTTTTTCAATTTTTATTGAGCGGCCCGCTCGCGGGTATGTAAACTCTATTTCTTTCTTTCACCTGCACGCGTTCTTGCTTAAATCCCAGACATTGCCAACGTTTTACAAATATTACTTCATATCAACAATATTTATGAGACTTCATATACACTTAATCCTTTATTATCTCACCCTGTCGTGAAAGCCGGTTTTAACAAACCTCTTCTTCCACCTCAAAATTTCATGGCATCTTGGACAGGTTGTATGGACATGTTAATTCATACGTCCGCTTATGACATCATGGTCCACATGTGATTTCACCCTTCTACATCTGCCACTATGGTCCACATGTGATTTTACACTCCCACATATGACATTTAGGTCAACATGTGATTTCACCCATTCACATATGTAACCGTGGTCCACATGTGATTTTACTCATCCACATATGACATCATGATCCACATGTGATATTATTTGTCCACATATGTCACCATATTCCATATGTGATTTTAGACGTCCACATATGATATCATAATCCACATGTGATTTTAGACGTCCACATATGATATCATGATCCACATGTGATTTCACCCTTCCAAACCTGCCACTATGGTCCACATGTGATTTTATTCGTCCACATATGATACTATGGTCCACATATGATTTCATCACATGACAAACATTTCTCTACATATGTCACCATGGTCCACATGTGGTTTTACTCACACACATATGACACAATGGTTCACATGTGATTTCATCAATCCATATATGACAACATGGTCACATGTGATTTTACTCGTCCACATATGACATCATGATCCACATGTTATTTCACTCTTCCATACCTGCCACTATGGTCCACATGTGATTTTACCCGTCTATATATCCACATAAGACATCTTGGCCCACATATGATTTTATTCCTCCACGTGTGATACTATGATCCACATATGATTTCATCACATCACAAATATTTCTCTATTTTTTTTAATCCAATTAAAGTTTTTGCTAAATATTTCATGTACAGAATTGACTTTTACTATATATTATTTTATAGGACAGGCAAGGCAAACGAGCGTGCGAGTCACGTGATGGTAAGCGGTTACCGCCATCATGGCCCCATGTAACACTAGAGGATCTACAGAAGCGTCACCGGCCTTTAAGGTGGGAAAAGTGCTGTTTTTGAAGGTATTTATGTCGTAACGACCTGGAAACACTGCCACAGTTAGGCCGCTCCATAGTTGTTTGGCACCTGGAAGGAAATTCCTACAAAACTGCACAGTAGGAGATTGCCACGTATCTAAATGGTAGGGGGATGGTATTTTAATCTATGTGTGATATATGCGATAGAGAGCGCATAGCGATGAAACGTCTCGACGCAATGTCAAAGTATCAAGCCTGTCGTAGATAATCGGTCCACAACGATCCAAATGGGATTTTTAGTGGTTAACGCGCAAACTTGTGTCTTCAAGGAGTTGCACTGAACCAGGTTCCTTTTACCCCAGGAAGTGGCATTATCAAAGCATGCTTACACGGAAGACACAAGTTTTTTACGGCACTTGTCGAAGTTTTCCAGAGAAAGACCTGCACGACCGGTGTAAACGGCGTCCACCGTACTGTCGTCTGCATAACAACCTTTATGCTACGCTCAGTGAGGAAGCTGGCAACCAACTTGCATAATTTCTCGGGAAGCCCATATAATAGAACCGCCGAATTCAAACCTGTTGAGTGAGGTAACTCAACGTTGCGCTTTGTCTTTGTGGACAGCCACAATGCCTGCTTACTGGACATTCTGCTGACTTCACATCCAAAACAGTATCAGGTTAAGGTCGTTGCCCCTTTGGGACCTTCTGACCACTGCCCGATACGGAGTATGGTGCCTATTAAACGTGGTAGTTGCAGAACCCCCGCAACCCGTCGCGTTTGGCACTACAAGTAAGCGGATTTGGATGGGATGCGTACATTTTACTCATCTTATCCCTGGGGGCCGGTTTGCTTTTCTTCTGATGATGCGAAGTGACTATGTCGCTGTTGTTGCCGACGTGATTATACAGAGTATGGAACTTTACGTCCCTAGCTCTGTGGTGCCAATCGGTGGCAAGTCACGGCCCTTGTTTGGTACGTCTTGCAAACAAGCTGCCATTATCAAGCGCAAGCATACCAAATTTGGGCTGAGGCACTAGTCACTTAGGATCCAAAGGTGAAAGTCCTAAATAGAAAGTATAACCGTGCCTTAAGGTACTTTAAGAGCTAAATTGCTAATGCAAAGTCCGAGAATATCGCTAAAATCGGCGTGAAGCTTGAGAGATACCCATCCGCAACAGGTCAGTTCTAGGCCCTCTCAAAGGCTGCACTTGGCAATTTCAGCCAGTCTTCGCTTCCACCGTTCCGCACCGAGAATGACACCCTGGTCCATACAGCGAAAGAGAAAGCCGATTTCCTGGGCGCTTTCTTCGCCTCAAACTCGACTTTGGATGACAGAGGAACCGCCAACCATTCCGCGGTGCCAGAGCGCGATGCCCGACATTAAGTTCAGTCAAAAAGTTTTCTCTGGACAGACATCCACAAGTCGAGTGGGCCGGATGGCGTTTCTCCCTTAGTGCTCCATGTATGTGCTCCTGACTTGTCACCAGTGCTAACGCGTTTATTTCGACACTCAGCGTAGTTCCTGACTCTATCACACTAATCACCCTAATCCACCCGATCCCGAAAAAAGGCGATGGTTCCGATCTGTCTAACTACAGGCCTATCGCTATCATCTCCCTGCTGTCCAAAGTAATGGAGAGCATACTCAGCTACCGTCAATATGGCTTCCGCCATGGTCGGTCAACCGGTGATCTTCTATTGTCCTTAACCCACCTCTGGACCTGGCAGTTAGTCTGGCCATGGCGAATGCCTTTGATCATATCACCAATTTTCGACAACACGCCCGTCAAAGCCGCGCTTGATATCAGTACATTGGGCCTGAGCCTTTCGGGTGACTGCCAATATCGCGATCATCTGGACAGCAAGGCTAAGTTAGCCTCAAAAAAACTTGGTCTCATCGGCAGAGCGAGACGGTACTTCACGCCCACACACCGTTTGGCCCTTTATAAGGCCCAGGTTCGACCTCATATGGAGTACTGTTTTTATCTCTGGGCTGGTGCACCCGAGTATCAGCTTAAACCATTTGATCGCATACAACGGAGAGCCATTTGGATCATTGGGGACCCAATTACCTGTGACAGGCTTGATACTTTGGCACTGCGTAAAGAAGTTTCATCGTTTTGCGTTCTCTATCGCATATATCACGGGGAGTGTTCTGGAGAACTGTTTGACCTGGTTCCTGCCCCTGAATTTTCCAACCGCACAGTACGTAACAGACTAAAATAGACGTGACATGTGTCAAGGCTGGTAAAGTAATAGCTCAGTATAGCTATAGTGTAACAAATAATAGTTTAGAAAACGTATGAAGAGAAGTGATACTATCTCCACGTCGGAAATGCGAAGTTAGCTTAGCTTACCGTATATATAACGAGGAGATACGCAAAATGGCAGGCTTCAGCATGAAAGTCATAGTAAGAATGAAGATGAACCTGCTCAAGTGGTTTGGGAACGTTGAGAGGATGAGTGATGAAAGAATGGTAAGAAAGATTTATGAAGCAAACACACGACATGTGATTTTACTCACCTACATATTACACATAACATTATATATAGATACAGATATAGATAGCTTATATGACATTTCCATATTATATTGATAGATATACATATAAACTAGCTGTGTTCAGTTCGTCCGCGTAGAATTTCTCTGGATCATCTCTGGATCTTTATTTTATAATTATTAATTAAAAGTAGCCCAAGATAATTCTTATTTTAACAACCTGACATCAAAAAGCCTGGTCAAGCCCTTTGCAAGACATTTATATACATTTAGTAAAAACTAGTTACTTTAATACTACAAAGACATTCCAATTTTATTTATTTGTATAGATAGCAAAAGGTTTTAAGTGACAATATTACATATCAACTACTAGTACCAGAAACTACTTTAAAATGTATGAATCATGTTTAAATATTAAATATAAAGTCATATATATCATATATATATAGCATATAGCAGGGACAGAAGTACCCAGTGACAAAACACACCGTATTTCCGCCGAATTCGTGACTTTGCGCATTAAGTGGCGGAATTACCAGAGCGAGGAAGTCAAAATACCTTAAATGTAAATGGGGGAGTCCCCAAGTGCGAATCAAACCCACAACCCATCGCGTTTAAAGTCACACTTGGTTGTCACTTGGTTGTCTTTTTATATATGCATATTAAGGTAGTTTAAGCAATTGAGTTCACTTTTGAACGTACATATATGATTCAAAAACAATTTTATTTAAAATTAATAAATAAAAAATATTTTTGTTTACTCTCCACAGTAATCGTGAAAAGCAAACAAATAAAAAAGCATATTTGGGACAACTCTTGTTATACTTTCAGAATGTAAATGGGATATATGTATCTTGCAAACGTCAAAACATTTTGATTTACACCTATGTTTACTACAAGACTCTAATATATCATTTTCTATAAAAAGTAAGAAGGCACTAGAGTGTGTAACGATTATCTGCCTTCCAATAAATATATAAAAATACTATATTCATGCTTTGGCTCATAATACGAAAGTGTTTAGGATCCTAGACCTTTTAAAGAATCCAAGGTAAAAGTGTTAAGAAACTTCATTTGCAATGTATTAAATTAATATAATAAACCATCAGAAGGTAATCTCCTTCATTACATATTTGTCATCAAAAAATATCGACTCGAATACATATGTATTTATTTGCCATCAAATAGGGTTTTTATTATTTGTAACATCATTCATATAAACTTTCCATTGAGATAACCTGCGGCTCGTCCGAGGAGAAGCCTAAGGCTCGTCCTATCTTTCTCTCACCTAAAATGAACCATTGGAGTTAATCATAGTAAGATAAAAGATAGCCAAAACGGCCCCGCTCTGCCGCTAGCCGTCAATTCCGTCCGACCGTGATTCTTGAAACCTTAGTATTGAACTCTCCGGGACGCAATGGAACAGTTAACATGTATCATATACTTACAATACATTTGCAAACGATCAATTGTTGGCTATCTGTAACGATAGTTTATTTTAAAATAGATTTGTGGTGATGATTGGTTTATGAGACCAATATATGGAAGTTTGTCAAGAAGCTCCCTGTGCCACACATGATCGAAGGCATTCGCCATAGCCAGACTAACTGCCAGGCCCTATCCTTTGCTTTCAATAGCAGCAGCCTAGCGGTGGGTTAAGTACAATAAAAGATCACCGGTTGACCGACCATGGCGGAAGCCATATTGACGATCACTAAGCAAGTGTTGATCCTCTAGATATACCAAGATTTGGCTGTTTATTATACTCTCCATTACTTTGGAGAGCAGGGAGGTGACAGCGATAGGCCTGAAGTTAGTCGGATCGGAACCATCGCCTTTTTTCGGGATCAGGTGGATTAGGATGCTCTTCCATGAGTCAGGAACTACGCTAAGTGTCGAAATAAACGCGTTAGCACTAATCCGGGACTATGCCAAGTGAATAAGAGTGCCGAAATAAGTCAGCAGAAGGTCCAGTAAGAAAGCATTGTGGCTGTCCACTTCTGCGACTCGCGTAGGCGAATTAACCAATTGTGACAGGTCATTTGCCACAGCAAAGTCAAACGCAGCCCTGCGTAGTTGGTAGTGCGTGATGTAAGCCAATCGGCATGGTGCGCATTGAAATTGCCTAGAATCACGACGTCGGCAGAGGGTAGCTGAGACAGCATATCGTCAATAGCCGATTGTATGAGCTCCATAAGTCGATCCGTTTCTGCTTTACCACTATGGGACCTATACAAGCATGCATAGATTCCGACGCGATCATCTGAATCAATGCGAAGCCAGATGGTAGACAGGTCCATCTATTTTGTAGCCGTGGTATTGGAGATAGGCTATGTCACTTGATTAGGTAATTTGAGTCTCCGTTAGAAATAATAAGGCCAGCTATGCTGTCTCAAGATGGTGATGGACGGCATTCGGGTTGGAATGTAGACCCCCTAATGTTACAAAAATCTACGTTAAGTGTGGAAGGGGCTGCCGTGGAGCATACACCTCATTTGCCTTTTCTCTTGCGCGGTGCTTTGCCCTCGTCAGAATTCGAAGGATGGCCTGAGTTTAAAGACTCAGGAAGCTATCCTCCATTATCAACGTACTGATACCCTCCTGGGGTAAAATTTCTGCAAGTACCGCTTTCATTTTGAGGAGAAGGGGGAGAATTGGACGCCGGGGCCTGGCATTACCTAATACGTAACACAATGGTATAAAGCCATGACTTAACCTCGGTTTTAATTGCCAGGTGTGATAACGATCCGGTGGAGTCTGCCCATTAGTGCCATCGCTAGCAACGTGACTCTACCACACGTATTTTAGTCGCGTCTTACGATACCACCAATACCAGAGTGATCCTATTTAGTAGGTGTAGTATTTATTTTATATGCAATATGAGACTTTCAGCTGATCATATATGTTTGTACATTATAACATAAGGAGATTCACTTGTCGTCCGTATACTGTCTTCCTGTTTTGATACTCAGGATGGTGTAACCTAAAATCTCTTTAAATATTAAGTGAAAAACTTTATAGTGGACGACTTGGCCCGATGACGGACGACATCGTCGACGTCGACAAGCTCGTCCGCCTTATTATATGCACAACTGCATGTAATAAGGCGGCATCTGTTCATATCATACTATATGAAATATTTTATAATCTTATTATTGTCAATTTAGTATATAATATTGTTACGTTTACCTTAAATTTACATATTTGATTTAAGTATTAAATCATATTTATATTTCAATATGTACATACCGTTACAAGTGACAATTGAATATTACTGTATATTGATATATTTGGAAGCAAAGAACACTTTTATGTGATAATCTAAATGGAGTTTAATGCCGCAAATAAAACTCTTATATATACATGCACATATATTACCACAAATATGATTAGATTGTATGCAATGTCGTAGAAAATGAAAAAAATACATACAAAAAAATCCTTGACAGGGTTTAAAGTTTGAACACACAATCTCAATATCATAGAAATTTAGTTTTCTTGTTATATAATTTTATTTCTTATAGTAAAACATTTTTAAACACTAACTAAGCAATGAGCATTATCGTAGCTTTAAATTTTCACTATGGCTTTAAGGTATTATCTGCAAAGAAACTTTTCATAAAGCTTATCCCACTTAAGGTGATTAAAATAATTCTCGCAAGAAAAACTTAAAAATTTTGCTTTCAAAATTTCTTTGATTTTAATATGTATTGTATCTTCTATAATAAAAATAATTATTATTTTATTAATGTATACACAATAATGATAAAATGCTTGTGCTTTCGGATTGCGGTAGTAGCAGATTCAGATTTTATACGAAAAATTCCATACTATGTTTTGTAAAGGCGAGTGGTACCTTGGTTGACCTTCAAAAACACAGTACCAATAATCCTGGAGGAAGAAGGACTGTAGGCGAGGCAAAAGTGGTATGCAGGGTGTTGAGTTCGGTACTGCGCTCTTCCCGAATACCCTGCAAGGAATAAAGCTTGTAGCTAAAAAATATGTCTTGTTTAAAATATAACAGAAATATGTTTTTCCCATATTAGAAATTTATTTTATAATCTAGCGATTAAAGAGCCTCTGAAAAGGTCATACGTCAATTTATATATATATATATATATATATATATATATATATATATATATATATATATACCAATACCAATTCGCACACTAATTCGAAAAATTACACGCTGCATCCAACGATTACTCGCAAATCTGAAATGGACGTATGACCTTTTCAGAGGGTCATAGTGGGCTGTACCGTTGTGTAATATTTAAATAATATATATTTATATATATATATATATATATATATATATATATATATATATATATATATATATATATATATATAGTTAAGAAACATTTCGAATTCTTACCTCAAATGCCTTTAAAAGTTAGTAATAAGGTCGCACGAGCTAACGATCTGTCGGTAATTGAAAGGATTACTTTGCGGCGCGTTTGATAGTCACCACGAACAAGCGGGAACGAGATGGAAAACAGTTCAGCTCATTTATATACCACACCAGGGAATAGGATAGATATAATTATATCAGCTGGTTTCTAAATAGATAATAAGTGGAATAGTGCCGATCAAGTAGATTTTCATTAAAAAATATAATCTGAATAACTTTGCATACACTCGGTCGATCGACAGTATAAACAAAGCATTTATTTGCAATTTTTATATTGTTTTTGCATTATAAATAACTTAATTTCTTAATTAATTATCAGTTTTTCCATTTTTTATAACTTCATGCTTTTATCCCGCCTAGTATGGTAGACAGGTACAGTTTTTAGTGTCAAAACACTCCGTATTCCGCTTTCTGCTAAATTCGAGACTTTGTATTTTAAGTGGTGGAACTAAACGCCGAGCTTTATCATACTAAGCAAGGAACAAAAAAATAATTAAAATGTATTCATCTCTCGAGGACACGTTTAAAGTCTGACGCTGTCTCACTGCGCCGCGATTTACTTCCAGAGTCATCATTTCAACCTGATAGTCTGAAAAGATGTTTTATAAGTGTTATATCTGTGTGTCCTGACCTTATGAAAAATAATATTTATATTTTTATACATATTTTCAACGGAACGATGAACGATCGATCGATTATTTTTTAAAAAAAAAATTAACTACGCAATAAGAAAAATAGACATAAATTAATTATACATTTGAACCTACAACTATCGTATATACATTCAGACGCCGTCGCACTCCGTCACCATGACGTCACTATTTCCTGTATGAGCATCTGTCAAAATATGGCCTAAGCAAAAATTAAATACAATATAATTGAATGTGGATACGTGAGGTCCACATCTCTTGTAAACAATAGAACAATAAGCTATTAGAAATAGTATCTGAGTAATAAAAAAACACTTATTCACAACTGTGGCCGTCGCGGAACTATAAAACTTTAAAATCGATAAGAAAATATAAGAACGTAAAAGTTAATACTACAAAATATATTTATTAAATGTAATATATAAAGCAATTAATATATACATACGAATATAAAATAAAACTTCTGTGTTAGTCTATATGTGACTGACCGACAACGCCCAGCCAAAAAATACTTGGTGTAGAAAACTTTAGAGAGTATTGGGAATGACTAAGTGAGAATTTCCTGAAATTCATACGGAAACAGAAAAAAATTGAGAAGGAATTAGAAACATAATTTTTTTTTATTTCAATACAAAATCACATATGTACGTAGGAATATACTTAATTATTTTAATTATAAACGCTAATATTCAAATTACTAGATTTATAATTAAGTTATTTATTTTACTACTAAATTAATTTATTACATTCATATATTGATATCGAAGAGATAAATGATTTATTTTCACTGTATTCCCCTTTTATGAATGTATCTATATAATGACAAAGAAAATCCCATTTTTGTCTAAGTATTTAAACACAGTCATCTTTCATAAATATTTATTAAAATGAAATATCTTTCCAAAATCATTAAATACAGAAATTCCAGCCTCAATACTATTATTCATATAAATATTAATATATTATAAATAATACTTTATATTAAAGACAAATTTAACGAATATACAAATAAAAAACAATCATGTCGAAATATTAAAGCTGGAAGCGGATATGAATAAAATACAACGCAGTAATTCATTTCGGTTTCATACAGTTCGAAATACCACAAAGATAATTACTATTATTATAATACAAAAATATGAAAAGAGTTTTCTTGATTTAAAATTTATATTTTTAAAAATTATTGATCGTTAAATATGTCTTTGTGTGATAAATCACTGCTCTATAATAAATTAAAAATACGTAAAGAACCACAGAATTCTCTTTTTACCAAAAATTGCGTGGATGGAAGGGTATATTTGAAAAAAATCAATTTTAAATGAAGTCGGAGTGGAGAAATTTAATATTTTCATATTAATTAAAAAATGGTTTCACGCTTTTGGCCCATATACATTGTAAGTTGTGTGGCGAGCTCTACACCGCGTTTTGTATTACCAGAGTAGAGAAATGGAAATAAATTTTAAATATAACTATTCTCCCGTGTGAGAAACGTCATACATAGTATCACTGCGCCAAGATGTCCTTGAGTTTGTTATAAAACCTAAGAAATAAGTAAAATGATTAAAAAAATAATATTATCAAATATTTATTTAAACACTAATTTATAAATTTTACACATCATCGGCATCTTTATTTCGTATAAAAATGTATTTTACATTTCTCTTTATTACTTTAAAGCGTTCCCATCTTACATATATTCAATTAAAATTAAACGAATGAGCGATAAAGCTGTTGCGGCTGAGTTGTGAGCCCGTACAAGATCTGTTAAAAGTGAACGAATAAAATAAAAAAAGGAAGATAGACTAGGACCTAATTTCGTCGATATCACGTTCTAGTTAAGCTTCTCGTGTTATCCCTAGAGGGGTAATCAAAAAGAACGGCGCTTCAAACGCTACGATGTCTGTATAGTTCTTTCGTTTCGGTCACAGTCATTAACCACTTCATATATTTCCTCCGGGGACCCTCCGGGGACCCTACGGGGACCCTCCAGAGGGAATATATGTCCAGGTTCTCGCTTTTTACTTGACGGTGAGCTCACAGTACACCATGCTTGGAAGTCTCCAGAAGGAACACGCGCCACAGCGTCCTCGCTCGTATGAGCGACGGAAGCAACACTGAGGCGACGGAAGCGACACTGAGGGCTGTCATCCAAAACACCATATCCGAGATACTTGAATCAAAACTGCATTTTCATTAAATTTCAAACTGTGAATTCAAAAGATTTCATATTATTTGAAGTGCAACTGACGAAATAGCACTTTCTAGTCGGAAATTTTAAAACAAAAGATACGGGGTCGCAATATTCAGACTTTCGTGAGATTAAAGTGGAATCTTGATCTTCAAAAGTCTTTACTTTTTAGTCGGTAAAGAGGTCATGTCTATTTTTAAAATATTTTTTTAAATAAAGACTTTTAATTTTATTTTAAACATGCATTTATTTACGTTAATAGGTTAAAGCTTCTACATAAAAAAATAATATATTTTGCAGCTTACATTAATATACTCCATTACTTTTCGCTCGAAATCGAGAGATTATGAATAGAGTGCGGGATGCAATTGAATTTTGTTTTATTAGAGCGAGAAAATAAAATGAACTTTAATAATAATAATCAATTGTGATGAGTGATCAGAACTATCGACTTCACAGATCAACAACTATTAAACTTGAAACAAAACTACCTACATGCTTTAACCCCCATAGCAAAGTAATGAGGGATAAACTAGTGTCAAGGCACTCCGTTGGCTGCTTTCCTCCTGAAATTAAGACATTGCGTGCTGAGTGGCGAAATTAACACCAAGCGTGGTGTTGATCATCTTATGAGAGCGAAGTAAAATAATATTTTTTAAAATTATAAAAAATAATCATTCCTACGGTTGGGAATCAAACCCACAATGAACCACGATGATGATTTTTTTCAAGTTGTTGTAAGATAATAGTTATTTACAACCAAACGCATGTAATAATATTTATACACAGCGGGACAGCGTCTAACTGTAAACGCGATTGGTCATGGGCTCGATACCCACTCGGGAAATGGTTCTGGTAAGACTTGCACGGCGTTAAGTTTTGCCACTTAACACGCATTGTCTCTAATTTCATTGGAAATCGAAGTACAGAATATCTTGACTCTAGGTACTTCCTGTTTCCCGGGACTTACCGAAGTATCGGGGTGTTCCCGAAGAACCGGTTAATGGTGGTAGAGGAGGAGCACGATGAGGTTTTAGTCGGTAAACGGGGCAGCCTACATCTCCCAATTCCAGATAACCTGTTCCAAGTCCCCAATCGGAAAGGTATCTGTAATACGATTTCCTCACGTTAATAAAAGGTACTTCCTGTTTAACTTGCTATACGAATACATAAATCTAAAAAATATACTTAACATTCTTGATCGCTTAAGATTAAAATTTCATACTCCCCCCGGAGTGTTTACATTGAAATATAAGTGTATTTCCGGTTTTAGTAAAAACAGCATTAAGTTCCGGCACGTTCTTATAATTTGTTACAACCGTATCAGACCGCGTTATATGTGAGAGACGCGTAACAATGAAACAAAACATCGTATGCCTAACAAATTAAGATTATATATATGAGTTTATTTTTTAAATAGAGCTTTAAGTATATATATATATATATATATATATATATATATATATATATATATAGATATATATATACCCTGCAAATATAGTTTAACGTAACTACCTAACTTTTGGAAACAGGCTTCGTCACCCACCAATGTTTTTAAACGATTAGAATGACAAATAATACTAATTGAGGTATCTTTGTAATAAATTTTTTAGAAAACTACTTGGATAGAGGAGTATTAAATTTGGCACAGTTTTATATAGAAATTGAGTATATAATTGTAATATATTTTATTTAAAAATACATAAAAATTACATTAAATTATTAAAATAAATATTTAACATATAACGTTTAATATAAAGTGATATACACGTTGCTAAGGCATTCTTAACGCGTCAAATAAGACTATAGTAACAAAAATACGAGAAAGCACACGAACATGAAGAAAATCAAAAAATCTAATTATTTTTTATAAAAAAATTACGTAAATATGAATTACAAATATGAATTAGGAGGCTAGTGACACATATGTGAGCCTACAGGATAATAATAAATTATATTTAGAAAAACTCTTTTAAAAAAGCAAATCAGATATTTCAATTTTTTATCCAAATGATTAGAAAACATTTTTGAAAAAACACAAAAATTTGAACGCAGCGGTATTCGAACCCGCACTTCTCGGATACCTCTTAGACGGTATTCAAGAGGCGTTAAAATTTTATACGTATTTTCAAAAATATTTTCTAATCCTAAGTGTGGAATAACACTTTAAAAATAGTAAATATCCAAATGATTATTCAAGCACTCCTTGATTAGAATAGAATCTATATAATTCTGTCAGGCGTTGCTTTACCACGACGGTTGTTCGTAGTCAGTGTTGATTAATCTCGTCTGGGTGCGGCTAACGTCTGCAGGCTTAAGGTTGAGGTGGCAATTGCTTTGTGTGACACCTTATGTGGAATACAGAATGTTAGGAATTCTCAGTATATATAATGTGCGTATATCTTGTGTTAGAGCAAATTGTGAACTTATGTTCTTTTTTCCTTTATTCACCGTTAATTATTATGTAAGTAGCATTAAGTATACACTAAATGGCATTAAAACTGTTTAAATATATTTATTCGTATATAAGACGATAGTGTATAATATGATCTACCGGATTATATATAACGACGTCCGATGTCAATTAAATGCTAAGTATTATTTGTGATTATGATTTGTGACTATAATATATTCGTACATTGTACTTGATATTGAAGGCAGGATTTAGACAAGGTCCCTTCTCAAAAGATATATATACCCAAAGTAACAAAACTAAACCTTCCTCGTACAATTAAAAAGTTTTCTCCCGAACGTTTTTCACATACTTTTGCGGGATAGGAGATCGAGAGACCGAAAACGTTACTTGCAAACTATGTTATGTTACTTAAAAACAATCGACTAGAAATCTAGTTTAGAAATTAGCAAAGTATTTTATAGTCTGATTGTCCGTGGTTTTACTACCGATTGAAATGGGAAAATGTTGAACATTTGTGAACGCACGCAACGTAAGCTTTTTTCCGTTTTCACAACATATTTTATTACTGTTTAACCCTAATAAGCCATAGAGTGATATTATATAGCTTAAAGCCTTCCTCAGTAAATGGACTATTCAACACAGAAAGAATTTTTCAATTCCAGTCAGTAGATCCTGAACAAACAAATAAACCGTTCCGCTTATAATATTATATAATTATATATTATATAATTATATAATTATATTGGTATATATATATTGTATTATTATTATAATATAGTATAGATTAAGTTTAAATCTTACCATTAACAATGCAGTTATGGCCATATGGTTTTGATTGCAGTTGTTAAACTTACGTGAATTTTTGACTCGACAAATCACATTAAATTCCAATATTAGATAAAGAATGGTAACATGAGTTCGTATATTGTCATCTCAGGAGATATTTCTAAGGTTATTTTTACCTATCTCTATGTTTTTAGATTCAAAATATATTTTGCAGCGTTCTTCTTTTTGATATTACGTTTTTCTTAAAATCTCTAGTTGTTTTTGCGACATATCTAAGAGGAACACAAAACCGTTATTCTATTTCTGCCCGAAATCAAGACATTGCGTGATTTGTGGCGGAACTCAACGCTGCGAGATGCTCTTATTTATTTTGATGATTAATATTGTTAATTATTTGTTTCATATAATTGATTTATTTTAATTTATCTACTTGCGTTATTACTATAGTAAATATTCTACCCTTCTCGGTAGAAACAATAGTGTAATTCTGAACAGTGAAGCTGGGAGACGTCGCAGGTCTTGATAACGTAAGCCTTTCGTGGTATCCTGTGAATGGATTTATATTAATACAAAGCTTCGGGAGTATATACTGTTTAAGGAGACTATTAGAACATAGAATACTGATGAAGGTTTAGTTGATACATATTATTTTATTAGACTTTATTGTACTGAAAAATTGCCATCAGAAATTTCGAGTTAATATTCCCTCATTCTGAGAATAACCCTAACAACGATATCAGGATTGTGCTATTAAAATATATTTGTATGCAAATCCTTAAGAAAATCAAAATTCAAGAGATCCCTATACAGAAAAAGATAACGTATCCGCTTAAAATGAGTAGAAATCCATTTTTAGGGTTTTAGGTTACATTACTAAGACTCACTGTCCGTCTGTCTGTCTATCACCAGCTTGTATATCGTGAACCGTTATAGTTAGATAGATAGTTGAATTATTCATAATTAACATGATTTTTGTTCGATATTTATAATGGCAACACTTAGACGCTTGAATAAGGGCTGATATATAACATAAACAGACGTAATATTTTTGAAGCTTTTATAAATAACAATACAGACGCCTTTGTGAGCTCTTGACCGGTGTTTTTCTATTCATTAATTGGAAAATTTGACTATATTTCTTTTCTTTTTACAATATCTTATATATTAGAGTAGCTTAAATTGTTAAGTTTACATCCTAAAGCTAAAAATAAATAAATAATAAAAACATATCTAATCCAATGCAACCATAATATAACACGGTAAGAGCAAATAGAAATGAACATATAGATACATATAGACTGAATAGAGAATAGATACATATAGAATAGATACATATAGAACTATTAATAGATGTTTTCATCATCAGGTAATTTTAATCCATCGTACTGATTAAAAGCTAAACGCCAATGAAACGTGTCTCGTTGCATTTCGATAACGTCAAAACATTTCATTGAACATTTCAATATGAATATAGTAAACTGGAAGTGCATACAAATTGTCGTTTATAAATATGTACTTATTAAATGTAATTTAATATGTGGACCATAGTTTTGAAGTGAGAATTGAATATTCTAAAATTGATTGGGCGTGGATTCGATTCCCATCATGGGGAACTTGAGCGGCAATGAGCTTGGTTAAGTTGTTTCCTTTGACGTTGAGTTGCGCGACTTAACTCGCAAAGTCTTGATAACATTCGCTTAATGCAGGATATGCACAAAAAAGAGTATTTAGGTTTTTTTATATCTTTGCGCTTTATCCCGCATATCATTGTAGACAAGATGTACCTATGGACAGGACACTCCGCACTCCACTTTCCGCCGAATTGAAGACATGCGTGTTTAGTAACGGAACTCAACGCCAAGCCTTGTCTTACAAAAATGAGTAACTGAAAATAATTAGGTTTTTTTCTGGCGTTATTCGAATTACTATAAGTCCCTATAGTATAGCCATATAAATCCATACCGAGAGATCATAAGGGCTAAAAACCTCATAATAAGTACACATAAGACTCATAATTTCAAAATAACTCCTTAGTAGCTTTTTCTTAAGTTCTTTTGTACAAAGAGTAAATTGCTTTTAAGAACGTTTCTTGCATACTTGAGTACTTAAAATATTTAGTATTGAATTAAATTTCGCTAGTTATTTCTTTCTAGGTACAAGAGGAATAATATTAGACGGTATAAATGTTTACATATCTCAGAATTCTACAAATTAAGCCCTATAATTTGATATAATTATATAAATTTGAATAAAGGTTATTAGGTGGATTGTGCAAATATATATAATCCGCCATTTTTTTACAGCGGCCATTTTAGATAAAAACAACATTGATTGTAAGTAATTTCAGAGTCACCAGGACTAAAGTAATAATCCAATTTTCAACTCAATCGAAAACTGGTAAGGGAGTTAAATTCAGGTTGCATGATTTCTAACACACTAACTAACTAACTAACTAACACGGCAAAATAAATAAAACGTTGTAAAAATTAGCAAGTAACATAATTTGAACCTTCTGCCATCAACGTTCTTATTAACAGAATCTTTATAACAAGGTACTTGAAGTTAATTAAGGCTTCCTCATTTCTTAACTAAGAATGCCCGAAACATAGATTTTTTTCAAAATATATTATTTTTACCTTACGCTTATATTCTGCATAGTCGGGTAGACAGAAAGAACTTAGTGTGAGGACACTCCATACTCGCTTTCCGCCGAATTCGACATTGCGTATTGAGTGACGGAATTCAATGCCACGTTACATCTTTCAAATCAAAATATTTTTCTTTATCCACTATTATATTAATACTTATAGTACAAATTTTGCCTGGAGCAAAGCCTGTCGCGTTGACTCTACCTAGATCAAAAGCTATATCGCGTTGGCTGAATCGGCGAAATCAACTATAATTTTACTATACAAAATTTAAACAACGTTAATCTCAATATTAGGACATTGTGAATATTAATGGGTTATTTGTCATGATTGACTTGTGGTTATGACAAAATTAATAGTTTAAATGCTATTACAATCTGTACTTTATGTTTATGAAAACTGTATACCAAGCCATTATATTTTTCTGTATAATATGTAAACTATTGAAACGTATTGATTTTAACATTATTATATGTACATCTATACAAACAAATGAAATTTGAGTATCTGTTTGTATAAAAATAATTGCTTACTACTAAATATATTTATATATATGTATAAATGGTACCAAAATAACATTTTTTACAATTCTTATCTGTCTGTATGCTTTGGACTGGCTGGTTCAATTTTAAAACTTCTAAAGAAACTTTTGCTGTCAGATAGCGTATGCAGTAATGAGTAACTTAGGCTACTTATATTTTAGAATTATAAAACAATGATTCTGAGATGTATAATTTAGAAACACACTGAACCGAGAAACAGAGTCTAGTTATAATCTCTCCATGTTTTGGGCATGCTAAAAGAATGTCACATGACGAAACTAAATACTGTTCTGTTTATACATTTACATCATTTATCTCATCTACCTAGCTATAAGTGTATGGGCAAACATACTATGAATATATATGAATATATATATATATATATATATATATATATATATATATATATATATATATATATATATATATACATACATACATTGATTTTATTATAATACTACTATATTTATTAAAATCATTTGTTATATTAGCCATCTAATCATTCTGTTCAATCATTCTTCAATCATTCAATTAAGTATAACTTAACTCAATACATTATTATATAGAAGTCAGTCAGTCATCATTATACTATTTAAAAATAAGCCTTTACCTGCCATAAGGATCTATCATTGCAGCTACCTAAATACCTATCAACATTATAGTACATAATTTGATTTTGCTATAAGACTGATGGGTTGGCTGCATGCCACATTATGAACTGATGCTTTTAGGCCTATGAAATGCAAACGTATAACTATATAATAATTTAAACAGTGGTTTTCAGTTGAATTTCAGTATTAAAATTGTATATTTTTTTATAAACAGGTTATTATGAAGCTAACAGCAGAATATGGTAGATATAAGTTGTTATGAGAAGTACAACAACAAATAACTCTCTCAAATAAGTCTCGAATTTAATTTGCGTTATTTTTATAACATTAAATTAAAAAAATTATGTAATTATTGACGCCATCGTGACATAGTTGGTCAGCGTATGACTGTAAACTTGACTAGTATTGGTTTTGATCCCTTGGGATAATGAGTAATTTAATTTATTTTTACTATTCCGCTCTGGCAAAACAAAGCACGGCGTTAATTTCTGCGACACTCACTTAACGCGAAATGTCTTGGTTTCCAGACGAAATGGAAGACAAGTCTTGACACTAGATTCTCTCTGAGTTATTTTT
The DNA here is from genome assembly GCA_032432895.1 of Dryadula phaetusa. Taxonomy (NCBI): domain Eukaryota; kingdom Metazoa; phylum Arthropoda; class Insecta; order Lepidoptera; family Nymphalidae; genus Dryadula; species Dryadula phaetusa. The sequence goes on from JAOYRS010000080.1 coordinate 6,483,773, forward strand.
GGTAAAGTAGGAAGCTGTAAAAAATATATTATAAAGAATTTCTCTCATAAACAACTATTTTTAAGAAAGTTCTTTAATAAACCTACAAGAAGTTATAAATTACACGCCATATTATGAGAGGTTCAGTTCATATAAAGTTTACGAACAATAAATATGACAATATAACTCTCATTAGATATATAAGTAAAAAAAATGCTTTCTTGGAAAAGTAACCTAGGTTCTTATTGTAATGGTTATATCTTATTTTACTGATTTAAAATATAAAACCACACTTAGGATTAATATAAAAAACAGTATAAGCATTTGATCGCCCCAAGCGCTCTGACCGCTAAGCTATCAGATGTGTGTGCTAGATATTTTCTACATCCGCTGCGTCTATATTCTCATACATTTGCTGCAACTTATTTAACTTGTTAGCGTCTCTGTAGAAATATTTTTTCAAATTACTATCTAAACCTTATTTCTATGAATTATTAGTAGTAGCCGATTATAATAACACTCAAATAAAATAACAATAAGGAAAAAGATACAGACCCAGTCAATGTGAGGCAATATTTAATATTTTTTATATTAATAAATAAAACCTTATTTCTATGATAGAATCGTTTAACAAGAGAGAATGGTATTTGGTGAAGTATAAGACTATTTTTTTTATTATTATATTTTGTTTAGTTTCACGCTTTACCCGCATAGCCGGGTAAACAGAAAGTATCTAGTGTCAAGACTCTCCGTATTTCGCTTTCTAAAATAATTTTCAATATAACCACTCCTCCGAGTGGGGATCGAACCCACAACCGGTTGCGTTTAGACTAGCCATTTATGTAGTGTTACTTCACATTTCGAATTAGAGTTTAGGAAACATGTTTTTAAGTGATATTTTTTAAATAATTGATGTTATTTAAAATAATAACTAATTCATATTACATTGGTGAGTTATTATGTTCAAGCATCGTAATATTTGAGTCCCACTTGTACTTGTAATATGAACAAACATTTTATATTATATAACTAAATTCATATTTGTCAAGTACCTACCAGTGTAACAAAATTTTGCTACATTAAACCCTAATATTTTATTACCAAAATAATTAAATACTTATATTTTTTTTATTATTTTTAATAATTGAATGGATATTGTGTTCCACCACTCGAGACGTAATTGCGCGAAAAAAGTAGTATGGAGTGTCTTGGCATTAGGTACGTCATGTCTACCCTGCTATGCGGAATAAAAGCGTGAAACTCCAAAACGGATATAAAATTTTGAGTAAAGACGTATCTAGTGTTCTGATTATATATCTCAAGGCTTTCTAACATTCAATACTACCAATACCTACAAATGATAAAATCTATGTTGACAGTATCGAATACTTTAGAATGTTGCGTTTCCTACCCACTGATATTTATTGAAGTTCAAGTAGTATTTCAGAACTATTGGAAACTATGAACGTAAGTTACAAGTCCTTCACAATAAAAGACGAGATACATAAAGAAACAAGATAAGAAAAACAATAAACAATGTACCTTATAATCAAAAAAGGTGCTCGCGTAAGCTGAAAATATTGGCTTGCAAAAGTAAAAAAGATATATAAAACTTGAAAACTTTTAGTCCCTAAACTCAATTCGTGTTAAGTAAAAATATCCGCTCGTAAAGTTTAATGCTACATCACGCATGAAAAACTTTCGGCATACCCTTGATATGGACTTGATATGGACCCTTGACATGGCCAGAATTTGTTATGGTCATTCTTCGGGAACCATGGATATATCACTTCAAGGTGATCCAAAGGTATTGTGTTTTTTAGCTTCACGCTTTTATCCCGCATAGCAGGATATACAGAAAGTACCTAGCGTCACAGTGTTGAGTGGCGGAACTCAACGCCACACTTTGTATTAACAGAGCGAGGAAGTCAAAATAATTTATTTATTGACGCCTCCGAGTGGGAATCGAACCCACAACCGATCGCGTTCACAGTCAGACGCTGTCTTACTGCGCCACGATTGGCCTCCCATTACGTATTAGACGGCTAAATAGAACAGAAATGAGATTTTTTATATTCTTCGTCTTCGTCGTGTTCTTCATTACTGAAGGTCGTGTCCGCTCTGGTCCTGGAGTATGGAGTCCAGAAGCTGCTTCCATGTCACCCTGTCTACAGTCTTTCCTAACGCTACAGTAATGTGTAATCCTGATATCTCTCTGACGGTATCAGACGGTATCAGCTCGGTCTTCTGCTGTGTATTTCGCCAACAACAAACACTTTCAAGACTGGTTTTTTTGTTGTATTTTATAATTAACATCATTTTACTATAACTAATGCAAGACCTCGGTGGATCTCCGACAACACAAAGGTTACGTAACAAGCACGAGGACCTCCCAAAGAGCATGTTAATGACTGTAGATTGGTTTTAATATATATGTATGTACATAAGTTTCCTATTCTAAATTCATTATTGTACGTATCAAATTCATTGTTTATTTTAATTGAATATTTTTTAAATATTAAACTATTTATATTATTTTTTAAATAATTCTAATAAAAGACGTAATTATTATATTATTATTAAATTTCTTTTCACAAAAACTACTTTTTTATTTGAATAACATATTAAAGTCAATAACAAAAATCTTATTCTCAGAGCGCTTTAGTAGAAAAATGCATAACGTTGCATTTTAAAATTGCATCCCGTACAAAGGAAGCTGTGTCATCATTTGAGAAACCCTCCTACGCTTTGTTGGCTGTTAACTTTTATCAACACACAATACTAAGTGTTTGCGTCACTTGTAAAATTGGGATGGAATTTTGGAACGTCAAGAGTTTTATATTACTTAAGATATTTTTATTTCAATTGTTTAAATAAAATGTAAATTGACTAAAATATATGAAAAGAAATTTAATATTAAATATATATATATCAGTAACTGAATCTGAAAAGTAACTAAATCAATATGAATCTTTGAAAATTTAAAAGTAACAGGTATATTTTCTGCAAAAATTTGTATAAAAAATCAGATTATTAATGACTACAGTTGTATTGACGTATAAATTAAACGTAATAACGCAGTAGTTAATGCCGTTCTTAGTCTTAGACTAGAGTCGGATAGAGTCGGCAAGTGAATATAATTCATACAAATATACATCAAGCAAATGATAATCGAACCCACAACCAACCGGGTCTATAGAGATTATTTCAATGTGTCAAAGTAATTGATTTATTAATTTAAATTCCAATAATAAGTAAATAAACAAAACATTACTTATACTTAGTCATAGATTTCTTAACATATTTTGCCTTGTAGTACATGTTGAGCAATTTAATATCTTTTATTTTAGCATCTCGCCTTTTATCCCGCATATCAGGGAAGACAGAAAGTACCTAGTGTCAAGACACTCTGTACTTCGCTTTCCACCGAATTAGAGACGTCACGTGTTCAGTGGTAGAACTCAACGCCGCACTTTATCTTACCAAAGCGAGGATGTGACAATATTTTTAAATATAGTACTCCCCCGAGTGAGAATCGAATTCAAAAATTGTCGCGTTTACAGTCAGACGCTGTTCCACAGAGCAACGGTCGGCCTCTTTTTAATATTTGAAATAGGGTAATTATGGAAACATTCAACAAAAAGGAAGAATAATCTTCTTAAAGTCTTAACACAGAATTTGTTCTCATCTGAATATTATTTTTACGATGTAAAATGTTTATACAAAATATTTAAATTTTATGCCTAAATCGATTATTAAATGTAAGCGCGCTTAAGTTTTTTGTGGCTGTTATGAGGAAACGAAATCTATATATACAATAAACATTCTAAGGAAACCAGTCATGGTGCAGGGACAGGACAGCGTCTGATTGGAAATGCTATTCGTTGTGGGTTCCATTCCATTCTTACTCGGGGAATTGCTCTGGTCAGCATGCGAATTTGGTTGAAAGCGGTGTTCAGAGTGTCTTGATACTAGACTACTACTTCCTGTCCACTCTTCTATGCGGAATAGAAGGGGAAGCTAAAAAAGAAGCTTATTAGAACAAAAAATCTAGAAGATTTTTTAAAAATACTTTTTACTTAAAGTTTGCAATAAGCAATGTCTTGAATTCATATGAATTGAATATATATAAAACTGGACAAAGGTGCGTCTTATCTGAGTTCTGGGTTCTCTCTGCCTCCCTTGCTATACCAAACAGGTTATAAAGTCGCTCATTATGTGAAATTTCATCATGTTATACGTAAATCACACAATAATAGTAACGAAATAATAAATTGGCGCAGCGTGATAGCATCTGACTGTAAACGCGATCGGTTGTGGGTTCGATCCTCACTCGGGGGAGTGATTATATTTAAATTATTTTCACTTTTTAGCTCTGGTAAAGACAAAGAGTGGCGTTGAGTTCCACCACCAACACGCAATGTCTCGAATTCAGTGGAACGTGAAGTACGGAGTGTCTTGACACTAGATACTTTCTGTCTACCCTGCTATGCGGGATAAAAGCGTGAAGCTAAGAAAAAAAAATAATATAAAGAACAATCCCATAAAAATCAAATCAAGAAATGGAGTAAGAATAGAGTTTTTAATATACAAGAGGTCATAATAATCAATATATTAATTAACTACTACGGTCCTTGTTGAAACATCGATATAGGGTCACCCATATCGATTCTCACGTCAGTTTAAGTGAGGTGATTTAATCAACTTGTCTAAGCAAATTCCTATGCCTTTGTTCGTATACATCGATAATACCCGGCATCTGTTCTATAATTATATTTACTCGTTCCAATATCGCCTGAGGCTGTACACAGAGTTGACTATTATAACTTGACATCAGTTTACTTACATCTAGCGTGTACTTGGGTGTCTGTTACCCTGGATAACCATGTATTGCGATTCTGGATGGATATGGGAAAATAGATCTTATTATATTTGAGTAAGAGGTTTATTTTTGAATGTCTCAACCGGGCTGGAGCAATCTAATGAACACTTAATGCAGTAGGCCGTGTACATATTTGTTTGTAAAAACGTACGCTATCAAGTATAAACGTTACACAGTGCAATTATTTAGTATGAAAAAGAAAATGATACATTTTTTTTTCTGGTAATGAAATTAAATAATGACGAATTCGTTTGCCACGTTTCGTCTCAATTTATAGAGACAATATGTTTATTAACGGTATGGTTATCGGACTGATTGTCCAGCCGCATCGCGCTACGAATATATTAATGCGAGATTATCTACAAAATTTAGTTATTTTACTTAGGCATACTCGAATTCGGACAGTGGGAACAAGTGTTAGTAAGTATATTAAAGGGACTTCCCTACACTTAGTGTCTCTCTCTTTTCCTCGTTAGGTAGGACATAAACACGATAAATCAGTGGAATACTGAGGAGAGTTTTCTCACCAATGTAAAAATTGTTATATTTTCAATTTTTACACTTTCTTTCTTACAATATAAGAAAATCTTACCGTTTTGACACATTTCTTGCAACAACATTTGCCTAAAAATTGGCGCACTTACTGTGATCCCACGACGACAAAACAACATTTTTTACATTCTTCTTTTAGTTACTTTTCTAAGTTAATTCCTTCTTAATCAAGTAGTCATTATACTTAACTATATCTAAAGTTATAATATTTTTAAAATATATTTTATTTTTAATGCCTTATACAATTCAATAGACCCCTTATCGTATTAGAAAACAACCCAATATTTAAGTACCTAACCTACACAGGCGACATTCAGCTGTATGCCATATAAAATTCGAACCTGCGACCGTTATCGTTATCTAAGTGTTATTACTATACTGTACTCGTACATACCATCGAATTGCATCGTACTCTAGGGTAAGAACTCGCTTTGCTTCTCTATTCAATTTTACTTGTATGCACAATTCCATGTACGCTATACTATCCTAGCCTTTATTTTCATAAATTTATATTTGTACCCGCTACTTTGTCCGCGTTGAAATATTGCTTTAAAAATTCTGTAAAACAAATTCAAGAAAACAATTATTTATAAACACATTTACAATATAAAATTATAAAATGATAAACAGAGAAAATTAAAAAAAAAACATTTATTCGGGTTCTATTTTGATAAATACTTAATAATAACTTTTCTTGTGTATTACCATGTACAGATAGAGTAATCAGTTACATTTTTATTATGTGTATAGATAACGTCACTTTGTTCTTTCTTTTCTGATATATTGTAGAATATAAGAAATGTAGTAGGTATTTTAAAATGATATCATAGCGTCACTCACTAAAAAAATATACGATAATTTAATCGTAGTATATATGTGTATAAATTCGACAGATGCAATATATAAATTAAAAAAAAAAAACATTTTCACGCCTTTTCGGCCTGTTTTGATACTGTCAACCATTATGAGTTTCGATTATTACATCTGACAGTGTCTGACGGTTTTTATTGGAATGGTTTTATCAAAATTTTAAATTAGCATCTATCGGTCAATATTCTTTATTTTTGTTTAGGTAGCAAGTGGAGAATGGAGTGATATAACACTATATTTTTCTCCTCATGTAGGTAGTGTACACATATAAAACACACATAATTTCGTTTCTTAGTAATTTTAAGTAAATAAAAAAATTGTTTCCACTACATAAAAGAAAGTGAATAAAAAAAGCAAATAATTGTTCTACATGCATCCTACACAAAGTAAGAGCCTTAATTACTGCGACTTTATTCTAAGCTGCTCTTCAAACCACTGCAGTGTTTTATCGTACATCTGTTTTTAATTGTAATATAGCAAGGAACAGAAATAAAATTGTAAAAAAATATACTTTAATTGGATCTTCCTGTGTTTTTTTTTTTTTACTTAATCAAAGTGAGACTAACTGACATAGTTTACTACAAAGTTTACTACAGTATATACTATTTTCCCTCTAAGTATTGTTTTCAGAGACAAAGTAGTGTCAAGACACTCCGTTAACTATTTTCCGCCCCAAATCGAGACATTGAGTTGAGTGAGCGTACTCAACACCGCTCTTTGTCTTACAAATTAGAAAAAATATAAAACCAAGTAATACTTTAAAAATATTTCATAAGGAATTCATCGGGTTACACCATTTGAATATTTTACAGGTTTGCTTAAAGAATGAGAGGGAGAATTGAAAGAAAACTCAATTGCAATTCATTTGAATTTTATTATAATAATATTTGTGATGGATTGAAAAGTATAAGCTTTTCCTATTAAGCCTTTTTTGGACTTTATTTTGAAAAAATGATTTTACAACGTTGAATAATGTTGACAGTTTATTAATCCACGTTAAAAATTAACTACTCAAATTTGTTATTAAATAATTGCGGTGCCTTTTGTGATTTTAATGTATATCATATAGTAAGACAAACTGCAGCGTCCAGACCTTCTATGTAGCACGCGATACTTTAAATTCAAGGGCGAAACGGGGAACGGATTGTTTAGACTCTAAGTAAACTCAAAAATGTATAAAGAAATACAATGCTCTGATATATTTGAAGTTGAAATAATATATCAGCAGACTATAAAAATAAATTTGAATAGCATCTTAACAGTGGTGTCAGGCACTCGTATTATAACATATATAAAGAATTCGTATAATAACATAATAAATAAGGTCTTTGATTTCCGCGCTTATTGATTATTTTAAACGGATTAATCGCGTATATTTTGGTATTAAAAAATACATTTTTGGAAACCTGACGTTTCGAACACTTCACAGTAGTTTTTTTCCTGTGGGGGGATGGGGTATTATACAATTCCCCTCCTCTACTTGACAGCGTTCCGTAAAAGGCGGTATCCTAGTAATTTGGTGGTAGAAAGTTAATCCTCCGACTAGCTCGCGACCAAATATCTGATGATTTGGTCCAGTTCAATGTCTTGTAAGCCAGCTTTTCTTATTCCCACCCATCCTTTCCTTCTTCGCCTTTCACGTCCATCCCAAGGCCAACAACTCGTCTACAACTCTAATTTTGTAGATGTTCATGGGCAAAAATGACCATCAGGCGGCACTTCTGCTCGCTTGCCTCCTTTTTCTATTAAAAAAAAAGACAGTATTCCGACTGAGGTGGCATTTGCCTGTTGGTTGGTTGGATGAGGCAATTAATAAAGAGATGCCGATAAATTTAAATGACTAATTTTGTATCAACCAATAGACAACTGCCTTCAAGAAACAAGCGTTTATCGTGGAATTTTTGAAAATACAAATAAGTTATGAAAATCGTTGCCGCTATAGAGGTAATTGTATCTAGTTTCTTTATATAGAGATAAAAGTTTTAATATTTTTTTAAGTGGACGTAGAAAATAATTAATTTGCTAAGTGCGATATTTATATATGAAGCTACGGGATATAGATTTCTAGTCTATGAAACCCGCATAGCTGAGTATTATATAGAGAGTCAACCTAAAGACGTCAAGACATTGCGTGTTGAGTAGCGCCTTGTCTTTTAACTTCTAAATATAATCATACCCTCAAGTAGTATCAAACTCACAATTTAATTGCATTTACAAACAAACACTGGCCAACTACTCTTTAATATTTTTTTTATTTTTCATTTTTTTTAATCAATATCAGTTAAAAAATGTTTTATAATTGAAATATAAATGGAGCACAGATATAAAAATAGTACGGATAATAAAGTCCATGAGATTTAATTCTCGAGATAAGAACACGCGTATAATAAATTCATATTATAAAATAACTAGCTTTTAAATGTATACGCTGTAGTGATACGTCGATATGAAATTTTCAAAGTAATTAAATTTCAACATCACATGTCTCGTTAACAGGCAGTTAACCGGATATTACAGGAACCAATTAAGCCCTCTGGGCCGGTTTGCACTTGTCTTAATAAAGCTTATACTCGGGGATCAAGTGGGTTGTATTTAGATATAAGAATATGTCATGAATATTTGATGTAAACGTATCGATTTTTAAATGATTGAAATTAATAAATAATTAGACTTTTTATTAAAAAAAAATTTTTACGCTACAAAAATTTAGTCTGTATCCTTTTTTTCGTATTGTTATTATTTTAGTTTCACGCTTGTATCCCGCAAAGCAGGGTGAACAGGGAACACCTTTCGTCAATTTCGAGATATTGCGTGTTGAATGGAACTCCACGCCGCGTTTTGTCTTACTAAAGCGAGGAAATGAGAATAATTTAAATATAATCATTCCTCCGATTGGGAATCGAACCCACGACCGATCGAGCTTACAGTTAAATGTTCCACTGCGCAACACCCAGCCTCAATTATTATTATTATTGTTTGTTTTATAGAAATCTCTAATACATAAACATACAAATTACATACAAATTAAAAAATAAACTACTAGTTAATACTCATAACGTCGTACTGCTGTGAATTTTATAATCCTCGGTATATTACTTTCATTTACCTGTTGATATTAAATATTGGAGTCAAAATTATACCCGACGTTTCGAACACTTTATAGTAGTCCGTGGTCACAGATAGACTGAGGCATTTCTCCGTTAATTGATACAAAAAATAGTTATTTAATAAAAAAAATATTGTTATTCTAAATATTATTCAAAAAATAACACTTAAAAAATATTAAATCTTTTATATCTACACAAAGAAACCAAATAAAATTATTTCTATAGCTAATATGTACTGTACCGGACGAGTAAGCTAAAACAACAATTTTCATAACTTATTTGCATTTTGAAAATTCTACGATGAATTCTTCCCACAAAATAAATAAAACAACAAAAAGTTACCTGCAATTAAAAACTCGTAAAAGCCTCAAAAGGTAGAACTGGAGCGTTTTGCTTTATTTCAACGGAAACCTCAAAGCGAAAAAGTTTGTATAAACTTCTTATGTGTGATTAAAACAATCCGGAATAGTTCCGTCAAAGTATATTTATTCAGTTTTTTCTTAATCTGATAGCAATATTGTGCATTTACCTTTTCTAATTCACTCTCATGACGTTTCTTTTCAAGGAACTTAAAGACAATTCAGTGTTTAAACACTCCGTCCTCCACTTTCCGTCAATATTCATAATATAATATATGGCGGAACCCAACACTGCGAATTATCTAACTAAAACGTCTTATTTTCAAATTTATTTTTAATATAAATTAAAAATCATTTGAAAATATATCTTTAGCATAATATGTACATTACGACCAATTTCAAAGTAGAGCATATAACTTGGACAGTTCAGTTTTTAGATTTCCAAATGGTGCAGATTCAAATCCTGCTTCTATCTATTCTAAAATATTAAACAAAATAATAATAATAATAAAACTATTTACTATTTTTAAAATGTTATTCCACACTTAGGATTAGAAAACATTTTTGATAAAACGTATATATTTGATTTAATAATAGAACTATTATGTCAAGAATTTTGTATTTGAAATCACGTTACTTAAATAAATATTTTTTTTATAAAAGCCCAGACTATAACCATTTAATTTTAATTTATTATAGTTACATTAAGTAAATATTGAATGCAATCGCTTAATATAATAACAGTTGAAATTCAACGAGATGAATCCGTAATGGAGCCGTATATCAAAATTAAAACTTCATTGAGTGGCAGCGTCAATTCATGAGCACTTGACAGCTTATTGGCACGCTGTGAAATTAAAAATATGGTAATTTTGTGTTCAAAGTATACGAATTGTTTGTTATGTGAATATATTGTGGCGATTTTTTTTTTATTTATTATTATAATATAACTTATATTACGTAGATATTACTCTATTCTAAAACTTTAGTTTGTACGGTTTGCCTGTAGGATCCTTTGTACAGCAATCTGTACTTAGTGTTTAAATAGTTGATAATAATAGCAAGTATTTTATAAGTTAAATTTTAAACATTTTTTTAACTGGATCCCTGCAAATATAAGAATATACTCTGGGTATTTAATTTTTTTCCTTGCATTTAGCCCAAGTTTATTATTAACTAAGTTTAGGCCTTTCTTAAATAGGGGGGTCAGCTTGGGGAAGTTTACCGCCTAGTCTTCTGGTCCTAGTAGGCGTTCGCAGGTAGCAGCATCAAGGATGAACCGCCACTGGATTGTGAGAAGATTGGGGTTCCCGTTCCCGTAGTCCGGCTAGTGGCGATCGAGGAGGAGCACTGTGAGGTTTAGAAGTATACGGGCGACGGCTGGTGTTGAGATATGAGTATAACCTGTCCCGAGAACATAATCCAGAACAGATTGCCTCACGAAAAAAAGGGTTCTTAAATATCGCATTTATTAAAAGGCAACAGGTATTTAATATATATATTAAGTGGGATAGTGGGAGTATGTTACAAACCCAGTTGCACAGATAATATACCTATTTATCAACTTTACGTTATACTTGAATAGCGGAAAAGCAGAGAGATTAGTGTCAAGATATTTCGTTCTTTACCTGACTTCATAATACGTGTACTGTTGTAGAATTACTATGAGGTGATTTTTTTTTAATTATGAATATTAAATATTATAAACATATAAATAATAACCATTGGCATTTTTAAAAGGAAGGGGCTTAAACCGGATGTGCTTCATGGATTTCCTTTAGGATAAAATAATTCAAGAAAACATACAATACCATACTAAACATAATTATCCAACAGAATATAATTAGATGTCTGTAGAATATCAAGTTATATACTTTATATGTATATAGTGTATTGAGCATATTCAAAGGAAGTTGCGATGACGTATTATATAACTGCGTAACAGGATAACTAACTACGAGGTTTTGATATTAATTAATATCAAATAATACTTTATGACACTGTAGTGATGTTAGGAATAATATAATCGATAGATACAAATTCGATTCCCGACATGTGATAAAATTTATAAATAACAGTACCCGTTGACGCGTAAAACACACGTAGTCATAGCAACGCGCATGTAACTTTATATTTATATATATAAGTCGTGTTTTTTAAGCATAAGGCAGTAAGTGTAATGTTTATTTTATTGGTTTTAATGTACTGTACAGACTACATATTCCTTCGATTTTTTACTTATGTATGTTTTTATTTTTCCTTTACGCACTTGATAATAAAATGATAGATATTTTTACGTCTACGTCTTTTCACATTGCCGTACAAGGTGACTCATCCTTCGGTTGACTTGATTTTTTCCTCTGAAAATTCTGCCCCACAAATAAAATGTGATAACTTTTTGAAAAGGAATATTCACGTAATATACAAATAATATGAAAATATATTATGACAAAATACTATGAGTACATATTATAAATATATTAACTTTCTGCAATTCATTCTCATATAAATAACTATGCCAAATGTGAATATTATTTTAAATAAGTGTCAATCTAAGTATTAATAGTTAGAAAAATATATTATAGCACTGTTGAAAAAGAAAAAAAAAGATAACGTCATCCTAATCCTTGTAAATTAAGGTAAAATTTTCGCTTTAAAAGTATTTTTTTAAAATATTATTTCAGTAAAGTGTAAAAGTTAAAAAGGTCAGAAAGAATTTTATTGTATCAAAACATTTCGTTCTCCCTTTTTCGTCCAAATTCGAAATATTGTCTGTTGAGAGGAGGAACTCAACGCTGCGCTTTGCCTTAACGAAAAATTTAAACTATATTGAAGAATATAGTTTAAACACAAAAATCTAACACGCTTTACAAACTAAACTTCCAGCAAAAAATAAAATAATTTAATGAGATATACAAAAATAACTCATAGAACTTTACAACCTCCCCCTTAGGAGTATACCTGAGACCACGGCCTACTTTAAAAAAATATATTAATCCGTTTAAAACAGTTTAATTTATAATATAATTAAAATTCTCAATATCTATAACACTAGTTTATAATGCCTACTAAACTATATTTATGAGCAATACAAATATATTGTTATTGTGCCACGATAAATGATATTAAATATTCATACATAGTTCACAGTGGTCGGTTTTGTAGCGGCCATAACATAATTATTGCCGGTCAATTTGGTTTATGATAGTATTAACCCGATTATATCACGTACGGAGCTAAAGCTGCGCATCCTTTGATCCATTATGGCTAGGGAACTGTTGTAAACTAGTTATTTCATACTGGGTTACTACTTTATCGCTTTTAATGTGATTTTGTTTTGAATTTCCGTCCTCATATAACTATTTCATGCTCTCTTGCAAAAAAGTTGTTTCTTAGAAAAAATCTTTGAATAACAGAAATTTGTTAAAAATCTCTCCACAGAGATCCTAACGACATAAATAAAATGTAACAAGCGCATTAGAATTTCGATTTGTTTTAAATGTTGTATTGATATCTTTCTTTCTGGAACAGATTCAGAAAAAAGTAAAAAATTGCAAGAAATAAGTACTATAAAAAATGTCAAAAAATAAATAACAATCATTTAGGTTAATGATACGAAAAATTTATGTTATTATAGGGACCGATACACGAATATTTTTTTAAGCAAAACCGTCAATCCATTCGTAACTTTGCTTATCCTAGATTCACCTTTTGCATGTGTTTTTTTTCTTTGCAGTGTTATGCTTTTTTCTTAGCCTGTCCTAATCAGAGAGAGTTTAAACCCGCGCCTATTGGCAACAATCCATGCGCTTTTACCGCTAAGCCATACGATTTATATTCATATGCGTCGAAATTCTTATACGCTTGTTGCTATTTTATTAGTGTTGTTAGCATCTCTAAAAGATTTTCAAATATTTTATAAAAACAATCTTTGGCAAAATAGAATGCTAATTATTAAGTATTTTGCTGCTTTTAAGGATTAGTGACGCGTCCTATTCTAAGACTTACAGGGTTTCCAAGACGCGCGGGTTCGAATTCCGCTGCCGTCAAATTTTTATACGCCTTTTAAAAATCTTATCTAATCCTGAGTGTGGAAAGGCACTTTCAAGATAGTAATGGAATATCAAGACAAAAATAGTCAACATTTTGAACTACACTTTACTCCCGAACCCTAGACACTGCAGGTTTATCAGAGCAATGTATAATAAATTATAAAAATAATTTATGTATTTCTAAGGAAAAACTATCTGCTTTTAAATTAATCTATTTATCATGAAAAGAAGACGATTACGATTAAAATAGTGGCCCTATTAAAAATTCTAAATACATGTAAAAATACTATATTCTCTACACTCTGCTGAGAATCAACGACTTCTTCTCGACCTCGATCTGGTATCGTCGGTCGGTTGGTTGATGGGTTGGATATTATTTCCCTTTCCTCGCTCTGGTAAGACAAAGCACGGCGTTGAGTTCCACTACTCAACACGTAATGTCTTGAATTCTGCGGAAAGCGGAATACGGAGTATCTCGGCACTATGTACTTCCTGTCTACCATGTTGTACGGGATAAAAGCGTGAAGTTAAAAGTAGACTTATGTTATTAGGTGAAATTCCTTTTTATTACTGGTATTATAACTGAAAGTCATATTTATTTAAATTTCAATTATGTTTCTAATCCTATAAAGAGATTAAATATTTAATAAAGATCAGCTTCTTGCTGTGGTATTTTATGTTTGTTTTTATATCTTATTAGCTTGCAACTTTAATAATAGTGATTCTAAAACGTAAATAAGGAACGCAACGTACAGAATTCAAAGTTTTGTTAGTGGAATGATCACCTTAAGCAATTACTGAGAATTTAATTTAGCTGGTGATGCAACGCGTGACGTTTACTCACTTTACATAAATTCGCCTGTCTATCAAACACTTGTAATATTAATTGCAATATGTTACATTTTGTTTTCTTCTTTTCGTCCTCATATAACTATGTCAACTGAATATTGCAACTGCAAAATTTAAATAAGGATCAAAAGTTTACACTGATTAAATTCTTTTATTTTACATAGCAGGGCACACAAGAAGTGTCAAAACAGTCTGTACTCCGATTTCCGCTGAATTCGAGACATTGCGTGTTGGGTGGCGACGTTTTGCCGTACTTTATCTTACTCTAGTAAGACAAAGCGTAAAGAAATAAAAATAATTTAAATATATATTCACCCGAGTGGGAATCGAATTCACAACCGATTGCGTTTACAGTCAAACATTGTCCCACTGCGCCACGAGCGGCGTTCAAATATATTATGATTCACATTTTAATTGTCAAAAAAATAATAAGCTATTTTGATGATATATTTCCCTAATCGTATCGTGGGATTCAAACCAACAACCCCAATTGAACGTCCTAACTAAACCACGAATGCACAAGAATTATGCTAGCCTCATAAGCATTCAATGAACGTAGATTTATATAGTTTAGGTAAGATAAGAGATTACGCTCTTTCAGCTGCAAGTTGCGGTAGAATTTCATTAAGTGCTTTGTACCGGAATACGCAATATTTTCTCCCCGTATTTAATAAAAATCATATTACCCACGTTAACCATTCTGCCTTCGTTTATTAACGGTATTTGTTAATGCTTGGTTTAACATAAAAAAAACTATGAACATTTAGTTAGAGTTTCTGAATGTAAATGTGAATGAATGGTTTGGAGGTCGATTTTCACGTGATGTTGGTTATATTTAACTTTTCATAGTAAAAATAAAAAACAAAGTATCTTCACATTAGTTTTTCTCTCACTATGTAACGGTATGTACTTATGTACATATTGAAATATAAATATGTTTCAATATTTAAATCAAATATGCCCATTAAAAGTACACATAACAATATAAATAATAATAGACTATAATAAAATTAAAGAATATTTAATAAAGTATGTAACGAACAGATTGCGTTCGTTTAATAAAAGAAGTTGCAGTTGTGTATACAATATAACATTATGTACTTACGTACATATATAATATATTAATATGATTCATATAATCATATATGTCTATTAAAAGTACACATAACAATATATAATATTATAATAGATTATATTAAAAATATAGAATATTTAATATACTATGTAATGAACAGATTGCGTACGTGTAATATAAGAAGTTGCAGTTGTGCATGTAATAGGGCGGCCGGGCTCGTCGACGTCGGCGATGTCGTGCGTCGTCGGGCCGAGTCGTCTTTCATAGAGTTTCTGACTTGATGTATAAAGAGATTTCAGGTTACACCGTCCTGAATGTCAGAACAGTTGCGTGGCATATATAGGGAGGCAGCATGCGGTGGTCGAGTCAACCTCCTTATGTACTAAGGTACTAACATATATGATGAGCTGAAAGACTCGTACCGCATATAAAATAAATATGATATATGGCTTTATGGCGAATATTGGCACGATCTTATACAAATGAAATTCTAATAAGAATATAAATATATGTATTTGGGGCGATACATATAGTGGATCTATGTGATAGAGACACCACGCCGCCTGACTTTCGATGTTCGGCGAGCTTATGGCTTGCTGATATTCGTTGTCGGTGGCATAAATCAATATTGCTGGGCGTCACCGAGGCTGATATAATTAGCTTAGGTGAACTGCTACGGAGATGTTGGTCGGTTATATCATGACTGATGCTGTCTCGCGTCGCATGCGCGATGCTTGTACGGTGTTCGACGTTGATATAACTTGCGACACGCGACTGTCGGTGTTCGGTGAGCGTTGTAGCTTACTGATAACTGATATTGGTGGCGCGACCCAATGTTGCTTAGCATCACTTAGGCTGATATTCTCGGCTCAGGTGAACTGCGGTGGCGACGTTGGTTAGGTTATCGCGTCTGGTGCTGTCTCACGTTGCATGAGCGATGTTTGTACGGCGTTGGACGTTGATATAATTTGCGACACGCGTCCGTCGGTGTTCGGTGAACGTTATAGCTTACTGATAACTGATGGCGGTGGCGCGTCCCAATGTTGCTTAGCATCACTGAGGCTAATATTCTTGGCTTATATGAACTGCTATGGCGACGTTGGTTGCGTTATCGCGTCTGGTGCTGTTTCGCTTTGCATGAGCGATGTTTGTACGGCATCGGACGTTGATATAATTTGCGACACGTGACCGTCGGGGTTCGGTGAGCGTTATAGCTTACTGATAACTGATGTCGGTGGCGCAACCTAATATTGCTCGGCATCACTGAGGCTAATATCCTTGGCTTAGGTGAATGGCTATGGCGATATTGGATGATTATATCTTGACTGCTGCTGTCTTGAGTTGCAACAGCGATGGTTGTACGATGACACACGTTGATATAACTTGTGGTACGCGACTGTCGGGGTTCAGTGAGCTTTATAGCTTATTGGTAACTGATGTCGGTGGCACGACTTGTATCTTCTTTGACATTGTCTCACGTTGCGCATGCGATACTTGTACGGCGTCGGGTTTAGATATAATTTGTTTCTATGTCGTTTTACACCCCTGGTGTGGGATTAATGGTTATGTGACACTTATATGTCTCATGCGTTTCGTAGTATGTTTTAGTGGCGTCCTTGAGAGGAGTGCTGTACTATTATCTCACGAAATGCTGTAGTACGTAATGGTGTTCGACTGTTTGTCTAGCGCCTTGTTTGGTAATAGAACGCATAATGTGACATACGACTGTCAGTGTTCGGCGAATCTATGGCTGATATCTGATGTCGGTGGCACCTAACCGAGTTTAATTGTTGGTTTTGACAAACGGCTGCTACGTATGTGCTGTGCGTGAATATAACACAAATCGGCCGCCAAGCGGTTGTGCGTCTGAACTGATATGCGAACCGGAATGTAATATTGGTCTGGCAGGCCAATCGACGTATCATCATCATGTATTGGTCTCACAAACCAATCCACGGCTTATATTGGTCTCACAAACCAATCCGCGACTTATATTGGTCTCACAAACCAATCAACGGCTTATATTGGTCTCACAAACCAATCATCATCACAATTCTATCTTATAATAAACTATCGAACAGGTAACTAATAATTGATCGTTTGCAAAGGCATTGTAAGTATCATATACGTTAACTGTTCCACTGCGTTGCGTCCCGGAGGGTTCAATATCAAGGTTTTAAGAATCACGGTCGGTCGGAATTCACGGCTAGCGGCGGGGCGGGGCCGCTTTGGCTACCTTTTCTCTTATTATGATTACCTCCAATGGTGCATTATATGTGGGAGAAAGGTAGGACGCGCTTTCGGCTTTTCCTCGGACGAGCCGTTGGTGATCTCAATGGAACGTTAATAAAAGATATTACAAATATGAAAAACCCTATCTGATGGCAAATAAATTTATGTACGAGTCGATACCTTTTGATGGCAAATATTTAATAAATGAGATTATCTTCTGATGGCTAATTATATAAATTTAATATATTGCGATTGAAATTTCTTAACATTGTTACCTCTGAATCTCTAAAAGATCTTGAGTTACATACGAATACAACAATAAATGGGTCCTAACCACGTGACGTATCATGAGCCAAGGCATGTTTTTATAATTATAGTAATAATATATACAATATGGGGGGGAGATGAACGTTACAACTACTCTGCGGCAAAAAGCGTGAAGCTGCAAAAATCATTTTTTTTTTCTAAATTTCACACCATCAAGGCACATTGGTTTAATATTTGATAGAATACGCGATAGTTTTAGGGTCAAATTTTACTCAGAGTTAAATAAAATTATTTTTAGCAACACAAAGAAGAAAATAACTTATAATGGGTTATATTAATACGAAAAAATTTGCTTTATACCAAAAATGAGAGCGGAGTGACACAATAGAATATGTCCAATTCTAGAGAAACACAAAGATTAAAGATAGGAGTAAATGTTAAATAAATATATAATATAGTTGCGGATGTATCAATGTAGGAGAATGCAGTTGGATAAGGATTGACTATAAACGCGATTGGTTGTGGGTTCGGTTCCCACTGGCAGGAATGTTTATATTTTTTTTACCTCCATGGTAACGGGGTCCCGCACCTCGGCTAGTGGCAATGTAGATGGAACACCGTGAGGGTTTAGTGAGTAAAGGGAGCGTCGTATATCTGCCAATACGGACTTCCATATAGCATATCCTGTATCCCCAGTAGAGAAGGTATCTGTAATGCATTTTTCTCACAAAAAAGATGATTATGTCACACATTGAACACTCATACACATACATCACTACAAAAAAAATAATCAACACTTAAGGTATGAGACCAGTCGTGACGCAGTGGGACATCAGCTGACTGTAAATGGGATCTGTTGTAGGTTCAATCCCCGCTCGAGGGAGTAAATAAAATTTAAAATTATTCTAACTTTCACTCTCTGGTAAGACAAAATTGCAACGTCGAGATCCACCATGTAGCACGCAATGTTTCGAATTCGGTGGAAAGCGTAGTACGGAGTGTCTTGACACTAGGTACCTTCTGTCTACCCTGCTATGCTGGAAAAAAACGTAAGTTAAAGAAATTGAAGGTATAGAATAAAGTCCTTTGTACTCCATGGACATGAGCACTTTGTCGTTAGTTTAACAGGAAGAGATGCTCGGAGAAGTGCCTAGGACATATGACCCTAGTGTAGGTTTAAAAGACTCCTCCACTGTCATGAGCCCTTCATCTACCTAATTAATATTTAGTAAAGCTACGTTACACGTGACAGGTGGACAAAGCAATATAAATAAATTATAAATAGAAAATAAGATAAAATAGTTTTGACAAAAAAAAAATATGTGCAATGGCGGCATAGTCGTTAAAAACAATCTTTTAAAATCAACCATCAAAACAAAACATATTGTAAGAGAGTGCAGAGAGGTGAGAGCATTAAATTCGATTTATATATATATATATATATATATATATATATATATATATATATATATATATATATATATAAAAGATATTTAAAGAGTTTGCTTAAGATAATGTTTAACTCTTTCAAACGTCGTTTAAATATTTCGACTGACTGGGACTGTCCAACTTGTAGTGGTAACTCATTCCAAAGTATTACTGTTTTCATACTAAAAAAGTCACCATAGCATCTCGTACTTGGCTTAAAGGAACTCGAGGAGGTTATTATACTTATACTATTCTAGGGGAACGGAGTATTAGGGCGTGGATACTAATCGACCCCAAGAACCTGAAGCGATCCTGGAGGTACGAAGGATTAGTGGGATGGCAAAGGATAGTGTAAAGGAGTATCAGGGAATGGAAATGGCGTCTTTGTATAACAGTGAGCCATTTTAGTTGAGCGCGTTATTGAGAAACATGATCTTACTCCTCAATCCGAAGATAAATCTTATGATGAGATTTTGTAACCGGTCAAGCTTGCTAACCATTTGCTGGGATAAAACTAGGTAACAGGAATCAGAATAGTCAAGGATAGGAAGGAGAAGGGTCTAAGCTAAGATTATTTTGGTATTTAAGGGTAAAAGATTTCTCTCCATCTTCTCGATCCTATGCTCGGAAATGTGGGAAGTCCAGGAAAATGTGCTATCCATCTATATCCATATTCTGTTAATTATCATAAATAATCATGTATGTATATGTATATGTATATGTATATGTATATGTATATGTATATGTATATGTATATGTATATGTATATGTATATGTATATGTATATGTATATGTATATGTATATGTATATGTATATGTATATGTATATGTATATGAATTTTTGAATGTGTATGTGTATGTGTGTGTGTATGTGTTTGTATTCGTGTGTGTGGGTGTGTGTGTGTGTGTGTGTGTGTGTGTGTATTTTTAAATTACGACTTAATTTTCTTTTATTCACCTACATTCTCATTTCCCACTCGACATTGTTTCCTTGAGGAGAATGCTGTTCAGCGTAAATCTGGTTTTTGTACTTTTTTGTGTGCTATAAGGAATATGTAAATAAAATATAAAAATATAAATAATTGGGTTAAATAACTCTTATTTTAGTTAAAGTTGATGTATACACAGATGACTTTCTACGTGCTTACAGAAGGATTTTATTGGCAAGTATTTATGGAAACCCCGAAGCGTGAAATTCTAATAACTTACCCTATGAGATATGCTAGATAAGCTGTGAATATGAGATGACACCCGTTATTCGTTTGTAATACTTACAAACCTGTAAAAATATAAGTATTATGTCATTGTAACAATAAATATAGAGATAATTCTTTTTGAAAATTACTTATCCGTAATTCGTAAGTAACTTTAATTTATATTACTATAAGCTATGGATTAAAAAAATAAGAAATAAAAAGTGTACGGATTAAAAATATTAGTAGTGTTTTAATTAAAAACTCAAAAGTACCTCTTTAAGATATATAAAAAATGAATAAAATTAATATGAAGTAAAAAAAACGATGTTTCTGAGAACAATTTTTGTGAATAAAAGTTATTATTATTCTTGCTTATATCTAATATTTCTTCGAATAACATTTATACACATCAATCAACGTCTAATATACTTGTAACATATACAAATAGATACATAATAATGATCTCTTATAAATATTCTATAGAGTTCGATTTGAACTTTAGTACGCCAGACTATATGAAATGAACCGTGACTATAATTTTATATATATATATATATATATATATATATATATATATATATATATATATATATATATATATATATATATATTAGCTTCACAGAAGCCAGAAAGTACCTAGTGTCAAGACACTCCGTACTTCGCTTTCCATCGAATTTGAGACATTACGTGTTGAGTTTAAATATAATCACTCCCCCGAGTGGGGATCGAACCCACAACCGATCGCGTTACAGTCAGACGCTATCCCACTGCGCCACGACGGCCTCAATTATATATATATATATATATATATATATATATATATATGTATATATACTGTAGTCATTCATAGATAATTACTATTATTTTACCTAGGTTAAAGTACCTAGTGTCAAGACACTCTATACTTCGCTTTGTAATGGTTTTATAAAACTTATCGTATTGGACTCTTTCATATTATATTATATTATTATTTTATGTATAAAACGAAGTCGCGTCCATTGTCGGTACGCTTAGATCTTTCAAACAGCATATCAAATCAAATACTAAATAGATTATTCACTACATACTTTTCATATGGTTCATAATAATAGATAAGAAAAGTAACAACACTTCTAGTGTGTTTTATCCTATAAAATAATGAAGTTAATAATTAAAATAAGTAAACGATACCAACTAATCTATATATATATATATATATATATATCTATATATATATATAGTAGTTAAACGTTATCTTTACATAAGATATATATGAAAAAAAAATATTTTGAGGCCATTTATAGTTTTAATAACACAGAACAATATATCCCCATTAACATTTAGTCGTTTAGTGGTTTTATTTCCATCGGTTTATAAATAAGATATTTATATCAATTTAAAATATTTTGTTCGACAAATTTCAGCAAGGACTAACTTTACGTAAACGGTGTTGCGGGAATTCACTGGTTTAATGTTAATTTCTTATTTGTTCCCAGGTGAAGCGATTAAAATTGCATTACGCTGCAGCGCGGACGGGAATTTCAATAAGCTTCAGCTATCACTCTACCATCGCTATTCTCGACTGACGCAATATCTATTCAATGAAACAAAAGTATATCTTAGTATTTCCTTGTTTGTATTATCTTTGTTTATTTTGATAAAATGGATGGACGTGTCAGTTTTAGTATTTAATTAGTTTAAATAAAATTGATTGAGATAAAAACCTTTTGTTTCTTCCTAATCACATCGAGCGGTAATTTGACTTTTCTTAATAAAAAACTTTAAGTACATTTAAATTTATTAAGAATAAGATGAACATCTTTTACTTAATATAATTGTCAATTAATTGAACCAATACAATAACTACATGTAATAAATAATTTTAATAATTGTCTTAGTCAATAATTAGCATATTAGTATATTGTAGAAGTAGTTTTTTTTATTAACTTCAACCTGTATCCCCCAACAGGGTAATCAGCAACAAAACCTTCGGCGCTTGCATATCCCCCTGCTTCACCAGTTACCATCAACTTCCAGCGTGCATTCGTGCTATTTGCGTGAACTTACTCTAGTATCACTGACACTGTACTTCTGAAAGCTGACTGAGGTCTCTTCCTAGGACTTGCTTATAAAAAACGAGTCTTAAAGACCTCCTTCTAATCAAAATTTCACCAGTCATCTTCTTAATGAGCCCAAATCACGTTCAGTTTTTCTTCACAGTAACTGCTTCGTATGTATCGGTCGAGAGTCGTTTGATTATGGTTTTAATTACCACTCGGGGGAATGATTATACATAAAATATTTTCATTACCCCGATCTGGCAAGGCAAAGCGCTGCGAAGAGTTTCGCCGCTGAAAACGAAATGTCTCAAATTCGGTGGAAAACGGAGTACGGAGTGTCTTGACACTAAGTTCTTCCATCTACATGTTAAAGATATAAAGAGACTAGATTAATTTTATCTTGCAAAAAACGTTCCCAATATTAAGAAAAATATTGTTTCGTATTTAATAATGAAATTATTCTGACATTTTTTGAATATAAATTTGATATTGAAACAAAAATAAAGATAGAAACAAAAACTAATATAACTGATTGGAGCAATACAACGCAATGAGCATCCTAGACTCAACTTTACGACGTTTTTATAGAGACGAAAAAAATTTTGTTATAAGCATTTCAACTATTATATATATACACATACTTTATACAATCAGTTTATCTTTGTATCTTGTTTTTAGCTTTACGCTTTTAACCCGCATAGCAGAGTAGACAGATAGTACTTAGTGTCAAGTCACTTAATACTTCGCTTTCCACAAACTTTAAGACATTGCGTGCTAAGTGACGGAACTCAACGCCGTACTTTGTCTTACCAGAACAAAGAAGTGAAAATAAATTCCCCTGAGTAAGAATCTAACCCACAACCAATCGCGGTTACAGTCAGACATTCCCCGCGTCCCACTGCGACACATCTGGCTAGCTAGAGCCTAGCTTTCTTTAGTCCTATATATAACCAAATAAATTAATATATAACAAATTGCCTCCACTTCACACTTTATGCCACATAACATAGTCGTAAACAACCTAATGCTAAGACACTCTGTTGATTGCTATCCATCCTAAATTGAGACATTCTGGCTTGAATGGCGAGTGTACTCGACGATCTGCATAGTTTTTAAAAAGCTTAGTACTTTTTCTCTGTTAAAGCAATAATTCAATTTTATATATACATGGATACATATATATATATATATATATATATATATATATATATATATATACATATATATATACATATATATATATATATATATATATATATATATATATATATATATATATATATATATACGTATAGTACCAAACACTTGTTATCGTAATATAGTTGCGTACTCCTGTAACTATTTACAATATATTTAAAGGCTGTCGCTCAGCTAGAAGAACTCACTTACTCAGTCAAAATAAATAAGATGTGTTCAATATTTATTGAATGTAATATATTTTGATACTATTAACTTCTTGAAACAGCTAAATGATGAGTAACAAATGATGGTAATAGCTAAGAGATAAGACACCTATATATTTTAATATTGAAATTTGGTCGTAATAACGTCGCATACAGACAGACAGATTTACTTTCGCATTTATAAAGGTAAATCACAGCGTTGGGTTACGCTGAAAGCTCAAACCTTTTCTTTCAAGTTTAAAGGAAAAATGAAAACCGAGTTACTTAGTGCTAGATTCTCTCTGCCTAGGCTGCCATGTGCGGGAGATGATTGAAATTAAATTTAAATGAGGGGTCTATAGACCCTCGGACGTAAGTTCCTTTCGCTTTTTAATAGACGTTGGCTGTACTCATAACTTATATCAAGTTAAGAGATTTAAATTACAAAAAATCCAATAATAGTAAATTACAATACAAGTGACCTATTTACTATTTTTATTTACTATTTTTAAAGTGTTATTTCACACTTAGGATTAGAAAACATTTTTTGAAAAAATGTTTTCTAATCCTAAGTGTGGAATAACACTTTAAAAATAGCAAATATTAAAATAAAATAGCAATCTCTCTTGTTAAACGATTATTTCTTAATAATCTTCAGTAATCTTAAGTAGTAGAAATTTGTAAAAATCTCTCTACAGAGATGCTAACAACATAAATAAGTTGTAACAAAAGGTATAAGAATTTCGACGCAGCTGGTAGTAGAACGCATGGCTTAGTGGTCAGAGCGCTTGGACGGTATCCAAGAGGCGCGGATTCGAATCCCGCTGCGTTCAAATTTTTATACGTTTTTTCAAAAAATGTTTTCTAATCACAAGTGACCTAAATGGTTAACACTATAAAGTCGCGCTATTTTTATAACCAAGAAGACAATACAAGCTTTTAGGAATATTTAAGCTAAATATCATACCAGTCTAAAATATAGTTAATTTTTACCAGATATAATTGGCTATCTATAGCAAAACCTATTTATTTGTTTTAGTACGTTAGCTTGCTGGGCTTTAATAAAAACTTGCTTTTATTTTTTCATTATAATTTTATTGACACGATTGATTTATCCTGTACGTTTGTATGTATGTATGTATGTATAAATTAATCAATATAAAAAAGTATTGCATCGATATTTTGATATTAAATTTATAAACATTGGTTCTGAAAATAATACAATATTTGAAGCTTTAATCCGATTCATGTTAAGTTTTAATATCTTTTTAAAATGTATTTGTTTACTAAACGTTTATGGGAGATATATTCAATTATTCATAATGTAGAACTTGACATCGGGTGTCGTACACGAATCTTTAATTAACTTACTAAGATTATTGTTAATTATTTACGATTTTAAAAACTGTAGTTATGACGATAATTCTATATTATTTAAGGCTTAAAGGTTTATATGGTATGACAATGTTAGCTATAATGAGAAACTACATTTGCTTCTAATAAATATATATTACCATATTTATGTTGTTACAACTAAAATAGAAATGCATTTACTTTTGTGTCTCTAAGCATTTTTTTTATCGCCAGGACATCCGTTACTGATATCCGCCCGATTGAGAACTCGGCACGGGTTTTATGCATTCAATAAACGGGTCAAGAAAACCCAGTCTTCCATGAGCAGGAGCACGACACAGTCGAGGATTCAAGAGCGTTGTGGCCTTGGAATCTGTGCTATTAAAAAGGCGATGGTCTTGTGTCACCGTCTGGTGACCCTTTCAACGTGATTTCCATTAATGTTCTAATAGTGAGTGAAAATTTATAAATTTAGTTTTGGGTTTATAATACAAAGAGGAAGCGAATGAGCGAAAAAATGAATTAGTTGTGCAGTAAATGATGGACTGCGGAAAAGCCGCGAGTGGATCAGTGGTACTTAAATATTATTCGATTCTAACAAAGTTACTTACACACATATCTGATAATTTCTTATTTAAGTCGGTTAAAACTGTAGAGAAAAAGTTATAATATTATGTTTTTTGTGTTCCCATCACTCTCAGTGCATGTGTCGCACGATAACAAAATATTTAACCACCAAATATAACTTTTAAATATTTTAAATGACCAAAAAGCTCTATTTAGAATAAAACTTTACAATTTACAGCTTTATAATTGGAAGCACATTCACTTGTTAATCCTGAAGTTGGCAGTTATCCAGTTTCATAGCGTGATTACAATCTGAACTTTGCAACAGTGACGGCGAAACAATAACTCATTTCTCATGTCACGTCTAGTTATGTAATTTATTATGTACTAGCGAATTATCTCGGATACGTCTGAATACAAATTCAGGCTTTATCCCGCACAGCAGGGTAGTCAGGGACGACCTAATGTCAAGACACGTTGCGATTCGCCGTTTTCTGTCCAATTTTGAGACATTACGTGTTTTGTGGCTTAGCTCAATTTTTTATCTTATCCGAGTTCTGTAAGAGGCAAATATCCCAATAATTTGGTGGTAGGAGGGTTATCCTCCAACTGGCTAGCGACCACCCATCCTTTTCCTGATCTCCTATCGCGTACATTCCAAGGCCGGTAACACATCTACAACTCTAATATTATAGATGTCCATGGATGAAGATGATCACGTACCATCATGTGGCCTTTCTGCTCATTTGCCTTTTTTTCCAAAAAAAAAATATTGTAGAACCCCGAACCAACCACCCAAATGTTTGCAATCAGACGCTGATCCACTGCGACACGAAAGTATACATTAAGTGGTAGGTAACAATAATTATTATTACTGACACCGTAAAGGGGTCAACAGAGTGTACTACTAAGTGATCTCTGGCTAACCTGCTGTAAGGAATAAAGCGTTCATAAAATTTATTTATTTACAATTTTTTTATTAGCTTCACGCTATTATCCCATATAGCAGGGTAGGCAGAAAGTAACTAGTGTCAAGACACTCTGTACTTCGCTTTCCACAGAATTCAAGACATTGCATGTTGGGTGGTGGAACTCAACACCGCTCTTTGTCTTTACCAGAGCGAGGAAGTGAAAATAATTTAAATATAATACTCCCCTGAGTGGGGATCGAACCTATAACCGGTCGCGTTTACAGTCAGACGCTGTCATACTACGCCACGACCGGCCTCAAACCTTATTTACAAATCTAGGATATTATCTATTAAATTGAGTTTACATTAAAGTCATCTTAAAATGTGCATGTTCTGGTACACTTTTAATTTATCAATAATATTTATCAAATATGTTTTTATAATATTAATATATGTTAATATTTATAAACACATGTCTATAACACGCATTTTTTGTATCAATGTGTGTAATGGAAACATTCCGCACTTTTTATCCATATAAACTTAAGTACGACAAATTTTATATTTCGTATTATTTTGTAAGAGATATTGTTTTCTCAGCCTTATTAGGTAACGTACGAATTTCAACGGTATAATTACTTATAGTGTAAAAAGATGGGAACCCAAGCTGTGAATAAAAGAAGAGCGTTATAATGAATAATCACCGGTTCTAAATATAAATTAGAATTTACTCTATTGCCTCCTACTTCCCCGAGATTATTAATTTTGCCGATATATTTGTATATAAATAAACAACTTAGTTGAAACGATTTTCAAGCGAAGTAATATAGTCTATCAATAAAAGCTTCGTGTTTTATGGTATAAATTAATAATAAATTAATTATTTGCATTCATTAAAGCTTAAATATCGTTATGTAGTTAATTTGGCTCAGAACAGACTTTCAGTAATATAATTGTATTTATTTATTTTTTAAATTAATATATTTTTGTTTCCATTTGTGTTCTACAAATATATACCTTTTCTAATAAATTTCTATAAATTATAAAATAGTTTAGAAGATCTAGAAGAAAAAGTCCGTACGTTGGTTAACAACAAGGTTGTTGACCAATGTAAGATATATGCAGTATTTTATTTTTTTTATATAACAAAAATGTAATTGGAATTAATTTAGTGTCAAATAACTTCTTTATTTACATTACAGCCATTTATAACTAAAACAATTTTCCTTAGTCAGATACAATCTCGTAACGCTTCTGTAGTATTGTAGATATTCAAAGGCCTATATATTTTGCTTCTTTTTTTCTGAATAAAGTAATATATAAATGTATTTATAGTTCAAGTTCAGAGAAAATCTCAAATGCATTTAAATATTTAATGGTTTATTTTTACAAAGTAGATATTTATTTCTGTACAATAAACGACTTCCAGAAACATCTGTTCATTTACTCTTGTAGAAATTTTCTTTGTTCCACCTTCAGAGTGTTTGTAATTTTAAGTGTTGTTCCCTTAATTGACTTTAACTCTGCCTTTGTAAACATAATTTGTATTTAATTAAAATCTTCGAATTATACATTAACCCCGTTTAAATATTTTATTTTGTACTTACTGAACACAATGCTTGTGATGAAATGTTTTCTACTGAAAGAATTCAATTCAATGATAAAAAAACATAGTTTCCTATACCAACACTATAAACCTAAATGCAATCATCACAATACGCACACAGGTGAATGATAATTATTAAATTATACCCATTTCTCACTCTGATAAGACAAAGTACGTTAAGTAACGCTCTTCAACACGCAATGTCTCGAATTTGGCCGGAATATGTAGAAGTAGTGCCTTGGAAATAATAATCTGCTTACACAGTGGGAAAAAGCGTAATTTCTCAATTCAATGCATTTTTTTTTCGAAAATTAAAACAATATTCCAAGCTTTCGTGCTTAATTTTTATTATACCACTTTATACGAGATAAACAAACTTGACGATATATAATTAATGCTCACAGCTTATAGAAAATTAGAAACGCGGCAGCGTGTCAAGGCCAAGTTCAAATTACCAGAACGTGGCCCACGGTGTGGGTGTGTGGGTGCGTGTGTGTGTGTGTGTGTGTGTGTGTGTGTGTATATGTGTGTGTGTGTGTGTGTGTGTGTGTGTGTATGTGTGTGCGTGTGACACGGACAATTTCAAACTAATATTTGCCCCAATTTTGAACATGTTAAAATTGAATCATGTATTAAAACATACAAGATACGTCTGTGCTCCAAGTTCCACAACACATCTTAAAAGTTCAAATAATTAGATGTTATCGTCCAAAATATACCAAACCAAACTAGCGAATACAGACCTAATACATATTATACATATCATATATATATATATATATATATATATATATATATATATATATATATATATATATATATAAGCTTCATGATTCACGCTTCACGCTGAGTCTGATCAAGCTGCAGTGAGACAGCATCTGACTGTAAACTTCGATTGGTTGTGAGCTCGATCTCCAATCGAGGTAGTGTTATATTTCTTATCTGTACTATTTATGTTGAGAAATAAACTTATTATTATTATTATTAATTCGAGACGTTGCTTGTTGAGTTGTGGCACTCAACGCCGCACTTTGTCTTTTTGCCAGAGCGACGAAGTTATTATATAAAAGTATTCTATTACTAAGTAATTTATTGACAGGACAAACACCTAACCAAAAGTATAGATCGTATAAAGAAATGAAATTTGGCGTGTTAGCTATTTGGTTGGTGGTTCTATAGAGAATATAGGCATTAAGAGATCATTTTCAAATTCTTATAAGCACGTAAAAATATATTTTGTAGTTAGGACTTTCAGTTTCAATATATTAATATTTAATTATATAAAATAATTATTTACTCTATAGGCCTTGTATTATATGAACGGTGAGTTCCGCCGCTAAACACGCAATGGCTCGAATTCAACAACAAGTGAAATACGAAGTGTCTTGACACTAAATACTTCCTGTCTACCTTGCTATGTGAGATAAAAAAAGCGTGAAGCTCTAAAAAACTGCCTTCAAATATATATGTCCATAACATAGTTTTATATTTAACTCCATATAAAAAATGAAACTAATTACAAAAAGATATTGTAAAATGATTAACGAACGAAAAACCAATTTGTTCCAGCAAATATAATTTAATATAGTTTATTACAAACAAACATTGTCGAAGTTAACGAAGTCCCTTTGTCTACTTATTACCGTTTCGACCTGAATCACCAATCGCCTTACTTTATTTAATTACTGTATGAATAAGCATTTAAGCGTTTATGAAGTAAATAATAATAAAGGAAATAATAGTAAATTTCATATTGAATATTAAATATGAATTAAGGTTGTATTGTTGTAAACTAAATTACAAAAAAAAAACAAATTTTAAAAATATCAAAATTGGAACATGCTCTACAAGACGGTCTAAAAGCATTTACAAAAAAGTACTTCATTGTGGTATATTTCGTATGAAATGATCTAAAAACGAGTATTACGTATCCACAAAGTGTAGTAAGGAATTCTATCAATCGACAATAGAATCTAACCTCACGGTTTATACTTTTCACACAATGTGCCACCTACTTTAATGTCGCCATAAACTCGTAATGTAGAAGCCGTCATTATTTGGAGTGGATTTGATGGACGCACGTAGGTATGTTCTTTGTTATACTGATTTTATTGGTTTTTTTTTTACATTTCTTATATACTAAAACGTAGTAGTCCGGTTGGAGCGTTAACGACCAGTTGTTATAGCAACATTATTTAAAAAAAATATGATATTGCTCTTTCTCTATACAAACCATAATTGTTCCAAACCACATACTCCTCCATTCGAGTTATTTTCGTATAGAGGGGTAAAAAGTTTTTGGTTCACGTATTAATATATATTAGTACGTATACTGTTACATGCATAGATGCTTAATTATCTATTTATTTGTTAAGAGGTCATAGTGGTGCAGTGAAATATTATTGTAAGCGCGATTAGCTGTAGGTTCGATTCCCACTGACGAAATAATGCATATGCTCCATTATAGACGAAGGTGAACAACAAATTATTTTGACACAAGTTATAAAAATATTTATATTAATTTATAATTAGCAGCATTGAGCAGATAATAACAAGGTGTAATAAATGCGCAAAGGCGGCCTTATCACTAGAAATGTTCTCTTCCAGGCAACCTCCCTAATTACTGATTAAAGTATTACCTATTTTTTATACTCATTTTCAAGTTTTTCTATAGAAAAATTATGTAAAAAAAATTACTCAAGTAAATACCATAAGATATGTTACCAGAATGACAGAGTTGGTAAGATTTTATTTCCTCCTTTTCGTTAGTAAACGTCTGGCGTTAAATTCCATCATTTCACTCAATGGCCTGTCATTTACCACTGAAGGAAGGAACAATGGAAGCCTCTTTCGCGTATATGAAGGATGCTTAGAGAATCAAACTATTATTATATAGGTATATTCATCTGCATTTGATTGTTTTTTTATTGCTTTTCACTTGAGACGCAGATTAAAAGAAGCAGATATCTTTTGAGAGATTAAAAGAGAAGAACATATTTAAGTGACCTTTCAACTTAAAACAGTTTGCATAAAACTATAAATAACGCTCCAGAAATAATTATTTTATTACTGACTAGAAGGAGTTATTGAAGATATCAAAAGAATTGACATGAAACTGAAATTTTATGACTAATGCGTTACTAAAACGATAAAACTTCTGTCTTTATGATTATTTCAGATTGTCAGAAAGAACTAATGCCAATACAGTCCGTTCTCTGCTTTTCGCCTGGTATATAGATATTGCGTGTTACGTAACGTAACTCAACACCGCGTTCTGTGTTAACAGAGCAGACAAATGCTGTCCTGTTCCGCCACGATGGCCCTGTAACAGTGCCCTTTGAACACACTATGTATTCGTACATATAGACCTTCCATCCATCCGCCTATAATTTCAATTTATTGGCAAAACAATTCACACTTTATGATTAATAAAGTTTTACGAGGAATTGAGGATAACACCGGATTAAATTTACATGGACCAAAGGGTGTGTACGATACCCTATATTTATTGACCAGGTTATTACTTTTAATAAATAACATCAAACAATATGGCTTGGTAAATCTATGAATATTTACTTTATAAATTGAAATACTTATTTTAAAAGTAAAATTCAAAATAAGAATATGTGTGTATATATATATATATATATATATATATATATATATATATATATATATATATATATATATATATATATATATATATATGAATTATTCGTGTATATCTTGGTATATACATTTAAATACATTTTTAGAAAACTGACGTATCGAATATTTTAGTCCATACTACCTATGACTACGGACTGTAAAGTTTTCGAAAAGTGAGATTTCCAAAAATGTATTTTCGAGTACCAAAATATACGCAATTAGTCCTTTTTAAATAGTTTAATTTAAAATGTTATCAACTTATTTGCAGCATTGTGACAAAATGGACAACAAGAAGCTTCTTCTGGCTAAATCCTAAATCGACTTAATAAGGAATTGTATTTATTTGCAATCCAAAATTCGTGATCATTTGCCCTTATTTGTCGTAGTCTGAGATTAATTAGTTATATCAATTATAGGGAGAGGCCCCTTTTTGCCGCCTCTAACAAATCGTTGTTACTGAGTATCTGAGCCACGATGATAATTAAAAGGTGTAATTATCAAAGTTCCTTATCTATAAAGTTTTTGAAGCTAATGATGTATGGCTGATTAGGATTTTACAAAAACATTTTCGGAACACATTTTCAAGTTTTAAGCTTTTCCTCGCATAGTGATAGAAGAAAACCTAGTGTCAAGACACTCCACTGTTCACTTGCAATTGAGGTATTGCGAGTTGAATTTAACGCTACGCTGTCTTCTAAAGTTAGTCCATGGTAGAGCAGTGGAACAGCGTATGACTGTAAATGCGATTGGTTGTGAGAGCGATTCCCACTCGGGGAATGTTAATATTTAAAATAAAATCACTTCTCCGCTCTGATAAGACATAAGGCGGCGTTGAGTTTGCCACGCAACAAACACGTAATGTCTCAATTTCGGGCGGAAAGCGTTCAACAGAATGTCTTGACACTAGGTTGTCTCTGACTCCCATGCTATGCGGAATAAATCGAAACTACTATGTCTTACCGGAGCGGAGAAATTAAATAATTGAATTTAAGTGGAGATTCGACCCACTACCAATTGCGTTTACAGTCAGATGCTATTACATTGACGCACGACGACCACAAATGCATACAATATATTTATAGTAAAATTCTTACCTCTTTTATATTTCATAGTTGCCTATCAAATAAATATTGTCTATTGATATGGGACTTTTTTATTATTTTTTACAGAAACGTAAAAACAAGCATCCTATGTGAAATGAAATTTATTTACGTAATTTTTTATATATAATATAAATATGTATATACCTGCAAATAAACTAAACTGTCACTGAAAATAATGTTAGAATATAACATTATAATTTTATAGTTTAACTATATAAAATGTATATAGCTGGCGGAGCTAAACGACGCATTTTGTTTAAGGAATAATATTATTAACAGAAATATACATCGGAAAAGAATTGCATGGCGTTTACTCGACTAGTCCAAACTGCTCCACTGGATCCAATTAAAATAATTAATTAATGTTCCAATAGCTAAGTCAGTTGCAAAGCATGTGAATTTACAGATAAAAACGGTCAAGGACATCCACCTTAGGCTAAATTATAAAAGAGTCTGTAACAACAATACCTTTTTGACCCCTTAAATAACACGTGAAAAATTTCATTCCGCACGCAAGCTAATACATATATATAAACTTACATACCAACGTACGTACGTACTTAAATTAAAACAACAGGAGTACGGTAAACGTGCTTTTAAAAATTCAGAGATATACCCGTAATTTCCTCAAAAAGACTCATTTTACATCGGAAATTATTCCGCCTGTACCTATCTCGTCAAATTACATGTTTGCATGTCCCCAAGCGAGATTTCGTGTAAAAACTTTATAAATTTATACTAAATTGCATTGTGTACAGGGTAATGATGAAAGAAACGGTTGGTGGGGTGAGGAATTTGTTGAAGGTTACGGGATCATTTCCCTGTTATTTAAGTGTATAATCATTAGTCAAGACCTTCGTCGTACTGTTAGAATAATTCTCGTCGTACTGTTAATATAATAGCTAATAGGTTGGAATTCTATTTTTTTAGATAATATAAATTAGATAACAAGATGACATATTGTTTTAAAAAAATAAATACACATATATAATACTAATTACTACTAACAGTTGTAAATCCTTTTATTTGGTTATGTGCGACTTCAAACCGGAAGAAGAGTTTTAGATGGCTAAATTCTCACAGTACAAAGCACGAGCCCAACTACAGACGCAAAAAAAACATTAATTAATATAAAAGCAAACTTATTATTTATTTTAGTTAAAAAATAAACTAAGACAAAACGCTGCGTTGAGTTCCGCTACTCAACACGCTATATTTTTGGATGATTTTAACAATGAACGGAGCGTATTGGCAATAGCGTCTCCCTACAAACCGGGATGAAGTATGGAAATGCTTTTATAACAATGGCAGTTATGGTAGTTACTTAAGTACTATTCTCTTGGCGATTTCTAAATAATTAAGTAATTCATTTATATGAGAGGTTTTTACGTAAAAAAAGCATCATTAGTACAGTGAATTGTCCAATTTTCAGATTTGCGCATATCTCGCATAGGCGCGGCTGTAATTACATAATGGAGTGATACATACTAAGCGGCAATTCCAGGGTGTGTTAGTTTAACGTATTGTCACAGTCATGCGATATGTTGAGGGATTGGCATAGAATGTCGCTTATTAACTTAGGTGCTTGAAAAGTATATTTACCTATAAATTATAATGACAAACTAGAACGGTTAATCTATGTATTAGATTTCTTTTTAATCTGCGTAAATATGATCATGTCTCCGATCATCGTCGTCAGCTTGGATGGCTCCCTATCTATCTCCGCCATAACATTTGCATGCTTACACTCCTCTATTACATCCCACATAATCCTCCCGCTCCCTTTTACTTAAAAGAAAAGTTCTGTTGCCTCCGTTCAGACTCCCTTCTACACTTCGAGCTTAAATCGCGTCGTTATAATCTCCTTTAGTCACCTTCCTATTGTACTCAATTCTATTCTAACTCCTTTACTGTGAAATCTGCGATTCTTTGGAATGAACTTCCTGCAGAACTTCGACACTCAAAGTCACTCTTTATTTTTAAAACCCGCTGAAACAGCGCCTACTTAATTAAGTCCGTTTGTTTTTTTCTTTGTAAATATATTTGTATGTATGTATTTGTATGAATATATTTATGTATATGTATATAATAAGTATTGTATTATATATAAGTATTGTATTATATATATGTAAATATTGTATATTTGCACTAATACAATATCCCACATCTTACTTCTTTTATATATTGTTTTCTTTTTAATTTTCGCTGTATTTATTCCTTGTGATACCAAAGGTTGTCTGTAAGAGATTGCTTGTAGCAATAAGACCGCCTTTGTATACATTTTGTTTTAGTATATCGTTAATGAAAAACCTTTTTTTCATCGTAAGGTGTTTTTATGATTTGTATGGTAGAATCTAGTGTCAAGACGCTTTCGCCTTCTTTGCTTATATTAGTGTCCTAATTTCGGACGGAAGAAATATATTATATCTATTGATTATTTGTCATTAATAAATACTTTTAAGTGTTTTTTTTATACACAATATAAATCAAGGGCCAGAAGTGGCGAAGTGGGACAGCGTCTAACTGTTTGGACTATTTGGGGGAATGAGCTTATACGAATTATTTTCATTTCTTCTCCCTGGTAAGACAAAGCGCGGCGTTAAGCTCCGCTACTCTTACTGTCTACCCTGCTGTGCGGGATAAAAGCTAAAAATCAAATAAGATTAGAATATATTAATAACCTGCTTAATTGGTAATAGACTTAAAGGCAGAAGTAATTACCACATTACGCCCGGTCTTATCGCTAGATCCTTATAATTTGGTTGCCTGGAAGAGACCACTCTTGGTAATAAGACCGCCTTTGTTCACTTTATTTATACTTTATTCTACGTAATTTATTTTATGTATATTTCCATAGATTATGATTAAAACTTATAATGCTATCTTAAAAATATATTAAAGAGTACAACTTAAATTTTATAATAAAATTTAATATATAATATGCAACGCCAATATTTCATTTATAAAGAAATATAAGAAAGGAAGCATAGCGAAGCTAAATAACTAACTTTTCTAATATATTTTTTAAATAATTACGTAGTAGTTTGCTTACTTATTCTCAATGCATTCTCAGTACCTTGCGGTATAAGCAGAGAGAACATTCTGTTTGTACTTCCTTCTCATTTAAAGTCATATATAAGTTTATAAGAGGGAAATGTACTTAGGAAAATTTTACATTGATATTTGCCCCTTTTCATGCTTTCTGAATATCCGAATTGAATATCTTCACACGTATTCTAATTTTATACAAAATTCGGACAGTCTTTCTGCTATAGTTTTTTTACTTTACAGCTTTACTAGCAGAGACAACCTGGTGTCAAGACCCTCCGTTGACTTGGGGGTGATTTAACTTTGAACTTAATTTTTTTAACTCAACTTTTTAATAAAAATGAATACTTCACTTTAAAACTTTAAAATAAAAATTAGTCACATCTGTGTCATGAGGATTATTAATTAAAAAAAAAAACCAAACTTCTAGAAAATATTTAAATTACAGAGACTCTTCAACTGTCCGGTTCTTATTTTTGTTTTAGTTAAGTAATGTTCCATTAAGCATTTTTAAATCCATTAGCCGTGAAAAGTGAAAACGTTATAGGCGCAGTCCATTAAGCTTGTAGTGTAAGGTTACTAGGTCCTTTAATACAAAACTGTCAAGCGAATTTTGCTTACACTGTCATTGGTTCTTTACCTAATTGATACTTAAAGATTAGAATAGAATAGAGTAATTTTAAATGAAACTATTTTAAACGGAATAATCGCGTAAATTTTGGAATTTGAAAATACATTTTTTTAATCTCGACGCTTCCAACACTTTACAGTACTTCGTTGTTACAGGTAGACTACCGATCAATCCGTTTAAAATAGCTTCATTTTAATTGTACAAAATCGCGAAAATCTAAAATTTTAGCACACAAAAAATAATAATAAATATAAAAATAAATGTACAAGATAAAATGTATATATACATAAGTTAAATATATGCAAAGGTGGCTTATTGCTTTTGAAAACTATATAATGAATGGTAGAGAGAATAAAGAAAAAAGGGATGAATTATAATCTTTATATTTTTTTGTATGGAACAGGCAAGGCAAACGAGCACGTCTATCACCTGATAATAACATTTATTTTACAAATAAATAGTTTACCTACTAACATTATTAATACTAACTTTGCAGCAGCAGCTGAAGCAGGGTGGTCAGAGAGTACCTTACTGCAAGATATTCTATCTATATTCAAGATTGCCTGTTGAGTGGCGAAATTTAACCGCGCTGAAAAGGCATTATTGTCATTATTCTCCTCTAGTACGAACAGATATATGAAAATCATTAATATAATGGGTTTGACAGAAGGCGATAGAACGCATAACTAATAACAATTATTACAGCTTAACGTTATTCCACTGCGTCACGATGGTCTCATTTTTACAAACAAAAAGGCTAATATTGTTTAGGGAACACAATACTCTAACTTAATTATATTAATTTAATAGTCTAAATTTATAAATAACAAAAAAAAATACAGAAATCTATACATATAATAAAAATTGATCGATATCTGTACATGGAAGATATAAAAGAAAAACTGTTATTGACGGTATCTATCGATGTGATAGAACTCAAAACAATTACTTTTATTGTTTTTTTCCTGTGTGTTTGTGCGTGCTAATCTCGGAAATGGCTTACATAATTTAAATTACTTTTTCTCTACGATAATAATAATATGATAACTGTGCTTTAACTAATGTTAATACCAAATGTTTGTTATGTTTTAATCGATTCACAAATAAGATAATTATATGAATTTAAAATAATTTATTCGTGAAAAATATTACACCGAAGCATCTAGTAGTGTCATACAGAATTTAATATTCACATAGGTACATCAACGATCAAAAATATGACGATCGTATAAATGAATAATTGTGCTGATAACGCCACGCCATGCGTTGTCGTAAACGTGAAAGCAATTAAAAATGGAAATAAATCATAAAAATAATTAACGTAGTGTGAATACGACTTTATGATTACAATTGATTATATATATACTAATGTATATAAAGAACGATGAGTCCAGTCGTGGCGTTGTGGGGCAGCGTCTGACTGTAAACGCTATACGTCGTGGGTTCCATTCCCATTCGGCGGAATGATTATATCTAAAATATTCACATTTCCTCGCTCTGGTAAGACAAAGCGCGGCGTTAGGCTCCGCCACCCAACACGAAATGTCTCGAAATTGGCGAAAAGCGCAATACGGAATTGCCACTAAGAAATATTTTTTATATCACTACCTCGTCCATAGATGAAAATAATATAATAATACATTAATTTAATAAATAAATCCGCTTGCATTGTTATCAGATATGAACACGTGCGATATTCATACGAATCGGACGATATTAATTGGGTTAAAATAGTATTGGAGAGCTATACTGATTGAATAATAAATAGAAAAAAAAATGATTAAATAAAACAAATTTATTAAACGAATCTAGTATGAGGTTGCGCATTTTAAAATGTTATTCGCACGTATATAAATTTTTTTTTGTGTTTTTATAGTGGTCAATATAAAAAGAAAAAACGACAGAATCAGCTTAAAATTAAAGTAACTTTAGATACTCCTCAATATTAAACTATCTGCCATTGAAAGTTTTGTCGTAATCGATATAGCCGTCCCATAGATTAGTTAGTATATTATTTTGGTGTATCTACCGTTTATAAACACATTTAGAAAAAAGTGCTTATTTTAATGTTACAAAAATACAGTCCGATTTTGTTTATTTGTATTGATATTAACCTTATATTATAATAATAAAAAACTAGAATATTTACTTCATAGATAGCTTGTTATGTTATAAAAAATGTAAAAAAAACGTAATCCTAAGTAAGTTCTTATTTATTATTGAGTAATTTCACTCACACTTAATAATTTGTTGATAGCTTAGTTGTTATATGTTCTATTAAATTATATCAATAAAGGCACATGATTTACTTGTGCATATATGGGACTGGTATTATTAATAACCTATTCTCTTTTTCCTTACCTACATTTAAGCAACTTATGTAATAAAGAATCCGAATCAATGAAACAACTGAAAACCTATTAATAACAAAATTTTAAATTAATTTATTTATTGTTCGAGAAAATGTCGATAGATGTCGCTAATGTACACTTGCTAATTTACGATCTGTATTATAGTAAACAATAAATACTTTATATTATTGTAGTTTTTTTAAATTAGTAATATGTTTAATATATTTGTTTTAAATAGTTAATTATTTTAGCTAATATAAATAATTAAATTATTTTGATGAGCTTCGCAATAGTTTATAGTCTGTGGTGTTTCATCCGTAAAATGTCAGTTTCGCTCCAACTTTTGCTAAGTGCGGTAATGTAGGAGATTTCGACCTGAAACAATCACGCACGCCGTAAAATATATACGGCTTCAGCGTTAATTATAGAAAATTTATTAAAGAGGTCAAGAGGAACTTTATATTTATTAAGATCAAAGGTAAGAATATTTTATTTCTTTACTTGAACACATTTTAAAAAGTTTTGTTTGTAAAGTTTTGTAATTGATGTCAATGTTATTAATAACAAGGAAACCGTAATTTAATAAAAAAAACCTTAACACGGTAGACTTAAGACTAAAATATTTTCCAAGATTTGATTATAAATACTCTTTTAAAAATATATTTAATATAGCGATATATTATTTTTTGATAAATCAAATACTAGTGTATTTTAAATATATTTGTAATATATATTTAAATTAAATTATTTTTATTATCATGTGTTTTTAATTTTAACAGCATAATAATTATAACAGAATTAGTCTAATAAGTTTTCAGTGTTGTGTGCAGTAGCGCCATCTATTGTGAAATAACTTTTAAAACTACTCCGAGCTAACTTCAAAACACCGTATTAACTCGAAGACGTATTTATGAAATAATTCAAAAGATGGCGCTGTAAGGCATGATAAATTTTTTTTTTAATGTTCTTGCATATAAATTCTTTTTTAATTATTTATTTAATTTTTTGCTTATACGGTTTTTTAAATTAATTTCTTATTCTAATACTAGGTGCGGAATACTGCTAAAAATAGGAGTAATTACATATAAACAAAAAGTCTTTTTAATTTTTAGTTTACTTTTTAGTGATTATTTATGGTATTGAGATATTAAAATTTTTCTGAAAAGCGCAAATTTTAAATTAGGTATTGAAAATATTTCGAAATCATAACTTTAAATTACTATGTAAATTAATATAAAATATATTAATATAGTTTTTAAGTTATTAGTATGAAGTAAGTTAACATTATTTAAAAAAATATTAATTGAATGCAACCTACATTTAATATTTATCAAAATCAAGTATCAAAAATCACACCTCTGAATTCCATCTTAAGCCACAAAAATCACTGAAAACCCCATAATAAGGCAAAGCTTAAAATGAAAAAAATCCAGAAAGCTAATATAAAAAGTAATAAGCGTTCGAAATGGTTTATACGTAATAACAGACGAATCCATTTGTTCAGTCTTTCGAGAGAATGGTTCCGTGATAAAATTGCAATATTACTCGTACTTCAAAGTTCTTGGAGACTAAATGAGTTTTGTGCCAACCATGGGAAATAAACACCCTTACGAACCTAGCAAGGGGATTTGATATTGTAAAATAAATTGTATCTGATATTGATATGTATATTTACGCATGATGTAAAAATTTTACTGAAAAATCATGTCGTTCTTTACTAGAAATTTATATTTTTACATTTGCCGCTCATATATGTATGTATAACTATAAGGAAGCGTGGCGTTGAGTTTAGAAAAGAGTCCAGAAAAAAAATCAACGGAGTGTCTAGACACTATGTTATCTCTGACTATCTAAACTATTTTAAGTCGACTGGAAGAAACTAGTGGTTGTAGAGAGTTTGGTATGCACTTTCCTCGGTGCGTGAAGGAGTCTAATTATTCTTGAAAGTTCTATGGTAACAAGAAATGGATTCTTGTTGAATCTGTGATATATAGAAATGGAAATAGTGCACATATTAATAGTATCACTATCTATGATACTGGAGGAAGGCCACGTTAAAGGCGAAACTTCCGAAGGGCATCTATGAAGAGGTTAATGGCTGTGGACGAGGTGAAAGAAGTACGCAAGGACCGTAGCGTTTGGTGCTCCGTTATCCCTGTTTACCCCGCTGGGTATAAAGCGTGGAGCTAAAAACATAATGAATAAAATTCATAAAGAGCAAATAGGACTTAACTATAAAAAAATGACTTAATAAAACTATTTATGATTATTGTTTCAGAATAAATAATACGGGTACAGCCTAAGTCAAACAATCAACATGGTAATATGTTAACATTTTATGATTAATGCATTTGTTTAAATTTTTATTGGAATTTTTGCTAATATGAATATTTTATTGCAGTACGGGTTTGTGAATTACGCTTTAGAGCTACTAGTTACAAAAACCTATGGAGAAGAAACGTGGGAGAAAATAAAGTGAGTATTTTTGTACTATAATTGTAAAAAGTGGGGCAAAAATTTTTACTTTAACTTACTTTTAGTTGAAATTTAACCAATTTTCTGATAAAAGTAGAATTCGATATCTTTTGTTTCATTTTAATCTATGTAAAAGATCATAATCGCTACATTTATACGCGTAGAAAACCTTTGCACATCTTTCTCGAAAATTATGCTGACGAACGACATGAAATTTGATATCTTTAGTTAAAATTTTTTATTAATACTTTATGTGCACCACAATTAATATTCGGAGGCTGGTCGTGGCGCAATGGGGCAGCGTCTGCTTATAAACGCGATCAGTCGAGGGTTCTATTCCTTTTCGGAGGAAAGATTATATTCTTCAGTGAAAAGAATCTCTACCAAAAAAAAAACATAGCGGAACATTGGAGGAGTCTGCTCTTCCATATTCTACAGTGGCACCTTGGGAAAAGAATTTAAGCTGTTAGGAACCTCCACTGAACACTGCCTTTCCGCCGTCCGTTACTGGAGAATTACATATTCTGTAACTGGAAGATATCGTTTTGGCCGATCGTAAGTGATGAGTTTCAGTCGCTGTCGGGGGCTGAAGCGCAAACACCCGGCTTGGCGACGTAATTCAATCTGCATCAATAGACGAAGATTATGGCAGGACGCAACCAAGCATTCGTACATAGCAGCGAGGGCTGATGAGCTTACCCGCTATCCTGCTGTCGCCGGCCATGCACCATCAACCATAGACTTGGCAGTTCACAAGGGACTGGACTCCGTCACCTTGGATGTCCTTCCCAACGCATTTGGATCCCACCAGTGCTAGCCACAATTGTAGGAAAGCTAACCCTGGCCGTAAGTATTACACCATCTAGAGGGGTGTGCTGGAAGAGATTTACCAGCCTAGTCCACGAACGCACCCTGCCAAGACGTGAAGACCCATTGGAGGTGAAAATGGAGACCCATTGGAGGTGAAGAAAATAGGCCAAACTGCAGTTTGGCCGCCATTTTCTTCCTTCTTTTTTTATTGAATGGCATTAGGAGCCCTACGCCACTTATCTTTCCGCACCATAGCAGTGCTGACCAAGGTCCAAGCAAGCCATTCTTTAATTCATTCAGTAGGCCTGGTGATTATACTGTCAAAGCCTCGGAAGAATGCAGGACGGCCCGAAGCATAACTCCCTAACACGCTGCTGAGCCCGACGTCCAAACTTGCTTAAAGATGCTTCTCCCTCACATGCTTGAGCATTTCTAACCGCGATCTGAGCAATTGGGGTTCAGGGAGGGCACTCTCCAGGTGGCTCGAATTACCCACTTCGCAGCCGACGCTATCTGCCGAAGAGAAAGCACTGCGGCGGTGTTTCTTGACCCCGCGCACGTCTTCGATCACGTTTGGCATCTAGAACTAATACAGAAGGTCTTCAGTACTGGGATTCCTCATAAACTGATCCGGATCATCACCTTCTACTTGGGCGACCGCTCTTTTGCCGTCAGGGTAAAAAGCGAAATATCTGACAGCCATTTATCAAGGGGTGACCAACAGGGCAGCATCATATCGCCTGACCTGTTCTCAATTTATATCAATGACATCCCGGTGTCCAATGATGTCACTCTGGCCTTTTACGCAAACGCCTTGGCTTTAATCACAAGGTCCATGAGCACCAACTACGAGGTTAAAAAATTACAAAGGGCCCTAGACTTTTTACCAGAACAGATGTCCACATGTGACTCCGTCTTACACTCATGATATCATAACTATATTCGATATTATGAGTGTAAGACGGAGTCACAGGTACGTCTAGGCGGGTCCCTAGGTAGGTGACAGTAAGGGTCTAAGGTTACCTACCTTAGACCCGCCTAGACTGACAATTTAACATAGCCTGACAAGCCAAGAAGGCCACAGACGCAGCTAAAGTTGCCCTCTTCATTCTGCGACTGCTATTCACCTCAGCTCTGCCTCTTCGTACCAAGCTGGGACTCAGATGTATGTCAGCTGAGGTTACAGGTATCTCGTATGGCAGCGATCAAAAATCAAAAAAGAAATCAGTGGCCATTTCGAGGGCGAATCTTGAAAATTCCAAGAGTTTTTTTGTCACATTCAGTACGACCGTGGACGAGACCTGGATCCACCAATTAGATCCCAAAACCAAACAACATTCAATGACTTGGAAACGAGC
The DNA here is from genome assembly GCA_032432895.1 of Dryadula phaetusa. Classification (NCBI taxonomy): domain Eukaryota; kingdom Metazoa; phylum Arthropoda; class Insecta; order Lepidoptera; family Nymphalidae; genus Dryadula; species Dryadula phaetusa. Next base: position 6,527,903 of record JAOYRS010000080.1, read on the forward strand.
CTCTCCACCAACAAAAGATCAATGTCTAGTTTTGCGGGAAATGTTATGGCGTCTGTTTTCTGAGATCCTGAGGGATTTATTATGGTGGAATAGTTGGAAAAGGAGGATGCGAAGTGCTGCTTCACCAAGATGCAAGATGCCCCGGCTCACAAAAGCCGCAGATGCGATACTGCCATTCAAGAAACGGAGCTTGAATTGCTTGAATACCCTCCCCAATCGCCAGATCTAGCTCCCAGTGACTTTTTTCTACCTATTTCCTCGGCTCAAAGAACACCTCTGGGGTACCAAATTTGAGGACGATAGTGAGGTGATAACAACAGTAGAGGCATTTGGGAGGGTCTAAAGAAGTATTTCTAAAGGAATCATTGGTTTAGAGAAAGGACTAAATGTATTAACCTGTTAGGATTTTTTAATCTTATATTTTTGTTTCATACTGTTTATCATAGCTTATTAATCATCATTCGTATATTTGCTTTATTATATTTTGTAAGTAATTAATTGCCAATTTTATTTTTTCATAGAAAAAAGGCGGAAGTAGCAATGGAGGGATCTTTTTTGGTGAGACAGATATATGAAGACGATATAACTTATAATTTGATAACAGCCGCTGTCGAAATCTTAGGTGTGTATGCCAATTTACAATAAAAAAAAAACAATTTATTATATACACATTGTTTTTTATTTAATTTTAAATTTGAATTAGATGGAAATTCAAATTTTCATACGATTTTTCAGAAAAAAAAGAACTAGATGTATCACGTGCGCATTTTGAGTAGCAAATTAGTAATTAATTTACTTATTCGTTATTAATTAAGAGTTTATATAATTATGGCGTTAAGTTCTGCCATTCAATACGAGAGGTCTCGAACTGCCACCGAAGAGATCTTTGATTTTCTTTTCATAAATTAATATTAATTAATTATACACATTGAATCTTACGCTTATATAATATTTATATATCTAACTATAAAAAGGAAATAAAAAAAATATAATAAGAAAATTACAGAAAAACCAGCCGACGCTATATTGGAACTATTTGGGATGACATTCTTTGAATTCTGTCAAGACTCAGGATATGATAAGATTTTGCAAGTTCTAGGAGCGACTCCACGTGATTTTCTTCAAGTACGTCTATCATATTGCTTATATATATATATATATATATATATATATATATATATATATATATATATTGTAGGGCTTTTGCAGAAAGCCAGCTTCTTTATACAGTAGAAGATAAAATCTCTTAAAGTTTTTACGTAACATCTACTGAAACGTGTTAAACCGGGGTCTACAAACACTGTAGAGTGGAATCACAATTTTCCTTGTAATATTTGAATTAACTTTAGAGAGGAAAATATTTAATCTATTGTTATTATAATTCTTATGAAGTATCTGAACGGGTTACTCGACCATACATACAGGTATTCTTTAGCCGGATACAGATACGGAGCAAAAGAACAGCGCGATTGTCCTTGACAATGTTACTTTAATGTATCTACCCTTATCTGACCTAATACATTATATTGTTACTGGTCGATAGTATTTTCGTAGTGCGGGTTCATATTCTATTATATGTATTTTTTAACTCAAATGTCATGTTTCTGGTACAATAAAACGATGATAAGAAAAAATATGAATATGTTAACTACCAAAACTAATCACTTGAGATAACGACTTATGAATTTAATAAATAAAAAACAATAACAAAACCTTTGACTTTCGCAATTTTTATACATTTTAATTGAAACTATTTTAAATGGATTAATCGCGTCTGTTTTGGTATTTGAAAACGACAAACCACTGTAAAGTGTTCGAAACGTCAGATTTTTAAAAAAGTATTTTTGAATACAAAAATATACGCTATAAATCCATTCTAATACAATATATTATCACAATTAAAGTAAATTTTTAGAATCTAGACGGCCTACATGACCATCTAGGCACTCTGTACCCGGGTATGCGTGCTCCCTCATTCCGTTGTACTGAGCGCCCTGAGGACGGCGCGCTGGTCTTACACTATTACTCTGATAGACCTGGCCTGGAGCATATTGTTATTGGGATTGTTAAAGTGAGTTTAATTTACTATTTATGCAATTTAACTAGCTTATAGCCTACTTTAAGAAGGCTTATGGGTAGTAGGATTTAGTAGAAATCGTCACATAACGAAATGCCTTTTATTTAGTTTTGTATGTGTGTGTGCGTGCGTGTACGTGCATGTATTGAGCCTTCTACAAAGAAATAAAATTGTTTTTATTACCTAATATTTGATAGAACGCGTCGGCGTCATAGACATTTGGGCTGGCCGCGTACGTCCGTTTTTATTGATAACGCATGTTCTCCTTTTTTTATTTTTTTTTAGCTTCACGCTTTTATCCCGCAAGTAGGGTAGACAGAAAGTACCTAGTGTCAAAACACTCCGTACTTTGCTTTCCACCGAATTCGAGACATTGCGTGTTGGGTGGTGGTACTTAACGCGGCTCTTTTGTCTTTACCAGAGCGAGGAAGTGAAAATAATTTAAATATAATCACTGCCTCGAGTGGGGATCGAACCCACAATCGATCGCGTTTACAGTTAGACACTGTTACACTGCGCCACGACCGGCCTCATTTTCTCCATTTAATATGCAAATTTCGTTCTTTAGACCAAATTGTCTAGAACACCTATTTTATTAACTATAACTAGTATAGATCAACTTTCTGTATTTACTTTTCATGCATGTGGTTATCACTATTTCCTATTTAATTAATTATCATTTGGGTTAACCTCAAAATAACGCACTTATTTCAAATATACATTACTTATGTACTATAGTAGTAGAGTAATATACATTACGCTTATTACAAATATAACGTACAACCAAAGCATTTAATCGTACACTTCTATTTCTATATTATCAATGTTCCTTATTTTAAAAAAAATTAAATTTATCTGTCACTTAGTTCACGTTGATGTTAACATCTCTGGATCTTATTTTAGAATTTTAAAATAAAAGAGGTTTAAGTTACTCGTTATTATAAGAGCTATCCTGATGATGATGATAAGGCCGCACGTGGCGCAGTGAAACTACAAACACGATCGGTTGTGGGTTCGATCTCCACTTGACGGAGTGATTATGTTTAGTTTATTTTTATTTCTTCTAAATAATGTATCGAATACTGCGGTAAACGGAGTACGCTGTATCTTGACACTAGGTAGATGAAGTTTTTTTTATGACAGCTATCTGCAGTGAAGGTCTCAGTGAAAATTGAATCAGCCGTTCAAGAGATTAGCCGGTACAAACAGACAGTCAAAGAACATTTTAAAAAAAAATCTTTAGATATGTGTATCTTGCGTAGATTTAAGTACATATACATTTAGTAAGAGGATTCGATTAAATAATGCAAACATACATTGCAATTTCATTTATTTATATAGATAATTGTCACTTTTATTTAATTTCACAGACGGTAACAAGCAAGTTACACAAAACCGAAGTGAAGGTAGACATATTGAAAACCAAAGAGGAATGTGACCACGTCCAGTTCCTTATAACGGAAACGTCCAACCCCGGCCGTGTGTCTGTACCGGAAATAGCTGAAATCGAAACTTTGTCGCTTGGTAATGTTTGATTTATCTATATTATATATTTGCGACAAAACTTATTTTGGGGCCGGTCATGGCGCAGTTCGACAGCGTCTGACTGTAAACGTGATCGGTTGTAGGTTCGATCACCTCCTGAGGCAGTGATTATATTTAAATTATTTTTACGTCGTCGCTCTGGTAAAGATAAAATACGGCGTTGAGTTCCACCACTCAACACGCAATGTTTCGAATTCGGTGGAAAGCGAAGTACGGAAGTACTTTATTTTCATTTCTCCGTGTGGAGCCTTGCCACTTAAAACAAGAATTTTGAATTTGGGTGGGAAACGGGAGATTGCGTTTTGATACTAGAATATATCTGACTACTCGAAGCTGCCTGCTTGCAAAACACGTTGACTGTTTTCTGCCAAAAAACAACTTAAACACTGAACGACCCATTTTGTCTTGAACAGAGAGAAGAAATGAAAATAAATTTATGCATAATCATCCTCCGGATCGAAATGGAACCCAAAACCAATCTCGTTTACAGTTAGAAGCTGTTCTAGTGCGCCACGATGGCCTCAAATAATAATTGCAAATGTTAAATTTTTCTTTCGTTAGACAAAGTATATTATTTGGCTTGTGGTAATGCTTTGTTTCAAAATTTACATACATAATTATATTGCTAAGTTTTTGAATTTTGAAAGAGACTTATTAACCTACAGGAAATTAAAACCATAATCTTTCCTCTCAATATAATAAATGAATACCCTTTACGCAAAAAACACTAGATGAATCTTCACAATAGGCACAAAAGCCATGTAAATAGATTGGGCATACAATCTGTCTCAAAAATTATTATGTTTCAAATTTATTTGCGGTTCTCCGCTATGATGAGACAAAGCGCGGCATTGAGTTCCGCAAACGAATGCACTCCGTTGGCTGCTACTACGGACAGCTGTCAACGGAATGTCTTGCCACTAGATTTCATCGACTACCCCGTTATACTGCTAATATTATAATATGTATTTATATTGATTTTAGAGCCGAAAGTAAGTCCAGCTACATTCTGCCGCGTATTCCCATTTCACCTGATGTTCGATCGTGAACTCAACATAGTCCAAGCGGGGAGGACGGTGGCGAGACTTTTGCCCAGAGTGTCTCGGCCTGGATGCAAAATCACTGATGTTTTGGATACCGTATGTATTTTACCTATGACCACTAATTTGGTTATCTGTAATTTTTTAGCTTACGGACAAAAAACGGGATAATCCCGCTGAATTTCGGTAAATTATTTGCAATTGTCAGTCCAATTGTGGAGTAGCAGAAGGAAGTTCTGAGAAGACCAGACAAGAAACTCAAATGTTGTTCTTTTTAAAACATATTTTTATTATAAATTCTTAATAGTCATTGGCTATCAGAACTAGAATTTTTTATATCATCAGCTCTTTCGTTTTGTCATGTTTCATAATAAAATACGATTTAGAATAATGAAGTCTCCGTAAGTCGTAATTTTCTCTTAAACGATTGAATTAAATATTTTTATTATTTTATATTTTCTATACAGTAAAACTAATAACAACAATAAATTGTACTAAACGTACAAGAATCGACGCAGTCGGATGTAGACTGTACAGCTTAGAGGTCATTGTGCTTGGGCGGTTTACAAAAGCCGCGGGTTCTAATACCACTACGTCATTTATTCTTGCTACTACTGCATTTATTCTTTTTTGCTATACGTATTTTATTTTAATTAAATTCATTAGTATTTGATATTCGCATGCACGTAAGAACGTTGACTAAAGATATAGGCTAAATAATGAAGTATTGAAATATATATTTTTTTCTTTTTTTATTTAAGGTAAGACCACATCTCGAAATGACATTCGCTAATGTACTAGCTCATATTAATACGGTGTATGTGTTGAAGACTAAGCCCGAAGAAATGACCGTGACTGACGCACATGAGGATATCGCTTCGTTACGTTTGAAGGTACAAATATCATTGTAATAGTTTTGTATTAAATATTTATATGTTTTTTTTTTAATATTTAAAACTATTACAAGAGGATTTATTCAATAAAATATATATATTTATATATATTCATTTAACAATATCGGTATTATGAATGAATTATTCTAAATATTATTGGATATAATAAGATTTTGGATATTTACCATTTTTAAATATTTTAAATGAATTTATTTTAAACTCATCAACATCTTAATATGTCTCATATGTGATGAGGAACTATTTTCAAGTGTTCGAATCGTCAGGTTTTTCAAAAGTTTATTTTCGAATACCAATTTATTTTACGCAATTATATGCGATTAATTCATTAAAAATATTTACATTTAAAATGTTATTTGTCATACTTAAATTTTAATTTTATTTCAAAGTTTATTACGGTTTTTCTTAAGAGTAATACACTGAACACAAGCGAGGAAGTGTTTACAGTCAGATGCTGTGCCACTGGGCCACGACCGGCCTTTTATATATATATATATATATATATATATATATATATATATATATATATATATATATATATTTAATTTGGCTACTTAGCAGATTTTTTTTAATTATTTATTATATTATATAATAAATTTAATTGCTTACAATATTTTATTTTCAGGGTCAAATGCTATACATTCCTGATACAGATGTGGTTGTATTCCAGTGCTATCCTAGCGTCACTAACTTAGATGACTTGACACGGTAATTTTTTATATTTTTTATGAATTTCGGTCATTTTCGTTTTAAGAAACACATTCTTATGACCTTTCTTTTGTTACATCAAATATGTATATAGTGTTGAATATATTATGCAGTACTGTATGGGTTAAGATAAAATTTTTAAACTGAAAAATAATATTTTTGATTGAAACTGAAAAATAATATGTTTGATATTCCTCAAGACACAATTTAATAATTCCTGCTTTATCTCGCATAACAGGTCAATCAGAGGTCACGCTTTGTCTTGTCGAGGCGGAAATATAAAAATAATCATTTCCCCGAGTGGGAATCGAACCCACAACAAATCGCGTGTACAGTCAGAAAATGTAATGTATTTAACATACAGTTTTTCCAGTAATCTTGTTTAAAGCATATTTAATGTTGACAGTCGCGGTCTATGCATCTCCGACATACCGTTGCACGACGCGACAAGGGACCTCGTACTGATGTCGGAACAATTTGAAGCCGACTACAAACTGACACAGAACTTGGAGGTGTTAACTGATAAACTGCAGCAAACATTCCGCGAGTTGGAAGCTGAGAAACAGAAAACTGATAGGTATGCCTACAATATCATATTTTTTTAGGTTTACAGTGCAAATAATTCCAAATTTGGTGAGGAACAAATGTTACTTTTCTAAAGATTGTATTGAATGTTATATTTTGTTTATGGTTAAATCGATCTAGTTATTCTTGTAAATTTTTATTGCGTGGATTTTTGTGCTTTCCGGATTCGTTAGCATACTGTATAAATATGAAGGTAATTGTTTTAGTTAAGTAATAAAAAATATTAGAAATGAAGAAAAACTTACCAAAAGAAGGCCAAAATAAAATCACTTGTCCGTAGTGTTCATAGAAAAATATTAAAAAGATTCACGCAACTACGCAATTTCGCTATACAAAAATAATAGATTTAATTTCAAAAGGATTCTAGTTTAATTTAAACCTTTTTATATACTTCATTTTAATATTTGGCGTAAAAACTTCTAAAAGTTAGTACTTCTAAAAGTGTGAATAATTGAATATTACGAACACACTACTATGATTATATTTGATAAACTTTTTGGTATAAAGTGTATAACGTTTGCCGTTGCTAAGGCAACACGTATTATACACATTATTATATCAATTTCCCCAAATTTAACCAAAATAAACATTACAGACTATTATATTCAGTGCTACCAATATCAGTAGCGACCGAGCTCCGCCATCGCCGTCCGGTGCCCGCGCGGAGATATGATCCCGTGACCCTCCTATTCAGCGGTATAGTCGGCTTCGCTAACTACTGCGCCAGGAACATAGACCACAAGGGTGCTATGAAAATTGTGAAAATGTTGAACGATTTGTATACAGCCTTCGACGTGCTCACTGATCCTAAGAGGAATCCTGATGTTTATAAGGTGAGTGCTTAATTTTGTTTGGGAGACATTCCGTACTTCCATTCTAGTGTCAAGACACTCCGTACTCCGCCTTCCACCGAATTCGAAACATTGCGTATCGAGTGGCGGAATTGAATCTTGCACTTTGTCTTACAAAAGCGTAGAAATGAAAATAAATGTTGAACGTAATCATTCATATTCATATCATAAAATCATCATCCCCCGAGTGGTAATCGAATCCCCAACCAATTGTGTTAACAGTCCCTCGGCGCCACAATTACCTCATTTATTAAGTTAATCGATTTGAATTAAACTGGGTTTTATTTTATTTACTATATGCATACAGCCTTAATTAAATAATTTATAATATAAATTATGGATAAATATTATAAATAATAATTTTTTTTAGTGTGTTTCTAAACATGGTTTACTGGTTTTGTTGTTGTACTAGTACACACCAAGAACACATCAAGTATGTATCAGTACTAGTGCGTTTACACTGCGCACTCAAGTACTCAAGTACATAACCAATTATTCTTGAAACAATATTAAAATTAAAAGACGGTCGTGGCGCAGTGTGACAGCGTCTAACTATAAACGCGACCGGTTGTGGGTTTGATCCCCACTCGAGGGAGTGGTTATATTTAAAATTATTTTCACTTCCTCGCTCAGGTAAGACAAAGTGCGGTGTTGAGTTCCACCACTCAATACGCAATGTCTTAAATTTAGTGGAGGCCGGAGTACGGAGTGTCTTGACATTAGGTACTTTCTATCTAAGCTAAAACAAAACATATATTAAAATTAATATAATTTATTAAAGGTAGGTGTTTGCCACTATATTACCTAAAATACTAATATTTCGTGCTACCGTGAGAAATTCAAGAACTCCTCCCTCCTTGCTCTCTACACTCTAAAGAAGTCGCCTGTGCGTTGTCTGTATGTCTGTTACTCAGTCGCAAAATATTATTATTATTATTTTAGCTTTACGCTTTCATTTCGCAGGGTAAACAGGAAGTACCTAGTGTCATGACACTTCGTACTTCGTTTTCCGTCTAACTCGAGATATTGCCGTCTAATTCAAGATATTGCGCGTTGAGTGGCGGAATGCAACGCGGGCTATGTCTTATCAAAGCAAGAAAATAAAAATAATTAAAAACACTCTAACGTATACATAGGTTTATATTTAACAATTTAAAATTATAGGTTGAAACAGTGGGAGATAAATATATGGCGGTGTCCGGCCTACCAGAGTACAAAGTAGCCCATGCGAAGCACATTTCCCTGCTTGCTCTGGAAATGATGGATCTTTCTAGAACCGTTACTGTAGATGATGAGCCTGTGGTACGTTTTAAAACATTTTATTGTAATATTTTATAACAAATAAATTCTTTATTTTCATAATTGGTATGTAGTACAGTATTTTGAGGATTTCACGCGCTTGAGTAGTTGTCTGTATAATCTATAGTGAAGACAATCAGTGCCTTGTTTTTCGATGTGTTGAAAACAAGTTTATATGTTTTGATTAGTGTACGTAATGTATGTGTGCTTGTGATGTTGCGCGTGTGTGAGTATATGATTTTTTTTAATTATTATTTATAATAATATTTTTAAAAAGGGAATAATGAACATATGTTATATATTACGATATAATTAGCTTTTTTAATTGTGAACTTATCTACATTATATACTGTGGAGACTTCATTACTATAATTAAGTTTTTGTCGGCTTAAATTTTTGATGCAATTAAAATGAATATTGTTTGACTGAACCCGATACAGATTTAGGAAAACGCTTATTAAAATTTTTTGTTTTCTTTATTTATGATTTATGCTAATCAGAATATTAGCTTAGATTTTGCATGTTAGAATGTATCTTTGTATTACCATCATCAGCCCTTTTCCAAATTTGACAAAGACCTTTCCATTAGTACGCCTTACGCCACATAACTCGATCTCCGACTCTTCCTTCCCAACTGTTAGCAGCTCCTTTGCGTATGTAGTCTCTATACCTATGTTAGTTTAGACAACAAAATTATCCGTACAAGTGCATTATGGTCGATGTCTCAGCTTTATATGATGTGAAAAGACTTTTTTGTTTTACATTCAAATGTAATAAAAATAACATTTCTATTATTGGTAACATCAAATTCATAGAGTAATCATTGGAAATGAGCAACACAAAGTTGATTGTCAAACACTCTGTTCGCTTCTCTATACATTTTAAAAAATGTACTGCGCTTTGTCGTACTTATTAATGTTGTCGCTATTTAAAAGGGAAATAAAAAAAAGTTTTTTTTTCAATAATATTTTTTGTAATAAGATCTTTAATTTCGTTTTAACACGTTCTAAATAATACTATTTTAAATGCCCTTAAGGTCATCTATGAATTACGTACCATAAATTCTACCATTATTGACTTACGGAGAGTAAGTCATTCTTGTCACAGCTGATACCTTTTGTCAGACTAGCTTTATCAAGCAATGTCGTACTTTGTAAGCTCCCCACCCTCCCTCTTAACATGTGACGTAATTTACGAATGTTTCGAACAATCCACAGTATTCCGTGGTAACAGGTAGACTCATTTTGTTTTTTTTTGTCCAAAAATCGTACCACAGGGTATAACAATAGGCATCCACTCCGGCGAGGTGGTGACGGGCGTGATAGGGCACCGCATGCCGCGCTACTGCCTCTTCGGCAACACGGTCAACCTGACGAGCCGCTGCGAGACCACGGGCGTGCCCGGCACCATCAATGTCAGCGAGGATACTTATGCGTGAGTGTTTCTTGTTTTGATTTCAGACGGCGACTACGTAGTGTCAAGACACTCCGTGCTCCGCTTTCCATTGGTTTCGTCACATACCGTGTTGAGTGGAATTCAACGCCGCGGTTTATCATAACGGAGCGAGGAAATGAAAATAATTTTCATATATAATCGTTCCATGCAGGTATCGAACCCACAACGATCGTTTTTACAGTTGGATCATGTCTCACCGTGTCACGACCATCCTATTACTTAAATATATTTAATTAATTTATAACCTGATTTTATTAAATTGTGTTATTCGCACCCAGAAATAAGATAATACGTTTAAAATACGTTTTTTTATTAATATTTAATTTTGCACTACGACATTTTAATCTTCTAGCAGATCTAAATATTTCTTCAGCGCCGGTGGTATAGGTAACTTTTGTATGCCAAACGGTAGTTCAAAGTTGTCCCATAGCATTTGTCTTATTCGACATCGACACAAATGTTTTAATTCAACAGGCTTCAATCCACACCTTGAAACGGGAACCAAACGGTCTTCCAAAATCTCACCATACTTCTCTAACACCATTTTCCGTTGAAAGTTATAATTATGTGGCAATTCCAAATGCTTTAAAGCTCCCTTGTCAATGGTAAACACAATTCTGGGTACCGCCCTCAAAGCTAACTTGAGACAGCTAACTAATTCGTAGGGATATTTTCTATTATATTCCTTAAGTCTATCTAGTATTGATTCTATAGGATTAGTCGACACATGATCAGATGTTATTCTTGCCCCGAATCGTAATAATATCATTAATATCTCAGACGCGCCCATTTGTATGACAACTCGCACTGGGGAAGCCTTTCCGCAACTTTCTAAAGGTACATCGATAAATCTATATGTTTTCTTGCCATCCTTATATTCTAAGCTAGCGTTTGTAGCGTGATCCAAGAAAAAAACTAAGGCGTGAACGTTTTCTTCCTTGTCTGAGAAGTCTGATTTCCATCCAGCCAGGAAATATGGGGCAGATGTACCAAATATGGCTCCTGTAAAAAAAATAATATGAAATGTATGGTTGTAACGAAACTATTTTAAACGGATTAATCGCGTATATTTTGGTATTCGAAAATACATTTTTGGACACCTGACGTTTCGAATACTTTACAGTAGACATCTGTGACCACGGACTAAATATATGGTTATATAAATGTAATTTTCAACTATAGAATTTCTAATATCTTACGTTTCACAATTTATTCAGATATTTTTGAGGAAACAATTTGATACAAGCTTGCAGTAATAAAAATGAACAAAATACATTATTTGTACTCATTTGAAACTAATACAATACTACATTTGAGTACTTTAATTATAACTACACTTCTATGACTTAATAAAAGATTAATACTAACCCAAAAATATTCTTTCAAAAGTCCCCTCGCACGCGTACATTTCGTCCAACAACGCGGCGACTATGCCATTGTCCTGTAAACTCCAGTCGAACGCTAGTTTCATTGCAATATATAGCAAGTTATGGTATTTGCCCATGAGGCACACGTCGCCGTTGTCGCTTTTACATCGATTGTGGTATCTTAGAGCAGACGACACGAACGATTTACATGTTGCGTTATCCGATCTATTTTGGCCTGGAAATAAAAAAAATCGAATATATTCTCGAATTAAATCAAATCGAATCGAATTAAATTATTTCTTCAATTATCTATACAAGTAAATAAAATTAGATTGAGAATTAAAGTATGGATACACGGTACATAATAGTAAAATAGCATTTTTTTGTTTTTGAACGAAGAAATAAATAATAATTTGAATATGCAGGTGCTGATTATTTACAAATTATTTACATTTCTCCTATCTGGTAACACTAAAGTGCGGCGTTAAGTTCCGGCACATAACGCTCAATATCTAAAATCACTACATTCATAATTAAATCTTATTAGGGAATGAAATAATCATAATTGTTTATAATTACAATTAACAAAAACAGTGAATTGTTGCTATTTAACGCATTCTTGGACTTTTTAATTGTATATCATATCTTAGTAAATTTCTCAATTCATATAAAAACATAATTATCGATTTCTTCACTGTTATTTACCAACGTATTATAGAAGAGTGTTATTAATTATAATGAAATATTGCATAAATTCATTTAAAATAGATTTATATTTATAACCGTATAATATATAACCGTATATAACCTATAGAAAATTGAAATTAATGAAAACTTATTATAACTTATTTTATATTGTTAGCATCTTTGTAGAGAGATTTTTACATGCTGCTACCCAAAGATTATTTCTAAAAGAGATTGTAGAATAACACTTTAAAAATAGTAAGCTATTTATAAATCAATATTGGATTTTATGTTTTACGATTATAATAGCGTCGCTTTAATATTAATTGTTATTTACAGTGAGAGATAATAATAGAGTTATTTATATTATTTATGATTTATAATTTAAATTAACCATGCACGTAGTTTAAAGGAAATTAAATTGTTTGTTTTAAACGGTATTGTGACTTTAAATTCTATTGGTTTTGGATTCGGGCTTCCCTCATAGAATAAATATTTTGCTTTCCCCGTACTGATTCTGTTCTGTTCTGTTCTAAACGCAGCGTTGAATTATACCACTCAATATAATGTTTTGATTTTGGGCGGAAACTAGGGTTTTGATAGAAAAAAGCGTGATATTGATAATTTTGGTTTTCTTGAATATTTTGTTTGAAATAATTCAGTATACCTTTCGCGCACCCAGCGATGACTGTATTGAAATATTCCACAAGCTCTTTCCGTTTGAAACGTTCGTTTAAACCGTCACGTTGTATATTACAAAACACTTCGTCGAAATAAAATTCCATAAACGAATCCATGATTAAAAATATAAAAAAAAACACCAAGGAAAGTTATTTAAAATACATTATTTACTAGTAAAATTTCCTAATTTTTTGACGATAAAAATTATGACATTTGACATTTAAATTTTGATTTATTTTCGGCTTTTAACAATGAAAGTAGGATTTTTCCTAGGAAAGTTCTTTTTGACTGAACAGCTAAACTAGTACTAGAAGTAAATCAGTATACTCCCCTTGATAATGCAGGAATACCTCTAACTGCCGCTTAATCTGCTTTACTTTGGTTACTTGGGAAGCCATACTATATAGTGTTTCAACAGTTTTTATATTTCATAGTTTTATGTAAGTTATTGATTTGAAACAGCGGAAATTACCATAAAATTTAAAACAGATGTTGTATAGTTACCGTTCCTTCTAAATAAAGCACGTTCAATTTTATATTAGCTATGTTAAGTGCACGAAATATAACATTTCTGGACCTTTGTAATATAATTTTAAAATAAAAATAGCCAAGTTACTCAGTCGCTCCACAAATAAACCAAAGGTTATAATTCCCCTTTTGCTGGGCAGCCGCCGCCAGAGACGGGTTTCTCAGTAATTTGGTGATAGAAGGTTAATCCTCCGACTGGCTCGCGACCACTATCATGACTAATACGATCTGTCAAATATTTGATGATGTGTTGCGGTTCGATGTCATGTAAGCCATCAGTGTGTGGTGTTCCTGACAGCTCCGGCTGCCGTGGCTACAACACTTTTACTCTAACTCCCATCTCAATGCCGGCAACCATTCAAAACTCCAATGTTGCGTCCATGGGTATAACCACTTACCATCAGTTAATAGTTTTGCTCGTTTGCCTCCTTTTTCTATAAAAACATAGAAAAAGAAGGAGATCAAACTTATGTTTTGTTATTTTGGCATATGCAGCGTGTATATTAATAATTATATATATTTGGTAGAAAGCAGTTATTTTAATATTACAAACAGACAGTCCAATTTTAGTTATTAAAATGATTTATTTTATTATTTTACTGATGAAAATAAAACTACAGTACTTAAAAGCATTTCTTAATAAATTCAGGAAATAAAGTATTTAGATAAAGGGACAATTTTCGAGTAGCAAAAATTTTTGAAAATCTCTCGATAGCAAATAAGTTGTAATAAGCGAATAATAATTTCAAAGTAATTCAATTGGAACGTATGGCTTAATAATCAAGATCGGTTGGACGGTTTGCAAGAGATGCGAGTTCGGTTCCCGTTACGTAAAAAAATTTAAACTTATCGATTACCGACATGAATCTGTAATTTTACTTAGTAATATATGAATATAGTTTATTTTATTTTATTTATTTCTAGGTATCTTATGCGCGAAGATAACCATGATGAACAATTCGAGCTTACCTACCGCGGGCACGTCTCTATGAAGGGGAAAGCAGAGCCGATGCAGACTTGGTTCCTTACTAGGAAGACGGCTTAGAAGCAAAACACCGTAATTATGCCATAATACCCACTAAATAAAGATTTCTTTGCATTACATTTTGTAGGCTTGAAGTGTAAACGTTAGTAGCTAACAATCTTCATCGTTGTAATAAGGCCTTTTTGACATAGTAGAGCAGCGTCTGACTGCAAACGCGATAACGCGCGCGTTCTGGTTTCGATTCCCACTCGGAGGAATGATAAAGACAAAGCGTGGCGTTGAATTCCGCCACTTAAAACACATTGTCCTAACTTTAGACGGAAATATAAACAAGTTACTATAGCAAAAGTAAATATAGAGGCATACACCAAAGATATGCTTATATATTTTATTCAAATTAATCATCCGATAAATTGGAGATTCTAGAATTTAATATTAAAAAAATCTGTCTATATAATTTGTCGTTTAGTAATTTTATGATGAAATATATTATCACAAGTAAACTGTATTCTAAATTAACGTAGTACTTATTAATATATGTAGTTGGTATATATAGTATATACGAGATGTAAGGTCGCATCGATTTTATTTTCATCGATATAATATAATATGTTAAGTCACTTTGACATTTTTAATATGTTACGCTTTTTTTTCTAAACAGATAAAAAAGATAATATACATTTTTGGTTATTAATAAGTGTTACCAAAAAATATGTTAATATATTATCTATTTTTTTTATGAAGTAAACGAATTATATTATTAATTATATAATATAGTTAATATATGTAAATTATCTATTTTTTTTTATGAAGTAAACGAATTACTCAAATATGTGTGTATGTGTGTTTTAAAATGTCAGGCCTCATATAAAGGCCTACTATATTTACTAATAATTTAGAAATTCCGATATATTTCTTTATAATATATTTAACTTATAAATTAGATTTTTAGCAAAAAATATATTAATAGAGGGAACACTATGGTGTTATAAAACGACCGACCAAATATTAAGCATTTTCATTAATTTTCACTAACATCTGCTTTTTGCAAATATAATAAATGTACATAAATGTATTGTTTGTCTATTTATTAGAAAATTAAAATAGTATACACACCCATACACACATACACACAAACACATTCACAGACACACACATTTGTAACTTAGGCCACAATGATATTTAAAGTTTCGTAGAAAGCTCCTTCATGGCATGATAGCATTATGTACTTTTTTACTTTTACACTATATATATATATATATATATATATATATATATATATATATATATTCTGTATGTATTTCTTATATTAATAATATATTTATTAATAATAATGGTAACATGAATATAAGGCTAAGTGCTAAAATAGCGATTTATTTTTTTAGTTGCGTTTATATCTTTATAATTTCCCTGTTTTTATTTTTTAATATTTATTAAACGCAATTATATTTTAATATATTTTAATAATTTAAGGGTAGTTTAAAAATAATATTTTTAAGCACTTTACTAAATTATAGTTCCTACAGGATATAAGTTTGTTTGTTTGTTATTTATTGTAAATTATATATATCAACTATGTACTATTGTTAGTTTTAATAGGAGACTTAGGTAGCAGGTTCAAACTTGTTTATTTCTGTCATACAAATTTTATCTAAGTTTTATTCATTATGTCAAAGAAAATGATTTGAAAGTATTATGTGTTAAAAAATATATACATTCTTCTGTACCTGAAATATTTTAAAAACAGTCAATGGAGTGTCTTGACACTAAGTTGTTTCTGACTATCCTGCTAAGCGGGATAGAGCGTGAAGCGTGAATATGAATTAAAATGACCTCAGTTTTAATAGATACTCGTAGTACAATATGGAGTATATTAATTTAGTTTTAAATATTTATGTATTAATAATCTAGTCGTTAGTAATAAGCTTTAATATTATTTCATCGCATTACCACTGATATTATAAAAATGTATTCTTCTAGTCAGTCAATAAATGTTTAGTGAATGTATGTGTTATTTTTTTAATTATTCATATATATTTCTAATATAGAAATGTATTGGAAAACTCAAAAAATTTTGCTATTTTTTTGAATGGCGGAAATTTCTTTTCGTCTTAGAGTGAAATAAAATAAAAACCGGCCAAGTGCGAGTCGGACTCGTACAATAATAAATCATATCTTTTGTATGGGAGCCTTCTTAAATATTTGTTAGTACTTCTTGTTATAGTGGCAACAGAAATTCATAATATGTAAAAAACCTAACTATGATCGACGGACAGCGAAATCTTAATAATAGGTTTTCATTTTACCCTTTGAATACGGAACCTAATATATAATGATTATTAAAAAAATAATTCTTCCGACTCGGCATCGAACCCACAGCCAACGCGGTGTTTGGGGGTTCAAATCTGATTTATTCGTATATACAACCTCTTTTATTTTACTACTTTAAAACAAAATAAAACCGTTTCTTCTCTCTAAATAGTAGAAAATGAACAATTTAGTGCAAAAAATGTTTATAGTATTGAAATTTCGTTTGTTCGTATTAATACTGAATTGTTATAGTTATTTTTATTTTTTTTATTTAAATTTTGCTCATTAATATAACGTATGCATGTCGCAAGAAAAATGAAGGATTATGTATGAGTGAATACCCTGACTATAAGCCTGATTTTTTTCCCTGTACATATGACTAACTAGTGGCCCTGCTTATTTTCTACTTGTACGCGTATGCTTCATATACAAGCGTATGTCAAACTCATGGTAGTGTGTGTAATATTTATTTTAATATTTTAATATATTTCTAATGCATTCCTATAAAAAATAACCACATTTCATACTATTCCATCAGAATAATTTTTGCAAAACGGTTAAAAGATTTTTTTTAACTTTACGCTTTTATTCCGCATAGCAAGGAAGACAGAAAGCCTAGTGTCAACACACTCTCTACTTCGCTTTTCAAGTTCAAATCTCAAATTCGAGACGTTTCGTGTTGAGTGATGGAACTCAACGCCGCACTTTGTCTCACCAGAGCGAGGAAGTGATCTCGCTTACAATCAGTCAGCCTTGTATTGTGTATTGTATTATAAAAGAATATATTTTATAATGTTATTGACCTCCCTTTTATAATTAGATAGAACCAAATATATTTTCTACGACCAACATAGCTATTATTAATATTTAACAAAATTTCAATATATAAAACTTAAAGGCGAGGCAAGGTTGTATATTACAACAAATGCCTAAAAATAAGAGGTATGGAATGTCGACTGACGACCTCCACTCCGGTTGTCCGGCAACCGGCGAACAACGTGAATATCGCCAAAACCGACATTGGTTATATCAAAATACGCACCTTTCTCTTTTAAATATTTTTCTCTATTTAAAGGAAAAAGTCAGTTCTTTTCTAGGCATTTCCTGGACTTAGTAGTATACGTTTGTAGCCCTTATAACCCTTCACTACTATTACAATTGCTATGGACAAATCTTTTGTTATATGTAAAGAACTTAGAAGAAAAAAAATATTTAATTATTGTTTTGAAAATAATCATTGTAGAGGCCATTGGAACTCGAACCGTCCGTTTCCATAGCTCAGTTCAATTTTTTTTGTCGTGGTGCCCCGGATTTGCATGTTAGTCTTCGCCATTGTCACGTTAGATAAACACACGCAAGAGTTTGATCTGCTATAAACAAAAATTTATAGTTTGTGTCTATTCTGTTTCTATTCCTTCATCTACTATAAAAATTAGGGTAGAGAGAGACATTCTTATTGCTGTTCGCCGCTTTTTAGGGACTGGGTGTTAATGTTGCCAAAATCCGCGTATTATATTGACTAAATTGAATTTATATTTTTTGACTAATTGCAACGTCTCGGGATTATATTTTTTCAATTTTAGAATCAACTAGCCTACTTCCATAGTACCTCGGGTATGAATCAGCTCAGCCGTTTCAAAGTTAAGCCGGAACAAACTGACAGATCAACAAATAAAAATTGTGATAAAAAAATTGTAATTTTGGTATGTATACTTACCGCGTATAGGTATATATATATGCATTTAGTAAAAACAGTTATTTCAATATTACAAACAGGCACTGTAATTAAATAATTTATTTGAATAGATATCATACTCACAGTTAGCTACATAGGTAAGCTAGAAATTGACCAATGACATTTTCCTTCTCCAAAAATGTCTATATTTAAAGTAATTTCATAGTGTAAACAAGATAATTAACAAATATTAATAGTTAATCAATTCCAGGCTTGCTTGACGAGGTGTAGTAACGGTTCGCCTCAAAACTTAATACGTATGCAGTTAAGTTTAAACGTTGTAGTTTGACTAACTGTGTGTCACCTCATTTTTCCTATATATAAACGTTTTGACATCGTTGCGACTATATTATTTATTATATACATATATATTTTATGTTATATTTTATGAAAAACGGTAATTTTTTACCAGAATTAAAGAATTCAAGGTTTTAACAAAATTTAAGCATTTTTTTTCGATTAAATGGTCTTAGGAGTAACCTAGTGTTAAGACATTTTAGACTCTCTCTAAAAAAAATATTTAATTTTGATTAACATGTATATCATATCTCCGATCTGGTAAGACAAAGCACGTCGTTGAGTTCGCAGCTCTGTTGAGTCTCGATTTCGGACGTAAAACAGGCAACGGAGAGTTTATACACTAGGTTATCTCTGACTACCCTACTATGCAAGATAAAGCGTTAAGCTACCTTCATGTGTATGTTTTATTATTACATGTAAGTCTTAGTTATTTATTTGCAATGAAACGTTATTCCCTAGTTCTCTCTTTAACAAAGTTTATCGATATGAGATTATATGAAGCAATATGACCTCTTTTACTAATATTTTGTATAGATATCTGCTTTTTTTTATTAATTTCATTCTATTTACTTTTTATTATTCCTTTCTATTCCTAAAATTTTTGTATTAAAGGATAAGAACTCACTTACCTTCTTGTCTAAGGCTTTACGCCATTTATATAGACGCTCTCAATGCCTGTTTTTGGAAATGTTATACGGGTATTAGATTTTATTACAAAAACCTACATAAAATTATTAAACTCAATAAAATGTATATCTGATAGAAGCCTTAACTCTCAACAAGAATGATATTGCTTGGTAGTTTGCTTATAAGTTATGTAGATAGACGAGGCCGGTCATGGCGCAGTATGACAGCGTGACCGGTTGTGGGTTTGATCCCGCACTCGGGGGAGTGATTATCTTTAAAATTATTTTCATTTCCTCGCTCTGGTAACACAAAATGCGGCGTTGAGTTCCGCCACTCAACATGCAATATCTCAAATTTGGTGGAAAGCGATACTTCGGTTAAAGCGTTTTGACACTAAGTACTTTCTATCTACCCTGCTATACAGGATAAAAAGCGTGAACATAAAAAAAGATAGACGTGAGTTCAAATACAAAACATTTAATAATCTTTTATAAATACGTTTTCTAGATTCAAAGGTTGAAAACCCAAAGATAAGAAGAAAATATTAAAACAAGAATATAAGTAAAATGGACAACCAGTTTGTGATTTTCGATCAACAGTAATACGACCTCAACGGTCAAAGTTTGTTGCTCTTAATGCCAAAATCATTTAAAATCAGATAATTCCACAATGTTCGGAATACATTACCGTTTTATTGCGTTACAACTATATCTACGTATATAGTTTTCAAGTTATGTATTAAAAACCTGTGCAGTAACTTCCATAGGTGTCATGACATCATTGCGTTTGAATTCATCCATGCAGTGAGTTTATCTTATTATTTGCATGTGTTTGTAAGCTTTTTTATGTTTTATTGGTCATTTTAGGTATTTTTTTATATTCAGATATATATAGCAATATATACGTTGAAATACTCGTGGTATTTCCTGTTTAGCATTCCGTATACAGTTTTAGGTGATATTTAAAACGGATTGTCTTACTATGCTTTGGAAACTTTTTTTTCAGCTTTACGCTTTTATCCCCCACAGCAGGATTGACATGAAGTACGTAGTATCAAGACACTCCGTATACCACTTTCCGTCGAATTCAAAACGTTCCGTTTCAAGGGGCAAAACTCAACGCCGCGCTTCTTTGTCTTATCAAAACGAGGAAATATAATCATATACAAATAATTTAAATATACTCATTCTCCCGAGTGGGAATTAAACCCACAACCAATCGTGTTTACAGTTAGACACTGTCACACTGTGCCACGACCGGCCATGGACCCTTGGATACCTTATTAATAAACAAAAACAGTTGATTTTAACAATTTCTTTATCAGTTTCAAAACGTTGTGTTTTAAGTGTTGGAACTCAATATGGCACTTTGTCTTACCAGAGCGAAAAAATAATGATTTTTTACCTAGTGTCAAGACACTCGGTACTTCGCTTTCCACCGAATACGAGATATTGCGTGTTGAGTGGTGGAACTTAACGCCGCACTTTGTCTTTACCAGAGCGAGGAAGTGAAAATAATTGAAATATAATCACTTCCCCGAGTGGGGATCGAACCCACAACCGATCGCGTTTACAGTCAGACGCTGTCTCACTGCGCCACGAACGGCCTCAACATAATGATAATTTAAATTATAATAATATTCTTTATTGGTGATTAATTCATTACAAGTAAATTACCAAAATTTACTAGAAATTGTACATTTATTAATCATACTAAATTACTACATTAATGTAAATATCATATACAAAACACAATCAATTTAATTACAAACAATGCTAATATAAATAAATTCATTATTCTCTTAAATAATAAATAATATTCTCTGTTAAAAAATTATAATTAATAATGCGAATGGGAATTGAAGTCATTGTCATAGTGTGTACAGTTAGTTCCACTGTGCCACAACGGCCTCTTTTCAATAATAGACAATTTTAGTTATGGTGATTATAAATAAAAAATATCAATATTGCTATTTTTAATTGACTTCAAAAAAAGAGGTTAGCAGTTTAATATGTATTTATGTACGTAATATTGTTGGAATTGAATAATATTTGAGTATGACAATTCATTTACGTTTTAAAGCACGTATATTAAATTTGGCAATTGTATGTTTGTATGTGTGTCCACGAATTTCTCTAAAACTGAAAATCATATCAGGATGCATCTTTTTAATTTAGGTTAGACATACTTCAACTTAAGGAACAGTATAAGTTTCATTAAAATCGGTCAAGCACTTTCACTGATATAAGTAAATATAATTAAATAGTTGTACAGTTATTATGAAATCATTTTATTTTATTGTAAATTTGATTTATTCAAAACGAAATGAGAAAAAATAGTTGTAAGTAATGTTAGTAAGTTATAAGTACAAGACATGGAAACAAGATATTTCCTCAATGAATAATTTTTACAAGTACTTAAAACAATGTTCTGTTTAATTTTAAACGAATCAAATATTATTATTGAAAGTATCAAGATATGAGTGTAGTTTATACAACTTAAGCATAATTGCAGCAACATTCTCCAACTTAACTCGAAAATAAAGCTATATAATTTCTCATATTGTTATAATCTAAAACTTAATTAGGCTTTACGCTTTTTCCCAAAGGGCATACTTCTTTTAACTCGTCCACATTCATTAACCTCATCATACATTCCCTCCGGGAAGACCACGTGCTTTACCTGGCCTTCCTTTATTATCATCGATACCATACACTAAAGGATCCATAGTATAATAGTAAAATATACTTATTATTTCAAATGAAATTTAATATTTTAAACGGATTAATCTTATATATTTTGGGTTTCGAACACTTTACAGTAGTCCGTGGTCACAGGTAGACTAAAGCGGTATTCAACTGGCTGTCAGTATACCTGTGACCACGGACTACTAATAAAGCTATATAATATTTAATAAAATAAATTAATATAAACTTTTTGGACACTATACGAGCACATTATCAACATGTTGTGTAAATAAAATACATAAAATATAAAACATTTCTTAACACCACACCGTTACATAGTTATTACACATATATTTAACATCGAATTTCTTAATAAACGTTTAATTGATGACCAAAATGAACTGAAATCAACCAATTGCGTTACAAATTAGGTCGAATTCAACTGTTTTGAGTTTTCATATTACTTAATAAGCTTTTTATATCGTTTACAAAATTAAGTAATAAATTACTATTACATACCGTCATGTACTGATTAACTAATGCCTTAATATTATTTATATTTAAATTAAATATCTATAATGATGTATTGCAAAACAATTTAGAAGTAACCATTAAAGCTGATCCTTTGCTCTACGCAGCGCTGGAGTGACAGGTACAGGTATCAAATAAACTTATGATCGCCCGAATTGAGTTGAGATTAACGAAATATATCTTTAACAATAAATTATTTCGGCTTAAAATCCAATATTGCCACTCAGAATACAAAACAAATGAAAAAAAACAAGCAATAAGTCGACTCGTGCGCATATGCAGGCGAATTTTAGTTATTTCTTGGTCAAATGGTCTAAGACACTATTTTCTGTTAACTAAATTGAATATACTTGGGTTGTATTAAGGCTGTTTATTGACTGTAGGTTTGTAGGATTGTGTGGGGGATTTTATGAATTTATCACTTTGCAGTCAGTCTGCCACTGTCACTCGTGGATGACGCACGCGTAGTGCCTTACACAGCATTGGTCGGTTTAAATTTCAACGTTTTTTTTTTCATATATAGAGTGTCCCATTAGTGAAGTGTCATTGTTTAAGTGTTTATTTTTAGATCGGATGTCTTATTAATTATTGGTAAGTTTAGAAATCGATTTCGTATTTTGTTTTGTTATGTAAATTAATTTTCTAAATACCTACGTTGTGAAGCGATCATAATAATATTAATTAATAAATATATATATGCATGATATAGGCAAAATATCTGAACAATTTAATCGTCATATTTTTAGATTTTTGAATTGAAAAAGTACGACTTATTTGTTTTACATAAATAGAAACGTCAAGGTCGATATCAAGAAACATAATGAGACATTATTCGATTAACACTCGAGATTTTTACTGTTAATTATCACGATAACAATATGTAGATGCTAATGCGAATCTCAAAAGATGTAGGCTTAAGTTAGTGGCACGAGCATTTCGAACAAACTGCCAACCATTTGTCCCACTTCCAACTATTTTCACTACCTGTCTTCAAGACACGCTCTGTTGGTATAGATTCCATTTCATTATCGGAAATAAGACAACAGATGATTTACGTTTGAATACACATAATATTACAAAGACGGTTTTTTTTATATAAGACTTTGAAAGTAAAAAACAATTTCACTTATAACTTACGTACATATATAAGTAAATTTATATGCAAAATTGTTTAAAACTCAATTCTCAGAATAATATTATGAATGTAGAAAGTTTTTTTGTTTCACTGTATTCAGTAATAGTTATTGTTAATGTAATGCTTTGTGTCTAAGCCGTATAAAATATATGCTAAATTAACCTGTCTAATTTAAAATAATTTTTATAAAAAAATATTAAAATTAACATATAAACATATATTTTTTAAATTTATAGAGAATCTGTACTGTCTGTAAAATAAACTATAATACTAAACACAAACATATAAACAAACACACATTTTAATTATATATTTATATTAACAGTCACGCAAATATGTGAGACATGCATGAGGTCACTTTACAGTGGAAAGTGTTATAACGGCCATTTGAATAAAACTTATCAAAAAAATAAAAAAAAAATTAAACTAAGATGTTATCAGTCTAGTTTTATGAATGTGGAACGTTACTTTCAGTTCGCGGTTTACGTATTTTAATGTTTAGTGAAATTTTAGATTTTTTTACACTATTTTACTATTGTGTCTATCGTAATTTGAATACGGCGTTTTGTTACGCTATGCTAAGCTGAAATTGGTTATTGGAGTGATGAATACTAAAAAAACTGAGTTATTTTAAACTGAATAATCGCGTATATTTTGGTATTCGAATATACATTTTGAATTTTGAAACCTGACATTTCGAACACTTACCAGTACGTGGTCACAGGTAGACTGAGGTGGCATTTCTCTTTTGGTTTATACAATAATATAATTGAAAACGTCAGGTTTCAAAAAATGTATTTTCGAATACCAAAATATACACTACAAATCCGCTTAAAATATTTTCATTTAAAATGTATAAAAATCGCGAAAGTCAAAGATCTTATTATTAACTGAGTTATAAAACTAAAAAAAAAGTCTTTTAAAGGGTTTTTTTATTAAAGAGGTATTATTATATCAAACAATAAGTACTAACATTAATTTACACATAATAATATATCTTTTTGTAATTTCATATGTTGACAGACTTTTAGTAAATTTAGATTTTTTTTTATAAGGCTCTCGCAATTGAGTTCATAATATAATTTAAAAGTATAAAATTAAAAAAATATATATAATATTTATATAAACCTATTATTATACGTGCTAAGTTGTGTCATTTATACTCTAATAAAAATATACTCCCAAAGTTAATATTTTTACGCAATTCAATATTATATATGAAAAAAGCAAAAATTTCATATTAACACTGATAGTAGGCTTAATATCAACTACAAGTGTTCTGGTAAAAGCTATTTTTCATCCACCATATATACTTCGTTTAAAAATAATTTATTTTGATCAAATCGCTAACCAATCTCAATATTTTATCTTGAACGATATTAACCGTTACTTGAACAGGTATCGTAACAAGACCTCCTTTACTGACATGACAAAAATGGAACACACTGTATAATAATCATGATTGCCTTAATAGTTGCTTCTCAATATGCATATTACTTAGAAAAAGCTTAGAATCTAGATTAAATTTATATATAATAATTCAAAATAGGATGGCTATATGCAATTTCTAAATATATAATTACTGTATATTTTTTATTATGAAGAAATTTTGGTATGTCTTACAATACATATTATACATTACGTTGTTATTAGTTTTCAGTATATAAGAAAAGGTTAAACATTATTAAAATATTCCATTTAAAATATCACCTGTTAGAAGCTATCGCGGCGCAATGGTGTTATGTAAACGTGACTGGTCGTGAGTTCTATTCCTGCTCAAAGAATAAGTACATTTTAAATTTATTTTCATATTTTCGTTTTCGTGAGACAAAGTGCCGCTTTAGGTTTGCCACTCAACACGCAATGTCTCGATTACGGGCGGTAAACATTCAACGGAATATCTTGACACTAGTATTTGTCCGACTAAGCTAGATACAGTGTTATAATAAAAATATTATAGCAACTTATAATAAATATATGTTATAATAAATATATTAGAGGCCGGTCGTAGCCCAGTGTGGCAGCGTCTGACTGTAAACGCGACTGGTTGTGGATTCGATTCCCACTCGGGGGAGTGTTTATACTTATATTATTTTCACTTCCTCACTCTGGTAAAGACAAAGTGCTGCGTTGACTTACACCACTTAACACGCAATGTCTCGGCTTAGGTGGAAAGTGAAGTACGGAGTTTCTTGATACTAGGTACTTTCTGTGTACCCCGCTATGCGTGATAAAAGCGTGAAGCTAAAAAAAAGAATTAATATAATATTATAATAGAACCCAAAACAATGATCTTTTAAATATTTATCTGTTTGTCTGTGCGTTTGTGCAAGCTGACGGAAGCGGTTTAACCGATTTATATGCAGTTATCACTATTGTATTTTACCAACTAAATTTCTTAATATTTGTGTTTATTTCATTTCAATCGGCGAAATAAAAAAATTACATAAAATTAATATAGCAAGGCCGAAGTTCTTATAAATAAAGTCGCGAGCATTCACTAGTACAAAATAAATATATTTTGAGCCTGTTTATACAAAATTTCCAAGATAACATTTAAAGGTTAATCATATAAGCCGTCTCGCTCCGCCCAACAACGTGTAAGGTTTCGATGGGAACTAAAAAGTAACGAGAAAAAGTCGAAGGATACGCGTCACCGCCCTTTTTATTCTTTACAATGGAACACAAGTTATGGATGCGGTATAAAAAATTAATAATAGACCCGATATTTTTTTTTAAATTATAGGTAAAAGTTTTTTTTTAAAATGAGTACATTCCTAGTAATATTCTTTCTTTGTTAAAAACTTCTTTTGTTAAATACACTATACTGTTTTTGATTTGTTTATTGTGTAAACAAAACTTATTTTACATAGAAGACTCAAACTCAAACAGAGAGCCTACGACATCCTTACCTTACTAACATACAAATTACGCTTCAAAGAAATCTAAATATAAGTTTTACTTAATTTTAAATGCAACTATTTTAAACGGACTAATCGCGTAAAGTTTGGTATTCGAAAACATTTCTAAAAACTCAACGTTTCATACACTTTAAAGCAGTGCGTCGTCTTCTACCTGTTATAGTTTAAAATAATTTTCTTTGTAATGTGTAAAACTCCTAAAAATAAATCATTTTCATATTTTGTAAGCCTTTAAATTGTTTTCATTTAAATTCAATATATTTTACACATGGCAATCATCATAATTTCCCCATTTCATGTTCTAAATATAGCAAGCACTACTTACAATCAGGAC
Organism: Dryadula phaetusa; assembly: GCA_032432895.1. Taxonomy (NCBI): domain Eukaryota; kingdom Metazoa; phylum Arthropoda; class Insecta; order Lepidoptera; family Nymphalidae; genus Dryadula; species Dryadula phaetusa. Next base: position 6,555,199 of record JAOYRS010000080.1, read on the forward strand.
GACGCATGGTAATAGGTATAACCGAGCGAGGCTCTGCATGTCAACGACCTGTGTGTAGATAGGATTATCATATGTACTCCAGGAGTTGACACGTTTTAATTTATAACATATATAATGATATAGAAAATTCTTAAAATTATTTTTTAAACAGTTAATAGTTAAAAAGTTTTGTGATTTCTTATAGAATTCAGTTTCGAGAAAATTTGTTATTTAATATAAATTATTAACTTATTTTCTAAAAATGAAACCATTTTAAACGGATTAATCGCGTATATATTGGTATTCGGAAATACATTTTTGGAAACCTGAGGTTTCAAACACTTTAGATTAACTCAATGGTCTCAGGTAGACTGAGGTGGCTCAGTCTTTATACCAAAATATACGCTATTAATCTGTTTATAATAGTTTTTTTTTTAAATGTGTAAAAATTGCGAAAATCAAAGATCTTACGGAACATTTTATTGTTTTACATAATTCCAAGTTTGTTAATTGCCTTAGTTCATGAGGTATTCCAACATAGGTACAGTAAATACTTTCTGAGGTCATCTTAGAAAACAAATCATATATATTATCTGGGAAATGAAAAAAAATATTCAAAGTTTAATTACATTACTTTAACAGTCTAAATCGATTACATGTGTGCTTAAATAAGTTATTCACACTGAAGTGTAATAATTTTTGGTATTCTAGAATTTTCTCGATAACAATACCTTTTATGAAAAAAAAAATTGACGGGACATGATAAATGAAATTGAAATGAAAAACCTACCTATTGTTCCTTACAACATATTTACTATTTAAATTATACTTATTTTTAATATTAAAACAAGTTATTACCAACAAGGCCGGTCGCGAGACGACGCAGTAAGACGATGCCTGACTGTAAACGCGATCGGTTGTGGGTTCGATTCTCACTCGGGGGTGTGACCTTTTTTAAATTATTGGCACATCCTCGCTCTGGTAACGTACGTAGTGGTGGAATTCACCGTCCCACTTAGCGGCGTTGCCACTCCACACGCAATGTCTCTAGAATTTGGCGGAAAGGATTGTTTTGGCACTAGGTACTTTTGTCTATCGCTATGCGAGATAAAAGCGTGCAGCTAATCAACTAGATTCCCTTACCACTAAGCGTAAGTTAATCATAACTTGTTAAATCCTCAATAAATATAAGCAGGTTCCTATTCAATTATCACACTAACATCTTGGGAGGCTTATTTATGTTTTAACAGCTATAAGTTATGTCCGTAAACCTGTTTCTAGTTGGAATCAAGGACAGAACGCCGAATGATTTGCAAATTAAAGTGCTTATATGGTTTTTCACGTTTTATTATGAATCAAATTTTGATTTTTAAAACCAAAGTTATTAATCAATTATAAGATTAGATAAAAAGTAAAATTTGAAGAGCTCTTTGTTGTAGGATTTCTTTAAGATACGACAAAAACCATACAAGGCTTATAGGCTTAAAACTTCTTCAAAACCAAAATTTTATTAAATCAAAAAATAATAATATACCACTAAACTGTAAAACCGTTGTGGGTTGGACTTCCAACTCGGAAATGTTTACATTTTTATTTTTTTTTTAAGTTATATCACAAGCAAGGACAAAGCGCGGCGTTGAATTCCGTCAGATTAGAATATCGTTATTAAATTCCATGCTATACGGAAAAAATTTTAAGTATTTAAGATCGTAGGTGAATGTTAGCAACCCTAGCAAATAGGGCACAATTTGTTCAACTCTCAAACGTCACTTACGCCACATAAGAACTCTATGTGCAACCTGTTTTAATACAACAATAGAATAATTTAAAATAATCCACAATTCACGCTGACTGAGATTTATTATAGGTTTTAAGATCCTTCCAAGTATGAGGATTTGCGAGTAATTTATTACAATTATATTTAGATTCCGCTTGTGTCTGGTTAGCTTATTGAAACTTTGTTTTGTTTTTTATTTTTTTTAAAGCTTCACGAGCTTAGCCCACAATTCTAGTGTCAAGACTCCGTCGTCTGTCGACATTCTTTACTCCGCTTTTCACCCAATAATATACATTGTGAATTGAGTGGTGGAAATCAGAGCGAGGAAAATGATATTAATTTAAATATAATTATTCCCCTTAGTGGGAATCGAACCCACAACCAATCGCGCTTACAGTCACAAGGCTTGAAATTGTACAGAAATTAATCCAGTTCTTAATGCGAAATATGTAGGTACATTACAATTTTTAGCGTATATATATATATATATATATATATATATATATATATATATGCTAATGAGCTCTAGCACTTAATAGCTATAAGTATATTTAACTGATGAAGATAATGAATGTAATATCTTTGACGATATAATTAGATATATTAAAAAAAACTAATATTATAAAGTGTTTTAAAAAAATGTAAATGTAGAAAAAAGCAGTTCCATACAACAAATGATTTGATCAATATAAAACTAAATTTCACTCCTCGTTTCGGTCCATCAAGCGTGGGATTGTCGAAATTTCGTTTCCACCACACCTTTATACTATTGTGATTTACCAAACGACATGTTCCGGAGACTGCGCCCTTTGCCCAATACATACGATAATCTTCCTAGTTTCTCATTTTACGCAATGATTAATTTTAAAAATCATTATTTTTTTTTGTATAATTATACAGATATTGATGATTGAGTCACAGATGCATGCTTCAAAATCCCATAAATAAAAATATTTGTATTAAAATAAATGTTCGTCAAATGAACAGCGTTAGGTTACGCCACTAAAATCGCAATGGCATCGAACATGTATATGCATTCAAAGTGAGTAATAATTTTTAATAACGACTTCAGTGGGAGGGCCCACGCGATAACTCATATATATTTTAATATTAAATTAACCTAGTGTTAACAAAATACATGTAAAAATAAAAATTTTGATAAAATACCTTTCTTACGCAAAGCACTTTACTTCTCGACATGAGATAAATCTGAAACAAATTAAAAACCAGCTTCTGAATAATCTTAACTTAATTCAAGGTAATTTATTGAATTTTACAAGACTGGATTGTTGAACAGGTTGCCAGGCTGTTGACCCCAGCCACCCTGGACTTTCTTTCGCCTCGAACATTTTAAATTAAGGGACCGATAAAAACTGGCAATATAAAGGACGAGACGTACTAAGATATTGATATGGTAATGTATATTTTTACAGAAAAAAAATGTAATAAAATGCCATATCCACACACTAAATGATCTTACAGTCGTCTTAAAAATGTTTTTACAATATTCCATGATTTTAGTAATTAAATTTAAAATTGTTTTTTATTATTTTGTATTAAGATTAGAAATATAAAGTGTATTGTAACAATTGTTATTTAATAACGTTTATAATAAGGTCATCGTAGCGCAGTGGTACGGCGTCTGACTGTAAGCTTCATCGGTTATCTTCGATTCCCACTAGAGGAATAAGTATATTTTAATTATTTTTACTGGTAAAAAAGCGTTGAGCACACCAAATGTCTCAGTTTCGAGTAGAAATCAGTCAATAGAGTGTCTTGACACTAAGTTCTCCCTGACCACCCTGCTATGCCAGATAGATTGAAAAACTGAAACAACATTAGTAAAATGTATTGTAGGTTGAAAAAACTAACACTACATTAATTTTGTTATCAAAATCCTATTTATAAATGTCACCGAAATTTGAATTATAACGAGGTTTTTCCACAAGATTTATTACAGATTCATACTAATAATAATAAAACATGTTATTAAAATATTAAATTTCAAGATACAAAGGTCAATAATATAATTATTAATTATATATTATAATTTATTTGTTTTTCAAAGGTCAGTTTTCGATTACATATTTTAATTATGTAGTAGATGACGTTTTGACATAGTACAATGGTATTAAAAAACGTTTAATATTTTAAATGAAACTATTTTAAATCGAATTAAACGCATGTATTTTGGTATATACATTTTGGAAAACCCGACTACTGCCAAGTGACAGATGAATGACACCTAATTCTACACGTTATCCCGGACTTAATAAAGTATTCGAAATGTCGGGCTCTTCATATTGCGTGTCACCATGGCGTAAAATGTGAAAATAAATATAATAATACTTACTCCAAGTGGAGAACGAACCTACAATCAATTAATATTTATTCAGACACAGTCCCACTATGCCACAATGGTTTTCTATTATATATATTACATTTTACAAATTTATATTAAATTCTTAGAAGCAAAACCTATGTTTCTTTACCATCACGCTTTTTGTCCCGCATAGCAGGGTAGACATAAATTACATAGTGTCAAGACACTCCGTACATCGCTTTCCACCGAATTCGAGACATTGTACGTCAAATGGTGGAACTCAACGTCGCACATTGTCTTACCAGAACGAGGAAATTAAAATAATTTGAAAAATAATCTCTCCTCCGAGTAGGGATCGAACCCATAACCTATCGCTATTACAGTCAGACGCTGTCTCACTGCGCCACGATCGGCCTCTAGTGTTATTTTACATACATATACATTAATATACAAAAAATATATATTTATTATGTTTTAGAAATAGCAAAAGCTTAAAAACAACACGACACTTAATTTGCCATTAATCATTTCTTTATAACTTCAATAATTCAGTTCAGATCGTCGAAAAAGCTACGGATAAATCACCGGCAATATTGGTCGTAACAAATTCGTAATACAGCCAATTTGTAGTTCTTATATTCGACATAAGCCGAATAGTCACGCATGGGTGAACTAAAAATTGTTGTTATTTTATACTCAATGTCTTGTACTACTGGTTTGTTAATAATAATAATAATAACTAAAAGAAAGTAAAATATAATAATATTAACTAAAAGAAAGCCCGGTCGTAGCGCAGTGTGGCAGCGTCTGACTGTATACGCGATCGGTTGTGAGTTCGATCCCCACTCGGGGGAGTGATTATATTTAAATTATTTTCACTTCCTCGTTCTGTCTACCTCCTATGCGGGATGAAAGCGTGAAGCTAAAAAAAAGTAAAAAGACAGATATATTCAAGGAGTCTTCTTATTGCATACATAAGCCTTTTAAAGGCCTGGATTCAGTTGAACCCGTATATTTAGACGCTTCATTGGCTGATTAGTTCTCACTGCGGCACGGTTGATTGTGGATTCAATTCCTTCTCAAGGGAATGATTATATGTAAAAAATATTCTTAGCTGTACTTAGAATAGAAAAATTGCGGCGTTGAGTTCGGTCACTCATGACGCACTATCTCGACTTTAGGCGGAAAGAAAATAAAAAAAAACGTATAATTTATTAAATATTTGTATAGAGCATAGTACCAAACATTTTGAAATTGCCTATCGATGTATTCAGAACCTAGCAACAAACTCGTTCACCACGTTCAGCCCCAATTGAAAAGGTGAGTGATGACTAACGGAGGCTTAGGCTGTACGAATCGATCTATATTATATACATATATAAAATATGTACCTTAAATAAAATTTGAATGTTGTACAATCATGCTTAGCGAATACAAGGTTAATTGCGTCACAGTGGTGGCTATTATTGTAATTTAATATTATAATTAAATTAAAAAAAAAAATTGCATATTCTCACGACAAATTACATATATGTATTTATGATATTTTTGCATACCAAAGTTCAATAAAAATGTAGCTATATAGATGTGTTCGTAACACATCTATAGTACAATACTATGGTCGTTAGCGAGTATCGAGATTCTCTTACAGTAGGTAGGTAGACGAATAGTGAAAGTGGCCCGTTTGTCATTTTAAGTTTGTTTACGTGTCGCACAATGAATAGTTTTTGTATTGGTAATTATCTAATGAATATTAAACGCGGAAGTTTTTGAGTTAATACGAAACAACCACGATATGTCCGTCGTGTTGAATATTGAAATATTGATCGGATCGTAATCTATTAGTTTTTATTGTAACACGATTTGATATAGAGATTCTATCTACATTAACTTTTTTGTATATTAACTCCGCACTTCCCTTTACACTGAATTCGAGACATTGCGTATTTAGTTGCAGAACTCAACGCCGCACTTTGTGTGACACACTGGACAGAGCGTGGAATTGAAAGTAATTTAAATATATTTACTCCTCTGAATAGCAATCGAACCCACAACAAATCGCGTTTACGGTCATACGCTTTATCACCGCGCCTAGGTCGGTCTCCTTACGTACGCATTAATTTATTTATGTTATATATACACTTTATATATATTACATTGATTTATATCAATATATACTTTATTCAAATATGATCTTACAAGCATTTTTACTTTGTTGAGTAAAGACAATATTAGAGTGTTCTTTATTATTAATTTTATTCATTTAAGTTTATGTTATAGACAAGGCCAACGTGGAACAGTGTATTACTGTGAACGCGATTGATTGGAGTTCTATTCCCACTCTGGAAAATCATTTTGAAGATTTAAATGCGTGCCGATTTACTACTATGCGACTTGGTACATATTTTCTTTCTATATACCAAACAACTGTAGAATCTACTTGCAACGTGTTTCCAGGTCGATACGACGTATCTACCTACATAAAGCGCGTTTAATCCCAGCCATAATCCGTCCGTCAGGCCGTCAACCCACCTGTAACACCCTCTGGTCTTATCCAGGCCCTTGACGGCGGTGATCACTTAGGTGACGTGAGCGCACGTTTGCCTTGCCTGTCTCATAAAAAAAGAACAAGACTATTTCACATTAATATTAATCGCTACACACAAAAAGTATACAATATTCATACTCGAACAAAAAGCTTCGTGGAAACGTATCATAAAGCAATTTTTTGACACGTTTTAAGTTTAATTGTATTTATATGTGTATAAAACTATAATACTCATTATCTGCTCGAAGCTTTATCCTACATAGTGGAGTAATTAGATGGAAACATAATTTCAAGACTTTCGTAAACACGATCGATTGTGAGTTCGATCCCCACTCGGGGGAGTGATTATATTTAAAATTATTTTTACTTCCTCGCTCTGGTAAGACAATGTGGTGCATAGAGTGCCAACACTCAACACGCAACGTCTCGAATTCGGTGGAAAGCGAAGTTTTTTACTAAATGCATATGTATGTATTCAAGTACATATGTATATTTACCAAAATATTAATGTTTACGTGTCTGCCAGTCTCTTTGTTACGACAAATCTCTGGAACGCCTGGACCTATTTAGATGAGATTTTCACTGGCAGATAGTTCATGTAATAAGGAATAACTTAGTGTGTCTTTTATTTTAGAATTATCAAAAGATCTAGAGAAGCTAAGCGAGTACAGCTTGTATCACAAAATATAAAATAGTTTTCTAAGACTTATTCTCTATAAGAGAGATTTGTGAAGAGGAAAAAGCTTAAAAGATTTAGCTATATGCACAAATGAATCATTCGATTACGTGGATTCAAAGTTACAAAAGGTGAAATTGAACTGTAGTAGTGTACCACTCATCGTTATAATTTAGCACATTCATCCTAACAAATAATGAAAGCTTCACAAAAGGTTCAGCATCTGACTGTAAACGCGATCGGTTGTGGGTTCGATCCCCATTCGGAGGAGTGATTAAATTATTTTCACTCTGGTAAAGACAAAGAGCGGCGTTGGGTTCCACCACTCAACACGCAACGTCTCTAGTTCGGTGGAAAGCGAAGTACGGTTTATCTTGACACTAAGTACTTTCTGTCTGCCCTGCTATGCGGGATAAAAGCGTGAAGCTAAAAAAAATATATACATATACAAATAAAAATATGGATTTTCCTCAATATATATTATGTATATGGGTGTATAAGGCACTACGTTTTCTAGTTTTCATTCATTGTTAGAGGTAACATATTGAGTAACGCCGCGTCTTGTCTTACCAGACTAGGGAACTGAGAATCTGTTGTCAAAAATCAGTTATAATGCCTTGATATTTTTTCCCGTATCTCGTATCAGATCATTCCACATTAATGACCACCTGTCGAAATACACTCTACATTCGTGTCGCTTCCAAACTAATGATAAATTACTTATGAGATTTTAAAAAGCAATTTTTTGCGTATCATCTGCCTCCATTAGGTTTTTTGAAGCATTCAGTTTTCCTGTACACAATCCTTAATGTTTGCCGGATATTGTTCTTAGTAATATCCGTTATATTATTGTTTTTTCTTGTATATCTTTTAATTATGTATACTGAAGAAGTATGTGACTGTATACGGTATGGTCGTGGATTCAATTCGTGTTTGGAATGTTTATTTTTTTTGAGGTTAGAACAGAGCACGGCGTTGAGTCCCAACACTCAACTCAGTCAGTTCTAATTATTTTGACTTAATTTTAGTTTCATCAGTTACTTATGTCTTAGCAAGCTTTTAGTTTAAAAATAAAGCAGCTTCACGCTTTATTTTAATAAAAATATAATGCGATTTCTTAATACTCGTATATATATATATATATATATATATATACATATATATAAATTTCAATAGCAAAAAATAAGTCAGACACATATTTGCAATTTTTTCGTAAAATATAAAAAAAATACAAGCTCTAATTAGAATGGTATCACACAATTATATCTTTATATACATTTTTTTATTATATGGATATTTTTAAAAAACATAACTTACCTACAAGCGAGGGTATTTTTTTAAAAATCAAATTTTTAACACAGTAACAGAAAGCAATCTATTTAAACAGTTTTGGAAAACGTAAAAAAATTGAACGCAGCGAGATTCGTACCCGTGCTTGGAAACCATTCAAGCGCTCTAACCACTAAGCCATGCGTTCTACATCTACATTTTTCTTAGCTTTACGCTTTTATCCCCCATAGCAGGATAGACAGGAACGGACCTAGTGTCAAGACACTCCGCACTTGACTTTCCAAGATTTTTTGCTACCCAAAGATTATTTCTAGGAAATAATTGTTTGGCAAGAGAGAATGCTATTTATCAAGATATTTTTTTTTAGATAATTTTAAAATATCTTTTCAATTTTAAGTGATAATAACCATTAAAAAATAAATATTTTAGCTTAAATTTAATTAAAGCACATTCTCCTCTGCCTTATTCAATAACTTATTTGCAATTTAAATACACACACATATATAACTTTCCGATGACGCGAGGTGTGAACGACCCGACACTAACCGAATGCCTACCTATGTTTTGCTGTGACAGTTAACTTTCTTACTAAGGACAGGCAAAGTTATAAAATCTACACATATATTTTGCCTTTTATAAGAATTCACAATTTATATAAATATTAATAAGTTACTGAGATCTGAGTGTCTTGACACTAAGTTCTCTGATTAACTTGCTATGCGGAAAGAAGTGTGAAGTCACTTTTAATTATTAAGATATCAATTGTCTTTAGGTTTTCTTTAATATGAAATAGAAGACTTAATTTTTTTTGCTTTTGTATATCATTTATTTTATCACTTATTTAAACAACAAAAACATGCAAAATATTTAAATTCAACATTATTATAAGCATTCACGTATTGTTTATAAAATATATTTTTTTTATTACTTAATGAAAATTCTTTCCTTATAAATAATAAAAAAAATAATATTAGTTACAATAAGAAACTCCTTGTCCTAATTATCCCGGACAGTGTTAGGTTCACGCCTGTGAATTTTGAAACAAATCAGAAGAAGTGAGCCTTGCAAAATATTCTTATATAGAATAATCGATACATAAAGAAATACATATAGAGCTTGTAAAGTTGCATTAAAAAGAATACAGCAATGTTATAGTGTATATCAGTCAGTTCAGTATAAAATATAATTTGACTCAATTTTAATACCGAAATCGCAAATTCAATGCAATATTCGCAAAATCTTTCCCTCAGCATTAAATAACCAGATAAGAAAAAAACATTTTGAATTTAATATAAGTAACTTCGATTGGTGCCTTAGTTCTGATATTTAAAAAATATATATTACAATATGTTTTTTGTAAGTCGGTTTGTCGACATAAAGTTTGTCTTGTCAGCGAATGTCTGAATAAATTTCGGCTTTTGCCACGGTTCATTGATCGCGTTGTTACGGTATCGGTTTTTGTCACAATTAAATACACCTCTTTAGAATATTGCGAATAGTGTGTAGTATATACTTAATATTGTTTTTTATCTAAATTTCTACTATAGTTTTAGAAAATTGGCAGATTTTTATAAATTAATACGTTTTTGTAGAATAAATAAAAATTTTGGACGTTTTAGTAGCCAGATATGTCTAAGAAAAAAAATTACTGGTCGCTTTATGTCGCTTATAGGTAGTCAGGGTAACCAGTGTCTAGATCCCGTGTTCATCACTTTCCATTCGAATTTGATATAGTGTGACAAGTAGCGGAACTTAACTCCGAGCTATGCCTTAAGAAACAAAGTAAAGAAAGGAAAATCATTTAAAAATAGTTTAAAAATAAATAATACAGCTACTAATTCAAATATTTTACTTCCCTTATGAATTACCTAAAAATCAGTTTATATAGTTAATACAATTTAAATACAATACAATAAACTATTTAAATACAATACAATAAACTATTTAAATACAATACAATAAAACTTATATTTAAATTATTATAATATATAACTAATATATGTAATATATAATTTATAAGTCTTAAGCTTCACAAGCTTTTTGTTCATAATGAAGTGAACATATCCGTAACCACCCGTCACAAATAATCACGACTTTGCAAGGCCGATGATATAATCGTAATTGTGTGTATATTAAAAATTCAATTAAAATATCATATTTTATACCAACAAGCAATTTATTGACATGACATATTATATATATTATATACATAGGTATCACATATCTATATAAAAAAATATTTACTTAGTTTTAGCCTTGCGACACTTTTAGAGGCCGGTCGTTGCGCAGTGTAAAAGCGTCTGATTGTAAAGGCAGTCGATAAGGGTTGCATGTTACATTCCATTTCGGGGAATGTTTTTTTTAAATTTATTGTTTGTATTGTATTTTCTCGTTCTGGTAAGACAAATTGCGGCGTTGACTTACGTCACTCAATGCGCAATGTCCTGAATTTAGCGGAATGCCAAGTACAGAGTGTGTTGACACGGTGTCTACAAGCGGGATAACATTATAAAGCTAAGAAAAATAAGATAATATTAAAAATTTTCAAAAAAAAAACATTTTTTATATTATATTAATTTGTAAATATTAAGAAATGTTTGTTTTACTATATGAATTATATTAATCAATCAACAGTTAAATTATAATTTTTGATTTACTGCGCATTGTTACAAGATAAATTAAATTGAAATAATATTTAATCATTATATATATATATATATATATATATATATATATATATATATATATATATATATATATATATATATTTAACAAAATATTCGACACTAAAACATCTTACAAACGAATTACTACTTAAAATGTGAAAGCAACGCTTTTCCCAAAGCCATTTCAGTAGAAAAAAATATATAAAATAAACTATAATATTATTATTTACGACCAATTATTACTTGACGCTTAGCAATGGTAAATGAGACAGAAATTACGTATAACATTAATGTTTTGGACGACGACAGCGTACGAGAAGTTGTATAATCGATTTCTTGTCCCGAATGCCTGCTCAGATTTTGAAGTGAAAGTAGATAAATCTCGGTTCATTGGTTAATAACACGCAATGATTTGTATGGGATCGGTATCTATAAATTTTATAGAAAACTTTTGAGGCCGTAACAGGTAGGTATGTCAGATTATTTTAATATGTATATTTACTTAAAATCTTATATCAGTGTAAGCTTATAAGTATTTATGTATCGAAGATATAATATTATTGGAAATAGCTATATTTTTGGTATGTTAAGATTATTATACTCTTTTACTAACAAAATGAGGTTTTATTTTTATTCTTTTACTAATACACTATACTTCATAATTTTTGTTTTATTATTATTTATTCGACATTTCTGTTGCTTGCGATAAGGCTTATAAGAGATGATTTCTAATTAATCGTTAAGTTCCTAGCCTAAATTTTATATTATTGACATTATATTTATATGAAAAAAAATTTACAATTCATGCAATATATAATCGTATAACATGAGTAAAATAAAATTTATAATATATATTAATGGTTTGTGGAGGATAATTTAGTTTATTTTTAATACTATTTCTGTATTTAGAAACAATATAAAAACTAAACCAAATTATTCTCAACAAACCATAAGCGCTTGTTTATTTGCTAAAGAAGAAAAAAAATCCCATTATAATTACAATAAACATATATTACTACAATAAACATATACTCCCTGTGAGGAGATGGGGTAGAATACAATTCCCCTCCGGTACTGGGTAAGAAGCGTCCCGTAAGAGGCGCACAGTAGTTTGGTGATAGGAGGTTAATCCTCCGATTGGCTCGCGACCACTATCATGACTAAAACGATCCGCCGAGTACCTTATGATGTGTTCTGGTTCGATGTCATGCAAGCTAGCTCACCCTATTCCCACCCACCCCTTTTCGTCATCTCCTTTCACGTCCATCCCAAGGCCGGCAACGCATCTAAAACTATAATATTGTAGATGCCCATGGACGAAAGTTATAGGCGACCACATACCGTCAGGTGGCCCTTCTGCTCGTTTGCCTCCTTTTTCCATAAAAAAAACCCTTTATATTTTCGCATTTCTTTAGTATACACACGGTGAAAGATTAATCCTACAAACATGCCCATATATTTTCAAATAAAATATATATTCATTATTTATTTGATTTTTTAACAAAAATACTCCTTTTTACATTTCATCGATATGTGTTCTATACTTTTATATAGACCATCGTGGCACAGTGGAACATAGTCTGAATGAAAACGCGATTGGTTATGGTTTGATTTCCGCTCACAGAAATGATTATGTTTAAAATTTATTTTGATATCTCCAATGTAGTAAGACACAACGCGGCACTGAGTTGAACGGAGTGTCCTGACTCTAGGTGATTGACTTTTCTACTATGCGGGATAAAATATAAAGCTGCTTTTTTATATTTAAAAAAAAATCATTTTGAAGTCAATGCTATGACAGTTTGATAGTGAAAATTTGTATTCAAACGCCGTATGGGTGTAAAAGTAACTTTTTTATTACATTACTAGAGAGGATATCCATCGATACCAAGAATATAAACAAAAAACCTCTATCCCATCGATGGCTTTATAAATAATTCACATAAAATATAATAATAAATTGTAGACCTTAGCTTCTTGCTTTGTCCGAACCGGAAATGCTACCTGAGACAGCAATACGTTGCAGGATATTGTTATGCGTATACCTTACAAATTAAATTTATAGTTCACCTATTGTAATCAAAATTTAACCTTATCTAATGGGCAATAAAGACTAAATTTTCATATATTTTTATTGACATTTAGTTTTTTAAGAAAAAACTGACATGAGTCATTAGTCGACGCAGCTTAGGCGCTTCTTTTTATATCTTTAGATTAGATTTAAAATATATTTAGTATATTTATATAAATAAATTCATATGTGTATATATATATATATATATATATATACACGTATGTATTAAAAAATGATATAGAAAAAAATACAATCCAGCGCCTAAAATTTGCAATAAAAATAATTCATTAGTTCGTGAATATTAGCCAAAATAGACAACATTATTTAAATGACAAGAAAATAGAGACGATTCACTGTTATAATTTTCTAGCTAAAAATAATATTTTTTACATATACATACATACATTTTCATACATATGTAAGTATGTATATATTATGTACATATAAATATTTGTACATATAAACTCATGCCTAAGTTCAACACAGATAACAAAGCACTTAAAACTTAGTCATTTCTAAATTAAGATTAACAGCAAAGTTAGTTAGAACGCAGCTTGCTAACTTACGTCACCTCCAATATTTGATATCACACTTACGGTCTTAGGAATTTGCACCTATCCGGTAATATGGCCGTTGACCTTAGGTCATATGTAGGATGAGTTAATTTAAAAAAATGAATTAATATAACTTAAAATTACTATATTAATTTTAAGTTATCAATTTCTTAAACTTTTTTTTTATTAATACTAAGCGTCAGTAATGTAAGTTAAAGTCAGTTTACTACTAAGTTAGTAGTTAGTAACAATGATGTGACATGATCACTTGCCGTCTTAGGAATTTGCTCCCTTCCGGTAATATGTTACCTTAGGATATTATGTAGGTAAAATAAATACATTAAAAAAATAATGTTTTTAACTTGAAATTTCAAATATTTTCATTATGTTATGAAATTCGTAAGCTAAATATATTTTAATAATTATTAACGACGATCTGTATTATCAGTTCATATTAAACTAACAACTGATATAAATATATATATATATATATATATATATATATATATATATATATATAAGTTACTATATAATCAAAATAGTTAATGTTTTACCAAGACAAAAAATATTTTTAAATTTATAATTTAAATATTTTTACGTTAAATTATATATTATTACAAAGTAAAACGATTCCGATATCAAATCCTATATGTTTGTATGAAAAAATTAGATCACACCTTAAGGGTTAGGGAGGAGGGTCGGCAAAGTGTGACATTGCTTGGCAAGTCTGATCACATAAGTATGACCTGCTATGACAACGTTAAATTAAGATCAATATATCATGATATTCATGATATGATTTTTGTATGACTCCTAAGATATGTAAAACCAATGACTGAAGTAAATTCATCAGGCCGGTCGTGGCGCAGTGTGACACGCGACAGGTTGTGGGTTCGGTTGCTCTGGTAAGAAAAAGTGCGCCGTTAAGTTCCACCACTCAACACGCAATGTCTTGAATTCGTTGGAAAGCGAAGTACGGAGTGTCTTAACACTGGGTACTTACCCCGCTATGCGGAATAAAAAGCATAAAGCTAAAAAACGTATAAAATAATTAAAAAAATTAAAAAATATATTATTTTCGAATTTTTAAAATAATAAAATTCGAAGACCACTTTATTATAGAGCACACAGAAGAGCGGATACGTTCACAAATCGGTCATAGCTGATGAAAGCAGTACGTGACGCTACTGTTAATAACTTTGTCAATGAACGTTTACTTTCGAGTGGCCAAGCTTATAGTATAGAGAACGAGTTTTTAAAACTTCAAAATGTACTACAGTGACTATAGTAAATTAATAATTTTACGTGAATAGCTACTTTAGTTAATAAGATCTTGGATATTCGATATTAGACTATTGTTCGAAACGCCAGGTTTTCTTAAATGTATTTTCGAATATTAAAATATATTTGATTAATCCGATTAAAATAGTAAAAAGCCGGTCGAGGCGCGTGGAACCCTAAATACGTTCGTACGTTACGTACGTCTGACTGTAAACACGATCGGTTGTGGGTTCGAGTCCCATCCGGGGGATGTGATTATATTAAAAATTATTTTTAATCAATCGCTCTAATAAGTCAAAATGCGGCGTTGAGTTTGTTTAGCAGTTTCCAATAGGCATGGGTTCGAATTCATCTGCATTCAAATATTAATACACTTTTTTTAAAAAAGTATACCTTGCCCTACTATTCAAATACACAATTAACTCTCTCTTAGGCATTTTTATAGCAATAATTTGTCAATACCATTAAAAAGGCCTTTTTAATATATTATCATATATAAGTTTAAGTATTAATAAACGTATGAATAATCGTAAATTGCAACATTTGACGTCGCATCAGGTTACGTAACGTGAAATGTGTTTTAGAAAGGTAATATTTCATTATAATGCCTACTACACGATCGTCGACTATACCAAACTGTCAGCCTATAATTTTTTCAAATGACCAAATAAACTAAGCATAATTGGTGATTTTATGTTATCTATGATCAATTTTAAGAATTTGATGATTTTTTTTCTAACTGCCTAATAACAAGTTTAAAATATTATTCTATTCTCATTAGTATACAGAAATATGTATACATTTTTTAATAAAGACTTAAAGTCAAGTTCTACTACATAATATATTTTAAGTATGGGAAAACGGAACGAAACAAAAGATGTGACTAAAATATATATTTTGGCTTTACAAAGTATATACTAAAATAATAGCCACATGGTTCTTTTTCCTTATATTAGATATATATGTCAAAAATGTATTGAGACATTTCCTATTGAGTAACGTAACCTAACGCAGAGCTCTTGTCGGGGCAGAGTAAAAGAAATAATTGAAATTAAATCATTCCCGCGAGTGGGAATCGAACCAACGACCATCGTTTTCAGTTCAATGCCACTTAAATACATAATACAAGACTGTCACACTAAATAATGACTACTTAAATTTTAATGGTATACTACTTTTTACTCTGCGACAGATCTAACTGCGTTTGCGAACGGTACTCACAACCGGTACACATTTTCTCTGATATGAATCAAATACGGTATAAAATTTTCTATACTTCTTAATTCACACAGAGGCTAGTTGTTAAAAATAATTGATATATAATTTCATTTTTTAGTACTAAAAATGAAAAATAATTAAATCAGTTTGAATATTTAATTTAAAAAAGCCTACTAAGACAAATAGGAGTATATACTGGAAATGTTTGTAGGTTCGATTTTCATAGCATAGATTTCTATGACTATGAAAGCACAACGTTGAATATTGTTTTAAGAATTTATAGTTAATTAGTTTTAACTCTGGGAAATGTTGATAATATTATTTTAAAAAAAAAAACATAAAAATTTAATCACAACAGGTTTCCAATTCTCGCCTTCTGGAAACCGTTTATAGGTTCTGACCGCTAAGCCATGCGTTTAATGTTTAACGTTTTTATATATATTTTTTTATTGTTTTCAAATGTTAGTCTTAACTTTAGTACATTTTTAAACAATCAGCAAAATGCATACTAAAACAGTTAAATAAGAGTTATATATGAAGCAAGCAATGTCTCGTTTCGGGAATATCTTGACACAATGTGCTATGCGGCATAAAGCGTGACACTAGAATTTAAGCTTACATATATTAATGTACTTATATGTTTCACAACATGCCATACAAGGAGAAGAGATCTATGGCTAGAGTCGTCTTTACTAAAACATTTAGAAAACAAACACTTAAACTAGTTTGGTTGGTGAAGGCTAAGAGCAAGGTTTAATCTCTAAGACTTGATAACATATAAATAATAATATACTATATTTTAAATGAAACTATTTTAAATGGATGAATTGCATATATTTTGGTATTCGAAAACAATTTTTTGGAAACATGACGTTTCGATCACTTTACCAAAATATACACGATTAATACGTTCAAAATAGTTTCATTTAAAATGTTTAAAAATTGTGAAAATCAAAGATCTAAATATACCGTATATTATTAGAATAATTTTGATAAGGCACTCAATTCTCTATTTTGTGATTTATCAACATCCGCTTTCTAATTCAAGTTTTTTTATTAATTTTAATTTTGGCACAGTAGCGTCTGAACGTAAACGCGATTAGTTATGGGTTCGAATCCCATTATATCAGATTATAGGCACGGCGTTGAGTTTGGCACATAATGTCTTGATTTCGAGCGGAAAGCAGTCAACGAAGTGTCTTGACACTAGATTGTTTCTAAGTACACTGTTATACGGGAAAAACGTAAAAGTGCGTTTTGCCTAAAAGTACCATATACTACTTTATTTTAATTTAATTGTTAAACAAAAGCTTTTGGACTAAAAAAATTCTGCGTACAACTCAATTCGTATCTATATATATATATATATATATATATATATATATATATATTCGTATCTATATATATATATATATATATATATATATATATATATATATATATATAAAACAAAATAAAACAGTAATAACAGATATTAAACTACTTTAACACCTTATAAAGGACAAACCAAACACGTTTTTATTAAAAAGGTTGTACACATCGAGTACATTCAATTATTTTCCTTGTAAATAAATTGGTTTAATTGAATTTCGATTAAACTGAAAGTGGTATATTGAAGCACGATATTTTTAATATTGACCATATTCTATAAATCGATATAAATCGTGTTTGTGTAAATCGATATCAAAATGAAATAAAATATATATATACAATAGTTATTGTCGTTTGTTTGCGTGAACTTTACGAGGTTCCCGTTGCTATAGCAACTTGTATGTCACTTTAAGAAACTGCCTGTAAGTATAATTATTTAAAATGTTTTCTTTGTCTTTGGTTATTTCAAGTTTTATTTTCCTTCATATAAATTTCATAAATGTGGGTAGAATGTTTCTACTCCTATTAATAGTTATATAGATAACCTTTTTAAAGGTTAAGAAACTTAAAAACATAAAATTTTTATGCCTAAGACATTGTATAACGTGTTATGTCAAACAAAATGACAGTTTACGAACTAACATTCAAGTTTGATAATCTGTTAGTTTATTAGCCAAATATGTATACACTAGTATAGTATCTTTTTGGTATGATTTAGATAAAAGGTGAGGTGAGAGAGTTCACGATTTTTTCCACAGGATATGCAGAGACAACCTAGAAAGAGTTTTAAGTATAATTATTTCAAGAGTAAGAATTGCTCCCAAAACCATCGTATTCACAAGACTCTGTTCCACTGTACCACGATGGCCTTACCATAATCTTCTTAAATCATATAATTTCTTAAAATATTATACTAGACTTATAATTTTGCTATAAAGCAAACTTACAAAACTAGAATATTTATTCAAATAACTAAATAATTCAACATATCAGAATACAGATTTATGTAAAACATTTAATTTGACAATTCGTGTTCACCTCGCGTTTATAGCTTTGTAATGATATGCGTCTGTCCTTGCGATTTTATGTAACATGTAATGACCTCAAAATAACATAAATTTGATATATAAATATATATATATATATATATATATATATATATATATATATATATATATATATATATATATATATATATATATACAAATTGAAAATGATTATATATAAAAGCCTTTACGCTTTACGTTAGGTGCTTTATTACACTCAAGTTATTCATATCGTTAAAACTTTTAAACCATTCAGTCAAATTACTTAATGTAACAGCTTTAGTTTATATATAATAAATACTTAAAGTGGCGAACGTATTGATTCTGATAAGGGTTTGATAAATTTAATTATATTTATGGGTCAATATTATTATATAATAAATCGCATTATATATATATATATATATATATATATATATATATATATATATATATCATAGTGGGTTCAGATTTAGAAGACCATTCTTCTACGTTTCGAGGACTAATGATGGGATACCGTAATATTTTATTTACATGTTATAATATTCTTAAAATCTAAATTTATTATGTCTTAATTGAAATGCATACTTTTAAATTTAGTATTTTATCGTTTAAGTTATTAATTCTTTTTTATTGCTGTTCTTATTACTACACAGGCCGAGGGATATTGTCGTTATATATATCGCTCCGTGCAGTAGACGATATTGAAACGAGTGGGGTAGGTTGGTTGAATATATTGATACTTAATATTTACTATTTTTAAAGTGTTATTCCACACTTAGGATTAGAAATATTTTTGAAAAAACGTATAAAAATTTTAACGATACCGGACCATGGACTTGGACAGTATCCAAGATGCGCGGGTTCGAATTCCGCTGCATTCTAATTTTTATAGAATTTTTCAAAAATATTATCTTATTAATGGATAACTGGATACTTAACGTGCTCTTCTGCTTCTTTTTGCTTTTTAATTACCAGTCTTAGAAGGAGATTTAGATGAAAAAATTCTTTATTTTCTGTCTTTTTGTAACAATAATAAAACTAAGATCAGTTTTTAAATGTGACTAACTGGAGAAACTTGCTAGCTACCATCTATATATAGAAACTGGTTAAGCGAGAATCAATCTGTCTATCCATCCGTCGAAACTTGAATGATATGTTAAGGTCGACATTTAATTGCATTTTATTTTCTAACTAGTTCTTTGCTTTGTTTTTGCTTCATTTTATTAGTAAAATATTATGGATTAATTAATATGTTTTTATCAATGAATTTCTGGATTCCTAGAAGAACGTATCAAGTAGCACAGTGAGTCAGCGTGCGACTTGAAAGTGATTGGTTGTAGGTTCGATTCCCAATCCAATTCAATTCTCCGCTATGCTAAGACTAAGTCGGGGCAGTGATTCAACTCGCAATGTCTCAAATTCGGTGGAAAGCGAAGTACGGAGTGTCTTGACTTTCTGCTATGCTATGCGGAATAAAAGCGTGAAGGTAAAAACAAAAAGATTTTCCAATACAAGCTTCCGTACTTGAAAACCCGAAACACATTGTATCATCTAAAGTTAATGCAAACCATATGGTATTTGCGACCACCTCAATCAAACTAATTTCTATGAGTGTTGATTTGACAACCACTAAGCTACATCGGTCTTCAATTACTAGAAGCAAGTATTTCATTAACATTAAATTACTTATTTAAATAACAAAAACATAATTCACAATTTGTCATCAACGCGGATATCTATTAAGCATTAAGTGGTGGAACACGCGTCAGGCGTCTTCATTCGACCTTGACAGCGTGACTTTTGATTCTAAATGTCGGGATCGGTTATAATGAAAGGTTGTAATGATTACCATCGATATCATAAAGACATTAGCATCTAGAACTACATGTTAAATACACATATGAAAGCAAAATATGTTTTGACACTGACCTGTGCAGAAATTAAAAATTAATAATGTAAAAACGTGTAATCAATTTTTTATGTATAAAATTTGAATGATTTGAACCCCCACCTCTTAGAAACCGTCCAAGAGCTCTGACCATTAAGCCATGCGCTCAACATTCAGCTGCATCGATTTAAACGCTTGTTAGAACTTACTTTCAAATGTTTTTACGTTTTATTTGAAATATTTTTCTATTAAAAGTATTTATAAAATATATTCTTTACTTGCTTTATGTACTTTCATCCTCGCACGGATGTATCTTCCGCATATTACAGGCTAAGTAACTAGAATATGCAATAAGCAGAGGTGACTTGCAAATATAGTATTTTGAACTAAAATCTCAAGTAGCTCTTTCCAGTCCATAAATAGAGCGACAAAGCTTCATCTGACCACCGATTTATAATTTTTTTTCAGCGTTACGCTTTTATCTCGTATAGCTGGGTAGAAAAGAAGTACCTGGTGTCAAGACACTCCGTACTCTGCTTTCCACCGACTTCACGTGTTGAGTGGCGGTACTCAACGCCGCGATTTGTCTTTCCAGACCAAAGAAATGAAAATAATTTCAAATACAATCATTCCCCCAAATGGGAATCGAACCCACAATCGATCGCATTTAAAATCAGACGCTGTCCCACTTCGCCACGACTGGCCAATTCTATGATTTTTTATATATTCAAATCGATTCTGTGCCTTCAATACTATATTATAATAATAACTGATACTATTAAACCGAATTAACGTGTAATGCTTTTATATAATCTACGTGATACTTACAAAATCTACACAAGATCGATAGATCAGTAACGCTTCTAATCTTGCAACACAAACATAATATTGAGGCTGTCCAAATAACACGTCTCACTTTATCTGACATACATACCAATTTGGGATGATCCTGTGAAATTTGTTATCATGTTGCTTAATTTTTGATATCTAGTGAATAATCTTGAGCATTTCCTATATGGATGTGCTTACAAGTTTGATATCCGTTTATGGTACCTTAAAGTCGCTTTCTGATAATTAAATCAATCTGTTTAATTAACAATATTTTAAACTCTAAAATGTCCCTATTATTGGTTTTTGTTATTACTATTATTAATATAACTGTAGAAAATAAATAATTCAAAATATAATCACTCGGGGGAGTGATTATATTTTGAATTATTTATTTTCACAACCTCGCTCTGATAAGACAAACGTAATGTCTCGAATCCGGTGGAAAGCGAAGCTCGGAGTGTCTTGACACTAGGTACTTTCTTCCTACCCTGCTTTTTTTTAATTAATTTATTGGTTCTGGGTGTACGAAGAAGTATATTATTATTATCATTTATTTTCACTTCCTCGCTCTAGTAAGACAAAGTGCGGCGTTGAGTTCCACGACTCAACATGCCATGTCTCAAATTCGGTGGAAATCGAAATACGGACTGTCTTGACACTAGGTACTTTCTGCATCCTGCTATACGATATAAAAAGCATGAAGTTAAAAAAAAAAATAGCACTAAGGAATGCTCCATTTATAATTCAACGATCTTAAAATCATTGCAGGCTGTTTTCTAACAAAATACATCAAAGTCCTTAATGTATCAAAAGTATTAAATTACTTTAAGCATATAATTGATTACTTAGTACTTGAAGTGTAAAAATAAAAAAATGAAGGTATATTTGTAGGTAAGCCAAAAGACGAAGACATTTCAAGTGACCGATGACCTCCATTTTAACAGGTCTTTAATGTCATATTATCTACTTCATAATCCCTTTTAAAGATCACAATGTCAAATATTTATGCCATTCTAGTTATTTGTATTCATTCTATCATTATTTAAATAATAAAGTATAAACGAGTATGTATATTATTGTTTATACAAAACGATTAGCGTATAATTGGCTTTTATTAGATGTTTGTAATTCCTCTGGAATTCCAATAACCTTACGTGTAATTGAAGCAGGAATCGATGGACTTGACAGATTTTTGCATTATTACCGGTTTCGCAATTTTTAAATATTTTCCTCTTTAATCATTAATTAATGATATTTATTAGTGATTATATATTAACCCAATTTACTTGAATTTTGCAATAAAAACAACAACAAATTGAAACTAGGAGGCATTTGTTGTCCGCTTTCCGCTGAGACATTGCGTGTCGAATGGCTGAACTCAACACCGCGCTTTGTCTTACTAGAGCGAAGTTCCTCCGAGTGGGAATCTTAGGTTAGAATACACTTCTCCTTTGTCATGATGTCATGTAATGCAGATTTCCCTACTCTCATCCTTTCACTTCTATCCTATAGTCGGCAACGCACCTACAACTCTAATATTGTATATGGGTGAAGGTGACCACGTACCATCAGGTGGCTCCTCTCCTTTTTCAACAAAAAAAAATCGAACCCAGAACACAGAACACATTTACACACTAGTTTCTCTGTACTATGATATGTGGCAAAAATTTTAAATGTTTATTTTTATATAATTAATAATTCATGAAGTGAGGGCAATGCAGTGAAACAGCGTCTTGCTGACCGTAGACGCGATCGGTCGTGGTCGAATTCCACTTGAAGGAACAATTATATTTAAAATTATTTTTATTCCCTCTCTCTGGTAAGATAACGTGCGGCGTTGAGTTTCGCCACTCATGTCTCAGGATATTATTTTAAGCGGTATAAAAGCGTGAAACCAAAAAAATATATATACCATTTTAAATATAAAATTAATAAAAAAATTACAAGTAGATTTATATCCAAGTAATAACCAAAACAAGATCAGTTAAGTGGAACATAACACACCCACAGTTTCTACATATACACATATACGTATATGCGTATGTAAAATTTTGATTACTGCATTTCTATGTTATGTAATCAAATTAGTTTGACATGTTTATATGGTAATTGAGTTGTGTAATACAATAATTAAATTATTGTAAGCATTTTGAAAATATACGTACTGGGTATTTAGTAGTTTTACCCAGCCTAATGTATATTCATCACTTTATGAAAGTAAAAAAAGAAGCCGATCGTGGTGCAGTGTGACAGCTTCTGACTGTACACATGACCAGTTGTGGGTTCGATCCCCATTCGGGGGATTGATTATAATTAAAATTATTCTCGCGCAATGTCTCGAATTCGGTGGAAAGCGAAGTACGGGGTGTCTTTACACTAGGTTCTTTCTGTTTGCTACGCGGGATAAAAAAAGCGAGATAAAAGGAAAAAAGCCAGAAGCTAAAAAAATAGAAAGACTTTGAACCGAATTCGTATACTTGTTATTATCTGATTTATTCCAAAAATTTAGTCTTATAGATTCTCTTATAGAGCTGATAATGATACAGTACTTTCAACACCTGACTGAATACACTGGTATACATAAAAATATAATTAAGGGTATTTTTTATTTTTTAAGCTTTTTCATTAAATTTTAGGCTTAGTTTATGTTTTTTCTATGGTTACACAGAAGACATCCATACATACAAAGCTAGGCTTTGTATGTATGGATGTCTTCTGTGTCCGTTTATATTAGAACAAGCACTAAAATATATTTTTTATGCTTTATAGGACCTGCATAGCAGGGTAGACAGAGAGTGCTTAGTGTCAAGACACTCCGTACTCCGTTTCAAATATTGACTGCGAAAATTAAATGTAAATTTCATAATATAAGAAAATTTATATTTTTAAATAAAAAGCTATGTAGAACAACTCAACAAAAACAAGTAAGATCGCCGTAACAGTTTCGTATTCTGATTTACAATGATATTATCAAGCGTCACGATACATTTCTTGTCACACATTGTTACTTTATATTTTGATTTGTACGATTATACGTTGATAGTACAGTAGTGTAGGTGACCTGTGTTTTTAAAGGAATGAGTTCAATTTGAGTTAAAATCGACCCTTATCTTGGTCTTCTTAAGAACAAAATGTAAACGTTGAAATTATTTTTTGTGCATATTTAGTTCTTTTTTTTAAATTTTGACTACTGTAGTTTTATCAACTAAATTTTAAATTTAATTCATACCAATATTTTTAATTTAAGTGTAAATTGAAATACCTGCGTTTGTATCTTTTTGTATTTTTTTTAAATATTTGCATGTCTAAATGAATATAGTGCACGCGTTAACATAATAGGCTTTATCCTTCCTTATTTCCGCCTGAAATCATAATATACGCAATATTATGATTGTCAAGTTACCGTACAAAAAAGGAAATTAATTATTTTATATGTAGGGTTAGATAAATCTATTTATCTTATAACGGTTTCTTTACAATTGTGGCGGAAAAAGTTGAAATAACACTTAACACTAAAAAACTATTAGTCAAACAAAAACACATAATGCGAGTAGATTTCCCTTTTACACAAAAACTTTTTATGACAATTTTAACTGCTTAGATTTTCCTTTAAAGCTTACTCTATACTTATATTATATGATTTATTGATGATTCCACGTTGACATTTAACATCAAACTTTTACTTGCAAAGTTATGACTGAGAATTTCTTAGCATTATGACTATAAAATAACACCATGTATAAGCTAGACTGTTATTAAATCTTCTAAGGAATTGGTTATATATATATACTATGAAAAGTAAAAGATGTGTCACAAAATGTGCAATTTACAGGGTGTTAATTTTATGAATAAAATTAAGTGAAAGTCAGTTTGTTTAATTTCTAAGGATTTGTTTGAATGAAACTACTTAAAATTTTAATACAACATTTTAAATTGAAATTTTTACATTTTCTGATATGGAGAGATGGTGACATATATATCTAAGATGCCCTAGTGGCAATGCGAGAAGTGTTGAATGACGGAACTCAACGCCGCATTGTGTCTTACCTGAGCAGGGAAATGGAAATATTTTAAATATAATAATTTCTTCGAGTAAGAATCGAACGCTAAACCATTTTGTTTATTGCTCCACAACGGTATCTTAATGTATTATATAAATATTTAAACAATCTATTTTATCATCAAAAATCGAAATTTCTTAATAAATATAAAATAACTGAATCACTTTTTATTCTAAAGGTATCAGTTATAATATTTCATTTATAGATTTGGCCCGAGTGAACTAGATACCAATTAAACGCGTAATATGATTTTTAAATCGATTGGATTCGACGTTTAGTTTTGAAAGTGTTTTGTTCTGATTAACAATATTATTTCCTTGCTAGTGTTTGCTGATTTAAAATTATATAGATAGTTAATAAGAGTCCATTGTGGCCTAGTGGGACATCGTGTGACTTTAAACACGATTGGTAGTGGATTCGATTCCTATATGGGGGCATATTATATTACAAAAAAAATCATTTATAAATCATATCATCAAAAATTTTCTAATAAAACCAAATACGGCGTTGAACTCACCATTATCCCACACGCAATATCTCGACAGCAGTCAACGAAGTATCCTGACAAATCGTTGTCCCTGACCACTCTGATATGCCCAATAAAACGTCAGGCTACTTTTTTAGTTTGTTAATAAATTTTCCTTTTAATATTTTCAAAGTAACGTGACATTCAACTGTAGAGTTTGGGATAAATAATATAAATTCATTGTTATTTTTTTATTTGCAAGAAGTCGAACGAGTTTGATCAGCTCAGCCTATTTAAGGAAATGTAGAAAGTAGATCAAAGAAGATATTTAATAATCATTATCTAATAAAAATATTTAAATTATTAAAAAAAATGTATAAAATACGTAATAAAATATAAGATAAACACGTTTTAATTTTAATTTCCACGGAGGCAAGTATTTCTATATGATATAAGGAATATAGAAAGCTTTTAAAGTTGAGGCTAAAATCACTTATTCTTTTGAAAAATAATGCTTATAAATTATAAGAAATTACACAACCGTTACGGCGATGTAATGAGAATTATTTCCATGGTAAGTATTACGAGTTTCTACGCAACACAATCGCTTACAAAATCTATTAATGGTTACGTCCGTCAAAAACTCATGGGACAAACAAAATCAATAAAAATGCCGAAACGTTGAATAGAGACGATGTTTGGGGTTCAAATATTATTAGAGGAATGTTACTTAAATATTTTGTTTTTTTTAGCTTCATGCTTTTATCCCTCGTAGCAGGGTTGACAGAAATATCTAGAGTTAAGACACTTCGTACTTCGTTTTCAACTGAAATTGAGACATTGCTTGCTGTGTGGTGGAACTCAATGCCGCACTTTGGCTTACCAGAGTGAAAAAGTGAAAATAATTTTAAAATATTCAAACATTACAAGTACGCAAATTTTCACGGGAATCAAAATCAAAGAACTTTCTATCATTGAAAAATTAAAAACAGTTACAGCTCATAAGAATATGTAACTAAAACCTAAACCTAATCTGAGGCCAGTCGTGGCGCAGTAGGAATGAGTCTAACTGTAAACGCGATCAGTTGTGGGTTCGATCTCCACTCGGGGGAGTGATTATATGAAATTATTTTCACATCCTCGCTCTGGCAAGACTAAGCACGCCGCTAAACACGCAATGTCTCGAATTTGGTGCAAAGAGAAGTACGGAGTGTCTTGACGCTAGGTACATTGCTATGCGACATAAAAAGCGTGAAGCTAAAAAAAATAGAGAGAACTCAGTGCCTTTGTGTTCCCTAGCCAAAGTCGAGTTGATGCAATTTTTTGTCTATGTTATCTCCGTAACAATTATGTTCAAAACACTTTAAAATGTTGCATAAATAATTTAAAACTTAGTAATTTAGAAAGTCTACCATGAGTGCAGTACTTGTATGAGTGATAATGCACGCGCCTACATGATTATTGGAAAAGTGCATTTCCTCGACACTTGCATAATGCGTTTCAACGTATGTTCTTGTCATTAAATTATGGTTACATAGATTTCTCCAGACAGTAGTCTTTCAGTCGGTTTCCGTTTTTTTTATTTGAATCAGGGTTAAGTTACGTTTGTATAATATGAAATATGAAAAGCCAACGTGGTTTTAGAATATATAATAGGAATCATTTGTTTCATATATTTCATATGTCAAGGTCAATTTTAATTAAATGTTGACTGTTAATTACATTATATCATAAGTGAGTTAAAACATACGGTAGTGGCGAGTCTTACAGTGTCCGACAGTAAATGCGATTGACGATATATTCGATTTCAACTAAGGGCAAGGATTATAATTGTATTTTTTCTTCACTCTAGTAAGACTAAGAGCGGCGTTAAGTTCCGTCACTCGGACATTAGGTTCTTCCTCACTACTTTTGTTGTTCGGAAAAAAGTTCTTTTTTTTAATAATGATAAACTAACGCAATGCAATAATGACAAACTAATGCAAATATTGTTTTGTATATTTTAACTAAATCCATTAAAATTTTGAAAAAAAAAACACCAAATATTCCCAATAAATATATTTTTTTCTCACGTGGTTATCGAACCGACAACCACCGTACAACCATTTTCAGTAACCAAACAACTTAACAATAACGATTATATAAATAAATATTACTGTTTATGCTATAATGCATTTGTTTCTTATTCTATTCAAGTTAACAGTTTACATTGCGTAATACTTTAAACCTTTCACAAATTAGCACATTCTGCATGTTTTAGCTGAACAATGAAAAATGACGATATTATGTAAATTAAGAGAATTTGTACAATTGTTGGTAAGAAATTCGCTTCATAGATAGTTTTATAAAGACGTCTGTGTAATAATTTTTAAATATTAACTTAATATAACGTACTTTATTAAATTATTTCCACTTCCTCGCTGTGGTAAGACAAAGTGCGGCGTTGAGTTCCACCACTCAAAATGCAATATCTCAAATTCTAAGGAAAGCGAAATACGGAATGTCTTGACACAAGGTACTGCTATGCGGGATAATAGCGTGAAGCTAAAAAGAGTACTTCTCATATTGGTATTATTGTTTAAATTGATATAATTCAAATAAATAAAATAAAGCCTTTAGGGTACAAATGTATCGAACTTAAAATTAATTTTATGATTAATTTAATGAGGCCGGTCGAGGCATAATATGGCGTCTGATTGTAAATTTCAACGATTGTGAATTCGATTCCCACGCGGGGGAGTGATTTTATGTAAATTATCATTACCTCGCTCTGGTAAGACAAAGTGCGGCGTAGAGTTTCGCCACTCAACACGCAATGTATTTTGTTTTTATTTATAATAATATATTTAATAAAGAATTTAATACAATATTTTCAATTGCTATTTTCTTTTTTTACAGATAAAGGAAAACAAACAATAGAATACGGGTCACTCGTGCAGATTACTAGCCTATACTGAATCGCGACCGGAAACATAATGCCGTATACATCCACAACAATCTAAGCCAATACACCTGTCTTGAATAAGTAACAATCGAGGGACCGTTAGGTAATTATGCCAATTCATTAACCAGCAACATGATGGAGGAGGTGACCACCCGACCCAATCTAGAGTACGTGCCCCCGCTCGCTGCACAAGTGAAGCAAATTACTGGATCGACCACTTTTACGCAAATAACTAGCGATGATACTAGCCTCAGAGTGAACGGATTCGATAGCCGGTCAGATATGGATTCTCTAAGTTCGATGCACTCTCTTGTCCTTAATACTAAAACACCAACAACGGTATATTTAGCGGCGACCCAGCCAGAGCGACCTGCGAACACTCCTAGCACAGACGTACTCTCAAACGGACCACATGTTGTCACTATCAGAATAAACACGGATGCGGATAAGCCGAAAGCGCCGAAGATATCGAGCGTTCATCTCAAAAGTGACGTCGATTTTGACACATTCAAATTGACGGAAACTAATAAGAAAAATAGTAGCCTCGTTAGACTGAATGTTGAGGAGAACCGGCCGAAGATTATAGATAATGACGATCTTAAAGTGGACAAGCCACCGTACATTTACTGCAATTCGTACGTGAACACAATGTCGAACATTATGATGTCCAGCGGGCAGTGCTCACCGAGCGACACACTAGACTCGGGCACGTGCAGCGACCTTGACGGAACACCGCCACCTCTCCCCAAAAAGAAAACACTAAAGGCAAACTCTGCAAAGAAAGCCGTCTCCGTCACGGTAATTAGCCAGTCAAGAAATCAAAGTGAGGTCGATTTCGAAGATAACGATTCTAATATATCGTGTGACTCATTAAATAGTAGTGAATTAAATGGAAGCGTGCACGCCGACGAAAGTCACAGCGACGACACGAGTAAAAAAGAAATGAAACAGTCTTCCGAGCAAGCGGCGCAAGCGATAGCCAAAGTGAACAATAAAGACGGCAGCTTTCTACCGCAAGGTCTCCTGCAAGACATTAGAGATCGTTCCGCGAAACTCAGCACCGTCGAAACGGAAAGTGTAGAGAACGAACACAACGACGAAGTTATACAGAATGTTAATGGAAATGTTAATTTATCGAAAGAAAGCGCACAGCTTACGTCGTTCCGTCTTGTTTCCCAGCTTAATAGTGAAGTGAAGAAAAACAGCGCGGACTCGTTACCGGCAACCGCCGCCAAAACGCCCATAATTACCGAGGGTACCTACGAGGATAGAAAATTGACGGGCAATATGAAAGAGGACAACATTTGCTATAGCAGTCATTATTTTGATACGGATAAGTTTTACGATTTTCACCTTAATGAAAAACAGTTTGATGTGTCAGTGGAGAGTGTTAGTGCAGACAAGTGTGCGCGCAATGAGATCACCGAAATGGAATACTTTGCGGGAATAAAAGACTATAAAAGTGAGGAAGCGCCGTCCACTATAAAAAGCTCTAAAGGAACAATTCGCGGTGTTAAAAACCGCGTCCGCGCTGGTATTGCTACGTTTTTACAGATGCAGAACACAACTAAGGTAATTTTTATTTCAATATTTTATTCCATTTCCATTTTATTTAAATCAACAAACTACAAAGCTTTTTTAAACATTAAGAATCAATAAGTTCTCTTAAATAATAATAATGAAAAAAAATTGATTTCACAAAATGTTAATATTCCCATAACATTGGTTTATACTTTTGTGCTGACCTAAATTAATACAAGCTGCCCTCTGGCCCGGTCAGGTTAATGAGAAACCACGAGATAACGGCTCACGATGGGCTTATAAGATAAAATGCATTTTATGTTATCTTTCTTTTTTAATTCTTACTATGAACTAACTGTAGTATGAAATTACTTTAATTATATATATAATATACCGCATTGATTGTATTTTGTTAGGAAGAAATTACTTAAAACTGTGAAATGTAACTTTTAAATATGCAAATAGCAAATAGCATAACAAGTATTGCACTATAACATCAAAATGTTATTATTTTCTATAGTAAGATAATCGTATTACGTTAGTTTTCTATAACATTGACAACATCAAATTTAAATTTATTTCCCTTAACGATTCTTATTTAATTTTGAATTTTTGTCGTACTTTTAAATGAATAAAGTTTTTGTACTTATATATATATATATATATTTATATATATATATATATATATATATATATATATATGTATGTATATATATATATATATACATATATACATATATATACATACATACATACATATGCGCTTCACGCTTTTATTCTGCATAGCAGTGTAGACAGATAGTACCTATTGTGAAGACATTCCGTACTTCGCTTTCCACTGAATTCGCGACATTGTGTGTTGAGTAGTGGAACTCAACGCCGCACTTTGTCTTACCAGAGTGAGAAAGTTAAAATATTGTTTTAATACAGTCACTCCCTCGAGTGGGCATCGAAATCACAACCGATCGCGTTTACAGTCAGACGCTGTCACACTGCGCCACGATCGTCGCCATATCTATATATGATTATTGATATAAAAAAAATAAGTTAGTTAAATAAATTTTCCAATAAAGAATAACATCATTTTGCGTGTAAAAAATCAAATTGTCTTTCTTGCATCAATAATTTTAAAGTTGATAAATATGCAGGATAAAACCGCACAGTAGGGTGATCACAAACAACCTAATGTAAAGACATTCCATTGAGTGCTTTACGCTTGAAATCGAGAAATTGCATGTTGAATGGCGAACTCAACGCCATTCTTTATATTACCAGAGCAGAGAAATGTGAACAAATTTTAAATAATATCTCTCGGACTGGTAATCGAACCCACAACAGTGTTTACAGTCAAACACTTCCATTGCGCCACAATGGCTTCAGTTAAGCAGAGGACATAGTTTCAAACAATGTCACATTTAAAAATATATAGAGCATTAAAAATAGTTTTTTTGTTAATAAAACTATAAAGTAAAAATACTGTCATGCCAACTTGATTACAAATCAGAAAGTTTCCTAGCAAGTCATTATACAGTATACAGTATACAGTATACACGTACTGATTTTAGAGGTCACAGTCAAACGTTTGAAAGTGCACGCGAGCACGTATAACTGTGTTTATTACAATATTAATGTGAACATTGCCTAAACAATGTATACATATATTGAACTATTGATGTACATGTGGTTTCTCTTGCTATATGTTGGCTTAACTATTATAATAAAGATTAATAAAGAGCAACATTATTTTTTTAAATGTAAATGTAAAAGAACGGAATATCGTTTTCTTTTTGTTCGTTGGTTATTTTTTTAGTTAAGTTCAGATTTTTTAAAAATAAGAAATTTTCAAGAAAACAATTTTCCAGATTTACTCATTATTTATTACTATACTTTTAAAATCTAAGCGTTAAGAGATCTCATTTATAGAAACACCATTCATTTTGCCAGTCCAAATTATTACCAAACCTACGATTAAAAATATTCCCCAAATGGTATATGTACCCATAACCAACACATTGAATTAGTATCCTAACTGTTTTACCAAGATGCCATGACGTGTTATTTTATTCTTTTCAAACGTTTCAATACAAATCTTCATGGCATATTAAGAACAATAGCGTAAACAATGTTTTAATAACAAGCGCTAATTATATTTGCGATTAAGAACGGATGGTGTTGAGGAAACAAAGGACCAATTGAAAAAAAATACTTATGTATGACTAATTTACTTAAAAGTTACAAAATTTCAATACACGAACAATTCGTTGACGACATTGTGATACAGCAATGAAAAGACTGAATTCCCAAGTTAATATGATAATTATTTATTTATTTTTAACTTCACGCGTTTGTCTCGCAGGGTAGACGGGAAGGACTCAGAGTACTCCGGTTTTTGTCGAATTCGAGATATTGCGTGTTATGTTGTGAAACTCAACGCCGTGGCATAGCTTAGCGCGGAAATGGAAATAATTTAATTATAATCATTCTCCCGACTGATAACCAAACCCACAACCGATCGTGTTTACGATTAGATGCTGTCTCACTGCGTCAACTCCAGCCTCCGGTCTGATACTTATTTAATGCATTTTTATATTATGTTTTATTTCATAGAAGTTTGATTGTCATAAATATTAGGCCGGGAAAAATTTAATTTACATGCTTCGTGTACAATTTCACGCGATAACTCGAATTGGCGCAGAAATCGACGATAGGAGTGTCTTAACAAAAGGTTCAGTAAGACTACTCTACTATGCGGGATAAGGCGTGATGTTTTTTTACTTTATTTTAAGATAAAATCAGACATATTTTATCTTAAAATAAAATCAAAAAACATATATAGGGGATTATATACATATATAGGGGATGACGGTAATATCCGCTCGAATATTCATTTGTGTCATTGTAATTATGTCACAATTATTGTAATTATTTTTTGTCATACAAACTTCAAATTATAACAATAGTTTAAAAATAAGTTATATAGTGGATGATTTGTCAAGCTTCTATCACCCTCTTTATAACGCTTTTATCTTCAGAAAGAGTGCGTTTACTTAAAAGAACTAGACGTTATAACGAGGGTCCATTACATATAAATTAAGATTTTCATATACACTAGTATCAACACACATTTTACTTGTATTATGATATACGTTAATTAGAACTAACTTCAAAATTAGAATTTTCATTAAGATTGTTAAAAACGTTAAAAATGACAACTATTTAGTATATCAGTTTTTAAAACATATCGCTTATATGTTTTGGGCAATTTTGTACTAATTTTTTTTCTTTTTTTAGCTTCACGCTTTTATCCCGCATAGCAGGGTAGACAGAAAGTACCTAGGGTCAATACACTCTGTACTTCACTTTCCACCGAATTCGAGACATTGCGTGTTGAGTGGTGGAACTCAACGCCGCTCTTTTTCTTTACCAGAGCGGGGAAGTGAAAATAATTTAAATATAATCACTCCCCCGAGTGGGGATCGAACCCACAACCGATCGTGTTTACATTTACAGTCAGACGCCGTCACACAGCGTCACGACCGGCCTCAATACTAATATTATATTATCATAAATATTTCAAGTAAAATAAAATAAAGATAAAAAAATTCAATAATACTATAATAATTATACATTGAAACATAATTCAATACACGTACGAAAAATTAATTAGACATTAAATTTTAATTAACTACCAGAGTTCTCAATTAAAAACGTTAGAAATAAAATAAAATTAACCCACTTACGACCAGTTTAATTATAGCCCTTACGTTATAATTCTTAGTAAGCGATTAAAGTAAAAGTGTCATTTCCTTTACAATCCCACGGAAGAGAATCAATGAAAATAGAAATATGTTGAGAAACTACTGCTGAAATAGTAAAAAGTGTTACCACGTTATAGAGAATTGTTTGTAATTACGGCGCCATATATGGCGTTAATACTGTGCTTGTAAGCCGTTAAGACTGTTTGTGAAAACACCGCGTTTATCTATCATGTTTCGATTCGTCTCTTTTTTTGTTTTTATAATTGTATTGTTAGTGTAATCAAGTATGTATTACCGTAATCCAAACTATGGAGAGTATAATATTATTTTTTTTTAACTTCCCATTTTTATCCCGCATGGTAGGGCAAACAGGAAGTACCTAGTGTCAAAACACTCCGTACGCTACTTTACGCCAAGCTTGAGACATTGTTGTGTTTCAGACAGTGTTGAGTGGCGGAAATCGACGCCCAGGTCGGCCTGACCAGAAGAGAAATTGATAATAATAATATAAAATAAGATAAAGTTTTATTTAGCTACATCGAATATCTTATACGTTTATTACAAAATATTTACTATACTTAACAAATCATAACATTATCATATCAGAGGCGATGATCGAGAGATCATTCGTCCGTGAACACTAACGCGACTGAGCACGCACGGTTTTCTCTAGCTTAATGCAATTTGTAAAATGAGACTAGTTATTACACGCGTCGTCTCTCATTAACTTGATATCTTTATGATTGAATTGTTATCATTTATGTAGAAACTATTTATTATTAGAAATCTTAAATGTGTGTAATACGTATGCATTATATTATTGTAAAAGCGTTTTAAATTTTTATGTGCAATTATGTAAAAAAGCAGTTTTCCGCTTTTTTTCTTGTAATAGTCAGAGACAACCAAATGTCAAGACACTCTGTTAATTGCTTTCTACCCGAAATTGAGACATAACGTGTTAAGTGGCGAACTCAACGCTGCGCTTTGTCTTACCAGAGTACAGAATCGAACCCACAACCAATCGCGTTTACAGTAAGACGCGGACCCTCTGCACCACGACAGGTCTCTATATAGTTACATATATTATGTTTTACATATATTTTACATACTTACATCCTCCTACTGAAGCCGGTCGTGGCGCAGTGGTCGTTGACGTGATCGAATGTGTGTTCGATCCCCACTCGGGGACTGATTATATTTAAATTTATTCCATTTCCTTGCTCTGATAAGACAAGACTCAGCGTTGAATTCCACCACTCAACACACAATGTCTCGAATTCGACGAGAAGCGGAGTACGAAGTGTCTTGACAAAAAGTATGAAGCTAAAAAAATTAAAAAAAACATCCTCCTATATGATAGCGGTCTTACGAATTTATTTGTAACTAAAGCTTTATTATACCTTCCGTATACTTTCCAACCTTGATACTTGGACTTTATTTCAAAACTCTGGTACATTCACTTAAATTTAAACAATAATACTATTTAATTACTGTAATTGTTATTTAGAGTGCCATTAATGATATTTTAAAGGATTTTTGAAAGTTATTTATTTAATAAATTTGATGAGGGAGGCCATCGTGCTGCAGTGGTACAGCGTCTAAATGGAAACGTGTTTGGTTGTGAGTTCGATTCCCAGGGATGTCAAAGATTATAATTTATTTTTATTTCACATCTTGCGTAAGTTGAGTTGAACTCAACACGCAATGTCTCGATTTCGGGCGGAAAGCAGTCAACGGAGTGTATTAACACCTTCTAGTTTTTCTGTAACAACCCCGCTGTGTGAGGCAAACAGTGAAATTAAAAAAAAAAAATCATGTGGTGGTAGTTATTACTTGACATTCAAAACATACACATAATATTTTCTTATTTTGAATTATTAATTATCAAATGAAAGTACATAAAAATTTGGAATATATAGAAAAATACGTAATGTGCGGTCTGTACGAGTAAAATATATGTTTTTTTTTTATTAAACAGTTGATAAGGCTCAAATAAAGAGTGTCAGAGTTTACACACAGTGGGTGTGGGTTCACTTTCCACTCGGAACATGTTAGTACTTATTGTTTATTTCCAATGGAATTTTCAACAATACTAAAAAAGCTAAAAGAATTTATCAAAATCGAAATATTCTTAATACAAATAAACTGTTACAAGCATTTATGAATGGTATAATCGCCGGCTAAGAATGCAGTTCTGCTGAGAAGAGCCGGCAAGAAACTCAACAGTTGCTCTTTTCAATTATAGTTTTACTATCACTTCCTTACAATAAATAAGTTAATTCCATACATTAAAATCAGTATAGTGTTCTTGGATTGTATAATCTATTTTTTTAATATTTCTCTATTATGATCGGAAAATAGGAAACGGTGTGTTCTAGTACTTATTTTTCTTAATCTTTAATTTATTCCTTAGATTTTCTATGGCGAGTTGAGAACTAAATTCTAGTTACATTTATATATTTAGTTTATAATGTACTCAATTGTTGCGCAAAGATGAGATGGTAATATACGAAATGATTTCATTCGGCCAAGGTTAATTTTTGCGCATGATTACGAAAACTCATTTTGAATCATATTAAATTGTTCATATAAAAGGATTTTAGTAAATGTGCTATTTAATACTTATTTGTATTATAATATTTACCGTACTCCGTGAATTAAACACATCATACAAATCTAATTATTACAATTTTTTATTCAAAACACATAACATATATAATAATTCCAATTTATTACTGAAAACACTTTTTCTTTCCCAAAAACTTCCGTCTTCTTCTTGATAAACCTCCTTATTATTTCTTTTCTTACATTATCCTCAATTTATTTTTCTTACAGTGTTGCCACGCTTTATTTGGCTACTATTTAAAATTATTAATATTTTTAACTCCTTATTAATAATTTCCTTTAAAATAATTGTTGAAAATTGATAAAATCAAAAATAACATTAATATAAAATGCTTAATATGGTAACAGTTGTTATATGTAAGGTTACATTATGGTATCCAGGTATTTTTTAGTACGATATGCAAATTGCCTATATTTTTACTGTTTCTATCTTTCGTAATTTCAATTGTAAAAAGAACAATTCCTTGTTTTGCGTTCCCGAAAGAATTTTGGAAAATTGTTACTGCTCCCCCACGGTTCCCATGGAATTCAACTTTCTATCCCAAACTTAGTAGTGTCAGGCTGTATGTCTGTCAGTCAGCGTCTAAGACCGGGTAAAACCTAGCCAAGTTAAACATAACAAACTGTAGGACATGATGCTTTATAGGTTATTGAATTAGTTATTTTTATTTCATAACAACTATTTTTTGGAAACGTGTTAAATTTTCATATCCGCAGTAGCCATTTAGCAATACGTTCTTTTGGAGCGTAAGCATTCTTACACGCTTGTTAAAACTTATTTTGGTTATGAAAAACTACGTTTAATATTAAAATCGACTTTAATTTTGATATTTAGTTATGCTTTAAAAGATATTGACTTCTGACGAGAATCGAATCTATTAATAATTTTAATGCTATTACGACTGTAATTCTAAGAGCATTGCACTTAATTATATATATGAGTGTAGTGTTATCTTAATTTATTCAAAATCTGCATTCGAAATGACGTAATACGCCACATTTCACTTTCTTTTTCAAAAGTCATAAATTATAATAATTTAAACATTAACTTAGTTAGAAGTTAATGACCCAAGATTACTAATATTAATTAATTTAATGGCCGGAACTGAACTCGGGACGTTTCGATTTTAAAATTCAAATAGAATTAATGCACTAATTATTTATATAACGGAGTGCAGAGTGTCTTGACACTAGGCACTTCCTGTCTACCCTGTTTTACAGGATAAAAGCGTGAAGCTAAAATTATACTTATAAAATTTTAAAAGTAATATGATTTATTTTTAAAATTATCATTATTTTAATATTTAGGATTTTTTTTATATTAATAGGAACACAGTAAAAAATCGCATAGCTCCCTTTCTATTTGTCATTTAAAAGGTCTAATTATCTATCTAAAAGGTATTTCAAATAGGTTACATTCATAAAGGACTGACACATTATATGTTAAATAAAAAAAACGTCCTTTAACTCTTATTTGACGTTATTCGTTTGTGTATAAAAAGATATAAGTCTTGCTTACAATTAAATCATTTTAAATAATCAAGTCATCTTAATATACTGAGATATCTATAAATTAATAACATTTATCCCCTCTGATAAGAAAAAGCGCGGCGTTAAGTTTCGCCACTCAAAATTCTATGTATAATACGAATACGTACGGGCTTTGGAAAACAAAGTATTTTGATACTAGGTACTTTTTGCCTATCACGATTCGTGAGAAAAACGTGAAATTGTAAAAAACATACCTAATACAAAATAAAAATCTGTATTATTTATGGTAATCATTTATCAAGCTTTGGCTTGAACTAACGTGTTAAATGAAAGTTGTAACGAAAAGAAGTAGTATAAAATATTTTTTATATAGAAAATTCTAACTTAACATCTAAATACATTTTTGTTTCATATGTATTTTAAGAATAGTGAAATTAAAAATTGTGTCAGATATTTACTACACATTTTTGAGGCCGGTCGTGGTGCAGTGGGACAGCGTCCGACTTTAGCGCGATCGGCTGTGGGTTCGATCCCCACTTGAGGGAGTGATTATACTAAAATTATTTTCACTTTATCGCTTTGGTAAGACAATTCATGATACAATGGTAAGGCATTGAGTTCCACCACTCAACACGCAATGTCTCTAATTTTGTGGAAAGCGAAGTACGGAGTGTCTTGAGACTAAATACTTTCTCACCACCCTGCTTTGCAGGGTAGCACTAAATGTCTTAAATTTTTTTTTTATCTTCCTCGGTCGAAGTCAAGGCTTGGAGTTGAGTTCCGTCATTCTACTAACGTCACGCAATATCTCGAAATCGAGCTGATCTGTAATATATACCAGCATTTTTTTATTATTTGTGTGGAATTTAACATCTCTGGATCTTGTATATTTATTCTTTTAAAATAAAACTAGACTAATTTAAGCCTTATGACATCAACCAGTGAAAGTCCCGTTAAAATAAGCCCAACCATTCAAGAAATTATCGGGAACAAACAAGAAGACAGAAAGAAATTTGGAAAAACTATCATTTTGTCATATGTAACATGTATATATGCATTTAGTAAAATATGATTATTGATTTATTTATTTGTATATATAGATTATTTTTTGTCTTGTATGTTATTACTTAGGACAAGAAAACATTTTTGAAAAAACGTATATAAATTTGAACGCAGCGAGATTCACATAGATATGGAGAACAACATAAATAAGCTGTAACAAACGTATAAGTATTTCGACGCCGCCAGTAGTAGATCGCATGGCTATTGGTCAGAGCACTTGGACGGTTTCCAAAAAGCGCGGGTTCGAATCCCGGGTTCTTTTCAAAAATGTTGACATTATCAAAAAATATATTACTTTTACTCATATTCCCACTAAAAGTGGGTTTCATTATCCTTTCGTAGTCCTTAATGACGTCAAAGGCAATTACATGGACCCCTAAGATCTTATATACATAAAATTTACAATTATTTTTAAAAATCAACGTCACAAAACCAAAGATTTGTTTATTTTCTTATTTATAAGCTATAAAGGTAAACAATTCTTGCAAGTTCTATATATATTTGCGGAACTATTGACTCGGCCTTGATATTTATAAGTACTTTCATTCGATGTAAAAAATGTGATTTGCATAACTACTGCTACAAGCTGAGTATGGAACTGCTAACACACTCGTACTGTATAATGGTAATAAAAAATAATTTCGTTTTATACTTTCGAATGTATGATTATAAATTATTTTTGGTCATCATACATTACGACTAGGGGCAACGATATCTTAAATGTTATGTTTATTTCTTTGCTCTGATAAGATAAAATGCGGCGTTGAGTTCCGCCATTTGTACAGTTTTTCAAATTCCAACGGGAAGGGGCAAACAGAGTGCCTTGACACTAAGTTCGCAGGTCATCAAAGAATATAAAAAAAACTACTTAAATAATATTTGAACTCTTGTTATTTTTCCAAAATGGCTGTAGAATTGTTACTACATATATTAAAATGTTATTATCATTTCAATTCGTACTAGTTCAAACTATCTATACTACTACTATTATATTATAAAGGCAAAAGTAATTCGATCTGTCTGTCTATGGCGTCATAACTGCTAACCCGCTGAACTGATGGTGATGAAATTTTATATAGAGATACTTAAAGTTCTTGAAATGAACATGGGCTATCTTTTCTCCCTTTATTTCACTATTTTCAAGGAATCTCTTTGTTTAATATTGCTAATACAGGCAAAGCCATATGTATGTCGCTAGTTACATTACATTATATACACGCAAAATTCACTTGACCGTACTAAAATAATGCATAATACAATCGATAACTAATAATAGGAAGTATTTGATTAGTATTACATGGGTAACCGGTTTGAATTAATTGTTTATGTATTTTTCTATTGTTTTCTTGTAATTAGGTTCTATTAATAAAATCTATGATTTTCGCGATTGCTACACAATTTATATGATACTATTTTAAATGGATTAATCGCGTGTTTTGTATTCGAAAATGTATTCTTGAAGACGTGACGTTTTAAAGACTTTTAAAATACATAGTTTTATTTAATATAAGACTCATTAATTTTCGTAATCTCTAAAAGAAACATGACTTGAAGTTAAAGTTTTAACTAGAAAAACGATGATGATCGATAATCATTTTAATGTTTATACTTATACGAAAGAAATCTATTTTTTTTATCTTTAAGAAAACATCATATTTTAAACGAAAAATAAGTCGGAATTGTCGAGACGAAAGTATTTAAAAGTATTTTTTACGAATCTAAATTATTTTTGTTGTTTTTTCTTTAATTTTAATTTCACTTAGAAAAGCGAGTTTTTGAGTTATAGTTGTAGTTGATAATTGATTAGAATGTTGATTATGACTGACTGACTAATAACACTAAGCTTTATCACACATAGCAGGATAGATAGGGAGTAAATAGTGTCAAAACACTCCGTACTCCGCTTTCCACCGATTTCGGAACATTGAATATTTTGACACTAACTTAAGTAAATATCCTGAAACTTGAAGCGCTTAAATAGGAAGTATTGTTTTATACCACCATTGTTACATTGATCCGTTGTTAAGCATGTTACTTAAAAACCACTTTCACTTATGCAATAATTTCTTTCTAATAATAGGGTATTCTGACATGCTATGTCTGCTTTTCTTTTGTTAACGCCTATAGATCTATTGATGGGTAATGACGTGTTCCTCGTCGTATTTAATACTGAAGTAGTAATCAATAATTAACTATGTTTATAAGTTCACTGTTGTGCAGTGGGAGTGTCTGTCTGTAAACGGTTGCCAGTTCGATCTTAAACCTAACAAATAGTTATATTTGAAATATTTTTAAGTAATTGCGCTGGTTATTTTTAAGGTGGTGTTGAGTTCCGCGAACAAAATGTATCAAATTTTGATGTAAAGTGCAGAGTCATACCTTGAGACTAAATTCTTACTGAATACTCTGCTATGTGAGAGGAATGAGAAAATGCATAAGATTATTTATTTATGATTTATAAATCTTTACAAACATATTTTACATATTTGATTGGAATATTTTTC
The DNA here is from genome assembly GCA_032432895.1 of Dryadula phaetusa. Classification (NCBI taxonomy): domain Eukaryota; kingdom Metazoa; phylum Arthropoda; class Insecta; order Lepidoptera; family Nymphalidae; genus Dryadula; species Dryadula phaetusa. The sequence goes on from JAOYRS010000080.1 coordinate 6,597,135, forward strand.
AAATCCTATATTGGTATATATTTCGTAGTAGTAAGTTAATACCATTTAAGTCATAAAATGCTTAATCTAGGTAGATTAAGTACGAATTTTCTTTTACTTATTTAATGTAAATAATTTCGTATTAATGAAGGCATAGAAGTAATGTCTCGGATTCGGCGGAAGGCCCAGTACGGAACGTTGACATTAAGTACTTCCTGACTACCCTGCTATGAGAGATTACTTACACTACTTTAAATTTCACTAATATATACAATTATATTTCGAATACTGACAAAGATCGTATAAATTTGAATTCGTATAAATTTGAATGAGAATCAGTTGTCTGACAATTGTAGAAACAGTAGACACAAGTGATGTTTTAGCTTGCATAGTGCACGCTTCAAAAGATTTAGGCCTTACGATAATATGATGGCAAACGTAGATTGGTAATAACGGTAGCTCTATACCTATACAGTAGGGGTGCTGATGTTATAATAGTATAGGAGAAGTATTATGTAGTATATATATTTAATATGCATTTTTAAATGGAACTATTTTAAACAAATTAATTGTTTATATAGGCCCTCGTGGCGCAGTGGCACAGTGTTCGTTAACAAGATTGGTTGTGAATTCGATTCTCATTGAATGAAGGGGAATAATTATATTTAAATTTTATTTTCGCCACTTAGTAGGCAATTATTGTTTTTTTTTGACTATCCCGCTTTGCGGGATATAGCTTGAAACCGTTTTTTTAATTGTGTACATTTTGGTAATCGAAAATGCAGATTTAGAAAACCAGACTAATGTAGTCCGTGGTCACAGGTAGAGTAAGGTGGCATTCATCTGTCAGCTGATCCAAAAATTAATCATATTAAAGTACCGCCATAAGTTTCTTAATTGCTTCGCGTACTACTCTAGATTCTTGCAGTATGTGCATACTGTATCTTGCTCTTTGACACACCAGAGTGTGGCAGATTTGATTAGAAATGGATCCCAGGAGGTATTAAGTTTCCAATTATTTCCTTTACTAAACTTACCATTTTTTTAAGAAAATTATGCATTAAATCCTACTTTACACTTGTATTTACATACTTCTTTCGTCACGCCCACAGTCGTTAACTTCTGACACTTACAGATGTATAGGTGCATCTTTATTTATAAATTTAATAGTCGAACCATCTGCTCTTATACTTAACAAATATAAAAAAAAATCTTGAACATTTAATCGACTCATAATTCCGTTTATTTCGTATTCTGTATAAGATAATTAGTTATCTTAATTTTTTTTACTAAACACGATCATTTTGTAGAGATTTAGAAGTTGTATAGAATTTTACCATCTACCATCTACTATTGGACTGTAAAAGTCAATAATCGAAGCGTATTGAAACGGAGCAAATATCTTCATTTAAATATTTTTTTGTTTGGGAAAACATGTCTGGTTATAATATATTTATAAAACTATATAATAAAAAATCATAATAAGGAACAACTAAACAAATAATAAATACTACAGAAAATAAATTTTTTTAATTACAAAATCGATTTCTGGCCATTTATGGTGGATAAATAGTAAAATTTTAAATGAAACTATTTTAACCGGATTAATCGCGTATATATTTGTATTCGAAAATACATTTTGGACAATTTAGGAATCCAAAATGTATTTTCGAATACCAAAATATACGCGATTAATCCGGTTAGTTTCATTTAAAATGTATAAATAGTAAAATATTTTTTATTTCTATAGATTTAAGATAACATAACTGTAAATATTGCGACAGTACGAGTACAAGCAACCCTGACATCTTGCGGTTAAATCAAACACGACCGCAATGTGGATTTCTGCCTCGTGATCTTCACTTATGTTATATTGGAATAATATAAACAATAATAAACACATCCTAATGTCTGTAAGTGTAACATTCAAACATTCGACACACACACAACAGCACACACAAGTATTGATTGCAATCCCGCGAAACGAGATGCCGCATTCCCACGGGATTCCGCTTCTTTTTTGACAGTGAAATTATATAAACTAATTTTAAAAACATATTTAAAAAAGTTAATTTTTATATATTTCTTATTTCCTTTGAAGTTCTTTGGGCTTTTTATATTTTCAATTTTTTTTCGTTATTAAAATGTCTCTCAAAGTTAAGCTGGGCTGCTAGGATTCCACATAAGAATCTTCAATTTTATTATTATGCGTAACCAATTTTGCCTAAGGCACTATATAAATATCTATCAAAAATTAGAAAGGCCCCTAGGGTTCCACATCAAGGACTCATAACTTCAAAATAAACTATAACCTACACGTTACAGAGAACTAATTGCTATATAACAAAAAACGTTTAATCAAAATCTGGCCAGTATTTTTTGCATGAAAAGCAAACAGATAAACAAAAATTGTAATTTATATTTTTGGTTTCTGCTCTGTGCCCCTGCTAATTTATTTTTTAAATTATATTCAATGAACAGAAACGAACTCTTCTACAGTTTTATTATATATAGATATAAACTATAATGGCGTGTAGCTATTTATTTAATAAAAAGGATTATAAACACACGGGCCTGGGCAATAAAAGAGGTTCCTATAATTATTATATAATTTCAAAGTTAGTTATTACAGGTCACAAATACTTAATCAAGATATTGCAACTAGCGTTAAGGTATATCTTATATCAATCTTTTAGACAATGAATTAAAAAGAATCTCACCTACGTTAAATTTTAAGTAAATCTCAGTAAATATTTTCCTCGTCGTTTTATTCTTCTCTCTCCTGGAGTGGAGAGGGGGACCGGTGTCAGGGCAGAGTTTTCTGCGGTAGCTTCCATCGTCACTCACTAATATGAGTGGGTCCCTGGGTAGACCTCTTTGCGAAGTCCATAAATGGATATATTGGATCGGAGTCCTGGGGTGAGGATATATATGTGGGTAAGAAAGGATGAGCCTAGTGCTGCCTAGACAGATGACCGATCCGGATTAGTCCCCTGATTACTCAGAGGAGGACTTGGGACTTGATGTCCGCGTCCGGGCTCTCTATACGGAGGCATCTATGCAGAGTCGCATTCCTGATGTACCAAGGAGCCTGAGCAGCTTTTCTGGGCAGATTCGAGTTCTCTATTCCGGGTGGTGCTGGTAGGGCATACCACGCTGGTGCAGCGTACGTCAGGTGAGGTCTGGCGTACGCTTTGTAGAAGATAAAACTGTGCATAAGGCAGACATACTTTCACAAAAACATAAATTGTGTATTCATTATATTTCATATGAGCAACGCCCGCTACTTTGTCTGCGTAGAATTTAATGCAGCTGCTTTTATTTTAGAATTATCTTTCAATAATACTAAAATAGCCATTAAAAGCCTCATCACAATCAGTCTCGCCATTTCAGAGATTAGCTGGAACAAACAAACAGACTTACAGACAAAAAAGCTATTTTATATAGGTAAGCTATTATATATATATATATATATATATATATATATATATATATATATATATATATATATATATATATATATATATATATATATATATATATATATGTACATTATGTATGCATAATATGCATTTAGTAACAAACAGTATTTTTAAATACAAATACAAACTCAAATTTTATTTATTTGTATAGATATATCTTAAGTAACATTGATTTATGAAAAGACGATCGTATAATTTTACTTTTATTCAACCCAAAATATCCATTAATTTTTGATATAAACTTTCATAAAAACACGTTACTTCGATTATGCATTAGTTATAATATCATACTAATATTTCACTATGATTTATTACTTTTTACAAAATACTATGACATTTGTATGGTCTTCATCTCTTACTAGCCTCATAAACGCGTATAATACACGTTACGTTAGTTACTTTTATATAAAGTGACGTATTCTTTATTTTAATATCTATATGTTAAACACATTTATAGTATTTATTTTGTATACATATTAAGGCTATTAAACAAATTATAATTTTCTATATATCCAAACACTACCAATATAAGATAAGTTAAAGATTGGCGCTGAGTTCCCCTACTAAACATGCAATGTCTTGAATTCGACAGAAAACGGAGTACAGAGTGTTTTAACACCAGGTGCTTCCTGCTTCTGCCCCACTAAGCAGGTTAAAAGAGTGACGTACAAAAAATGTGTTAGTGCAGTAGTGTAGGTAAAATAGATTATATATATATATATATATATATATATATATATATATATGTATGTGTGTGTGTGTGTATTTTATTTCCGGTTGGTGATGGCGGTATATGCAATAACTGCGCTAAACTTTATTACCTTCGGCTGCATATTTTTTGTTAAAAAGAGCTTTTTTAACATATTAATTATGATTAGTATAAAGGTGCTCAGTTGTATTCCTCCATTCCCCATATAAAAACCATATTTATCTTATACAAACTGAGAAAAAAATACAATATTGTAGGTACATTTTAAAAAAAAGGCGATGAATGTGGAACGCGGAAGGTGGTTAGGCTTTCATATCTGCTTGATGACTACTGCCTTGTGGTATTTGTTATTGCGTTATTGTTTCACAAATTGTTTGCGTTGAATATTTTAAATAATGTCATGTTTTTATTGACTTTGTCTTATCTATGTTTGTAGAGATCGTTTTATAAAATTTGTAATTAACTTTATAAACAGTATTTTTTTGCGCTTTAGTAAGACATTAAGCGGCGTTAGATTCCGCCGCTTGATATACAAGGTTTCGAAGTTCAGCGGAATGTCTAGAAAGTGCGTTACCCTTAAATTCGCAGGCGCATTCACATTTAATATGCAGATGGGTAACGCATACAAATATTAAAAATATAAAAACAGGTTCACGCTTTATTCTAAAGAGCAGGGTAGTCAGGGACAACCTAGTTTTAGATACTCCCATGGCCATTACAAAAACGAGATATAGCGTGTTGGTTGACAATTCAATTGGTTTTGCCAGAGCGGGGAAATGAAAATAAATTTTAAATTTAATCATTTCTCCGAGATTGAAAGAATACGAGTTGAAGGTAGAAAGGAAAGGAATTGAACCCACTGCCAGTTGCGTATGCAGTTCGACGCTATCTTACTGCGCCACGACGGCCTCGAAGAATCTCAAATAATAGAGTAGAAATATAAATAAAATATATTTAGGTATAGTCATTATAAACTGTTGTATTACTTCGCCTACATTTGTAAAAATCTTTTTTGTTATTTTTAAAATATTACCAAAAACAACGGCCATAGTCTAATTAGGCAAAGCATGTGTGTTTTCAGATCCTACTTTGTGTTTGTCACCAAACATCTTGACACCTGCCCTTCTGAACTGCCCTTATAAAATACTATAAAATTGCAATAATAATTAAAATAGATGTAATTGTCTTAGGAAAATACTATATAATTATATGTACTTACCTATATTAATGTATTTATTTAACATGGCGGTCGGTCGTGACGCTGGACGGCGTGGAATGTAAGCCCAATCAATTGTGGGTTCGATTTCCACTCGGAAAAATTATAGTATTTAATTATTCTCATTTTTTCGTTCTGGTAAGATAAAACGCGGCGTTGAGTTAAGCCACACTATACGCAATGTCTCGAATTCGGAAAGTGGAGTACAGAGTGTCTTCCTATCTACGTTTAAAACAAATGTTAAACATGAATTTCATCTATAGTCAAATTAGTAAATAATAATATTACAAAATCTTCATTAAATAGTAATAGAGTTTCAGCAATAAAATAACTTATTTAACGGCTTTCTTCAAATGATGCTATAAAATTTACTACATTCACACTTCTGGTTTATGTTTAAATATTTAAATTGGATTTTAAGACTTAGTCTATGAATAAATATAGAAGCCCTACAATTGTATGCACTTCTTGGGACGTCGAAACTTGATAATCGAGAGTATACGTATAGTGTAATAAGAAATTAATATATTAAATTCCCCCGGCTTTGAATCCGCAACAGACTATTATCTTGTTTTCACTGAGCAAACGCCTTCGTTTTCTCACTATATAGCGTGACATGAGCGAAGTTATTTGTACTCGGCTGATATGTTCGAAACACCATAACTGAAAAACTTGCTTACTATACTTTGTGTTTTGCTAATCAGAGGGTTATGGACACCCGACGCCCTCCCTTTACTCCTTTCGCATCATTAGGAGGAACCTATGTCTCCCTCCTCTCTTTCGGCCCACTAAAACCTTTATTTTTCGATTTTTATACAAAATTACATTATCCAAATAATAATCGTCAAATAAATTATTTGTTTCAAGGTACTTAACCAACACCTTGGTAACAAAATGTCCTTTCTAATACAGACTTTTCTAACTATTTAACCACCCGTTGTACCTCTAAAGCTTGTTATTAAATAGTCAATATATATTCCGTAAACATATTAATATTGGTATGGACAAAACTAATTTTAAAGGCAATAAAGCTGTACTGTCGGATCGATTTCCGTCAAAACTTGATCTAGAGAATTCGTCCTTGTTAGTTATTATAAAGGCATAAATCATATTTTTTGTAACATATCTGTTTAATAATATATAAAAATATGTTACTTATATCTACTATGCATACACTTGTTAATAAATTCTGGCATTAATATTTTCTCTCTGCAAATTTAGCATATGATAGGAAATTCGTGGGAGCTTTTTTCCGCATATGAGAAATAATAATCTAGTGTCATTAAAGTCTAGGCCAAACTTTGATTATATAATATATATATATATATATATATATATATATATATATATATATATATATATACATATATACATATATATATATATATATATATATATATATATATATATATATATATATATATATATATGTTTGTTTTGTGCCCATATATATGTTTTTTAGCTTCGATCTTTTATGGGTAGATAGGAAGTATTTTTTTTTTTAATAAAAAAACATGTCAATTTAAAGTCCATTGTAGCAAATAACCGTAAACACTGCGGTTTCGTGAAAGCTTAACCGAAACTGGAACTTGGTCACACAAGCATGATATTTAGGTGAAATATATATACGATTTAAATATTTGATTCGTATTTACATTTTATAATGTTACATTTTTAATATATTTTCGTGATTATATGTTTGAGCCAGTATTACTTTTTATCATTCTTATATAAAAATTAATGGTTTTTATATATAATTATATACCCCAATTGAAAATTTTGTTTTTTTTTTTGTAATCTAAAAATTAGTTATTTCTATCTGAATAGGGTAAAAAAAATCTATGTGCAAAAAATATGAAGGTCAATTTTGGGGATAAAAAAACTATTTTTCACCCGAAATCAAGATATTGTGTGTTGAGTGGCGAAATCAACGTCGCCCATTTTCTTACCAAAGCGGAGAATTGAAAGCGGGATATGGGAATCGAACCCACAACCAATCGTGTTAACAGTGAGACTCACGCTAAATAATGCTTAAGAAAAACAACTCATAATCATTTTCTAGATCTCCTTTGATTATCACACTAATGACCAAATTTGGGCAAAAAAATCATTAAAAAAATCTCAAAATTTCATTTACCTAAATACAAAGTGATAAATTCTTAAACACTGAGTCAATAAAGTAACAGTTAGGAAACTAAGTGAACAAAGTGTATTGTCATACAAAACATCTTACTTCATATATTGCTTGGGTTAAGTAAATTATTGCACAGTTAGCTTTAAAACACACATTATGTAACGTTTCATAGTCATTAGACTTTCTTGCTAAGTCGTTACTATTTCTGTAATAGTTTTGTCGACATATTTTTATACTATCTGTCTTCATTAATATTTAAATTTAAAAATGGATGGTTGAAGGTAACGTTATGTAGAGTTATATATAAGCATAAGTGCTTATAAATAAGCAGCTTCACACTTTATCCCGTTAAGCTGTGTAATAATAATCTAGTGTCAAGACACTCCGTTGACAGATTTTCGCTCGAAATCGCTACATATGGAGTAGCGGAATGGATTATATTCTTTATATATATATATATATATATATATATATATATATATATATATATATTATTTGGGCAGCGTTGAGTTACATTACACCTAGTACCTAGATTTGGGACTGTAATTGGCGAACGGAGTGTCTTGATATTAGGTTCTTTCTGACTATCTACCTACCTTCGGGATAACTTTTTATATTGACATCGTCCGATTATAAATGATGAATGCGAGTTTGATTTCTATACGGATCACCGTTATAATAAAATGACATTAATACCGCCGCTTAGTAAGACAAAGCACAGCGTTGAATTCCGCCACTTATCATTCAGTATCTTAGATTCAAGCGGATGTCAAGCCTATCAACCGGCTAGCTAAGACAAGCTGCTATCAATATATTTATATAACTAACATAATATAAGCATTTTCAACATACAAATTTACTTAAGTAACATTATTTCATCACACGCCATCTTCATAGAATGTCATTACCGTAACAGTGCCATTGAACCACTTAAAGTGATTTACTTGCCACCTGTGAAACGTGGCCACGATATTAAATAAATTGCGACAAAGGGTCATTTCGAAACGTTCTTGCAAACTACGTGTTGATAAGCGCCTATACTGTAATATTAGTTTGTATGGAATATTGTTTTTCTTATTGCCAATATGTTATATTCTTTATATATATTTTTTATTTGAGCAGCGTTGAGTTCCGTTACATTACACCTAGTATCTAGATTTGGGACTGTAATTGGCGAACGGAGTGTTAGGTTATATTAGGTTCTTTCTGATTATCTACCTTCCTACGGGATAATTATTTCTTTACAAAAAAGTAAATTCAGTACTTGTATATTTTTAAAATTTAAAATATAAGTCTCGGTTTACATCTAAACATTATGATAGCCCGTTTGAAGGGCGAAAAAATGGATTTCTTTATTTGTTTTACAAAAGAAATATAATAAAAATATATTAAAGTAACATTATATGCACACATTAGAAACTTAACTATTATACCGTTTCAAATTATACTAGCCGCGTATATTTTGGTTTTCAAAAATACTATATATCTTGTATCAAGAGACTTACGAATGAAGTAAGGTGTTCGGAATCGTTCAAAAATATATTTTCGAATACCAAATACACGATTAATCGCAAAAAGTCATAGATCTTAATATATTCACACATCCTGTTAAACACGTTACTATTTACTTAAACCGTAGTTAAATAAAAAGCATTAGTGTCGATTATTTAACGGTCACTCCCATATAAGGAAGCTTGTTGACCAGTTTCATCCCTGTGGGTAGATTACAAGGCCTGACATAACTTGCAACTGAGCGCTTTGAATTCTAGTTCAATTTAAAACGTTTTTTATTATAAATTCTAACCGTATGGTGTCATTGAGTTATAATGTAATAATTTCATTATTTATTAATTTATGTATTATTTTATGTTATTTTTGGATAGCTTCGTGCTTTATCGTGCATGCTTGGTCAAAGATATTCTAGTTTCAAGACACTTAGCCGGCTGCTTAAAAATTAATAGTTTAAAAAACAATTTATAACTCGAATTCGGGCGAAAAGCGGCGTACGGATTGTCTTGACACTATATTCTCTTACTTTCCTGTTCTGTGAGATAAAGGGTGAAATATAAATAATTATTTATCATATAAAAAAATAAGCTGACTTCAACTATCTATTTATATTTTCTTACGATTAATTTACCTATATCTTTAAAACTACTAAACCGATTTTAATGAAACTTAAACTGTTAATTAACTTCAAGTGTACCTTACTTTAATTAAGAGCATGACCTCGACATAACTTTTAATTTTTGAGAAATTCATGGCCATACGTACACTTACGAAATTAAGCTCACTTGTATGGAAGCCTTAATGGATCATCATACCCAGATATTATTCAATTCTAACAATATTATATACATACAAATTCGAGCTGACAACCTCCTTTTTTTGATGTCGGTTAAAATATATCAAATTTAGTAATAGGAATATTGGGCACTTTTATGAGAAAAATATTACAACGACCATTCTCAAAGATAACGATCACAATTAAGAAAAGATATTAATTTATTTTTAAAAGATTTATTTATTTATATGTTCTTTCTTGCACAATTTCACACATTTGCACAAAAGGCGGGCTTAACGCTAAAAACCCTTGTCATGTGGGATAATAGTATAGATGCAAAAAAAATCATAATAATAATGTTGCTATTAAAAAAATATACATATATATACATATATATATACATACACATACACATATACACATATATAAATATATACATATTCATAACCGAAGATAAGATAAGATATCCACAAACTCCATAACTCTATTATTAATCTTTTCTAAATCCATATAAATTCAACTTTGAGGATCCTAATGCTAGCCAGCCACCTGTACAGTCAGATACTAAATATTTATATACAAATTTTCAATTGTATAAGAAATATGTACTAAAGAAATAGAGAGTCGTTGAGAAATCGTGTCTTAATATTTTTTCCGCTCCTTTTTTCATGTCAGATGACGGAAAGTAACAGTGTATTATGTCTTAAACAGACTGGAATAAACGTCTGTATTTAGTGGTACATTACAAAAAATCAAGTGAGATCTAAATCTGCTGGCATACAATTGTGGGTTTGTAAATTTTTTTAAATAGTGATCGTTAGTGTCGAAATATGAATTAAAAATATAGTTAAAGTTACATAGAATTAAACAGCACCTAGTGTTAAGCTACTTCGTTCTCCGCATTTCATATGAATTAAAAAATTGAATAGTGTAACTTAACGCTGCTCTTTTTGTTTCTATGGCGAAAAAATGATAATGATATTTAAAAAATAACATTTTCCTGACAGGATATCAAAACTCACAAACACCGTCTTACAATCATATACTCTAATCGACAGCGTTCGGTTTTGTGTTCTATTTGCACTTGGGGTAATGATTACATTTAAATTATTTTCATTTACTCACTCTGGTAAAAAACAGCACGGCGTTGAGTTCCACCATTCAACACCAAATGCCTCGAATTCGCCGTAAAGCGGAGTACGGAGTGTCTTGACACTAGGTACTTCTGTTTACCCTACTATGCGGGATAAATTAAAAACGCTTAATTAGTAATATATATATATATATATATATATATATATATATATATATATATATATATATATATATATATATATATATATATATATATATATGTGTATATATAAATGTATAATATGTGTATAAAAATGTCTAAACTTAGATAAATTAATCAAAACATTCAAAGTAGGTTAGTATCGCTCAATAAACGTAAGTAATGCTGCTATAATGGCGTAAATCAATCGCATCACCTCAGGCGCTTGTAGGCCGACACCAAGGCAGTCTGCCTTACATAACTAATGGCCACATTCTAGAACAAATCTTAGCTTTAATATATTAATAATATAATATAATTTTAATATTGTCTTATTAATAATATCCATCCTGGCGCAGTGGGATAGCGTTTGACGGTAAACGTTATTGGTTGTGGATTCTATACCTAGACATTCAGACAAATTATTAAATTTAGATGATTTTTTTGTTTCTGTTCTGATAAGACAAAGTGGAAAACTAACAAAATGTTGTACAAAATGATGAAAATTTAGACGTCAACAGTGTTTTGAGGGACAATAAACATTAAAATTTTCAGGTATTCAGAAATATAGTTAAATTGCGGTGTTTATGCCTGTATTTAGTCTATCTAAATTAGCACAGCCTAAACAATAATAATAGAGACTTGTTTTTTCGTTTGATTTCTTTGCCTATAAAAAAGCGGTCTGATATTATTTATTTTAAATTGCATTTAATATATCGTATGCATTTTCTCATTTACGTACTTCTTAACAATCCAATTCATCTACTAATATAAACATTGTATGTATATAAATCTCTTACAAATTGAACGATCAACTAAAAATTCATAAGATTGCTTTTAATTTATAATGCATATAAAAGGTGAAAAGGTGAAATTTGTTGTTAGCTTTCACATTCATTTCTTTGATACCTTGTATCAATATAGACGTTTTATTCATAAGCCATTATAGAAATAATATTGTATTTTATTAACTTAGTTTCTAACATAGATTTTGATTCTAGAAGGTCACATTAAATTGATTAATTTAAATATATTTTTAAATTAAGGTTATTAATTTAAATATATTTTTTCTTTTTTTTACAAGTAGCATGCTTATTTATGTCTCTATTTTCACTGCTTTCCGCCCAAAGTCCAGACATTTTCTGTTGCATGGCGAAACTTAACGCCATATTCTGATTTTATTCATATAATTACGTTCCATGAAGCACTAGACACAGTGAAAGAAACTAGATTTAGTTGAATATATTTGGGGCTAGCCGTTATAGTTTTAATTACAACGAGGTGTCGCCCGCGTTTGTATTTGTAAATTTTAGATACGCGTTGTCTTTCTGTAACTCCTTTTATATATATATATATATATATATATATATATATATATATATATATATATATATATATATATATATATATACATATATATATTCCTTTTGAGCTTCAAAAGAAGGCGTGACCTCAAAGACGGCATAGTGTACTATAACTGAGTGTTCCTTTTTAAACTATTCTATAATACTTCAAGTTGCCAAGATAACTTTATTCCTAATGGTTAGTTCAATTGTATGTAAATATATTACCATCACGATTAGTTAGCACTTATAGGATCTTGTAAATAAGTAAGTTTTAAGCGTGGGAAGGACAGGCTCAGATCTTTTTACGCATTTCATTACGAATGACTTGAATTATTATTGATATATCGATTCGAGCTTCTGATGCTTATTCGGTATCATCTTAATATTTTTTTTAATTATGATAAGCAAAAAATAAGCGTTATTATATTAAGCAAAAAATAAGCGTAAGAAGGTTTTATATGTGGCAGGACTGCCGAAACCCAAACACATCGATCAACTAAACACTTCTCGAATTTCAGATAAAAGTATATAAGTATATGATTTTTGATGTTTTATCTTATTGCAATAAAAAATTAACTGTATTTGATTAGTTCGAAAATATTTAATTATTCATAGTTTACTTTATAATCTAAGACTAATGTTTATATAAAAGTATAAAAAACAAAGCAATGACTATTAAAATCATTATAACAATACATAAAAATCTATACTGTATATATGGTGTCTTATTTGTACGTAAAGCTTTAAATGACCCTGTGTTCCATCAAAAAACTAGATGCGAGCAAAGTAATAGTAAAACGTATAGCGCTATAAAAATAACCTATTCAATTTAATTTGCATGACCGTAATTAGATTAGAAACCTTGGCACTGGCAATAGTTTCGTTAAATAATAATCTTATTTCTTAGACCAAGATCACTAGCGTTGCATTATTCATTGGACCTTCTACAACAGGTATGCCTTCGTACAAAAATGTTATAATAACCCTAGCAGAATTTACTTATAATTATAAATGTAATTAGACCAGATGTGATACAGTTTAATGCAAAAAGTCTCCCGTATTTTCTGGTATATTCTCGAATATACAGTGGATAGAAAACTTAAAACTTGGACTCTGTACAATTATTTTTGTTCCGGCCTTCTTACGATATTATTATGTGTTAGCCTTGAAAGTTGTGTATAGGCATTTTGTTGTTATTTTAGTATAGGTATATTACGTGACATTCTACCAACCAAATCGATATATATGATAAATTATGATATAGTTGGTAGAACTTTTTCCCTTGATTTTCAATTTACACTGAATATATGCTCCAAGTGCTGAATACAACGAGAATTTCACCCTAAGGGTTAGTCATTTAGCGAAGAAAATTTCGTAAGAATCATGCATTGTAACAAAAACTAAATTTTATTTCAAAATTTTATGCGAATTATGATTAAAATCATAATTTCAGCACCTTATATTTCATACAGTTCGGAATATCAAGAATTAACTTATATGTCGCTTCTTGGTATCTATTTATTGATACATAAAATATTGGAAACATTTAACATTTTATGAACAATATTGAAATTTATTATAGTTGAAATATCCTTTTTTCTTTCTTAACGCTTTTATTCCTCATAGTAGGGTAGACAGGAAGTATATAGTGTCAATACCTTTCATCAAATTCGCGACATTACGTGTTATATGGCGGAACTCAACGCCGCGCTTTGTTGTAACAGAGCGAGGAAATGATTTTTTTTATTTTTGTATATTTACTATATTTAATGTATTATTCCACACTCAATAATAGAAAACATTTTTGAAAAAACGTACAAAAATTTTGAACGCAGTGGCATTTGAACCTGCGTCTCTTGGATACCGTCCAAGCGCTCTGACAGTTAAGCCCTGCGATTTTTCAAAAACGTTTTTTCAAAAAATGGTTCTTTGAAATGAAAATAATTTAAATTTAATCATTCCCCGATTCGAAATCAAACCCACTGTGCCACGACAAGCCTCATCAACCAACTATATGTGGGAAGATAATATTGAAACCAATTATTTTCATAATAACGTATAAGAAATAATTAATAAAATAAATATTCCACACACTACATGGCCTGTAATTTACAATATTAATTAACAATGCTAAACACTGCGCACTGGAAGCTGCGTTCTGTATCTAATACTGCGATATGAAAATTTATATCTTTATTAAGAGTAAATTGAATTGTTGTAGTCGTGGAGTCACGAAGCGACGCGACCTTGTAAGGCAAACCGTACACCGGTTTGAGGAGAGCGGGGTCTCGCTCAACATGTGTGTGTTTAAATTTCTTTTAAGTTATTTCAAAGGAATATTTTTCATAAAAATATTTTCTTAGTTTAAGTTAAGTTTTTATTTCTATAGTTATTTTAGTGTAGTTTTTGGTATTTGATAATTCATATATTATATGAAGAGGTCTAACTGTGTGAAAATTTACAAACCGAATTTTATATATATTTACAATATAGATCTAAATACAAATATTGTTTGGGGTAATTTCGCTTCAATATTCTACTTAATAAGATATTTATAAAATACCAGAATAAAAAAACTAACTGTTAATACATTCTCATACCAGTGAATGTGTAAAATAATTCAAGGCCTAATTAATTATAATAAATATTGCATACTATTTGATATCAGAATTACAAAAAAAACCACTACATAGTTAACTTAAGCAAAGCTTTCTACATACAAAGTGTATTAACCTTTAAATTAAGACCAATCAATTATAATAAATTGAATTCCGCGTTCTTAGAAACTTTACTCCCAAAGCATTATTTTAACGATTAATCTTCATCGATAACATATAATTTGTAAATAACAAAGAAGTGGACTGAGGTATATTTGTATAACTGTACGTTTGGTTACTGACCTATAATGTCGTATCGTGTAAAAGACGTTTATAAGACACGATATTTAGTAGAACAAAACTTATTTTTTGTCGTTAAGTATATATATTTATATTCGCCAGCAATTTTTCTGTTATTTTATACTAAAGTTTATCATATACTCATGCTGAGTTATTTACATTTTATTAATTTAATGTATTTCTAATAAAAATAATATCTATACCAAAATTCGTACTCACTCATTCATTCGCATGTGTACGAACACATGCAAATGAATGTTTTAAAACAGGAAAATGTTTTCCCACGAAGTTATTTAGTGCAGCTTATAGTATATCTATATAATTAGTTTCATTATCCATAAAGTTGTTTATACAGCTACTATATTGGGGAAGCGATTTATTTAAAAATGTCTATTTTTTAATATTTCTTGGTTGTGTATAGTTATTACAACAACACTATGAAAAACATCAATTTTAAACATAAATGAATTAATACATATAGAATTTTAAAAGTTTTCCTGAATGGGAATCGAACCCACAACGCGCCACGATTAACTAGGTCTTATATATAGGAAGATATCAAATATGATAATGTATCTCAGTAGCAATAAAACGCGCTTCCTTGTTATCATGGTAAATATATTTATTAAACTAATAAACTAAACCGCGTCATACTAATAAATATAACAGTTAGTATAATGTTTTCAGTAAAAAAAGAATTTTTATTATATGTATGGGCTAGGTCAGGTTGTACAATTCGTTACGATCATTAGAATTCATGGTACGTTACACGGTACATCGTTTTTGTTATAATTTAAAAATGCTGCAAAAGTGTATATATAGGACTATAAAATAAAATGTTTTAAACAAAGTGCAGCGTTGAGTTCCGCATTCCGTACTTTGCATGCTATGCCTGGAAATTGAACGAAATGTCTTGACACTTTGTCCTCTCTGCCTTATAAACCTCCTCGATTGGAACATACAAAATCAGTTTGTCTTTTTTCATTACAAAAAATTTGTTTTCTTTATGTTTGTATTTAACGTTCCGATTTAAGACTAATTTTTAAAGTCGTATCGTATAAAGTCCTCTGCTTAATGACGCTGTGCGTACATATATTAGAAGCAGCTGGACTACATGGATTTTACGGTTAAGTGGTGCTTCGAGTGCCATGAGATTACACTATTTTTAACCACTCAAGTGAAGGATATCGTGTTAAAGTAATGAGTACAGAATAAACATATAATGTAGTTTCTTGAGCTCACCGTGGTATAGCGGAACAACATTTGACCATAAACGCGATCATATAAAAGGGCCCTTTAAGATACATAGTTTGAAAATCCCAGGCACTGCTACAAGCTCCTCTTTTGCAAGACGATGGGCACTGTCTAGACATTGCAAACTAGCAGCCTCAGTTCTTTTGGCTTTATATATATATATATATATATATATATATATATATATATATTTTTTTGTTTTGAGCTTTTTACTATAAAGTAATAAAATAATAATTTGTTGATAACCATATCGATTTTGGTCTGGTTACTGAATTCTGTGTTATCTGATATAAAAAATAATAAACTTAAAATTACAATACAAATACAATCAGTTCTTCATTATGTTTTATTTAATAACAATATCACGTTTAAAAAAGGCGGCTAATGAAGATATAGTGTAACTTTTTTCGAATTTGATACATTTTCCAGATCCAATATGATTTATAAAGCGCTGGATCCAGCTCTTTCTTTTCTTTGAGGAATGCTAAATGACGGCACCAGTAATGACAATCCTTAGCACCAGCACGTTGATTTACATACACATAAAATACTAAGATATTTCTCCTCCGTACAAACAGCCTTTAAATTCAAATTTACGTCACCATAAATCAAAGATGTCATACATAAATTTGTATATTACAACGATTTTCAAATTAGAAACGCATATAAATTATATATGTGTGTAATTCTACAATTAATTAGTATATATCATATATATCTTTCAATAGTTAGAGATACAAGCAATAAATTTGATCAACATGTCGATAGATGTCCTGACCTATTCCCAATGACGACACTTTACAATTAATAAATACACGGAAATTATTGCAATGCGTTTGGTAATATTGCCTAATACATTTTTATAAATAAGGTTCTCATAAAATTTTTGACGCTACGGTCATACGGTCCGTGTGAATAAAATGATTACTTTTTACTTTGTTCACGTGTTATTCATGTTTTATATCATAAAAATATTGTAACTTTAAATCATGTTATTTTTTTGTTAATGTTTATAATAATAATTCTTTGCTATGGTAAGACAAAACGCGACGTTGAGTTCCGCCGCTTAACAATATCTCGCATTATGGCAGAAAACAGAGTACGAAGTGTCTTGACACACAAGCAAAATGATAAAATAATTGAAAAACATTGTTTTCTATTACATCAATAAATACTCCCAATATTGTTTTAAATTCCATGTACAGACAACGATCAGTTACGTCTTTTTAAATGTATAGATAAATTGTTTATGTATTCAGAAACTCTCTCTAAAGCTCCAAAGCATCCTTTAGGCGACCGTGGCTTGAAATAGGCTGGCAGTCCAGCGAGTAGACCCTGCGGTGTTATTGATGCGTCTCATAGTAGCCTCTGTACGTAAGGTACGTAAGGCGAAAAAAAAACACTATCTTTCTTTTTAGAGGGCTAATTATGATAAATTTATTAGAAACTGGCAGAAAAGTAAAAAGTCAATAGATTTTATCCCATAACTGGGTCATTTTATTCGTATATTAAAATTTATTTCGCCAAAGTCCAAACCGCGTATACATATCTGCAAGTGTTGATTTGCGTAACTTCCTATCTGATACTTTGCGGTCACGTTGAGTTACAATGGCTAGATGTACGTAACACATGTCATTTGTATCGACAACATAATATGTTGTTTGTTAGAATCTACTTATTTATTTATGAAATAACGTGAAATTTTGTAATATTATTTAGTTTTTACATATTTTCTTTGTTTTATTGAATAATCCAGGAAATCACATAGGGTATTTGTTTCTAGTTTATTGCGCGTGAAGGGAACATATATGCATATAGTCTTTTGTCATGACACTTAAAAACAGAATCGATATATTGTCACGTAATTGAACGCCGCGCTTAGTTACAGCCAATTGAGCTACAACGATCCGACAATATTATCGAAAGCGGATAGTCTTTGAAAAGCGAGATATATTGTTTAACCAGTTAGCGTAATATTTAGGTGGGCATATTCGTATTATATAGTAAGTCTTTAAAATTAAATTAAAATAAATATTAATACGAAATATTTTTATATAAATTCTGAATAACGAGGTTTTCAAGGAATATCAAATTTATTATTGTAGCTTCACGTTTTTATCCGCATAGCAGGGTAGATTTCCTATCTACCCGAGTACACCCATATATCGGAGAGTACGGAGTGTTTTGACTCTAGGTACTATGCCAAAACACTCTTTACTATGCTTTCCTTCAAGTTAGAGATATTGCGCATTACTTAATACTGTGCTTTATCTTACCATACCGAGGAAATGAAATATCTAAATTTAAAACTAAAAAATATTGGACATAGTGGACTAAGGACGTATACCATAATTGGTTTGAGAGTTTGGATAATACCAAGAGGCGCAGGTAGAAATCCCTTTAAGATTAAATTTTTATAAGGAATCCTTTCTATAACAGCTTTAATATATAACATAATATAATAATATGTATATAATAATATGTATATAATAATATGTATATAATAGTCATTATATAAACATCACCATTTGTTTGAGGCCGGTTGAGGAACAGTAAATAGCGTCTGACTGTAAACACAAGCAGTTGTAGGTTAGATTATTTTCATTTCTTCGTTCTGGCGATACAAAATGCGGCATTGAGTTCCGCCATTCAACACACATTGTCTTAAATTCGCTGGAAAACGGAGTACGCAGTGTTGTTTCACTAGGTACTTCCTGTCTAATCTTCTAAGCGAGAAAAAACGTGTAGTTAAAGAAAATAAAATCACCCTTCTATAAAGAAAAAAGCTTTAAGCTTTATTTCTTTATAGAATATATAATTCAGGACATATTAACGTAAAGTCAATTATATATCTATATAATTATATACATAAATAATTGAATATCTCAATTAGGTATCATCTTCTTACAAAATAATCAACCATGTTTGTATGAAGGGATTGTAACACTAACGCCATCTGTTTGTACACTCAACAATTGAGGTACATATATTTGCTGCCTATTTGCTCCCTATTGTAGACTTTGTAAGGCTCTTTAATGAGTTTATTTCGAAATAGATGGCTCTGAATAGATCATTTCTAGTTTACTTACATTAAAATTAAAAATAAAAATATAAAGAAAAAGTCAATATTAAATAACGTAACGTGACGTAACGTTCACATCAGTACAAAAGTTAAAGTGACTATGAAAAAAAATGTTGTAGAATTGCCTTGAATCTTATTGCTAAACCAGCAACCAACGGCTATATGTATATATATATATATATATATATATATATATATATATATATATATATATATATTAACATTAAATACGAGAAAAATCCTATGGGTTCAGTTTTTAAGTAAATCAAAACTAAAAATGTAATTACTATCCGACTGCAATTGACACATTGCGTGTTGATATGGCGGAACTCAACGCCTTTTTATCTTATTGGTAAAGGAAAAAGAAAATAATTTGAATACAATCATTCCTGCAGTCCAGTCCAGTCCAGGTCCAGGCCTAATTGAAACTGACCAATACCCATCACGTTATAATCAAACAGTCTCTTTTTTTTAGCTTCACGCTTTTATCCCGCATAGCAGGGTAGATACAAAGTACCTAGTGTCACTCCGTACTTCGCTTTCCACCGAATTTAAGACAGTGCGTGTTTAATGGTGGAACTCAACGCCGCACTTTCTCTTACTAGAGCGAAGAAGTAACTTAAATATAATCACTCCCTCGAGTGGGGATCGAACCCACAACCGATCACGTTACAGTCAGACGGTGTCCCAGTGCGCCACGACGGGCCTCAATATAAAGTAAACAAATATTTTAGCCAACATTGTTACATCTACTTAACAAATTAATAACTCAAGATATAATTACAAGATTCGTCCAATTAGCGGCTCGCCTCAGATTCCTCGCATAATGGCCAATAAACCCTGAAATTGGCATAGTTTGAGTTTCCAACATCTGGATCGCCCTTCATTTTTATTACCAATTTGCATATAACTTATATTAATTGTAGTAGAAGCTTAATTACTTTATATAACACCATGTATAGTGCAATTTGAAGTATTTGAAGCAAAAAGTGTCCTTATTCTCGCTGTAGAGGTCGAATCTAAAATAATCGTGTAAACAAATGAAAAATGCACTAATTAATTATGTACTCTTGTTTTTATATCACAGATGCAAGAACGTCTGAATGTAAATGGATATGGGGTTCGATTACCACTCGTAGGACTATGCGCAACGTTTATCCTTTTTTTTAGCTTCACGCTTTTTTCCCGCATAGCAGGTTAGACGTGAAGTAATTAGAGTCAAGACACTCAGTACTCCGCTTTCCGCCGAATTTGTTGCATTACATGTTGTGTGGTGGAACCCAACGCAGCTTGTCTAAAGAGAGCGAGGGAATGAAAATAATTTTTAATATTATTATTTCCCCGAGTTGGAATCGAACCCACAACCAATCGCGTTTACAGTCAGACGTTCTTTCACTGCGCCGCCCAGTTCAACCTAACCTAGTTCTACTCAATATTCAATATATCAGCTCTAGGCATAAAGTGGAATACGGAGCTCTTTAAAATTATTTGAAAAAATAACCTGGCTAGGAAAATATATGCGTGCTAGCTTGACTTGGAAAAGCGTATTTGTCGAAAGTATATTTTGCTCTAATGAGAACCAACCTTACGCACCAACAGGGTATCCATGTATCGATATTATCACAATAGCTATGTTATAATATATTATGTTATAGCTTTCCACTTCGTTAGCAATCTCTACCCATCTATTCACTAGTATTGATTAGGCCAATTTATATATATTGGCTTAAAACGAGGTATAAAAATGTTTTCCTTTTTTGGGAATTATATGTATGGACTGATGAGAATTAAACACATGAGTCAAATTACCAGAAATATATTGAATAAATAAATAAATACCAAACAATACCATGTGTATGTATATAATATTATTAACGCGCCAACCGGACACCTAGTTACTTAGGAATTAATAATAAAATCTTTGATTTTCGCGAATTTTAAAAGAAACTATTTTAACATAGTTACAATTAAAGTAATTAAAGATAGTTAAAGAATTAAATTTTAATATAACATTTATTTATTGCAGAGTTACAAAGAAAAGGATGCTGGCAAAGTCGTTCTCTACACAACTACGATGGGCATCGTCCGCAACACTTATCAAAGATGTCTGCTAGTTAAGAAAATCCTTCGAAATCTATTAATCAAGTATGAAGAGCGAGACGTCTTCATGAGCACTGAATACCAGGATGAGATTAGGGATAGGATGAGAAGCGACCAAATCCTTGTCCCGCAGCTTTTTATAGACGGACAACATGTTGGGGTAAGTAACTTTATAGCTTTCCGCTTTTATGCCGCATAACAGGGTTGACAGAAAGTATTTAGAGATTACCGCTGGATTCGAGACATTTGCGCTTCATTACCAGAACGAGAAAATCTAAATAATTTAAATATAATCATTGAGTTCCATCACTCAACGTCGTCAAAAGTCGTCTTACTGTAAACACTTTAGATATGAATAACATTAACTATTATAACCAATACCTTTATACAAAACATTCTTAGATATTCAAACTAACCTGAAACTATAATCTTCAACTAAATCGTAGCTAATCCTTATTTATCCTTATTTATAATATTAAAAGAGAATTAAAACTCATTAACTCACTAACTGCATGTGACAGCAAATAATAAATTTTGCGTAAAGAAAACCGCTGGAAACTAATTTTCACATTACAAAGGTTAATATTACAATTACATGCAAAGTAGAGGTGAATGCGACTGGTAGGAAGTTTGATTTAAAAATTTAAATTTATTTTTTCGTTTTCGTAAGACGTAGCGGTTGAGTTCGCCACTCAATACGCAATATCTCGGTGTTCGACAGAAACCAGTAAATGGAGTGTCTTGACAGGTTATTTCCGACTACTCTGTTATACGGAATAAAGCGTGAATTTAATAATAATAAAAAATAACAATGTAATTGATATTAATGCAAAACTTTTAATATACTTATTTGAACTGCCGTTAGAATATAGAATAATATATATATATATATATATATATATATATATATATATATATATATATATATATATACGTATATGTATCAAACACATACAAAGGCAATCATTGGTTTAAGCAATCTCTTACAATCTATGGTAAAAAAATTATTAATTTTAAAATGAAAATAAGTAGAATCAAATTTTTGAAACAAAAAAATAACTTGTTTTAAAATAACTACAGATTATTGTATTGTTATCCGATCCTAGACCCTCTGCAAAGTACCTCTAAGACAACGAGAAGGGATTCAAATTAATCTCGGCAGATTTGCACGTATGACGACAAAACTTTATAAGTTAAAGAAAAGCATATTATAAAGGTGTATATTAATTAATATACAACTATTTAAAAATCTTGGACTCTTTAAGGTAACACATAGCGGTTTAAAATTAAAAAAGAAATTATAAACAGTAAGAATCAATGTAACAAAACGTATGGACCTGTTTCCATAGGGTTAATAAAAATAAATTTAGAAAAATAAATAATTAATAGTGGAAATTATATAAATTTAATAATATTCCATAAATTAAGACCGCGAAAGTGATTATGCCAAGTCAATTTACTAGCAAAAAGTATTTTCTAACGAGCCATTGTCTGATGTGTCAAATTTAACGCCAAGGGTCATTAAGAAGTGACAATTTTGAGGCAGATTAGCTTTCACATATTCTTGTACGCTAAATGGCTATTTAATTTACTTTGTACCGCGCTCAAGTGATTTGCGCATGTTGAAGTATGGAAGTATGTAAACAAAACATGCATTATAAAGTTGGAGAGGAAAAACACTTAGGATACGAAAACATGTTTATACATAAACTTTGAACGCAGCAGGATTCGAATCCACGACTATTGAAAACGGTCCAAGCTCTGACCTTACTGGTCCAAAAGGCGCGAGTTCGAATACTGCTGCGTTCAAATTATATATATATATATATATATATATATATATATATATATATATATATATATATATATATATATATATATATATACTGAAATTACTAATATTAATATAAAAATTGAAAATCTATCTGCGAATGTCAATTTCAGTACAATACTCTGAACTTGATAAAATATTTAAATGTTATTGACGTCTTACCAATTTATAAATCAATTTATTTTGAAATGAATGTATTGAAAATATTGCTTGCATTGATTTTCTTAGTGTACAAAGCAAAAAGCATTTTTTTTTATTTTCTTTGTCCATTTGAATATATTTAAATTAAAGTAGTAAAGTTCTAAAGAAATTCCATATTAACTAGCTACAATTTGTATTCTCCCTTTTTTTTTCGTGTTAAGTGTAAAATTTTAAAAAAATTAACCATTATATATAGTAGGAATCGAACTCACAATCAATCGCGTGAACACTCAGATACTATTCCACTAAGCCAATAAAGCCTTACCTTTCAATAAAGTGAAAATACTTATAGTACTTAATCGAATTGTTTTTAATTTCGTTAGCCTGAAAAAAACATAGAATTAAAGATTGAATCTCATATCTAACCAGCAAACGAAAAACTTTACTTTTGTACTTGTTTACTTTTACTTTCATAGTATTATATCCTATGACATTTTCTTTGGGGTAATGATGCGGCTGTTAACTCAGTTTTTGTTCGCAGACGTGGGCTATTCCCGCAATCTATAACTTAGATCCTAAAGATTTCTTAAGGCAAAAAAAAACATTAAAGGAAATTAATATATTGACAATTGCTAATGATTTTACAAACATTGGTGATGTACACAATATTTACACCAGAAATAGGCCTTACCTCGCCTGTAATTCGATCGTATCGAATCCGAAATTCCTTCATAAACAATATGTACGTTTTTACAATCTTTAAATACCAGAAATTTAAAAACGTTGTAAAAAGACGTTGGTGAGTTAAAGTTATTTACAGTGCAGTGCAGTGTGACAGCGTCTGACTGTAAACGGGATCGGTTGTGGGTTCGACTCAGGGGAGTGATTTTATATAAATTATGTCCACTTCCTCGGTTTGGTAAGATCAAGTGCGTCGTTGATTTCCACTCCACATGCAATGTCTTGAATTCGGCGGAAATCGAAGTACGGAGTGTCTTGACACTAGGTAGTTTCTGTCTACCCTGCTATACGGTACAAAAACGTGAAGCTTTGAGAATGAAATGCATAATCCAATCTATTTCAAAGGTATCATTGTCACTCAAATTCTTTTTTGTATTATAAATTTTTGGCTTGCAAAAAAAGAGAAAGAATAGGAACACTCAGTGATTTTCTTGCATCAGTTCTTCTCAGGTCTATAAATAATATGACGTTCAAAAAGTAAAGCATGTAACTTATTATTTCAATTAAAATAATTTGTCTTTGAATTTGACAAATATATATTATAATGGAAAGGATGAAAGGAAACGATAAAGCAAAACGTAAGATGAATTTAATTATTACTTAATAACTTTGTATCTCTAAGAGATTTTGATTAGCATAATGTAGTTCAAGGGCAACCTTAATGAGGATAATAAATTCTTGTGTTAATGTTTCAATGCATTAGAGACGTGACATCTCACGTTTTCATATTGAAATTTTCATTTCGGTAGCGAATTTTTCTATTTTTTTTTATATTGAAATATAGAACTCCTATGATTATTAAATAACAAAATGTTATATATGTACATATTTATAACGACTTATAAATTTTATTTTATTATATTGATAGCAGTTATAATATTTATATATAATACCTGGCTCCGCCCCAGACTTTGTTTGCGTGCAATTTAACATCTCTGGATCTGTATTTAATAATTTTAAAATGTAAGTAGCCTAATTTACCACATTTTATCAGTTATATGCCGGTGAAAGTGCATTCGAAATTTGTAAGCTATTTCAGAGATTAGCCGCAACTAACAGACGGACAGACAAAAATTGTAAAAAATGTTATTTTGAGATATATGTATATATATATATATATATATATATATATATATATATATGTATATATATATACATATATATATATATATATTTGTATATATATATATATATATATATATATATATGCATTTAGTAGAAAGCGGTTATTTTAATATTACAAACAGACCTTCCAATTTTTATTCATATGTTGTAAAGGTAGGCGTTAAGCACTGCTATATTGTTTATCTTTATTTACTCTTACTGGAAATAACTGTTTTGATAATTTGTTGTTATCAACCAGTCAGTCTTATTCGTAAAAGATAAACAGGCTTCATCTTAGAAAAATGCAGTTCAGTTTATTTTGGTGAACAACCGAAAGAATGCAAAATAATTTGAAATTAGTCTACTTTTCTAAATTTTCTCTCAGGAAAAGAAAAAAGAGTATCGATTTTTTTTAATATATTCTTCACCCACTCAACGGGCAATCCCATAAACATGTATTTATATTTAAATATAGTTAAGTGTTTCTCTGATATATTACGGGAAAATATTGCAATAAGATCTAAATGTTATTTTAATAATAGCTTAGTAAACTTTCTTTAAGACTTCTGTTCGTCTATTTTACTACTGGCTGGATAATTTAACATGCATTTGTGTTTAAGAAAGACGTAGAAAGAACTACTAAGGCTATTCCGTTTTCCATTTTCCGACGAAATTTAAGGCATTTCATATTGAGTTACGGAACTCAACGCCGCGCTTTGTCTTATATGGTATATACTATGTAAGACAACATGCGAATTATTTACTAACCAATTGAAATAAAACAAAAAATTAAATATAAAAGGGAGGTTGCAAAAATACAATAGTGAAAATTACAAGCTTAACCCGTTAAAACAAGGCTAAACCGTTTCCGGTATTAGCGTTCACTGAATAAAAATAATTGTTTTGGATCCCATTACATATATGGTTATTTCTAATATATCTTCCATGGACAGACGGAAATCAACTACGTTTTTATAATATAGTTTTATCTACAATATATATGTACATATAATTGTGAGTTTTGTACAAAATGAACAGATGTGGTTTCATTTATCCTACTTTTAGTATCACAAAAGTCTAGACTAAAGAGATAACTTCATATTTTTTATTCTCATAACCTTAGTACCAGTAAGTGCCAGGATTCATAAATTTCACTGGATTATGGTCTTTAGTTCAATGAGAATTATTACTATAGTTGTGTAAACGATTTGCTGTTCCACTTGACATTTAGGATGCCTTTCTACCAAGTTTTTTAGTTTTACATTGTGACTAAATGCAATTGTGTAAAAGTTTTTTTTTTATTTTATGCAAGCACTTGATGGCTTGTCCTTTATTATTTTGTCCTTTTTTGTTTAATGTATGTATAAATTTTTATATAAATTACTAAATAATAGACGCCTGTCGCAGTGGCGCAGTGGGACAATGTCTGACTGTAAGCGTGATCGGTTGTGCGTTCGATTCTCACACGGGAGAGTGATTATATTTAAATTATTTTCATTTCTTCGCTCTGGTAAGACAAAGTGCGGTGTTGAGTCCCACCACTAAACACGTAGCGTCTCAAATTCGGTGAAGTAGTGTGCTGTAATGTTGTAATGGAATGTCTTGACACTAGGTTCTTTCAGTCTATCCTGCTATGCGGGATAAAAGCGTGAACCTAAAAAAATAATACCTTAAAATAAGTGTTAAAAAAATAAGTAAATTTAATTAATTTGCCTTTTCGATTCATTAAATGATCGATGCAAAAAATATGATATATAATAAGATCTTTGATTTTCACGATTTTTATACATTTTAAATGAAACTATTTTAATCGAATTAATCGCGTATATTTTGGTATTCGAAAATACATTTTGGACACCTGACGTTTCGAACACTTTACAGTAGAAACGTCAGGTGTCCAAAATGTATTTTCGAATACCAAAATATACGCAATATATACGCGATTAATCCGGTTAAAATAGTTTCATTTAAAAATATGATATATATTAAAAAAAGGAAAACTGAAACTAGGGTTAGCTTCTTTCACTGTGAATCTTCTCGAGTAGGCGGGCGGAGCTCAGTAGTGATGAGACACTAATTCACCTATTATAGACACTAAAGCATTAGTGACTCCAACACAACTTTCATCTTCACAATTTTATTCCCGCTTAGTAGGGTTGTCAGATTTATCTAGTGTCGAGACACTCCTTTATCACTAACTGAAAACTATCTATTATAAACAGTACCCCAGGTGAGATGTGAATATGACAATCGCTTACAAATACACATTTCATAATTTTTAACATTTATTCAAACATTTTTTATTCAATTCACTATAATATATTTTAATAAAATTTAGTAGCAAATATGTATATGTTATTATATTAAGTGAACCTTAGGGAAATCTATTCAGCCCTAGTTTACTTTTAGTGGGTAAAGCGTTTCACATTTATTCTATAGACGCTTAATACTTTATTACGGTTTATAACGGCAAGACTCCATATGATTCCTCTTGACCTTTTGGAATGGTTCAAACCAATAATAATTTAAAAATAATTGTATTTAAATTCAAGACTGATTATTTAAAAAATTGCGCTTTTAAACGTTAATGTAAGAGAGTGGGACAGCATCTGACTGTCAACGCGATCGGTTGTGAGTTCGATCCCCACTCGGGGGAATGATTATAATCTGAATAAAAGTAAATTAATGGTATTTTTTCGCGAGTTTGGTTGAAAGCGGAGTACGGAGCGTCTTGACATTAGGTACTTCTTGTCTACCGTGGCGTGAAATTAAAAAAAGTAAAGTAAATTTATATATAAATCATTTAAAATTTAAATAATTGGTTGACGTTAGGCATATATTGATATGTTTTAATAAGACTACGTGACTTTGAATTGTACTACTCACACGAATATTTTTATTATAATTTGGGAGAGCGAAATGTTTTTCTATTAGGTTCACTCTCACTACTCATTTGTATAAGAAAAACCGTCAAGCTGTGTACTTAGAATATATTTTACCCACTTAAACGCGAATAAAGATTGGCGATTGGCTTGCTAAATATATATATGTATATATATATATATATATATATATATATATATATATATATATATATATATATAAAATATGATAAATTTAGATAGGGACACTAAAAAAACACCTATAATTTAATTGCACTCAATGCAATCCAAGCTTAACCCGTTAAATTACAATCAATAACTGCTCTATTCATATACTATATGAAGGTACATATAGAGGTAACGCGGCTAGACCAACTAAGAATATGCAATAGAAATGACATTTGAAACTTGATGATTGTAAAATTGTATATTTTTTCACCTTTGCCATTGGTCATAAGGAACATAAAAATAATTTAATTTCATCATTTCCTTGAATGGGAATTGAACCAACAAGGAAAATGTTTAGTCAAAACCTGTCCCACTGCGCTATAATGCATAAAATATATACTATAATATAATCTGCATAAAATATATTTATTTTATAATTAACGTTTACGTCTTAATTATCGTTTTATATATAACAGCTGGAAGTACAACCTCTACATTATCATACTTAAGAGATTATGCTAATACGAAGAAATAAGCCTAATCTTTAACTTCGAATAATTTAAGACTATTGTTTATAGAAAATATGCAAACGAATGAGTATGAAATTTGGTATATTTAAAATTTTTTTGGAAAACACGATTAAAAATCAATATTTAAAAGAAATCATATATGAAATACATTAAATTAACAAAATAAAATACATCCAGTAATATTCACACTTCTAAGCGTTTTAAATATTGAAAATTAATATGAAATATACATGTCGCCAATGTAACGCGTATTTTACACTGAAATTGTATAGATTTTTGTAATTCTTCTCACACCTAGAATATAAAAAAATATTAAAATTGTCAAAAATCTAGTACTTCTAAATGTTGTTCTAAGGTACGTATACATTAAAGGCTTACTGCACGGAGGCGATGCGAATATAGAGACTGGACGTTAGACTGAGCAAAAAGTGACGTGAATACCAATGAAGGCTAATATTTATTGTTTTTTTAGTTTCACGTTTTTGCCCCGCATAGCAGGGTAGACAGGAAGTACCTAGTGTCAACACACTTCGTAGTCCGCTTTCCGCCGAACTTGAGACATTGCATGTTAAGTGGCGGGCTTTAATAATTTAAATGTAATTATTCCACCGAGTGGGAATCGAACCCACAGCCGATCTTCTTTTAATAGTTAAGAAAAATAAAATTGATAAAATAAAAACTTATATAAATTTTGATTTCGCTAAAAAAACTGACGAAAAAAAGACATTTTTTGATATCAATTTTATACACAAATTTACGCGAAGCTAAGATATTGTGTGTAAAGTGACTGGTGTTAAGAAATGAGAATAATTTAAATATAATCATTTACGTAACTCAAAATCGAACCTATACAAACCTCTTTTACAGTCAGACGCTGTACTAACAGAACACAGACGATGGCCACGAAATATAAAAAAAATCGCAAATTTTATAATAAGGGTTCGATATATTTTGAATTATGAAATTAAAATTTTGGTACAGTTAAAATGATATCGGCAAGATAACTTTTAGAGCTTTAATAAAACAAAATCAACCACCTTTATAACGAGAAAGCTGTTTGTGAAATCATAACACGTTGAAGTTTAATAAATTGACTCACCCAGTATGAACTAGATGTACATGGTGAATGATATTGGAATTAAGACTTTAGCTTTATTGTCATAATGCCTATATTGATATATCAATGATATGATTACTATGATTCGACATATTGAATTATTTAAGTTTACTATTGCAACTGTCGTTAAAACGCAGTTTGTATAGTATGTGTTAATTTATATATTAATATGTGAAGGAAAAATTTTCGATCTCTTTTTATGAAAATTAGGCTGACGGAGTAGTATGAAATTTGGCACAATTATAATTTATCTAGAGAAGTTAATATTTTATGTAATAATAAATTAATATTTATATTAGATATAGATATATATTAAATTAATAAAATAAATTTAAAACACAGTATATAAGTTTGACATACACTATTGTAGGTAAAAGTGAAGGTATTTTAAATGAAGCTATTTTAATCGGATTAATCGCGTACATTTTGATACTCGAAAATACATTTTTGGAAACCTGATGTTTCAAACACTTTTCAGTAAATATACCGGCGGTAGATTTATGTAATTAATTTTTATATCACCTGATAAACGAATGCCACCTCATTCTACCTGTGACGACTGACTACTGTAAAATATTTGAAACGTCAGGTTTCCAAAAATGTGTTTTCGAATACCAAAATATACGCGAGTAATCAGTTTAAAATAGTTTCATTTAAAATGTGTAAAAATCGCGAAAATCAAAAATCATACTAAGTGACAGTATTAAGGCTTCAAAATGTCGTAGATAAGGCGTGTAATAGTAGTAAATGAAAAAAAGATAGACATAACAAGTAAATGCCTTAATATAAGGTAGTAAAATAAAAATAAAAATTAAATAATTGTATACTGTACTAATAACCTGCTCTATAATCTTATCTGATAAAAAAAGCAAATTTTAGTATGTTAAAAATCATTTCGCAAGCTAGTGTAGTGAATGTCAGATAAAAGTCCATGGTAGTGACAATGAAAGGCATTAAACGTCATCGGACGTAAATCGACTCTCAAAGTGAAAATAGCAAAAAGCAATGATAACAACTTCCTATACATTTAAACTAATTTCTTTTAGTTTTATCCGCATAGAGTAGTCAGAGAGATCCTAGTGTCAAGACACTCCGTTTACAACTCACATTAATATACATCAAAATTGAAATAACCGGCCGGTCGTGGCGCGGTGCGACAAGTGCGGCATTGAGTTCCACCACTCAACACGAAATGTCTCGAATTCGGTGTACAGCGAAATATGGAATGTCTTGACTCTAGGTACTTTCTGTCTACCCTGCTATGCAGTCAGACGCTGCAGAGCGATAGCAGGGTAGACGGAAAGTACTTAATGTCAAGACATTTCGTACTTCGCTGCATTTAATTATTGTGTTCATTTGCTTGCCCATATACTATTCGAGGTAATGCTTTTTTATAA
Source organism: Dryadula phaetusa (assembly GCA_032432895.1). Taxonomy (NCBI): domain Eukaryota; kingdom Metazoa; phylum Arthropoda; class Insecta; order Lepidoptera; family Nymphalidae; genus Dryadula; species Dryadula phaetusa. The sequence continues at coordinate 6,628,802 of JAOYRS010000080.1, forward strand.
AAAAATATAACCTATGAAACTTCATAATAATAATCCGTTAAGGCGATAAATAAGCGTTAACAATCTGTCTATCACGTTATATAAAACTGTAAGATATATTAAAATAAGTATATTATAGTATATTAAAATAAGTATATAAAAAGAAATATATTAAATAAGTGTTCGTGTTTGATATTTTTTTATATAAATAGCGGGATATAAATATATATATGCTATTATGCCATGGATTATGCCATTTTATATTCCATCCTAAAAATATTTTTAAAAAGGGGCTCAATTGTGGCTCAATCTCTTGACTTATTGATGTAACTAAATGCCACATAAACAAGGCCACCATGGCGCAGCGGGGCTGCATCTGACTGTAAATTCGGTTGGCTATGACTTCGATTCCCATTCAGGGAAACGATTATATGTAACTTTCATTTTAATTTAGCCAATCTTGTAGATTTAGCACGGCGTTGTATTTCACCATTCAATACACAATGTCTCTATTTCGATCGAAAGGCAGTTATCTTGACACAAGGTTGTCTTTGACTATTCTGCAACGCGGGATAACGCGTGAAGCTGCTAAAATAGTTAAAATATAAAAAAATAAAAAAGAATTTTATATATACTATATCTAGTACACAAGGTACTGTCACCTCATCTGTCAACCTGCCCCTCAAGGCCGAAGTCCACTAATTATGAACAAATATCACATTAGTGTTAATTGCTAGCAAAGGTTATGCTCGTATACAATACTATTTCCATACTATTGTATAGAGTTTTTATACTAAAGGTACTATGAAAACGAAATGTTCAATTTCACATATAAGAATACTTTTATCTAGACATACAAAAATATTCTAGATATATCATGTATTTCTACAATCTTTCATAATAATTTGTCGTATTTTTTTCTCTCTCTGTTTGACATTAGTGAGAACATGTCGAGTCGAACATGGCCACTGATGGCCGTGTTCCGTACTACTAAACTACTCCCCATAGTAAGGTAGTCAGAGGCAACATAGTGTCAACACATTGTGTTAATTACTTTCCGCCCAAAACTCTCTCGACATTGCGTGCAACTCAACGCAGCGCTTTGTCAGTATCATTCCCCAGAATGGGAATCGAACCCATAAACAATCGTGGTTACAGACAGACGCTGTTTTAATATATTATTTTTATACAACTACATTATCTCAATTTCACTAATACTATTTACAAATGAAAATAAAATCTAGGCATTCAGGGAAAAAGAGCTCACTTTACGAGATTAGAGGATCGTCTCATGAATATCAAGGCACAATGTAGCCGATAGGGAAAGTTCCGCTTAGATTATATCTGGAATTTCTCTGATTTATATATTAAAAAATCTATACAAATAAATAAAATAAGGGGTTTATTTTCATGTTATAATAATCGTTTTATAATAAATACATATGTCGTCATGGCACTGTAATCGCGATCGGTTGTGAGTTCGATTCCCAATTGATCATTCGTGGAAATTATTATATTGAATTTTATTATCGGTTGTGGGTTCGATTCCCAATTGATTATTCGTGGAAATTATTATATTGCATTTTATTATCAATTCCTCGCTCTGGTAAGAAAAAGAACTGCGATGAGTTCCGCGACTCAACAAGTAATGTCACGAATATGATGGAAAACGAAGTACGGAGTGTCTTGAATCTAGCTACTTCCTGTAAAACAATATGTACGTTGTATACACGATATATACACCAAAATGTCATTTTTTACAATTTTGGTTATCTTGGTTTTTACAATTTTGGTCTCTTTTTGACAGGATTTTTACTGGCATTTATGTAACTGTCATAATAAGATGTAACTTAGTCTACTTTTATTTTAAAATTGTAACATAAAGATCGGGAGAGCGAATATAAATCGATAGGTATTGTTTAGTTTTGGCTATATAGTGCTTACTCAGTGAAGATGACCGTTAACAAGCGCAAATCCCCAACATCGCTCCGAGCTCCTCTCCTTACAATTCCCTAAATCATGAAACTATGGGAAGCCTTATTCCCTGGAAAGCTCACAGATTACGATGCGCTTAAGTAAATTTACATTGTACTGGAGCATGTTAAAGACTACGGATATTATGCTATTGTTATTTGTCCTATAATATTGAAGAGATATATATATTTTTACAATATTTCAAACTAAATATTTGTGAAAAGTAATTCAGAATTTTAAAATTAAAATATATTTTTTTAATTGTATATATATATTTTTAATTTTATACTACATTTGTTACAAACATAGAGGTCGGTCGTGGCGCAGAGTGGGACAGCGTCTGACTGTAAACGCGATCGGTTGTGTGTTCGATCTCCACTCGGGGCAGTGATTATATTTAAATTATTTTCACCTCCTCATTAACCACTTTACCTTCTGGTAAAGACAAAATGCGGCGTTGAGTTCCACCACTCAACACGCAATGTCTCAAATTCTGTGGAAAGCGAAGTACGGAGAGTCTTGACATTAAGTACTTTCTGTTTCCTGCTATACGAAATAAAACGCGTAAAGCTAAAAATAAAATAATATAAACATATTTGATTTAAGTGGATTTGGTTTTGTTAATCAACATAGATTTTGGTGTGTGTATACAGAAAAGTATGGTTAGTTTTAGATTTAATATTATCAATAATTTACGTAAGTGTACCTCGTTAATTAAGATGAAACTCGCTTAAATATAAGTATAGATCTTAGTTCTAAGTCGACTATAACTATATGCAAATAAGAGATAAGAATAAGGAAAAGAAAGGTACAAACCCAGTATGTAGTGCAATACATTTTATCTTATAAAAAATCTTGAACCTTTTTAAAACAAGAAAATCCAAAGTAACAAACTAGTCCAGAGTTAAAATATCGATACATCTAGCCATTGTTATAAAATAAAATTACACTATTAAAAAATGTAAAATAAAAGAGCTGCGAGGGCATAATTGTAGAAACGATTACGACGCCAGTATAGCAAACGACCTGTCTGAACGTTTTGTCATTTCAGAACTGAAATGTGTCCAATTAGAAGAAACAGTAAAAAATTAATGATTTCAACGAATTCTTTGTATTTTTTATATATAATTTGTTTTCGAAAATTGCTTGTTTAATATTTACACGTTCTCCAAAACGTATCCGAATCCTAAGCCTGATAAATAAACATTATTTAAATTGTACCGATTGTGAATCGAACTCCATACCAATCGCTCGCGCTCATACTGTCCCACGATGGTCTCTTATTTTATATTTTCTTTAAAAATATTTATATATTAATATCTTGCGGCCAAATGAAGAAAAATCGTTTTAAATATATCTTACTTTTCCTCTATTAGAATCATTCCATGTGCGATATCAACCCAGAACCATTGCCCTTAGTCGTTATTCTACCCTACGATTCGTATAGCCAATGCTTATATTAGATACCTCACCTATAGCGTCATGTCTGCATCACTATACAACTCATATATGTGTGTATGAAGTATAATGTTTGCTTTGTAGACTTAGCGTACACATGTATGATATAATGCAGTGTACTTACGGCCACAATTAGTATAAACCTTTGCAATTAAAATGGTTTATCTAAAAAGAATATGAATATGACTTTAGTACATTAAATATTTTATAAATTATTATTTTTGGACATGAGATGACCAATCTTACTATTAATTTTTAAATGGGCCTATTTTAAATGGATTAATTGTGTAAATTTTGGTATTCAAAAAAACATTTTTGACATTCCGACGTTTCGAACACTTTACAGGAGTTTGTAGTTACAGGTATTTTGCATTTATTTTTGAATACCAAAATTATAAAATATGTATCTATATCTAAAATATATATCTTACTTTTCCTATCATTTTCCCAACGATTCTTTTGGCGTTTACCAAAAAGTATTAACTTTAATAAAGCATTATAGCTTTTTATTAAGAAATTATAAAAATGATATAAATAATATTTTGAAATATCAAAAGGCAACGTGGTGTACTTTCCGCTTAGTTATCACGATTATTGTAAATTCTAATCCGAATTGACGGATTTATAATACATATTAAAAAAGTTAACAACGTTGTTAATATTCTTTATTACAAACTAAAGCAATTGTTAAAATATGTACATTTTTTACCTACTCTTACATACATAACGCGTTTTTTATACGTATTGTCTGTATGTTATAGCTATATATAACCGTTTTAAATGATTTTCTCTTCACGTAGAATTTTAAATCTAGACATACATTTTTTTAGCTTCACGCTTTAAATTCCGCATGGCATGGTAGGCAGGCAACTCGAGAGAGAGAAAAAGTATGGAATGCGAAGTACTTTATGCGGAGTACGCGTCTTTCAAGACATTGCATGTTGGGTGTCGGATATCAACGCCGCGCTTTGTCTTACCAAAACTCTAAAATGAAAATAATTTTAAGTAATAATTCTCCTAAGCCAATCAATTGCGCCACGGTCGACCTCATAGGCATATTGCAAGTCTCCATAAGCCTACATCATTTCCCATAGTGTCCAAAAGCCATAAGAGTTATATCAACATTGTTAATTAAAAATCAAGTGATTAATAACAACCTTGACTCAACACAAACGTTCCCAGTAAAAAAATATTATGAAATTAAAAGACAATCGCATCGCATCAAATACCACTCTTACAAGATCCTTCATGCTCATCAATGAAAACCAAAATGCTATACGACCAAAGGTCATTTATAATTGGCCGCTTGTGCAACGCATTATAATATTGTATACTTTAATGTAACGTAATAAGACTTATTATTATTGTGCAATAAATTAGTCGCGGCTTGTCGTAGTTTTAGGCATGGGAGAGGAATTTTCGGTTATTTTGAAAGGCGAGCTATTGCGGTTGGTACGTTATTATGCAAGCAGGTGTAATGTTTGACTTTTCTCAATGTTTTCATATGTTTGCGAACTCGAAATAAGTCAAATACTAGCGTAATATATTGCCTAAGCTATTTATTTTATAAGGCTTGTATTTTAATGCGTTTACTTTGGTATCAGGCTATTTTAACTGACTTCAAAAAAAGGAAGTTATCAGTTTCATATGTAAGTTTGTGTCTTTGTCCACATATTTCTCTGAAATTAAAATTAATATCGAGTTGATTCTTTTTGTTTAAGTTAAGTATACTTTAACATAAGGGCCAGTACAAGTTTCATTAAAATCGATCTATTAGTTTTAGAGATATAGGTAAATTACTTGCTAGCATTTATTGGTAAGTTGTATAGTTATTATGAGGTCGTGTTATTTTTTTATAAGTTAGATTTTTTATAAATAATCCTCAGAGATAGACCCTTCTCATATTGTACAAACATACAAACATTATTCAGTATAAACTGTGAGGAGTTGTATCCCAGTTTCAAAAGTATACATACATTCGTCTGCTTCAAAGAAATACTCAATTGCCTTAAAATAAACGAAAGCGGCCCCGGTACATTTTTTCAGTTAAAAAAGATGATAAGCAAAGCAATAACTTAAAATTTGTTTAAATATTGAATTTACAACAAAACATAAAAATTAGAAGTTAATTTCATACAATTTTATTAACTTTAATATATTTTAAAATACTTATATAGTAAGTAATCAAACCTGCTATAACCTTGCGGAAATAAGTGGTGGTCTAATGGTCAGTATGAGAATATTAGTATATGAAAACATAAAGTAAATAAATAAAAGAGATCCTGAAGCATAATACCTGTTCAACGTATTTTACAAATTTTTCTTATCCTTAGCGTATAGTCTTTCAAAAGAAAAGTTATTCGAACGCAAGCATCATGAAGTTCAAAGAATATTTCAATCCAAATAATTGCAAGCTTTAAGGTTTAATCAATATTTATTTCAAATTTATTATAGGTAAAAAAACAACATGTCGAAAGGTTTATATACTTGCTTATTTATTTAAACATGAAGAATGCAGGCTAAATGTTAATCTTGACCAGGAATTACGCGATTTTACCACAGAATTACAAAAAAACAAACATTTGACTTGAGCCTGGGACCATAGTTTAATATAATAACCTCGAAATATATCTATAGATCTAAAATATGAATTTTAACCGTAATATTATAATATTTCCCGTATTATTACTTCTTAACAAAACGCTTTAGGGAATAAGCTTCTTGTTTGTTTTATTATTAAACGGATTTATATGTATATATATATATATATATATATATATATATATATATATACACACACACATATATATACCTATGTGAATATATTTGATGCTATGTTAATGTAAGCAATTGATATTGAACTATTTGCTCTGAATTTCATCTTCTCCGTACATTTCTGTTCTGTTATTCAAAACTGATATTTCCCATGTGTGTGTAATTTTGTTCTATTTTGTGACTGATGTAGTTGAAACAATTTCAAAATTGTTATATAAATAAGATTATAATATATAAAATTAAACTTTTAGTTTATATAATATGTAGTAGGAATCAAATATATATTACAAGGCTATCTTGGCGCAGTGGGGCAGCGTCTGTCTATAAACGCGATTGGCCGTGGTTTCGATTCTCATTCGGAAATGATTATATTTAAAATTTATTTTCATTTCTCCGCTCTAGTACCTAAGACAAAACATTTATTAAACTCATTATGTTTAAATTATAATTAAATCATTAATTTTTAATTAATTTATGTTCATTTAATTAATTCAGCGTTGAGTTCCTTCACTCAACACGCAACGGTTCGATTTCGGGCGAAAGCAGTTAACGGAGTATCGTGACACTAGGTTGTCACTAACCACTCTGCTATACGGGAAAAAGCGTGAAACTGTTTTTAAAACCTTTAATATATAATTATATACTTTAATACTAAATACAATGAGCTTCAATTAGATCTTCCAGCAATTCACAGCCCGTACGCAATATAAAAGAGCAATCTGCATCAATTCGGTTAATCTGAGTAATATAATTATAAGAAATGACACTTATTTCAATGGTATAAGGTTGAAGATAGTGAGATAATAAAAACTTTCTAAGACGCTTTCCTTGAAAGCGCTCATTATGTTTCAAAGGAAAGGCAGAAGTTTCTGCAAAACGTCAAACAGATTATGAACTTGGTATCTTAAGTTACGTGATAGCGGACTTAATTACTTTTTTTTATGATATATAAAATAAATATTGAAAAAGAGGACCGTCATGGCACAGTGGCACATCGTCTGACTGTAAACGCGATCGGTTTTGGGTTCGATTCCCACTCGGGGGACTGATTATATTTAAATTATTCTCACTTTCTCGCTCTGGTAAGACAAAGTGTGGCGTTAATTTCCACCACTCAAAACACAATGTCTCGAATTCGGCGGAAAGCGAAGTACGGATTGTCTTGACACTAGGTACTTTCTGTTTACGTTGCTACGCGGGATGAAAGCGTGAAAAAAATATCGAAAATGCGGACATCGTCGTGGCGCAATGGAACGGCTTGAGATCGCCACTCGGTGAAATATATATATTTTTTATTATTCCGTTTTTCGATAATTCAATGTATTAACGTTATCTAATATAACAACATTCATACTAGATACGCGGGGTTGAGTTCCGCCGCTCAACACGTAATGTCTGATGTGTGAAGTGCAATGTGAAGCTAAAAAAAATGAAACGATTTACTTATGATAAGTCTTATAGAATCCGTCTCTTTACAATCAAAATTTTCTATAACGACAGGTGGTACAAAACAATGGAACATGAGAAACCCATGGTATTTTTTCCCTCAACATTAAACCTGTCATTATTATCATTAGAAACAACTATTAAGATAATAGCGCATTGTTAAACTGTATCAGCATTTAAGTGACGGTGATTTTGTAATAATGTATATATATATATATATATATATATATATATATATATATATATATATATATATAAAGCGCAGTGGTACATCATTTGTCATTTGATTGTTGAAGCAATTATTGCGGGTTCGATTCGACGCGAATAAATTATACGTAATTAAATGATCTCACACAGGCCCTAGTAAAACAAAAGAGTCACTTATGGATTTTTTTTAAATATGCGGCTATTATTTTAGTGTATAATAAAATAGCTGGTAATGTAAAATAAAAGGACCCTCGAGGCGCAGAAGGACAGGGTCCGAATGTAACTGATTGGTTATAGGTTCGATGTCCGCTCAGGGTAAAGATTATAATTAAAAAATATTTTCCTTCTTCCGCTGTTAAGACGAAGCGCAGCGTTTATTTTGCCTCTCAATTTACAATGTTTCGAGTTCTGGCGGAAAGCAGTCAAAGGAGTGTCTTGACACTAAGTTGTCGTTGACTTTGCTATACAGAATAAAGTGTGAAACTACTATTTTTTTTTGCTTTATTACACATAACCCCAATCTTAAACAACTTAGTGTCAAAATATTCCGTTGACTGTTTTCAACCCAAAATCAATGGTGCGCTTTTTATGTTCCAAGAGCCAAGTTATATCTAATAATAAACCAATAAAAAAAATTTATGAGTGTCTTGACACTAGGTACTTTCTGTCTACCGTACTAAACGAATAAAAAATATATATATTTTATTATGATTGTATATATTTTACTTATTTATAGTGAATGTTTTACCCATATCAAATAATATTATAGTATTATAATTACAGATGAACTTAATAAATAAAACGAACATCCTTTGAAGGGAACGCGAAATCAGTAACGTAATGTAAAAATATGGGTATGATATATCATACCCTAAAATGTCCCACGTGAAAGTGTTTATTTTATCAGGAGGTGGCGGAAAAATATTATTATACGTTTTAAAAAACAATATATATCATTTATAAATGTTACTTTGATATTCTTATGGTAGACCAATATATGTCTCAGTTTGAAAAAAATAACTATCTCCTAACATACTCAATATTCACTAATTTAACGCAACGGATGATGCCATCGTGGGGCAAGGAGACTGCGTTGAGTTTACCATTCAGCTCACAATGTATTGATTTCTGGTGGAAAACTCACACTAGATTGTCTGCGACTGACCTGCTATGCGGGATTAAGCGTGAAGTAGAAAAAAATAATAAAATATAAAGATATTGACGCATTCTCTTAATTATATTCTATTTTCTTACTTATAAAAATGGTCGCGAGCTACAAAAAACCAAATTAAAACACCTTAATTGTTTTTTTTTACTATTATATAAATTTCACGCTTCCTTATAATACACGTGTGTCTTAAGCTGCCCACGCGAGAACAAAACAGCTTTTTATGTTCGTCGTACACTCACATTTCGCGTCGAATTTGCTCGATTACGGTTACGGCCGATAATATTACAAAGGGTTTTTGTACGTGTTTAAACTAACTAATACAGGAATGGTGAATTTAGATATTATCAATTTTTAAATATTAATTTAGTTATAGATACATTTAAAATATGTGTAATGCAATAAAAAGTATTTATATGAGAATTTTAATCCACTTTCGAATGTAAGAGCGGAGTGTCTTAACACTAGATTTCTACCACCCCTTTTAAAATCAGCTATATTGTATAAAAAAATATTTAATCTGTATTAAAAAAAATTATGACATTTTTAAATAAAACTTTGACAAAATAATATATAAATGTACCTTATTTAAAGTAAAGTGAGCGCTCAATCTTTACAGGATGCGGAGACTGTTGAAAAACTGAACGAGAGCGGAGAGCTGAGGAAAATGTTGAAACCGTATAAGGTAAGTCAGTGCACTTCACTTGTAAATATTTACAGGGTCGGAATAAACATATTTTATATTAGAATATATTTTATTGATATTGGTTTATTATCGCTGTTTTAGTAGTAATAACCAAACTATTGTTAATGTAGTACTGTTAACTTTTTTAAGTTGTTAGAAAGAGATTATTTGGTAAGAAAAGCTTCCTAGAACTAGGTTCGCCCTTGTGCTATGAACGAAAAACCAAGTTACCCCTTTTACTATGAAATAATTTTACTATGAAGGAAAAAGCATTAAATTGTGAGCCGAACGTCGCGCAGTGGGACAACGTCTGACTGTAAACGTGAACGGTTGTTGGTTCGATTTCCGCTCGGGGACTTCCCGTAAACACATTTTAATTATTTCAACTTCCTCGCTCTGATAAGACAAAGTGCGGAGTTAAGTTCCACCACTCAACGTGCAATGTCTCAAAATCAGCGGAAACCAAAGTAAGAAGCCGTGATATTAGGTACCTTCTGTCCACCCCACTATGCGGATTAAAAGCGTTCAGCAAGTTTTTATCTGAAAAATGTTGTTTTTTTAAATTGAAATCGCAAAACATTAAAATATAATATTTTTTACACTAAAATATATAATTTTATTAAGTTTTAAAAACCCAAATGAAATTAAAAAAAAATTCTACCTGTGACCACGGACTACTGTAAAGTGTTCGAAACGTCAGGTGTCCAAAAATGTTTTTTCGAATACCAAAATATACGCGATTAATCCGGTTAAATAGTTTCATTTAAAATGTATAAAAATCGCGAAAATCAAAGATCTTGTTAAAAAAAAATTATCATATTTTTGGCTTAATATCCTAAATCTTATATTCTGTTATGATCCATAACGTAATATAAGAGAATTGAACATATTGCCCCTTGCCAAGTAAATATAGCCTTATAAAGAAAGCATATAATATAAAATACGTTCGATTATAGTAAACAACATAATTTTTCCAATGAAATCAATCCATCATTGTTACACAAGACGCATGTGTTGTAAGATATATTTTGCCTTTTACATTGATGAAAATAATTTCCTTGTTTTTCTTGTGTCATGCAAGATATACTACAATGTACTTTATTTGTTTTTAAAAGTAAAAACATTCTTTCGATTTTTTTAAAAAATATTTTATATCTATATCGATCAACTTGCCTCTACTCTCTCCCTTTCTAGATTTGTTCTTTGAAATTTTTTAGTACAGACAAAGTTTATATGTACTTCGAGGAATCGCAAACTTTCGTATCACCTATTTTCCTTAACGACTTTTTTGTTAATGGTTAACGACTTGAAAGGTTTTAAATGACACACTGTAATGCGTTATGATGTTGATAATCAATCATTTTATAATTATAATTAAATTTAAAGTAAAAAAATGTTACATAATTTATTATTTTGAAATGCTCTTCTCATGATATGAGTTTTAAATATATAAAAAAATAGTTAATTTGTTCGCTCTGGTAAGATTAAGGGCAGTATTGAGTTCCACCACTTAAATTTCTTTTGAATTCTTACGAAGAACTAACAGTGTCTTGACACTTGTTTCACTCTAACTACTATACTATAAAGCATTTATAAAAAACATATAAAAATTTGAACGCAGCGGGATTCGAACCCGCGCCTCTTGGAAACCATCCAGAGAGGTATTTAAAACTAGTAATATATTAAAGCATATTACAAAACCTTTGCCTCTAAATAAAATGAAATTTAATTAAAAAAAAATACATAAACCAATGTGAAATAAAAAAAACAGTTCATCAGTCCAAAATAAATTCCCTACTTAGTAGCAACTTGAGAATTCTAGAAGTAAGCGCTTAAGCTCGTTACGTACGTACTTAGACAATAAATAAAAAAAAACAATATACTCGACATAGTGCTTTTGATTTATTGTTCTTTTAAAATAGATATAATGAACGATAGCCTAACTGCAGGCAAAGCCATAGAACATTGTATTAGAAAGGTTGGATTTTCTGTTATATGCATTTAAACACTAAAATGTTAAAGTAGTTACAAGATTCGTCCGGCCGACAGCGTCTGGCTGTAAACACGATCTTTTGTGGGTTCGATTTCCACTCGAGGGAATGATTATACTTAAATTATTTCCATTTCCTCGCTCTGGTAAGGCAAAGCGCGGCTTTGAGTTTCGCCACTTAACACACAATATCTAGAATTCGACAGAAAGTGGAGTCATAAGTGTCTTGACACTAGGCACTTCTTGTTTACCCTGCTACGTAAGATAAAAGCGTAAAGCTGAAAAAAATCTATACAACTTCGACCAGCATAGATTCCAGTAAAAATATTATTAAATCATATGAACACTCACGTTCATATTCAGGTTGAAATTACCCTTAATTAAAAAAGTAGAGAATTATAGATATAGTTCCTCCGTATACGCACACAATATTCACAGTAGAGACTTATTAAAAAACTATATATTTCTATAAATATATTATAATACTGTCACTCTCTCTATTCCAGAGTCCAGATGCATGCAACACCTGTCAGATGTGTGGTGGTTTCAGATTGCTACCTTGTCGAATCTGCAATGGATCTAAGAAGAGCTTGCATAGAAATCATTTCACTGCTGAATTCGTCGCCTTGAAGTGCATGAATTGTGATGAAGTCGGTCTCGTCAGATGCGAAGCGTGCTCTTGATTGTTATCTAATATTATAGCTTTGCTTTCGCGTCTTTAGTGTACTACCCGCTTTATATATGACATATGATATTATTAATTGAATAAATTTTTCATTGTTTTGGATATATTTTTGATCGTAAGGATTTTATCTATACAAAAACAATTCTTGTTCCATGGTATTTTAATTATAATATGTCATACATAATAGGAAAATTTTTAAATATTTTTTTACATACAATGAAATAACATATATTATAATTTTAACTATGTTAACTTTTAAGTCATTAATTTTGATAAGATGTTTGTATATTAATTAAATATAAGGAATCATGCTCAACGACTATTACTAACTACATTCCTTATAAAAGTTGTAATATTGTCAATAATACTTTAATAAATATATAAAATTATGATAAGGTCAAAATAGCACGCATATATATCTTCTATTACACTGTATATAGGGTGTTCATCAAAAAATATTTTTAAATAAGTAAAAATACAAACAATATATAAATCATTTATAGACAATAGTATGAAAAATTTTGAAGACAAAACACATGTTTATTGGTTGCAGAATAATAATTGAAGTACTGAAAATATTTCTCATGCACAATATAAAATGTTAAAACATAAATTTGAATCCGGTTTAATTTGTTTGAAAAATATAAAGTAAAGTATTGTTCCATTTTATTTTATATTTGCCAGTCATTTGAATTATATTATCACTTATTTTTAAGTTGTTTTCGTACAGTAATCGTACATAGTTAACTTGAAATTCCTTACGCCGGATTTTTTTATACAGTATATGTACAAAAATGTACACATTAAAAATATTAACTCATTTAACTATAGTTATATAAAGGTGCTTCTAAGCTAATGCTCAATTATAAGCAATTGATTTAAATAATAAAGAACGAAAAAGAATTAGTAAAGAAGTTGAAGTAGAATTAAGAGGGAAGTAAAGCTAGCATGAGTTAAGTAAGATATTATTTCATATCGAAAATAGTATGCCATAAATTAACATTCATGTTAATTTTAAAATTTAGTACGTAAGTCTTGTAATACCTGTTTATATTACAGAGAAATGTTATTAATGATAAAAGTGTTTTTAATAAGACAATATTTGGTAGAAAAAAAACACTTAAAATTAGGCACTTTTGTAATTGTCGTAATCTTAAATTTATATATCGTTACTGTCTGTAGTATAGAGCTTGTATTTGATATTTAAAATTCTCGAATTCAGTGGAATGCGAAGTACGAAGTGTCTTGTCACTCGATATTTTCTGTCAACCCTGTCAACCATGCGGGTTAAAAAGCGTGAAGCTAAAAAACAATTTATATATTTTAAGTATCAAATATATGCCTTTCTTTATTTCTATTTAATTGAAAATTTATTAAAAACTACATTTTTTCTATAAAACGCAGTATATCATTATCTGTGTAAAGCACGAAATATATTTGGTAAATAATAGTGAATATACACAAAAATGGAGGGCGTTAATATACTTTAGTAACGCCATCTAGCGTCAACTTCGATTTAGTTATAAAAATAGATTTTCATAGGAAATCCGTACAAACACGATTTGCTGTAACATAAGTATAGTAAATATTTTTCTACTACATCATGAAGAAGTAATTTTATAAGTTTTAACCTATTTTACATATTAAAATAGAGGTTTAAAATTTAATATTTTTTAAGTATGAATAAGTTTAACAGCTTACAAGAACATGTGATATAAAACGATTGTAGGCGATTTAATATACGAAAGGTTGTAGATATAATAAAAAAATAAATTTTTCTGTTTTCTTTTTTTAATTATTTCATAAAATTAAATTACAATTATATAAGTATTTTTGATACTAGGGCATTTTGTAAATAACATTTTTTATGAATATAATATTATCAAAAATAAAGTTTTTTATTTATTGAACCACCTTGTTGTAATAGAATTTTGATTAGATTAGATATTAATCTATAAGATATTCATTTTGTTCTTATAAGCGTGCCTCTCCGGGTAGTGTTGGTAAGCAGTCGGCAGTCAGCTCAGAATATTTTGTTTAACCTCTAACATTATCTAGATATGCCTAGATCATAGTCATCTAGATATTTCTAGATGGAACATCTCTGCAGTACTTTTTATTCCCGTCCGTCCCGGATGTTTCTTGTGCTACAAGTTTTCCTATCATATTAGTCTGCTAAAGATTGTGTCTGTCAAGTCTAAAAACAAGCATGCCTGAAATGCAAAACTATAATAATAATTGCATAAAATAAATATTTATATTTTAAATACGTCTTAATAAATTATCAAATAAATAATAAATATTTTTTTAAAAATTAAATTTTCACATAAAATCTAAACTCTAAACATAGAAACCAAGACGAAATTGCCTTCCGTTACATATTAGAAAAACCAAAAAAATTTTACCTTCAAACGTCGCTTAAAGAATTATTTCTTGACACTTTGAGATGTTGCCTGTTATTTAATTAAAAGTCGTAATTGTTATTTAAATATTTTTATAATTTTTTATACTTGATTCCATTTATAAATGCATTTTACCTATGCCTTGGAAGAGATCGCCATTTTAACGATAAATCCGCCTTGTACTTAACTTGTACATGCAGTTTTTATTTATATTTTGCTATGTATTTTATTGTTTAGTTTTTATGTTTTTTATTTACTCTCTTGTTATTATTTAGATTTTTGGGTTACACAATAAAGAATTATTAATAACATTAACAATGGCTACAATTTTAAATAAAATTATTTTAATTATTGGTAATCGAAAAGACATTTTTGTAAACCCGATACGATTTGAACAACTGTGGATTTGTGTTTAACTGCAGGTGCTTTCCAGGTCGATACGACATGGGTACTTTCAAAAAGCGCGCTTACTCCCATTTCAAAGGACCGTCGACGCACCTGTAGCTCCCCTGGCCTGGCCTTGGCCGCCCACGGCCCATGTAATCACATGGGCCATGGGCGGCGGTGATCACTTACCATCAGGTGACATAAGAAAGGACACTGCGACGATCAATCTGTTGTCGAAAGGCCGGTCGTGGTGGAGTGTGACAGCGTCTGACTGTAAACGCGATCAGTCGTGGGTTCGAGTAGTATACCCATAAAAAACAATATTTAAGTATACAGTTAGACGAGTCTTGTATTTCTATCTTTATCTACCTTATAGCAGAATATTCTTGAATAAAGAAATAATTTATGTGACATGAACGAACATCGCCTTTATTATTCGCAATAAGTATTACACATAACATATATATACGGATATACGGAATTTAATAGTTAAATTTAATCAATCTCCTTGTGACACAGAGTAAGTAAACGGATTGATATTTTTTTTAGCTTTACGCTTCATCGCTTTGTTTAACCAGATAGAGGAAAATGAAAATAATTTAAATATAATCATTCCCCTGAGTGAGAATAGAACCCATTACCTATCGCGTTTACAGTTAGATGCTGTCCTACTGCGCCTTGAACGACGTGTTTTATAGCAAAAAAATGCAAAGAGGTACCACAAAGTAGGAGCCGGATAAAATAATAGAAGCATTATTTTGAAATAATACAAAACCACGGCATCGCGAAATGGGAAAGTTAATAAATGTAAATTACGATCTGTCTCGGTTGTAACTTGTGGCTGAATAAATTCCACTTTAATAATCTGAATGATTTGAATATCTCGTTTAATTATCATTCATAGTGCAATGTGAAGTGTTTAAGCAATTTCTTTATTTGTATATATTGCGCGGTGGGACAGAGTCTAACTGTAAACACGATCGGTTGTGGATTCGATCCTCATTCGGGGGAGTGATATATTTAAATTATTTTTACTTCCTAGCTCTGGTAAGACAAAGTGCGCAGTTGAGTTCGGAGTAAAGAAGTACGCAGTATCTTGACACTAGGTACTTTCTGTCTACCCTGCTAAGCCTGGATAAAAGCGTGAAGCTTACAAAAAAAAGATAAAGAAATAAAAATGTACGTACAAATATTTAAATTTTAAAGACATTATGTTTTAATTTTTAATGTAATCCAATTGAAAATATATTTAATTCAATTTGTATTGGTTGAATGATTTAAGAAATGAGGATTTTTTTGCTTTGTCTTTCTATAAATTTGCTAATTATATAATATATGTATCTAGTACATGTTAAATAAAACTATTTTAAATGCATTAATCGTATATAATTTGGTACTAAAAAATACATTTTTGAAAATTCGAGCCGTATTCGAGACATTGCGTGCTCAATGGTGGAACTCAACGCCACACTTTGTCTTACTAGAGTGAAAAAGTCTAATCACTTCCCTAACGGGAATAGAACCCACAATTCATCGCATTTACAGTCAGACATTGTCCCACTGCGCCCCACGACCGGCCATATGTTCACAAGTCACTAAAACTACATTTGCATATTAATATGTTCTTAATACATGCAAATTACAAACAAAATCGCTTGCATTGATCACCCATAGTTAAACATTTTGTTTGTGTTTGTACTAGACCGCGGCCTCGAGAGGTACGCTGCGCTAACTAAAATATGGGCTTTGGGAGTACACTTTGAGTGCATACAACGAATAAAGTGAATATGAATTGATTGGAGATGTATGTGCAAAAATATTCTATAGATATCATGGCCTGATTATTTATCTTAAATTAAAAAAAAACTTAAGAGTAAATATTTTTAATAGCTTCACGCTTTTATCTCGCATAGCAAGGCTGATATGAAGTACGTAGTGTTAAGACACTCTGTACGCCTTATTTTACCAGAAATGAAAATAATTTAAATATAATTCCTCAGTACGGGAATCAAACCCACTATCGATCGCGGTTACAATCAGACGTTGTCCCACTGCACCACGACCGGCCTAACCTTAACTTACTCCTTTCATTATAAATCTACTGGCAGTTTATTTTGCATCTGTTATCACAAATCAGGTCATTAAAAAAGAAAAGAGAACACACAATCCTAAATAAATAAAAAAAACAACATTTTTAATATAAAATATATGTTAATAAAGAAACAAGCTTAATTTTTCATTTTCAGAAACTGACTTGTTATCAATCCGTTCATCTTGTCGTTATATGTATAACAGTATATACATTCGTACTATATAACCCCTTATTGGCGTTAACTGAAAGCAACTTACACGGGGTTATTGGTAAATCGACCAATTCGAGTAAACAGAAGGCTAGCTCTTACATGCCCTATATAGAAATGAAATTATGAAATCTGAAATCCTCAAGAGTATTGTAACAATTATAGTTTATCAAATTGTAATCAAAAGCTAAAAAAAGCAACTAATTGATATATGTATATATATATATATATATATATATATATAGAAAATGCGAACGGAGGCCGGTCGTGCCGCAGTAGGACAGCGTCTGACTGTAAACGCGATCGGTTGTGGGTTCAATTTCCACTCGGCGAGGTGATTATATTTAAAATTAGTTCCACTCAGTCTGGTAAGACAAGTGCGGCGTTGAGTTTTGGATACTCAACACGCAATGTCTCGAATTCGCGCGGAAAGCGAAGTACGGAGTTTCTTGACACCTGCAAGCAAATATGCTCATAAAATAAAGATCTGAGAAACTAGAAGCTATAATCATTGTTGATTTAGTATAAGTTAATGAAATACTTTCAAAAATCAGAATCAGAAATGTCTAATATATAAATAACATTTTACATAATGTTTTTTACCTATTAAGAAAGACAAACAGTTAGAAATGCATAAAAAATCATTGGAGGCTTCTAACCTATATTTCGTGGAAACCGTCCGAGCCAATAGAAATATTTGCAGTTCAATGTGGGATATAGAGCTGACTGAAGTCTAGTACAGTTTAATATCGAATTTCACTTCGAGTAACGATAATTTTTACAACGCATAGTGGAATTATTCAGATTAGTTCAAAAAATGAGATACAAGCGTCCAATCTGTAAAATGTTTGTAAATAATCTGTAATATATTTTTTTGTAAACCATATCAATCCGGTTTCTAGGTTATTAGTTCAAAAGGAACGTCTCAATATTAATGAAAATATTTCTAATAAAATAAATCTATATTTCAATAATAATAAAAAGTTTTAGTGTAAAACTATAGGAAAACGCACGTCGTTTATGCAAAATACAAACACAAAGCCTGTTGCTTCCATACGGGAAATCAATGTCAACACACACACATACACAAACGCCTGTTGCATACACACACACAAAGAAAGAAATCCTATAAAATGACACGCACACATTCGTAATTCAGGGTCTGGTTCACGTACACTAGCGTACATTGCAGCTAGGTCGCGAATGACGTCACGATCCGCAAGGTCAATATCACTGTTCTGTCCTATTCTAACGTTTGTATTTGATGTTGTCTCTCGCTCTAACTGGCTCGCCGTCCCGTCTGGGCCAGGGATTGCAGCGCGCGCTAGTGTGCGTGTTTTCCACGTGTGTAACTTAGGTAAGTTAGGCTCGATTCAGACAATAGAAACAGCAAATGATGTTAGTGCCTTATTTTTATTAATTATTTTTTATATATAGTCTTAATAATTAAGAAAAAAGTTTAGTTTTATAATATTTTATAACAAGACAAGTTACTTGTATGTATGCAATTTAATTTTATTATTTATTTATATTTATTATATGCTTCTAATTTTAATAATACTTCGCAAGCTCCTCACAAAAATTTACTTATTTTTCTGCCTAAGAAAATAATTATACTAAAAAAATAAAAATAAGTAACAAAACGTACAGTACTAATAAAGCCTTAAAGCCTTGCCTTGGGTTGCCTTAAAACAATAGGGTTGTGACATAAAGATATTATACTAAGGAAACTATCTCGAATCGACATATTTCACCTATTTACGGAAAATTGAACCGAATGATATAAATTGTAACTTTGTAAAGAATATATTTACTTAGGAAATGGCTTTGTTGAAAGAAGTACATATATTAAATAATTTCTTTATTACCCGATTGCCAAAAGAAGGGTTATCTTTTTACCACGTATGTATGTTTATATGTCCGTTTCTTAGTTTCCTGGTAACTACTAAATCTGTGAATCAATTTTGAGAAATACGTCGTTAGATTCGTCTTAAGGTCGTGTTAGTGAATATATAAAATTAAAGAAAAAAGAAAATGGCAGATTTTAAAATTTTGTTTTTATCCGCAGTCGGATTTTGAAGTGTTTTTTAAAATGAAATATATAAATAATAAATAATAGGAGGAAAAGGTTAGCGTTTTGTATATAATATATTAGCAAAACATTATATATTCTTTTAAAATATATAAAATTTTAATATTTCATTTTAGAGATAACCATAGTACTATGGTACTAAATCAAAATGGTACTGTATACTGTAATACAAATTCGTTGCCTTAGCAACATTTACATGACATATGTATAAATGTGTTTGTCAAACACATGATAGTGTGTGTAACATTTATTTTATTAATTAAATATATTGTTATGCATTATTTTTCAAAAATATCATATCATATATCGTTCGGCTTCTCTATATATCTGTGCCAAATTTCATACTCATCTGTAAAAAGGAATAAAACGATTTTGCTTCATGTATCACTGAATATATAATGATTTAAATAAATAAAAATATAAAATGAATTAAACAACCTTTGAAACGTAACAGCAAAACTATCTATACACTTCGCGTAGTTCCTTCCTGCTTTTTGCCTGCCTTAACTAGTCAACAGATGGCGTTAAGCGGTTTCTGTGGAACGCTGTGAACATATGACAGTTGATATGAATATTGTTTTAATATTTTATATCATTTCTCTATGTTCTAAATAAATATGTATCGAGTTCTATTTTGATACTATCTTATGATATATCTTTCTGAGAGTTATTTTTAAATATTGAAGAATACTACTTAGGTCGTTCGTGGCGCAGTGAGACGTTTGACTGTAAACGCGATCGGTAGTGGTTTTGAATCTCAATGTTATATATATATATATATATATATATATATATATATACATATATTTATATATATATATACATATGTAGACTTCGGCTACGCGTCTTCTCCAGCACATAGTAAGTAAATCTAATCTCAAGTTCACTTCAATATTATAAAGACTTAATTCCCATAAAACCAAACGCTATTGACTGAACTATCCCTGTATCCGGTTTATGTCCGTGCATAAAATCGAGCTCGCCTCGTTATCTGCCGGAAGTTGCAACCGGAATCATTGTTTTATTGCTGTGATTCACTGAAATTACTTTTAATTTTTCAGACATCTTTTTTTCTATATATGTAAGTACATTTTTACATTTTGAATTGATAAATAATTCTACTTTATGGTGGACACTGGGGAATTATTATATTTAAATCAGTTTAATTGCCTCACTCTGGTATGAAATATGGGAATTGATAATTATAAAGATTACTGCCTTTTTTACTCTATATCATGATTTTCACAAAGCTCGTTATATCGGATTTCCCTTGAGAACAACGTCTTATGTAAATAAACTTCTAATATCTCAGATTTTAATAACAAGTAAGAATTATTAGTGTTCTACTTTCATTATATATTTTCCAATATTTCAAAGAAATATCTTAACTGCTATCAGTACTTTAATAAATACGAGTATGTTGGCTGGCGAGACACAGTATATATATATATATATATATATATATATATATATATATATATATAAATATATATATATATATATATATATATATATATATATATATATATATATCTGTCTCTTTGTTTCGGCCAACCTCTGTAACGACTTATAAGACGAATTTCGATGGGACAGTTGGTGAAATAAAGCAAAGCAGCCTAAGTTACTTTTATTTTAAAATTATAAAATATAGATTTCAGAGATGTTAAATTCCAAGCAGTTGCAGTCCCGGCCGCCCAATTGACAAATACGATTTTGATAGCAATCTAATATTGACACTGACATCCATCTTAAACAGAAAATCATTAAATTTACTACAAAGATAGTTAGTTAATAAATATCTTTATGATATTGTCAGGCACTTGATTAAACTTGTAAAATACTTGTAAAGCATAATTTGTTTATGATATTGTCAGGCGCTTGATTAAACCTGTAAAATACCTATAAAGCAGAAATTTATGAAAAATATAAATTATTAGTTTTGTCATCCTCATCGTTTCAGCACTTGACGCCCACTGCTGGACCTAGAGCTCATTTAAATTCAATACTTCCTTTTCTTCCTGGCATTTCTCCCAGCTTAGCCGAGGTCTGCCTTCCCACTTAACATACGCCACTTTGCACGGTCTTTGGCATCCTCATTCCAAGAGGCGCGAGTTCAAACCACGTTGCGTAAAGGTTATCTCTGCTTACACCGATATCCAGATGAAGTGTAGTTTTTCTTTTTCAAGCGTATAAAAATCACCTAACTACTCCTGTTGTAAAGTAGTACTTGATGTGATAAGACCTAAACTTCGTGTAACCCTTATCCTTTATATATAACGAGAAATACAATACAATACAATACAACACAATACAATACTCATAAAATAAAAATACATACATACATACATACATTAGTATATATACACAAACCCATATAGATATATACAATACTTAAAACAATGTAAAGTTTTCGTAATAAAGCTTTTTTGTTATACAGGTATCTATATATAAACAATAAACAATACTATCAAGAGCCATTGTATGAAAAAATCTCTCTCAAATATCTTTTATACAATAATAAACTCGTCGGGATCAGATGCTCTAATTTTCATTTTAACAATGTATTGTGTGCAAGGTAGCCTATTACTTACATTAATTTGGTAAAATTGATATATTGGAGGTAGCAGGTTCAAATTTAGATTAAGTTATATAATAAGTATCTCATATGTCTATGGTAAACAATTTCGGCTTTTTCTAGTTTTAACAAAGGCATTTACTAAAATTTTTTTCTAACTAGGGAAATGCGTTGTATCTAAAAATATATTTTAACTGTAATTCATTCCATGGCATATTCCCAAAAATATCCAGGTCATGGGATTGGTCAGAATATAAAATAATTAACTGACCTTAAGGAAAACAAAAGTCATTTAAAATATATCCAATTTTCACGTAAAAATATAACATTAGCAAATAAAGTTTCCTCTTTTACATTGGCCATAGTGGCTAAAAAAAAAATTTTTGATTATCTACATTTGATTAGCTTTACGTCTTTATCCCGCATAGCAGGGTATACAGGAAGTACCCAATGTCTTAGTACCGCTAGTAGTACTTCGCTTCTCGCCCAATTCTACACATTGCGTGTATAGTGGTGGAACTCAACGCAACTTTAATTACCATAGAAAGACATAAGACATACACGCTACGTGACGAACTCCAAGATCACCTCGGATGAATGTGTTACGTATGGCGTCAGCCCGCATAACGCCAGACATCCACCTTAGCATCTTCATTTCCGTGACGTAAACCTCCTGATTGTGCCAAGATAGTGCTGGCCAACATTCGCTGCCAAATAAGAGAACCGGTCGGATTATGCTCTTGTATACCTGCCTCTTGAGCTTAGGCGGTATTCTGCGGTGCAGACCTCACGCCATTTGGCCCAAGAAGCGCTGATATGGGCATGGATGTCATGATCAATGCCCCCATAATCATGCACGATGGATCCAAGGTACTTGAACTTCTCCAACTTAACGGCTGGATCTGGACCTACATATGGATAGTGCTAGAGTCAGGTCTCCCGCAAACCATGTACTCGGTCTTCGATACATTTAGGTCAAAGGCCTTCTGCAGATCTAGAAATGATACGTGCAGAGCTCTCCTTTTTTCCCTGTATGCCTCCATCAAAATTCTGAGAGCAAAAATGGCATCCATGGTACCCGATCCTTACTGAAATCCATATTGACACCCAGAGACAGTACATTCTCGGCGAAGTCTGAGGTCGATCACGCGCTCAAGGAGCTTTATGGTGTGACTCATAATAATAATGCCCCTATAACTACCACAATCTTGAACACTGCCCCTGTCTTTGTAAATAGGGATTATAAAACTGTACCGCCACTGACGTGGCATCGTTCCAGTGTTCAAGATATGCTTAAAAAGGTCAGTAAGCACGAGCACACCAAGAGAGCCCAATAATTTCCACGCTTATATCGGAATGTCGTCAGGTCCCACCGCTTTTCGTTTCTTCATGCGTCGAAGACAATTTCTAGTTTCGTCAGGTGCTATTGAGTAACAAGTCCGAGATTAGGAGGTGGTTCGATCAGAAGACTGCACGGATGCTGAGTATTCAGAGGCTCCTTGAAGTAACGACTCCTTCTCTCTTCACAGAGTCATGGTTACACAGCAGTGTGCCCTGGGAGCCTTTGACGCAAAGACACGTGCCAATTTGTAAAAAAGCTTTTGCCCCTCCGCAGTTTCAGGTTTATTATATAGTGGTGAAAACTTTTCTCTGCAGGCTCTGGCTACAGCTCTTTTACTGGCACGTTTGGCTGTTATGCTCTCTTTAGGAGAGAAAGTGGTCTGCCATTCCTTAAAGGCAGCATTCTTTTCATGTGTCACCTTCTGCACATTCCACCACCATGTCTCCCCATCGATGACTCGTCCTCTCCTAGAAAGACCAAGAACTCGTTTATCCGCCGCAATAATTACTGACTGGGCTCGATCCTAAGCTTCTTGGGCAGTTTCGGTTTTGGTCTATAGATTTTGACTCTCAACCTCAGCTAGGAAGTCGGTCTCCATCGGTCAATTCAGCAACCACCACTTGATTCTAGGTTCACGTTTCTCAGCTACTTTCTTTTTCGGGGTGAAGACCATAGTCCATGACAAGAAGACGGGCCGTTGAGCCGTCAGGCTTTTACCCGGAATGACTTTACAGTTTGTCATCCTGCTTATATAAAACCGTCGGGTCAGCAAATAATCTATTTGAGGTGAGTGGAACCCGCTCTTATACGTGATGAGGTGCTGAGGATTCTTTTAGAAGAACGAGTTCACGACAGCCAAGTCAGACACAATACAGGTTCTTAAAATATTTTCTCCCTCTGTATTGCGACGACCATAACCACCGTGAACACGTTCATACGTTTCCGCAGCCCTACTTACATAACCGTTCAAATCCCCCGTTCAAATCCCTTGTATAGCACGTAGAACCTCTTCAAACTGCTCAGAGAATGATTCCTTAAAAAAAGCAAGGAAAGCGGTTTGGAAATGGGGGAAGGGGTTAGGGACAGGACACCGCTTTCATGGATTGGATAGAAATATGATAGTGGTAGCTCGAAAATTCAGGGTCACACACCCACCCGTATGCCCAAGACGAGAAAGTGACAAACAGAATGTTTCGACACTAGATCCCTTCGACTATCCTGCAACTATTATTGCATCAGATGTGATAAATTTACTTACTTTTTATAGTTGTATCGGTATCAACTACTGGATGGATTAAATTTTTGGAAATAAAAATATTCTATTTTCCTAGTGTAGTCGAAAGTTTTAAGTTTTAAATGCGTTACGTGTGTGTACATGTTTTTGTGCAATCACAATATGAGGTAGAACGAAAATCATGTCACGTGATGTGTGCTTGTTAAAGATCAATATCCTTATTAAATACATATCAGGTGACATAATTTTCGTTCTACCTCATAAATAACACAAGATAAATAAGATTTAGACGGTTATTCTACGTGAATAACCATATTGTTTACAAACAATAGTTTTTTACCACAGTTATCAACCAACGTAATGTTCGAAACATTTGGTTTCCATAAATGTATTTTCGACAACCAAAATACTTGATTAATACGTTTAAAACAGTTTCATTTAATAGGCGTAAAAATCGCGAAAATAAAACATCTTACTACAAGTGATAACAATATGAAATTTTTAATTTCTCATTATATTTTTTGACGTCATATATCTAAAAGAATCACTACGAATGAAAAAAATAAGCAAATAATTTTATACTGTAATAAAAAAAACCAGTAGGTTTCATTTCAGTTCACTAAAAAAACAAAATATATTTATACATAGTATTGTTGCTTGGCAAACTTAATTTTATGAAATCAAAATTGTTACTACTATCTTATTATAAGGTTATAAGGTAAAATTTGCCTTAAACTTAATAATTCACTAGCAAAACTATATTTGTTAGTTAAATATCTTTTATAGAAGCTGTCAACACTAAACTAAAAGGGTGCAAAATGGATGAAGTTTATCAAATAGGGTGTTTTTGACGCAAATGTGTTTTATGTTACACATCTCTGTCAGTGATGACTAAGTGTGTCTCTTTGAATATTCACAGGGATTGAATTATGAAGGGTTTTGTTATTTTTAAATATTCTCCTAAATACTGTTATAAAAATACTACCATTCACTCATTTGGTAAAAAATTAAAGGTAAAATACTACAAAGATGTACTCTTTATTTGCACAATTCTGGAGTAGAGAGGGTAACGGTGGCAGGGCAGAACCCTAGCGACTGGAATGTTATTGTGGTGGTAGTTGGCGATAGGGGCAGGTAGACAACGGACCTTCTCACCGCTATCAATAATCCCCTTCATCTGCTATCCGTTGGGTTATCTAAGCGCAGGATGTGGAATCCAGGAAGGTGGATTGTGTCTCCTGAGCTGAGGTGATCTCGTTAATTAAAGCCACATCCACATTTTGCTTCAAGATGTGTCTAAGAAAGTGGAGGTGATTCCTCAGACCGTAGGCGTTCCAATAGAGCATCTTTAATTTACCCATCTTGAAGTAGGGAGAGGATGCCATTCAGCACTGCTTGGACAGGGTCCCGACCCTCCCTCAAAGCTGTAAGTACCTCCTTGAGGGTGTCGATTACAGTGTCCATCGCAATGTATCTTTCGATAGGCGCTGTTAAAGTGGGCTCTGTCGGTGTGGTCTTCTTCTTCTGGGATGTTAGAGAAGCCTCAGAAGTGGGGTGTCTCTGATCAGCCCGGAGGGCAAAAGAAGGAGGATGAGCCATTTTCTCCGAGGGCATCTTTCCACGACGTATTTTGCCCTTTTTTAACCTCCGCGCTGGCAGGGGCCATGAGGGTTTGCGACTAGGCCTCGGCCGGTACCTCACTTCTGGGTACCGGTGCAGTTGCGTGTAGGGTCCTGGGAGCCATCGTAAGGGCCATTGTCCCAGCCTTCTTGTTCCTCAGTTCTTGAACTGTGGAAATTGGACGTGATTGGCAGGGTGCGGGCCTCCGCAGTTCGCACACGTCATGGGTTCTACTAGAGGGCGCGGCCAATCTTTGGCAAAGTGGTTCTCGCCACATCGTACGCACGCTTGCCGACGGTGACAACCGTGGCTTGAGTGGCGGAAGGCCTGGCACCTGTGACAGTTCCATGACTCAATTTTATCGCCCAGCATATATAAGAGCTCGTCAATGTTATATAGACCTGGGGTGAGCTCTCTTGAGTTCTCTAGGATGGCGAACATAGAGGGGTCTATACCCCAACTCCTCCAGGGCTTCTTCGATTTCCTCCAGCTGTAATTTACAACTTGATTTGAATTGTATTGAAACACACCATACTTAAAATAATTTTAGTATTACATTTATGTCTTTTTATGGTAATTTAAGGCGGCATTGAGTTCCGCCACTCTACACGCAATGTTTCGCATTGGGCGAGAAGCGGATTATTACAAGCAGAGTACTAAGACACTGGGTACTTTCTGTACACCCTGCTATGCGGAACAAAAACGTGGAGCTAATCAAATTTTATTTTTTTAGTCACTATGTGTAATGTGAAAAAGTAAACTTTATTTGCTAATGTTATATCTTGACGTGAAAATTTTATATATTTTAAATGAGTTTTGTTTTCCTTAATGTCAGTTAATTATTTTATATTGCCAAAAATATCAAGGTCATAAAATTCATTTTTAGATAGAACGCATATCCCTAGTTAGAAATAGTTTTTACTAAATACCTTTGTTAAAACAAAAAAAAAGCCAAAATTGTTTACCATAGATATATTTGTTTTTGAGATACTTATTATTGTCTAACCTAATCTAAATTTGAACCTGCTACCTCCAATATATAATTTTACCAAATTAATGTAAGTAATAGGCTACCTTTCACATAATACATTGTTAAAATGAAAATAAAATTAGAGCATCTGATCCCGACGAGTTTATTATTGTATAAAAGATATTTGAGAGAGATTTTTTCATACAATGGCTCTTGTTAGTATTGTTTATTGTTTATATATAGATACCTGTATAACAAAAAAGCATTATTACGAAAACTTTACATTGTTTTAAGTATTGTATATATGTATATATGTTTGTGTATATATACGAATGTATGTATGTATGTATGTATTTTTATTTTATGAGTATTGTATTGTATTGTATTTCTCGTTATGTATAAAGGATAGGGATTATGACCCTGGTCGTCTGGTCTTGTCACATCAAGTACTTTACAAGAGGAGTAGTTAGGTGATTTTTATACGCTCGAAAATGATAAACTACACTTCATCTGGATATCGGTGTAAGCAGAGATAACCTTTACGCAACGCGGTTCGAACCCGCGCCTCTTGGAATCCGTCCAAGTGCTCTGACCGCTAAGCTATGCATTCTTCTACCAACTGCGTTGAAATTCCTACACATTTCGTTACAACTTATTTAACGTCTCCGTAGAGAAATTTCTGGTACCCAAAGATTAATAAGAAATAATTCTTTGGCAAGAGAGACTGCTATTAATTTTATTTTTTTTTAATATTTGCTGCTTTATATCATTTTAATATATCTCTTAATTATCTCTCTACAGCAAATACTATAGAGCATTCCTCATATATATTCAAAATTTCATTTTTACGTGAAAACATTCAACGATTGTCATCGGAACTTCTATATAATTATTAAACATTACTTACTTGCAATATATAATTGTTATATGTATCTACTAAGCCTCTGGTAATCAAAAATACTTCAACAATATCATTGAGCTTAATAATGCTGAACTACAACGCTATGTTGGTATTATTTTTATGAGAGCATTAACAAAACATTTACTTTCGCTATTGAGTTTTACTTCATGTTCGAAACAAATTGAATTTCCTAATTTAATGTCTTTTCTCATAACTTTGAGAATATGATAATGGAGTAATATAAAAAGCAGATTCATGTTTAATCTAGCATAACAATATGTGTTGCAAGCGAACTCGCGATATAATAATAATAATAACAATATAATTAGTAATATTGGAATTATTAACTAAAAAAATAGTTGAGTGGTGGAACTCAACGCCGCACTTTGTCTAACCACAGAGAAGAAGTGAAAATTACATAAATATAATCACACCCCCGAGTAGGAATCGAACCTATAACCGAACGCGCTTACAGTCAGATGCTGTCCCACGACCGGCCTCATCATTAGTAATATTAATAATTAAGGTTGAAATATTAAATTGAGGCCTTTTACGTGGATGCAGTTGGTTAGAGCAAAGAAAATCTTTAAACGTAACGGTTGTGGGTTCGATTCCTAATCGGAGAACCAACATATGTAACACAACGTGCCACAGCTGCAGTTTACCACAGCCGAAACACATGAAGCTACAATAATTATTGATTTTTAATATGTTTAAAATTCTACTGAAGCAGTTAATATACAGCAGTTAGATAAGATAAACGACGGTTACCTCAGTCAGAAATGGCATGGGTGTGCAAATGATATTGTACCAAAAGTCACTGTGCCTTTTAGAATGAGTATACACACGCAAGCGCACACGCTACTCACACCGTCAGCGCCGATAAAGACGAGGGGTCCCATTTTCGTAACCACCCAAAGACAATAGGCCTGGTCCGGACATGCAAGTCTCCCACTACAAACAGTTTACACAAGCCGAGGTTCAAACCTCACAGGATGCGCCCTTGTGAACACACGCACACAGAACACAGTGGTGTTCTAAGTTGATGGTTTCCTGTCGAGGTCTCCAAGCTAATGTCAAAGTTCTTCTAGCTTGACCTCCCAATGTCAATAGTATACTCGAACAAAATACAAAGACACAATCAAAAAAAACTGCAATAAGTGTATGTATATACGTATGCTTATACTAAATCTAAAATTTAGACATTAGGTAGACTACTAAATTAAGACTTAACGCTATATAGGTAATATTTCTCCATTAGAAACACTTAGTTTATACAGTTACCTAAAAGCAATCATTGAAATTAGGATACACGACTAGGACAAAAAGTTTAGTACCTACTTTAACAGACTAAAATCTTCTTTGAAATTTTGGCCCTAATGAGCAAAAAGTGTAATCCGCCATCTTGTGGCGGCGGCCATCTTGAATTTGTAATAATACAAAATTTATTAAATTGTATTGTCATCAAAATTAAACTTGAGCCGCAAATAAAATTATGATGACTACCCCCACACAACTACACAAGCTAACTATAAAAAAGTTTGAAAAGTGAAATGTCTAATTTGACATTAACGATTTTTTAAAAAAACATTTTTGAAAAGACGTATAAAAATTTTGAACCTCTTAGATACCGTCCAAGAAGTTTGAAATATTTATACGTTTTTTAAAAAATGTTTTCTAATCCGAAGTGTAGAAAAACACTTTAAAAATAGTACATATTGACGATTTTTTATTTTATCATGACATTTATACTAGCTCAAGGCACGTCATGCGCCTTTGTACTAATAGTAATGAACTAAACTGATTTGTAAAATCTTTCTATAATATCACCGTAGTAGTGTATTTTTTTTTGCTTCACACTTTTTATCCCGCTTAGCAGGATAGGCAGGAACTACCCAATGTCAAAACGGCAACCGCTCAACGCCAAATTCGATGCCTTGCGTTTGGAATGGGGGTAACGCCGCGCTTTGTCTTACCAGAACGAGTAAATTAAAATAATTAAATATAAATTCCCCCGAGTGGGGATCGAAACCACAACCTTTACAGCCAGACGCTGTCACACTGCGCCACGACCGGCCTTATTACAAATTGATATGTTATGTAAATATATACCTTCCACCTTTCCTCTATTTTGTTCGTCTGGAAAACTATCCATATACAGTCCACTTGGAAATTTGCATATTCACAACAATTGCTGACATTATATGAATACAATAACAATATAAATCGTCGAGACGAGAAATATCGTAAATTCAGCAAATAATAGCGTGGACAAAATTTATTATTGCTTTTTCATATAATATTTTCTTGAAATTTAATATGTGATTTAAACATTTCCAATGCACGAATATAATGTGATTTCTGACAGAGTAATGTCACTTTTATATGTGTTTCATTTTTCTATTATATTTTCTATATCGTTGAAAGGAATATTACATTTTATATTGTTGTTTGTCTGTCTGTGTACACATTATGTTATTGTTTCTAAAGCCATGTGGACAAAACTATTTCTTTAAAGTCCACTATTTTAGACGTTCTTAATACAGCTTCAAATATAGCAGGGTAGTTATAGTTACTCTAGTGACTGTAGTACCCTGAACTAGTACCCTGAACTGGTTTCCGCTCGAAATCGAGACATTGTAGTTTGAATGAAGAACTCAATGACGAACTTTGTCTTTCTATAGTGGAGAAATTATGATTTTTTGTAAAGAGAAATATATATTATCAAGGAAAAATACGCGTTTCTTGAAATTATGTACATTGAACCCAGAATAATAAGACCCAGAATAACGCATTTAACAGCGTTAACAGGGCTTCCAATCTTGAATTACCGATATTTTGGAATCCCGCATCATTTATTGATCCCGCAAGTTGCGAGATGAGGGGTGCGGGATCCGCGGGAGCTGGAGGATTTTTAGTGGTAAAAAATCTCTAATTGACGCAATGAAAAGCGAACGAATCAATGAAGCACGCAAAAAATGCGCTGTGAGGAGCGGCAAGTGGTGGGCGAAGGCACTCGTGGCTCGTTTGTCTATGAGTCTTTAAGTAAACAGTAACAAAAATATTGTTGCTATAATTAAAATGTGTCATTTCGAAAGCTTCAACACATTGTGAGAACGTTGAGCTTCAACACTTCTTTGCTCGACTACATATGTAAATATTATTTAATATTTTTGACGGTTTTCATCGATTTTTTCTATACAAATTTCACTTATCATAATTCTAACAATCATTTATGTAAAAGTGAGAAAATCTTGCAACACTTGTGTCATACTTCTAGCCTTCCAATTTAATAGAAAGTTTGCATACACTTTCAAGTTCAACGTAAATTAAACTCTAATATCATCAACCTGATTGTCTCAGGGGATCTGTGTAACGTAAAAATAATTTTAAGCGTATTTTTTTGTAAATTTCTTTCTAGGTTACTTAATCTACTTCCAATTTAATATAATAATGTAAAGATCTTAATACCCTTTTAATTTATTTACCTTCGTTGAGTGTTTAACCCCGATTTCTTAATTAATTCATAGATTAAAACAAATTTGAACAGGATGATTCGATTTTGCTACTCTAGTAAGCACTGAGTGGGCAATCTTATTTTGCTTTGAGTTTCGGTAAGAGAACCCACAAAATATATAAGAAATTATATTTTTTTAGTCTATAGGAAATGATAATAATAATAATAGCTACATGAGAACTTTAGGACGTTCTTTTTTTCGCTCATCGACAGAATTCCCAAATTTCAAAAAGTGTAATACGTGGGTATGTATAATAAAATTCGATAAATACTTATAGGCTTACCACTTAAACAATTTAAACTTAAAATTAAAAATATTTTATTACGGAAAATATTATATCCAAGTATAGTCCTGATCCGGATGATAATGTAAGTGTTAAGTGCTATTGATACTTATTCCGGTGTGTAATGTTGTAAACCTATTGTAAAATGACATATGGAAAGAGCATTGACTTTCTCACCAGCTCTTCTGATTAGAACTGCCTTCCGGACTGGCAATGCTGACATTATTATGTTAATTGATTTTCGTGAATTGAAAGTGTTTGTAATAGGCTATTTAAAAAAAATATATTTTGAATTCGATTTTTGATTCGAAACATTGCATTCTATATAGTAAAAAAGTACTCCATTTGTATTCCCAAAGCATAGGATGTAAATAGTTTACACATAAAAGATTCACCCTAGTGGAACTCAAATATGGTATAGTATAGTAGTATAATCAGACATTATGGGATTGCCACTTACCCAAAAATCCCACCCAATACAGTCCAAAAATACAATTGCTATATACCATTATAGCAAAGCCATAAAATCCAATTGATTGGCAAGAGTGTTTATCAACACTATTTTAAATTGTAATAAGCTACGTATCTATTGACATTAAAAGTACTCATTAAATATTCAATATGTACATACACGATATATTTACTTCGTTAGATACGATATAATTTTAAAACTTTTTCTGTTGAAATACGTTTGAGGTTAAAATTAGTTTTACTTTCTAAATATTTTTCTTATATTACAATTATATTTTAAAAAAATAGTAAAAAAATAACAAACAAATAAAATAGATAAATAAAATGTGTTAAGCAAATAATAATTTTGGCTTCAGTCATTTTAAATAAGCAGGTTTTAAATTATTCCATAAATTACGTTTAAAATGTTACCCATGGTTGCAGCAGAAGTACCCTTACTACTGGACCCAAGGTGGTAAAAATTCAACAAAATTCTCTAAGTAAATGTTGCTTTTTTCTTTACTTTTCTTTTATAGTCTTGTGGATCATTCTTCGAGCATATATTATGTTCGTGCATATATTTACATAAAGCGCGGCGTTGATTTCACCATTCTGCACTTAATGTCTCAATTTTGGATGGTAAGCAATCAACAAAATATCTTGACACTATGTTGTCTTTGACTACCCTATTACACGGAATATAAAAATTTAATTTATAAAAAAAATTAATTTATATAAAAATCTAATTTATATACCAGTACACTAAAATATATGCAAAAAAATCATTTAAACAATTTGATCTAACATGCTAAATTTAGCCTTATTTCTTATACATTGGGCTTAAGTTCTTTCTGCTTGGATTATTGTTATTTACTAACTTCATTTTTTTAGAAAGAAAGAAAGTGACTAGTATCATGACACTCTGTATTCCTTCCGCTTTCCGCTGAATTCGAGATATTGCGTGTTGAGTGGAGGAACTCAACGCCGCGCTTTGTCTTACCAGAGTGAGGACTCGACTAAATTTCATGATAAGTACATATTATTATATTTTGCATCCTTTACTAAAAACTTATCTTTTAACCTTCATCTTGGTGAAATGAAAGCCGTTTTTTATAGAAACTTTATGGGCATCTAAAAATATGAGGGAAATGTCATATAAAATGTAACACATGATATAAAAAGTCAGGAAGCTGTAAAATTTTGGATAATATGTACATTATTTATTTATGATTATGTTTTAATGATTATTATTTGATACTCGTATATATTTTAATTTAAATAAATATCAAAAATTACACTTGAATAAAAAAATGACTCCCTACTTTGTATCTATATAAGTTCGTGTAAACATATTGACGTATTTACTCAAGTTACAATATTACTCAAGATACTTAAAAGGACGACCAGGATTGTAAGAAATTACTTACAAGAATGTTTCTTTCATTTTTAAACTATTTTGTGAGTATTTTTTTAGTTTCATGCTTCTATTCCGCATAGCAGGTTTAGCTTTCCACAGCGGAGACAGGTTCAACATTATCATTTTATATGGTAGTCGACTTCGCAATTGCAATGTAAATTGATGTCAAATTCTATTGATAGACTTTAGATTTATTTATTAGTTTATAAATAAGCTGGAGCACTGTTGTTAATAAAAAATAGAAATATTATATAATAATTAAAGAGGCCGGTCGTGGCGCAGTGGGACAGAGTCTGACTGTAACGCGATCGGTTGTGGGTTCAATCCCCTCTCGGGGGAGTGAATATATTTAAATAATTTCCACTTTCTCGCTCTGGTAAGACAAAGTGCGGCGTTGAGTTCCACCACTCAACACGCAATATCTCGAATTCGGTGGAAAGTGAAGGACGAAGTGTCTTGACACTAGATACTTTCTGTGTACCCTGCTAAGCAGGATACTTTTATCCCGGGTGTAGCTAAAAAACATATATATTAAAGAGATTTTGAGTTTGTAAATAATGCCTAATTGCTTCAAATGGTTTTTTTAATATTACTTATGTCGCAATTAGAACTTGACAAGACACGCAGCCGCATGCCAAGATAAAAATAATATTACTCTATTACATTGGTTAATACTAGATTCAATATTTTACATTTATCACCATGTGGTAGCGTGGCCGAGCGGTCTAAGGCGCTGGTTTAAGGCACCAGTCTCTTCGGAGGCGTGGGTTCGAATCCCACCGCTGCCAAATACTTTTTTTGGATATTATATTTCTTCATCATATTTGTCATTATTTGATAATTTCTGTAAGGTTTTCTTCTTTTATTTTCGATTCTATTTTGATTCTATGATTTTTTTTAATTAAAAATTTCATTCGGCTGACCAGATTTAGACATTTTTTTACAAATAGCAAATTATTTGTTTTTATATACACTTGTATCTTATTTTTAATGTTGATCCTATTGATATTAATATATAATTATTACTATAATGTTTTGTATTACAAAAGGAATCCAATGAATATAAATTTATCATATCATAAATATATATTTACAGTCAGAGAGCGTCTGACTGTAAACGCAATCGGTTATAAGTTCGATTCCTACTCGAGGTAATGATTGTATTTAAATTATTTTCATTTATTTACTTACCAAAGACAAAGCGCGGCGTTAAGTTCCGCCACTTAACACACGCAGTTCAGCAGAAAGAAGTTCAGGACTACTGAGTGTCTTGACGTAACTGTGTAGCCTGCTATGAAGGAAAAAAAACGTAAAGTTAAAAAAATATAAATTCCTGAAAAAATAAACAAAAATATAAAATCCAAGTCCCTATTTATAATCAATTTATATTATAAAAACACTTGTGTTAACTCAATAGTAGCAACTAACGATGCATTGTAGTTTTATCGTACAAATATTATTTTGTCTTCATTATGGGTTACCACACTAACTCAGTAACTTATTTTAAAATTATATAATTTGTAGTTGTCGGATCGATTCCCAGTCGGAGGAATTATTTTTAAATTGTTTTCATTTCGTCGCTCTGGTAAGACACAGCACTACTCTGCTATACGAGATAATAGCGTGAAGCCAAAATTGTGAGATGTTGTCAAAAAATTACATACATTTCGTATCATCCTTTAAGATTGAATTTAGTATATAAAATACATTTTTTTTAATTTTATAATTAAATAAATAACAATTTTAGGTAATATACAGACTATACATTTATACGAAAAATTATGCCTTTATTCAGAAAATTATAAGAACGGGAATAATATATAGAGATAGATAGATAAATATCTATATACATTTTTTTTCAACGGGTTGATTAAAGCCGTATCTGAATGATACTGACAGACAAAAAAAGTATTTCGAATCGACAACACGCATATATCAGCCAAATTGGAATTGTCGAGTATTTTGTTAAATTCTATAACAATGCTGACAGACAAATCCCTGACGCTATATTTTCTTTAGCAAAACGCCATTGACGCCTAATGATATGTTGTTAGTTTAGGCCGATTCGTACTATCAGTAAAGTCAAAGTTTTGGCACAGTATCAAAATACTCATTCTTTCATAAATTATCTATTGAATGTATCTCTGTCAGCGTCAGTAATCTCTCAGTATAATGCTCTCAGTGAATTAAGTAATTTATGCAAAACGAGATATTTAGATATAGAAATGTAATAGTATAGACCTCTCAAGTCAAATCGGCGGCTCACAAGTCAAAGCGGACCACTAGTTATTTATATATTCGTAGAATTTTTACTATAACGCAGATACAAAAACTGTAAATGCAGTATATAATATGTTCAAAAGACAAACGTTTTTACTCCCCAAATATATTATCTGAAAAACTTAATTTTTTTACACAAAAAAACCCATCGGTCAGATAAACCTTATATGTCCATGATAGCCAAGGGCCAATATTATTCCGCCTAATTGGTTCCAGTAATTGGTACGTTACGCTATAATTTAATTGCGATCAAATTGTACAACGTGAGAATATTACCAGCGGCGAGTTAGACAAGCCACACAGCGAGGAAATTGGTTTTTGTACAGTGTAATGATAGGGTTTTGGTTCGTATACTATTTTTTATAGCTACACGCTTTAGTAGAACAGGCGTAAATTATTTAATTTTGGACATGACTCCATTCTTCTCTTTTCGCCTCAAGTCATTTGGCGTTGGCGGAACTTAACGCCACGCACATAATATTTAACAATGTATTAAATAAGTGATATACGATATTAACCTACAAAGAGTTAACGATACAAATGTAAGGTAAACTGAAACACTATGATTATTTACTATTTTTAACCCGCGCCTCTTGGACGGTATCCAAGAGGCGCGGGTTCGAATGCCACTGCGTTCAAATTTTTATAGGTTTTTTCAAAAATGTTTTCTAACACTATGATTATATAATAAAAACATAAATAATTTACAAAACATACTATCATAGCTTTTAAAAATATAAAATTGTCTGTAATTAGCAAAATATGCTTGGATATTAGACAGGAAAATTCTTTTACTTATTGCTTCCTTTCTTAATAAATAATGTGAAATAAAATATTTTCAGTAACATTATAAGAACATTTGTGGAACAATGGCTGGCTGTTTACGTGTTTGGTCGTGGGCTCGATTTCTACTCGTGGGTATAATTGTAAATAATTGATTTTAATTCAAGACAACATGTGGCGTTGAGTTCCGCCATTTAACTCGCAATATTTTAATTTTGCATAGACATTGGAGAACTCTTATATTTTGCTATGCGGAAAGAAGCGCAACACAATAAAAATAGTTTTATTTACCCACTTTTCTAATAAATTAAAAAAATATATTAACAAGCTATTTCTAAATAAATAATTTAAAATAAATCTTCATTACACATTACTCTGTACTGTCCCCTCCTGTCACCACCTACGCTCCGGTATCACGACTCATTTGACATCCAGAATAGCTCCACATGCTCACTTTTATTTTACACTATTATCAACCTCTATCACAACGCAATAAAGTCTAAAATCCCACCAAACTAAAATTATTACTTTAGTTATATCACGTGTATTTGTTTATACAAAACAATTAATTAGAACTCTATATATATTATTAATAAAGTTGAATTTCCTTTGTCAGTTTGTTTGGGTCTATAGTATTAGTTAAGGCGGTTTCTCTTATTCTATAGAATGCTGATGACATTATCACTCAGTGCCAATTTCATAGACGCGTGACAGTCACGTGGTCGGTCCTGTGGAACGCAGATTGATATCAATTCAGACGTTTATTAATGAATTCTATACTATTTGTTAATTATTTAAATCATACAAGCGTTTATTGTCTAACTACTAATCAATAGAAACATTTACATGTACATATAATATTGTATTTCATGATATTTTCAGATTATTTGCAGTTAGAAATTAGAGACATTGTTTACTTTTATATATTAAGAATATTTTCGTTGTTCACTCTAGTCAGTTAAAGCATGGCGTTAAGTTACGCCATAATTTTCTCAATTCGTGCTTTCAAAATCCAGACATTGGACAAAAAAAGAAAAGCTTGCCTAAATAAGACTTAATAGTTAACTTGTTACTGAAAAAAATATCCCAATAATTTATAGGCACCTACGTACTGTAGTATAAATCATTATTCACATAGATACTCGCTTAATTTTCAAGACAATTACTTACTTTACAAGATAATTAATAATTGTAATTAATTATATTATAATTCGTTATATTAATAAATATAATACAATCGTAAAAGCCAAAAAACATCGTAATACATAAATAGGTAAAGTAAAAACTTTCCACAATTTTTCGGGAATTATGCCGATTCAAGGACATGAAACATAAAAAGGTTCAGTAAATGAATATTTTTATTATAACTCATTAGAAATACAATAGACCAACCGTGGCGCGTCATCGTCTGACTGTATGTGCTACTCGGTTGTGGGTTCGACTCCCACTCGGGGGAATGATTATATTTCAGTTACTTTCATTTCCTCGCTCCAGTATGACAAAGCGAGAAGTTCCTGCGATACGGGATAAAAGCATGACGATATAATTACGCAAATTGTCAAGTACCGTGTAAAATAGACGTTGCCAAGGCGACTACTGCTTTTCGGGTTAATTAGGATATATATATATATATATATATATATATATATATATATATATATATATATATATATATATATATATATATATAATTTGTTGTTTCTATATTATCATTTTCCACTATTTATATAGTTTTTTGATATTATTTTAAATATAAGTAAAAAGAACCTCCCTCACTTTTTGGCTTCACGCTTTTATAGAGCATAGCAGGGTAGATAGAATTAAGATAATCCGTACTGCGCTTTCCACCGAATTCAACATATTACGTGTTGAATAGCGGAATTCAATGCCGTGCTTTGTCTTACTAGAACGAGGAAATGAAATAATTTAAATATAATCATTACCTCGTGTGGGAATTGAACCAAGATCTGATCGCGATTACAATCTGTCCCACTGCGCTGCAAAATGTCTAACCTAACAAATATATATGCATTTAAATATATTAAAATTTGATTAGAGAAACAAAACCTAAGCGTCTTATAAAGTAATATGAGTTGAAATGGCCATGGCACGAGTTACTTTAAGAGTTGAAGTTTATACTGTGAAAGTTGTGAAGATCGCTGTAGGAGAAACTCGGGATGTCTCAGTAATACAGTGTTTCATATACTTTAGGTAACGATCAGGTTCGTCGAATTTGAAGGCGTTTCTAGGGAAATATGTACCGAGAAGTAAATAAAAGTCGAGTAAAAGATGTATGAAAAAAACGTACAAAATATATAGGGTTTTTTTTCATCTTTACGTATTTGAGTTAACATTTATATACTCGTGATGTAAAAATTATCCGTCCTAGAGTTGTTATGCTAAGGCATGATGTGCTAATTTGCGGAACCCACCGCCTTTTTTAACGTCACTTTGTTTTATGAAATTGGGGCAGGAAGCGATGTTCCTTGATACTCTTGACTCTGTACTAGTATAACATTACCTTAATTTAAATAATTAATTTATACAATCAACATAACGCAATATCCTCTATAATATCTAGCCGCCACCCATCTAGGTTATGGTACAGTCGCTATCGAATATCGACCAGCTAAAGTCCACATATATTCACGGGTAAAGGGTACACACCCTACGAATCGAACATAGTTACGTAAAAAACACTGTAAGGAAATCTTTTATTTCTCGGAAGCTCATATATACATGCACTTAAGCTTTCTTTGAAGACAGCTTTGTATGTACTATAGCGTAGCAATAAACGTGACAAAATATTTACATACATACTTATATATACATATATTTAACGTTTATGGTGATTTCTATCAAGGGTATAGAAAGGGGAATAAATTGAATATCAAAAGGTTTTTGATTTTTTATATTTACTATAGTTTTTCTTTTAGTAAAAGGCAGAAAATTTAAGACACTCTTCGCGTGAAGGGAAGGATATGACTTGCTGAGTAGCGTAACTCAACCCCGCATATCATCTATATACAATTAGGAAATACCTAGTACTTATAAAATTTTTATCTTCTATTTCTTTATAAATTATTGTCTCAATACTTTAATAAAGAAAAGTAAAAATCTTAGAAAAGAAAACAAATCAAAAGGAAGTATTCAACGTCTGCAACCAGCCAGTGTCATTAGAAACCTCGCCACCGAGATCCCTTAATCCTCTTACTATTTCATCCTGAGCCGGTTTCGTGCATCCGTATATTACGGTTTTTATGTCGACAGATTTACTATACAATTTACACGCCATAGAATATATGTATTCAGACCGGTCGTGGCGCAATAGGACAGACAGCATCTCATTGTAAACGCGTTCGGTTGTAGGTTCAATTCCCACTCGAAAAAATGATTATATTTAAATTATTTTCACATTTTCCCTCTGTTAAGACAAGACACGGCGTTGAGTTCCGCCACTCACCACACAATGTATCGAATTCGGCAGAGAGTATGAAGTGTCTTGACAGTAGCTACTTTTAACCTGCTATGCGGGATGAAAAATATTAAACGTATATGAAAAAATAGTCTATTTTAATTTAGAATCAACTAGCAGCGAAAGTACATTAAATTCTATTTTCAAGCCAAAAAACTTAAATGCAACGTATACCAATATTTATCACCCTAAGCTGAAAAGCCCTTTCACAATTTCAGCAGAGTCGAGCTTTATATGCGATCTCATATTAACTTTATTATGTTGACATCGAAACAATAGATTCTCGACTTAGAAGGGATCAATCATAGTTAAAATATAGTGTTAATAAGGGTTGGAATTTAGCAAGGAATACTGACTTAGTTACTTTTTGATTATAAAAGAAATATGAAAAATAAACGACTACGCTGTCCCACTGCGCCACGAGGGACTCGTGGCGCAGTGGGACAGCGTCTGTCTGTAATGTGATCGGTTGTGCGTTCGATTGCCACTCGGTGCAATGATTGTGTTTAAATTATTTTCGTTTTCTCACTCTGGTAAAACAAATCAACCCAATCTCCTCTCAACACGCAATACCTCGAATTAGGTGGAAAGCAGAGTACGGAGTATTTTAACACTAGGTACTTCCTGCGTATCTTGCTATACCGGACAAAATGCGTGAAGCTAAAAAAATATAGGATACTTATCTACTTATATTAAATTACGAACATATTTTTTTAATAAATATATATTATTAATAGCAATACCGTAAAAAGCAAATGATATTTAAATATATATTAATAATCTTTTGTTTTTACAGTATCGGCAGAAAGAACCTAGAATTAATCATTGCCTTGTGCCTATTTTTAAAGATTGGGTGTTGGATGTCATACCTCAAATTGAACTATATTGGAAATAAATGATTATTTGTATAATCTTCCCTAAAGTTAAATTTGTAATCATTTAGTAAATCTTTAAGAAACAGTCTACGCCCCATTATAAGTTTTACTGCTAATTCTCTTAAACAAATAAACAGATTTAATATAGTTTCTAAGTATATAATAATAATAATTATTAAATTATTTGTACAATTTAGAACATTTTATTTAAAATTAAACAAAAAATTGGTTGTTGATTTTCGGGTAACATGGCTGCCGAGTTATTAATTATTGGAGTTCCAGGGAAACGGGAACTTATTACAAAAAAATCGCTGTCCATCCGTCTATCTGCCTGTATCAGTTTACCCTCAGGTTGCGTCACATGAATCGTGATGGTCAGATAGTTAAAATCTACACAGATGATGTATTTCTGTTGCCGCTGTAACAACAAATACTAAAAAAATAAATATTTATAACGTTTTTGCTCGAAATTAGTGACGGTTACTATATTTACTTTAAAAATAACCAATTAACATAAAATAAAATAAAATAAATATTTGATAGGGGCTCGCGTTCATAATTTTTTGTTGTTTTTTATATATATTGGTATGGAACCCTTTACACAGAGTCAAACTTGGCCGTTTTTTTTTGTTATAACTTATATTTTCTTAACTTTGAAAGTAAAACACATAAAACAACTCGCACGTGTTTCTAATAAACCATAGAGAAAAACTGGAGCAGTGCAATATAGTATTTTTAATATTATTTGTACAATATTTTCATTCTTAAAAAGTATCAAAAATATTTGATAAATAGCATTGCCAAACGATTCTTCTTAGAAATAATGTTTGGGTAGTATAAATTTGTATAAAATTTCTTAATATAAAAACAACATAAACAAGTTTATAACAAGTGTACAAGAGTTTTAACTATGAATATATGGCTTAGTGGTTCGAGCTTTTGGACAAAAGAAGCGGATTCTAATCTTGTTATTAAAATTTTTACAATCAAGATTTTTCAAAAAAAAATATTTTTCTCGTCCTTTGTGTGTATAACACCATAAAATATTAGAAAATATACAAGCACTTTCACTGTTTCCTTCTCATTTGGAGTTACTCCATATCTCTTTAGTAGTGGTTTCCTTTTTTTTAGCTTCACGTTTTATCCCTGGCGAGGTAGTCAGAGAGCACAGAGCGCCAGACGTTATCCATCCATCCGCTATCCGTCCATGCATACCTCTTTCGCCTCGTCCACTTGCTCTTCGGGGGATCCTCATACTTTTTACGTGTCCTTCCTCCAGTATCTTCAATACTGTGTTTTCGAAGGTGAGTGGTATGAGAGGTCTTCTCCGACCTCTCATACTACTCACCTTGGCTTCATAAATCTTTCTTACCATTCTTTCATCGCTCATTCTTTTAACGTGCCCAAACCACCTGAGCACGTTCTTCTTCATTCTTACTGTGACATTCACGCTTATACCTGCCGTCCTGCGTATCTCCTTGCTACATATACGTTCAGCTCAACTGACTCCGCATATCCGACGAAGAGATTTCATCTCTACTGCATTCATTTGTCTTTCATTCTTCATTTGACACACTCACGTTTCGCTGCCGTATATCAACGTCGGTATCAGTACTGCATTGTGAATGGCAAGACGTGCAGATACGCTGACGTTTTGCCGTCGCATTAATGCAGCAAGAGCAGCGTCAACCCTGTTACCGGCAGCAATACGCCTTTCCACATCCATGTCGTATCTTCCATCTCTACTAAACATACTTCCCAGATATACCATCTCATTCACTGTTTATTAGATATTAATCTTATTATTTACCATAATCTTGCATTCAGTTCTTTCTTCGTCTCTTTCAAATACTAGAATCTTAGTTTTTCTCACATTCAGGTTTAGACCATCTTTCAGACTTTCACTCCATTCTTTTAAAGTGGTGACCAATGCCTGTAACTCGCATTCTGATGATGTAATTAGCACTGCATCATCTGCGTACAACAGACAGTTTACTGTCAAATCACCAACATTCACTCCTGTGACACTATCTTTCATTCCTTGGAGACAGCTATCCAAATACAAATTCAACAGCCAAGCTGACATGGCGCAGCCCTGTTTAACACCCGATTGAATATCAATTAGGCGACATGCCAGCTCCTACTCGTACACAAGCTGAGTGATAATAAGATCTTTGATTTTCGCGATTTTTATACATTTTAAATGAAACTATTTAACTGGATTAATCGCATATATATTGGTATTCGAAAATACATTTAATTTAAGTACATTACATTTTTGAAGGTACAGGTAGACAGTCTACTTGTGACCACGGACTACTGTAAAGTGTTCGAAACGTCAGGTGTCCAAAAATGTATTTTCGAATACCAAAATATACGCAATTAATCCAGTTAAATAGTTTCATTTAAGCTGAGTGATCTCGATAAAGAGATTTTACAGCCTGCAACAAGGGTCCGTTCACATTGTACCGGGGCAGTATCTTCTTATAAGCCTGTTAAATGCTTTTTCTAAATCCACAAAAGCACAAATTATTTTCTGGTTTACAGCCAAAAACTTTTCCGTGATCATACGGAGAGAAAAGACCTGATCTATGCACCCTCTTCCACGTCTAAATCCTCCTTGGGCCTACCATAAAAGCCTTTCGGATCTCTCTTGCATTCATCTCGCTAGAATTTTAGCATAAATTTTACTGCCCAAGCTAATCAAACTGATAGCCCTATAGCTTGCACAGTCTATCTGTGAACTTTTGCCTTTATACAAAGGCACGATGATTGCGCGTCGCCAATCATCCGCCCTTTTTCCAGCATATATTGCATAGAAAAAAGAACGGGTCCAAGATGCGCGGCCCACCATATTTGATCTTTTCTGCAGTGACTCCATCTGCTCCCGCTGCCTTACCACATTTCAGACTTCCTTTTATACCGATTTCGCCATCTGATACATTAAGACTCAGCATATTGCTGTCGCTCGAGACACAAGCGTCATCACATTCATACATCTTCTTGTGAAATTCGTTCGTCGTCGTCGTCATCGTCAATCGTTGCAAAACGTGTGTTCTTTCCGTAAGTATTTCACCGTCTTCGGAAAGCATCCCATTCATTCTACAGATTGGTGAACAACGCCGAGAATCACTAACTTCTCGCCAGAAAAGCTTCGTGTTTTCCCGGAAATTGTTTGTCAATCTGTCATCTCACATTTCATATTAATCAATGCTTTCGTTAGGTGCTTTTGCAA
Organism: Dryadula phaetusa; assembly: GCA_032432895.1. NCBI lineage: Eukaryota > Metazoa > Arthropoda > Insecta > Lepidoptera > Nymphalidae > Dryadula > Dryadula phaetusa. The sequence goes on from JAOYRS010000080.1 coordinate 6,673,308, forward strand.
CTTATATTCTTTCTTCTTAATCTCTCTCATACTTTTATTCTCATTTCAGGCTTTATAGTCCGGCCATGCTTTTCTCTTTCTTTCTACTACCTCTTTTACGTCTTCATCACACCATTCATCGCGCTTTATACTAAAGCCTCTTTTCCCACTGCCACATACCTCAATTGCAGCTTCAATCATACAATTCCTAAGCAATATGTGAGCAGAATCACATACTTCTATACTCTCAGTACCTATTTCGCAGCTGTCTAGCTTCTTGGAAACCTTTTCTTCATATTCCTCTCATTACGGTAGGTCTTGAAGGTTCCAGTTTCTCATGCGATTATTCGCCTCCAAGTTTGGACACCACGTGCGCCAATCGGCAAATAGGCCCCTTATTCCAGCAACTACTAGATAGTGATCTGTTCCCAAGTCAGCACCCCTAAACACACTAGGAATAGAACAATTATGCTTTTCTCTTCCATCCGTTCCCACGTCTACATGTAAAATTGTTTGTGGTCAAACATGGTGTTTGCCACAAATAAATCCTTTTCCTTACATAATTCCAATATGAGCTTACCAGCCTCATTTACTTTGTCCATTCAAATCACCACATACTATTAATTTTAGAACTTCCCTGACTCTCTCCCAGAACTCCTCTAGTTCACTTGATAGAGCTGAGGATACCGGTGCATACGCCACTAACAAGAATATTCTTGTTATCCCCAGCTTGAAGCGAATCCAGAGTAGCCTCGAGTTGATCGCCTTATATTCTACCATTGCACTCACCAAACGAGAGGACAATAACACATCTACACCTTGACACCCTCGTTCACTTTCTGGAACTCCCGTCCAGAGGGCGACTCGTTTGCCCGGCAAATCGGTCATACTATTGCCCTTTCTTTTGGTCTCAGTCACACAAACAACATCTAAATCTCTTTAATTCATCATATGTAATAATTCATTCATCTTCTGTTGCATCCCTCCTCTTAAATTCCACGTAGCTATTTGTAGCTCCATACTTCACTTCCCGCCGTCCCGGACATGGCGTGCTGGGTGGAGGTCCCCAACGCCGCAATCGTCGCCACTTCTCACACCAGCGGGGATGCACTGCTGCGCGTCGCCTCGGGGGGACGCTCTAGCGTGATGCGCCCTACGCCCTGATGGAATGTTGCAGCCTTACACAACTGTTGATGTTATGTAAGGCTGGCAGGGGTCACTGCGCGTAAGTCTTCCATCGTTGATCCTTCCTTTTTTTAAAACACTTTATAAAAAAAATCTTTTGTATATGGTTTTATTGTTTTTTTTAGTTTCACGTGTTTTTCACGCATGACAGAGGCGACTTCGCATGTTGAGTGGCGGAACTCAACGCCGCGCTTTGTCTTAATATTTATTTGATAAAAATATATTTTTTGTCTCTATTATATTTAGTGTTATGATATTAACAAATGCCAAGCAATCGTAAATCGGGGCATATAGTTCAACCACTCAACACGTCTCGATTCGAGTGAAAAGCATTCAACGACACTAGGTTGTCCTGACTACCTTGTTATAAATAATTTTCTAAATAATTTTAAAGAAAAATAAATGGACTTAAGTAAAGTGAAACTGATTTCCTCATTTCCTTTAGTATTTTAGTAAAATTTAAATTACTTGAAAAAATTGTTTGTATTAATTATCAAAGAATGTTGTTGTAATTTGCGATATGGGTTTCTAAATAAATGAGTAGTAATCAACTAATATAGTTATTTCTTTCCTCGGGCAGTAGATTTGGTTACTTTCACATTTCGCAAAACAAAACCTATAAAAATAGCTATAAAAATGGCGGCTAGACAATAATTCAGTCTAGAAGCCCCGTTCACGCGTTGCCTTAGAAACATGGTAGTGCGTGTTACATTTATTTTTTTAATTTTAGCATTCTGCACGCCCTATATAAACTATAACTGTGCCAAATTTCATACTCCATAGTTCGCGTAATTTTCGTAAAAACGGGTGCAAAGATTTTGTTTCAAATATTAATATATAGATAAAAAATACAATTTTGACGACATTTATGACTAATTTTGACAATTTTCCGACTTAGCGACTTTTCGCTCTACGGGGATGATACTCTTAATCACGTAATATTTAGTGAACATCCAGTTAACAGGTAATTTACAAAATAATCCCACATGTATAGAAAAGTAATTAAAATCCATTATAATATATTTGAAACACTTTCATCATAAAAACAAATATTTTATACTTACTTACTTAAATCAAATTGAGCGCGGATCAAAGGCCAAGCGTACAGGAAGGCGGCGTTTATCCGGATTCTAATCCGGTGGCTTCTTTTAGATTCTTTAGAGATATTATATCGAGTTTTGTATGCTTTGTTAGATATTAACTTGAAAGGTTGATTCTAAACTTTTAATTATAGATACGATTCCAAGTCGGTGAGACAATAATATATTTTTTTTGAAATAGAGTAGTAGGACGGTTTCCAAAAGGCGCAGGTTTGAACCCCGCTGCATTCTGTGTTGTCAAATGATAATTTCTTAGTTTTAAGAAGCAGACGTTTGTAAAAATCTCTCTTTGGAGATGCTACCAGCATAAATAAGTTAAGTATTCAAAAATACCTAGCATTGAGTGAAATTCGACACTCAGCACGCAATGTCTCGATTGGGCGGAACGCAGTCAACGGTGACACTCCATTTGAAACTAGGTTGTTTCTGATTACCCTGCTATGTGGGATAAATCATGAGACTTTATAAACAAAATAATAATCAAAATGACATAAGAAGTTATATTAACAATATTGATGGATTATCTTTGTTGCAAATAAATTATTAATATGTTTTAAATTTAATTATATATGATATATAAGGTAAAATATTTATACTTTAAGAAAAAAATTAACTCTATGAGTACCTTTCAGCATTTAGTAAAGAAGGGTGTCAAGAGATTTACAATTTTACATTAACTCTAAAAAATATATCTGAATATTTTTAGATAAAGAAAATTTTTTAAATCCCTTTTTAAGCAGATAATGAAGAACCATGAAATTCGATATTGTTCAAGTTTACATAGCGATTATAATTTCATAATAAGGTATAAGAGATATAATAAATGATTAAATAAATAGGCACGCAATCATTCGTCCGCTATACCCCTTTGTTTACACATACACGTATAAACTACTACGGCGACTAGCAAGCGTCAGTTTCATATATTTTTAATTTCATACTAGCTAAGCTTAAAACTTAATTTGGGTGGAATTTAATATCTCGGGATCTTTATAGTATAATTTTAAAATAACTTTTTTATTTTTACATCAGCTGTGTGCCAATGAAAGTCCCATCAAAATTACTTGTATAGTTTCAGAGATTAGCCGTAACAAACAGACAGACGAACAAAAATAATGTAAAAAAAGTATTTTACATACGTATATTATTATACTAATTTAAGTGGTTATTTTAATATTACAAACAAACACCCAAATTTTATTTATTTGTACGTACATATATGCGAAAATTCTTATAACTTAACACGCAAGGCTTATAGCTGAAAAAGCATTATTTAATTTTTTGCCTTTCCCTCGGTATTTGAGTAAAATTTCCCACATATACTAAATAGAATTCAATTTTTTTTGACATACATGTTAATGACAAAGGAAGTACCTAGCATCAAGACACTCTGTACTTCGCTTTCCGCCGAATTCGGGACATTGCGTGTTGAGTGGTGGAACTCAACACAGCACTTTGTCTTACCAGAGTATAGAATTTTGAATATACATTACAGTAAATATTTAAACAATTAAATATTTACTGTAATGTATTGCAATTATTTTCTATATATTTTTTGTTTTTATTTTTGCTTATGTAAGTATATTTAAGTTTTTAGCATTGGAAAAATACACAATTTAAAACTAGGTTAAACCTTTGAAAGGGCTTTGTCCTAGTATTGTCTCTTCTGATTATCTTTCATCCGTCCTTTGGAGATTTGGTAAGGAGGTCACGTGCCTCTAAGAATGGCAGGAGATATTACGGATATAGAAGTATTATTTCTTATTTTAAATATTAATTCAAATATATCAATTTCAATGTACGCTTTATCCCGCATAGTAGGTTTATCAGAGATAACCTAATTTCAAGCCATTCCGTTCACCGCGTTCCGCATAAAATCGTTTTGAGCGCGTTCTGCGCTCAAATAATGAAGAACCATTAACGTCGCGCTTTGTCCAAAATCAAAAACAAAAAAATACTTCCAAAACTGACCAAATATGTAAAAATAGTTTTTAATAGAGTTTCTTCCCACTTAAACTACCCCTTTTAAAGGATCAAATGCAGTAGATATAGACTATTTCAATATACATTCATGTCTTTATTTCTACATTCTAATATGAATAGCATTTTTGTGTCAAACAAATGTAATCATCTCACGTATATTACATTTACAATGTATTATTCATGACGAGTGTATTTTAATATTTCATACAGACACGGATATGCACTTCTAGGTGTTTTTTATGAAACAATAAAACTTATACAATTATGTAAAACTTATATAAAAATTGTTAAAGTAACACGAAAACATATGCCTTAAGATAATGCAATTTTTAAACATATTATTTGAGAAAAGGGCGTAAACCTATTTGTGATTATAATAATCTATTAAAAATCATTGAAGCCCGTCGTGGCGCAGTGGGACAGCGTCTGACTGTAAATGTGATTCTGGGTTCGATTCCCACACGGGGGAATGATTATATTTAATTTATTATCATTTACTCGCTCTACTAAGACAAAGCGCGGCGTTAAGTTTTGCCACTCAATACGTAATGTCCAAATTCGGTGGAAACTGGAGTACAAAATATCTTGAAATTAGTTACTTCCTGTCAACCCTGCGATAAGAAATAAAAGCGTGGAGCTAAAAAAAAACGTAAAAGAAAGCAAAAATGCATATTACACACAGTAACACAATATGTTTGTAATTGATTTTGTGTAATGTGACGGATGTGTTGCTAAGGCAACGTGTATTTGACGCTTCTACGGATCTACGGGTCCGTCCGTCTGTCACGAGGCTGTATCTCATAAGCCGAGATAGTTATATAGTTGAAATTTTCATAAATAATGTATATCTGTTCTCTGTATTTCTGGTATATATAATAAATATTTTATATATAATATTTATTATTATATATATAATAAATATTTTTGAGAGCTCCTATGAAACAAAAGAGAATTTTTGGCCTATTTCATGAGTAATGGGACAAAACCCCTCGTTTGCGAGTCTAACTAGCAATTGAGAGGTTTTTAAATATTTTTACGTAGCAAGAAATGTACAGTACATGTAATTAAACAATTTGTTTCAAGTATTCAACTTAAAATAAAACTAATTTCAACATATTAGAAAGATTTATATAATATTTCTTCCATAACAGTTTGCGAGCGTGTATGAATTATTCATGAACATTTGTAACTTTGTTACAGGACGTTTGGGTTGAGCTAAATAGCCTTTTAGTAACGCCTGCCATGTATCATTATCTTAGCTATTTTTGTTGACATTTTATGCACAGTATTTTAATGTATTTTTAATACAACTCTAAGACAATCTTTGTGAACAGCGGAAAGTTCAAATTTAATTAGCTTGACTCTACACTATACATAAGATGAATAAATTTAAAAATACATTTAAATTCTCACTCGTAATGAAAAGTCAAAATAGTTAAAATTGCAAGTGAAAAAAGTAAAAGTAAAATTGTTTTAGCTTCACACTTCTATCTCAATAAATAGGAAGTACCTAGTGGTAATACATTCTGGAGCTCAACGCCGCACTTTTTCTAACTAGAGCGAAAAAATTAAAATAATTTAAATATCATCATTCCTCCCAATAGGAATCGAACAAATAACCGATCGCGATTACAGTCAAACGCTGTCCCACTGCGCCACGACCTGCCCTAATATAAACTCAATGTAAAGTAAGATTTGAACCTACAACAATATTAATAAGATAAAGCTAGTCAACTGAGCTATAGCGGTTTCATTATCTTAAGTAATTTTCGTTCACTTCTACCAGACCAAAATTCATCTCCAGAAGACGTTGAATTTAATGGCGCGCCCAAGTTTTTCTTTCCTTGTTGTGAAAATATTGGCGTCCCGATAGAAAGTTTTCTTTGAAAAATATTTGAACGTTCAAATAAATGTACATACAATAGAAATTGCATTTTTATTTAGTTTTAATGCCCCTTCAGCTCATTTGAATAGAAATGTGAATTTAAAATTATTTTTCTTGTCTTGTCTTAATTAAATAATTGCGTTAGATTCCTTTACACTATATTCTGTTTCCAACTGGATATGAGAACGGAGTGTCCTAATAGGTCATTCTCTCTATCTACGCTTTTATCGCTCATAACAGGGTAGTTGATAGGAAGCACTTAGTGTCAAGATACTATGGTTCTCTTGTATCTTTGGAGTTGAATTAAACGCCGCGCTTCGTCTTATCAGGGCTAGGAATTAAAATAATTTAAATATAATCATTCTCCTCGTGCATAGTGGGAATCAAGCTCATAAACAATCGCGTTTAAAGGAAATGGCTGGAAATATTTAAATAAGTTAATAATTTAACATTTGACAGATATTAAAAGCAATAGCTATAAATGTGTAAAACAAAGTGACAGTTCGAATCATTATTTATATTGTTACATAATTAAATATTTATTTATATTTGTATAATATATCTTTACATACATTTTACACAATATTTTATTTTGAGGCCGGTCCTGATGCAGTGGGACAGTGCCTGTCTGTAAATGCGATCGGTTGTGATTGGGAATCCCACTCGGGAGAGTGATTATATTTAAATATTTCCACTTCCTCGCTCTGGTAAGACAAAGTGCGGTGTTGAGTTCCACCACTCAATGCGCAATGTCTCAAATTCGCTGGAAAGCGAAGTACGGAGTGTCTTGACACTAGGTATTTACTGTCTACCCTGCTAAAGTGGGGTAAAAGCGTATAGCTAAAAAAATATGAATATTATTTGAACCAATAGCCTCTAACCAATATTAACCACGATGCCACACTTAATATGAATAGAGTAAATATCTAAAGGACCTTAAATTGTCTATACTGCAATTCAATTACCCTGCTGTAGAGAACATACAGAAGACCACCTGCGCTCTATGAAATTAATATAAGCAATGTCTAAGCAAAGTAAAATGGATTCAGTATAATGTTTATTTTTACAACATTATCCCGCGTAGTAAGGTAATAATAATAATTTCGGACAACCTAATGTCAAAACACACCGTTGACAGCTTTCCGCCAGAAATCAAGACAGTACGTGTTGAGTGGTGAACTTAACGCAACGCATTGATTTAACAGAATGGGGAATGTAAATAAATTTTAAATTAAATTTAACCTCGACTGGGACTCGAATCCCATAACCAAACGCATTTACAGTCAGATGCTGTCCCACTGCGGTACGATGGCCTCTGTATAGTATTTATTTTTCATTTATGTATTCGATTTTATCTTGAAATTAAAGGTAACTCTTACATCCAGGAGTTAATTATTTAAATATGTTAAGTTACTTTAAAACGTATTAGTTTAATTTTTTTTTATCTAAATATTTTTCATATTTATTATCAAAATTATAATTTTTAACACAATATTTTCTTAGTTCATTTCTATGGAGTAAGTTGCGCTTAAAAAACTCGTAGGTAACTTGTAGCTATTTATTTTGTATATAATTATTTTAAAATATAATTTTAATACATATAATTTGCCGTAAACGAAGGGTTCCAAGCCGATTTACACACCATCGTTAAGCCAATGTCCTCGAAAACAGCTTAAATACGGCTTCCAAAATAGTCCGGGATAAAATCGATCCTGCGTCCTTCAATGTACAATTTCCATTGTAAGCAGTGTTCATTTTTTGTGTTTACTATATTATTATTAACGTAGTTTTCTAACTAGTAACAGAATATAATACTGTTTTTTATAATTTAAGGTACTTTTTTATAAAGTAATGTTGTTTTTTTTAAAGATACGATAAGGCGCGCTACTGTAAGCGTGGATATTGTCTCTACTAATTTTATAATTATATAGTTTTATTATGTGACTATTTTCAAATTCTTGTATTAGTAAGAGGCCAGACCTTCGTCATTTTATAAGAGATAAAGGTTTGCCTATGTACATATGTCCCTCAGAGGTAAGAACGATAAGCAAGTATGAAATTTAGATTGTGGTTACTTTATTTTATTTTTTATTCTATTTAGAATTGTACAATATTTCAATTGTTTAAGTTTTAAGTGATCTCAATTTTCCTAATTAGAAAACAAGGTGGTGTAAAAAACGCTGATGTAGTCTTTCTATTCTGAAACAGTGATTCGAAGGGTGGGGTCCAGACAACACCATCGTACTCTAATATACTTTTTATTAAAATATAGTAAAGAGCATTTATACAATATGTATATATATATCACGTACTGTCTTGATTTCTGGCGGAAAGCTGGCGGAAGGTGGTGTAAAAAACGCTGATGTAGTCTTTCTATTCTGAAACAGTGATTCGAAGGGTGGGGTCCAGACAACACCATCGCACTCTAATATACTTTCTATTAAAATATAGTAAAGAGCATTTATACAATATGTATATATATATATATATATATATATATATATATATAAGTATGTTAACAAAGTAAATCGGGCGGAATGTGAGCACTAGAGTATCTTGCCACTAGGTCACTTCTTCGAAAAGCAGTATTTTATTTTTTTGTCTTTTTTTAGCTTCTCGCTTTAGATCCCACATAACAGAGTAGTCGAAAAGCACCTAGTGTTAAGACACTCCATACTTCGCTTTCCCCGAATTCAAGACATGGCGTGTTTAGCGGCATAATTTAACGCACATCGTCTTACCAGAGTGAAGTAGTGATGATAATTTTAATATAATCACTCCTCGAGTGGGAATCGAACTCACAACCGACCGCGCTTACAGTCAGACGGACCTCAAATCTTATTAATATTTACTACAATTTCCACAACAACTATATTATTTAATACAATATAATTTGTTATACGGGCAGACTATTCCCAAAGATATTTTGTCAGCTATTTAGATAACTATTGAAAACCAAACTTTACCTATTTACCTAATATTTTGATAAATCTTGAATATTTGAGTTTCAATAGTAATATTTTAGATGTTTATTGAAATAAACAAATAATATATTGGTAACAAGAATTATATCACAGTGGCGTAGTAGTATCTACTGTCTACTAACAATACAGGAAGGTGACAGGTTCAAATATAATTGAATTTATATTATAAAAATTGTATAAAGATTAATTTAAAGAGCCTTCAAATTTGTCCCTCTGCTCGTAATAATGTACTTATTTAAAGGCTTTAACAGCATCAACGATTTTGAGTAAAAAAATTATTTCAATAAGTATACAAGAAGGCCGGTCGTGGCGCAGTGCGACAGCATCTATTAGCAAGATCGGTTGAGGGTTCGATTCCCTCTCGAGAGAATATTTAAATTAATTTCAATCCCTCACTCTAGTAAATCAAAGCGCGGCGTTAAGTTCCGCCACTCAAAACGCAATCTTTTGAATTTAGCGGAAAGTGGAGTAAGAAATATCTTAAATTTCATTGACTGCTTTCAGCTTGAAATCGAGAAAATCAGAATAACAAAAGTATTTCAGAAAAGTATAGAATACAAGAACGTGTTCTACAAAGGATTCGAACCACCATGCATTGCCTCTTAGAGTCCAAGCCTTCTCACCAATTTAGATATTGTCAATATTCGTTCTTAACAAGCTATGTAAAGCGTGATATATCTGTGGCAACTTATTTTCTTTAAAAAAAATATGTATATAATTATGTTGGCCTAAAAAGTAGGTAATATATAGTGTCAATATACTCTACAGTCCGATTTCCGCCAAATTAAAGATATTACATGTAGAGTGGCGGAACTCAAACGCGCTTTGTGTTACCAGAATGAAGAAATGAAAATAATTTTAATACAATCACTTCTATAGAGTGAGAATAGAACCCACTGCCTATGTATCACGGCGCCAACAACAATATTTAAATCAATAACAAAATATATAATAAATCAAAACAGTCATAGGTAAGTCTGCCTATACCCAATAATTATGTTAATAGTTGGATCACTATTTCACGTTGCGTGATACGTCAATTATACTGTTAGATGACTTCAATTAATTGCTTCTAACATTCAATATAAGAATAGGCATGTTTAAAAAATCAAAATTCATAAACTATTCTTTCGTTAGTTTTACGTATTTGTAGATTTAAGCGTCACAGAAAACCTACCTAGTGTCAAGACACTTCGCTTTCCGACGAATACGAGACCTTGTGTGTTGAGTAGAGGAACTCAACGCCGCACTTTTTCTTACATGAGCGAGAAAGTGAAAATAATTTGAATATAATCACTTCCCCGAGTGGAAATTGATCCTACAACTGACCGCGCTTACAGTCAGACGCGATCCCACTGCGCTTTGACAGGCCTCTTAATACTAAGAAATAATAATGTTTAAATAAGCTTGTAAATAAAATAACGACTTCGGGTGGAAAGCAGTCAACAGATTTTCTTGGTATTAGGTTTTCTAGGGTAGTCATCTCTGCTAAATGGCATAGAGCGTGAACGTATGTTAAAAAAAAGACAATAAGAAAATTATTAACCAACTACTTTGCTATACAGTTCTATAAAACTTGACAGTTTCTTGCAGCAATAGATTAAAAATCTTTAAGATAAATTTTGCAAGGTAAGAGACCTGGGAAAATTTATCTTGGGTACGATTGGGTACAATTTCTGATGACGTTAGGTGTTCGTAGCACTCAGTTTCCTGTATCGAATACCAATATATATGCAATAAATATGCTTCAGATAATTTTAAGAATCTACAATGCACAGTAGTTGGAAAAAATACTTAGGTATATATTATCATTGATAAATAGATGAGGTTGAAAAACAGGCAATATTAAGAAATCTATGAACATTTGAATGACAGGGGATACGAATCCACGTCCCTAGAAAATCTTCTTATTTTTATGAGTTCCTAAGCATTTTCCTTTCTTTAGAGTGTGAATAACACAATGAATAATAACTAAATAACTAAAAAAACTTTACATTGATAAGTAAGGTAGCTACATAAACGATTTTATCATTATCAGAATACGAGTACAAATTCCACATCAATTGATAACCAAATAAATATTGCAAAAAATATCATTACAAGTAACAAGATCAAATCCATCAAACAGATGAACTGGAAAGCAAATATTTTACGATTCAAATAATTTTACAATCACATTAAATTGTGAATTCAATTGAAAAATATTTTATTACAGACCGTCTTCCACCAAGTTCAATACCAAAGTGACCTACTTACGTCCGACCTTGGCCTATTTTTAGAGGGTTGATATAAATAGAAGTGGAGGTACCAGTATATTGACAAGATCTTATGAAATATGAATTGTTGCTCCTTCTTCGAGGTCATACATTATTATATTATCAAAAAGCCTTCAAATACCAATAATGTTATTAATATTTGCTTTCTAAGTTTCTTGTTTCCATTTCATATAACAGGGTCGACAGTAAGTACCTGGTGTCAAAACACGCTGTACTCCGCTTCCCGCCGAATACCGAGATATTGCGATTGAGGGATTCAAAACCGAACTTTGTTTTATCAGAGTGAAGAAATGACAATTATTTTACTATAATCATTCCCCCGAGTGGGGTTAGAACCCTCAACCGATCGCGTTTACAGTCAGTCGTTGTCCTATTGCGCCACAACCGGCCTAAGTTTCAAGTTAGGCTATAATAATCTCTTTGTAACGTGTTTTGTAACATGTTTGTAACGATTATGAAATATTATTATAACCTTAGTAAAAGTTTTCTTATACAATGTTCGCTTAACGACGACGACAGATAAAGTATTTTCATAGGCGAGTCTAATGGGCGACATAGAGAGAATTCCAGGAGCTTTTAATATAATAAGAATTAATAAAAAAGAGATAAAAATTAAAATTTCATTGGCAAAATTATAAAGTTTAGTCAAAAAAAGATATGTAGGACTGATTATTATTGAAATGCTGTTTATCCTATTGGTCTTTACAGCGACACCAGTCGGGGAGAGACGAAGGTACTCGGTCCTGCGGGATGAGTCTAATATACAATTTACTTTGATATTTGTAATTTTTGTTTTATATATTGAATATGATACTGGTCTCCCAATATTTTTTTATCTATCGGCTTTTTGAAGTAAGATATGGCAAGTTACTTATAAAATATATTTAACATTGATTAATATTGTGTTTACTAAAGAAAAACCAAAGTCAGGTCACTTGTGATAGGAAGAAATAAATACGTTTCCTATTTTTATACTTTACGATGGTCCGTTGAAGGTCTCAATTCAATTCTATTAAGACAATTTTATGACGAGCATAAAATGTCAAATTTTACAACTTGGTGTAAAAGAAGATGCCTATATCTAAAAATTGTAATGTCTAATGCGGTCTTGTGAATTATTTTTATTAATAAAAAATGTTTTTTTTTTTCAATAGAAAGAAGAGGCAATTGAGCAGAAGGGCCGCGTGATGGTAAGTTGTCACCTACGTCCTATGCGCCTATGCGTTGCTGGCCTTGGGACGGAAGTGAAAGGAGATAAGGAAAAGGATAGGTTATTAGAGAAAACTGGCTTATATGACATCGAACCGGAACACATCATCAGATTTTGTCATGGGTCATATAACTCCTACCACCATTTAACTGGAATACATGCCTCTTACAGGACGCTACCCAGCAGTGGAGGGGAGTTGTATGCTACCCCATCCCCTTAGAGGGAGAAATTTTGAAATAATATATTAATTATCAAAGGCGATGAAATTTCAGGATGTATATTTTATAAGACTTTTCAAATTGTATAAGATATATTCCATTGTAATGAAAAAAAAATACGTGACACATTATTCTGCTCACTAAATTTTATTCATACTTAGACATTATGAGTCAAAGGTGTTATGATTAATAACAAAGTTATACTAGCAGCCGTCTATAATTATTTTTGGCTAGATTTTTTTAGCATTATAATTTCAAAAATTTACTCACATCGTCATATCAAACATACATATATAACAACTTGTTTTTCCTTTTCTACTTCAATTCTGTCTCAATGTCCTCGCGATTTTATACAAGCGGCAAAAAGATTGACTTTAGATTTTTTAATTTAGATTAGAGTATTATAAACTGAATTGTTTATGTCAAAATTTACATAATATTTTTGTTTAATTATTAAGTTAATTACTCGATGAAACTTTTAAAACATTTGGCTGCTTGTTCAATTTTACAAATTTCTAATATTTTATACAGATCTGATATATATACTTGCCTGCAGATATTTCAATAGCTGTATCAACCTTTAACAATTGCGTTTGTATATTTGTAATTTGGTAACACACATTTATTTACACAGTAATAAGGCTTTCCTCGGTCAATCGTGGCGCAGTGGGAGTGACAGAGTTCAATTCTCAGTCGTGAGAATGAATTTAATATTTTACTAATTTTAATGTATTCTACACTTAAAATTAGCAAAACATTTTTAAAAAAAGTATAAAAAATTAAACGCAGTGAAATTCGAATCCGCGCCTCTTAGAAATCCAAGCGCTCTGTCCGCTAAGCCATGCGTTCTACTACCGTCTGCGTCGTAATTCTTATACAACAACTTATTTTCGTTATTAGCATTAATAATATTTTTTAATAAACGTTTTCTTATCCTAAGTATGGAATAACACTTTAAAATTAGTAAAATATTTAAATACATAGCATTCTCTCGATTATTTCTTAATAATCTTTGGATAACAGAAATTTTTAAAAATCTCTCTACAGAGATATAGAGAGAGCTAATGAGAAAGATTTTCTTTAAAAAAATATTTTTATTTCTCCGCTCTGGTAAGAGAAAGCGCGGCGTAGAGTTAGTCATTCAGCAAAGTTAGTTATTCAGCAAAGTTATTCAGCAAAATTTCGATTTCGGGCGGAAAGCAGCCCACTAAGTATTTCGATACTAAGTTGATTCTTATATTATAAAGGCTGAAAAACGTGATAATATATGCTTTCCTATTCTATTGCTATTAACTACTAACAGCTTGACATTGCAATGATTATGGGTGCGATCCCTAATCGGAGGATCTTCGTATTAAATAATATTTTTAATTTTTCATATTTATACAGCACGATTATAGATGGAAATAATCGTAGGGTTGTATCTGTCGATAAGAAGGGTACGTGAAAGAGGAATTGAATCTTGTACCAATATATTTTCTACATACCAGAGCATAAAAATATCTTTGAACTGACGTATTATTATTGATATTGTAGTATAGCGTCTGTCTGTAGACGTCGGTGCGATTTCTATTGGGGGAAATGGAAATATTCAATTTATGTTAATTTCCTCGCCTCTTGTCAGACAAAATACGACGTAGGTTCTTTCTAAGTACTCTGGACACGGTAAAAATCGTTAAGTTACTTTTTTATAATAATATCTCGGCAATCTTTCTATAAGGCTATATTATGGAGCTAACCGCAGTAAACTTGCTCCATGACATTTTGTTACCCCAATCAGGTTTTACAGGAACTTTATCCAAAATTTTAGTAGAAAATTGAAAAATTGCAAAATTAAAATAACAAATAACCGGGCAAGGCAAAGCAGACATGCATAGAATACAGGATATGATATAAATATTTCAGAGAGCGTAACGTCTTTGTTACTCTCAAGTTTCTATGGGACTCAGCTGTCATTGATATTGTCAGTGGAGTATTACACATTTGGGCTTTGAACAAGCAGACGTGCACAATAATTTTGAATATACGTACAATAGTAGGCACAATAGTAGTGATGTTTTTGTAGATTTCTTAGTATGTCATGTTTAAGAAAATATTGTTAGTTAAAATACATGTTTTATTGATTGTCCATTTAATTTTTTGTATGTCCATGCAGACTTTAAAAAAAAAGGAACAAAAATTTTATAATTAATTACTAAGATTTTTGATTACACTCTACCTGTGACCACGGACTACTGTAAGTGTTCGAAACTTCAAATACACGATCATAATTATCTTTTTAATTTATTAAACTTTTAGTTCAATATCATAAAACGTATAGGCTTTCTTTTATTAGTTATCTATTAACGAAATTCCCATCAAACCGTCCCATCCATTCCAGAGATTACCCGGAACAAACAGATTGTAAGACAAAAATTGTAAAAATGTAAAAATATTATTTTGGTATATGAATCGTGTATATATACATTACAAACACATACTCGAATTTCACATATTTATATATAAATATATGCCAAATTTCAAATTCCTTCGTCTGCATAATTTTGGTGAAAAAATATCTTTTTTCACTTATGAATATTTAATATATTTGAAACAAACCTTCTCACAAACAAATGGTTGTATTAAGAAATTATTTGTTTATCCTGTATATAAAAAAAAAGAAAAAGATCTTATCTTAAAATATCTATCTTAACATATCTAAAGTCTGTTGCATTCGTTTTATATATCTGGCAACATTTCCATACCTCTTCCATTCCATTCAAAGTTATTCATGAAAAATATCAGCAAAGGAAGAAAGCGTTAAATCAATATCAAATCACTTTAAAGCTGTCACTTGGTATTCTAAAGCGATATTATATTCAGTTTAAACAAAGATAGAGAAATAATATTGCTTGAACATTTACAAAATTGCAATGAAGTAAGAATAGGGGTGGCACAATAACTGGTTCAGTATAATTTTAACGTTTTATGATAAGGGCAAGAAAAACATTACCCACCATTACGTTGAATAAAGAAAAAATCTATCTAAAATTTGTCATATGAAGAATAAGTCTTTTGTAAAGGTAAGTTGCGAATAGACAAATACTAAAATATAAATAATATTAATAATAAAAAAAATTACGTTCAAATGATCTTGTATGATTTAGAAATTACTTTTGTAAGTGTTTTTTGTATATAAAATAATTGAAGATAAAAACATAATATTTAATTAATAGTAAGCGTTGTTTTATTTGAACAATTCCCTATTGATATAAAAACGGTAGCAAGCAACGTTGAGGTCTATAAATTACATATTTATAGTTTTAAATTATTTAAATGTAAAAAAATAACTATTCGATTCTCACTCGAAAGAATGAGTATAAATTATATTAATTTCCTCGGTCTAGTCTAAGACAAAGCGCGGCGTTGAGTTTCGCCACTTATTGAGTGGCGTAATGTTTTGAATTTGACGTAAAGCGGAGTACGGAGTGAGTGAGTGACATTTGGTACTTACTGTGAACTCTACTAGGCGGAATAACCTAGTAGCCGACCAACATAAAAAAAAACATATTTTTACTATATGATATATAATTTAAATTATAATTAATAAAAAAATATTATTTATTCATAATAATTTTATTATTATGATTTTTAAATTGTTATAATCTAGCTAAAGTCGAAACAGTACCATTTATATTATCGACCACCAAACCACCACTACTCCGAAATTATTTTACAAGCAAAATATTTCACCAAGGAAGCGCGAAAGAAGGATAGAACGACGGACGCATATATATTTTATCACAATTTTAGTACCCCCGAAATATATATTACTTTATGCAACAGAATCCACTACACATGTATATTTACATCGTAAATAATTTATATAATTTTTCTTAAATATTTAGTTTAAATTTTAATGCTATACGAACCTTAAAAAATTAAAGTCGTAAAAGATACTTCTTGAAATTAAAGTTTCATAAGTGTTTTTTTTTTCAAATATTCTTTTACGATACATGAAATAATATTAGTACTTGTCTATGAAAAATGTAACACATTCATTTGAATATTTTCGGATTTTATCAATACTAATTTTTAAAATTAACTGACTAATTCGTATTATAATATCTTAGTGTTTATTTTATTAAAATTATTATTAAAGTATAAAAAATAAACGTAACATGATTTGAATTTGCGCGTCGGGGTAACTACGCTTCACGCTTTATCCTTCATAGTAGGGTAGTCAAAAACAACGTAATGTTAATAACTCAAACCCACAACCAATTGTCTCGATGATCTCAAACAATTTTTCGTTTACAAGTTATTTTCTTGTTTAGGCATTTAATAAATATCGACGTTGTCGGTTGTGGCGCAGTGGGACAGCGTCAGACTGTAATAGCGATCGCTTGTAGGTTCAATTCCTGCTCGGGGGACTAATTACAGTCAAATTTATTTTCACTTACTCGCACTTACTGTCATACCAAATATGACAAAGAGTGGCGTTGAGTACCGCCACTCACCACACAATGTCTCGAATTCAGAGGAAAGTGAAGTAAGGAGTGTCTTGACACTAAGTACTTTCTATCTACCCTGCTATGCAGAATAAAAGCGTAATGTTAAAAAAAATCAATTTAATATACGATTATAAGAATAGTATATAAAATCACCTTCAATATAACATACAAAGTAAAAATAATAGATATTACGCTATTTTTAGCAGCTATATAAACTTCCAAGTGTGGGTGTGACAAACTTTGCTGAGCCCTAATTTGTTTTCACTTAAAACATTGATAAAGTTAATTTCAACAAGATAAATATCGTTTAAGCTATGTATTTTAGTGTTGCTATATCTTTAAATTTATAAAAAGGTATATGATAATATAATATGTGATTTAAAAATTATTATATTTTTTTTTACTGTTAGAGACCGGTCGTGGCGCAGTGTTACGGCGTCTGACTGTAAACTCGATCGTTTGTTACTTTATTTTTTTTACATTTACTTGACATTTACTTAAGAATCGTTTCAGAGCAACGCATTTGCAACTCCAGTGACATTGAATGTCAATAGGCTAATAACTATTTATTATGACCCATCATTTCCATCCTATTTAGGATTAGTAAGCACATAGCAATATAGCTACGGTAGACAGAAAGTGCCTAGTGTCCATGTCCATGTTCAAGACACTCTATATTTCGCTTTTCACCTAATTCGAATTTGTCTTACTAGCAATGAAGTGAATATAATTGAGATATAAACACTCCCTTGAGTGGAAATCAAACCCACAAGAGATCGCGTTTACTGACCAACTGCGCCACGATCGGCCTCAAAATATTCTTTTAGTAAATTGCAATAAAAAAATATTAAATATTAATTTAAGAACACTTACTAGTACTAGCAAACACTTAGTAAAGTAATTATGACAAATTTTCGGGAGAATCATTTTGACTTGAAAAAACTGAATCGCGTAAACAGAGCGTGTCTATATGATGAATGGTGCAATTTAAAAGCTATATTATAAATTCACAAATATATACATACCTTTCAAAGTTGAAATCAATACAAGAAGTCAAAAGAGTCTAAGGAGTATCTATATTTTTTCACTGAATATAACTTTTACAAGTGTATACCTTGATATCCTTAATATATATGTAAAATGCACATAAAAAAATTAAAAATATACGTAATTTTGACAATATAAAGTAAGTATCGGTTGTATTAAAATAAAATCAAAGTCATATAATAACTTTATAAACATTTATTTAATTTTAAGTGAAAACTTTTTTTTACCTCGTTAGCACAAGACTCAAATATCAAAGGGCGGTCGTTTCTTTCCAAACAAAGGACGAACCGTTAAATGACTTCCAAAACGAGCTGTGACAATATCAAGTTCTAGTAACTTTATACTTTACCTGAATTTAGAAATAGGGTGTTATAACAAATTGTAGGTTATGAGGTCGATTTATATATACACGTATATACATATATATATATATATATATATATATATATAGATATATATATATATATATATATATATATATAGTTATATTTTTATTTCACTTACATGTCAAAATAGAATAATAGAAAAAACCATTTGATTTTTTTTTCGTATCAAGAAGGCCTTCTACCTTAAACCTTCTTAAATATCTAAACTAAATACTATACTGTAATAAAAAATACCTTCTGTCTGTCATCTTCCTCTGCAGTAAGTACACCTTTTCAAGCGTCCTCGGTCCATCAATCAGCTGCCTGCGCAAACTTCTTCAATTCTTTTTTTCCATTATGGTGCATGGCACTTTACTTTATGTTTTATTAAGCACTATCTTTACTCTACCACGTGATTGTATTAAGTTGTCTGTGCCGTCAAAATAAAGACATTTTTTTTCGTACACAGAAAGTACCTGGTGTCAAGACACTACGTAATGCGCTTTCCGCCGAATTCGAGTCATTGTGTGTTGGGTGATAAAACTTAATGTCGCACATTGTCTTACCAGAGCGAGAAAGTGCAAACAATTTAAATATAATCACTTCCCAGATTGGGAACCGAACCCACAACCGATCGCGTTTACAGTCACACTACGCCACGACCGGTCTCAAAAACTTTTTTGTAAGTATTTAATGATTATAAATATTTATTCAATAAATAGTCCTTTTTACATCTTCATTTTTAATTTTGCCACTTTTACTTTATGTCGTAAACCATTTTTTTATTCATATTAACTTAAATATTTTTCAGATTCAGAACAACACATTTGCAAATCCAGTGATTTTGTATGACTATAGGCAAACAAATAATAATATTTTAAAATGTTAATGTTTAATATTTATCTAATTTTACAATGTCTTTCAGACATTCCGTCACCGTCTCGTTGTCCATAAAAGGGGATGCCTCGTCTTTTTCGCCTCGAAACGAAAAAATCCCCATTTAAGTTAAATGTCGCTTTTTTTTTCTTTAACTAATAAATGCTTTAAGCAGTAGTTTATATTAACTAGTAAGCTTTAACTTTCAAATCAAATCTCAATAAGATCTCCATATTCTATTTAAAAAAGAAGAACAAAGACTAAACTAAAATACATTATCTTTCTTCTCTTATCTTCACGTTTTAACAGGATAGTCATTAACATGATCAGAAGGCAGTCAACAGGACTGTTTTCGCAAAAATCAACACATTACGTGTTGAACGGCGTACGAAAAAACTCATCGCACCGCTTTGTCTTACCAGTGTGGGAAGTTAAAATAATAAATTCTTGAACAACCTAAAAAATAAGTAAAAAATGCGTATAGTCAAGTACAAATTTGAAAATCTATAAATTATTATTTGATTTATCACAACTCATAAAATAAAACTAGACTCAGAATAAAAACTACGTCCATTTTTGAATAAGCAAGCAAAAACTCTGGGCATCTTCGATTTTAATTAAAACTTCAGCCTGCATTTTCTTTTCAATTATTTCAAAATCTCCCGCTTGATTAGGTCCAGTGAGGTTCCCGTACAAACTAGTTACGAAACTGTAGAAGTAATTAACGAAAAGCTCCTTAGATGTCGAAGTAAACATTACATCTAAACTAAAAAAAGCAATGAAATAATTATATATGATCTTTGATATTCACTATCATGACACACTTTCTATTAAACAATTTTAAACGGATTAATCGCGTATGTTTTGGTATTTCTTATATATATAGTTATCTGGTAGACATGTCTACCTGTGACCACGGACTACTATAGTGTTCGAAACGTCAGGTTTCTAAAACTGTATTTCGTTTACCAAAATATACGCAATTAATCCATTTAAAATAGTATAATTAAAAAAATGTGTCCAATAGATAAGGATATTCACAATATAAAGTATCGTCCTGACTTTACGACTTATACCTTAGTATGGACTAACAGTTTAAAAATAGTACTAAGTTAGATTCTAACCCACAAATTGAAAATTAACAAACAAATTCAATAATTATTATAGGTACTACTATTGTAATACACTATGTTCAAATTTAATACATCTCAATGTAAGGTCACATAAACCACTATATTTTTTTTCTTTTTATTAGCTTCACGCTTTTATCCCGCATAGCAAAGTAGACAGAAAGTACCTAGTGTTAAGACACTCCGTACTTCTCTTTCCACCGACTTCGAGACTATGCGTGTTGAGTGGTGGAACTCAACACCGCACTTTGTCCCACTATAATCAAGAAATAAAAAAAAACAAATATTTCCATTTTATTTATTCTTTTAGTTTAAGGCTTTTTTCCGCAACGGGGAAAATACTTAAAAAACATCTTTGAAAAAACGTATAAAAATTTTGAACGCAGCGGGATTCGAACCCGCGCCTCTTGGATACTGTCCAGAGGCGAAGAGGCGCGGGTTCCAATCCCGCTGCGTTCAAATTTTTATACGTTTTTTCAAAAGATATTTACTAATCCTAAGTGTGGAATAACACTTTAAAAATAGTAAATATGGGGAAAAGACTTATTACAGTATGTAAAAACAGACTAGTGTCGAAACCGAAAGAAAATAAAATGCCTTGCAAGTTAAACTTATCATAACGGATAAATAAAAATAGTCTACACATAATTATTTCACTGAGTGGGAATTGAACCACCAAACGAAACCTGTTTACAACCACAAACATTTCATTTTGTCATGAATTGTTCTCAATTAGTTTAATTAATGAATTTGGAATTATTAACTTTAACGTACCAATACTAGCATTTAAATACAAACACAAATAGTATCAAAATATTTTAACGAAAAGCGACTCTATTCTACTTTTTGCAATGTAATGAGCCAGTACCTTTGATAGAGAGGACGAATAAATCTTAGTTCCTAGTTTTCATTAGCTACAAGCTGCAGCGTACAAAGTCTGAGCACTGAGTCTCGATCCGCAATACGGCTAAGCTATCTGGTGATCAATTAGTATTTCTTATTCAAAGTTGTAAATTTGCTACTAGCTCTTGGTTCTCGCTTTGTTCACATAATTTATTTTCTTTTTGGATAAATTTTTAGAAACCAAATATAATATGAGATTGTTCGTGGCGTAATGGGACAGCGTCTGACTGTAAACGCGATCGGTTGTGGGTTCGATTTCTACTCGGAGGAATTTTTATATATAAATTACTTTTTGATTAATCGCGTATATTTTGGTATTCGAAAATACATTTTGGACACCTGACATTTCGAACATTTTACAGAAGTCCGTGGTCACAGGTAGACTGAGGTGGCATTCGTCTGTCAGTTGATACAAAAAATTAATTATATCAAACTACCGCATTCTGTTTCTTAATTGCCTCGCGTACTGAATCTTTGTCTCTGGTGTGGTGGATTTGAGACTTAAAATTTTTCATAAGTGGGTCCCAGGAGGTAGAGAATTTCCAACCATCTTCTCTATTGAAATTTGGATGTTTTTGAATTTCAATAGCCTCGCGGATCATTCTAGGAATATATCTACTTTCCCTAGCGAGTATAGAGGAGTTAAAATAGTTTCATTTAAAATGTATAAAAATCGCGAAAATCAAAGATCTTATTAAAGTCAAGTCAAGTGCCAGGACAGAGCCCTCAGGCCGTAGCTTTCATCACCACTCACTAATATGAGTAGGTCCCTGAGTAGACCTCTTCATGAGGTCTATTGATGGATATGTTGGACAGGAGTCCTGAGGGTAAGGATATCTATGTGGGTAAGAATAGATGAGCCGACTGCGCCTGGGTGGACGACCAAACCGGGTGAGACCCTTGATTACTTAGAGGAGGCCCAGCTTAGGCTATCCAGCGACGACCGAGGCAGCGGCTCAGGGTTCGGTAGGGGGGAGAAGGTCTCGTGGAAGCTTGCGTCTCTCCGGCGGTCTGGAGTGCCATGGTGCCATGTCTCGGAGATGCGGGTGCTCTGAGGCGTCAGCACGGCGGATCATCCTTTCCGCGAGGGATTTAATGTGCGCGTCCGAGCTCTCTATACAGAGGTCTCTATGCAGAGTCACATTCCTCAGGTACCAAGTAGCCTGAGAAGCGCGTCTGACAAAGGCGTCAGATGGGGTCTGACGTACGCTTTGTAGAGGTTAACTCTAGTGCGCAGCGGGATTCAGAAGGTGTGCGGCGACCCTTGTTGCCGTGATTGCTCTTCTAACATGCGCTTGCATGGAGAGCGATCGGTCGATCACGACACCAAATTATGTGGCCTCTCTCTACCAAGGAAGGTAGTTGTTCTGCAGGGTAAATGGTGGTGGCATCTTCTTAAAGCCCCCAAAATGATGTCTCCAGTTGGTCAACTAGACCGGCAGGAGGTCTAGGGCTTCTTGCAGTTTCCGGGCTGCGTGGGTCGAGTTCGTCGATGAGGACCAGCGCGATGTCGTCGGCAAAAAGTACCAATTTCGCAGCTGGATGTCGGGGAACATCGTCCTTGTAGGTGGTGCAGATGTATGGGGAGAGGGAACTACCCTGGGGCACTCCCGATCGAGATAGCTCCCTCCACCCTCTACGCGAAATGACTTGCCCGAGAGGAAGGCGGTCAAGAGACGCGCGAGGTGGTATGAGGTGCCAGCTCTGATGACTTTCCACAGGAGACCAGGAAGCCATACCCGGTCGAAGGCCTTGGGGACGTTAAGAAAGGCTGCTGCTGTAGCCACCCTTTTGCTTGCGGCGGTGGTCGCGATATGCAGCACCCTGGCCTGCAGGGTGATTTAATGATTGCTTCGAAAGCCAAATTGTTCCGGGTCCGATTGGAGGTGTGTGGAGAGGTAAGGCAACAGCAACCTCTCCAACACTTTTGACGTCGCACTCAGGAGCGTAATCGGCCTGTGGTTCTTTACCTTGCGTGGATTTTTCCCCGGTTTGGGTAGCATAACTACCTGACCCTCCTTCCACGCCTAGGGGAAATAGCCCAGGCGCAGAATGGCGTTGAAGAGCCTTGTGAGTAATGCTACGGTTCTTCTAGGTAGGTGTTAGTCATCGCAATCAATACCTGGGGCCTTCTTGGTCCTTAGTTTTAGCAAAATCTTCTTCACTTTGGTTTGAGTAAGAATGACGATGTGGGGATCTCAAGGAAGTTGGAGACTTCTTTTTCCCGTTTTCGGTGCAATTCCTCTTTCTGACTGGGATTTAGAGTAAATTGCGTTTAAAAATAATCTGCCAGGCTCTCTCCTCTGCTTTATAGCTCAAGCCGTAAGCCGTCAGGCTAACGGCTTGAGCTATAAGGATATATAAAGGATGAACTGATAGTTCCTTCTTGGTGAGGCTTTTGTGTAGTTTGTGCAGGGATGGTTAATCCGTAGAGACCTCTTATATCCGTTCCTCCCAGGAATCAGCGGCCTACGTGAACATTGTGTCCTTCAGGCGTTCAATTATGCAACCGATAACTCGCCTCTATCGTCGGATCACAGGTCGTCTGCCATTCCTTAAGCAGCCTCCTTTACCAAACAATAAGCTCGGAAATGCGTTTTGGTGTGGGCATAGCGGCATCCTCCTGCGCGATTTTTATGGTTGAAGTGAGCACTTGTTCCAAGTTTTTTACGGAATCTGGGCTATCCAGAGGCTTGATCGTCCTAGGCGTCCTCTCGTCGACGAGAGCCTCGAAGTGGAACCAGTCAATATATCTCCTTGTTGCGAGTCAGCACCTATTACTGTGTATTTATGGATCTAAGCATCTTTGTGTAGGTGACTTCCGGTATTACACATAGTGAAACACCCCCCCCCCCCATTCTGGGTGTTTAGCATTCCAATCCCCCGCTGCTATTGTGGCAGTAGAGCTATAGCACTCTACCTACCTCACCAACAGCCAGTTAAATGCATCCAAGCCGGTAGATAGCGTAGATATGCAACACCATCCCGCTGTGCTGCACCTCCAAGCTCAGCGACTGGAATGTCTTTGTGGTGGTAGTTGGTAATAGGGGCAGGTAGACAACGGACCTTCTCACCGCTATCAATAATCCCCTAAGCGCAGGATGTGGAATCCAGGAAGGTGAATAATGTCTCCTGAGCTGAGGTGCGTCTCGTTAATTCACCCATATTGAAGTAGGGAGAGGATGCCATTCAGCACTGCCTGAACAGGGTTCTCTGAAAGCTATAAATACCTCCTTAAGGTCGTCGGTTGCCCTGTTCAAAGCAAAATGTCTTCCGATAGGCGCTGTTAAAGTGGGCTCTGTCGGTGTGGTCTTCTTCTTCTAGGTTCTTCTAGAGGGCACGGCAATCCTTGGCGAAGTGGTTCTCACCACATTATACGCACGCTTGCCGACGGTGACAGCTGTGGCTTGAGTGACGGAACGCCTGGCATCTGTGACACTGTGCCGGCCCCCGCTTACCCTTTCACGACTCGATTTTAACGCCCAGCATATATAACAGTTCGTCAATGTTATATAGATCTGGGGTGAGCTCACTTGGGTTCTCTAGGATGGCCAGAAATATGCAGCCCGGCCTCCCTTGTCTGGCCACAATAGAGCGAATGTAGACGGGTCTATTTCCACCAGTGCTGTAGACTATTTTCACACTCCTCTTCAAAGGTAGCGCATAGGAGAACCAGAAGATATTTTGCGTCTTTTCCAGCTCAGTGAAGTATCGCTGAATGGTGCGGTACTCACTCTCTGAGTTTGGGGAGAAGCGAACTCCATTCCCATACGGGCGGGCATTGTGGGCATGTCCCGGTTGGTTCTTAAGCGTCCTGAAGTGGGACGCCCAATTGGGAAGGTCTTCAACTATCAACGGCGGGCAGCGCGTCTTTTTGGGACCCACTGCGGATGCTGTAGTGGTTGTTGGAGTCACTGTGGTATGTGCCGACGAACTCGTGCCGGGGTCCCTGAGCACATCCGCAAAAGTGACGCCAGGCTGGGAGGCTGCAGCCGGAGTCTGGGTTATTCTTGGGCCTGCCGGAGGGCCAGAGGTGGGCGCAATTGATTGCGCTGGCAGTGCTGGTGCAGAAGGGGTTATAACGATGGCCTGCGATGTCAAGACAGAAGCTGAAGCCTGCGCCTCACTGGTCTGGAGGCGGGTGCCACGTGGAGCACCCGGGTAGACATCTGGAGGATCACATTGTAGTAGGGGGACCACTAGAAGTGGATCTGGTCGCGCAGCGGCGTATGGTCTCTTGGAGACGGCGTCCGCGGTCTCATCTGGAGTCCTGGGTCGTCTCTGTGGGGTTCCACAGCGGCGCTGTCAGCGCACTCAAGCTCCTCGCACTTGTCATTAAGGAACACGGAAATGTGCTCCAACATTGTCACGAGAGCGCTCCGCACTAATGCAGTTTGGCCACGAAGCACGGGCACAGGTCTGCTGTTAGGCGAGGGAGAGTGGATGGGAACCTCTTCTCCTAGCGGCGGCCAGGCCAGGCTGTGCACCTGGCTGGGTCTTTTCCTCCGCGCGTGCGAGTATATTGCGCACCTCGGGGGAGTGGCCCAGCCTGGCGAAACCAAGTTTTACCATTAAGCGGCTGGTGGGGGGAGGCCGATTCGGTGGTGGCCGAGGTCGGAACCGTCGGTTGTACATCCAAGTGGTGTGCAAACTAGTGTGCAACCTATGCAATACTGCAATACAGCAAACGATCGGCACAACTATAGTGAAATCAACAAATATACATATATTTACCCAAAAAGAATACTACGATTGGATAAAAAATATTAAGGAATGGATAAACGCACTAACTTATAATGAAACTGAGATGCTTTTACATCAAATACATTAAAATGCAAGACACACACACATACACATACACATACACATACACATACACATACACATACACATACACATACACTGTACTATATGACATAATATGTTATAATATGATAATCATACATTGTACTATATGACACAGTGAAGAAATGAATATTTAATTTGCTATCATGTAAAAATATACATTTGCTTTATTTAAAACTATTTTTATTTAAATATTTAAATTGACATTGACCTATGATTAGTGGAAGGGCGGGATTTCCTAATACGGGCAATACTATGCTCAAAAGAATATCTCAACCACAAACATTGTAATGCAAAATTTTGTTTTTGCATATAAAATGTTTTTTTTATTATTATTAGTGTCAAGACACTTTCGACGGTCGACTACTTTCCGCTCGAAATCGATATAAGGGGTTTCCCAATAAGAACAATATGTTATGAAATTGAAATAAAACATGTAATATATGTTTGAATTTCGTGCTCGTGGATTGATAGGAAATTTTATGTTATTTATGATTTATATAAAAGATTGTTCAAATGACCGCCACGACTTTTTTTGCACTGGTGAATACGATCGGTCCAATTTTCGATGACTCGGTGCAGTATTTTGGCTGGTATGGCCTCTATAGTCGCTTGAATATTGCGTTCAAGGTCTTGAATCGTAGCTGGTTTAATGGCATACACTTGAGCTTTAACATACCCCCACAAAAAATAGTCCAAGGGTGTCAAATCGCATGATCTTGGTGGCCAATTGTGAGAACTAACCGACTCACCAAACTTATCACGCAATAAATCCATTGTGACGGTCGCAGTGTGGCATGTTGCACCATCTTGTTGAAAATAAATGTCATCTGCATCGTATTCATACACTTTAGGAAAAAAAAATCGTTCAACATGTCACGATAACGGTCGCTATTGACAGTAACAGTACGGCCTTCGTCGTTTTTGAAAAAGTACCATAATCCGCACCAAACAGTCAATATTTCAGGATGTAATGGTGTTTCATGAACCACTCTTGGATTTGACTCACTTCAGTAACGACAATTCGGTTTGTTCACATAACCATTGAGCCAAAAGTAAGCCTCATTTGAAAAGATGATTTTCCTATGAAATTCGGTGTCCGTTTCCATCATTTCAAGCGCCTAATCAGCAAATTCACGACGTAATCGATGGTCTGCTGGCTTGATTTCTTGTGCCAATACAATCTTGTATGGATGTAGGCCAAGATCCATACGTAAAATTCGCCAGATTGTCATTCTGGATAAACCCAATTCTTGTGCACGTCGTGGAACGGAACCTTTTTCATTTTCTTCGACACTGGCTGATACGGCGGCAATATTTTCTTCACTACAGCCTGTCCGTTGTCGTGTTGGTGGTCTACTATCGTGCAAACAATATTCACTTTCCAGTTTTTGGATTGTGCGACGTATAGCGAGCTCAGACGGTGCACCGTGACAACCATATATAGCACGAAATGCTCATTGAGTAGAGACAATACTTCTCGAATTTTGATAGAAAATTTGGACAATTTCCAAACGTTGAGGTAACGTGCACTTGTTCATGATTAAATGGCAAACATTACTGAACACAAATGTCAAATGTTAAACCACCAAGATGGCGGCTGTGAGCTATCAAAATCCTATCATCCCTATTGGGAAACACTGTATATTGAGTGGCGAATTCCTCGCCGCGTTTAGAGCTGAGAAATGAAAATAAATTTTGAATATACTATTCCTTTGAGTGGGAATCGAATCCACTATCTATCGTGTGTACAGTCAAACATTAAATTATTATTAGTGTCATAAAACAATGTTTTTTTAAATTATATGTGTTTGGTTGGAAACAGCATAACCGAACCGACAGATTGAATTACATAAATAAAATAGTTTATCAATTTGAAATATATATTTTACTTGCTCTACAAAAGTTCTAAAAAATAACTATTTTTTAAGCTCAGTTCGAATTAAGATACTTTTTCACTATCACCGGGTGGTAAAAGTAAGTAGTACAAATAGCAAGGGTGAAATCCATTCCAACAAAATTGCAGGCATTCACTAGTTTATATAATAATAAAAAAATTAATAAACTTGTTACTACGAGACCATTAAAAATAATTATGATAATTAATCTAATATTTTAGTTAATTATAAAGATTAAGCATTTTGTTATTAGTTTACGTTATTGTAAATTAAAGTGAGATTGACTCCTGAGTCCAGCTTTCTATTTTATTTATAAGGCGGATCGTGTACGAACGTCGGTAGGTTGCATATGTGATTCGAAGAAGTAAAGTCTCGCACATAATAGCTACATACATATATGCTGCTATTGTTAAAATTATTAATAGTAATAAACTTTGGTGAACAACTGTCTGTCTTTGATTCGTGTCGCGTTCATAGATTCGCTGGAGTCACAGTTCCATGCTATCGTATACTTATTAAAAGTTTTATTATGCATAGAACCTTTTGATGTCATTTGTATAATGCATATTATTGTGATAGAAGGAGTTCCCAGTACTTGAAATGAATTTCAGTTTCTTAGACACTCGAGCTGTTATTACCTGGAAGTCGTGTTCCAGTATTTCTTTGTGTACCCGTTCATTTACAGTATCCAATCGAAATATCATGAATACTATTGCTAGTTGAAATTGAACGTAATAGTTGAGATAAGTTGAGTTTAAGATATTATATTTACATTTATTTATAATATACTTTTTTTATATTATAATATACTTTTTTTGTTTTACGCTTTTATCTCACCCAGCAGAGTAGACAGGAAGTACCTAGTGTTATGGCACTCGAAATTCCGCTTACCACCGAATCAGAAACAGTACGTGGAGAGTGACGGATTTTAACGCCGCTTTTTGTCTTACTAAAGCCAGGAAATCATAATAATTTGGATATAATTTTTGCGCTGAGTGGAAATCGATCTCAAAGCTCACAGAATTTTTTGTGACCTTTGGATTCGATTTATATTAATTCAACTTTACCCAGTGTCGAAACACTCCGTACTTCGCTTTCCAACAAATTCGAGACACTAGGTGTTGAGTAATGGAACTCAATGCCACACTTTATCCTACCAGAACGAGAAAGTGGAAATAATTTATTTATATTACCCCCCGAGTGGGAATCGAACCCACAACTGATAGAGTTTTCAGTTAGACGCTGTCCCACTGCGCCACGACCGGCCTCTAAAATAATTAATAATTAACATTTTCAAAGATAGTTTAACAACTAGTATCTTTGAAAATGTTAATAATGTAACGGAAGGCTTTCACTCATGGTAAAGTAAGAGTAACAAACATATTATGATTACATTTAGCACATGTTATGCTCCCACCTAAACAAACAATTTGCTGCGGCATCTGT
This sequence comes from Dryadula phaetusa, assembly GCA_032432895.1. NCBI lineage: Eukaryota > Metazoa > Arthropoda > Insecta > Lepidoptera > Nymphalidae > Dryadula > Dryadula phaetusa. Next base: position 6,703,131 of record JAOYRS010000080.1, read on the forward strand.
TTTGTTCCACTTTGCCGCTTAGTGTTTCAATTATTTAGAGTGAATATAAAAATATAAGGTTATATATATATGCACACAGATATATATTCCTTTTATTCTGGTTAATTATCTTATATATTTTTTTTAAGTTTCTTAGTATGCATGAACAGAACCGAAGCATTTTTTCAATATTTTAATTCTCAATAATTTTAATTCTGATCTCAAAACAGGACTTTAGGAAGGTTATTCTGTATACTATATTATAGAAAAAAACCACAGACAGAAAGTACCTAGTGTAAAGAACACTCCGTACTCTGCTTTCCACCGAATTCGAGACATTGCCAAAGAGAGATTAAAAGAGACTGCAAAGCCAGACTTCCTTTATTTTATAAAAGCTGAAAGTTTGTCTTTGAATGTCTCCATTACAGGTAAGAACGATCGTGTAGTATGGAATTTAGATTGTGGTTACTCGGACAGCTAACCAATAATAAAGAAGTATACAAAGTATATGAAATTCTGAAATTCCTTTATTTTTCCTTAAAAACAACATCAGAAATCAAATATACAATTTCATCCTCCTACCAGACAAGTAAGCTTTAATAAATTATCTATATATTAATGCGTGAAATTTAGCATAGTTATAGTTTATAAACAGAACGAGTGCAGAATGCTAATATTTTTTTTAAATAATACTTAAAATTAATAAAATAAAAGTAACATTCACTACCATATGTTTGACATACATGTTTATATAAAGTGATTTACACACTGCTGAGGCAACCTGTTGTCAACGCGTCAACAACACCTATTAGTATTTATAATTATGACACAATACAAAATCTGATTTTTATATATGTGATACTTGTATAAAAATAAGTAGCCTCCCCCCCACTCCATAATTACCCTTTCGTGCAATTTGCGATGATCCAATCATTATTTTCATTTGGAAAAGATTTTGACAGCTACATTTGGGAAATTACGTGAATGGTGCCTAGAAAATCTTAAGCACGTTCAGTAACAACAAAATATGTTTAAATTAAAACATAATTTATATTCAAAAATAAGCCCATTGTCAATAAAATCGCATTAAACTTGTACAACTTATCTAATTCTTTTTAAAGTCACATAAATTTTATTCAAAGATAAGTTTGCCTCGTGGAGGACTTTGTGGCGCAGTTAGATAGTATCTGATTGTAAATGACCGACTGGAATCATATTTTAATAATTAAAATTTCCCCACTCCGGTAATAAAAAACGGGGTTGAATTACGCCACTCAAAATATGAATCTCGGGCAGAAAATTAGACACGTTGTGTGTGGTCACTAGATTCTCACTCACTACTAAAGTAAATAAAAAGTTTAGAAATATAATGTTTAAAATGTAATTTTTTTTATAATTATATCAAAATTTGGATTATCTGATTGAATTGCAGCAAAAATTCATATTCTTAAACTGAAAATTAAAAAAAAAAATCTTTATTTTTTTTTCTTTTTAGTCTAAATAAAGTTGATAAAGAGAGATGGAATTTGTAGTCCAAAATCTATTTATTCCAGGTCTAGAAAATGCCAATAAATGGAAATAGCTTCAAACTCTATTATATCAAAACTTTTGTACTAGATGTCATCAGAACGTACAAATAAGTCTCATTTAATTCATTCTTGTACAGTAATTTTCGAATGTAATTATTGACTAACTTACCACATAACCGCTGCGGCTAATTAACTATGTAAATAATCATTTGAAAATTATAAATCGCTTTATTTGTTTTGTTCATTATTAAATGTGTGAAGCATTGATATATTTATTTAAAGGCTTTTTACAATTTCTCTCTGTATCCGATATAGGAGGAAAATCAAACAGCTCCAGTGTCAAGACACTGTATTGACTGCTTTCCACCCTAAATCAAGATATTATTCAGTACAACGGCACGCTTTGCATTTTTGGCTAGATGTAGAAAATTAATTAATTTTAGATATATTTCGTGTTAAGAGAGATTATAAAGTAATCTAATAATTGGAAATATAGCCTACGTTGCCTATCAAGATAGAAAAAATAAAAAATATTTGTAAGCCCCGAATGAAACTTGAATCGATATTTTTTTTATTATTTTTCATTTCCTTACTCTGGTAAGATAAAGCGAGACGCTGTGTTCCACCATTCACGCAATATCTTGAACTCTGCGGAAATCTAGAAAGATAATTTCTGTCTACCCTGCTAAAAAAAGCTAAAAAAATTGAACCCACAATCAACTTATTAATTCACTTCTGCCCACGATACCGTTAAATGGCTAACCCAGAAAATTTACGAACATATGTTATAAGCCTAATAATAATAACCTACCTAAATGTTCGGCAGCCTCTTAGTCTAAGTGCCTGTCTCAATTTAGATTCAAATTATATATTATATTATTAGTGTGTGTATGCTATTTCTATAAATTACTGTAAAATATTTTTTGTATATAAGTACCGAATAAAAATAAAAAATAATTTACATTCAGAAAAGAAAATTATTTATCATTCTCAAGAGCGGGAAATATACCTACAACCAAAGTGTTTATTTTCCGAGGATCTTCGACTGCGCCACGACCCACTTCACTACTACGAACATTCAGATGGAAGGTTACTTCAGAGTTGGAAATGCAAATGTTTATTGAAGCATGATAAAAGTTTATTTAATATTAAATAAATATTTTTTTTAATATCAAATTAATTTATGGCTAAGGAAAATATATAATAAAATAAAATGCACATATTAAAAAAGTCAACATTTTATTCATAAACCAGTACAAGTACTTAATATAGACAGATTTACAGTATAAAGACTAAAGTACCAAGTCTATCCATACAAAAATAATCTCTCGTCCAACCATAATATTACATTCAATACAATTCAGGAAATCGAAAAGAAAGACAAGCTACACGATAAAGATAATTATATCTTTTTATATTCTGTTGATAAAAGCTCTAATAGCTTATACAATTAATAACTACATACACAGGACAGTATGAGACTGTAGTGACGCACTGCCAGTATAATATAATATCCTTCATATAATACAACTGGTCGCCTCATTAATACGTATAATATGCGTTACCATGGTAACGTGCTTGTGTAGGTAACATGAATTTTATAAATAATATACATATTCGCGAGTATATATGCAAGCATTTATATATAAAAAACGACTAATGCATTCTAGTTATTCATAGTCGTCCTGGCAACGATCGATTCATACTCAAATTCAACTTTGTCAACTGAAATCTGATAATAAAAAGTTTTTTTTTGCTATTATCAATAGATAAAATCAAAAAAACTTAAATTAATAACAATCATAATAATAGAAATAGAATAACAGTTAAGTGCGTCACCACATTCTTCTCAAAAAAATAACTATATTAAAATATTTTTTATAACATTTTCAACATATACATACATATATGTATATCATATTGATAAGTCATAACTAAACATCGATATGTTATTTTTCCAATTGTACTATGGACAACTAGTATACGTTATTATTTAAAAAGTGTTTCTAATTTTTTAACTTCACATCTAGTACACAGGCTTACTGTATGTAAAAACATATTTACTACATAAACATTTTAAATAAGTATAATCCATTTAAAATAGAAAATTTCAATTCATTGGACACGATAATTGATAAATGTATGGCTTATACAATATACCATTCTTGACTAAGACCGTCTGTTTACCCCTTTATATAGATCATTAATCATTTTGATTGAATATTGAATTAAGCGTAAAAGATTTCACGGTGCACTCTAAAGTAATTTAGCACATCCACGTGTATATAATCGATTTTCAATTAGATTTAGTAGCAAATTACAAACAAAGTTGAAGAATTTTGTTTTTTTTTATCCTTTTTATTTAATTCTCACTTTCCCGGCTCTGTAATAACTATGCGCGGCGTTAAGTTTCGTATTTTAGCACAAATTATCTCGATTTTGGGCAGAACGCGCATTACTGAGTATCTTATTTGGAGAATAACTTATAATTTATATTATTAGCAGGACATTTAAAAAAAATAATGGCGCAAAAAAGTAAGACAAAGGGCATCGAAATAATTTTATGAATTATTTTAAAGGATGATGAAATCCTTTAAAATAATTCATAAAATTGAATCCTTAAAATTGAAAGTAATCCTGTAACGTAAAGAATAGTAACCGATATAATTATAGGTTACTATTCTTTATTTCGAATTTTCGATACAATTCCCAAAATTAGATGAACATTGCTTGCTTGAGAACGACATACAGCTTCACATAACTTTATCGAACCTGTCCAGAAGGATATTTTCCAGTGAAGATAAGATAAAATTCCATTGTAATTGAATTGAATATTAATATTGTAAACATAATTTTGTATTATCCGTTCCAGAAAGATAATTATTTTCTTATTCATTTTGTATGTACGTGCATTTGGTTTGCAAAATGTAATATGATTGTTTTATCTCAACTTTGAATGCATGATGAATAATAATTTAGTATTCATGACTTTCACGGAATACGTTTCAAAACAATTTTCAAGGGAATTCATACTTTATTACGCCACTCAAAAAACTACATCGTATTTAATTTTAAACATAAAAATAAAAAAATACTAATTAATCATACTGTAAACACGATTGGTTGTAAGTTCGATTTCTACTTGGGAGAATGTTTGATATTTAAAATCTATTTCTAATCCGCTGCTGATGTAAAACAAAGCATTGAGCTCTCCACTCAACATGCACGTCTTAAAACTAAGCTGTGTCTGACTAAAAAAAAGTGCTGGAAAAGTGGCGTGAAAACAGTGGGAAGTAAAATTTCTAGGCATTTTATTTTCTCTTGTATAAGTTGATTTTATATATCTATAATTTATGTTTGTATTTTTGTATACATATAATTTATTTTAATACAATAGTTAATTGAAATATTATATTAAACTTATTCCCTTGAACTTGTCTCTTCTAAAAGTAGAAATATAATGTATTATAACATGAAAGATGAAAAATTTGCATAAACACTTGTTCATATATAATTCTTTGATATACATTTAAAGATATCGTTTGCCTATTTTAACCTCTAAGTCTAAACTATGTATTTTTAATAATATTTTCAAGCATAACTCTATTTATTATTAGTTGTAAATAAATGAAAATTAACTCAATATATTTTACCATAAAATAAATTACAACTAAAATATATTCGCAAAGACTTAGTATTAGTAGTATTGACAGAAGCGACTACTTTTATACATAAGCGAGTAGGTTACAAACAGATGACACAACAAGCGCGTATATATATATATAGATATTACAATACTTAAATTAAACTTCGATTAATAGATTTATAATACCAAATTACGTTAATACGATTTAAAGCTTCATTTCTTTATCTTATAAAGGTGTTAAAAACGCTATTATTTTTTTTTTTTTGAATTTGAACGAAAATTAAAATATTTTAGAACTCCTTCTACTTATTGTCAGACACTAAAAGAATGTTACACATTCGATTTCGAACTGAAGATAATATATGCTGTTTATTTTATTTTATTCACGACATATAATATGCATGTATGTTTATATATAATCTACCTTATAACAATTATTAAATATATATTAATATATACACGATCAAGTCTTGAATTGAAATGTGCGTTAGAAATAGTAACATTGTGTAAAACAGCTGTAAGCATTATAAAAATATTATATATAAAATAGATGATATACAAGGACAGGTAACGCGAAAGAGGATACTCACCATATAAGACCAGTTGGGTAATTTCAACTAAAAAACACCTACTAATATCTACTTCAACGAATATCTATTAGTTATTATTATTTAACATTCATGTATAGTAAATGGACATACAACCATAGAACGTCTAATCACATTACAACTAAATGTTTGGCATCCTGAGAAACCTTAGTTTCTGTTAACCTGCGCTCGGTCAGTAGTTACCACTTCTACGAAGTCGTCTCTTCATCTGTGAATTAAAAATATAATTTAACTTATGACTATGATAACATCATGATAAATAAATCTATTTGATTTTATTGATTGTTTTATTCTTTGTTTTCATACAAAGCAAGTATTTTCCTTTCTGGCTTGTAAATGTAACTCAATGCCGCATTTTGTTTCTAATAAACAGAGTTATACTTGGTAGAGACTGAGGAAACAAAAAAATGTTATAAGATTTAAAGCTATAGCAGAGGCGTTGAGTTCCGCCACTCAACACGCAATGCTGGTGAAAAGCGGAGTACGAAGTGTCCCGACACTAGGTACTTCCTGTCTACGAAGTACCTAGTGAAAAAATGACTCAAGTGCTGACTGAAAACGTGATAATTGTCAGGTTCAAGATGTGGGTTCAGTAAAACAGGAAACGTGAAGCAAATAAAAACATTCCACCACGTAGAAATCGAACCCACAACCCCCGCGTGTACAATCAAAGATTTGCAAAGTGTACAATGGACTTTAATTCAATAATATTTACCAAAAAAATGTAAATTGATACGATACGACGGTCCGTTTGGATAATTAATATTCATAGATGCTTTCATTTTCGGAACATTTAAAAAAAATACATTTATTTGTACTGTTGTACTTAAATAAATATTTTTTTTAAATAAATAACTTAGATAAAATGTCAGATTTTCATTTATGCTATTTATTATTATATTTTATGTAGCTATAAAAAAAAATCCATTATAATTGAATTGAATATTAATATTGTAAACATAATTTTGTATTATCACTTCGTATATCTTCCCATATTTTTACCACTGAAACAAAAACATCTGGCTGAATAAAGTATAGTTCCTAATTAATAGATCCCTCTCTCTCTCTCTCTCTCTCTCTCTCTCTCTTGCTCGTCCTTTTTTTCTTTCTGCATATCTCCACATAAGGTTAAAAATGAATAAAAAAAAATTAAATCTAACTTTACCTTGAATTTAAACAATTCAGCGGTGTGTTCTGCTGATCGTTGCTAGGCAGATTAATATTTGTAGGAGGGCTCTTGTTCAAGGGGTACCACTGAGCGACGGGTTTGCGCGCGTTGTCTAACATCTCAAGCCAGTGGTCGCGACCGATGCCGATAAGCGTGGAGCCTATCGCCGTACAACCGATCAGCTCGTTTGGACCAATCCTGGGGAAGAATTTTGTTGTGATTATTGTGTATGATGACTGAATCTTTAGAAAAATTGACTGTTATGACGATAATGAGAAATTAATTGGGACTGTATTTAAGTTTACTAACAAAATAGTTATATATATATATATATACATATATATATATATATATATATATATATATATATATATATAGCATTTTAAATATAAATATATAGCATAACTAGCATTTTTAGCAAAATTATACCAAGCGCAAACATTTTTTAAAATTTAAAAATCATCCATTCTGTACCAACAATAAATAACAACACAAATTATTAAAATTGGAGCACCTGTATGTCAGTCTGTCTGTCTATCTGTTTGAGTTAGTTAACCTTTGGAATGGCTGGACCAATTTGATAACACTTTTACTGGTAAATAATTCGTGAAAGAAGGAGTAACTTAGCCTACTTTTATTTCCGAATTTAAAAAAAATTACCGACTCCCTCGCGAATTCGCCGGTATGAAGTGAGCGAATATATCAACATAATAATATATCGGTAGTTTAGAAAATAATTTCTAATATCGAACAGATAAGGTGCTGTGAAATCTAAAAACTCTAAACATTCAATTTAAGTTGCATGCATTACGTAGAGATCTGATTCACAGATATTGATACCCCTTTCACCCTACACCTCATTTTATTTACATTGACATATTTAAATTCGTCATATCTTTTAAATGGAATGTCCAATTTTTATAATTTAAATAGTAATAAGTCAATAATAATTCAATATTTAGTAGAATAAGGATTAATACAGAGGTATGAATGGTATCGTTGGAGAGCTAAGTGTAAATGAAACTTTTATTTAAGACACACAGAAAATAATAAATATAGCATAGCTTAGGAAAGGTAGTTTGAAAAATAATTTTTGATAGATAACTACTTGAAATATAAATACTTATGATTGAATTATTCTATTTAAATAATAAAATATAAAAGAAAATATAAATAACTAATTCTTAGTTCTAGTTATATTTTAAGTAGTTATCTATCATTATTCTTCTTACTAATTCTATATAGAATAATAAAATATATAAGAAAATATAAATATAATATAGAAGATAGCTTTTTAACTGGAATGAAAAATGTGTTTTGAAAACTCAAAACTCAAAACATTCAGTCGTGGTCACGTCCACTACGTAAGAAGCCCCTTTCCCCTCTCCCCGCAGTGTCACTCACTGCGCTGCGCAGGACCACACACGCCGCGTTACTTTACTATTACATTAAATATTTTCTTTACAATTAATTTTAAATTCATAATATCTTTTCAATGGAATGTCCGATTTTAATAATTTAAAAAGTATTATATACAGGTATTGAAATGAACTTTATTTGAATATTGTTTAATGGGATAAAGATTTATGCAGCGATATAAATAATGTGATTTGATTCTTGTGAGCCTTTTTTTGACGTTTAAAATGTACAAAAGTAGTTATAGTAGCATACCTACAGTAGTTGGACATATGGTATATCGAACCTTTTTATAGATATTGATACGATTTATAATACGGAATTTTTTTTGACATTTTTTGTTCTATTGCCAATAGTTTTTGCAGCACATGCGATGATACATTTTTATAGCTACTTTTTTCATACCTTGATTTACATTATTGCATTTTTATGAGGAATACCCATTTTTTTGAAAATGTAATATAGCCTATGTTACTCAGTGAATATGCAGCTTTCTAATGGTGAAAGAATTTTTGAAATCAGAACAAGTAGTTTTTGTGTGCAAAACGTGACAAACATACAAAATTTCCTTATAACACTAGTATAGATACATGTAACAATTTATTTCTAAATGATACATACATTTTACTCGAAAACTTTGAGCACAGCTTTATTAAAGCTTATCATCAATGGGACTTTACGGTCATTGCGAGTAAACTACCTTCCATTTACCGAATTTGAACGGATTATCTTTTTTTAACGATATCTAAGCCAGATTACGGTATGTGCTTTTTGTATGAATAACGAGATTACTTTTTTGTAATGTTTTGTACAAATCCCTCTACAGAGATGCTAAGAATATAAATAAATTGTAACTAATGTATAAGAATTTCAACGCACGGTCATAGATAGTGCTTGGATCGTTTCTGAAAGGCACGGGTTCGTATCTATAGCTATCAGATACGCTACCAGCTGAGTTCATAATTTTTATAAGTTTTTTCAAAAATGTTACTTTAATTCTAAACGTTGAATAAAATTTTAAAATAGTAAAATACATAAAAAAAGGTTAAAATATTTTCATTTTTCTGCTCAGGTAAGACAGACAAAACACTGCGTTGAATTACGTTACTTAACCACGCAATCTCACATTCAACTTTAGATGATCTCTGCCTATTCTGCTTTAGAAAAAACTGCTGAAAAATTAGCTTACAATAAAGCGAAATCAAATCCGAGCACGAGTCAATGATATTAATCTTTCGTATAACGTTTCGAGCATACAATGTTACATTACATGTACTATCCAAATATTGTAGTAGAATGCGAATGGGGTATATTTTTAAGCTACTAGCTACTATATATGTTTAAGGCATTTTGTTATGTTTTTTTAAAAGACGCCATTGAACAGAATTGTATTAGCGTAGTATATATACTCGCAGAATACTAAAAATTATTTGTCTCAATAATTTTTACTATTTGTCTGAAATCATCATAAATTAATTAACATCTAAACAAGGCTTATTATGTCTTATATATATGTAGTAAAGTGTCTTCATTCTATGTATCTTTTATATATTAAAGAATAAAAATAGTATTTATCTTATTAGTCTTATATCTACTATTGAAAGGACATATTAATAAAGATTTTATAGAGTAGTGAGGATAAAGTATAGAAAGAACTTAAAAGCGAGAGAATTCCTTTGTAACTGTTACGTATAGTGTAAGGGAAGTTAGGTAAAGGTAGGTAGTATGTAAGTCGGTTTACCCAAGTACTTACTACCTTCGTAGTTAATCTAAGTTACCTATGAACTGATAAATCTAAGTTATCCTAAAAAGATATTTTACGTAGATGTAATATTATAGTATATAATAAAAGAACTTACAAATCATAATCAATGACTTTCACAAGGAGGGTAACGTCGTATACATTTTCTGCAGGTAAGTCAAATACCAAGGCTTCGTTGTACACCGGACTAAGAGTGTTCTTCTTAACCGTCGTCTTCTTCTTCTTTATTCTCTTCCCTTGGCAGATTAGGCAGATTTTAACGTAGGGATCTATTGGAAAAATACAATTATTGCAATTAATATGATAAAATTTGAATTATCGACTATGCAAGAAATTGCAATAGGCTAAGGATTAAGCTCTTTTCGGAATAACAAGTATAATTATAAATGTGGGACATTTAATTCCGCCTCTTAACATGTCTTAATTTCTGACGAAAAATGGAGAACCGTATGTAATGTCTTGACACAAGCTTTTCTCACACACTAGGTTTTTTGGCCCCGTTAAACAAAAGCATGAAGCTGCATTGCATAAAACAAATATATACTAAATATAAAAAAAATGCTTTTAGAAGGGTTTTTATTACTTTGATATAAATTCTTTTACCGTTTCTTTGTTTGTTTATTTATTGCTCCGTGGCTGATGAGCCTATTCAGTTAAAAATATATGAGTTAGCTTTCTAAACTGGTTTCAATTTCATTTTTTGTATCAATTATAACATGTAACAATAGCTATTAGCAGTTTAAAGAGGTTCTGCGTGATATACCAGCTGCCGAAGTAAACATAGTTGGGGGGATTTGAACGCTCACGTAGGTAAGGCTGCGGACCCGTATGAACGTGTTCACGGCGGTTATGGTTATGGTCGTCGCAATACAGAGGAAGAAAATATCCTAAGAACCTTTATTGTGACCGACTTGGCTATCGTAAAGACGTTTTTCCAAAAGAAGCCTCAGCACCTTATCGCGTATAAGGGCGGGTCCCACTCAACTCAAATAGATTATCTACTGACCCGACGGTTTCATATAAGGAGGATGACGAACTGTAAAGTCATTCCGGGTAAAAGCCTGACGGCCCAACATCGTCTTCTTGTCATGGACTATGGTCTTTACCCCAAAAAAGAAAGTAGCTGAGAAACGTGAACCTAGAATCAAGTGGTGGTTGCTGAATTGACCGATGCAAACCGACTTTCTGGCTGAGGTTGAGAGTCAAAATCTATCGACCAAAACCGAAAATACCCAGGAAGCTTGGGATGGAGCCCAGTCAGCAATTATCCCAGCGGGTAAACGAGTTCTTGGTTTTTCTGGGGGAGGACGAGTCGTGGATAGGGAGACATGGTGGTAAAATGACAAAATGCAGAAGGTGATTCATGGAAAGAAAGGTGCTTTTAAGCAGTCGCAGACCACCGTCTCTCCTGAAGACAGAAGTGGCAGTAAAAGAGCTGTAGTGCCCGCAGTGAAAAATTGTCATCACTATATGATAAGCTTGAAACTGCGGAGGGGCAGAAGCTCATTTAGAAATTCGCACGTGCTAGGGATAAAGTGAGGCAGGACATTGCAAAATGTCTTTGCGTCAAAGACTCTCAGGGCACACTGCTGTATAACCATGACTTTGTGAAGGAGAGATGGATTTGCTACTTTAAGGACCTGCTGAATACTCAGCATTGGTGCAGTCTTCTGACCGAACCATCTCCTAATCTCGGACTTGTTACTCCAATAGCACCTGACGAAATTCGGAATTGTCTTCGATGCATGAAGAGCCAAAAAGCGGTGGGACCTGACGACATTCCGATCGGAGCATGGAAATTATTGGGCTCTCTTGATATGCTCGTGCTTACAGACCTTTTTAACCATATCTTGAACACTGGAACGATGCCAGTGGCGGTACAGCTTTATAACCCTTATTTACAAAGGCAGGGGCAGTGTTCAAGATTGTGGTAGCTACAGTGACATTAAGATTATAAGTCACACCATGAAGCTCATTGAGCGCGGGATCGACCTCAGGCTTCGCCGAGAGTATACTGTCTCTGGGTGTCAATATAGATTTCAGCAAGGATCGGGTACCATAGATGCTATTATTGCCCTCAGAATTTTGATTGAGGCATACAGGGAAAAAAGGAGAGCTCTGCACATAGCATTTTTAGATCTGCAGAAGGCCTTTGACTGTATACCTCGACAATGCATCTGGTGGGCATTGTGATCAAAACTATGCAATGCAATCTGATAATGTAAATATAGGTCTCAGACTGCTGTTGGCAACACGAAACCCTTCCCGATTAGGGTAGGGGTTCACCATGGCTCGGATCTTAGCGCGTTCTTGTTCAGTGTTGTGCTGGATACTATCTCGGCTTATAGCCAAGACCAACCTCTATGGCTGATGATATACGCCGATGACATAGCACTCATTGCCGAAAGCCGAGTTAAGCTGGAGCAGAAAGTGAACCTCTGGAAGGATACTCTTAAGAACGGCGGTCTTAACCTAAATGTATCGTAACCGAGTAGATGGTTTGCGAGAGCCCGGAATCTAGCACTATCCATATAGGTCCAGAACCAACCATTAAGTGAAGAAGTTCAAGTACCTTGGATCTATCCTGCATGAGTCTGGGGGCATTGATCACGACATCCATGCTCATATCAGCGCTTCTTGGGCCAAGAGCTGGGAGAAATAATAAAGCTAGGAAGAAGAAGAAGAAGAGCACAACATTTTATTGAATACTAAGGTAGGAGTGTTAGAATTTTAAAATAGTAATTTACAAATGGAAAAAATAAGGAAAAATATTACTTGTAGTCTTAGGACTAGAAAGATCATAAAAGAATGTCAATTTTTCGGATATTTTTTTCCTTCCTTAATTCTTATAATATGAAAAATACGACATGATTTAACGTTTTTTTGGCTTATTATAAAATAATATTATAGAATAAAATATATGACAAGGTTTTATTCTCATTTTTCTAATCACTGTTTGGCATGGTTTATCACTCGTTTTCGGTTAATCATTGTTTTGAGGACACCTCTATATGACACAAGTTTCAAACACAATTACATTTGTATAGCAATGTGATCTTGAAGTAATACAAACTAGGTCACGAATCCTTACTTCTAAAGTCCATGAGAAACAACCCAAAAACAACTCGTAAGCTTAAATGTTAAAGTATACGAAACTGTCTAAACAATTCTCAGTTTATTCTATTATATAGTGCATTGCCTTCACTTTTACGAGAAAATTTTAGGTCAGGGCTAATTTAATAAAGCAATTTTTATTTTTATTTTCGTTGTTTATTATAACACCAACAACAAACAAACTGTACATACAACTTTACATACACATATAGATTATTTACCTTGTACTTATTGGAACAATAAAGTCCCAGGTTTGATTTCCATATCGGGCAATAACTAAAGCTTTAAGATTTCAAAATATCTAGTTGTTTACATATGTATACAGTGAAGATTTAAATTATTATTTTTTATATATTTTAAATTAAATGTTTTTATACATTCGTCTGAACTAATTATTTTTATAAAGCACGACGCTTAAATTATTGAAATATTTTCTTAAAAGCAGAGGTAGTAAATTTTATTTTATTTTTCTTTTGCAGCTATATGTATTAGATACTTGTTAAAATTTTGTGGTCTAATTAAACAAATCTTACATAAATTAATGCGAATCGTGGCGCAGTGGAACAGCATTTAACTGTAAACGTGATTAATTGTGGATTCGATTCCCACTTCTGGAAATTATTATCATTTCTCCACACGATTAAGACAGTGTCAACGAAGTGTCTTGAAACCAGGTTCTCTCTGACTATACTGCTTTGTACGATAAACCTAAGTAACTTTGAATATAATATAAAGTTTCATTTACACCTATATAGTAGTTTTTCCGTGAAGAGTATCAAACTCACCCATCCTCTTAAACTTTACAATTTATAACATTATTAGGCAGGTTTATCCGTCGGGCAAGTGAATCCGACAAACAACTTGAAATGGAAAATCTCTCACAGATAAATGGAGGCGGTCCACAAAATATTTGAACAATGTGCTGCGACCCACCCATCAGGAACCAGTGGCCAACAACGAGTGAGAAGACCACAATTGCCGGATTAGACCTTGCGGAGGAACTCCTCCAATTTCTCAAATCAACTAAAACTAGGACCCGCTCCTGGAGATGACTCATCTACTATTTTTTGATTTCCTTGCAGTATTGCGGGTGCTTTCCGTCCGCCATCGTAAAATAAAACACTATAATTAAGGATAAAACATGATCGCAAAAATTCATAGACACCAGAAGTCCTAGGGTTAACCAATAAAATTTCAAAAAAATATTAGTAGGATATAAAATTAATTCTGTAAAGCTGAAATATCAAACACGGAGTTTAATGGTAATTTTCACGAACATACAGTTTTCATATTTTCTAATTACACTTACGTTACGCTGAAAGTTTTGAAACTTCAAACTTTCTAAAGTCGATAACGTGTAGCTTATATCAAATGTAATTTTAAGTTTTTACATAAATTAATATTATAATAAAATCATTAATAAAATAACTGCCTACTAATAATTTTACCTTGACTTGTTTTTATTTATGTTCATGCAAAGAATTCACGCTTTTATCCCGTAGCGCAGGGTAGATACGAAGTGCCTAGTGTCAGGGCACTCCATACTCTGTTTTCCGCGAAATTCAAAATATTACGTGTTGAGTGGCGAAACTCAACGCCGCGTTTTTCTTACCAGAGTGAGTAAATTGTGCTTTTCTATTCAAAAAGAATCAAATTTATCGTATTACATTTTGATATATTTCAAATATTACCAGTTTCATGCTTTATCACGTATAGCAAGACTTTTAGAGACAACTTAATGTTAAGATACTCCGTTGACTGCTTCGCCCGAAATTATTACAAGTTAATTGATTAAATAATATTAAAAAATACAAGCATACCTGACGATCCATTTATGTCCATCGCCTTTAAATTCCTTCCCTTAATAACGGTGACGGTGAGTCGTCCAGCAGTCGGCAAGTAGCATAGTGACAGCATTAGTTCTCCAAGATCTTTCTTTTCCTATGCCAAGAAATACAATATTTTATATCGAAAATTTATAGAGTGTTCATTTTGTAGTAAGAAAAAGAAATGTTTGCATGCGCAGGAATAAAAACATGTAACACACATACCTAGTGACATATTATTCCGTTGACAATTTTTAACCCAATAAGAGATATAAAACTTCAAACTTTGTTGTTTATGAAATCAAATTAAGTACAAAATTTGAAATCCGTATCTTTCACTTTTATTCAGACACTACAACAACTGAACCATAATAGCTTCTGTCCGTACCCATTTATATAATTATAAATATATTCTCATAAAGGTTAATTAGATTTTAATAGACATTAAAACAATTATAATAACGTTTAACCAAACATATACGAAAACAAACAATGATTATAAAAATCTCTTTAAAAAATTGAAAATTAATAAAATTGGAATCCCATTGTGTTATAAAGCTGCATTCAATGATGAAATGTCAGAATCAATATTTTAGGTGAAATTTTTTACATTCATTTTCAGCGCGAGCGGATACGCCCAGTTTTATAAATTGAATAACTGAACTATTATTTTATATTTTGTACAATACATTAGAAATGTAATGCTATAATCTACATTTGTAATTACAAAATATTTAATAGCTCAAAAAGTACCCACGCCTTATTGGGACATAGCAGAGTAGTCAGAGATAATCTAGCATCAGGACGGTTTTGACAGCTATCTGATCAAAATCGAGACATTATATTGCTTAAAAGACTGACTGAGAAGACGTGTACCGGTTATGACGCAATGGGATAGCGTCTGATTGTAAACACGATCAGTTGGGAGTTCGATTCCCATCCGGAGGAATAATTCTCTGTTATAACAAAGCGCGGCGTTGAGAGTTGCGCGACTCAGCACGCAATATCTTAAATTTGACAGAAAGTGGAATTTGTACTGTCTATCTTGTTATGTGGGATAAAAGCGTGGAATAGAATCTAAAAGTCTAATAAATCAAAATTGATCCATGACACATTTAAATTTATTGTTATTTATTTATGTTATGTTGTTTCCAGTCCAACAGTATGTAGAAGTACTAGTACAACTAGTCTTATAGAATAACCGAAAACCCAAAAGATCTCAGTGAATGATTTTCTTTGGAAACTTGATTATTTTGATGAAAGCAATATTGTGTTTTATTCTAGCTTGACGTTTAATTCCACATAATACATATATAATATTATATATATGTCTAAAATTGTAATCGCTTTGTCCAAATTCAAAAAACAAAAATTGATTTCCTTAACTAAATATTTTGGTATAATAAAAAATGACTAAGAATTTACTTATAGTCTTAGCAAAACATTTTTTAGGGCAAACTCGGGCTAATAACGGCTATAGTATCCCTGTGTGACATATATACGGAATTTCTTTGAGATTTGGATCAATAGGTGATTAATGACAGCTGAACCCAGATTTAACCTTAAAAAGACTTAACTGAATGATTAATCGATGTGAGAAATTGAAAATTTGAATTATTCCATGATTTGCTGTTTTCAAATAAGCTCGCTTTTAAGAATTTAATATTTTAGTTATATTTTTATACCTTTTCTTAATAAACTGTATTAATCTGTTATCATTTTTTTAATTAATTTTGTTCACGTATTAAATATATTTCTTTTGTTTATTAATCATTATTTTTTTCAGTTTTTGAGTTTTTAGAATTCTAGGGCTTATAATTAGGATAGAATTTAGTTCATACTAGTCTTTTATATTTAATACTTACTATTTTAAGAATTTGTACTCTGCGAAATAAAATTTAATTGAATACACGACGCTTTAACGTCTTATCGAACTAATTTTACAACAACCAAAAGCCAAAAGATCTCATTGAATGTTTTACTTAGAAAACATGATTGTTTTGATTAAATCAATATTGTATGATGTATGTAAGCCGGAAAAAGATACAATACTGATTTAAGTTGATTGATTAGAAGTAGTAACTTCTACATAGAAAGGTATTCCGAGAATACCTATTATTAAACACTCTGTTCTCCACTTTCTACTCGAATTTGATACATTACGGTTTGAATGAGGAAAGCAAATTTCCAGTTTTGTTTTACCGTAGCGAGAAATAAAAATAGTTTAAGCCTAATCCTTCCGAGTGGAAATTGCACCCATAACAAACGACATTTGAGGCCGGTCGTAACGCAGTGGGATGACGTCTGATCGTCGGAATGATTATATTTAAATTATTTTCATTTCTTCGCTGTGGTAAGACAAAGACTATCATAACACTAGGTATATCCTGTTTACCCTACTACACAGGATTAAAGCGTGAAACAAAAACAAATTAATTCGTAGTGATGATCATGGTCTAAATATATATATTTTTATTTATAATTATACGGCGTATAAAAATTAAATAAATATATTTTTATCATTTCATGTTTCTGCTTCATTTTCATTGGACATAATGTGAAGCTTTATATAGGAAATGCGCGAAAGAAAACAAAATAATGTTATGTAATTTTTTTATCGTCTTTACTGACGGTTTGCATTTCACGGGATAGACTAAGAGTATACGGCTACATATATCATTCTCACCAATCTTCCGTTTGTTTATGAACGAGACTTTAATAATGACAAATTCCGTAACTCTAGGCAACCATGTTTGAAATATGATGAAAAGTAATACAAATAATGATTTGTTTTACTAATTTTAAAGTGTTATTCCAAACTTAAGAGTCAAAAATATTTTTGATAAAACAAACCGTTTATTTACATATTTTTAAAAATGTTAAAAAACATTCATCAAGTGAAGTAGTTGAAATAGTCAAACATTAAAATAAAAAGTATTCTTTCTTGCCAAGTGCTTATCTCTATATAATATTTGGGTAGAACGAAATTGGAAGAATCACTCGGTAAATTTCGACGCAGCTAGATGTAGAACGCATGGCTTAGCGGTCAAAACGTTTGGACGGTTTCCAAGACGCGCGAGTTCGAACTACACTTTCCAATTGTTGTAAGTTTTTCAAAAGTAATAGATAGATATGGTTAGACAAACAAATTATTGCTCGTATTTTAAGGTCAACGTGTCGCAGAGGGACAACAAATAAAGTGACGTTGTAGGTATGATAATAGTATATACTAAGCGCGGTGTTGAGTTCTTCAGAGTTTCCACGTAACATGCAATGCTTTGAATTCGGACGGAAAGTTGTAAACGGAGCATGTTAACACTAGGTCCTTTTTTTTCTTTGCCGTTTCAAAAGGAAAGAGACAACCTAGAGTCAAGACACTCCATTAAATGCCTATTTTGCTATTGAGAAATAAGAAGCTATACTATAAGTTATTATTCAATACATACACGTACCCAGTTGCTATACTTCTATATAAACATATTTTAAGCGAAAATTGGGAGATTTGTATGAACATAATGATATTCGCAGTACGTGCATTGATAAAACAAAGAATGAGATATGCCAATCAGGTTTTCCATTTATGTATGTAGGTATGTAAAAATTACATACAAACATAAGTAGATCGTTTTTCTTATTGTACGTCATCCATACTGATCTGTTTTATTAATTACGATTTATAATAATTAATTAAATGAAAGACAAGAAAACCCTCAGGTAATATTTTTCATTAATAGCTGTAGTGCATTTTACAACTATATTGAAGCAATGTCTTGTATACTGAGGTTGGCCCTCACCTGTGGCGGTGCTAATATATTCATTGTATATTCAATTTCTTGATGCAAGTCAGCCGACTCCAAAAGTCCTTTTAGCACAACGTGGCCGATGAGGTCATGGCGACTGAAGCGGTCGAAATCGTATACTGAGAACTGAAGATATCGCTGGCGTAGCTCTTCGTAGGGGACGCTAAAATAAAAAAAAAACATATTTAAATAACGATGTAGAATTAAATATATTTTGTTAGACATAATACAGTGTTGACATCCGTCTCATGTAGGAGAATGTGATTAAAAAACACTATTATTACAAGATAATAATAGATACAGAATACACGGGCAGCAAGGAATTTACATATTTATTACATAGCAAGGATGTCAGAGAGAACCTAGAGAAAAGACACTACTTTAGTCGATTTTCGTCTTAGTGCGGAAGCATCGCGTGTTAAGTAGCTTAACTCATCGCCGCGTTTTACCTTGCTAGAGAAAAGAAATTCTAAAAACTCTAATTCATATTCATTTTATATATATATATATATATATATATATATATATATATATATATATATATATATATATATCCCTGTTATATATAATACCTGGAAACGAAGGGTGATAAACTAGTCACGTCGTTAATGGAAGTGCAATCTGGCAAAACTTTATAATCTACGCTAACGTTTCTAACTCCAGATTTTAATTGTTGATCAGTTTAATATACTTGCACAGGTACCTTTTATCAGTTCTTAGTATCTGAATTATGTTCAGTATCTATAGTATAATACGGGAAAGAAAAAAAGTCGATATGCGTTTACTGAAATCACATAATCCGTCCATATGGACGGATGAAATTTGGAGTTATTACTTTTTTACTCGTGAACAGAACTACCACAATGGAACGGTAATACTCTCCCAACATTTGCAATGCAAGATATGGGCATATTAGAAAAAATTAAAAATAATTCTTTTTTTACGAGCGGGAGGGCCATCTGATGGTAAGTGGTCACCTTCGCCCATGGACATCCACAACAGTTGAATGGTGGATGCGTTGCCGTTGTTGAAATGAAAGGCTTGGGATGGAAGCTGCTGAAGCCACTACACTATCTGTAGTAACTTCGGCAGCCAGAACTATCAAAACCACCATACTCTGAGGGAAAGAATGAGCTGGAATGAGGAAAGCTGGTTTGCATGACATCGAACGTTTTGGTCATAATAGTGGTCTCTAGCTATCGGAGAACTAACCCCCTGCCACCAGGAGGAGGGGAATTGTACTCCACCCCATCCCCTCATAGGGAATAATAATAGAATATAAAATAGGTACTGTAAAATAGGTAATAATAAAATATAAAACACTAAATAATAAAATTTTATTCTACAAGATATACTACGTAGTATTTATTTAAGAAGTATGTCTGGTAATACACAGTACAAAGGTCACTGTGCTTTAGAGCTTAGAGAATTCTTTAATAAATAATACATTTTACATTTAATTGTACTGTTGCTTGAACTTTTAAAGCAATCATTGAACTATGATAAACTTTTACAAATGATTAAGCTTTTTCATAGTAAATTGTCACTGTATAGTTATTTTAAAGGAATTTCGTATGTATTTACCAAATATACTAATTTATTTCATGTTTAATTTTTTTTATCAAAATTAGTATATTTCGTGATCAAAGCTAATTTTAATTATTTTGAAATGTTTTTTATTGTTGTGCTTCAGAGAGTTATGGTTATATAGTTTTGCAATATTAAAACACTAAATGATAACACTAAAATACTAAATGAGCAGATATTGGAATATTTGCATTCGATACAAACAATGTTGTGGGATACATATAGTGTTATACATCATTCTATTATTAGTAAAAGGCAGGTTAGTAGTTGGCTTTCTTATAATATGGACTATTGCCTATAAAAAACTTAACAAATTTTAATAAAGTAACCAAATAACCTCAATCAATACGTCAAGAGACTATACTTTAACTGTTGGGTGAAGAACCACTGACTCAGTTGGCACTCCACTATTAAATATTTACATAACAATCATCTTTATTGCTGACTAGGAATGTTATAATGAAATTATCGTAGTACTTTAATAACGTTAAATTAATTACAAATAATATACGTGTATAGAAATTTTTGATCTTTTTCTTTGTCAGCCTATCTGACATCGCCAGGTATTTTTTTTTGCTTCACGCTTTTTATCTCGCATAACAGAGTAAATATAAAGGACCCAGTGTCAAGACACTCCGTACTTCGCTTTCCACCGAATTTCAGACATTGGGTGTTGAGTGGTGGAACTCAACATTGCACTATTAACGCCAGGCATTATTAACTTTAATAGTTTAATTCACTCCTTTTTTTAAGTCACCATATAAAAGCTTTTAATTTTTCTTAGAATGAAAATAGTTATTATTAATAAACCAGTGTTTTTAAAATTACTACTATAATTATTTAAAAAGTTTAAAAAATCTTACCTGAACAAAAACGTCTCATTGAACACCGGATTCAGGTTCTTGCGGTGTACTTTTGTCTGGAATTTCTTCTTCCGGTCAGGTAAGAGGAACACCTTGATGTATGGGTCGCTGCTACCTGATACATCCTTTATTGGCAGATCACGAGCTTCGAAGATCTAAAGAATTATAATAAAAATAAAATAAAAATTATTATTTACCGGACACTTCAACAAATGTGGAAAAAACGATTTTGATGAAGCGCATCAAAATAACGTTGCAAAATTTCCTTACACTGATCGATATATTGATATACGTATTAAATAAATAACTATTTAATCTAATTTCATAATTTTCATATAATTTTACTTATGAAAGCTCAGTTAAAAGTTTAGATTGCAATTTTTGCAGAGCATTATAGGAAGAGATAACTTACTGTCAAGACTACTAAACTAAACTGAACTGAATGAAAATAATTTACATAAGGTCCTTCCCCTGAGGGAGAATCGAACTCCGTTTACAATCAGACACTGTTCCTCTGCGCCGGTGGTCTACAATGCTATAGATTTTAAACGATATGAATATCTTAAAACAACACTTTGTTAATAATTAACTCAATTACAACAGCCTCTATAAAGCAATTATTAGTACTAGAAACGTAGTAAGCGTTATACATATTAAATATTTACTACCTAAGTGAATTATGTAGACCTAATTGTGATAATAAACCTAATTATTGGCATCTCATTACGTATGTGTAGCACTAAAACATTGTTATGTAAATTGTAATCTGTTGAGAATACTATATCGAAATCAAAATCAGCTCAGCGATTGTGGGTTCGAATCTCGGTCGCACTTATTAAAATGTTTCTCTTTCATCTAGTAGTGCTTGGTGAAACAAAGCGCTCTCAACATGCAATATGTCTAAAATTGGTAAAAAATAGAGAATTGACTGTGATGCTAAGTAGAACTGAACACCATTAATATATATTGACTACCGCCATGATATTATAGTGAAAATTTAGCTTCAACCAAATCTCATTGCACAAGTTACATAATAAAAATAGCGTATAACAGAGCAACTTCCTGTCTTGTTTTACACAACTGTTTAGTTAGAAAAAATCTAGTGTCAAGACTCTCCATTGACTGTCCTTCACCCGAAATCTAGAAATTGTGTCTTCAGTGGAGGAACTTAAACTTGTCTTATCAGAGCGAATAAATAAATTTTAAATATAATTAAACCCTTGTGGAAGAAAAACCTCGCAACCTATCACGTTTACAGTCAGAAGCTTTCTCACGCTTTTTCACGCTTTTATCCCGCATAGCAAAGTAGACAGAAAGTACCTAGTGTCAACACACTCCGTACTTCGCTTTCCACCGAATTCCAGACATTGCGTGTTGAGTGGTGGAACTCAACGCCGCTCTTTATCTTTACCAGAGCGAGGAAGTGAAAATAACTTAAATATACTCCCTCGAGTGAAGATCAAACCCACAACCGATCGCCTTTCGTTTACAGTCAGACGCTATCCCACTGCACCACGACCGGCCAAGCTTTCTAAATGCTTCTAATAAAACAAACAACCCAAAACTTACTATCTCTAAGCCTACCCTACCTCTTACAACGGTTTAAATGTATAAAGTATACTAAAAGAAAAACGCTAAAAAATATTTGCCTTATCCAGGTATAATATTAAAATTTGTATTGTCATAGGTTCCGTACGCATTTGAAAATTTTCAAGATGACAAGAAACCTGCTACTAAGTATTGCAAGATTTTTATTTTAATTAACAGGTTGATACAGTTGAGGATAATAAATGTTTAAAATAAGGAGTATCTTGAATCTAGGTTATTTCTGACTGCTATGCGGGATGAACCATTAAGCGACTTAAAATTAATCTCAACTGTTTTATAAAATCCATTTGGCTTGTCCCTAATAACATATACAAATTGTAAAAATCGGATATATTTTATATATATATATATATATATATATATATATATATATATATATATATATATATATATATATATATATATATGTAAAACAAATGGTAGAGTGTGATACATTTATTTTACTAATTTAATATATTAGCATTCTGCACTATTTCTCTATATAAACTATAACTGTGCCGAATTTCATACTCCTCTGTTCGCGTAATTTTGTCCAAATATTTAGCTACAGGTATTTATATATAGATTTCTATTTTAAGATTAATAGAAAAAAAGGTCAAGGATGACAATATGATTACATTAACAAGAAGAGACGATTTACTAATAATATTATTGATTGTAATATGTATTACATAAGAAATAAATATACTTTCCTTGTGACATGTGACATATTATTGGTCACTAATCAGGGTACCGGTGGGTTATTAATTACTAAAGTCCCTTTGGCTTTTGGCTTTGAGATTGCAAATCATTTTATTAATAGTTTAGAGTAATTTGATAAAATATTGTTATTAAGAGTAATACAAAGTGTTTTGACACTAAATACTTACTGTCTACCCGGCAATGCGAGAAAAATGATTAAATCTAAGAAAAATGATTCTGCTTTTATATTCTGTATTTTGAAGGATAAGTAGAAATTTCTCGTTATGTTACGTACATTTTATTATTATCAAAATTACATGTCGAGTAGCGAACTTAACGCCGAAGCAGAAATTAAGTGGAGAAAGAGTAGAAATTGAACCCACAACCAATCGTGGGTGCAACCAGACGCTGTCTCACTCCACAGTGGCCTCATTATATATCAAGTTTTAATGCTTTTTTTTATAATTTGCATAATCAGTATAAAATATGGGCTATATGACTGTAAACTTTAACCTAGATCAGTTTAATAGTTTTTACATGATAGACTAACGAATCCATCGTTCCCTTCTCACACACGTACATATTTTACGTATGTACGTAAATTTTTATAACGATTTTTTTGTATTTATCATAAATATTTTTGTTAATAATTATAAAATAAATAAAAAAATTAATTCAAAATGTAAATTTATATACATTTTCGATAATTTACTTTAACTCTAAGCGCCTTTAATCATATAAGTGCTCTCAGTCAACGTAAACTAGCACAGCTTAATTTATATTTGATTTATAAATTAACGTGTGGGTTTCAACTCGTTAAGGTAAATTATATATCTTAATAATTTGTTCAAAGTAATAAATGTTTTAGTGGATAACTTAGCTACTGATACTGAATTAAGTAGTATGAAGCAATTTTAGTTTTACATTTCTGTAATATTTTTGAATCATTATGAATAATATACATGGTCGTTAAAAATTAAATAGAGAAAATTGAATAATACAACTAATTTTGACAATGTGTATTGTGTGGCGGAACTTAACATCGCGATTGAACGCGTTGAACTTAGCATCCGGTTCCATCGACATCATCGGGTTTACAGTCAGTTTTTTAGTATAAGGAGATGTATGCAATATTCATGTTATGAACTAACTAACTTAGGAGCATAAAAATACAATCGTTGGAAATAATATTCGGGACAAAATTTAATTTTAGTTTAATCACAATAGGTGCTCAAAATATTAAAAATGTACTTAGAATGTTAAAAAATATTCATATAACCAAAAAAGAAAGCCACAAACACAGACGGAACACAAAGAAGCACAGGTGCCCGTGACCGTGGTTCCAGATGTTTTTTAAGCTTCACGCTTTTATCCCGCATAGCAGGAAAGACAGAAAATAACTAGTGTCAAAACACTCCGTACTTCGCTTTCCACCGAATTGGCGACATTCCGAGTTGAGTGGTGGACTCAACGGTACACTTTGTCTTTTACCAGAGTGAGGAAGTGAAATAATTTCAATATAATCACTTCCCCAAGTGAGGTTCGAACCCACAACTGATCGCATTTACAGTCAAACGCCCCACTGCGCCAGCCCAGAAAAATTCAAATAAGTTAAAAAAATATCGGTAAAAACAATACGTTATAATTTGTATATAAAATACAAGGTAATACAATAGCTGGGTAATGAGAGACAACCTAGTGTCAAGACACTACTTTGACTGCGTTCAGCCCGAAATGAAAACATTACGTTTTGAACGGCGAACTCAACTCCGCACTTTGTCTACTAGAACGAAGAAATAAATTTCCTGGCGTGAGAATTGAACCCATCACTAACCGTATTTACAGTCAAACGCTGGTCCAATAAAATAATAATCAATTCAAATGAATAAGATTAGATATTTACTATTTTTAAAATGTTATTCCACACTTAGGATTAGGAAACATTTTTGAAAAAACTTATAAAAATTATAGATATCTAAAAATAGTGTTTCTAATATGTTTTTGAAACTTAGTGATTAGGATATATCATAAAAACATACCTTAACAACAAGAGCTTCCACTTCTTGGTCATACTTCAGTGCGAAATGCAGTTTTCCGCAGAATTCCAGCTCACCGCTATCAGTTGATGATTGACGAACCAATTCGTTCTTGTAAAGCTCCGGCTGGGAAAAAATAGTATAGTTAGAAAAGAACTGTAAATGTTATCGTTAATGTGATGTTCGTGAATTAAAATTGCCCTCGACGGTTCAAATTAAAAAAATAATTTAAAAAAAATGCTTTTCATATTTACTATTTTTAAAGTGTTATTCCACACTTAGGATTAGAAAACATTTTTGAAAAAAAAAAAACGTATAAATATTTGAACGTAGCGGGATCCGGACCCACGCCTCTTGGTAACCGTCCAAGCGCTCTGACCGCTAAGTTATGCGTTCTACTACCCGCTGCGTCGAAATTCTTATACGTTTGTTACAACTTATTTATGTTGTTAGCATCTCTGTAGAGAGATTTTTACAAATTTCTTGATTTTTACAAATTAACGACCTTGATTTGATCTGTGATCTTGCTTTCAAATTTTTACACCTTTTTTCAAAATTCTTTTCATTTCTTACATTGTGTATTCTACAAGTAAAACCATTTTTTATAATCCATATTGATTGTAAACGTATATGTAATCCGCCATATTGTTGCGACGGCCATTTTGTATCAAAAATAATACAGATTATATATTATTATATTGGTATCAAAACTAAAAGTATTTCAAACTCGAAAGTTACTAAAACACCGAGTAGCACATTTAATTTAGTTTACAAAAGATTACCTTTGTTGACTTATATGGTAAATTAAATAAAATCTTATTTTATAGGCATTTTCAAAATCTAGAAGAGTAATTAATATCACCACCCAGTTGTAGTCTGTAGTCTTCTCTTTACCCACCAATCAGTAACGTGGCATACTTTACTGATTGGGGGGTAAAAAAAAGACTACAGATCACAATTATGACTTCCCGTTTCAAATATTTATACCCTCTATCTTCATACTATATTATTTAATACATTATTAGTTTCGTAATAATAATTAATAAAATTTATATCGAATATATACATATACACTTGTAGGTAAATTCGCATATGTGAAACCTGCTTTATAATATCCACGTGAAGCCCCAAGCAAAAGGAAAACTTTTTTTATATTCCTACAATTATAATAACAGTGAATTTTCGTATATTATATACTACACACCCTTTGAACGTTATTTTATGACTTGAAAATATAAAATCTTTGTAAAAGCCTTTGTTAGGTAATGTTTAATTAAATGTATTTTTATATTTTAAACATATTTTTTGCCTAATGGGAAGATAGATACTCGGTTTCTTCACTTTTCGCCTAGAGAATGAATTATTTTGTCAATACATTTATTCTGCCATGAAATTACTGTAAAAACGGATAAAAGGGCGTATTTTATTGAATTAAAAACATTGAGGCTGACCATGGCTCAGTGTAAGACCTTATTCTTATTATTTTAGCTTCACTCGTTTATCCTGCATAGTAGGGTAGACAGAAAGTACTTAGTGTCAAGACGCTCCGTATTATTCGTATAATAGCAAATTGGTTAGATTGCACTTTTTCAACTGTTTTTATTTATTTATTTATTTTTATGTTTTTATTCGCCACTCAATACATGGCGTATTGAGTGGCGAATAAAAAGTCTATAATTCATTATAGAATTCTCTAAAAGTCTATAATTCATTAGAAATTGAAGTGTTAAATATTTTGCCTCTAGATACATCCTATTTACTTTCGCTCTTCTCGGCTCCGATAAGACCAAGGGCGGTGTTAGGTTCAGCCACTCGTAATGTCGCGAATCTGGGTGGAAAACGAACTACAGACCTTAGCTCCGTGCTCTCTGAATAAACAGAAAAATAATTGAATAAAAACACGAGATATGGTTAAAGTAGATTATAAATTATCATTTTAAAGCGCCTTTAAACTAAACGTCCTGCAAAAATCAGTACAAGATCTAAAAAATAAATCACGGGAAACCAACAAAAGATTGATAAAACTTAGAAGTCTTTTATATCAAAAGTACGTCCAAAATGATAAATACGTATAAAGCTGTTTTGTAAATAATTTTCATGACAACAAAGGGCCTCGCAAAAAACCAGATCACTGACCTTTGCGCGGTATCAGTACAGGATTTTGACATGCTTAACAGGGCATTGAAATTCGGCTTATCTGTAATTTTTCTTGGAATATATATTTTTTTCTTATATGCATGATTTATTATATGTAACCTTCATATAATTTATTATTTAAAAATCTTTAACACAAGCGCAAGTTAATCTCGTTAGAAACGTGATCGATTCGTTTACTGAACATAAATTTACACATGAGGAAAAAGTCTTGGAACATTGGATATAGTTAGAAAAGCCAACAAGGTTATAGATATAGCAAAGAAACTCAATACTTTTTATAATAACTATTAAGAAATTGAATTATCAAAATTAATATCACATGCATTATCTGTAAAATAAAAATTTAAGTTACAAATATCGTGCGACGCTGTGAAGACTTCTTATTTTTGATTGCAACACAGGAAATATTGGAGATATATACTGTATGCTAGCTGTACCCGCGATTTCCACTACCTACTATCCCTAATCCTTATATTTTAATTTTATAATAAAAATCTGCTAGTGAAAGACCCGTCAAAATCGGCCTAGCTGTGCCAGAAGTTAGGTTGAACAAACAAAAAAACAAACAGTCAGATAAAATTGTAATAATTGTTATTTTGGTATAAGTGCATACAAATATAAATATATATATATATATATATATATATATATATATATATATATATATATATATATATATATATATATATATATATATATATAGTAAAAATCAGTTATTGTGATATTACAAACAGACACACTAATTTTATTTATATGTATGTATAGATATAATTAAAGTTATATATCACGTAACTACTTCATCTTAATTCCATCTTACAATGAAAATATCATGAAATAAATAATAAGAACGATTTTAATACTGTTATAACATTATCTAATATTTATTTACATTTTCCCGTCATATACAAAAAAATAAATTAATTAAATACATTTTGTTACACCGCTTTCATACTCTTACCGGCTTAGTAGGTCATCGCGCCCATTACTCATTGCTACAGGATTACGAGGACGTTAAAGGATTGATGAGAGATTACATAGTAAGAGCGTATCTAGTTGAACAATATTTATTTAATTCCTCATATATTTTTTCTTGCGTGTTACGTATTAATTTAAAAAAAAATAGTGATAATAGGTTCAATTCTCGGTTCGGACAAAATTTTGAGTATGTCTCCTATTTAATGTTACAAATTATCTTCAGCTTAACAATATAAAAATGTATAGTATATTGAATTGAGGGTATTCAGTGACAGGCTAGTGTCAAGAAAATCCACTGACTGCTTTCTACGAATTTCTAAAGATGTAAATTCTATCGATCTATATATATAAATGTACCAAACGTCAAATTACAGAGTTATAACATCATTCATATTACAATTAAAAAGTCAAAATTTACATCCTTTTTTGCGTTTATGCTGTAAAACAAAGTTGACAGGAAGTACCTAGTGTCAAGCACTCCTTACTTCGCTTTACGCCGAATGCTTGTCAGAGGCCTCCAACCTGCCAACTAAAATAATTTAAATATAATAATTCCCCTTAATGGTAATCGAACTCGCAACTGATCGCGTTTAGAGTTAAACGCTACCACTGCGCCATGACCGGTCTAAGATACACTCTTATGGTATAATTAAGACGTTTGTGATTAATGTGACGCAACGAGTTGAAAGTAGAGTGAGTATGCAAATATTCACCGTAATTTGAAACCGGTTGAACACTTTTATTTAGCTTCGAGCTACACACTGAAATATATAAAAGATTATGTCAAAACTGAAATATTAATATAAAAAAAAATAGTTTGTTAACCCCTGTGGGTTAATAATATTTTAATAGTATAAGAGAATAATGCAATAAATAAATTATAATTATTCCTGGCTTGGTTGAACAGCATTAGGCACGATGTCCATTTGAATGGAAAAGTGAGTAATGAACTAACGAAGTAAGTGTCTATAGATCCCTAAAATATGGCCTATTAACCAGATATAAAAAAAATAATTTATTTATTATACCTTTAAAAAGTAAATAACAGTTTAATAAGTTTACAAGAAACAGGTCATTCGTGGCGCAGTGACAGTGTCTGACTGTAAACGCGGTCAGTTATGGGTTCGATTCCCATTCGCGGGACTGATTATATTTATCATATTTTACATTTCCTCGCTCTGGTAAAATAAAGCGCGGCGTTGAGTTCCGAAACTCAACACGCAATGTCTCGAATTCATAGCATACTACACAAAGAGAAGACAGTGTCAGTGCAATCCGGTTCTCTGCTGCCTGAATTCAATAAGCCTATTAAGTGACAAATCTCGAAATAATTTAAATATAATTGAAATAATTTTCCTCGAATGAGTAGTAGAATCGAAACCATCGTCTACTACAGTCAGACGCTGTCCACTACACCATGACCATTTTTTATTACTTAATAGATATTTCTAAGAAGAAATAATATTTTCATTCTTGTTGTTCCAAGGAGTTTTTAAGCTGAAATTCTAACAGGAATGTCTGAGATAACATTTTGCAACGAAACGTCTTATTTAATAAACAGTCCATCAACAACAAATTTTAAATTCTACTAACTCTAAACTAAATTTAAATAAATCATGTTATGAAAATGGAAAAAATATACGTTTACTTTAGATATTATGGTTCTTAGAGACTTCCACTTATAATTTATAGTTAATTAATTTAAGATTGTTATGTTTATTTAATAAATATTAGAAATACTATGTTTGTTTAAATTAGAAAGAGCAACTGTGAGTTTCTCGCTAGCTTTTCTCAGCAGCACTGTCTTTCGAGCTGGTGGTAGCTTCTTATAAGACTGACTTTACTGACATTTATGTTAATTGATGTTTCAAAAGTAATGGTAATAGCCTATTTGAATAAAGACTATTTTGAGTTTTATATACATTTATAAATAAAAATGTGCCAGTTTGTTGCTAGGGTAACGCTTAATTTACGCGTCAATATGGCTAGGCGCTAGTAAAGATAAAAAAAGTATCTAATACGTCTATTGTCCACACATTTGGAAGGACAAAAGGAATCGAAGTAATAGAATAGACCGTGATGGATGGCCATTCCACATGGCTAAGTCACTTTAATCTAACTTAAAATCAAGATGGATGTTCCATGACCTGAGTGATTGATAAGTATGACGCATTCTACCTAATCTTATACTTTTCTTTGACCCGTCTCTTTTAAGTTAAAATAAATGTATTTTATTAAATCAAGGTGTGGGTTCGATTACAACTTGGACTTACAGATATATTTAAATTATTATTACTTTCTCGCTCTGATAAGACCAAGGCGTTGAGTTGCACCACAAAACACGCAATAAGTGTGGAGTGTCGAGAAGTTCTAAGATATCACCATACTTAAATTATATTCAATTCTAACACTGTTTATTTTTAATATAATATATGATACTATAAATTATAATTAATTTATTACACTACAAACTAGGTCTGCATCTGTATATTAATTCTTTTTTAAAACTAGCATTTACATGATCGTTTATTTACAACTATTCATGCTAAGCGAGTTTTTTTAACAATTAATTTACCTTAACAGTCTGAGCTCTAAATATATACTGTTATTGATATTTTAATAATTCTATCGATCTTCTTCACCAAATCACAAATGTAAAATTCAATTTTTTTAGATAAAATCCCTTAAAGTATTACGAGTATGATATTATTAATAAAGTAAAAGAAGATGAAAACGACAAGATTTTATTATTTTACTGTAGAAAATATTGTAACGCTTATACTCCCCCCCCCCCTACCTCTAACAAAGCTATAATATATACTATTCATATACTACTATTCAATAATACTATGACACATGATACCTCTCGCGGTTAGGACCCCTTAACGTTGTGTTCGCAATAACTCAAGATTTTTTAGAGATTATAGTATGTTTGATATTCCACTGTAATCACCACCAGCTTTTCCAAGGAAAGCTGAAGATGCGTCTTATTTAACCCTCTGTTATAAGTATTCTTTGCTGGTAGTCAAAAAAGAAAGGTAAACAGCTCAATGGCCAACCAACATCGCCATAGCAGTTCACCAAAGTCGATTATAGCAGCCTCAGTGACGCCAAGCAAAGTTGGCTTACGCCACCGACATCATTTATCAGTAAGCTGTAACGCTCACCGAACCCCGACAGTCGCGTAACGCGAGTACATGACGGATCTCCTATATGTTTAAAAATATTATGTAAATATACCCATAAAAAACTTTATTCGATCAAAACATCATATTTTATTAATTATGATTTATTAGTTACTGTTCGCAGTGCTAAGTATAATATTCAAATATTTTAAAATACTCAGTAAATCAAAGATGGCGGCAGACGCTTTAGTATATTTATATTACAAATTTCATATATCTCTTAAAACGTACATTCTAAGCCTTTAATATCTTTAATATATTTATTTATTTTAACAATAACTTTATTAATAATAATTTATTATTTATTTAATGTCACTTTTATATTAATAATAGAAAAAGAACTTACCAACAAATTCTTCATATTATACAAAAGCAAATCTTACCGATCACAAATACCACAAAAACCATAATAATTATATTCATTTGTTTTTCCGATATTAAATATTCTTATTATATTCACTTCTAACTTATTATATTTCTAATATTCCAAATTAAATACTAACAATCTTCTACAGCGTCCTTTTACGCTCATGACGGTCACTCCAGTCCTACTTTTTTTTTAATAAAATCAATTGCATCATTCTAGACTGCCAGTAATTCATTCCGCCAAAATTTAATAAAAATAAAATTGTTAATTATGTTATTGTTACCTAAAAATATTATTTTAAATAATGCTTAACGTTATTATTAAATTATTTGTACAAAATATATTATATATTTATGTATAGTACGTAGTATCGTTACACTATGAAAAACCAAGTCTATGTGACTAAAATTTAGGGTGACATTTCGTTTATGCCAAGAAACGGAGTACTGAGTGTTTTGACACTATGCACTTCCTGTCTACCCTGCTATGCGGGATAAAAGCGTGAGGAAAATTGATAAAAGAACAAAATAGATTATTGTTCGTACATTCATCATAATGTTGTATACGATATATTTATTATCTCCACAAAACACACGTGATATGTCATATCCAGAACAAATGGCAGTGAAGGGATGGATTACATCATAAGTCATATTTCTTGGATACACGTGAGCTCCTTATGAAATATAAAAGCTTTCTATACTTTTATATTAGAATTCACCTATATTTACCGTTATTACATTTATAACATTTTATTACTAAAATCAACATAATAAACCACTGCTGTAGATCCAAACGTTGAAGTATAAACAAACATTTTGAGTATATTTTATCTAAATACAATTAGTAAAAGTTTCATTTAATTATTAATATATACAATTAAAAAATTAATATATACATTTTATATATACAATGTAGATAGTATTTATTGAGGCCCGTCGTGACGTGGTAGTTTTCACTTCCTCGCTCTAGTGAAAAGACAAAGTGCGGCGTTAAGTTCCACCACTTAACACGCAATGTCTCGTATTCGGTGGAAAGCGCAGTACTGAGTGTCTTAACACTGGCTACTTTCTGTCTACCCTGCTATGCGGGATAAAAGCGTGAAGCTAAATAAAATCTTTCATTAATTATTAAAAAATATTAATTAAATAACCTCTTTGAAAACAAGCTTTTTTTCATAACGTATAGTATTCTACAAATAAAGCCCTATCATTTGATACCCGTATTAATTGGTCTGTCCAAAATTTTTGCTTGGAAAGTTAAATAACAGCTTACAAAGTTATAAAATTTGTATTTGTAGTATCGCACTATAAACATAAATAAAAAACTAAAATCATCTATATCTCATATATAAACATATCTCTGCGAAGGTTTTAAACGTATAAGCACCTTAATACTATCACTTTATATAAAAATGCTCGCGAAATACATGATACAGTTTGTAATGTTTTTTTTACTAGCTTAATATATTTCTAATTGATTCTTATAAAAAGGTTGACTTATTTATCCCTTATCGAAACTTTAATTATATGAAATGATGTACTCCTCCATACTCAACATTTTTACTAAATAGAATTCGAAGCGGATTCTTCGCGTATTAAAATGATGTTATATTGAGAAAACGGAATTCAAAAACTCTCTGTTTTATAATGTAAACTAGCTGTTTGCTCGTGGCTCCGCCTGAGAGAGTGTAGTTCTCAGTTAGTATTATATTTTCATAAATATTTTGTTTTGTTTAAATTACTTAAATCACTGAGAGTACTGTATCGTTACTGACATTGACAGGGATACGTTCAATAGATAATGTATGTAAGATCACGGTACTGTACTGAACGTTGGCTTTACTACTAGTGTAAATCGGTATTCGGTGTTAGTTTTTCTAAAAAAATATGGCGAATGCGTTTTATTTATTAACAAAATACTCGACACTCTGAATCTTTATATATATATATATATATATATATATATATATATATATGTATATATATATATATATATATATATATATATATACGACATTTTTTTATGTTTTAATATTGAGATAAGATTTCAATCGAATTTACCGTATCTCTTGACGAAATTATTAATATAGATTCCATTCAAATCTATTTCCTATATGTAATATGGTATGTAGTAAAATATATATATTTTTAAATATACTAACTATTTACCTTAATCAGTCCAATAGAGGAATCAGCGCGTTCCAAGCTGCAGATGCTGAATTGTATAGACGGGAGGTCCAGGCGGTGTGAGAGTTGACGCTGGAACGTTTGATGACGGTCGGGCACAATAGGCAATGTTGTTTGACGAAGTACCTTTAATAATAATATATTATATACTTAATAAATGTAATATAAAATATTAAAATATAGAGTAAGAAAAATTAATTACAGTTAAATTCCGCCATTGCTCTACGAGAAATGGCCATAAAATTGAATAGTGTTCTATCACAAAATTCTTTTCATTTCTAAGAAATCAGCTTCACGCTTTATTCGCATAAAGTACAGAAAATCTAATGACACTTCACTCCCTCTTGCTTTCGGCCTAATAAGCGTGGTAACGCTGCAAAACTTTGCTGTTAAGAAACGAAAATACAATGAGGCCGGTCGTGACGTCGTGGGACAGTGTTTGACTGTAAACGCGATCGGTTGTGGGTTCGATTCCCATTAGGAGGAGTGTTTGTATTTAAATTATTTTCAGGCTTAAAGAACATTGTGCTGGTATAGGTGTTTACCATGCTATGCGGGATAAAAACGTGAAGTAGATAGGTCACAGATTAACGTAAAATAAAAAATATGTATGAATATCATTAAAAACCATACTTTAGTATAATATACGAATCAATTGACTTTATGCAAATTCATAACTAAACTATTTAAAACTTGAGCAATTAGATTTTTTTAAAGTAACAGAGTCACTGATTATCAAAAACACTTCAATTGAAAACTGAACTTAATAGTTATAACCATCATATCTGCTACATATATTCTTTAGCTACTGAAAAGGTATATATAGTGAGATATATGTTACGTATATATATGTAAGTGCCTTCAAATAGTTACAAATGTGATAAAAAAACTTTTTTTTAAGTTTCACGCTTTTATCCCGTATAGCAGGGTGGACAGAAAGTACCTAGTGTCAACACACTCCGTAATTCACTTTCTACCGAAGTCGAGACATTGCGTGTTGAGTGATGGAACTCAACGGCACACTTTGTCTTTACCAGAGCGATCACTCCTCCGAGTGGGGATCGAACCTACAACCGGTCGCGTTTACAGTTAGACGCTGTCACACTGCGCCACGACCGGCCTCATAGAAAAACTTTTAAAATTAAAAAACAATAATTAATAATTAATTAATAGTCACAATCGCCTAGTGTTCTCTTTTAATCTATACAAATAATTAAAATTGGACTGACCGTTTGTAATATTAAATTAATTGTTTTTTATTTTATTTTGCCCGATACACATCTCAAAATAACATTATTTTCAATTGTTGCTAGTCGATCTGTCTGTCTGTTTATTTAAGCTATTCTCTAGAACAGTTGTATAAATTTTTGACGAGACTCACTGGGAGATAGGTGATATAATAAAATGTAATTTAGACTATTTTTATATTAGAATTATAAAATAAAGATCCTGAGATCTTAAATTTCATGCAAAAGAAGTCTCAACCACCACTCGTTTGTGATATACATAAATGTATGTAGTATATGGTGAATGTATATTTAATTAAAATTATATTTCATTGAGATTAAAGAATATAATGCGGTTCCAGTTTAGTTGGACATAATGTATTACATAACTCGAGCCACCTAATAAGTAATACTTCTAGTATAAAAAAACAAATTGTTACTTCACTTGTAGTTATAGATCCAACTGTAAAAGCAATATTAAAACATGAAATGAAACAAATATTGAGGAAAATGTTGATAAAATATCATTTTTGTCTAAATCGTCATTTAAATGGTTTATTCATTTACATTAATTCTCTCATAAAAAAAGAAATTATATTATTCCTTATGGAAGATAGAGAACAGAGTCCTTACACTAAATCTCTCTTGTCTTGTCTCTACTATGCGAAAAAATATAAGAAGCTGAAGGTTTAGTTATCAAAACTAACTTCAGTTGTCATAAAATAAGTATCATATTAATTTTACATAACGTTCAGAAGTAAAATTAAGGTTTTTGAAAATTTTTCCGTAAGTTCTACTATTGTTACAATGAGTCTGAGTGAAAAAATTAAGTTTTTATTTCAGCTGACTAACCGCCTTTCAAATTATTATTTATGCAATAATATTTCTTTTACCTTCACGTCTTTATCCCGCATAGCAAAGTAGACAAAAAATACCTAGTGTCAAGACAGTGCATACTTCGCTTCCCACCGAATTCGAGATATTACGTGTTGAGTGGTGGAACTGAACGCCGCACTTTATCTTACCAGAGCAAGGAAGCAGAAATTTTTTAAGTATAATCACGTCACCTAGTGGGGATCGAACCCATAACCGGTCGCGTTTACAGTCAGACGCTGTCCCACTGCTCTACAATCGGTGTCTAATTTAGAATTTAGAAATATAATTTAGAAAATGAATGTTATCGTATTACAGAAAATTATTTAATTCACTCAAAATGTACGACTATTATTATTGTACGAATAAACGGGCCGAAAGTCAAATCAACAGTCGAAGGTTATTCAGTCTCGTTTCTATGCAAGAAATGTTTGTATTTACTTAAAGGAGATGAGTGTTTACAGACGTGTATTGTATTGGTCGGTCACCTTACAATGAGGTCATCGTGGCGCAGTGGGACAGCGTCTCACTGTAAACGCGATTGGTTGTAGGTTCAATACACAATTTTTTATTAAAATTATTTTCATTTCATAGCCCTAGAAAGACATAACATTGAGTTCCGCCATTTAACACGCAATGTCCCGAATTCAGCGAAACGTGTAGTACGTATCTATACAGTTATAAGGCAGCTTAGGGTAAAAATTCAAGATTAATGACCTCATGCATCACCCACATTTAACAGAGTGACTTGTTGTTCTTCCCATGTTGAAATGTTAGTATGTTAATGATATTTTAAAAAGTGGCATTTTTACTATGGAGTAAATTATTTTTGAGTCTGTTTGAGTATATATATATATATATATATATATATATATATATATATATATATATATATATATATTTTACTCCTGTCTGTCAGATATATATATATATATATATATATATATATATATATATATATATCTGACAGACTCAAAAAATTTAAATAAAAATTTTTAAATAAAAGTATAAGAATTGACTCGATTAATTGATTGCTTGAATAGACGGTTTCCAAAAAGCGTGCGTTCTAATCCCGTTGTGTTAAAATTTTTGTATGTTTTTCTAAAAATGTTTTCTAACCCAAAATCATTAGTGTAAACGTTTTCTATAGAGGAGGATAAAAGAGAGGGTTGGCAAGTGTAAAGTATGACGCTATATATAAACATTGCCGAAATGAAAATTGAACCCAAGACTTTTTAAAACTTAAGAAATCAACAATACATTTTATAAAGTATACAAAACGAATAAGCTTCTAAAGAAACACTTTAGTAAAAGCTTCTCGAATGTTATCGTTGCTTTTAGCAAAATAATAAAACGTTATATACATATATGGGATTAAAATTTAATCTCGCTCATTTCTTCATTACAAGAACATCAATAATAATCATGGATTATGTTTGATGTACGGCAAATCTAATAAATTAAAACCATTAAGAACCTTTTATATCCTCGTAGTGGTACTTAAGGCGGCATTTTTATTTACTAGACTAGTACATGAAAATAGAAATATTATAAGCATTATTATATTTTCTTTCCAATTTTTCAAGCGTCACGGACACGGGTGGCTCAGGTCTTCCTTCAGTTATTTCGATATTTTGAAAATTTTGACCTTACTCAATTGTATATATTATTATAATTAAAATAACATATACCATTTTAAAAATTTACGCATTGCCTTGGACGGTGATCGAACCCGCAACTTCTTAAATACCACGATGACATCAAAATACAATATATGTATTTATCTATCTCTTTACCGACATAAAAACCTAAAAGATATGTGAACAAAAAAGTCAACTCGAATGAATTAATTCAGCTAAAATCATTTTCATTACTAAAGTGCTTTAAGCATTAGTAGAATTGCAGTAACACTTACTATCTGTTTAATTTAAACTTATCTTAACTTTTTAAAGAAAAACACTGTAGATAACTGTGTTTTTTAAACAATTTGAGACTAGATTTCCATTTTCTATCCAACTTTAAGATATTATACGAGTAGCGGAGATTAACGCCTCGATTTGACCTTCTGTATACTTAGCAGGCCACGTTTCAGTAGTGTTAATTCAATTCAAATTATATTATTCAAAATATAATATACGAGTATATATATATATATATATATACATATACGAGTATACTTTTAATGTAACAACACAATAAAAGTACATAAAATAATCGATATAACAAAATATACGTAGAGTCGACATTAAAAGCTTTTTGTTGTTACCATGTAATAGCTCTCATTAAGTAGCCTAATGCTTTTATTTTTACTTTATATAGTGGCTGGATTTTCTGTCGCAGGAAAATTTCGGAATCTCGACATAAGTTGTGATTAATTTTATAGAATTAACAAAAATTCAATAAAATAGACATTTTTTTATTTTAAATGGATTAATCGTGTATATTTTGTTATTCGATAATATCAATTTTGAAAACCCGTCATTTCAAACATGTATAGAAGTCCATGTTCAAAGGTACCACGACTACCTGTGTATTTTTGTATATCATAACATACGCGATTAATCCGTTAAAAAAATTTAACTTAAAATGTATAAAAATCGAAAAATAAAAGATACTTTCTTTAAATATAACATATATTTATCATTTCTTTTTTGTCCATTTGTACTTTTTTCCTGTTTTCCCATTCAGGAGTTTTTAAAATGAAACTTCTTTATCAATGGATGGAAGTAATTTATATGTATATACTATTCTTTATTGCACTTAACAAAATACATAAAAAGAAAACATTACAGTAAAACATTACGCGTCATCTTTATTTATAAGTCAATTTTTTTGTCACATACCATATTTATTTCTGAAGGTACACTCATAATGATCAAAATATAATTAATCAAAATATTATATTTAACCAATTCCTTCTTGATTTTTATATATCTTAAAGAAAACTGAACAAAAGAAATAGCATACTTCTTATTATTACATAACACAAGAAAGTCGAGTTTCTATCAAGAAAATCAACACACTTCAGCAACAAACAGACCAACAGAAGGCATTCAAATGACCAAATAAATTTTACTAAGGAATTATGTAATTGTTAGAAAATTCATTTGTGTAAAGTGTTTCTTATGTAATAAACATTAATTGTGATAAATATTCATTAATCAGTATCAGTTTTGAGTAGGGTTGGCACAAGGAACAAAAACAAGGACGAAAGGTCTTTCAAGTAAAGGGTTGAAGTAAATTGATACTAATATAATAATGTTTTAACCTGAAATGTTTATTATATAACTATTGTATTAATTGAAGTTTTTCAGATTTTTTTTATTTTAAAGACATCGGGTTTCAGGAGGTGGAACATAACGCCGGAATCGGTGGAATAGAACGAAAAAACTAATATAATTTAATTATAGTCACTTCTCCGAGTGGGAATCGAACTTATCGCGTTAACAGCCAGAAGCTGTCTCACTGCACCACGACCAACCTCGACCGGTTTAATTTGTTATTAACTAGATTATATGTTTTATAAGAAAATTAAATAAGCTTTAATATTTACTATTTTTTAAGTGTTATTCCACACTTAGGATTAGAAAACGTTTTTGAAAAAATGTATAAAAATTTTGAACGCAGCGGGATTTGAACCCGCGCCTCTTGGATACCGTCCAAGCGCTCTGACCGTTCAAAATTTTTATACGTTTTTTCAAAAACGTTATTTAAATAAGCTTATTAACTTTAAAAACAATATTTAAATTTTAAATAACATTTTCTTACCTTCTTGCCAGCATCCTTATGTTCTTGAACGTATTCCTGTTTCAGTGGCTCAGTCTGGAGGTCAGGGAGGGAGTGGCTTATGCGTATAGCCGCTTGTCGGGACAGTGAATCGCAGTTACTGTCCTCTGATTCACGCCGTGTCCTATTGTATGGAAAAATAATATATTTACATATTTTTTAAATTTAAGTTTCTTTAATAAAATAAATTGTAATAAATGCAGTGGACGTCCACTGCATTTATTACTATTGCTACAAAACTAATTTTTATAGTTATTTCTTAACTCTGGAAAGATTGCGCGAATATTGCGAGAAGCGTTGCGTTAAGTTCCGCTATTACGAACACAATTCACAGTCGAAATTCAAACACACAACACAGAAGTAAAAATACAAAGGAAGCAATAGATAATAATAAGAAAATGAAAAAATATTTACTGCTTATTTTGACCAAAATTCAAATCACATTATATGCTAAGTTCATTGACACTAACAATCAAACACTCACGACAGCTTAAGCAAACTTCCTTTCCATACAAAATTTCTATTTCTTTTATGTAAAATTTATATATAAACTGAATATAAAATTTGAATATATTTTTGAATAAATAAAAAATCACATATTCGATAAACTCGAGTGCTCAGCGCTCAACACTCGGATTTAGAATCCTCCGATATCCCTCTTTTACACCTATATTTAATATACATATATGTATTTATGTAAGACGGAACATTTTCTATACGATTCTTCTCGAAATACGAGATACAATTTACAAAATCACAATTGTTCCGCTTTCGGATCAGATTTGATAGAAACCGGATATTCTTTCAATAAATTGAGGTATTGTCACGTCTTCCGCGCAAGGTTTTAAAGTATTACTGTGTTGAAATTGGAAGAGCGTCTATTGATATTCGTATTATAAAAGTTAAGATTATTGATATATTTTTAGTCATAAAGAATTATTTATTATTCAAAAACGAGAATTTTATAAATTTTCAAAAAATTGTTTTATAAAAAAGATGAATAAAACTGTTTTTTACCCACAATTACCCACAATGCAGGGCAGTCAGAGAGAACCTAGTGTCAAGAAATTTCGTACTCTATTTTTCACAATATATTAGTAACCTAATATAAAATACAATGTCATTCAATATTTTTTGTACTTGGAAACCTGTATTACGACATACAGCACTAATCCCTAAGATTTATTATAATAACATTATAGCTATCTCTGAAGTTAAATAGTACAAAATTTTACATTACAAAATTTAATTAGAATAAAAAAATATAGTCCCCCCAAGTGGAGGTTGAACACGCAAACAGTCGTGTTTATGGTAAAACACTACTCTATTTCTTTTGGGCATCAACTGGAGAAAAAAGCCATGAAGTAAAGAGTTTTTAATAACACTCGCAATGCACTAAGTTTTTTTCGATTCTCATTCCGGGAAATAATTATATTTAAATTTATTTTCATTTCTCCACTCTGGTAAAACATAGCGCGGCATTAAGGTCAACACTCAACAGGCTATGTCTCGATTTCAGGCGAAGAGCATTCAGCGGAGAGTCTTGACACTTGATTATATATAAGTAACCCTGTTACGCGGTATAAAGAGTAAAACTTGATTTTTATATTTAAAATATTATAATTATTATATGCAAAGATTTACATAGTAAGTAATATAGTTTTGATAAAAACATGTAATATTATTACATAATAAAATTAACATTGCGAAAGTTTCCCAATTAATGGAGAAATGGATATAAAATATCAAGCGGCCATTACTTCCTCTCTAAGAGCTTTTACCGGAACTGTTTCCCCTTAAGCTTATTATTTCATGGCAATTTCCTCGAGATAACCTATAAATGTGACCCTGACAATTATCTTTATTACATATACCCATGTAAGTACATATGTAAGTTAAAACGAGATATTCGCAAACCTCTGGACTGCTTTCTTAGAATATGATGTTAAATAAGGTCATCTGGGCGCAATAGGACAGAGTCTGACTGTAAAAATGACGATTGTCGATATGATTTTCACACGAAGGAGTGCTTGTATGTAAATTATTTTTATTTCCCCGCTCTGACAAGAAAAAACGTGGCGTTGAACTCTGACAGTTAACACGTAAAGTCTCGCATTCGGCCTGAGAACGGAAGACACACAACTATGTTCTCTCTGTGCGGAACCTGCTATGCGGAATACAGCGTGAAGCTAAAACAATAACCTATTAATTACGGATTGTCGCCTTTTCGTACGATCTTTTACTATTAAAGTAAGTAGCAGAAGTAATTTATTGCAATTAGCTGATAAACAAAATAAGTGACAAAAATGGCAAGTTAAAATATCATTCAATGAACTTTTGTAATTAGCATGACAAGCAGAGGGAGTCTTAATTCGTACCAATACGTATATTCTGGTCTGTGTCTTTTGTTCTAATATATAAATTGTATTTATTACATATCCATTGCTTAAAATTAGGTTTATAAGTCTCTATGGCGAAGAACGCCGTGCTTTCCCATCAAGCTGAAAATTATAATATATTTTTACTATTTCACCCACCTGCCCATGATCCATCGCCAGGTAGCCGCGCACTGGTAGCCCACAGCAGCCAGCAGTACCGCCGCCATCGCGGCAAGCATCAACGCCGCTGCGTAGTCCACTGAACTACCTCGCAGCTCACTACTAGTTTGAGCCTCTAAACCTTCTGGTGGCCACACGTCTGTGAAAAAAGAGGACAATAAGTATTTTTTAAGAAAAAGATATGTATTGATAGGTTATTTAATGTATTACTTAACATAATTTAGTTTTTCTTCTGATAGTAATATCGTGAGGTCGGTTGTGGCGCAGTGGAACAGCGTCTTACTGTAAACGTGATCGGTTGTAGCTTCGATCCCCACTCGAGAGTGTGATTATATTCAA
Organism: Dryadula phaetusa; assembly: GCA_032432895.1. Lineage (NCBI taxonomy): Eukaryota > Metazoa > Arthropoda > Insecta > Lepidoptera > Nymphalidae > Dryadula > Dryadula phaetusa. The sequence continues at coordinate 6,746,409 of JAOYRS010000080.1, forward strand.
GTTATTTACATTCATCGCTCTGGTAAGACAAAGTGCGGTATCGTGGTGGAACCACTCAGTAATGTCTCGAAATCGGTAAAAAGCGAAGTGCCGGAGTGTTTTGACATTAGGTACTTTTTGTCACCATATTATGCGGGAACAAAACGTGAAGTTAAAAAAATAGGTATCATTTTTTTTACTTAGTTACTATTAAGTAATGTTAATTGTGTTATTCATTGGCGCGTAATTTACCCGTCACCTTATCAATGTATACGTGAAGTATATGTTAGTTGGTGTTATATTTCTTTTATTAATAGAATGTATTATTAATAAAAGTATAACCAAATTTCATGCGGAGGGAAACGGGGAGAAATCTCCATAAGTAAAAAGATATCGTACGCTTTACCTGCATATATTAAAATAGTGATAAAATATATATACATAAAGTCAATAAATATAATTATCTTAAAAACCATTAACCATCTTTAAAAAACCATATCACAGACCACTATTTATTTTGAGACCCTTTTTCTATTAATTTCAAACTTTTACACTAACAATTGAACCTAGGGTATTATTTTTGACACTCTCATCTGTACCCGTGCTGTTAACATGACCTTACCAAAACCTCTAAAAGAAATCCATAAAATGTTTGCCGCTAACTTTTATAATTCGATGGCTAATCACGCTTGTCGCTAGGCAGCGAAAATCTCATTAATTACACTACTGACGCTTAAACAGCTAACTTTATTAAATTAATATTATAATGCTTCTATAGACTACTATTAATTATATTTATTTATTAGTTTTTTTATATATTTCATAACGTATTTAGTCAGATTCACACATGTTTCCATATATTAGTGTAGATAACTTAGTTGTGGGGCGGAATACAACGCCGCGCTTTGTCTTATTTTTTTTTCAACTTCACGTCTTATTTCTATAGTCAGAAAGAACGGAGCGCTAAACGCTACGGTCAGAAAATCTCTTCTTTGCGAGATAAAGAGAGAAGCTGTTAAAAAATCTATAATAAAATGGTATATTAATTAATAATTATCCAATGAATTTTTGTTACAATATTAGATATCTATTATTGTATAAAAAAACGAAATATAATATAGGAAGCTAGAATAAGATATCAAATTTAAAATACAATACATATAAATACTTACAATTGTATTTGCATGTATAAGTCTATTTTCAAATAAAAAAAATATTAGTAGCGTAATTGTACTTTGATTGGCTTTAATTTAAAATAAAAAGGAAAAACGAAAACGTTTATACTTTAATACAAGAAAGCCGGCAACAATTTAGACCTCGTCGGGCCCAATCCCAAAGAAATCTTTTGAGACAAAAGATAAATATAAGGTACCGAAAATGAGGAACATAGAACGAAAATTGGCTTTTGAACGTGAAAACAGTACAAGTAAATACACATACATAGTAGGCACTAAATTATTTTGTTATTCTAGCCGTGTTTGTGATTTTGTCCGGGTGGGATTTTTCAGCTCCCATTCTTTGTTATAAATTCTAGAATCAAGTGACTCCTGATAAGTTACTCTTGATTACATTAGTTACCTGCCAGTGAAATGCCCTAGAAGTTGTTTAAGCCATTCCATAGATTAGCTGGAACAAACAGACAAACAAACAGTTTTTCACATATTTTTTTGTGTATATTTATGAATTTAGTACAAAGCAAGAATTGTAATATACAGACTGCAATTTTATTTGTTTGTGTAAATTTACTTTTATATATATAATGTAATTATACAAATTTTGAACTATACGTTTTATATATCTAACTATGAATGAGGGTTTAAATAATTTGCATCGAATTACAATATTTTAAAATAACATAGCATTGAGGCCGTCACGACGCTCTAAAACAACATTATACTACGGTAGAAATGATTTTAACAAAATTATTTTCATTTCGCTGTCAGTTCCCTGAGTTTTGCCACTCAATATACAATGTCAAAATTAGTAAATTCGAGCGGTTTTAACCGTAAGTGATCTTAGTATGCGAGAAAAGGGTAAAAAACACATATACAAGTTAAATGTATGTTAGTATCATATAATAAATAAATAATTTCTTCTTGCTAACCAAAATTTAGAATAACATTTTCCTTGACATTCTACTCTGTTATGAAAATTCATTATTATAATTACTATTATATGTAAATTGAAACTGAATAATGAAATTCAACACATTCAATATATGTAAACATTAAAGCGGTATTAATTCCAACAACGTCGTCTAGATTAATTTATGGTACTAGTATATGTATACGTTACTTATCTATATACGAGCAAATATGTCTTAAGCAAATTTTTAAAAATTTATATAGGTTTATGAAATATCAAGGATTTTTTCTTTTATCCTAACGAAAAGTAAATTAAATTACAGTTTAGACAAATATTAAAAAGTCTAAAAAAAAATATAGGCTAAACTTTTAAGTATCTAGAGTACCCACCCAGGTAGACAATTTACAAAAAAATCTTTCGTCATTTCCAAACCAAATATATATAGGTATATATATATATAGCTCATCAATTTGAGACTTAGTGACTGACAGAAAACGCGCAGCTGAAACTAATAGATTTAGAAAGCTGATATTTGGCATGTCAATTCTTTAGAGAGTATAGAGAAACACCGAAAGATGATCAAATCAAGTGAATTGTATCAGAAATTATATATATATATATATATATATATATATATATATATATATATATATATATATATATATATATATATATTCTTCTTTTTGAGCTTCATGCTTTTATTCCGCGTAGCAGGGTAAGCAGAAAGTACCTAGTGTCAAGACACTACTTACTTCGCTTTCCAATTCAGACATTGCATGTTGAGTGGTGGAACTTAACGTCGCAAACGTCGAGCGAAGGAGTGAAAATAATTTAAATATAATCACTCCACCGAGTGGGGATCGAACCCACAACCGATCGTGTTACAGTCAGATGCTGTCCCACTGCGCCACGACCGGCCTCAATATAATTTACACTAAAACATATAATATTTAATATTTAATATAATTTACACTAAAAATATATTTTTCTTTTTATTCTACAAGACGTTTACATGTTCTTAGGAGAGCAGGTAGGTACAACTTAGGAAAAAATTTAAATATCCAAATCTATATAAATAAATCGTTAATTTGAGACTAAGTGACTAACAGATAACACACATCCGAAAGAACTAGACTCATTGAACTGATATTTGGCATGTCAATTCTTTAGAGAGTATAGAGAAACACCGAAAGATGATCAAATCAAGTGAATTGTATCAGAAATATTAACAAAGAAATACAATTTACACAAAAATAATATGTATTTTTATTCTATAAGATGTTTAAATAAATATTTCCTTTAGGACAGATAAATATTTCCTTTAGACACAATTTAGTAAAAAAACACATTTCGTCGGTTCCCATCCAAATATAGATAAATAACTCGTCAATTACAGGCTAAGTGACAGACAGATAACGCCCAGCCGAAACCACTAGATTTAGAAAGCTAAAATTTGGCATGTTACTTCTATGGCTGAGTGTATAGTGGTTGAAATTAATATGAGAATGGTAAAGAATAATATTAATCCTTTGTAGTTTCTTTGTAGTTTGATTTCATCAAAAGCAATTAAATAAGTTTAAATAGTCCCTATTGCAACATGATGTATATTCATTGAAAGTTTAAATTTTCTCACTGTATATTTATTTAATATGCCAAAAGTATAACGAATCATTCATAAAATTTTGACTTAGTTCTCATTTATTTTATATTAAATACAGGCATTTAAAATAATAATGATTTTAATAAAAATTCTTGATTAATTATCTTAAAAAATATGAATAGAATAATAAAATGAGGTTTGCTATATAAATGATATTCATTCAAAGGTAGTTATAACTTTTTACTGAAGGCGTTATGGCTAAATAAACTAAATTAAATTAATAATATAAAGTAATTTATATATATTATTAATTTCATTAAAAAGTAACTTATTTCCACTACTTAACTTCTACCACGCAACACATAATGTCTTTAATTTGCTTGAAAACGAAGTACAGTGTCTTGACACTCCAAGTATAGAAGTATTTCCTGTCTACCCTGCTACGCGGGATACAAGCGTGAAATAAAAAATAAAAAAGTAATTTCCAAAATAAAACTAACCTAAAAATCACAGGTTATAAATTAATTAAGTTCTTTAGTAATTTTCATTAGCTTTCGCTGTGAAATTTAATATGTGATTATCCGTGGCATAATTAACAATTCCAAATAAGGACGTACATATATCACGATCAAAAACTACATAGGGCTATAATATAACACCTCGAAAATGATTAATTATCCATGAACATAATTCGCATCTCAGTGAAAATGTGTCTCAAGGTCGTCTGCGATTAAATATAATATCCATTTAGCAACTAAAGACCAAATTATAATTGACTTATACTTTTTGGATGAGCTCAATTTGTGTAATTCTATGAAATTTGTGTAATTCTATGAAATATTACTGTTATTTAATGTTAAAAACAGTTATGTGATAGTAAGTTCCTGAAATCGTATCGGTTTTTTTTAGCTTCACGCCTTTATCCCGCATAGCAGGGTAGACAGAAAGTACCTAGTGTCAAGACACTTCGTACTTCGCTTTCCGCCGAATTCGAGACGTTGCCTGTTGAGTGGCGGAACTCAACGCCACACTTTGTCGTACTAGAGATTTTTGTTTTACACAATCAATAGCATTTACTACCAGCCGATGTCCAGCTGCGTTACGATGAACAATTTTTATTTATTCAAACAAAAATTGATAGAAAACACGCTCCCATACAATTATTTCACAAAATTATTCCCATTTACAAATGGCTGAAGTGAGACCGTAAATTACGAGGAAAAAGCGTTCAACTAAAACTTTGGCAATTTTAAGGCAACTACTACACTGTACGTTCATGCAAGTTAAAAGAAATACAAAAGTGTGGACGATATACTTTATACTTCAGCTTGTGTGAGACAATGTAGTTTAAAGTCACTCTATTCTCCATTTCCGTTTTATTTAAATAAAATTTATTGTTTAAATAAATTATATTATTTAATGGCAAAATCTAACACTAGATGATTATTATAAGAGCGAACTTTTTAAATCCTATTTTTTAGAATATGCGGAGAGAAATATGAAAATTTGCGTAAAAATATATATTGAGGCTGACTGTAAACGCCATCGGTTGTGGGTTCGATTCCCACTCGGATTAATTTCATTTCTCCGCTCTGGTAAAATAAAGCTCGATGTTGAGTTTGCCATTTAACACGCAATGCCTTGATTTTGGGCTTAAAGGAGTCAACGGAATGACTTGATACTAGGTTCTCTGACTATACCTATTTTTTATGTATAATATTATAAATATATAATTAGTTTTTATATCGAAGAAAACTGCTTCATGTGTAGCCAGCCTTAGTTCAGGTCGTAGAGAGAGCGTTCAACTGAAACTTGGGCAGTTCTACGTTAACTACTGTTGGTTTTCATACTTAGTGTAAAGTAATATTTGTCTCGAGAGATTACTGCAGCTGTAAGTGAGAAATGAGCTGTGAAACCATTTAAGTTCTTGGCATTTAGTTTAATCTTAGGATTTATATAGGGAAAAGCGGTAGTAGTAATATGTATTATTAACTAAGAAAATTTTAGAGGGATACTACCTGTAAGGTAAAGCGCACAGTATTTATCTTCACGCTTTTATCTCGCAAAGCAGGGTAGACAGGAAGTATCTAGTTTTGAGTCATTATATGTTGAGTAGCGGAACTTAACTCAGCGTCTACCAGAGCAAGGTAATGCAAGTAATTTTAAATATAATCATTCCCCCGAGAGGAATCAAACCCACAACCGAACGCGTTAACAGTCAGACGCTGTTCCACTGCGCGACATTCGGCTACATACTTTTAGTACTGATTGTAATATGTATTGCAATCCACCACAGATTTTATTAAGTAATATAACTTAGAAAGCTTTGTGGTCCAATGTTCTACTATAGATACAACATAGGGTTGGACCCCCGATATTTACCATAAGTTTGACTTCTAGTTTACGGTAGATAGAGTGTATTTATCTATATAAATATGTTTTAAATAAAACTATTTAACCGGATTAATCGCGTATATTTTGGTATTCGAAAATACATTTTTGGACACCTGACGTTTCGAACACTTTACAGTAGTCCGTGGTCACAGGTAGACATACTACCACGACCACGGACTACTGTAAAGTGTTCGAAACGTCAGGTGTCCAAAAATGTATTTTCGAATATCAAAATATACGCGATTAATTCGGTTAAATAGTTTTATTTAAAATGTATAAAAATCGTGAAAATCAAAGATCTTATTATATATAAATATGTACCTATATTTTGTATGTGTATGATTCACACAATGCCTTTCAACACTATAAAATAAAGAGCATCATGATAAAAATATTACGTTCTCTGCGAAGTTTGCGTGTTTAACTCTAATAAGACAAAGCAGGATGTTGAGTTAGCCACTCGACACGTAATGTCTAAATTTTCGGGTGGGAAGAAGTTAAGGGAATGTATTGACACTAGGTTGTCTCTGATTACCCCCCGAATAGCACAGGATAAAGAAACTTAATAATTTAAATATCAAATCTATGTGTTATTAAAAGAAAACATTTGGCATAACACAAACATGTTGCTTCTTAATTAAATTTTACATGTGACATGATTGTAACGCTTACAATTAGACCAGTTGTGGGTTAATAAATCATGGGAATGGTTATGTTTAAATTTTTTTCATTTCCTCGCTCTTGTAAAACAAAGCGTTGAGTTCCATTATTTAACACGCAATGTCTGGAATTCGTCAGAAAGTGGAGTGTGGAATGTTTTGAAACTAGATACTTTTTGTTCGCGATTAAAACGTGAAGCTTTATCCTGATATATCAACAAAATTAATTTCAAATGGATCACATATTAAAGTAATATTTCAATTAAAAAATAAGCTTTAATTCGTTGCGTCAAAGTTTATTTTTGATGACTCTATTTCTTAGCAATAAGGTTATCGTCTATACGGTAATAACCTTACGTACTATCACATTGGATATAACCTATCATTCCTCTTCATGACAGCTAATGTTTGTACAAGGAATAGAATACTGTATATAATGGTATAAAATATTTTTTTACTATCAAAGGCATACATATATTAGGAACAAATCGACAAGAAAACACTTGTATTCAAACTCAACTTTGTTGAAATTTCGTATGCCAAAACTTTTACAAATAAATAAAAGCCAACAGTTCGTTAAGTATAATAACATCTATGATTTTTGCGATTTTTATACAATTTAAATAAAACTATTTTAAACGAATTAATCGTGTATATATTTAATGACTAGACTGACAGTCTACATGTGACTACTGTAAAGTGCTCGAAACGTCAGGTTTCGAGCACTTTTCAGGACCAAAAAATGTATTCTAGAATAACAAAATATACGCTATTAATCCGTTTAAAAGAGTTTCACTTAACAAAGTCTGTGAATTATTTGGTAGAAAGCTTAATCAAAAAGAACGGAAGACAATAGCAAAGAAGAAAAGTGAAGTAGTAATAGTTTGTGTAAGTTGACATTTCATGCGCTCTAACGCTCTAACGCGAATAACGGTCTCTTATAATAATCTCTTTTAAAATGACACCAGCTTGTGACGATATAATCAGTTGAAAATATATTATTACTGTATTAGTACTTAAGATATTAAGCTCTTTTAAATAAGCACCTTCAAACTTTATTTTAACCAAAAAGTCTAAAAATAGAACATTTTTACTTTTCAGGACTTAACACTTTCAGCTGTCAGAAATTATAATCTGGTGAAAGCTGACAAGGGACAAGCATTAAGCAATCAAAAAATAGCACCCATTTTTAACAATAACGGAAGCAATAAATTTAATTTAAGAAACTTTTCTAGAAATAAACGATCTCAAACCCGCTCTTGTAAACCGTCCAAATGCTCTGAACTCTGCACTAGTTACGACAAAATTCTTATACGCTTCTTACAACTTATTTTTCTTGCTAGCATGTCTGTACAAATATTTTAACAAATTAAATCTACTCAAAGATTATTATCTAAGAAGAATGATTCAACAAGAGATAATATTATGAGCTACATTTATTTAATATTTTACTAGCATTATTCATTCACTAAGAATAAAAAAACAATGAAAGCTTTTCATATGTATCATTAAATTTAAAAAAAGCATTTAACGTGTTATTGCAATTAAAATTCCTAACATGCAGTGTGTCGATCTATTTAACTGAAATCATATAGATTTTACTTCAGTATATTTTCAAATATGATCACGGATTATACTAAGCACATTCGCAATACAGAAGTCTGTTATAAAGTTGGAATATTTAAAGAGATATATATTTTTTAAATAACACAGTTTTTATATATTTTAAAAAAATTAATAAAACCGATATGTACCTAACATACATGAAAATTATATGACGTTTGTTAGTTCCGTTAAAATTCATCTTTCAAATATTTGTAGATGTCCAAGGTTTTGGACGTGAAAAGCTATATAAAAAGTGTAAGAAGATAGAAAAATTAGCCATTTGACTTTTTCACACAAACCATTTGTACTAGTCAAACAACGCTTAGGAATTGAATGCTGAGCAATTGATGAAATATCATAAGGAGTAATGTATTTATAATGTAATTGTATAATTTTATTCCCTATTCTATCCTATCCTATCCTATTCTGAAATTATAATTTCAGTAAACAACCTTTATGAAAATAATCTAACAAAGCGCGACCTTAAATTCCGCTATAAAATACACGATGTCTGAATTTCAGTGGAAAACAGAGTACGGAATGTCTTGACACTAGATACTTCCTGTCTATGCGAGATAAAATTATGTGTTCTATTCCTATATGCTATAATTACTAATAAGCCATACTGCGGCGTTGACTTCTGCTACTCCTTATACAATAATCTGAATTTGGAAAGATGGAGAACGAAGTATCATGTCTATAGGTTCTCAGTGACTAATGTCCTTTTACGTAATATTATAATTTTTATAGTTTACTCATATATTCTTACCAAGCCAACTCGAAATGCTTATACTCTTGTACAACTTATTTTCGTAACTATCTCTCTATAGAGAGATTATTACATTTTTTTTTCAGTCTTTCGCCGTCCCCAGCTAAACGTACTCCCTCATAGAGCACCAACCAACCCCGTCTTGGGCAACAAGCATATCAATTTGCTGCCACCTTTTACAAATTATATGTAGTTTAAAAACATTACAACAAGTAAAATAAAGTTCCAAATTAAGTTAAAACCGTGTCACGTAACTTATAATGAGATGAAGCTGTGGAAGGTGCTTTACCAACTTTGATATGTTAATCAGGTAATAATTATTACTTCATGAATTTTAAATTTATGTAAATTTTTATTGCAATTATTGGGAAAATTTTACATGCGCTAATATGTATTGAGTGTAATGTGTATACACGATATTGTTACTCTTTAGGATTTGACTTTTATATATGCTATGCGGCAAGATAAAATAATATATATGTTAGTAAAATAATGGAAGTTAAAATTATAATGAATATTTTATTATTTTTAAGGCCTCATTACATAATTAGTATCAGAAAACATTGATTATATTATTATACTTAATTTTTTTTATTTATACTTAAATTTTGACACTAGGTACTTTTTGTCTACCTCGCTATGCGGGATAAAGGCTAAAAAAACATATGACGAGTAAGAATCGATCCTCTAGGTGAAATGATTATATTAAAATTATTTCTGGTACGACAATGCGCGGCGTTAAGTTACCCTGCTACTCGGGATAAAAATATAAAATTAAAAAAATAATAATAATTAAAAAAATACAAAAGACCTTTAAATGAATTAAACAATTTACAATTTATTTAATTACAAATACGTGAAAAATGAGAATCTATTATAATTTGAAAGTAACAGTATTTGAACCAGCGCCTCTTAGAAACAATCCTAGTTTTCTAACCAATTGAGCTATACTTACTTAGACTAGGTAGACTCGTTAGCAATATCACAACTGAACTAATGAGACGAATATCGTTAGTTTTATGATAGCCATGGCAGTTTATGTAAAAGCTTTTATTTGGGCGCGTCAAACGAGCTCTGGACAGTTGTAATAAATCAAATTGAATGTTCATGTACACGTGAAATAATAAATTAACAATATAAAATGGACATGATTTAATTTTTGTAAGTAAAAGTAACGATGACACTTTTGTAAACCGCAATTTACAAAATATAGTATTTAATATGACGATAATCATTTATTTGTAGAATGAAACTTGTTTCCCTACTTAGTAGGGACAAACTTAGTTTGACACTCAAGTTCTGAACTCTGAACGCCGAGCTGCGCAATTCAACGCCGCATTTTATTTTACCAGAACGGGAAGTTGAAAATATTTACTACAATCACTTTCCCATATATAATCCACAATCACATGTCATTATAGTTGGATGAGAGAGGAACAGCCCGTGCACCTCAATGGCTTGGCCACGTAAAAATTTATAAGTTAAATATTGTGATATATAATCAAAATTCTAAAATATAAGTATTGCCATCGTGTCGCAATGGAATGGTATCTGACAGAAAACGCGATTAACTGTGAATTTGATTCTCACTCGGGGGATGGATTTAAAAACAATTTTAGTTTAAAAAACACCGAACTATACTCTGGGACAAAATGGGATGAAGATAAAAAAATAAACAGCAAGCTGCAAAGGTAGTTAATAAATACATAAAAATATAACCATACATAAATATGATAATAACGCATAATGCAATAAATTTATAATGAAATTTAAATTAAAAATAATAATTTATTTATTAATTAATTCTTAGTAATAAGATTAATAAAACTAATATAAAAAATACGTCTATTTATTACTTTTCCCAGGTCCCACGTGATGTAAACAGATAATATATTACGCAAACATTTCATCCACATAATGTTTAGGATTTTTAGCAAATGAGCCCGTTTGTCAATGTCAGATCAACACAATAGATTCATATATTTGAAATGTAGATATATATTTTTTATTAACACGAAGTTTGAAAATGACGCTGTAAGCTGTAGTCAGTCAGTACAATGGTTGTTTTATTAGAGTATTTTATAAAATAAAAGTACTCATTTTCTACAATAGTATCTAATAAATTTATACGAAATATGTATGTTATATATATATATATATATATATATATATATATATATATATATATATATATATATATTTAATGTTAAAGTCACGTGGACAGAGTCGTGTTGGAGATTATGCGAACTGGGTAACGACACTTGCGTTTGAGTAACTGATCAGCCCTCACCTCCAAGGCGGTTTACCTATTTAAGAACCAAGTTGTAAATCCGTAATAAAACTTCTGTCGCTATACCACGTGTTATTTTAATTCTATCGCTCAGCCATCGCTGCCGCTGATATACATATATATATATATATATATATATATATATATATATATATATATATATATATATATATATAGCGATTTTCATGATTTATCAAGCAAGGGTTTTCGAGAGTTTTGCTATATAATGTCGTTTTTTGCCTGTTTTCAGTCAAAGAAAATCAATTCACAATACCGTGAAATAAGAAGGTAAATTTCGTAAATTCTACAAGAGTATAATAAGTGGGATATCAGGGGGTCCTAAAGACCAATTGGAGTTCAGATGCCTCCAGACTGATTATTTTCTCCCCTTTTGTCAAGTTCCTTCTTTCGTGAGAAAATCTAATTCGTATCTACGTTTATTAAGAAAACACAAAGAATGACAGCTTTATAAAGGAATACGGTAGTATTTACATTAGTAAGTAAACCTACATTGTGCACAATTTTTTATCCTTTTGGAGATGTTTCGGTGCAAATATAAAAGTCAAATCAATAACTCTATACCGATAATTTACTAAAACATAAATTAAAAACTATGGCTCTTCTTAGCATATATTAAAAACCGCTAAAGCACGAGCATCCATATACTAAGCTTTACCTGCATTGTGTTAAGTGTCAAAACTTTTCCGAACACACGTTTTCCTAAAAAGCGTCTAAAGTCTTAAGTAAATTAGTTACTATATTTTTTTATGTATACAAAGATATCTTAACGAAATTATCGAGGTAACTGACTTATACGCTACTCCCAGTTCTTTCACCCAAAACAAATATAAGAAACTAAAAAATCCCCTTTAACATATTCATATAAAATATTATTAAGCTAAAAATGTTTACTTAAGAATATTGAATAGATACTTTATGTAAAAGGCTCGTTATGTAAATCAACAGACCATGTCGAAATATCTGTAGAAATGTATTAATACGAGCTCGTTATTAATATAGTTTACTAAAGATATAATATTACAAAAAAATATTGATATCTTGGCAACCAAATACAATTCCTAAGGTCTATAAACCAAAATTTGTTTAGGCTAGAAACGTAAAACTACACAACTAATGACAGTTTGTCTTTTTCTAGACTTATTTTTAAGCCGAATTCAGGCCAAAATAATGGAATTCGGAAATACTCTCGTTTTCGACTATTTACTAAGTTTTAATGTTTTTACTTTTATTTGCTTGAAAACAAAAAAAGCCTCTATCAAGGATAATAGCTGGGTAGTCAGAGACAACCAAGTTTCCACCTAAAATTGTGTGTTGAGTGGAGGAATTAACTCCGCATTATATCTTACCAGAGCAGAGATATATCAGTCAATCAATTATTATAATCATTCCCACAATCAAATGTGTTTACAAAAAAAAACCTAAATTATTAACATAAATATTTCTCTTGAGATTGCATTTAAGAGATAGCTCGAAACAGTAATATCATCTTTTTTAAATACATATATTTTGTGTACAAGAAAATATTATTCTAATTTATAAACTTCGCAATTATATTGCACTTCAGAATAAAAAATTAAATCACTGCCCAATTTTAATTTAAAACTATTAAAAAAATGTATGTAATATTTTTTCCCTAAAAATATCGTTGTACTTTCTATTCTAATAAACGTATTTTCGCTTCAAATTTATATAAGCCTTAAAAACATAGATCGGTGAGGCGTAACGATTGATGGACTAGAAAATTTGTAAAGACGCATTTATCCGAGTGGAATTATTTTTGGCCGTAATATCATATCATTCACCTGTCTGCTTACAATTTATTCACCTTAATGCTGACAATAGAAATATCGAAAAACTTTTGTGTCAGCCTGAGCTACGATATGTCCTGTATGATAACTAATTATTTTTAGATTCACGCTTTTATCACGCATATCATAATAGATAGAAAGTAATTAGTGTCAAAACACTATGTACTTCGCTTTCCACCGATTCTAAAGACACTTTGTCTTACCAAAGCGAGAAAGCGAAATAAATTTAAACAACACTCAACAGTAAAACGACCAGCCTCACTAAAATTTGATAGAAAAAAAATTTTAAACAAATTAAAATTTAAACGTATAATGTCAATGGATTTACAATTGGAATTGTTTTAAGTTTTCTTGAAATGATTTTCTTACTCAAAATGCCTAAGTAATACTTTAAAAATATTGAATATAATATTTTTTTGTTTACATACAATATTATATAGATAACATTTAGTGTCACATCCTTTCGTTATTCATTTTGTTAGTATCAAGTTTGTTTTCTAAAAACCTTCTCTATTTTTTAATAAACAATAGAAAACTATGAAAAATAGTTAGTAGCAATGTCGTGATTATTTTTAATCACTTGTAAATTTATAAAATACTTCTCTTTTTATTAACCTAGTGTTATATTAAAAATGTCCGTTCCACTTTGAAACCATTTCCGTCACACCGTTAGTTATTGCAAATTTTCATGACGGCGCCTATTAAAAATGGCCTCGAATAAAGGTCGTAAAGTATAATACAATTCATATTATGTGTCCGATTTTTTTGACAAAATTCAAAATAAAAATTTCTATTAATTTTGTCTAGGATATTCTTAGAAAGTCTTTTTTTTTTTTGTTTTTTTAACTAACTTATTTGAGTATCCAAATCGGCGTCCAAGCATGTGTGCTTAATTTGTATGTTTCTATGTTTGTATGTGTGTCTACAAACTTCTCTAAATTTTAAATAGAGTTAAATATACCTCAACTTAGAGAACAGTACAAGTCTCATTAAAATCGGTCAAGTAGTTACAGAGATTTAGGTAAATTACTCGTAAGAAAATATAATTCAGTAGTTGTATAGTCATGAAGTTAGTTTAAATTTTCATAAATTAGATTACTGAATATCAAAATATACCTGATTTATTACGTATCACGAATAATAAATAAATAACATTCAAATAAGACGTTAAAGGAATTCAAGTTACAGTAATATCGTCTAAATAAAAACTAAAAGAACACTTTCTTAGAGGTAATAGTTGTAGGGCAGATATGAAAAGCGTAAATCAAAAATTGTAAATTAACAAAGTTTGGTGCTTTGTGTAACTCGCTTTACATTTGGTTGAGCCACAAATCTTAGTAATTCAATTATCACTTAGTTAGTCTGTATTCTCATTAGTTTTTTGTCTGGTTATAGTAAACTAGAAGGTTAGGCAAACGTCATATTTTGACGTATATAGACGTCACTATATTTTTTGCAGTCAATGCTGTCTACAGATTGATGATTATATTAATGCATTGTAATGTAAGAAAATCGATTTTATCATTACAAAAATTTAGATCACACTATATTTTTTTATATACTTATACCTTTTTATGCAAACCCTCTCCTGAAAGTAACAAAAAATGTCCAGCTTGGTGCTGTCGTTTGGAAGTTAATTTATTTATATAGTTATGTTAATTTAAATCATATATTTAAAAAAATCTGCAGTAGATAAAATAAAAAAATGGTATTTTTCTATCTAGATTTTATTTCAAGATTTGAACTTCAATATTTCGACATTTACATTACAACTGTTAAAGAAATAATTAAAGAATATAACAATAAGAAATTTAAAATATCTATATATATACGTTTAATTTATCTTATAAATGAAACGAATAAATAAAAAAATACTTTTAACATGCTTAGTTTAAAATAGAAAAATATTTTAAAATGTATACAATATGCTATATTTTATAATTTTCCGCCCATGAAGTGAGCAACCCACACGTGATAAACTCGTCGCGTTGACGAGCAATGCTCGATCACGCTTCACAGATCGCGGGGCTTATCGACGACTTATTGGCTTTACATGGATATACAGTATGTCTCCTTTAATTCCTTTAATGTACACTCACAAAAAGACAATATAGTTAAAATACGAAAGCTTAAGTAAAAATATTGTAATATTCTTATATATTATATAAGACTGAGAGAATACAGAAATATATATTCTGTAATACAGTAATCCTCTGAAAAATCAATTCCGGCTACCAATAACAATGCTTACAAAAAGATTGTATAATTTTAAGTATTAAAATATAATGTCGCTAAAAACATACGGTTATATCTAATACCTTCTAAGAGTCATCAACAGACTACTTTGGTTTAGGTTTTTACGTTATAATAATGAAAAAATTTAATTAATGCGATCTCAAAAATATCAATAGTTCCTTGACACTACGTTTTCTTTGCTATGCCCTGCTATGCATGAAAAAGTGTAAAGCTGAAAAAAAAAATAAATATTTCCATTTCTTCGTTGTGGTAAGACACACAACTCGCAATGTCTCTAATTTGTACGGAGTATCTTGACACTATATAGTTCCTTGTAGCCTGCTATGCAAGATGAAAGCGTAAAGTTAAAAAAGAATCAAATTAACTTCTTAGAATTTTTTACGATATTACGCCGAGCGTGAAATACTATAGTTGACAAATTACCACCGCATAAAGTCGGGATAAAGGATTGCTGGAGCACAAAGCGGTGCAACCAGACGTGATAGATGACCTGAGAAAAATGAAAAATAACGTGTTCCATAGTATTTTTGTGTATGATACTTTGTAGAAAGGAGTACCTACTGGGAAATGGTTTTTAAATTGACAAAAAATATTTGTATGTTTTGAATTGAGCAAAGTCAATATAAACAGAAATCCATACTATTACACAAAGTTATGACACAAAATCATTTTAATAAAATCAAACCTTATTGTAGTCGATTAAGATTTAGTTTCGACTAGCACGTAACGGATATAAAATATATTAATTATACTATTATACGGGATATTAACAAGAGAGAATAAAAAAGATTATTTCTCGCGGCGTTTTTACTACTGTCACCTTTATTCTAGTGGATAGTTAGACTTATCTGTGAAAGAGAGCAGTTAATCTGTCAACGTGGATATGTAAGAAAAGGTAGGTTAAAATTTGTAGTGCAAAAATAATGAAAAAAATAATTAAAACTATTTTAAGATGCCCACTGCAACCCACATGTTCATTGTAATTTAAAATATGTATTCCCATGCACTGAAATTGTATGTATAAATATGTATATATATATATATATATATATATATATATATATATGTGTGTGTGTGTGTGTGTGTGTATGTGCAGCGCATGGGAATACATATTTTTAAATTACAATGAACTAGAAACAGTTGGGTTGCAGTGGGTATCTTAAAATAGTTTAAATGCAGTTATTACTATCTCATCGAATCAACCACCATTTGATACCATACCATTTGAGAATACGCGACACAGGGCCGGATACAATTTTTTGTCGAAAAATATTCTTTTAACAAGGTTTTAAATTTAATTAAGCTTTGAGATGTTTTTACGTGCTAAGGTATTTTGTTGTACATTTGTGCCCCTTCATAAATAATAGATCTCTTTCTACAATTGGTTCGTGTCTTAGAATAAATATAAAATAAATTCTTTACGCTACGAAGAGGTCTATTTCCTTTCTGCTCAATCGTTAGAAAAGATAAGTCGGTTAGCAAATTATTTTCTAAAATGTTACGAATGAGAATACATATATTATACCGGAAATAGTAAAGGTATACTTAAAAGCTTCATTTTTTTATTTCGTTGGTGGCTGTTAATGGCTTAAAGTTGAAAAGGACTTTTATTATTTTATTTTGAGTGCTTTGCAAACTCTTTAGATTATTCTTCGAAGCGGCACCCCGAATTTCTATTATGTATATCAAATGAGATTGGAATAGTGAGTAATATATCATATATCATATATGACGAGAAAGACATCAATATATACCATATAATGAACCATGAAAAAAAGATAATTAGGATTTGATATATTCAATATGTGGCATCCATATAAGACCCATATCTAAAGTCAGACCTAGATATTTTTCAGTATTAATTTTCACGATTTCTTTATTATTAATTAAAAGTACTTTTTTTTATTTTTGCCTTTATATATTATATAATGCGTTTTTTAAATGTTTATCGTTAATAGATTATATTGAAACCATCTGTGTGATGTAAGTAACATTAATATATAAAATATTAATCATTGACTACTGTCTAAACTTATATCTAGATATTTTTAAGTGGGATTTAAAGGAATTTACGGATGAGCAACTCCGGATAGTTACGTACAGATAATAAGTATAATAATTTATGTGTAGATAATTTTTGGGTTTTTGTTGTATTTGCCACAGACTTAATTATGCCTGTGCCTATTTTGGAAATTATTATTATAAATATTTTCTTTTTTTTATGAAACATTGTCTTAAACTGTAACTGAATACAAAGCATTTCCGATTTTTTATATTAATTAACTAATATTCCGGATGTACTTAACTAACTAGATAGATTCATATTTATATAATATCACAGAATAACACTAAACATACCTTTTATTACAAATACAATTGTAAGTTTAAATAAATGGTCATATAAATAAGTTTTTAAAACCTTGGTTTCGCTAAGTTACATATAAATAGACACAGCTATACAAAAATCTCCTTTGTATATCATTTAACATAAAATTACAATTCCAAAGTGTATTGCATTTTCATTCAGAACTTAAGCCTACCTCGTGATTACGTGTTTTCCATTTCCATAATACGAATGCTTTTAAAGTAACAGGAATACGTTTAATAAAAAACAACATCTTATGTTAGGCTTTTGTCAGGCAGTTAAAAATTTTTGAAGGCTCGCAAAATGTCAAGGACCTCCAAATTAACTGAGGGTACTCAACGACGCGCTTCGTCTTACTGAAACGGAACAATGAAATTAAATTAAATATAATTCTTCTTCCATGTGGGAATTGAACCCACAATATTTTTTTACAGTCAGACTTACTACGCCACGAGAGTACGGCTCTTGATGGACGGCTTAAAAAATATTATTTGATGTAAAAATGTTTTTATTAGGTTCAAATTTGGAAATTTTTGTTCTTTACAGTATAATTATAATTAAAATTTTATTATAATCTAATAAGATCTTTGATTTGCGCAATTTTTATACATTTTAAATGAAACTATTTTAACCGGATTAATCGCGTATATTTTGGTATTCGAAAATACATTTTGACGTTTCAAACCCTTTACAGTAGTCCGTCTAGAGTCTACCTGTCACCACGGACTACTCTAAAGTGTTCGAAACGTCAGGTGTCCAAAATGTATTTTCGAATACCAAAATATACGCGATTAATCCGGTTAAAATAGTTTCATTTATTATAATCTATATGATTATAATAAAATAGCTAAGTTCTTGTAATAATTTTATATATGATCTCATTATTCACTTTACTATTAGAGACAGATTCGATAAGTATAATTAGTTTATCCATTACATAGAAAGTGGAGAACGATGTGAAGATGCTCTTCAAACTATAAAAAAATCCATTGCAATACTGAAAAGACTATAGAAAATAGTAAAGAAAGTACAAATTCTTTCCGTTTTTTTACCATCGTGGCTGGAAATTTTTGGGATTTAGAAAAAGAAAATATACAAACACAATATACAAACGTAAATATTTGTAATAGCTGCGAAATCAGTTTAAACATTATTAGAGGTACATTATTAAATGAATTGAGGTTCTTAACTTCAATTATTATCTAATATATTATATTACGTTAATGATTATAAACAAGGCATTTATAAAAATAACTGTTTAAAATAAACTGTTTACCACGGTGTACAAATAAATTCGTTACCTTTGATATTACGTAGTTTGTGCAAAAATCTATAATCTACCATTTTGTTGTGCCACTTCAGGTTAAAAATATTGATTTTACGTAATTTCATTAGACTGAAGTCATAATTCAAATTCAGTTCAATTGACAGTGCTAACTAACATGGCAAGTAAAATAAAAGTTTATACTAAAATAACGCCGGCCGTTATATATAATGGCTGGTATAATAAATATGAGACCGGTGGTGACGCAATGTGACAGCGTCTGACTGTAAAATCGGTTTTGGCTTCGATCCCCGCTGGGGTGACTGATAATATCTAAATTATTTTCATTTCCTCGCTCTGGTAAGGACAAAGTGCAGCATTGAGTTTCACCACTCAACACGCAATGTCTCGAATTCGGTGGAAAGCGCAGTATGGAGTGTTTAGACATACCTAATGTCTACTTTCTGTCTACCCTGCTATGCGGGATAAAAGCGTGAAGCTAAGAAAAAAACAGTCTGTTAATAATCTCACCGTAACATGATAGCAATGTACTTGTATAATATAATCCATATATTAATACGTGAAGCAAAATCTCTATATCCCTTTTTACGAAAATAGCTCCAACTGAGGAGTTTGAAATTTGGCACAGTTATAGTTTATATAGAGAAGGAGCGCAGAATGCTAATATTTTTTATATATAGTGCATAAAATGTATTAAATTAATAAAATAAATGTAACACACACTACTATGTGTTTGACATACATCTTTACATAAAGTGACATACACGTTGCTAAGGCAACGCGTTGTCAACGCGTCAATGGGATATGTAGTTTATAAAAACATATAAATGACCTCTGCAGGAGAATTCTACAAAACTGAAACCTTCCATAACCAGTATGAGAAACTTTAAAAAATGTTTTCCTTTAATCTATGAAATCCACAAAAATCTAAAATAAAAGGTTTATATTTTATCATTTTTTTTATAAATAAGATTATGTTTAAGTGATGTTTTTATTATTATTGTTTTTACTATATATTAATATAGGACCAGTTGTGGCTCAGTGGGACGGCGTCTTACTGTAAACGTTATTATGGGTTCGATTCTCACTCTGTTAAGCGCGCGTCACAATGCGCAGCGTCGAGTTCCGCCCCTTAAGATGCA